>JAOCZM010000190.1:2425000-4850000 GCA_026122235.1 Vinca minor
TGTTGTTCCAGGTGAAAGGGTTTCCCTGGAAACCAGCATCAATGAGACCTATATTATCCAAAAAACTACCCAAATCATTACTACTAGAAGCAAACTCCCTCCCACCTCGCTTATCTCTCCGACAGGGTGATAGAGTTGAAATCACCAATAATAAGCCAAGGCCCATCAAAAGCTTCACTAACTTCTCTAAGGTTGTCCCGAAAAAACACCCCTTTCACTAGATCTAGGTGTCCCATAAACACAAGTTAATTGCCATAGATTGTTTGGGGGATTTGAGGAAACAATTACATTGATCAAGAACCCTGCTCTCCACTACCACATCAATTTTAATATTAAGTTTCCAGGCCAAAGCTAAACCCCCCACGTAACCCACAGAAGGGATAACAGACACATTAGGATAACCAAGGGCATTAAGGGTTTGGGTGATTTTTTGCAGTGAAGAACACTTAAGTTCACAGAGAAAAATGCAAGCAGGTTTATGAGAGTTTACCATGTCCCTAAGAACTCGAAAAACCGATGGGCGAGACATCCCCCGGCAGTTCCAGGAGATCAGCATCATTGACGGTTAAGAGCCACCACCGGGCCCGCTTCATTTTGGATTTTTGTGGGTTTAGCTTTATCTTCTTCCTTATCAGATACGTATTCCTCAATGATTGGAGAGTTTGAGGAATTTTCTTGAAAGAAATTTGGTGAAGACCCTTTCCTAGCCTCTTGCTTGATTCTGATGAATCTTCTTCGCGTGACAATCGTCTTTTCCTCTTCAACCACAAATGGGGTTTGAAGTATCCCCTCAGACCTGTCGTAACTGACATCTTGGGTATTGTCTAAGGTTTTGGTTGAAAGATGGTTTGGTTTGGAGAAATATGGGGGATTTGGGTTTGGTTCCTCTAAAGAACAGTTTACTTGGGGATTAGAGGAGGTATTTCCTAAATTAGGGTTTATGGAAGAGAATTGGGGAAAAATTTCATTCGATATATGAAAACCCGATAATTGTTTGGATATATCGTTTGAAATCTGGATCTGCATATCATTCTGGATCAGGTTTGAGTGGTCATCGGGTATGGAATTAGAGAGTTGGGCTTTCCTCTGCCTTTTGGTTTGGGTTTGTTCCAAAGATAATGGGTTTTTATTCTTTGTTCTTGGTGTTTTTGGTTTTAGGGTATGTTGTATGGGCTGGTTGTTGGTTGAGTTTATCTGGTTCTGTAAGGTTCTAGTTTGTGTTTGTATCTGGGCCGTGACCATGACTTGGTCAACTGCTAGGTTCGAATTAACGGACTGAAAACTTAACGGATCCCAAATATTAAGAGTATTTACCGTTAGCGGCTGAGAAGACCTTCCCATCGACATCGACGTCCCATCGCCTCCTTCATCCAAATTCCGCAGACTGTTCGTTTCCATGGGTCTTTCAGTCACCTCTGCCGCTTCCACTCCTGATGGTTCCGCCGCCGCTTCTCCCAATTTTTCCGGCGGACTATGCAAGAGGTTTTGTAAATCCAAATGACCATTAGTTTTCAGCCCCATATTAATCTTCTCTCTCAAGTAGGACGATCTCAACTCCGGTCCGTAATTCTCAGTAGGTTTTATAATACCCTCTCTGCTTCTCCTTTCCAATTTGCAGTTCAACTCACTGTGCCCGATTATGCCGCAATTGTAGCAAAAGTCTGCCAGTCTTTCATATGTAATATTAACCCATTTCTTTTCCATACCATCTCTATCCAGATAGAAACCAGTAGCCAGCGGTTTATGTATATTCAGGTTGACTCTAATTCTCAGAAACATTTTCCTCCTCCTTATATCGCCTTCATCCAGTTCGGATTTGATGAACTGACCAACAAAATTCCCAATGTTGATAGCATTTTCTTTGTTGACTCTGTTTGGTGGTAGGTTGTGGACCTGGAGCCAGAAAGGTGATGTTGAAAAATCAATCTCAGATGGCATTATGTCCTCTGGCCATGGTTTGATTATAAGGTGAGAACCTCTGAAAGTCCAAGGGGTCGAGGTTAAGAATACGTTCCATATCCTCCTTGCATTTGAAACTACAATGGATGGAGTTATAATCTAACGAAGAAAAAGTTATTATGTGGTGGAGGTCCCACGCCCTGGGTCATAGTAGTTATAAAGGCCTTAAAGTTAATTTTTTTTGCCGAAAGAATCTTCACTACTAAGTTAAAATCCAGATTAGATCGTCCGAGGGTTGTGGATTCAATAAGAGCAGGTGCGGAGGTAATCATAACAACTGCTAGGTGGAAAGAGCCTAAAAAAAAAACAAAAGAAAAACAGGGAAGAGAACCTAAGTTAGGTCGGGAGAACCATGGATAGCCAGAGTAAAAAGGTGGTAAACAGACCTAAAGACCTAAGATCCAAAAGCAAAAGTTCAGATGAAACTGAAAGGTAAAAAAACTTCTAGAGAGAAGGGATAGGAATTTCTACTCAAGAGAGAGAAAGGGTTTTAATCATGGAATTAACCCCATATTCTATAGGGAACAAGAATGTCCAATCCCAACAGACAAACAATAACAAAAATGTTCAGTCCACAAATAAAACAAAACTCTAGTTTAAAAAAGAAAAAATAAATAAATTTGTATCTTCTATCTCATCAAAATTTTGTTGTTAAATATTGTAAACCAGTGTTTGGATATCAATTTGACAAATCCAATTATATTTACAATATAAATTTGATCATGCAATATGAAAGTATTCTTGAATGACCTAAATTCATAATTTTAACCTAAGCAAGCCTTCAGTATTAAAAATCAAATCAACTAAGTTAAAACCACTTATTATTTTGTTTATAAATATGTTTAATTCTCCAAAGTAAAAGAAATTGTTTTCGGGGCTATCTCAATGGGGCGTGTTCGATATCCTCATTTCGAGACTAAATTAGATTTGTGTGGCCTAAATCCGAATCTTATTCGGGCAAAATTTGGACCTTGAATTTTTTTACACTATCTCACAATCAAAATAATATTAGAGTCAAAATTTTATTAAGAGGATTCGAAACCTCGACCACGGTATAGCATTGACAGCCTGTTATCCAAGGTCCTTATGATTAGTAAGAAATTTCTTTTTCTTTTGTTCTGTTTCATTTTTTTGGGTGATATTTTTTTTTGTTCTGTTTCATTGTTCTGCTGTTAGCTAAACACTATATTTCCACTGTAATATTTACTTTTTTCTTGCAATTATAATCCACATTGTCAAGGAATCTATAGTAGTATTTCTCCCTCCAATTATCACTACTTCTTTCTCTTGAGTTTTTTCTGTGACGATCCTAAGCCCATTTTCTAAGATGGGTTCTTCAAGAAACAGCCATTAGAAGAACTTGTAGTACATGAAGCTTTTTCTTGAAGAGCTTCTCAAAGTTCTTCAATGGGGTTTGCTATAACACTAGTATTATTCTCTCTTTTTTGGCTTGGTTATGGCATTACAGACCCAGCGACGGATCTCTAAATATATATTTTTTAATTATATATGATGTATTTTACTCCATTTAGATAATAAATGTATAAATGACCCCAGTGAATTATTGTATATATCAAATGACCCCAGTGATTTTTTTAATTATATATGATATATTTTACTCCATTTAGATAATAAATGTATAAATAACCGCAGTCAATTATTATGTATATTAAATGACCCCAGTAAAAAAAATTTCTGCATCTGTCACTGTAAAGACCCCAGTGACCTTGCAATTCTTAATCAATTCAGAATTGGGTTAAAGAATCCTGAGCTTTTAAACTGGTCTTCTTCCAATGGAAATAATGACCCATGTGGGGAAAAATGGCCACATATTTTCTGTTCTGGTAACAGAGTTCAACAGATTCAGGTTGCAAATTTGGGTTTAAAGGGCAATTTACCTCAGAATCTGAACCAATTATCTGAACTAACAAATTTAGGGCTTCAGCAGAATGATTTCACTGGAAAGTTGCCATCTTTAAGTGGATTATCTAAATTAAGATATGCTTATTTTGATTCCAACCATTTTGATACAATCTCTTTAGATTTCTTTAATGGGCTCATGAGTTTGCAGGTTTTAGCATTGGATTCTCTTCCTTTAAATAGTACTACTGGATGGTCATTGCCTAAAGACTTGCAATTTTCAGCTCAATTGACTAATCTGACCCTGATGAAGTGTAATTTGGTTGGCCCTTTGCCTGAATTCTTGGGAAATATGTCATCTTTACAAGTTTTGTTGTTGTCTGGAAATAGGATTTCTGGGGGTATTCCTGGAAGTTTTAAAGATTCTTTGTTGAAGATGCTATGGTTGAATGAACAAACTGGTGAAGGAATGACTGGTCCAATTGATGTAGTTTCAAGAATGGAGTCTCTTACTAGTTTATGGCTTCATGGGAACAGATTTTCAGGTAAAATCCCAAAATACATTGGTAATTTAGTGGATTTACTTGATCTTAATCTCAATGGTAATGATCTTGTTGGATTGATTCCTGATAGTTTGGCAAATTTGCAATTAAACAATCTTGATTTGAATAATAATCATTTCATGGGTCCAATTCCAAACTTTAAGGCTGTTACTGTTACATGTTCATCAAACCCTTTTTGCCAAACAATTCAAGGGGCTTTTTGTACCCCTCAAGTAATGGCACTTTTAGATTTTCTTGATGGGGTGAATTATCCAATTAGGCTTGTTCAGGAATGGTCTGGTAATGACCCTTGTAAAGGGCCATGGTTTGGATTGAGTTGCAATCCTGTTAAGAAGGTTATCACCATAAACTTGGGAAAGTCTAATCTTGTTGGTTCTTTGAGTCCCTCGATCGCGAATCTTGATTCCCTTTCGCGTATTTATTTAGGGTCTAATAATCTTTCGGGGCAGATTCCGATGTATTGGACGACCTTAAAATCTTTGGTTCTGTTGGATTTGAGTAACAATAACATTTTCCCTCCTTTGCCTACTAATTTTAGTAGTACCACACATATTGTTGTAGATGGTAATTCGCTAATAAATTCTAGTCCTCCGGCCGAAACTCCTCAAAATAACACCTCATTTGGGGATTCACAATCCTCAACAACTCCATCAACCAAAGGTCTTAGCTCAGATATTGGAACTCCTAGATATCACTCAATCAAAGGGGAAAGGTCCAGTAAGGCTAAATTAGTCGCGATTGTAGCCCCGGCGGGAAGTTTCGCATTTTTGGCCTTATTAGTACTACCCCTATCCTTTTATTTTTGTAAAAAGAGGAAAGATAGAACCCCAGCTCCAAGTTCTATTGTGGTACATCCAAGAAATTCATCTGATCGAGATAACTTTGTCAAGATTGTAGCTGCAAATGATACCAATGGAAGTACTTCGACGTTGAGAGATAGCGGTTCTGCTAGTGTAAATAGTGGTGAATCTCATGTCATTGAGGCTGGAAATTTGCTGATATCAGTACAGGTTCTTCGAAATGTGACTAAAAACTTTGCTCCTGAAAATGAACTTGGACGCGGTGGTTTTGGAGTAGTTTATAAAGGAGAATTGGATGATGGAACAAATATAGCAGTCAAGAGAATGGAAGCTGGAGCTATTAGTAACAAAGCATTGGATGAGTTTCAGTTCGAAATCGCTGTTCTCTCTAAGGTTCGTCATCGCCATTTGGTATCTCTTTGGGATTTTCCACTGAAGGAAATGAAAGAATTCTGGTCTATGAGTATATGCCACAAGGGGCTCTTAGCAAACATCTTTTCCATTGGAAGAAGTTTGGAATAGAGCCTCTTTCTTGGAAGAGAAGGCTAAATATTGCCTTAGATGTTGCTAGAGGAATGGAGTATCTCCATACTCTAGCTCATCAAAGCTTCATACACCGAGATCTTAAATCATCGAATATCTTACTTGGTGACGACTTTAAGGCAAAATTATCTGATTTCGGGCTGGTGAAACTTGTTAGAAATATTCAATATGGAGAAATTTTCTAGTATATTCTTATTCACAAACTTGTGAGATTATATAGATACAACAATGATCCTAATTTGGTAACTCTATCAATCATATCCATCTATACATAAATCACTCCACACACATTTATCACATGTTTCTTATGACTCATTCTAACACTCCCCCTCAAGTTGGTGCATAGATGTCTCTAATGCCCAACTTGTCAAGAGAGTCATGAAAGTTCTTACTTGAAAATGCCTTTGTAAGTATATCTGCTAGCTGGTCTTCTGATTTAACAAAAAGGAAATCGAATAATCTTCTCCTCAAGATTTTGCTTGATGAAATGTCGGTCTATCTCTACATGCTTTGTTCAATCATGCTGAACAGGATTTTGTGATATATCAATGGCTGCTTTATTATCACAAAACAAGTTCATCTCCATGATTGGGCCAAAGCCAATTTCTGTTAGTAACCTTCTCAGCAAAGCAGTCACAAAGTCCTTTCGCCATGCCCCTGAACTCAGCTTCAGCACTGGACAGAGCCACCACCTTTTGCTTTTTGCTTCTCCATGTAACTAAATTCCCTCCTACAAATGTAAAGTAGCCCGAAGTAGATTTTCTATCAAGAACATTCCCTGCCCAATCTGCATCTGTGTACCCTTCGATCTTTATATGATTATTCTTAGAAAAAAGCAGTCCCTTCCCTGGTGAGAATTTAAGATAGCGAAGAATTCGTACCACTGCTTCCATATGTTCTTCACTTGGATTGTGCATAAATTGACTCACCACACTTACAACATAAGAAATATCAGGACGAGTATGTGACAAATAAATGAGCTTCCCTACCAATCTTTGGTACCTTCCTTTATCCGTGGGCACCTGGTCCTTGTGTTCCGTGAGCTTGTGATTTTGAACCATAGGAGTGTCTGCTGGCTTACATTCTAATAATCCTACCTCAGATAGTAGATCCAACACATACTTTCTTTGGGACAAAAAAATTCCTTTTTGTGACCTCGCCACCTCTATTCTTAAAAAATATTTAAGTCCGCCCAGATTCTTCATCTCAAACTCGGACGCCAATTGTTCTTGTAGCCTTGAAATTTCTTCAGCATCATCTCCTGTGATAATCATGTCATCCACATAGACAATTAGAGCTGTCACTTTTCCCCCTCGATGTTTTAGAAACAAGGTATGATCTGCATTGCTTTGCTTGAATCCGTACTTTCTCATGGCGGAGCTAAATCATCTAAACCATGACCGGGGTGATTGCTTTAGTCCATATAATGCCCGTTCTAACTTGCATACAACCCCGCTCCCTGAAGATGAAGTATATCCTGGCGGGATATCCATATAGACCTCTTTCTCAAGATCACCATGCAGAAAAGCATTCTTAACATCAAGTTGAAGTAGTGGCCAATCTAAGTTTGCCGCAAGGGATAATAAGACCCTAATGGTGTTTAGTTTAGCCACCGGTGAGAAGGTTTCCATGTAATCTATTCCGTATGTTTGTGTGAATCCCTTCGCCACCAACCTTGCCTTGTATCGTTCGATAGATCCGCCAGCCTTATATTTAATTGAGAATACCCATCTGCACCCAACCATTTTCTTCCCTTTAGGCAATGGCATCAATCTCCATGTCTTATTTTTCTGTAGAGCTTGTAACTCCTCTTCAATAGCCTGTGTCCATTTGGGATCAGCTAAGGCTTCCTCTACATTCCTTGGGATTCGACAGGATGATAATGTCTTTGTAAAGGTCTTGATTGGCTCAGATAACTTTTGGGTGGCTACATAATTTGCAATAGGATACTTGGACCTCCTTTCTTCTTCACTCGGGGAGTATCTTTTGGGTAGCTTTCCTCGATTTTCTCTGAAAGGTAATACATACTTTTCGGAAATATCGTTGTTAGTAGAATATGGAGGAATAGTAGGAGAGTTTACCTCAAGATAATTCTCAGTAGGAGAGTTGAGCATGGTGGGAGAAAGGGGTTCTTGATCTGCTTGATTCGCACTAATAACCGGGACTTCTTCACCGCCAGAGATTCCATCTTCCTCTATTTCAGTCATGTTCAAAAGTTGCACCTCAGAAAGTCCATTAGTGTTCGACTCTGCACTAGCGAATTCTGACTTTTTTCTCGAATCACATGTAGTTGGAGCCATTAACCAATCCAGTTCTTTACTCGACTGGACTCTCGAAGGACTCGAATCGGAAGTCTGGAGGAGCGAAAAAATACTCAGATTCCATAAATGTGACATCCATGGAGGTATAGGTTCTGCTTTGTAGCGAGGTCAAAGCATTTGTAACCTTTCTTATGTAATCCGTAACCAAGAAAACAACATCTAATTGCACATGGGTCAAGTTTGGTGCGCTGATTCTTGTGAAGATGAACAAAAACCACACACCCAAACACTCTCTGAGGAAGCATCAAAACGGTAGACAAAGAGACATGAGATGATAATACTTGCAGCGGGGTCTGAAAGTTTAATACTTTGGAGGGCATTCGATTAAGCAAGTATACAGCAGCAGCAACAGCATCATCCCAAAAACGAGAAGGGACATGTGCATCGAGAAGAAGAGCTCGAGTCGTTTCTAGGATGTGCCGATTTTTCCGTTCAGCGACCCCATTCTGTTGTGGAGTCTGAGAGCACGAGGTTTCATGGATAAGACCTTGTTGCTGGAAGTACGTTTGGAAACGATTGTTGACATACTCCCCTCCATTATCAGACCGCAAAACTTTAATCTTCGCGGAAAATTAGGTTTGAATCATGACATGAAAGGCCTAGAACACTGCGAACACCTCATCTTTAGTCTTCATCGGATACAACCAAGTCATTCTAGTGCAATCATCAACAAATATAACAAACCAACGATGACCAGATAAATTTATTTTCGAGTAAGGTCCCCAAACATCAGAATGAACTAGAGCAAATGGAACAGTATTTTTATTAAAACTGGAATGGTAGGAAATTTTGTGGCTTTTGGCCAAAATACAAGTATCACATCTAAACTCGTCATCTTGCAAATTAGAAAAAAGATTCGGAAATAAATGCCTTAAGTAACCAAATGAAGGATGACCCAAACGACGATGCCATAACCAGATTTCCCGTTCCTTGGGGCTTATTTTGTGATTCACATGATTTGCCATTCCGTGGCTAAAGTCATCCAGATAGTACAAACCCCCTCTCTTAGTACCACGCCCAATGATCTCCTTGCTGAAAACATCCTGAAAAATACAGAAAGTAGGGTAAATTAAGACCATACAATTGAATGCTTCAGTTACTTGGCTCACAGAGATCAATTTATTTGACAATGAAGGAACGAAGAGAGTATGAGATAGGGATAAAGAGGGTGACAATGGCACAGTTCCAGCCCCTATGACTGGATATGAAACCCCATTCGCATTAGAAATGCTAGTTCGTCGTGGTAGAGTTGCATCTGAGAAATCCTTAGGATCAAAAGTCATATGATCTGTAGCTCCAGAGTCTATAATCCATTCACCTGCATCCAATGAGGGTGAGCAACAAAAAACTTGTCCACAGTTACCTTGGTCTACAGAAGTAGAGTAATCAGCTAAGGGAATGAGTGAGAATTGAGAATCAGCTGTGACAGCTGCAACTTTGCCAGTATTTCCATCATGTGTCGCATTCTCCTTTTTCCTTCTAGCTTGTAATTCATGCCACCACTCAGGATACCCCTTGTAATTTAAAGCAGGTATCACGAGTGTGTTTAGTACTCCCACAGTTTGTGCATTTTCCGCCGTCGATTGTACCTTTAGACTTGAGAGATGAGTTATATTTTCCAGGTATCAATGTGGGGTGTTGACTAGGTTTAGAACCTTTTGTAGCCATCACCGCGCCACTGGTTGTAATTTCTCCTCCAGATGTCATTACAATTTTGCGAACGGATTCTCTCCGAACATGAGCATAGGCCTGCTCAACCGTAGGAAAAGGCTTCAATTGTAGAACAGTGCTCCGGATATCGTCTAGGCGATCATCAAGCCCATCCAAAAAGGTATAGACTCTTTCCTCTTGTAGGATTGAATTGTATTTTTGAATATCAGTGGCACACTCCATGGGATTAGGGCGACGAAAATCGATCTCACGCCACAAACCCTGTAAATCATTATAGTATTTCTCAATGGATCCACCCGCCTGTTTCATTCTAGAGACACGACGTCGGAGATCATACACCTGCGAAGTATCAGTTCCGTCAAAGTATGTCAAAGCCACCGAATCCCATACCTGTTTCGCTGTCGGAAAGTGAATAGAGTTCGGCACCAAAGCGGAGTCCATTGAGTTTATTAACATCCTTTCACAACAGCATTCTCAGTTCGCCATCTTCGAAAGAATGGGTCTGTTTCTGGTGGCTGTGGATAGTCACCATTGATATATCCCAATTTGTCTTTTCCTGAGATATACATCTCAACAACCTGGGACCATAGAGCATAGTTGGAGTCATCCAACTTGATGCTGATAGGAATTGTATGTGAGTCGGCTATGGGTGATTGTGATGGGGTTTGAGTTTTAGCTAGAGCTTCAGCCATTTTTGCTGTGAGATTCTCAAGAATCGATTCGGTGGAATCTGCCATGTTCGTTGAATGGTTTGAATCCCCTTTTTTTTTAAGATGCAGGGAACCCAAGACCATGCTCTGATACCATGTTAGAAATATTCAATATGGAGAAATTTTCTAGTATATTCTTATTCACAAACTTGTGAGATTATATAGATACAACAATGATCCTAATTTGGTAACTCTATCAATCATATCCATCTATACATAAATCACTCATATCAATCTACATATATCACTCCACACACATTTATCACATGTTTCTTATGACTCATTCTAACAAAACTCGCTCCCGATGGTGATCAGAAGTCCGTAGTCACCACCAGGCTAGCCGGTACATTTGGTTATCTTGCACCTGAGTACGCTGGTAAGCGTTCTGTTTTTATCTTTATAGCTAATTGTTTTGAGACGAAAGTTTCATTTTAAAATCCAGTGTTGCAAAAGTCGCTAGTCGCTAATCGGTCGGCAGACAGGGGACTAGGGACTTGTCGGCCTAGTCGGGGACTAGTCGGCGACCCTAAATCTCAATGTATTTTTTATAATTCTGTTATCATATGTAATATATTAGTCAAACAAAATTTCAGAATAAATTAACAATCAAATGCTAGTCAAATAAAAATACAAAATCCATTCATAATAATTAAATTCAACACTATAATAAGTAATAACAAATTAACAAGTTCAAATGCATTTGACCATATCCATTCTATTTGGATCGACCAAAATTGCATAGTCCCAACCCACATCTTTTGATTCCGTTTAAGTTCAGAAAAGGCAGAAGAGTCAATAGATTTAGAAACACTAGCGGATGCAACACTTGAAGATCCCATTTACAACACTATCAAACAAGAAAAGTTCGAACAATTAGCAATATACAATGACATCTATGTTAACTAAAACTTAAAGCAGCTTACAGATTAAAATCTATTGAATTTGATTGGTCCATGATTATCAAAAGCTAAACGAAATGATCCATGAAATTGTTCTATTGAATTTGATTGATCCATGATTATCAAAAGCAAAATGAAATGATCCATGAAACTGTGAAAGTAATCAAAATGCTCCATGAAATTACCGACTACCATGAAACTGTAAAAATTGCCAAGTAGAAAGCAAAGGCAGCAGGCAAGAATTTGTAAAAATTGATTTTTTAAAAAAGTCAACCGATTACTCGGATTTTTGACCGACTAGCCCGATTTTTGACCGATTTTTTGCCGATTTTTTCCCAAACCGATTTTTATACCCGATTTTTGAATTTTCTAGTCGTTTGGAGGCCAACTACCATTAGTCCCCGACTTTTACAACACTAATAAAATCTATGATTTAAGTTATGAAGCATATGGTAATTTGCTTCGATCAAATGGTAATATTAAGTTTTAACTTTGAATCTATTAGCTAAAGCACATTTCATGGCTATATTCTAGATTTTTTAATATTGGATTGTTTTTTGAGCTACATTTTTTATTTTATGGCTACATTATGATTTCATGGCTAATATTGGATTGTTTTTTTAGACGATGATAGAACTCTGCTTCTTCCCTCGTTTTGTTCTACATACACTCTCATTTATCATCACAATTCTTTAACTTTGACACTCTCTTTGGTCAGTAACGGGCAAAATCACAACAAAGGCCGATGTTTTCAGTTACGGGGTTGTGCTGATGGAATTACTAACGGGATTGATGGCATTGGACTAGGATAGACCCGAGGAAAGCCAGTACTTAGCAGCATGGTTCTGGCGTATAAAATCAAATAAAGGGAAGCTAATGGATCCAGCTCTGGACGTAATAAAAGAAGAAACATTTGAGAGCATCTCAATAGTCTCCGATCTTGCTGGTCATTGTACCGCGAGAGAGCCAAACCAACGTCCTGAAATGGGACACCGGACACGTCGTTAATGTACTAGCTTCACTTGTGGAAAAATGGAAACCGCTTGATGATGATGATACCGAAGAATATTGTGGCATTGATTATAGTCTTCCACTTAATCAAATGGTAAAGGGTTGGCAAGAAGCTGAAGGAAAAGATTTCAGTTATATAGATCTTGAAGATAGCAAAGGTAGTATCCCAGCTAGACCTGCTGGATTTGCTGAGTCTTTTACTTCAGCTGATGGCAGGTAGATAAACTATTAGTTAGAGCCCTTTTTTGTTTGAAATGTTTTTTTTTTTTTATTTTAATCTAGATAGTTTTGTTTATATTATGTGACAATTTTCATTTTATTATCAATGTTGGTTTGTGTATGAAAATTTAGAATTCGAAACTTATCGATGTTGGACGCGATAGGATTAATGTTCCACCAATGAGATGGGTTTAGGATCGTCTGTTCCTTTATCCATCCCATCCTTTGTCCCAGAGGACACGACCTTGGAGAAAAGATATGGTACAAAATGGGATAGAAGATTAGGACCGCATGAGATGTAGATATTCTCTTTTGAGTTTTGATTCAGTTTCAACTAGTCAACTATTGCTAGTTAATCCCCATCTCCCTACCCCCCCCCCACCCAGGTGTTGGCAGTTGAAGAGTTAAACTCCTAGAATAATGTTGCATTGATCCTAGGAGGACTGAGTTTCTCCTATTATGGTTAAGAGGTTAATTAGTTGCAGTACTTATGTATGGGATTTGCTTGATCATAAAACACTTTGGTCCTCCCTATCTGTTCATAGATCTGTTGGGGAGAAACCACAATATAGTCCAAGCAACCGAACAAATAAGATCAAATATGCTTGGCAAAATATCTCCCAAGCTTGAATAAAAACGTAGGACACCAAACAATAATTCCAAAGCCCCTAGATGACAATTGCGAATGCAGCGGAACAATAATAATGGAGCAAGTAAATGAAAGATAAATCAAGCAAACACAACACCAAGAATTTTACGTGGAAAACCTCTTCAAATCGAAGAGTAAAAATCACGGGACCTTCGGGTCCACTCCAAAAGCTTCACTATAAATAAAGAGAGGTTACAAAAGAGTATCTACACCAATATGTGTAAACTCAAACCAACAATGAAGCTAAAACTTCATCTACTACACAAAAGAGATGAGAATAGAGAAAAATCACCCCTTTCTTGAATATATTGAAGACCAACAATTTGTAGGGTTTTATAACACTTTTGGGTTTGGGCCTTAGGCTATTTTTCAAGACCCACATATGAGAAGAAAACATTATGGCACAACAAGATCAAGACTGAACTTTCTTTAAATGATTTAATATTTCAAGTTTCAATTAGAGTCGTTGAATCACTCGATCTGACATCAATAATCAAAATAGCTATTTTTAAATTCTAAATAGATATTTTGATCACAACGGTTAGATCTAGTTATCCGACGATCTTGGTTGAATTTGTACGGTACGGAGAAAATACTCCTCCGCATCTTAACCATTTCGAAAGTCTACAAACTGACCATGATGCTAGCACTCTAGCTTAGTACTCCCTCCATTCCTTATTAATTGTCGTTTAGGAGAAATCTAGGAGTCCAAATTAATTGTCGTTTAAGGTTCTTTTGTTAGGTGTCAACAATTAATCTCAATTATACCCTCAACATTTTCCTTTCTTTATAATATAGAAGTGAGAGAGAAAGAGAGGAAGGATGGGGTAGTATTGGAAGTTTAGGTGGAATGGACAACTTCCTTAATTTTCTCAAATTGTATAAAGAGTCTTATATTTAGGAATGGAGGGAGTAGTAGGGAAGATACTTATCGGGGCAACATGTGCGAGTTTAATTCTCCATCAGCACGTTAGCGCTACAATCCCCAACAATATTTGACTTAATATAAGTTGTCTTGAGTCCGAGTTCCATTCATAGATTGAATTAGATAAAGTTTTATGTTTGGATTTCCGTCTTAGATTTCTTAAAAATTGAATAATTTCTGAGAAAACATGCACAGCCAAAATCTAAAATGTGATATGTGAAACAATATTCAAATGCTCTAAAAAGAATCAATACCCAAAAGACAATTTTAAAAATGCCAGTAGGCGGTATGGTGTTATCTTTGCGACTCAAGTCCTTGATTGCAATTATATTACCTATATTCAACGAAGGGTTTATAGTGGTCAAATAAATTGCAAGGAGCAAGATGGATCATGTTAGTTCGAGTATTGAAAGATGTTTTTATCAGTATGGTATTGGGGATAATTTCGGCTAACAATTTTTATTCTAAAGTTAAAAAAATAATAATCCAATAGCTATACATCAACTATTACTAATTTGTTTTAGTCATTTAAAAAAATTATCAAAACTTAATTATAGGATCAAACTAACTTGACAAGTAAAATTGCCTCAACACATTTTCACAAAAATCTGTTAGCAATAAACCAAAAAGAAGGTAGACAGGGCTTGGATGCATAAAATCATATTAACTACAAACTTTCAGACAACTGGTTGCAAGTTGTTAATACTTCATCGTTAACGAGGGTTCTAATCCACTTGGTCGGATTTTGGCCATCATTATCTACCACATTTGAGATTGCCATATAAAAGGGCTATCAGACCCTCCACGAAGTAAAGAACAAACTTTGTTGACGCTATCGTACACTGGTTCAGATTAGTCATTAAAATGAAGGACCACACAAGTAGCCCTATGCTATAAAAAAAGAGTAAAATCCTAATAGAACATACCTGCAATAATGCATATGCGGTTGGGTCGATGTAAGAATTAGGGAATTACTAGCTATTTTGGTCACTAAACTATTTACGTTTTGCGGTTTTTGTCACTTAACTATATTTTTTGCTAAATATATTACAATACTATTTACATTTGCGGTGGTTTCCTATCCATTTAGCATGTACTACCATCACTTTTCGCGGTGGTTTCCTGTCCATTTAGCATGTGACTGAAAATATGAGGGTATGAAAGTAAAATCACTCTAATCTCCTTTAATACGGTTACAAATTGAATTTTGACCCACATTTAAGTTATGGATTAAGAGGGGTTAAGTAATTTTAAAGTAATTTTACTTTTCTACCCCTTATTTTTGTTAGATATTTATTTTGTTTGAAATAGTCTTTGTGTCTTGTTGGTTAATAAAGTCATAGTCTCTGGGAGAATCTATTATTTATGAAGGATAGAGTTTGTTTCTTTTCAAATTCTTATCACCACATTTTCAGCTAGTTAGTCGTGGTTATGTTATTTCCTATTGTTCTAGTAAGACTATTTATAGCACATATTTCCTAATGAATAAATTATCAATTTCTAGCTACTCCTTGTGTTATCAAAGTTTTTGAAAACTAACAAATTTCAGTAACATATTCAACACATGTCTAACTTGGCCAAAAATCACTGGAAAAAGTGGTGGCAGGTTATTTTTAGCCAAACGCAAATATTACGGTGATATAATTATCAAAAAATAATTGAATGACAAAATCGCAAAACATAAATAGTTTAGTGACCAAAATAACTATTAACTCAAGAATTCAAAGAATAATTGTATTTCTGATATGAATTAAGCCCTTTTAAGAATTCAGAAAATAATAGAGAGTATCCTGGCTGGGTCGGTCCACTGCTTGACGCTTTTGCCATATAATAAAAGGGATGATGACTCAACAATTGAAAATGTACCCTCTATTTTTTTAATGCAAGTATCATCTAGTTAACTGTTCCCAGTTATAATTTGGTTCTTCAGGGATCCTATGTTTCCTTAAATTCAGAGTTCTCTTTGTACCTTTGTTCTGCATGTTAAATTCTTTTTCCTTACATGTGCCACTGCTGATTTGTTGTTGTTTGGCTACATAAAGAAGAGATGAGTTTTTGTTCAATGGACTGCACCTCTATAGTTTGAGACAATAACAGTAGTAATTAGTAAATTTTCATTTTGGACTTTTTTTTTTTTTTTTTAATATTTTTTTTTAAAAATTTTGGGCCTCACCAGAAGAGGTCGACCTCACCAAAGGAGGGAGCCCATGGAGGGCGAAAATTATATATATAGAAGTGCCTCACAAAGGAGGTAAATTAGAAGACCGGCAAGCTGGTTGCCCCATGAGGGGGAATATAAGTGTCTCACACAAGAGAGAACCCAAGAAAAAAAAATTAAAGCATGCCCCTTTGTGTGAGGAGGGTATCGAACCACGACACGGTCGTGGGCAGACAATAGGCCACTGGACTTATTAAAAAGTATGGACTTACTAAAGTTTAAAGGGTAAAAAAAGACAACTTTTGTCTTGTGGTCCTCTGAAATGGGGAAATCTGTCTCTTGGAAATTGGATTTTGTTTCTAGTATCTATACTGATTTTAGGCATTTATGTTACCGCTCAGAATTGTGTCCAAAGGGATAACATACTTTGTAAAAATTATGTTAATGTTCTTATGGCCAGTAAGTGATCAGCGTAAATTATTGATTCAAAACAAAGGTTTCTGGAAGAGGCCTAAAATGTTACCCGAATCTCCTTGTAAGTACAAAGATTAGTTGAGGGAAATCTCAAGGTTATACGTTGAAATATTTGTACTGTATTTTGCAAATGATGATAAATTTAACTGCCTTTTCAAGTGTGATTGTATGTTAGGATTTTAGAGGCACTGGTCTGTTTTCGTGCTAGAGATGGCTTGTAAACTCTATTAACGAGGTGGGAAATGCTTTTGACAACAATGCTCCTTTTTTCAGCGATTTCAGGCATTACTGAAAGATTGAAAGGTCTTTTGCCCATTCTAGTTGGCTGTTTCTCGGAAGCGCGATCTTTTGGTTGTATGCTGTTCATACTTGAAAGTATAGATCTTGTGGTCAAATTCTTTGTTCATGAGAGTGAAAAAAGTCAAAAGTGCCCACTCTATGATCTGCATCTTTATGGAAAAAGACAGGATACTGCTGCATGTAATTCGATTTTGTCATCAGCAATATTCAAGAAGCTGTGGGATGTCTTTCCCCCGAAGGTACAATGAAGTTTTCCTTCAGAGACTATAATGTCTTCTGAGGTCTTCAATGGAGTTTTCTTTAAACTTTCATGTTTCTCAGCTTAAAGAGTTTGGGCCAGGATTAATCACTAAATAACTTTCTTGATTTGCAGGACGATAAGCGGCATTTTATGTTGAATGCCATTATTACAGAAATATTTCTACAGCTGCGTGAATGGGATTGTCCTAATCCTTATTTGCTGGAAAATTTCCTAGGATTTTTTGAGAGTTCTCTAACTGAAAAGGTTCTCTCTCTAGATTGTTTTTTCTAGTTTTTCTCTGGGAACATTCTTGATTGGCTTGAATATTTCTGCTGCAGATGCGGTGTGATTATGGACTTTATGTATCTGATAATGCAGTTTATGCTCTTTTCCAGATATCCAACAATTCCAAAGGATCTGGTGAAGCGTTCCATGAAAAACACTTGCTTCCACTTGTACCTTTCATTCCAAAACATGGTCTTCGAATTGGAGCTGATTGGAGGTCTCGTGTTCTCAAGGTTGGTGATGATTAGTGTAATTTTCTATTGGGTTGGAACTCAAAATAAAAAATAAAAAAAAATTATACATTTTTAGTTAGCAGGGATATTTGAAGGGGTATCCTGCGGAATATCATTTTCTTGAACATTAGGTTTGAAATCTGTCATTGTGATTACAGGCATTTACTGAGGTCTTCAAGGACAGCAATCCCGAATCTCCATTGAAATTGGCTTGCCTCTCCGTCTTAAGAAGAAAGACTAGACCAAGTGAGATATCTGCTGGTTCTTGAAACATTACTTCTGTCTTAGTTTTTGGCTCTTTGAATTCCCAGTTCACGGCTTTTACCTAGGTGGATATTTGAGTTGGGGGCCTTCTTTGGTGAATAAATCTTCTTTATGGTTGTTTGTCATACTCCACTAACAAAAGTTTCTTTCTGACTGAATAGGAAAAGGGCTGGGGCTCGTTCTTTGCAACTGATCCTGAAATGTTGCACTATCTAGGTATCTGGACAAATGAGCTTCCTCTGCTACTAGTCTCTTTAGATGATAAGCACCCCGAGTGAGTGTTCAAAGGTGTCGAGTTCTTTACCGCAAGTATACTTTTAAATTTCTTGCTTATAGTTGAAAAGGCAAAGTGATTGTTTTAGTGGCTTAGTATCCATTATTCTGTTGGAGAAATTGGTTCTCTATAAATTAAAGTGTAATTAATGTGTCGTGAGAATATATTTGAGCTAATATATTTATATGTTACACCGCTCGATTTTGAATGTTATTGAGTTTATCACGAAGTGGGTTGCGCAAGCTTCGTGATGATATATAACATGTGAGAAAACCAATTTTTGGTGTGAATGATAAATTGGTATAAAGTGGGGTGGATAAAATGTGGTAAATGGGTTTTTAAACACACATCCCACATGGGAAACCTTTAAAAGAGTTTTTCGCTTTATAAGGAAAAAAGGTCCAATTGAGTTTAAATTGTATTACTACTATTATGCCTCAAGTGATAAATCAACCACTTTTTTGCTACTGAGAGTAATAGCATCAGCTTGGGATTTTCTGAGCCTATAAAAAGGCAGCTCTGCCTGCTAGTGAAGAGCATCCGAATTCTCCCTCTGCATTCTGCTAGTTTCTTTTCTGCATTTCACACATTCTGAGAGTTATACTGTTAAGATAAAGATTCGAATGTACTGTTTTTTCTTTTGCTTCAGAAAAACAGCGAGTTTGGCCGTTGTACCTTGGAGTTCAGTGTTCAAAGAGTGCCAGAAGCTGATAAGGCAGGACATATTGAACTTAAGGGAGTAATAGCATGTTTAACGCAGTAGACTGTAACAACAAAAGGTTTACAGCTGTTACAGCTTGGGATTTTCTGAGCCTATAAAAAGGCAGCTCTGCCTGCCAGTGAAGAGCATCTGAATTCTCCCTCTGCATTCTGCTAGTTTCTTTTCTGCATTTCACACATTCTGAGAGTTCTACTGTTAAGATAAAGATTCGAAGATACTGTTTTTTCTTTTGCTTCAGAAAAATAGCGAAAAGAGTGCTAGAAACTGATAAGGCAGGACATATTGAACTTAAGGGGAAGCGGTAAACTGCTAGCTCGTCCAAGAGTAAATCCATAACCGGTTAAGGTTCTGATAATTTCAGTTCTTGTTTTTTCCTGTTCAGGAATTTATTTTCCCAGTCATGAGAATTTTTTCTCGTCCAAAATTTATTTTTTTCAAAGGTGCGAATTTTCTCGTCGCAATTTAGTTTTCCAATGCAGAATTTATTTAATTTTCAGTGCATATTTTCTGTCCAGAAAGTATTAAATCAGTGCAGTTTAATTCTCAGATTTATCAGTATTACAGAAAGAAGATATTGAAGGAATGTGATCCGTATCCTTCTCATTAGCATAATTCAAATATTTATACACTGTATATAGCAATATTCTAGGCTATAGTTTAGGATGCAATATTCTAGGCTGCAGTTTAGGAAACTAATCTAGGAAAGATATACAAGGCTATTATTTACATACTTAAAATAAGATATTCGCAAAGATTATTGTATATAATCTAACACTCCCCCGCAGTCGCAACGGGAGGTTGTCTTACGTTGAGACTGTCCCGAAAATTATCAAATAGTATGCGCGGAAGCCCTTTAGTGAATATATCGGCAATCTGATAACGTGACGGTACATGAAGCACTCGGACTTGTCCACGGGCAACCTTTTCATGCACAAAATGTATATTCATCTCTATATGTTTAGTGCGCTGATGTTGAACTGGGTTACCGGAAAGGTATATAGCACTAACATTATCACAGTAAACCAGCGTAGCCTTTTGGATCGGACAATGTAACTCCAAAAGAAGATTCCGGAGCCAGCAAGATTCAGAGACAACATTGGCGACCCCTCTGTATTCCGCTTCAGCACTGGACCGAGAGAGAGTGGGTTGTCGTTTAGAAGACCAGGAAATCAAGTTGTCTCCAAAGAACACACAATAACCAGAGGTGGATCGTCTAGTATCTGGGCATCCACCCCAAACTACATCAGTGTAAGATACGAGACCAGAGACAGAAGATTTGTAGAGATGCAAACCAAAATCAAGAGTACCCTGAATGTATCGCAGAATTCTTTTTAGAGCATTCATATGTTCATCCTTCGGGTCATGCATATGAAGACAAATCTGTTGCACGGCATAGGATATATCTGGCCTCGTGAAAGTGAGGTATTGTAATGCCCCAACTAGACTGCGATAGTGAGTTGGATCCCCAAAAGGAGAACCCGATGATGCACCTAATTTTGCCTTAGTGTCGACGGGCGTAGGTGCTGGCTTACAAGAAGCCATGCCGGCTCTGTCAATGATCGCCTCAGCATATTTTTGTTGGCATAGAAATAACCCACCTACATGTCGTGTTACAGCAATGCCCAAAAAATAGCTCAAAGGGCCCAAATCTTTCATAGCAAATTCAGAAGCAAGAAGGGACATGATAGACTGACGAAGAGTGTCAGATGATGCAGTGATAATGATGTCATCAACATATAGAAGAATGTATGCCATGTCATTTCCTTTACGATAAATAAACAGAGAGTGATCAGATTTGCTATGTAAAAAACCGATAGTGAAGACAAAATCCGCAAACCGTTGATACCACGCACGAGGAGCCTGTTTCAGTCCATAAAGAGATTTTTTTAACAAGCAGACATAATTTGGATGTACATGATCTTTGAAACCCATAGGCTGATACATATAAACGGTTTCATTAAGATGACCATGCAGAAATGCATTTTTGACATCCAACTAATGAATGGGCCAAGAGTTGGACAGAGCAATGCTGAGAACAGTCCGTATAGTAGCTGGCTTCACCACTGGGCTAAAAGTCTCGTCACAATCGACACCAACCTGTTGACTCCTGCCATCACCAACAAGTCGGACTTTGTACCGCTCAAAGGAACCATCAGATGTCCATTTATGACGAAAAATCCACATAGAACGAATAATATTAACATCAGAAGGACGGGGCACCAACTCCCACGTCTTATTTTCAATAAGAGCATTAAATTCATCTAACATTGCAGTTTTCCAATTCGGGTCGGACAGTGCATCTTTCGGATTACGAGGTATGGGTGAAGGAGTAACCAAAGATGTCAAATTAAAGGGACGTTTGGGCTTTAAAATGCCATGCATACTACGGGTGGCCATCGTCCGAATTGGGGCTTGGGTAGGGCGTTGCAGATGGGAACTTGGTGGGGATTGGACTGACGGAGTCGGCTCAGGGCTGATTGGTGAGGAGGAGGGAGTAGAGGACTGCTGGGCTGACAAGAGTGGACTGGCCTCAGAAGATTGAGGGGGCTGTAGGGAAGCCTGAGAGTGAGTTGGGACCATAGGTGTGGTTAGGGCTGCTGGTGGAGCCTGGGCCGCTGGAGGAGTTAGAAGATGATGGTATAGCAGAGGGTGGAGACCATGATCCAAGAACTCATAGCTTTGTGGTGTGGGGGAATTAAGTTTGGTGAAAGGAAATTGGGACTCGTAAAAAATGACATGCCTCGAAAGAATAATTTTTCGGCTAGACAAATCATAACATTTATAACCCCTATGATTGGACGGATATCCCAAAAAAACACACGGATTTGAACGAGATTGGAGCTTATTTATTGTGGTTGAGGGTAGGAGAGGATAGCATAAGCACCCGAAAACCCGAAGATGAGTGTAAGAGGGATCCCGATGATAGAGAATTTGAGTTGGGGAATAATTTGAGAGTAACTTGCTAGGGAGGATGTTTAGGAGATAGGTTGCCATTTGCAAAGCATGGTGCCAAAATGATGGAGGCATGGAGGAGTGAGCAAGGAGTGTCCGAATTAAATTGTTTATGGTTCTTATTTTCCGTTCGGCTTTCCCATTTTGAGGAGAGGTGTGAGGACACGAGAAACGGAAAACCATCCCATTGTTGTTACAAAAAAGTTTAAAAGAGTCATTGTCGAATTCCCGCCCAAAGTCACATTGAAAATATTTAATATTCTTCTCAAACTGAGTACGGATAAGTGCACTAAAAGACAAGAAAATAGAATAAACTTGGGATTTCTTTCCTACGGGAAAGGTCCATAGGAAATTAGAGTAATCATCCAAAAGTATAATATAATATCTATGACCTGCAGAACTTAAAATGGGAGAAGTCCACAAATCACTATGCATAATATCAAATGGCTTTAAAGTGCAAGAAGTTGAAGCAGAAAATGGCAACTTAACATGTTTCCCAAACACACATGATTGACAAGTAGTAGAGCATGAAGATTGTTTACAATCAATAAATTTATTATTCCTAAGGGAGCGCAAAACAGATGCTCCCGGGTGTCCCAAACGATCATGCCATAAGATCGGAGAAATAGCTGCAAAAGTGGATGGAGTGGTTGTTTGAAGGGCGATGGTGTTGGTGGTAGGATAAAGATCCCTAGTGCTATTACATCTCATGAATAGTATCCCTGTCTGAATCTCCTTCACAGAAAAATCGAAAGGATCAAACTCAATGGTCACATTATTGTCAATTGTGAATCGACGCACAGATATCAAGTTTTTAATAAGATTGGGTGCATGTAGGACATTATTCAATTGTAAAGGAGGGTGTGGAGGGGGAAGGTTCGTTTGTCCAAAACCACGAATTGGAATTTCATGTCCACTGCCAACAATAATATTTTTATTTTTGCTCATCTTAAAATAAGACGAGATAGTACCTTGAGATGCCGTCATATGAGAGGTGGCACTGGTATCCATGTACCAATTTTCATCTGGAGCATTGAGGGTCATTGTGTACATAGCCGCTTCGATGTCAGTCGGAACATTACCTGAAGGAGGGGACACATGGGCTGAATATGCTTGTTGTGGGCGGCTGCCCAAAACCCCGGGATGACGAACTGCTGGTGGCCTGGCCCAAGAAGAAGTGGGGTAAGGGCAAGGAGGGACTGCCCAATTTGGAGGAGCCCAAGAGGCCCATGGTGGATACTGTGCCCACTGTGGAGTAAACTGTTGCTGCTGCCAGGTCCGATTTTGAGGCTGAGGTGGATGGTGACTGCTGCCTCCGGTCTGGTTGTTGACAGTGCGACCTCCGCGGCCTTTTCCACCATAATTTTTCCCTTTGTTGTTGCCACGGTGCTGACCACGCCTCAAACCATTATTGCTGCCACGTTGTTGACTCAAGTGAGACCCATTTGGCTCATCTGCAGAGTTCCCGGTGGTGAGGATAGCAGTGTCAGCGGCGACGGCCCGTTTGGCTTTTCGGGTTTCTTCGAGAATTAGTCTCGAACGTGCCTCATAGAACGGAGGCAAGGGATTGCTTTGTTGAAGGATCATTGCTACACCATCATAATTTTCATTTAAACCTGCAATTAATTGTAAAACTAACCTTTGGTTCGAAACCGGTGCACTAACGTTTGAGAGTTGATCGGCCCATGACGAATATTGAACCTTTTCCATTTCGAGAGTGATAGGGATGAAGTTCTTGATGTTATTCACAGCAAGAGCGGGATGAAACTTTGTTGGTTCAGCCATGGAGGAGAAGAGGGTGAGATGAAGAAAAGGGGGAAGAAAAAAAAAAAGGGAAGAGAATGATGACGGCTAGGCACGGTTAGGTCAAAGAAGCTCTGATACCATGAAAGAATGTGATCCGTATCCTTCTCATTAGCATAATTCAAATATTTATACACTGTACATAGCAATATTCTAGGCTATAGTTTAGGATGCAATATTCTAGGCTACAGTTTAGGAAACTAATTTAGGAAAGATATACAAGGCTATTATTTACATACTTAAAATAAGATATTCGCAAAGATTATTGTATATAATCTAACAGATATAACATATTCGGCTTTGCATTAGTTATACCCAATAATCTAGTTTTCCTCCGCCATAACGGGAATTCTTCTTGCAGGCTGCATTGCATCTCCAACTTAATATTGGGAAAACTGCCATTTTGAATATTTCATTCACACAGAATTAATTTTGTTAAGGCTCACGCCTCAGGCGCGCCTCAGGCTCCAGGGATATCGCCCCAAAATCTCGTAATTAATCTGATTTTAATGAATGGTTGCTTGGAGAGTTAGAAAATGATGAGCGAGTATTTGAAGATTCTGATTTAACAAACATTTTCACCTTTCATCAACACCTCCTCACTACATCATGTCGGGTCGCTGTTCTCCAACCCACCTTGATCAGACAACACTTAAAAGACTTACTCTTTGTTAAGTACAGTATAGCCTTACTTCGTCGGCACACATTGAAGGATGAGATAAACCCTATCTCGTTGAACAATATTGATGATTGTAATGAGTGGTTGGTTACAGAGTTAGAAAATGAGGATTCGGTGTTTGATGATTCAGATTTTCCTTCGTCTGAGGTTTTTAGGGTGGCTGGAGTAAATGAACCACGCAACCATCTAGGTCAAGAGGAGCTAGTACTTCTCTTTCTCAACCTTCACCTCCTAATTTAAGACCATAATTTTCTTCATATGTCTCTAGCTTTGATAGAATATTGAAGATGGAGAAGAAGAATATTCTCCCTTGGATAAAGAGAATCAAGTCGAAGACATTGATCTAAAACATTGATCTTGAAGATGATTCTGATGATTACGGGCATTAATTTTTTATTTGTTTAGCTTTATCTAATAATGTTTTTTTGTTTTGGTGGGAACTATATTATTATGGTCATTTATTATGTTTTGCCTAAATTTGCATGCTACTGATATATCTATAATAATGTTTATTAATGGTGCGCCTTTTTTACGCCTTGCGCCTCAAGGCTCCAAACCCCTTTGGCGCATCAACGCCTTGACAACACTGCACAGAATTATGATCAATTGCAGGATAAGTTTAAGGATTTTTACAGTACCACCATAGATGGAAGTAAAGACTGTTTCTCTCATAATGAATCTGTTTTGCTCTCCTCTTCTTAATCGATCACTTCTTGACTTACTTTCTTGTATTTCAGGAGTTGATTGCAGTCCATTCATAAGGCTAACTAGGGATATCCAGGAACTTTCTCTGGCTTGTCTATATTACCTCTCTGCTTTGCGTTCCCCACGGCTCTGTGTCACTGGCATTTTGCTGCTTGAGTAAGTGCCATATCTGTCTAATACTTCTTTCTGTGACTGTAGTTTCAATTTATCTTTGGTTTGAGCTAGAAACTCATCTATGGTTATGTCCAATATGAATCATAAATAGCCAGCAACTGGGAAGGAACGTTCCTCAACTGCTAGCTTTTGACCCTCTATTGTTGTGGAATTTCAGTTTCCAGTCATTTGCATATCGCTAACACTTTTTTCTTTTTCTTATATGATGGCATCTTTTTCTTGGAGATGCTCATGCAAACTAATTAAGAACGTCCTCTTTTTCTTGGAGATGCTCATGCAAACTAATTAAGAACGTATTACTTACAAGCAAATGGAGGACTCAGATTTGGCAGAGTTCTTTTTAGTTGATTGGTACAAAACGTTAGGCAAAATGTACCCTGGAAGTGGGGAAGGGAAAAAAAGAAAGAAAAGAAGATCAGTGTCCAATGATTAAAAAAAAAAATGGAAATCTGGTAATCGGACCGCATGTTATGTCCCCCTTAAAAGGGAAAATTATAGTTTAAATAGTTATGTAAACAGCTTAACTATTGGCGCAATTGATTGGCAGGTCCTGATATGGAGCAATCTTTACTTTTTCGCAGTGCGATTAATCGGTAGTCGGCCACCTACCGCCTAGAAATCCAAAAATCGGGTATTTGAAAAAATTGGTCAAAAGTAAGATCTAGGCGGTCAAAAATCCGATCTAGTCGGTCAAAGTCGACTAGTCAGTCAAAAATCGGAGGAAAAGACAAAGAGAGAGAGAGAGAGAGAGAGAGAGAGAGAGAGAGAGAGAGAAAGAAAGAAAGACACTTACCTGCAGCAACCACGATTGAGCGGCGGTGACGGGAAGGAGCGGTGAGGTTCTTCGCGGTTGAGGAATGAGAGAACGGAGAGAGAGAGAGAGAGAGAAGAAGAGGGATAGGAGAGGAAGAGGAAGAAATGAGAGAGAAGAAAGGGGACAGAGACGGTGGTGGTTGTTGGAGAAGAAGAAAAAACGGTGGTGGCAGCAGAAGGGGAGGGGCGCCACTGAGGAGAGAAAAAAGAGAGGAAGGAAATATTTAGGGTTTTCTTCCTCTAGGGTTGGATAAGAGCATTTATATACTCAGGAGTAAAAGTGCAATTAAAATATTAGCACATAAAATCCCATAAAACACTTATGTTACAAACAAGTCCTAAATGACCTACTTTATATTTTTAATATTTAATTGGACCAAAAATATAAAAGAAAACATTTCCGAGAATGATTAAAATAAAATATATTTAATATTTAGAGTCGCCGACTACTCCCCGACTAGGCTGACTAGTCGCTAGTCTCCTGTCTGCCGACCGACTAGCGACTAGTAGCGACTTCTGCAACACTGCTTTTTCGAATAGTTGAGGTTCTTCAGTCAACATATAAAGCTGGAAATGTCCCAATGGCTGATTACATTAGTTTCCTTATCACTTTACGTTCACGGTTCAAAGCTTATCCAGGTACCATTTGAACCAAGTCTTGATACTCTTGTTTCGTTACGAATATTTTCATGCCCCTTTGTTTTTTTGGGCTTTGAGTGGAGTATGCTTTTAGACTCTCTACATCAAAGTTTTTTTGGTGAACTGTTAACTTGTTTATAGCTATTGCATTACTTAATAACTGAAAGTTCGGAATGTTGTACAGAAGATATGCATCCTATTAAGGGGCGGGCAAGAAGGGATTTCAAATCGTGAAACTTTTAGATCCCTTTGTAATGTTGTGTGCTCATCCCTGTCTTCGTTGGCAGATGAATATGTTGTTCTCCAGATGTTGGAGAAAACAATTCTTGATCAAATGGTGAGTTGAATAACTCTGCATAATTTTCTACAAAGAATTTAATAATACTCCCTCCATATATTAATAATTGCAGTTTTGGATTCAAATTCTTTTGCCATAATTAGTGTTGTTTTGCGCTTATTGAAGAGAAAACATTGCTTTTTACCATTTTTACCCCTCCTTGATAACATCATCATCTCTCTCCTCTGTCTTTTTGTGCTTTCTTGTATGATTGTCCCCATAATTTTATCTCTCCCCCTTTTCAAAAAAAATCTTATTCTTCCTCATCTTCTAATTGGGTGAAAAGCAAGCCGTCTCGAACAATACTGAGACACTGTGCTAATTATCAAAGTTAGGCCTTTCAATCTTCTTTTTAAAAAGTATAAATTATAAAAAAAAATGTCAAATACTCAAGTTTTAAGAGTGTGAACAATCATAATATCAAATGGAGATATAATGATTTTTTTTTCATATGTTGGGTGTTTTTTTAAAAGAAAAAAAAAATTGGGCCCCATAAAATGAGAGGCCCAGAATTTTGAGTGGAGATATAATGAATTTGTTTTTTTAATATGTTAAGTAATTTTATTTTATTTTTTTAAATTTGGGGACCCATAAAATGAGAGGCCCAAAACTTTGAGTGGAGATATAGTGAGTTTTTTTTTAATATGTTAAGGGATTTATTTTAAAATTTTGGGACCCCATAAAATAAGAGGCCCGGTTCTGTATGGCACCTTAGGCCTGTACAGAGCCGGGCCTGGTGAAAAGATAAGGGGTATATTGGGTATATTTGTTGGGGAGACATCTTAATTTTAGACATATTGGTATGTGAGTTTTTTCCTAAAACTACACTTATTAAGAATATTTAAGATATAGTAGGAGTAATAGATTTGGATGAAATCGTTTTTTCTTTAGTTTTCTTTGTGTATGGTGAGTGCCGTTAATCTACCAAGTCAGTTGTGATTTTCTGATGGTTTTCCCGATTCCTTTATGTTTAGTCACTCAAACTTCCAGTTGATAACATCTGTGGCTTTTTGAGGGTACTTAAAACACTAGACTCCCAAGTCCACCTGACTCTCCGTGGTGAATGTCATCAAATTAAGTCATGTCCTTCCAGGATACTTGAAACATATTGCTTCTGTAAGTATTTCATCGTTTTTTCCTTTTCCTTCTTTTTCCCCCTGGAGGTGGGGTTTGCGTGGGTTCTTCACAAGTTCTGAGGTTACCCTCAAAGAGTCTCAAGTTCTCTGTGCATGATAACCTGTTACTTCCTCCATTATATCAGTTTCTTTTGTAAGATGTTTTAATCCCCTTGGCTTTAGTGGCAATGACAAAGGTTGCCGGAACTTTCATGCAGTGCGTTCAAGATGATCGTGAACCTAATGCATTGCTGTTCAGAAAATTAATAGTAGCCGCTACTACCTCCTACCTTGTTTTTTCCTTTTTGATCGCAGCTCCAACAAGGCATTAAACTTAATATTTTATTTTTCCTAAAACAAATGAAGAAGACATAGGATTACACCGATGCATGAGTAAAATAAAGAATAGTAGCCAAAATTTGATCTAGTATGGCATGTATTTGGTTCTACATTCTTCTAGTAAATTCCGAGAAGAACGCGGAACGCTAAACTCCTTGTTTGATGTTTACAGTCTTCAGCGCAGTTGAGCCTTTCCATAGAAGAAAGTCATAAAATTAAAAACAGCACTGGCTCGTCTAGAATCGAAATTGGCTGATCACTGAATGGATGATTCTCTGGAAAACCTATAAGAAGAAAAAGGTAAGTACACCATAACAAACATCCTTTCTTTGATTGTTTTTCTTGCTTTAGTACTGCTTTAATTTTGTGCTCAAAGTGTATGTTGCAGTCTTGCAGAAATCATAAATCATTTCATACTATGACTCAATCCGGATATCCACAACTAGTTCTAGAGCAAGTCGGGATCTTTTAGTACTTCCATGAAATTACTCCTTATGGAGCAACATCATTAGACTAGAGAAAGTTTGTGGGCTTGGACTAATTACACTTCACCATGTGTGATAATTCGTTAGTGTACTAGACTATGTATTCGAGAATGTATTAAAAGATCGTGGGTGTATTTAACCTTCTTAGAGTTCATCAAAGATATATTGTTTTTCAAGTACTACCTTTTTGCAGGCTCCTTTTGATTTCAGCATCATATAATTGATTCAGTCTGGAAAATATTTGGAGCAATCGGCACTCTTCAGTCGATTAATCAGTGTTGATTCCTATAGGAATCCACATTCAGAAAATCTGGGAGTCATGTAGATGCTCTGCTGCCGCCAAACTGAACAGGTTTTTTAGAGGAATGCTTCCGTTCATAACGTCTGAAAACTCCGTCCTTCCACTGCTCCTCCGGCAACCAACCAATCAAAACTTTAATTAATATCATTAGTAGAGGAAAGGGTGTCAAATTTGAGACTTAATCGGAAGTGTTGTGTCAACTGCGGGTGATTTCCTTGACATAAGGTGTACCTAGAGTTATTGGGATGAGTTTTGATGGAGTTCTCGGCTGCTATACAAAGTAGTTGGATTTACACATTTTTCTTTATTTTCCTGCTGTGTACTAAACACTTCTTTCTTGAGATCAATATGATTTGTTGGTGAAATTTCTTTCTTCGAGGCATGCTCTTAAAGTGGAGTACTTCCTCCGTCTCGTTTCGAACATGTAGCAAAATTTAAAAAACAAAAGATAAGGTGTTTTTTAATAAAAATATAAATATTACTCTTTTAAATAGAATTAGTGTATACCTTTCATATTTAAGATGGTAATATTGATATTTTGACTAAAAAAACACCTTTTTGCTTCTTTAATTTTCTCTATATGTTCTAAACGACTTATATTATAGAATTAAGGGAGTACTATATTGAGAAACAAATTATGTTATTCAGCAAAACGAAAAAAGAAGAGCAATGAAACTGATTTGTAGGGATGGCAATGGGTAGGGTTGGGGAGGGTTTTGGCTATACCCACTACCCGACCCTAATCTTAAAAGTATAACCCAAAACCCAACCCGACTCTTTGATGTGTCAACCCATTGCCCGACCCTACCCTTTTTCCAAAAAACCCGATGGGTACGGGTAGTACCTGTGGGTTTTCTATCGATAGATAATTTTTATTTGTTCGTAGTCACTAGTCATAAAGAAAATATACCAAAAACAATAATTTGATTAAAATCTTCAATCTGACCAAACGCACAAAAAGCAACAGAAACAAGTGCACAAATGCACCAGAAATGAATGTGGCAGAGATAAGTTTGGCCATAGAAAAATAAACATTCAAATGGAAACAATTAAGTAAGAAATTTTTTGAAGGTTTTCAATTTTTATGGTGTAAAATATGGAGGAAGAAGATTGTAAAACATAATAAAACTAAAGTAGCCTAACAGTCACATAACTTATGGCCTAGTAAATTGATATAAGTGGTAAGTCATTGAATGGCCTAGTAAATTGATACAGTATAAAGTTTGAGACTTTTGGGCTTTGGCTTTTCAAATCTCTACCATCTTATGCTTTTCTTGCCATCTTATTTAAAATATAATTTATTTCCTTAGTTATAATATTTTAATGATAACATTTAATATATATTATATATATACGGGTGGGGTACGGGTTGGGTTTACCACATACCCGCAACCCTACCCGTACCCGTACGGGTTTTAAATTTCCAAACCCATAACCCGACCCAATACCCGAAATCAACCAAAAAAACCCAACCCGTTAGGGTAGGATTGGGTTGGGTACCCGTCGGGTTGGGTTAAATTGCCATCCCTACTGATTTGTCATATTTTGGTTTGCTGAGCAAAGAATATGTGCAAGGAATTCTTCTTTTTTTTTTTTTTTCTTTTTTCCACCCCTACCCAGTAGGATTAATTGTGGTTCTCAACTTCCCCTCCTGCATGACTCGAATTTCCGATCAACCGGTTGAACGTGAAGTTTCTTTCCATTAATTGCAACCACACGTTAATTAATTCGATAATTTAACAGTGATCATATATTAACCAACTTGTTTGTTACTCCATTAAATTCAAAATATAAGTCATTTTAAGAGTTTTCACACAAATTAAGATATTAATCATAATAACTAAATTACCCATAATTATAAATAACAAATAAATTAATAGAGAGTTGCATAGAAACTACACATTTTGCCCAAAATGAATACAGAGAGAAAATGATGTAGGGGTAAATTAGATAATAAAGGCACAATTCTTATAAAAAGACCTATATTTTGCAACAAAAAATAACTTCTAAAATGACTTATATTTTGAATATAAGGGAGTAATATATTACTACCTCCATTCCTTAACATACGACTTTCATTACAAAGAACAGCCGTGCTAATTCCTATCCTTCGGACACTATTGCCTAAACTCAATACACCTTTAATTCTGGTAATGAGGAAATAAGAGTAAGGAAAATGATTTACTTCTAGAATTTTGGAGATAGAAACCTTATACCCCCAAATTGAGGGTGTTAAATGACTATCTCACCCCCTGCTGGTATAAGGGATTCACCCAACTATAAGGGCAAAACGGTCCGAAAAACTATTTTAGTCCATCTTTTAGCCAATAATTCTAGTAGCCTTTCAAGGTTCTAAGAGTAAATAGATATTTAGGTTAGTAAACTATTTACAATTTGTTGTTTTAGGCACTCAACTAAGTTTTTGCTAATTATATCATTATAATATTTGCATGCGGCTGAAAATAAACGGTCACCACTTTTTGTGATGATTTCTGATCAAATTTGACATGTGTTGTGCATGTGACCAATAATCCAAATGAAAAAATAAAAGTACACACTAACATCACTCCGTGCAAAAATTTTGTTTGTTACTATTCGAGCCCCAAAAATTAAATTTAAAGTTTTATTTTGACACTAACCTTCATTTTTTCACCTAGATTATTGGTCATGTCCGACACGTCTAACTTGGCTGAAAATCACCACAAAGTATTAGCAATTTATTTTCAGCCACATAAATCTTAAGGTGATATAATTAGACAAAAATAGTTAAGTGCCCAAAACATTAAAGTTTAAATAATTTAGTGACCCAAATAGCTATTTAACAAACGGACCTTGCTAGGCTACTAGAATTATTGACTAAAATAATTTTTTGGACCTTTTTACCCTTATAGTTAGATGAATCCCTTATACCAGCAGGGGGTAAGATAGTCATTTAACACCCTCAATTTGGGGTTTAGGGTTTCTATCCCCAAAATTCTAGGAGTAAATCATTTTCCTTAACAAAAATAATGTATTGCAAGAGATCAAAGATCACAAAAATGATTGCTCGAAATGTATACATTTAGAATAACATATTGCCTCCAAAAGCAAATAAGCACGAGGGAGGGAAAAAAACATGACAAAACAACATAGATCCATTGAAACTGGATTTTAAAGGTCCAGAATAAATTGACCATAAATTTTCTAAAGTTCAAAAGAAAGACAACGTTCAGCCATTTTTCAATATGCTCTACAAAAACCTACCTTCTGGATAGTACAGTGCTTCTAGGGTCTCTCAAGAAACAACAATAAAATTTAAATCCTCTGCATGTCTCCAGGATCATTCCATTAGACTTTTATACTGTGGTGGAAAATGCTGATTGGACCTCAACATAATCCAAGCTCAAATTTCAGAAACCTGCATATAAGATGATAGAAAAGTGATAACTTATAAGAACAGCATAAAGATATCTGGCAGGGAAGAACTGTGCTAGACACGGAAACAATATATTATCACAAGGGAAAAGTGGTGAAAATATATATATAAATCCAAGCTCAAATTTCAGAAACCTGCATATAAGATGATAGAAAAGTGATAACTTATAAGAACAGCATAAAGATATCTGGCAGGGAAGAACTGTGCTAGACACGGAAACAATATATTATCACAAGGGAAAAGTGGTGAAAATATATATATAAAAAATAATTGGAAATAGGAAAGCGTAAAAACACTTCCCTTCTAGCATGAGAACCATTAGCTTCTGTTTAACTTCTATATTAGGCTGCAAACGGATAATATGACTAAATGTGAGGGGCTAGGTGGCCGCCATAACATGGATTAATGTGGTCAGTTATAACATACCACTATTTGGGACTAAGACTAATTGCATGACTCCAGTTCAGCTTCCACCCTTCTGCTTGAGTGTAATCTTGTCTCCTAGGCTGAGAGCAATTCCCTGAGTCTTGCTCCTTATTCTAATATAGCCACTCAACTTCGCATCTGCTTGCTTCTCAATGCTTACATTCACCAAAGCATCCTCCCCAAACACACTCTTTGCATATAGGTTAGCGGCTAGAAATCCGCACTCCCCTTCCAAAGCCGACCTGAAAACAATTATCAGAAAAGGTAATGGAGTCAAAATGCCTGTAAAATTTGCTGCATTACACTCTTATGATGGGGTGAGGGGTTAAATTAAAATTGCAGCTCTAATAAATAGACAAGTGCAGAAACAAGCAAGCAACAAGCCAGAATCAGGAAAAGAAGCACCACACCAATGGAATAAAAGAAATAATACTTTTTAATGTATTTTCGCATATCGCGTATCACCCCCATAGTCTAACGTAAAGTTAAACGAAGGAAAATAAAGAGACGGGGAGAAAGGACTTACGGTGCAGTCAGGCACTTCATGTTGGTAGATTTAATAATATGGTCAAGAAATTCCTTCTCAGCTTGAATGACGGTGTTTACAGCAACCTGCCACAATTAATGTCAGAATGAAGATTAAACTAACTATGTAGAGGACTGAAATAGTAAGCAAGCAATTGAAATAGAGTTTACCACTGTATACAAATCGATAGAAGATAAAAAAACAACAAAAACCAGGCATAACAACAGTAAAGAGACTCGGTGGGAAAAATAAAAATTCAACAAGTATGATTTTTTTTTCATCAATAGAGTGAAACATTTAATACAGTCCAAGGATAAATATAAATCTTTCTTCCATAGCCGTTCCACCCTAATAAAAGATGACCATTGTTGTTGAGATATCATGACCAACTAAAACATTATTCTACACTACAAAAAACTGATGGAAGATGAACTTAAAGAGATTGCTTATGAGCATTTATTGGATAGACTATAGAGAAGGTAGAAAAGAAAAGCAAGGAAATAAAATATGAAGTCATACATGCTTTTGGAAATAACAACACAAACAGAACAAAGTGTTTATACATCAGGGACAGATGTTTAACCAAATGAAATTCAAGAGATTCTGGTACCTTGTTTTCCCATTCAAATTCAGCCCACATTGTCCTAAAAGCAGCATCAGTACACACAGCAGGAGAGATGTAGTCCATGATGTCAATATGGATGTCATTGAGGACAATAACAGTCCGCTCAAGCACATTTGAAGTTTCATAAACTATGTTTCCAAATATAACGCCCGTCTCTGTTGATGAAACCTTAATATTTGCTTTTATCTGCTTGCTTGATTCAGGAGCTAGAGTGTAGTTCTGTGGTCGCTCAACAAGTTTGAGATCACCCATGGTTGCCAACTCCAAGCACAAATTCTGGAGGGTTTCCTTAGTCCTGTTAATTACAGTGACATCTAGGACAATATCATAGTGATGAACTGTAACATAAGCTTCAGCATAGACAGGATCGCTAAACCCTGTCAGTTGAAGAATACGGTTAAGTTTATTGGCATCATCTCCCTCCTTGATAAATTCCCCAGTAGCACGCTTCAGGTCATCTTGGACTTCATCTTCCAACTCCAACTGGCTCATCCCCTGAAACATATATAAAAAAGAAAGAAAAATAAACCGCATCCCATAGGCACAAAACTCTCTCTAGGTAAGAACAACGTGCTAGTAATTGCACACTTGACAAAAATATGGCCAAAAGCATAACAGTTTACAGAAACCAAGAACAAGTATTAATCTTAAAATGCTATCTCATATACAACATGACCATCTCTCACTTATTTCAATTATCAAAGTTACTAAAAGCAATTGCTTAACCAGAATACATATCAAAGCAACGCTCCAAACAAATACTAATCATGTAACGGAAACCAGTCATGAACTTTATGAATTGAGCAGCTTTAACCAGAACATTTTAATGCTCCTGAATAAAAAAAAAGAAGCAGAACTATTACCCTTCTGCTTTTCAAGTGGTAGAAGTCAATGAGATCATCTGGTTGAGAATGGGCAGTCTGAGCTTTAGCCTTGATTTCTTCTGTTTCTCTTAGCTGTTTATCTGAAAGCATCTTAACAAAACTCTCCCGACAAGACTCCAACCAGATCTTCCTGATTTGATCGCCAGTATTACATATCAGTCTTATACAAAGAACAATCCTATCATAAGAATCATTATCAATTGGATGAGGAAGAACTGAAGATTGCCCTAGCTGCAGCAACGAGACCATGAACAACAACGCATTTGTGGATGCTTTATTGACTTCAACCTTTGAAGATTGAACCTCTTCCAATCTCAGAATGAGTTTTGTTAGTGTGCAAGCAACAACAGCTCCAAGGAAAAAATCGCCAGTGAGAAGAAGAGATCTCAAATTTCCAGTAGTCAAGGACCCTTGGACGACAGTTGGAGGGGAGAAAGCAGTTTCAGAAGCAGCACTTTGCGTTGCATATGTCCCGTCAGCAAGGATAGCTGGTCTTCTAGATGAGACAGTAATCGAGTTTACTTGTTGAGACTTCTTTGTCTCACCACCTTCCCCTTCTTCGGAAGGAGAGTAGAAAGGCAAGTCCCCTAGGCACTGCTTAATGGTTGCAATTCCACTCTCAACTTCAGAAAGGGACAAACAATATTCTCCAATAATCCAAAGAGCGCAGGAGCAAACGCGTGCAGCTCGGATCTGGTAGAAAGTATCCAACAACCTTGTCACTATGGAAACTCTCAACTTTGGATTGGTTTCAATAATTTCTCGCACAAAAATAACAACATCCATTGCAGAAGCAACGTTGCTGTCTCCCAAGAAATCCATCAACAAGTGAACCACAGTGCTTGCCACCTCTGGGAATTTTATTGCACATGAATGAATGGCTTGAATGAGCATCTGGCGGTACTCGGCATTCTTCTCAAGCTCCCCACTTTGAGTTTTCACAACTTCCTTCTTTAAGGTAAGAACAACCTCGTTGACATTTCGTGGCGTGATCAAGTCAAGAACTATATCAAGTGTCTTCCTACGAATGTCAAGGTTGGGACTTGACAGTGCCCTCAGAACATCCATTATCAGATCAACCATAATCTCCCTATGAGATGATTTAAGTTCAGTGAGACGATCAAGCACGATAAGCTTCACATTGTTGTCGCTCTGAGATTGAAGAAGCTGGCAGTAGGTATTGGCTGCAGCTCGAATAGCTGTAGGGGCAGAAGACAATGAAACCAGGGTGCTAGCACATTCATAAACAACAGCAGCAGAAGGGGCATTGAGCAAAGATATAATGATCTTTATGTATCTGCCCTTCTCACCCTTGTTTGTTCTACAAACCTTCCGGATCAAGTCCAGGACAACCATCTGAAGCAACTCTCCCCAATCTGAAACTCTGTCAACATTTGTCAAGAGGAAATTAATCGCACGATCTTGCGCACAGTTGAAAAGCATCAGAAATGCATTCCTTTTTGCAGATTGGTCCTGCTCGGTTGAAAGAAACTTCTCAATTATCTCAGGTGCATCTGCCATGACCTGTTCACCCTGTGGGAGCTTGTAAATTGACATCACAGCCAGAATGGCATTCCTCCTTACATATGGATGTCGGTGCTCCAAGTTTGAAAGAACTGCGGGGATCAGAGGCTCAATAATCTCTACCTCATTCAAGCGGCAGAGGAACCTCAATGTGACCCCCCGAATATACTCATTAGGGTGATTAAGATTGTTCCTCAGATTTTGACAGATAAGGATCATTTCAGGTAACACCCGCCCCTTGGAATCAGTTTTGTCAATGATCTCCAAATAAAGTAGCAACAATTTCTGAACAGTGTGATCTTCGGACGGTAACACATACCTAACGATTGTGATGAACAGTTGGGGAAGGGTTTCTCCATTCAATAAGAGCATAATGGCTTTTTTCATCGCTTCAACCTTGGCAGGAGCATCATTTCCTTCAAGAGCTTCCTTAATCTCATTCGCAAGGGCAGGCGTACCCTTGTCAAAATGAACCAGCAAAGAACATGATTTCTCCATTTCTTCCTACCAATTCACCTGCAACAAAGAGAAGGTTTCAACTCACTTCCAAATCGTAGATACTTCATAAATCAGTAAGAACGGAGAATAATTCACCTAACAGACAAACAGTAGCATCCTAATAAAACAGCACGATCCAATCACTCCTTATAGTGATATCTACTGGTACTGATAATTATAAAAACTTGATAAGTGTGACAGCAATGAGGAAACCAAAAACAAAGTTCAGCAAATAAGATATTAAATAAAGTAAACTCCATACTCCCAAATTGATCGAGATCAAAATAAAATCTGAGATGGAAGTCCAATCCAACAATCAAATCTACATAACCAAGCAATATTAGGGTGGATTTGGACAACCTCTTAAATCTCAAATCTCGAATATCAAATTTGACAATATCGAATTTCACTACATATCTCAACTCACAAACAATTCAGCTTTCACGAAATCCAAGGCCAACCCTCAAGTCGAAGAAATTCTATCTAATTCCAGTCTTAGATTTAATACCTAAAATCCTACCCTAAAACTTCGCTGAATATCAAATACGACAGAGTAAAATTCAAAATGCAGTCAAAATTAAGTAGACCTAACTATCAATTCCGTGTTTCCTTATCCAATCCTACATTCAATCAAAATTCCTCAAAAAAATTAAAAACGGATATCATATACAAGCAGAGAAAAAGGCATACAATTAAAAACAGATCTGCCGATCGAAAATTAACCAAAGAGGAAAAGCGTAAAGCTTACAAGATCGATCGAATATCCAGCGTTATAAGATCGGATCAAAAGGTCTCGCGATAATCAATCCACATATAGAGGGGAAAAGATGATTATAGCGATTTACAGATCTGCAATCCGCAGGCGCAGAGGGAGTTTCCCCAGTGTTAAGTAGTCCCCCAGTATTGGATCTGAAGCGTAGTAGTGACGGTTTTTTTCTTTTTCTTTTTTTAATATAATTTCAAATACTCCCTCCATCCCAAAATAAGGTTTAACATTTGACTATTTCACATGAATTAAGAAATTCCTAAAAACTATAAAAAAACTAAAGCTAAAAGACTAATATATCCTCATTAACTACATCTTGAAAATTGAAATTGTGTTTAAAAGAAAAGTAAAAAGATGGTAAAAATGGTAAAAGTTCATTAAATTCTCATTGATAATCCAAATGTTAACCTTATTTTGGGACAAAATTAAAATCCCAAATGTTAACCTTATTTTGGGATGGAGGGAGTAATAATAATAATAAGGATGAGCATATGAATTTTTTTAGCATGGGGATGAGAATTTGAATTTTTTTTAGCATGAACAGATTCCCGGAATCTGTCGAATCCGTCTTTTATGTCAAGTTGTCGTGGATAGATGTGTAAAACGCCACGTCAGACTGAGACGAATTCTGGAGATCTGTTGATGCTAAAAATATATTCTGCCAAAAAATATGGTAATGTGATATCCTTTATACCAAAATATGGTTATTCTGATAAAAAAAACTCGAGTCATAGTTTTATTGTATGTTCTAAGGAAGAATTGCAAATATATTGTTGGACAGTAATAAAAGTTAAATATATCTTGAAAAGATATAACAATCAAATTTCATTGCATGTTTCTTTATAAGAATCTCAAATGGTGATAATTTAGAAAATTTATTCACTAAGATAATATTGACTTCAACTTGTAGAAAGTTGATTTATAAGATTGGCATGTGCCGATATAATTATCTTAATTCTTAAAAGATTTAATTAATGGAGGGAGTAAAATATAAAGAATGATGTACTATTTTTTCTTCTCTAGAGAAGTTTTTTTCCATTGAATTTTTAATCTAGTAAGTTTTAATGAGACATATTCTTTATATTAAGGATAACAATGGTGGTGTTATGTATAATATAAAGATGTAGTCCTTGAGATTTCATAACTCATTCACTACCTCTCCATTAATAGAGGAGTTACAAGTGTTTCATAGCCTACTCATTTATAAGCTCATAAACTATATTAATTAGAGGTTTCATAACATACATTATTTATCCCTATAAATATAATGCTTTTGTTAATGTGAATATACGCTCATGAAATAATAAAAGAAGTATGTTCATTATCTCTGTCTTTTATTCATTTTTGACACTGCATCACTGTCACCATCTTATTGGCACCTCACCCGCTCACCATTATCCCTCTACCTCTCCATTTTTTAAGGTAAATTTTTTTTACTCATAGATCCATTATACGGATAACTAGAATTTCGATAACTATAAAAAGCACTTTCTAGTTCACTCAGAAACGAATGATTGCTGTCAATCTCAAAAATTTGATTTTCAATATCAAAATATATGGAATAACTGTCTCCATTGTTATCATTAACCAAAAAAGTGTCATCGGGGATGAAATTCTAAATGTCTTTGACAATGAATAAACGATCAACATTACTATAACTAGAATCGTCACGGCCCTCCCAAGTCTGACTATTTTTAGTTGTATCTTTTCTATTCGAATCTTCAATTTCACCGGTATTTTCAATAGGGGCGAAATACCCATTTTATTTTAGAAGATGTTCAAATCATTTTATGGATAGGAGTGTTCTCTATCCATAAAATATTCATTTTGAACCATCTCTACATTCACATAGTGGTTAAAAGAGTACCGCGCCGTGTCTAGACTCACTGTCACCATCTTATTGGCACCTCACCCGCTCACCATCATCCCTCTACCTCTCCATTTTTTAAGGTAATTTTTTTTTTCCAATTTGAAATTTTAATTGAACTTTTTAAATTCCTACATAAATGTTTAATTTTTTTATTCTATTTGAATTTATTTGAGTTATACCTAGCATATGTTAGTTGTAATTTTTTTGGCAATTATTATAATGTTTTTTTTTTTGGAGGATTGAATTATAATATTGGTTATTTTTATTGGATTGTTAATTGGAAATAATACTTTTTTCTCATAAGACTAGAAATAATTTTATCAATATTCAATATCCAAATGACTATATGGAATAGTGAAGATGGAAATATATATTGAGATCATCTTCTGGATGTTTAAGAGAAATTTTAATTTTCTATAATTCGAGAGCAAAATTTCTTGCCACCTCTTTAGGAGGAACGTCTTGATTATGTGATCATTCGTTCTTTATGAACAATTTACTAATACAATGATCTTTTTGATGGATAATTTTACTAAAACAATGATCTTATGTTCTTTATGAACAATTTACGAATATGCTTCGGGCATATTGAATCCTTCAAGAACTTTACATATGTGCTAAATATACTTCTTGCACAGTTAAAATATAAACATATATGTACAGTGACAAATCCAGAAATATAATTCACTGGGATCATTTGATATACACAACAATTCACTGGGGTCATTTATACATTTATTATCTAAATGGAATAAAATATATCATATATAATTGAAATTTTTTTTTCACTAGGGTCATTTGACCCCAGTCACAAATATGAAGTAGCTAGATCCGTCCCTGTATATGTATCCACCACTAGAAGTTTTCGTTCTACGTAAGTATTGTCAGGGCCTTTACGGAGGAGTAGTTTTATCTTGGTAGACTACTAAATTTAAAACTTACATCCAAGTCAATCAATACTGGATACGTAGGAAAAAGAATTGAACTTATATCAATTCTCTTTCCTACGTGTACTGCACTCATTGGTTTGGATGTAACTTATAAACTTAGTAGCCTACCAAGATAAAACTTTTTCATTTACGGAGAAGCATTTGCTATTTTACTAGTTTTCATATTTCGTAGTTGCATTTTATCACGTTATGATTACACGGGGGTTTGCATGGGCTTGGCCCGTTTTTCCCAGATCAGTCATAACATGGCACCCGGAAAAGTGGGACAAACATTTTTGTCCATAACGGAAGTCCCACTTCCGTCCCCGGCCATAACGGGAGCTGGGACTTCCGCTCAGGGCCGACGTGGCGCTTTTACCCACGCGCAGTGCCACGTGGCTGAACGGAAGTCCCACTCCGTTATGGCCCCGGGGACGAAGTGGGACTTCCGTTATGGGCTCCCAGTTTAAAAAAAAACCCTTCTTCTTCCCTCCCACCGCGATTTGCAAGAGTAATATTCCCCCAAAAAAACCACCCCTCCCCCCCTCCGCTGCAGCCCCTCCCTCCCACTGCTGCCGCCGCCGCCGCCGCTGCCGGTCCTCCCTCCACCGTCACTCTCACTCTCACTCTCCCCACCACCAATATCTCTCTCTCCCAAATTTTAATTTGGAGGTATACCTTTTTTTTTTTAATTTTATTTAAGTGTAATTTTTGTATATATAGTTTTAAAATTCAATTGCAGATTAATAATGTATTTTGTATGTATAGTTTTGATATTTATGTATTCTTGCGAATTGTATATGTATGTATTTTTTGTGAATTTGATATTCTTATGGACTAAAATTGCAATTTTGTGAATGTGATATCCTTATGTAGTGTAATTGCAATTATGTGAATTTGATATTATTATGGACTAAAATTGCAATTTTGCGAATGTGATATCCTTATGTATTGTAATTGCAATTATGTAAATTTGATATTCTTATGGACTAAAATTGCAATTTTGTGAATGTGATATCCTTATGTATTGTAATTGCATAATGTGAATTTGATATTCTTATGGACTTGAATTGCAATTTTGTGAATTTGATATCCTTATGCATTGTAGTTGCAATTATGTGAATTTGATATTCTTATGGACTTGAATTGCAATTTTGTGAATTTGATATCCCCGGGACGGAAGTGGGACTTCCGTTATGGTCCTGCCAAAAAATACCCTACTCAAACCCTAACTTTTGTCCGTGACTTTGAGGACGGAATTCCCACTTCCGTCCTCAACTTCCAGCCAATTTGCAGCGTGTAGTCACTTCTCACTTTTGCTTTTTTGACCCAAAAAAAAATTCTGAACGGTTTTGGCAATTTCGTGCGCATTTATGACCGGTTTTCAGAGACTTGTCCAATTTCCCACCACATCTATAAATACCCCTCCAATCCTCTCCACAAATCTCAAACCTTCTCAATCCCTTAAAACCCCTATCCTCCGTATTACTAGCTTTGAAATTTTTCTTTTAAAAAAAAAACCGTATCATCCGTAATGGCCAACTTTCCCGAATTTATGCAAAAAGAAATGCGTCAAAAATACCGGGATGTTGATTTTACTAGAGAATGGCCAGTCGAATACGAGTAGGTTTTAATAGAAATTTGTTATGATTTCGATGATGCGGGGGTTACCCCGGGAGAAAAACGTTGGTCTGATTGCTACAATGAAATTGTTTACGGAATTAATTCTGTGACCGGGGGACAATTCACAGTTGCGATGATCGACGCAGTTCTAGCAAAACTGCGTAGGCGGTTTTGGGATTTCGAAGCGCTCACCCACAAATCATGGTTCAAGTACGACGGAAGGACGAACATTGTTGACTTGGACGGTGCTGAGGCCCAGTGGGCGGAATACGTTGCGGTAAGTTGCATGTAATTACGGCACACTATATTAACTGTATGTTTTCATAACTAAATGTTTATTTTGTATACCTCTAATTTAGGCTAATCCAAGGGCTAAGCGGTACAGAAGAAGTGGCGAATTTTTCTTTATCCTTCTCTGCCATATTTTTGGGTACGAAGGAAGAGGATTTGTGGACGAAGCTGGACAATGTTCCACATCTCCGGAAGAGGTAACTTTGGAGGGTCCCCCTGAATACCCGATGTCCGATGCATCGTCAAGCAACAGTACGACTTGGAAAATGATTGAGCCTAAGTTTCGAAATATTTAGGGTTTGACTAACCGGGACTTTGTATTTTTTAATGTTCGAAGTAAATTTATTTGTATGAAGTTAATGGAATTGTCAGTTATTTTATTTTTGAAAGTTCCGAAATGAGCAATATTTAAAAAAAAGTTGAAACTAATAATTATAATATGAACACGTATGGAAATAATTAGTAGGACAAGGGGAGAGGTTTTTGAGGTTTAGTTAACGATTTAGTATGAAATTCAAAAGTAAGAGTTCAAATTGGCCAGGTCTCCTAAAATTGGTCAGTAATGCGAACCAAACTGCAAGCTTCCGTTTGGGATTTTCGGGCAATAAAGCAAAAGTGAGTAGTGACAATAGCCTGCAATTTGAGGACGGAAGTGGCAATTCCGTCCTCAAAATGCGCGGGGGACCAAAAGTACAATTTTTGGGAAAAATCATGTGCCGGTTGATAACGGAAGTGGGACTTCCGTTACGGAAGTCCCACTTCCGTTATCAACCGGCAGTGGTTTTGCCCATCTGCTGCAAAATTCTCTATAAAATTGAATACCCTCCCATCCATTCTTCATACTCCAAACACCATTTTCCAAATTATTTCGTCTAAACACCCTCAACTACTTATTTCGTTTTGCTTAAAATGGCACTCGAATGTCCAATGAGATTGTATTTACATTTCGACCACAATATAGTTTACGAAAATGGGGGTTACCCCCGTTTCGCCGAGCCTAGCGAAAAAAGTTTTGAAGTTATACAAAGGATTTCATTCAGACAACTTTGCCATAGAATATGTCGCCGCAAAGGAGTTGAGCTTTGTACTGTCAATGTTCGGCTAATAATGATCCGTCCATTCTTCATGCCGACGTTCAACATGGTGGCGTACGATGTTGTAAACCTTAATGAGGAAGAAGGTTTAGAGAGTTTGTGGGGAATCCAAACGGATTTCAAACTCCAAGGGATTCATGTTGGTGCCCTGTTGGAACCTGTGCAGAGACATTCAGATAGCTTTGTAATACCGACAACACAATTTGCACCGGAGCCATATTTTGTTCCGGAACCATATTTTTCGGAGCCAAATCCATTACCAAATATGCCCCCACCGTCTACTTACGAACCCTCTAATGATAATTCGGTCATGGATTCTTTGGGTCCAATATCCGACATTGACGGCGTTCCGGAAACGGAAGACGACTTCGCCGACGATAGTGCCGGAGACCACGAGGACGACGGGGTCGAGGAAGACGCACAGGGTGTAGCGGAAGATGCCAACCCCGAAATCCAACAACAAACCGGTGGACTAATGACTGAAGAGGCGGTACAAGAGCCTGAACCGACTCCATCTACTACTGCTGCGGCCATTCCATAATGGAATGTTCCATCGTACGGTAACTATGCAAATTTTGCCTGTTGGAATGATATGGGTTCCATGGAACCAGTACCTGGAATCACATACGGTGGACAAAAAATTAAAACATGGAATCCCAATATTCCCGAAATTTGCTTGGGGATGCAATTCAAGGATAAACGCGAGGCAATGTTGGCTGTGAACGTGTGGCATGACAAGGTGGCATTACGGGAATGGAAAAGAGAGAGGAGCAACAAACAATGGTTCAGCGGGGTGTGTAGAAATTCAACCGAAATTGCCCGATGCAGTTGGTACGTTCGCATAAATCATAGCAGGGTGGATGGAATGTGGAAGGTTACAAAGCTTAACCAGGACCACTACTGCTTGATGGACCAGAACAAAAACGCAACATGTCCTCCAGCTACATCGGGGTAAAAATTCTACACCTTGTTCAGGCTGATCCTGAAATATCTGTTAAATTGATTAGGGCTGCTTGTACCACTGATATGAATTTGACTTGTACCTATAGAAAAGCTTGGTATGCGCGCAGAAATGCTATAGAAACACTTTTTGGTACTTGGCATTCAACTTTTCAAGTACTGCCGCATTATATCCGGGCACTAAATGATTCAAACCCGGGTATGATAGTCAAATTTCTCTACCACCCTCGAGAAACCGATAATGGGCCCAAGGTGTTCAGGTCATTGTTCTGGACTTTTAAACCGTTGGTTGACGGTTACCCGTGGTGCCGACCCATAATTTCAGTAGATGGGACACACCTTAGGGGGAATTATAAAGGGACTCTCCTGGTTGCAAGCACTCTGGATGCTAACAACCAAATTTTACCCCTTGCTTTTGCGTTGGTCGATTCGAATCATCTTTGACTTGGGACGTGGTTCCTTAGGCACTTGAGGGAACATGTTGTCAAAGACCTTCAAGTGTGTCTTATCAGCGATCGTCATGCCGGCATTCTTAGTGCCGTGGCAACCCTCCCCCGGATGGCAACCCCCAAAGGCGGTGCACCGATATTGCCTTAGGCATTACAGTCCAATTTCCACACTAATGCAAAAAACAAAGAATTGAAAGATTATGTGTGGATTGCTGCAAGCCAACCGAAAAAGGTTAAGTGCGATTTTTATCTAGATCGTATAAAACAAAAAGATGAGGATGCGTTTAACTGGTTAATGCAGCAACCCAAAGAGTTGTGGACTTTGGCATACGACGGGGGAATGCGTTTCGGTTGCATGACTACAAACATGTCAGAGGCGCTTAATAGCGTTCTAAAGCAGTCTAGAGCGCTGCCTTTGAAAGCGCTCGTGGAGATGATATTTTTTAAACTTGTACATTATTTTGACAAACACCGGCAAGACGCAAATGGTTGTAAAACGCCTTTCCCTAAGAGGATATGGGAGCAGTATTTCGCGTACGAACAAAAGGCAGCAACTCTTCTTGTAAACCGACACCACATGGACCAAGGTATCTATAGGGTCATGTCCCGACATAGAGGACCGGGCCAAGGTGGAAAAACGTACACGGTCAACTTATCGGTTCGTGGGTGTAGGCTGTGATAAGTGGGTCGCTTATTCGGTTCCCATGCTCCCATGTCATTGCCGTGTCCAAATCGATAATGCGAGGGATGCTTCTCGATTCATCCACCCTGTCTATTCTCTCGATCATTATAGGAATACTTACAAGTCTATTTTATATCCCATACCTGATCCCGTTCATTGGAGATCCCCCCCTTTTGATTTGACATATCACCCACCTAACATGAAAGCTACGCAGGTAGGTCGACCTCGAAGGCGGAGATACCAAATGCCTATGGACACAGAGAACAGGGGCACTCAAAGGGAAAAGAAGTGCGGCCACTGTAAGCGAGTCGGTCACAACCGGAAGACTTGCCCCATTTTAGCACATCTTCAGCAACCACCCCCACCCTCCACGATAATTGTATTTAAATTCTCCGAATTGTAATAGTTTAGAATTTATAAAATTGTTGTGAATGTGCTCGATTTTTCCCGGTCTCAATTTCATCGAACATCTTACATTTCAATTACATATTATTAAAGTTGACGTAATAAATCGAAAAAATCATCATTCCCGGCCCTGTAATCAAGGATATCGTAAGAAGTTTGGATGAATTTTTACATGGTCACCCGGGTGTAATCTAGAAAACACAACAAACTCATCCCACCCTCAAAAAAATAGTAATGATCGCGACCTTTGTCTCTAGTCACTTTGCGGTGTCAATTTATTCACAGTGAAGGTTGCGCATGTGTAGTACTTCGGGGATTCCAAGCTGCATTCTAACACGCCATTGCATGTAATGCGGACATATCCACTGTACACGGGAAACAACATTACAACACATAAATGTAAAATGAATGATTTTATTACTAAAATTTTAATATTACTTAACGTACTAGGTTTGGAAAGTCCCAGAATATGTTTTGTAAATGTCTATTCGAAAACTCTGCTAGGAAAAATGCCCCGCTTTGAGGGATACGATAATTCGCCCTTCGGGTAACCTATCCCAGGGCCCTCCCTTAACATAAATATCTAATACATTCATGGGAGATGGTATAAAATGAACTTTATTTGTGGGACGAAGATTGTTGTCACGCAAAAATTGTTGCAAAACCTCCGTCTCAGGTAGTAGGTGTCATCTATTTTGTTTACATAAACGCACCATTGATTCCCATGGTCGTCCTTCAGATAGACAGAATTTGCTAACCCGAGACCGGTTTGCTCCAACCAACTTGTGTACTTCGATGGAAGACGCTACAAATCCAAAATTATGAGTTAGATAGCTAAACACATTTCATAAAATAAAAAAATTACTCATTACAAAATACAATACTACCATTTTTCCATCGGTTTGATTTCCGACCGCAATTCTAAATTGGTATCCGAAATACTCTTCCCGGTAGGGATTCATTTCGCTATTCATTTTCAAAGCTAGTAATATGGAGGATAGGGTTTTTAAGGGTTTGAGAAGGTTGTATGTTGTGGAGTGGAGAGGTTTGGAGGGGTTTTTATAGATGTGGTTGGAAATTGTAAAATTATTATTTTTATTGGACAAGTCTCTGAAAACCGGTCATAAATGCGCACTGAAATTGCCCAAAAGCTGTTTCGGGACATTTTTTTTAGTCAAAAAAGCATAAAGTGAGAAGTGACTACACGCTACAAATTGCTCGGAAGTTGAGGGACGGAAGTGGGAATTCCGTCCTCAAAGTCACTGGACAAAAGTTAGGGTTTTAGTAGGGTATTTTTGGCAGGGACCATAACGAAGTCCCACTTCATCCCGAGGGCCATAACTGAAGTGGGACTTCCGTTCAGCCACGTGGCGCTGCTAGCGTGGGTAAAATGCTACACGTCAGCTGAAACGGAAGTGGGGACTTTCAGTTATGACAAAAATGTTTGTCCCACTTTTTCGGGTGCCATGTTATGACTGATCTGGGAAAAACGGGCCAAGCCCATGCAAACCCCATGATTACACTCTAGGTGTCTATTCATATTGAGCCCATTTGTCATATTATTATCTTTTCGCCCTTGGTCAATTGGCTACGATGATGGGCCTTCAACTTCTTTTATTCAACTGGGCCACCCTTGCTGAGATCCAACATCTCGTAGAACTTGGCCTCATATATACACCAATTTGAACTTATGTTGCTTTGTCAGGTCTAGCTAGTTACTTGTACTATCTTCCAAAAGAATTACTTGATTGCCTAGTTGCAGAACCAATTAAGAAAGGGGATTCGTTTGGATTTGGTCTGCTTTAAGACTTACTCAAATTATTTTTGAATTGAGTATGAAAATAAAACTTTAAATATAAAATTAATTAGAATTTGATTTTGATTTGAGACTATTATGAGATTAAGGTGGCAAATTGAGCTAGCCTGGTATTATCTTATCGAGCCGACTTAACATATTTTTATTATCGGTTTGGACTAGCACGATCCGATAAAATCTCGGTCCAATAAAAGTTAGTCTAGACACTACAAAAAAAAAATTATTAACGCCTGCCCCGGTCAAAATAGCTCATTAAGAAATTTGTAAAAATTTATATATTTCATTAATTATAATAAACAATACTCCCTATGTTTCTTAATAGAAATCTTTCTAAATAATTTAAAATAGATTAAGGAATAATGTGTCAAGAGACATTTTTATTCTTATACCCTTAAATAATATATTTTATATATCCCAACACTAACACCAAGTCTCATTTCTGTCTATATATAGTAAGAGGGATTATTAGAAAAAACAACCTTAAAAATCAAAAAAATGTACACTTGGACCAGATATAAAAAAAAACTAAAAAGACTTATATTAAAAAATGAATGGAGTTATAAAATAAGGACAATTATAGCTAAGAAGATCATTTAAAATATTAATATTAGAAATTGCATTTCAATGAAATCAATCTCACCGAAGTTCGACAAAAGCAAACTAGCAATCTTGTGTAGCATAGTCCTTAATCAGTAATTTAAGTAATTAAACTTAATTTGACTATTAAATGTAATTTTACGCCAAAATTAAGTAACACAAAATAGGGTAATTAAATAAAAAATAGCGTAATCTTATGTTATTTTTTAGATAATGAACTATTAGACCACGTTGGACAAAAATTACTTAGAACAAGCATGACCCGATAAGATTTCGTGTCTAATTAGACATAGTTGATAAAGTCAATGTTGGAGAAATTGCTTTTCTCATAGAATTAATGTGTCGTGAGGACATATTTGAGCTAAAATAAATATAATTTACACCGCTCGGTTTTTAATGTTATTGAGTTTATCACGAAGTGGGTTGCGCAAGCTTCGTGATGATATATAACATGTGAGAAAACCAATACTTGGTGTGAATGATAAAATGGTATAAAGTGGGGTGAATGAAATGTGGGAAATGTGTTTTTTAAACCACATCCCACATAGGAAACCCATGAAAGAGGAAAAACACTTTATATGTTAAAGTGGTTTATTTGGGTTTAAATTGTATTACTACTATTATGCCTTATGTTAGAACCTCGCGTGCGCCCGCGCAGGGGGTGCAAACGAAAGGTCTGTTGATACCAAATTAGTTTGAACTTGTGTGCGGGCGCGACCTGCGTACACGAATGTCGGACCAAAACTCGCGGGCATGATCAGCCACGGTTTTGAGTGCAGCATTAAGGTTGAGTAATGCCTCAACTGTGGGTTATTCCTGCCTATAAAAGGCACACCATTTCACTGCCAGAGGAGAACTACGATAATTCATTTTATTTTTCTCTCCCTCTGCATACTGTTTTCCTGTACTTGCATACCATACATTCTCAAGAGTTCTTCTGTTAAATTATTCGAAGGTTCTGCTTCTCTTGCTTCAGAGATACAGAAAGAGATTGGACGTTGTACCTTGGGAGTTCAGTGTTCAAGAGTGCCAGAAGCTTATCCAAGGCCGGACATATTGAACTTAAGGGGAAGCGGTTAACTGCTATCTCGTCCAGGATAATAAAATCCAAAACCGGTTAAGGTTGCAGTAGTTTAATTTTATTTTATTTTTCAGTGCAGTTTTTTTTCAGTCCAGATTATTATTTTTACTGTCCAGAAAATAATTTGCCAGTGCAGATAGTATTTTTACCAGTGCAGAATTTCAGTACTGCAATTATTTTCCAGTCCAGTCATTTATTTTATCAGTCCAGAAATTAATTTTTTCCAGTGCAGATTTTTCAGTCCAGAAATTAATTTTTCCAGTACAGATTTTCAGTCCAGAAATTAATTTTCCAGTCCAGAAATCATTTTTCCAGTGCAGATTTTCTGTCCAGAAATATATTTATTCAGTGCAAAAATTAAGTTTTACAGTCCAATATTTTATTTCAATCTACTGCAGAAATATCTAACAGTCAAGGCCGGATAAACACCAACCCTTACACGGATTTATCGTCCATGATCTGTGATATCACATCGAACCATTTTTACCCTCTTTAATTTAAACTTAAGACAAAAATCTCATATTAAACTTGATCTAAGTACAATGTGATGTCAAGTTCTAAGAGTCTGCATAGAAGAATCGTTTAAGCAAATAGGTTAGGGACAAACCACAGAACATAATTTGGTCTCATATGTGGACAATTTCACTGACTATTACACTTGTATAATGCGTTGAACACTATCACCTCCAAATTGTTGCATTTTATTCCTATTTTATTTGATTTAATGGCACTTTGGTAAATTACCAGTCAAAATACCATCGGCCAGTTCATAGGGTAGGACTGTGATGTCAATACTCCATTATTCTTTTTTCTATATTTGAGTGAGAGTAGATACGCTTTAACCCCCCACCACCAAAAAAAAGAAAAGAGAGAAAGATAAAGAGAGAGTATAGCTATGAAGCCAAGACCCCCGACCTGCTCCATTAACTGTAATAACCACAGTCAAAATGGTGACAAAATTTGGCCCCGTGTCATTTTTTTCTTGGTATATTTGCATGTCAAAATTCTAATTTTTTGAAATTTCATAGAATTATAATTTTTCAATTTTTATAGAATTATAAGAAATTTAAATTCTTAGAAATTTTATTTTCAAATAATTCAATTCCTTTATTTGACAAATTCATAAAATTGATGTGCAATTTTTTTCAAATTATATGAAAAGATTTCGACAACCGGACACAATGTGTGGTGTCTGGTGGTCGAAATTCGGCGACCGACCGTAGTCAAATGATCACGGCCAGTTTGGACAGGGTGGTTATTAACCGTTGTGTGATAAAAGAGAGAGCAATTTGTATGTGTGACAAATTATTCTTTCCCAGCTCAGATTTGAATGTCTCGTTTGCTTTATTGAATTATGCGAAATTGAATGTCCAATTTCTAAATTTTGCTAAATTTCAATGCAAATTTTCAATTTTATTTAAAATCAAATACAATCCTTAAATATTAGCCAGGTTAAATGGAGACATTCAAATACGAATGGAGGAAGTAATACAAAAGCAAGTTAGGGGTGGAATGAAATTGTTTTTATGTAATTGAGGAGGTTGTAATTGGAACTGAAATTCTTAATTCTAAAATTTTATTTAAAGCCAAATAAAATAATATAATTTCAATTTCAAACTTTGGTTGACATCTAAATAAGAAAATTGGAATCAGAAGCTGATTCCAATTACAAGGATCCAATTTTATAGAAACAAGCATACCCTTGGTTATTTTTTAAGAGAAAGGTGTACTTTATTACAAAAAATACTCCCTCAATTTCTTAATATAAGAATTTAATTACATATTGCAAAAACTAACGAAACAAAAAAAAAGATACGTTGTTACTTAAAATATAAATATTATTCTTTTAAATACGACTTGTATATTAGTAATTTTATTTAAGAAAGTAATATTAATATTTTATTTAAAAAATATCTTATTATTTTCTTAATTTTAGCCATTAATAATGGGTCAAAATACCCCCCCCCCCTTTTATGTTGTTCACACCCCCCTCCCCTCATTTAATTTTTTTTTTCTCTCTCCCATTAAATGCTCTCAACTTCTCTCCATATAAAATTACTGCCGCCGCCCCTGCCGCCACCGGAACACCAACCGCAACTCCGGTCACCGGATTCCGGCCAATTTTTTTTTTTTTTTTCATTTTTGAACTTATTGGAGTATATCCACCAAAAAATATTAATTTTAAATATTTTGGAGCAAAAAAAAAAATTTTTTTGCAATTTTTTTTTATGCAATATTCCTAAAATAATATTTAGAATTTTCTAGAAAATTTTTTTTTTTTTGAATTTTTTGACCCCAACCCACCCTACCCCCACCGCCTGTGAGGGGGCACGCGGCCTACCCCATACCCGCCTACTCCGAATTTTATGACCCCAGCCCACCACACCCCTAACCCCACCGCCTGTGAGGGTGCAGGCGCCCAACCCCCTACCCGCCTACCTGGATGCAGGCGCCCTATCCTAGCCCATCCCACCCCACTTCTCAAATTTTATTTATTTTTTTTTAGAAAATCCTAAATATTTTTTTAGGGGTGTTTCAACAAAAATTATGTGCAAATAAAATACCAAGTATTTTCTTTGTATTTAGGTTTTAACACTTAGGGTATGTAATGACTCATCAAAATTTCAAAAAAATTACAAGTTTAAAATTTTACAATTTTTAAAAAAATAAAATTTTTACTACAAAGTGTCATATAAACTATTACAAAATAAATGTTATAAAAAAATAACAGTCAACATCTATATACTTGGTCTAATTTTTAGTAAATCAAGTGACGAAAATTAAAACAGTATACTGATACAAATTGACGTCGAGGTCATTTAAACTATATATTTTGTATTAATGAAAAATGAACATTATTTATTAGTTTTCATTAATATTCAATATATAATGAATATGTGTAATTCAATTAATATAAAGTATAGTGTTTAAATGACCTTGACGTCAATTTGTTTTCAAGTATATTGTTTTAATTTTCGTCACTTGATTTACTAAAAAATTAGACCAAGTATATAGATGTTGACTGTTATTTTTTTTCTAACATTTATTTTGTAATAATTTATATGACACTTTGTAGTAAAAAATTTAATTTTTTCGAAAAATTGTAAAATTTTAAACTTGTAATTTTTTTGAAATTTTGATGAGTCATTACAAACCCTAAGTGTTAAAACCTAAATACAAAGAAAATACTTAGTATTTTATTTACACTTATTTTTTGTTGCAATATTCCTAAAAAAATATTTAGAATTTTCTGGAAAAAAAATTTTAACTTGTGATTTTTTTTAAAAAATTTTGATGGGTAATACCTACCGTAAGTGATAATATCAAAATACAAATAAAATACTTGGAAATTTTTTTTGCACTTAATTTTTGTTGCAATATTCCTAAAACATTATTTAGAATTTTTCGGAAAAAAAAATTTGGGCAGCGTCGTTTGACGTCGACTGAGCGGGCTTCACATCACGCTGCCCAGGTGGTGACGTGGCAGACCGCCTGCTGACGTCAGCACGCGGCCCAAATTTTTTTTTCCAGAAAATTCTAAATAATTTTTTAGGAGTTATTTTTTGTAACATGTATGGATGTTGATTGTTATTTTTTGTAACATTTATTTTGAAATAATTTATATAATACTCTGTAATAAAAAATTTAACTTTTTAAGAATTGTAAATTTTTTAAACTTGTGTTTTTTTTTTTTTTTTAAATTTTGGTGGGTTATTACATACCGTAAGTGATAATATCAAAATACAAATAAAATACTTGGAAATTTTTTTTGCACTTAATTTTTGTTGCAATATTCCTAAAACATTATTTAGAATTTTCTGGAAAAAAAATAAAAAAAATTTGGGCTGCTGACGTCAGCACGCGGCCCAAAAAATTTATTTATTTATTTTTTTTTTCAGAAAATTCTAAATAATTTTTTAGGAGTTATTTTTTTGTAACATGTATGGATGTTGATTGTTATTTTTTGTAACATTTATTTCGAAATAGTTTATATGATACTCTGTAGTAAAAAATTTAACTTTTTAAGAATTGTAAATTTTTTAAACTTGTGTTTTTTTTTTTTTTTTTAAATTTTGATGGGTTATTACATACCGTAAGTGATAATATCAAAATACAAATAAAATACTTGAAATTTTTTTTTGCACTTAATTTTTGTTGCAATATTCCTAAAACATTATTTAGAATTTTCTGAAAAAAAAATTAAGTGCAAAATTTTTTTTCAAGTATTTTCTTTGTATTTTGATATTATCATTGTTTATAATAATATCCATTTTCGTCCTAAAATAATATTTAGAATTTTTTGCAAAAAATAAAAAATAAATATTTGACCGCATGCCCTAAAAAAAATGGCCGGAAAATTGCTTCCGGCGACGGCAGAAGTTTTCCGGAGGACAGGCAAAGAAGTTGAGAGATTTTTTGGGAGGAGAGAGAAAAAAAATTAAATGAGGGGAAGGGGGGTGTGAACAACCTAGAATTGGGGGTGGCTATAGTGGGTATGTTAATATATCATTAAAGTTTTGAGGTAGTACAATAATATTCATTTTTTTAAAAATCAAATGCAAATGAACCAACCCTTGCTACCCAAGGAACAAAAGAAAAAAAAAGAAAAAAAAAGAAAAAGAGAGGAAGTGGTTAGAGCAGAGGTTGAGGAAAGAGAAGATGATCAAATTTCTTCCAAGCTAAAAAGGGTAATATATAGTCCGGAAAAAGGTAAAGAGCGTGAGGATAAAAAGGTTGTTTCCGAACTGAAAATGCGAAAAGCCTGTGACGCGTCAGTCTCTGACACACGATCATGCTTGGCGCCCAAGCAACCCCTGAAACTTCAAAAATCACCAGTCCGGCTCCTATGCAAAACAATCAAAGTTCCGCACGTGCGGAATAATATCAGCCATCGAATGAGATTTAAACGGTCCAGATTTGGAGAGAGAAAAGTTGCGGCTGGACTTAAAATATTAAAAAAAACTTTCTCTCTCCAAATTTGGACAGTTAAAAAATCTCATCCGACGACTAACTTTTTGTCCCGCACGTTCTGCATAGGAGTCGGGAGCAAAAACCATAGTACTCTCTCGAACCAGTTTAATTGTGGTGAGAACAGGTGTTTCTTATAAATATATAGAATAAATTTAAATCGTTAAATTTTATTTTAATAATTAAAAATAAAATAAATTGTTTTTTAAAACGATTGAGATATGTTTTGAATGTACGAAACAAAATCTATTTATGCACGAGTGTGTTTGGACAATGTTTGACTTGAGATTGGTTTGATTTTGTCTCACTTTTGACGGGAGAAATTCAATTTTTTGGCCTCTAAAATAGGCGGGAGAAATTCAAATTCAATTTTTTTCTTCAAATAATTGTTCAATTCCAAATTTTGTCCTCTAAAATTGTCGGGAGATATTCAAATTCCAAATTTTTGAGGTCAAAATTTGGATTTGGACGATTATTTGAAAAAAAAAATTTGAATTTGAATTTTCCCGCCTATTTTAATTGGCCAAATTTTGGGCATTTCCCTCCAAAAGTGAGACCAAACCAAACCAATTTCAAGCCAAACCTTTTCCAAGCACACCGTGCATAAATAGATTTTATTTCGTACATACAAAACATATCTCAATCGTTTTAAAAAACAGTTTATTTTATTTTTAATTATTAAAATAAAATTTAACGATTTAAATTTATTCTATATATTTATAAGAAACACCTGTTCTCACCACAATTAAACTGGTTCGAGAGAGTATTGTGGTTTTTGTTCCCGACTCCTATGCAGAACGTGCGGGACAAAAAGTTAACCATCGGATGAGATTTTTTAACTGTCCAAATTTAGAGAGAGAAAGTTTTTTTAATATTTTAACTACAGCCGCAACTTTTCTCTCAACCTCTTGAACTACCCTTCCTATCGTCCAGACACACACGTCTCCATATGTGCACATCACGCGATTATCCATTTCCCCAAAATACCCTAACCGCCTCTTTACTTTCCCCGTTTTACCCTTTAAACCCAACATCTTCTATATAAATCTCCCCCTTCATTCTGAAACCAGAAATTTCTTTCCTGTAGCTGAAATTGAATTATTAGTGTAAGAAAGATGGCGGAAGGCGGTGGAGGAGGGATGTTTCCGGTGATATTCTACGACGGAGAGAGGGATATCAACATCGGAGACATCAAAATTCATTCGACGTTAGGATTCAAGACTTTTCAACTAATGATCAGTCAGAGAATCGGTATTTCTCCGAATCAAATCACTATTTACCATGTCGATCGGACAACTGGCAATAGAATTCCTATCACCGCCAAGACGAACTTTGGTCTACTGATTCGTCAGAAGAACATCTTCTTTCAGGCAATACTGAAGCGGTCGAGGAAATCAAGGAGCCGGAAGCCGAGGTACGGAGGTGATTACGGCGATAATTATCTTGACGGTGAATATTCGCCACCGTCTCTTCTGGAAAATGTGATTCTTCTCCGGCGGAACCAGCCGGAGCTGAGTTTAGGTTACCGGACGGCGCCGTTTTATGACCAAATTACTCAGACGGAGCTTGCTGGCTTGAACGATAAGTTGCAGAATTTGAAGATTCAGAGGGAGAATTACGCTTTGGCGATGGGTAAGCAACCCGGCTTCAGTTCGGGGCTAGAATTAACCCATCCGTACTTGGATCCGAATTTATTTCCGGAAATCCGAGAGACAATGACGAAAAACGTGGAAGAGAGCGGCTATAAAGTAGACGTCTGCGAGGCTTGTGTGAAGAACTCGAAGAAGAAGGACGAAACGTCGTCTTTTCATCTCTGCGTAAACGACCCAGTAATTCGGTTTCGCTGCACTCGTGCGGGGCCCATTGCTCCTCCTGGCAAAACTTCTCCATGAAGCTCCTTTTCCTTCTGGTGAGCCAGCCTGGAAAATGTGTATATCATGAAAATTAGAATTGGGAAGGGGGGGATTTGTTAGGCTTCTGCGGATGGAACATGTGATCAACGGTGTACTACGTATTAGTATTTGCTTATTTGGTTTGTCGTATAATAATAGTTAGCATAGGTGTTGGTACAAATGAGGATATCCTATTACCAAATAATAAAAAGAAACAAAGAAAAAAAATGAGGACATCCTTTGCTGAATCGACTAGAATACCCTTCGAAGGAGAAGGGTTCAAATTGGGGGATAATAGTGGTCCTTTGGATATTGGACTTTTTGGTATACTTTTCTCAATGTGAGGAAATTACTACAATTGTATCTTTGGATTTTGGCCTTTTTTTAGCACCATTTCTGGGTTTAGACTTGGTAAAATGTGGGTTGCTAAATATAATCTTATTGATAATTTCTCTAATTTCTTTCTTGGATTTGTTTTATTTTGAAGAACCTTTTTTTTTTGTAATTAGATTTGCTTTAAAAAAAACTAGCTAAAAGTACGAAAAGTATAACAAATCACAAAATTAGGGTAGTTTCGAACAATATTGAGCATTAGTATAAATTATAAAAAGTGTCAAGTGCTCACGCCCCTTAAAATTTTCTCGATTTTGATTTTTTGACCCTGAACTAAAAAAACAAAGTCCTTAATCTTGAACTTTTATAGTGTTAATGTTTCTTTTTCCATCAAATTTCACCGTTAAATCTAATTGAATAACAATATGTAACTCTCACATTACTTAACCTAGGGGCATTTTAAGAAAAAATAAAATATGACCTAAAAAAATTCGAAATGGATAAGAAATGGGTTAAAAGGTAATCAAGTTACTTTACTCTAAAAAGCTAGTGAATAATGTAAAATACAGAAAGCACTTCGTCCAAACATTTATCTTGCTCTCTTCTATATATATATATATATATATATATATATATATATATATATATATATATATATAACATATTACTAGTAATATGTATTTGGTCCATTCTCATGTTATTTGAAATTTTTTTGAGAAATTCATAACAAAATAGATTTACCAAAAATGCATGAGGAAAATTTTGGCGCATTTTTTCTTATCCCATTTTGATTTTTTTTAGGTCATGACCTATTTGTCTCAAAATGTTCATGAGTTAAATCATGTGAGAGTCACATGTTGCTATTCCGTTATATTTAATTGTGAAATTGGATGGAAAGGGAAACATTAACACTCAATAAAAGTTCAGAGGGAAGGACTTTGTGTTTCTTAGTTCAGGGTTAAAAATCAAAACCAGAAAAGTTTAGGGCGTGAGCACCTTTTACCCAATATAATATGTTTTTCGGAATTTCAAAACCGAAGCAAACATCATTAGTAATGATCTTTCTCATCTATTTGATATAGTTTTTAAATGAATTAATATTGTATTATAAATTATAAAAGTGTCAAAATATAATATATTATTCGGAATTTCAAAACCGAAGAAAATATCATTAGTAATAATTTTTATCATCTATTTGATCTAGTTTTTAAATGAATTAAAATTGTATTAGATAATAACAACATTTAAAAAGAAATCATACATTTAACTTAATTATCTCAAATTCTGGAGAAAAAGAGCACCAATTGTTAATAGATCTTTGGGATTATCCCATTTTCCGCCCGTGAGATTCCACTATCCGTTTTCCCCGAGTGTTGCTTTTCGGGGAAAGATAGAAGGCCCAAAGGATATGCTAATCACTTCCACCCATAAATTACTGATATTGAAGGACCAATTAGATGACATGAATGGTCATTAAGGGGTAATTTATCTTTTTATGTTATTTTTTTACTTTGAAATCTATGTTATACACTAATTGTGATGACTAAATTTAATTCTTATTCATTTATTTTCGTAGTTTGATTGGCTACCTTACCCGGTGAGGCTGTAAATTACGTGGTGACTCGGAAGCCTTCATTTCGAGACGTATGTCGTGCGTTTGTCCCGCTGATATGCTTTGAGCTTACCGAGCATCATCATCTAGACATAGTTATGAGACAATTTGGATATGATAAGAAGATACCACGTCCGCCCCAAACTCGTGGAGTTAATCCTCCCAAGGGTGAGATTCATAGACAATCTTCTGCGTAAATCAACTATCAATTGAAAGAAAAAGAGCACCAGTTGTTAATAGATCTTTGGGATGATAAAGGTAAAATTAGGATAAAGAATAACGAATTCCGTGAATTCGTCTCCAATGAAGGGGACATATTTTTGGAATCCGTCCTTAATTGACGTGATATAGGTAAAATTAAGACAAGTGAGGACAGATTCTTAGAATCCGTCTTCAGTGAAGTGCATATTCTAGAAATCAAAAGATCTTTTGCATTCGAAAGCCAAGAAAGCACACCTTTAGCAGGTCCATTCTTTACAGGTCCATTCTTTGGGTAAGTTAATTTCAGAAGGAAGTAGACAGAGATAGAAAGTTCTCTTGCTTGTTAAAATCCATGGAATTAGGGATGGCAATGAGGCAGATTGGGGCGGGTATCTCAATACTCAAATTCATACTGCGCAGGTGATTCATCGCCCCGCCTTGCCCCGTGATCCACTGCGGACTTATAAATTTAGCCCCGCTCTCCGCTACGCGCGGGGCGGATCTAACCCACTTTGGCCCCCCCTACTTTTTATTTTAAAAAAATCATCAATATTAGCATAGAGATAGAGCCTCCAACAAATACAATTAGTACATTTTATCCCAAATCAATCCTCAAACAAGTATAATTAGTATATTAAAGAGAAAATTAAACATGATTAGGTCTAATAATATAATATTATAATAATATACTCCCTCCATTCCAAAAGAAGGTTAACATTTCAATTTTTCACATAAATTAAGAAATTCCTAAAAACAATAAGAATCAAAATCAAAAGACTAATATATCCCCATTAACTACTTATTGGAAATTGAAATTGTGGTTAAAAAAAAATAAGAAGAGGGTAAAAGTTCATTACATGTTCATTGATAGTCCAAATGTTAATATTATTTTGGGAAAAATTTGAAGTCAAAATGTTAACATTATTTAGGAATGAAGGGAGTAATATGGATGGGGCAGAACGGGGCGCGACGGGGCGGGTCTCACATAAAATCCATTCCCGATCTGCCCCGTTCGCAGGGTGAGTCTGATTTGTCCTATTCTCTCTATAGGGCAGGTCGAGTTTGCCCCAAAAGACATTGGGGCGGGGCGGGGCGGATCAACGGGTTACGAGCCAAATCGTCATCTCTACCTAGAATGCTGGTTATTACTTGATGGTTTGAGCACAATGCAAAAAGCTACAAAATCTATTTTGAATGCAATTCCAAATAGACATTATTTTTCAGATGATTGACAACACTTTTCTTATTGAATAATCTTTAATAAGAAAGTTGATCTTTTTCTCTGCTTGACAGTCATAAAAACGCATAAACTTTTCTAGTTATTATGAACTTTCGATTGTTCACAATGTATATAAAATGAAATTCTCAAATGTCTTCATATTAAATTTAGACAGAATGTCTGGATATTAAAATTAGATAGAAGCGAAAAATAAAAGAATATGAATTTCAATTATTGACCATGCAATAAAATGATAAAAGAATAATATTCTCCTCGTCTGAAATAGAAAATTTTATTTTTATGCAAAATGAATAAAAAACGAGCCACTCAATTCGATATCGGAAGTATATTTTAGTGGTCAACTTCCTAATTTATAATTTAAAGACTCTTAAAGCAGGATATAATTTATTCAGGGATCAAATAGATGAATTTCCCTCTCTACTAACTACAAGATGTTTTCTTGAAATAAAAATGATTTGATATTTTTTATGTTGAACTTGAAAAAGAAAAAAATCAATTGATGTTTACCTTCCGTCTTCCGTTAGGAATTCATCTGTTCAAGACTATGCGTCCAATTCGACACTTAAGAATGACAATTGTTGTATATTTGTAAAAAGTTCCTTTAACTGAATTAAAGTACTTTTTAAATGCCAACTCGATTAGTCTACAAAAATTTCAAATTGGCCATAAAAAAAATCTAATCTTTGATCATTTCAATTACAAATGAGCACTCAGCTGATAAATCATTACCTTATGAATATAACAATGATTAATTAAAGAAAAAAAAATTGCCCATTTTGAATCCACTTTTTGGCCACATGAAGTTCAAGCTATAACATCGATTCCTTTGTGTGAAACTGTAGCTGCTGATCGATTGGTTTGGCATTTTGCGCAAAATGGTGAGTATTCGGTAAATTCGGGATACCATATTTCTATGGAATCTAAAGTACGCCATGAAGATATGGCGGAATCCTCGTCTATGGCAAATGAAGCCCGCTACTGGGATTGGTTATGGAAGCTCCAAATTCCTCCAAAAATCGCGCATTTTCTTTGGAGAGCTTCCTTGGGCAGCCTTCCTCTTCTTCTTGTTCCACCTGTGGCGAGCCGGAGAGCAGTGAACACTGTCTCTTCCAATGCTCCGCGGCTCTGGCAGTTTGGGCTCAATGGAACAAGAGCATAGTTTGGTTACAGTTGGGGTTCGACACAATGAAGGATTTGCTCCATTTCCTCATGAATGAAGGTGACACAGCTGATGTATGTTTGTTTGCTCACATTGCGTGGTCCATTTGGAAGGCAAGGTGTAAGTTTGTATTCGAGGCTAGAAGAGATCATCTCTCGTCAATATATACAACTTTTGCTGCGGAAGATGAGGAGTATTCCTCATTGATGATGCATTCGAGCTTTCCCCCACCTGGAGTCACTCCCTTTCCGGAGATATGGATCCCTCCCTCGGTTGGAATTTACAAAATAAATTATGATGCATCATGGAAGGATAGAGCTGCAACTTTCGGATGGATTATCCGTGACTCATTGGGCGTCCCTATACTTGGGCCTCCTGCGGAAGATTGGGATCCTGCACTGGACCTGGGCATGCTGAGCTGCTTGCAGCTTTGGAAGGATTGAAGGCTGCTGTATTGATTGGAGCCAGGACCTTCTTCCTTGTAGGTGACAATCTGGAGGTAGTGTCAAGACTGGGCTGCCCAGATTTTGACTATTCTCCCTTGGGTGCAATTTTTGAGTTTGTGAAACTGTCTATCCGTAGCTTTGATCTAGTTCATCTTTTGTTTATCAAACGTTCGGGTAACATGGTTGCTCACTCTTTAACGAGTTTAGGGCATAGCTATTTCTCCATGTTATGGGATCGCTATTTTCCTTCTCAAGTTATGTCTGCGATCTTGCATGATCGCTTTTTAGTTCCTTAATAAAATTGTACCCATCCGGGTTTCAAAAAAAAAAAAAAAAAAAGAGTGAAAAGAAACTACAACATAGTTGCAGTCAGGATCCTATGCGGAACAACTTTTTCTGTCACATACGGAACGTCTTAGAATATGTGTTTTGATACTCAGAATAGTTGTTCCGCGCGTTAAAAACAGAATATATGTTTTTAGACTCAAAATATGTGTTCGTTTTAAATCAATCTTAACAGTCAAAATTTTAATCCAACAGACAAGTAAAGTTCTGCACATGCAGAATTCCTTAGTAGACTTATTTCTAAGGAGTTTATTATAAATTAAAAAAAGGAGAGAAAACAAATATTTTAACTATTATATCCATAGTTCGATTAATTTATTCTTAAAAGACTAGCCATCTCATTTCTCTTAATAGTAAGAATAATATTAAAAAAAGAGAAAAGCACTATTTATGCACCTGAGGTATCTTTCAAAAGCAACTGTTAACCCTAAGGAATTTTGCGTGCCATTCTTGTCCCCAACTATTTACGGGGTGCCATTTTTGCCCAAAAGTGGCGGCGACCGGCCAAAGGAGGCGGAGGTGCACATGTGCGAACCGCACAAACACATTTTGAGGGGCAATTTCGTCCACCAAACATCCTCCAACAAAAACAAGTGAGCAACTTCACCAAAATGGATCAAAACGTCTTATTTGAACAAGAACACCAAGAACATCAAGAAGAACACCAAGAACACCAAGAACCCCAAAATCTCCACCACCCACCACTCACCCACCACCACCCTCTCTTCATCTTCTTCCTCCAAAATCAAAACTTCCCCCTAAAATCTCCACCACACTCTCTTCTTCCTCCAAAACCCATTCTTCCGGGATTTTGGGCAATGAAGAAAATTAGAAGAAGATTTGAAGATGATCCATGGTTGGGGGTTTCGGAGAGGAAGAGAAGGGGGATTATTGTTTTTAATCATTTTTCTCCAAAAAAAAGAAGAAGAAAAGTGAAGCCCAGAAAGTGGCTGCCCCCACCCCACCCTCTCTCTTGATCTCCACCACTCACCCCACCCCATCTCCAAAGGGGAAGGCGGCGGCATCGCCGGAGAAGAAGGAGGAGCCGCCGCCGCTGAGGGACATTTATGGCACCCCGTAAATTGTCAGGGACATTAATGGCACGCAAAAAAAACAAAGGGGCATAACTTACTTTTAAAAATAGTTGAAGGGGTATAAATAGTGATTTTCTCTTTTTTTTTGCAGAAAACTGGTGCCATGGTGGTTCCGATTGAGGGGGATTTTCGGGTTTTGGGGGGATTTTCAGAAATCCCACCATTGTAAAGTGGTTTTGGGGGGGATTTTCTTGAGCCAAATCGGAGAAAGAAGATGTAGGCGGAGGAATGGTGGCCGGAGAACATAGAGGGAGAACACATAGTGGTGGGTGAGTGGTGGGTGGTGGAGATTTTGGGGTTCTTGGTGTTCTTCTTGGTGTTCTTGTTCAAATAAGACGTTTTGATCCATTTTGGTGAAGTTGCTCACTTGTTTTTGTTGGAGGATGTTTGGTGGACGAAATTGCCCCTCAAAATGTGTTTGTGCGGTTCGCACATGTGCACCGCCGCCTCCTTTGGCCGGTCGCCGCCACTTTTGGGCAAAAATGGCACCCCGTAAATAGTTGGGGACAAGAATGGCACGCAAAATTTCTTAGGGTTAACAGTTATTTTTTAAAGATACCTCAGGTGCATAAATAGTGCTTTTCTCTTTAAAAGAATAAGCTTAAAAAGTTTGAAAAAATATCTATCTATCTTTAGGCGAAAGGTTGATAACGCAAAGCAAATCGTTGTATTTGGAAGTGGAATGAAAGACGAATCTTAACAACATTTAATCGTCAAGATTGATATAAATGTAATATGTATACCTGCATATAATAGAGAAGAGAAGAAGGAGAAAAGGTTAAAGGTGATGACGACGGCCATGGAAACCCTAAGCGAGAGAGCTTCATCGATTAGGGAATCAATGCAGAAGAGTCAAGCCGTCACCGATGGTATGGTCGCCATTCTCGGCTCCTTTGATCACCGCCTCTCCGCCCTCGAAACCGCCATGCGTCCCACTCAGGCATCTCCGCCCCCCATTTTCCTTTCATTCTTTAAAAAAAAATTCATTTTTTTTACTTCCATGAAGATAATTATGCGTATCTATATGTTTCTGAGCTTATTATTATGATCAGTGACGGATGAGGAAAAAATTTCACTGGAGTCATTTAATATACACAATAATTGACTGCGGTTATTTATATATTTATTATCTAAATGGAGTAAAATATATAATTAAAAAAATCACTGGGGTCATTTGATATATACAATAATTCACTGGGGTCATTTATACATTTATTATCTAAATGGACTAAAATACATCGTATATAATTAATTTTTGGAGTGGGGTCAGCCTTCTTTGCATCCGTCGCTGATTATGATTCATATCATGGAATTGCTTAGCTATGATGACAAATTGTGATTGGTTAGGGACAAAGAAGACATGTATAAGGACATAAGATTTTCTGCCGGATTATTTCTCTCTGCGACTTTTTGTTGTTTTTTTAATTTTTAATTTATTTATTGTTTATTGTATTTGTTTATAATTATTGGTAGTTAAGAACGCATTCAATTCGAAGAGCGCATGAGAATATCAACAAAACACTGAAATCTGCGCAGGTCGTTTTGAGCCAATATGATCTTTCTCGTCAGGTTCTTCTTCTCCTTAATTTTTTTACTTTTTAAAATTTTATTAGGATATTTGTCAAGGTATTATTTTAGTTGCTATCTCTATTCCTATTCCGTCTGTGCAAGTGTTATGAACTCTACTGGTCTCAAGTCGAGATATAGGAGGAGAGTGATGGTAATATGCGTGACTGCAACTGTAAAACTTAGTCACATTGCGTAACATAAATGGATTTGTTGGTTCATGTATCTGATCCCAATTACTTGAGTACGGTATTAAAAAAATGCAGCTAACCATACAATTATAATTACCTATCAATTCAGTTCTGGAGCTGGTTTTTATACATGTTCAAATTATTCAGCTGTATACAATTTTATGTCACTTTTATAAAAACTGAATCATTTTATTAAAAATAAAATAAAATAAAGTACAATGTATACATCTTCTTTTTGCATTGATAGTTCCCTAATACCAAAATTTTCATTTGAGTAGTCCCGAGCAGTAATTTTCTTTCGAAATTCGGAAGCTTGGAGAAATATACTGGATTTAGTATATGGTTGTTTTAGATGGTACCTGCTCAATTTTATTTACTAGTAGCTGGATTGAAGTCTTTCTAAGTTGACACTTTAAAAGTTTATCTGGGGGATGATATTAGAAATTATTGAGCTTATTGATCCACCCTGCCGAGACATTTTAGCCATCAGGTAAATTGAGATTATTATCTTAGTTGATAAATGTGAAAATTTTATTTTAGAAATTTGCTCCCACCGAATGTTTAATTTTGTTTTAGGGAAATCAATGTGAAAGTTCATTGGCTTTGATCGTCAACCATATTGAGAAAAATAAAAGTTTAGCATTGTAACTTTTGAACTAGAGTATATAAAACATTTTTGTTATCAGCATACTTCTCAATTGTAAGTGCTTCTTCATTCTTCAGGCAGAAGCTAAAATACTCAGGGGGCCACATGAGGATTTGGAAAGTTACTTGGAAGCAGTTGATCAGTTGAGGAGTATAGTTCGGTTTTTCACTAGTAACAAAAACATTAAGACTAGTATTGGTATGGTCAACCACATCAATATCTTACTCGGAAAAGCTACCTATAAGCTAGAAGAAGAATATCGCCAGCTTTTAAACTCATATAGGTTTGTTTTGATTTAAACTATCTCCTGTGGCTAAAAAAATTTCCTTTCTCGTTCATTTGCAAATGAGTTTGCACTTTCTTTTGTTGTCCGTAAATTTATTTGATTTTTTTTTTTCCCGAGCATTTTAGTTATTCCTAATTTAGTTGAGTTTTGATTGTGTTTTTTAGTAAGCCAGTGGAACCTGATCGTCTGTTTGATGGCTTGCCTACTACTATGAGACCAACCGCAGCATCGCCTGCTCATAATGAAGCTGGTGGCTTGAAACACACTGCAGAGCACCATAACAAAAGTCTGGAAGCTGTTGTTTATCATCCTCCAACTCTCATCCCACCAAGAATACTTCCTTTGCTACATGACTTGGCATATCAAATGATTCAAGCTGGACATCCCCAGCAGGTGTTCAATATTTACAGGTAGAATTGATTTCATTTTCAGGATGTTCTGGGAATGGACAAGTTCTCTCTTTTCTGTATATACTTCCCCCCCTAAAGGATGTCTTATTAAGAGGAATATCTTCTCAATTAATTAATCATATTAATTAAAAGCATAAAGGATCACCTGTTGAAACAAAGTCAAAGCATGGAACATAAACAAGAACATGCCTAAGACGAATTGCATGCAGAGTGGCCTTAATTTACTGTGACTCTTCTATTTATGTAGAAATGATTTGGAGCACAAAAATAGATCATAAATAGGTGATGATCTATGAGAATCAGTGTATAAAGTTCAGTACCTGATCTATTATTCTAAGACTTTAACCTCGCTCTGATTTGTGCCTCATCAAAATAATTTTATATTGTATCTTCAAAAAAATCAAGAGCCATCGTGATGATTGTGTTTTGTTGTTTGCATGGATTTGATATGATTGAGTGGTATATAATGAATGGATTGACGAAGAATATGCAAGAGAACCCAATGACTAATGGAAAACAATGAATAAATTTTGCTGGATAACATGATGGTTGGCGAGGTTGCTTACATAATTTACATTGAATGCTAATAATCTGGTTTTACCTCCTTGCTCATAAGAAGCATAGAGTCAATCATACTCGACTTCATTGCTTGTGTTGCATAATCATATTCTTCATTTCCTGATATAATTATGGGATGTTGGTGAGATAACTCAATTATTGCATTATGACTTGATTAGAAAAGGCCTTTGAATTATGCTTAGGCTTGGGTACGGAAAATACTTTTTACATCTTAAATAATAAATATATCTCTTAGGTGCTTTCTGGCATAAGTCGAGTAGTAGAGTCAGGTGTGCAACAGCTATTGAGATTGTTTGCGTGGCATTCTTGAAGTTGGAATTTTATGGTTTATTTGATAATTGTGACTACAATATCAATTTGATACCCAGGGAAGCCCGGATGGCGGTCATGGAACAAAGTATAAAAAAACTAGGAGTGGAGAGGTTAAGTAAGGATGATGTACAAAGGATGCAGTGGGAAGTTCTTGAGGTAAAAATTGGAAATTGGATCCATTTCATGAGGATTGCGGTAAGGCTGTCTACATCTCTCTTTTCTACTTATACTTCGTAAAAGACCTAATTCTACTAACCGTACGGTTTATCATATCTGATTTAGGTCAAACTTCTATTTACTGCTGAAAAGAGAGTCTGCGATCAAATCTTTGAGGGTAATGATTCTGTTAGGGATCAATGTTTTGCAGAAGTCACTGGAAACAGTGTAGGCGTGCTTCTTAGTTTTGGAGAGGCTATTGCCAAGAGCAAAAGATCTCCTGAAAAGCTATTTGTCCTTCTGGATATGTATGAGATAATGAGAGAACTTCAGGCGGAGGTATGATGCATTATCCCAAATGAAACTGTTCATTTCAATATACAAATTAATCATATTGTTCCCTTCCTAGATATATGTCACAATTTTTTGTCCTCGTTATTCTTAATTAGTTGTTGTTTGATTTCCTTTAACTAAATGGTCAGAGAGCGTGTACAACTTATAGTCTTTTATGGACTTTTAATAGACATTAGCTATTTCTGTTCTTCTTCTAGCAAATTACTATTCATGATGCTTTTGTTTTGATTAGTTGAACTCTTTGTAGTAGTGCTTCAATTGTAAGCCCATCAAGCTAGCTAGTGGGAGGAAGGAAAGAACTTTTTCCTCAAAAAGAAAATCTCTTATGGTATTTTAGTTAATAATGCAATAATTTTACTTGCATCTTTTACGTGTAAACAAAACCAAAGCATTAATTCTCTTAAAATAAAGCAAAAATAAAGTCTTATGCTAGTTGCTTATGCTTGATGCTAGATTGATATAATCTTTGCAAGTAAATATTGTGGTGAAACACGAGAAGCTGCTGTACTTTTAACCAAGCGGTTGGCTCAGACAGCTCAAGAGACCTTTGCCGATTTTGAAGAAGCAGTTGAGAAAGATGCCACAAAAACTGCCGTTCTTGATGGAACTGTTCATCCTTTAACTAGTTATGTGATTAACTACGTCAAGTTTTTGTTCGAGTAAGTAATTAGTCATGTTTTCCTATCCTTTTGTTATCTGGATTTCCTGCTTGAGGAATGTTATTTTAGAACCTTTTACTTCATTCTTGATACTCTTGCTTTTCATTAGGTTTTTTCATCTGTTCTATGCCTAAGCTTTGATTTTATCCGCTTCCTTAGATCCTTTATGACTTAACGACTTTCTGAGCATTGGGCTTTATATATTTACAGCTATCAATCAACACTGAGGCTACTTTTCCAAGAATTTGATAATGAAGATGCAGTCGCAAAGTTAGCATTATTAACCACCAGGATAATGCAGGCTCTACAAACTAATCTGGAAGGAAAATCTAAGCAATACAAAGATCCTGCTTTGACTCAATTATTTCTGATGAATAATATACACTATATAGTGAGATCTGTTCGGAGGTATACTCTTTTATAAGTCCGTCAGTGAGGTGTAATAATTGCAGTGAACTGGGCTAATGCATAATTTGTTCATTTCTAGGTCAGAAGCGAAGGATTTGTTAGGGGATGATTGGGTACAAATACAGAGAAGAGTTGTTCAACAGCATGCAAATCAATACAAAAGGATCTCTTGGTCTAAGGTTTAGTATTCTATCTCAATTATTGACATTTTTAAAACTTTTCCTGAATACCTATATCGGTTCTTTTCTTGATACTTTTAGGTTATTGTTCAAAGGTTCTCCTCATCCTGATCCATTTAGTAAATTATAATTTTCTTGCTGTTATTTCAAAAGCTAAAAAGATTACTCTAAATAGCAAAACCTAATAGGGAATAGAGATGTCTAGATATTATCAACATCGTCGAAATGAACACTCAACCACCCCCTCCCCCCACAAAAGAAATAAATAAATGTTGTCTTCCTTGTGACCGTAATAATGCCATTGGGACTGGAGGGAAAGTTTTATAAAATAGCCATCAGACCTTAATAATGCCATTGGGACTGGAGGGAAAGTTTTATAAAATAGCCATCAGACCTCTTTTGTTGTGTTACAGAATGTTGGGGAGTGAAAATGTGTCATATTCAGAAAATGAGTGTAGCGCAAATGTATGTGTATGTGTTGCGATGGATATGTGGGAATACTGTGCCTGTCATCTTATGGAACTTATTCCAATTTTGACGAAATTGTGTCCTGAGACATGCTAATTAGATGGCCATTGTTCTCCAGATTCTGCAGTGTATGTCAATTCAGGGACTTTCTTCAAGCGGGAGTGGTTCTTTTGGACCTGAAGGGAGCATCACTGTTAATGTATCGCGTGCAAACATCAAAGACAGGTTCAAGAATTTCAACATGCTATTTGAAGAGATTCATCAGAGACAATCTCAATGGACAGTTCCTGACAGCGAGTTACGTGAATCTTTGAGACTCGCGGTAGCTGAAGTCCTTTTGCCTGCTTACAGATCTTTCGTTAAACGTTTTGGGTATATGTTATTCTTAATATTCTTTACTACCAATGCAAAACCCGAAGAATCTTAAAACAGCAATTCCCATTTCTTCATTTTTTTTTTTGGAGATCATATTTACTCACCTTATTGATTTTCTGGAGTGTTATATTCTCAGGCCCTTAATTGAAAATGGCAAAAATCCCCAGAAGTACATCAGGTACAAGCCAGAGGATCTCGAGAGAATGCTGGCTGAGTTTTTTGATGGGAAAACGTCGAATGAAATGAGACGGTAGTTTTATTTAAACCCCCCCCCCAAACCCCCCTGAAAAACAAATAAATTGGCCTTCTTCATTGTACATTATAGCAAAGAATTGAAGCATATAACTTTTTCACTTCGATTTGTTGTATTCCCACGTGATAATTGTATAATACTATTGCAAATAATCGGAACTACTTCCCTTTGAAGCTCTTTTACGTTATAAGAAATTTCTTTGTTTCACGGTTGAAGAAGTACTTTCTTATCAAGTCCTCCATCAATATGGCAATATTACTGCCAGAATGTGAATTCATAATTTTTGAATATCATTATATTTTTTCTTCATGAAGTAAATTGTGTGCATCATTTTTAACTAAGGTGGAGAGTAAAAATTCGAAAGGAATACTAATTCTGGTTTCATTCTATGTCACTGTATGAAAATTGTACTACTATTCACTCCGTTTTTTAATTGGGGTATTTTTAGTCTTTTCATATTTAAGGGTAAAAAAATAAAAATATCGCTCAACTTATTTTCCTTATTCTATACTAAACTACGTAGAAGGTCATTGGTTGTGAAACATAGGGAATATTTAGTCTGGCTAGTCGCTAACTTATATTTGATCAGGCAGATCTTTATGGCGTAACTTATATCTGAGATCTTTCTGGCGGTTAATCGATTAATTTTTTATTTCCTTTAAAAAAGAATTCTGATTTTATTAAGAGATAAAACCCAATCATTTAGATGCTATGCACTTTCAATCTTTATTTTATAGGAAAAAGAGTTGGATATTCTGATTAGACAAATCTTTCTAACGGTTAATCGATTAAGTTTTTTTCTTTAAAAATTAATTCTGATTTTATAAAGAGATAAAATTCAGTAATTCAGATGCTATGCGATTTCAATCTTTATTTTATAGGAAAATGAATTGGTATCCAACTTAAGGCAATTGTTTTACTTTCTTAAGGTTACTCACTGTCTCAAAATAGCTATAATTATTTTTATTTTTTTTTGTGTTCCGAAATTATTTCTCTTTCTTTTTAAAATAAAAAAAATGCATTTACAATTTCTTCATGGTTTATCCTCATTGTCTAACCTCGATTCAACATTCTAACTAATTAAATAATATCAATTGAAAAATGTCAGTTTCCAAGATAAATTTAAAATGTGATTGATTGTTGAAGGGAAGTGAGAGTAAAAGCACTCCGGATTATATGCGGAACAACAAAAAATTTGAACATACAAATTGTATAAAGATAGATCTCCTAAATCAGGATAAATATCCATTTTAAAATTAATTTTAACCGACAAAATTTTAGAACTTACCCCGTTACGCATTGGAGCCGCATCGGAGTATAAGGGAGAAGTAGTGGTTTTTTACTCCAATTTAGTAAGAGTATATTATCGGTTTTTTTAACTATATTTTATCACGATTTTCCACAAAAACTTTAATTCGTATGTATTTATCAATTTGAACAAATAAATTCGGTAGGATAAATATTACCACTACTAACATTAATTAAAGAATAAAATTCACTGTTAAATTTTTTTTTTCTTCTAGCAAGCATAGGGAAAGGAAATGGAGAATTCTAAAAACTGAGCTTTCATCGTACTATCCATCTTATAAGGAGTGTTTATCAACTAAACAAAAACCATCATTCCTTGAACAAATTGTGATCTCCAACTTTTTCTTGAGTTAGTTTTTCTACACCTTCGATTTGATTCATTGATTTAACAAATATGCATCAATTATGATAAATTGATGTCTTGGTACAATGCAACTAATTCGGTTAGATATGCATGTAATCAACTTTGTAATTGGAAATGTTATCGCTTTCTGAGTGACTTGAATCTGTAATCTTACTATGTGCAAACTATTAGAAGCAAATGTCTAACAGTCAAACTCGTGAGTTGACTCGTAAGATCGTACGAGTTTCAATAGGTCTTACGTGTTAGATTCTGAGTAGTACCAGTGTAAACTCGTGTGATCGGATTCGGGAGCGTATGATCGTACGATATGTCCAAGTTAGCTATTTCCCTTTCGACCCGAGTTGAGCTAAAATCCGACCCGTAAATTTAAAAACTGAATTTTCATTTGCGCCAAACACATAGCATTCTCTATCAAGTCAAACTATGCGGTTCAATTTTCTCTATTTAACTCTGTGACTTCTTCAATTTTCTCAAACATTTTCAATATTCAATCTTCAATTGCCGACCAATTTCTTCTCTTCCTCGCTTGATTTCAATTTTTATTTTTGCCTCTCTTTTTCTTATTTTTGTCTCCGAACTCATCCTTAACCATTACCTGAAACAACGAAAAAGGTAATTTGAAACTCTAAACTCTAATTTGATCGATTAAGTTATTGAATCAAACAATCAATCAATATTATTGAATTTAGATTGCTCTAATTTGCCGAGACCTGAGTAGATTCTTTTTATATTTTGTCCCTATAAGAAATTTGATAGGAGAAATCTATTTTTAAAATTCTAAGACACATAATAGAATAACATTTTTCGATGCCTCTTCATGTGTTGCATATTTATTTAATACGAGAAAATGTCATAAGATTATGAAATTTTTTATATTTCATCTAGAGTAATTGTGAATGTAATGGAATTAATTAGTATTTTAAAATCAAGTAAACTTACAATCCGAGTTACGATCGTATGATTCTTCCACGTTCTTTTCATCCTACGTAGGATCTCGAGCTTGAATGCGCCTGATGTAAATCCAATTTTGAAATATTTACCAAATATCCACTATCCTATATTGAATGTTCAAATTTTGTGTTCGAAATTACCATATATTAATTTTGCTAGAAATCAAATAATGCAAGAATTGCCTTTGCTCCTTCCCTTGATACACGGACAAGCAATCAACAAACGGCTGATCAACAACACTTCAAAGTTTTAGGCCAGTGATTCCATCATTACAAACATAAACTCTCCATAATCCTCTTTAACTCTTCACCCCCTTTCTTCTTCTTCTTCTTCTTTTTTCAGAATTTTTGACTTTTTTTCTTACAATTTCAACATTTCTACAGTTCCCCGTTTCTGTTCCTCTCATAAAAAAGAGAGGGACATAAGAGAAAGGGAACCCAAAAAAGAAAAATGATGAATCCTCATGATCCACGGTCACATTCCGTAATGGGATACCCACACTACAATGCGTACCCACCAAACGGACAAAGACTCGGACCACCTCAGCCACCGCAACCAGCATACCCAATGCCATACCATGGCGCCAACGCTTATGCTTCGCCTTATCAACCGTACCCCACCCCCACTGCGAATCCCAAAGATTATTCATCTGATCAATCCTTTAATATGTGGTACGCTTCTGATAAATACGGTCAATGGTCACCCGAATCATCAAATTCTCAAAAAATTTGCCCGATTATTGTTCGCCACAATGATAACCCTAGTTATTAGTTTGTGCATGGTAAGTTTGGTCGTTTGGCTTCTGTTTGGTACCGATGTTCCCTGATTTTCAATTGACACATTTCACCGTTTCAAATCTTACCCTTGCTGGCCCGATGATCGAGGCTAATTGGTGCGTTAACATGACCGCTACAAATCCAAATCCCGAATTAAAACTTAACGCGGGAACAATTAAAGCTTCAGTTTTATACAAAGATTTTCCTCTCGCAATGACTACAGTCGATCCGATTTATACACAAGCAAATACTGAAGGAGTAGGGAATCAAATTAATATGTTTTTTGTAATGGAACATCAAAAATCAATATGTAGAACTGATTTGATTAGGGATCTTCTTAACGAAGAAAAGGCGGGAAATTTAATTTTGAGCTTGAGACTTGCTGTTGGGACTAGGTTTTCTTCACATGGTGAATGGAGACACGATTCTTTGAGAATCTTTTGTGAGGATATAAAACTTAATATGGATAAAGGACTTGGTGGTATTACTGATGATAGTCCCAGGGGTTGTCTTATCTTTGCATGAATATATCATGGGGTAGTTTCTAAAAATCATGAACTGTTTGCGTTTGTCTCACACATCTCTCACATAGTTCTTTACGGAAGTTGACCCTTGCAAAAGTAAGTAAAAATATGGATCGAGACTAATGGGTCTTGTTTACGATTCATATTAGATATGACTTTCTTTTCCCTTTTATATAGATAATATAGTTGTCTTTTTTTGTAAATTGAATGTCCAATTTCTTATTCACGTTCAATTTTAGATAAAAAGGAGTATGAATTATATGCATCTTTCTTGCAAATGAAACATTAGTTTTTCTTGAATTTTATGTACATATTCTTTGTTCTTATGTAAAATTTGTTTTTTTATCCAAGATTAATTAATTAGTCTGCAAATATATATGTTTCTGCAAGACTTAAGTCTTCATAACCTTATGAGGCACCTCTGGTTAGGGGTGGAAATGAGGTGAGTTGAGTTGAGTTAAGGCTAGTTTAGGCTCAGTTCACACTAATTTTGCTTTGCTCGTATTGGATGTGAGCTGATTTGTTCAGCTCAAGTTTAGCTCATCAGTAGCTCACGAACAGCTCAGCTCAGCTCAGCTCATTTATCTAGAAATATTTTAGAAAAAAATAGTGACTTATAATATGAGTTTCATATCCAACTGATACAAAATAAATTAAGAGATGTTCTTAACAGAATGACATATAATAGAAGTTTAGTATCTCTCTACTAATTATAATATTTAAAAACTTTGGAAAAAAGAATTTTTTTTTTAACAAAATATAAAATTATACCAATGTAAACCAACAAAAGTCTAACTACCAATTTTTTTTTAATCCTTATTAATAAATAAAAAAAAGTATCGTTAAAGCCTTCTTATATAAGCAATTTAATTTCCGTGAAGTGTTCTTCCACATAAAAAATGAAAATATAGTATTGTTATAAAAGGATTATTTTGTAGACTAATAAGTGATGGTTATTAGTAATAAAAGACAAGTAGTAATATACGTTGGGCTTCTTCTTAATGTCATAAGTAACTCGAAGTTAATTTACTTCACAAATTAATGTTTGAATGGTTTTTGGATTTAAAGAAGCTTAGTATGAATCAATAATTCTTCCACCTTGAGAAGATGAGAAGATTATAAGACTTTTTGGCTGTTCTTAGTTTATTTTCCTTGAGAAGATGTGCGGCTACTTTTTGTAGGGTGTATGTGCTATTGTATATATATATATATATATATATATATATATATATATATATATATATATATATATATATATATAATGAGTCAGCTCATGAGTCGAAATTTATATAGCTCAAGCTCAACTCATATTTTAGATGAGCTAAAATATTGGCTCGTGTATCGCTCATTTAGCTCATGAACTTAGCTCGTCAAGCTGAATATCGAATCGAATCGAATCGTGACCTACTGACGAGCCGACTCAACTCACTTCCACCCATACCTCTGGCCTTAATGAAAGTCCAATTTTTGTTTTACATGGTAAGTATTTAATCGTTATTAACATCATGATTGCATGCATTTGGACACTATTTTAACATATTCTTTCAATATAGGATTTTTAATATAGCATTTCAAGTCCAATTCTTTGTGATGCACTGATCTATTGCGCGTATCAGTGAAGCTAATTTAGGCAGAGACGAATTTAGGAATTTCTGCTTGCAGTGCAATGTAGTAGTTTTTTTTAAAAATAATATTGGCAGTAGAAAAAATCCAATAGAAAAATGACGATTTTTTTCAAAATGCTAGGGGCGGTCGCTCCCTCCTGCACCCTTAGTGTGCAGAGGTAGCTAGGGCTGTAAACTCCGAACCTGACTCGCTTTAGTCCGAAAAATTGTGAGCATGGGCGTAAATGAGCTAAACACGAGCTTAATAATCAAGATTGATTTTTATGGGAGATGCATATGAGATTGACCCCGTTTAGCCTATTAAGGCTAATACGAATAACATAATTTAAAAATATATTATATTATATAAAAATGCATTTAGTGTCACACCCCATAACTCGGGTGATGACCTAGCAGCACCCCAAGTCAATGAAGTATCGAACCCGAATACTAAAAAAGAAACCTCATAAAAGATAGTCATTACTTAAAAAAGGAAAGATACAATATACATAAGTTCCATTACATGATAAAATGAATTACTAAAGGTCAAAGGGAAATGCTAATAAGTGTAAGTGTTCCATTAGACATAATATTACAAAGTCAAGCTAAATCTTCCTCGTAATCTTTTTCGAAGGTCTCATCAATAGCACCCTTAACAAACTCATCTGCAAAAAGGGAAACAATAAGGGGTGAGCTAATTAGCCCAGTAATTAGTATAGATTACCATTAGGATGAAGCATCAAATAATTCTCGAAAATATATTTCCCAAACTCAAAGCATTTGTACATAACTAAACTGAAATAGCTTGCAATGTACTTTAAAATAGTACAGAACATAACTTAAACGAATACAAAATAGAAAACATAACGTAAAACTGAACAATAGACGAAATAGAGGTTCAAACGATTGGAAGAGACCCCGGTCGACCAGACTAGTCATCTGAGATCAAGACAGAAACACTGTCCAGAGGTTCGGGCGATCACGATAGCCAAAATTACTCTGGTCGACCGAAGTGACCAAGAGCAGTCATCCGACTGCTCCCAGTAGTTTGCTTCGGGCGACTTGAAAAGGCCCCGGTCGACTGCGATTTAGTGCATGCATTTTCCTGCACAAAATAACAAAGTAAAAACAAATTTCTGTAACTTTCGAAAAATCAGACCCAAAACACCTCACTTTGACTCTCAGACAAATACCAAATCACTTACAAAACAACAACATAACATACTCAAACTATATCCAACATATTTGACACAAACGAATCGAAAATTGTGCTAAGAGCACAATGAACTACTTGTGCATTGCAAACGAATTTTCATGTCAGACCTTCAGATACAATTCTAGTAATGACAACAAATAAATTTCACACAATTGAGCTCATTTGTCTAGCTATGACTCTAAAGCTTGTTAATAGCCCTTAACTATTTGTTTACCGTTAAAGAGGACATGACTGAATTACACATGGATTCGAATACTATTTACCTCCAAACGACGGGGCCGATATTTAAGGACACACCAGTTATGTCATCCCTCACCCTTGTGAGCTCCACAACAACTGTTAACAACCTCACTTTTTATCCTCGTTAGGAACTGAGTCTGGCTGAATTAACTGACTGAAAGTGCTTCTGAGCACTCAATAAATTATAAGTTTGACGATGTCCTGAAATAGGATCATTGATATACAAGAGTTCTAATTGGGAATCAAACACATAGACTCCAAAACGACGGTCAACCAACTAGCACATAACAAACGCAGCAATTACAATTAACATCAACGCCTCATCCAAATTACATGCAATGAAAATATGAATGAAACCTAAATCATAGAAATTTCATAACTACTGTAAAAATGACATTTCAAACTATTTAAGGATTGAAAATACAAGAGTGAAGAATCTTACATCGTAAACTTAAGCAATTCAACACCGAAATCTAAAATTCCCAAAAGGTATAAATCAGCCTACTTAAAACTGCAATTACTCTCTTCTCCGAACTCGAAAATTTCAATCCGTCAAAGCCCAGACGTAACCCTTTCGGTTACCTTTCTAACGCATCAAGAATCGCTTGATTCCGTCTTTGTTTGCAATCGCTCAAAAAACCTCACATCGCTCTATTTTTATGCACTTCCTCTTTCTTCCTTCTCACACAACCGTTACTCTCTCCCTCTCTCTCCAGCCATAACTCCCACTTCCAAAGTTTTTCAAAACTCTACAAGATAGCCCCAACAGTTTCCAAAGCCTACACTATAGTCCCCCAACTTAGAAGCTCATAAAAAACGTCCCTCAAACATATCGTACACCACATATAACACGAAATCAAGGCATAACAAATAATTGTCATGTAATCACATTTCATGACACATAATTTAATGCTGGAACAATTAACAAACATATAATAATGCAAAAATTAAACGCTAACATGAAATCATTAAGCCCAAAAAAATTTCAGATATCACATTTATATATGTTATTACTAAATTTCTAATGAAAAATAAAAAGGACTAGCAAAATTCCAAAAGGCCCCATTTCATTAAATTTGTGTCAGACAATCGATCTCACTCTCATATTTTTTCATCATTTTATATATACTTATGATTTTTTTTGGGCTAATATTAGTTTAGATAATGAGACTCACAAGTTCAGCCCAACTTATAATAAAAGACGAGTTGAGCATGGACTTATTCACATTGAGTGTGATGATGTGGCTCGAATGCGTCCGTCAAATTGAATTTTTTATGGTCAATATTGATTTAAAACGGACACATGTCCCTGATTTTATAATACTTCTCGTGTTTTTTAAGGATATATGTCGTTTTTTGTGTCTAAAGACATCTGTACTGAGACGTTTCTGTACGTGCGAATTTTTTACTGTTCCGCATAGAATTCGGATTGTTAGCGTGAACTAAGCTCCCTAATTTTTAAATGAGCTAAACGTAAACTATGCTAAGCTCACCCATATAACTTGATTGACACTCTGACAGTGTGCATAGATTAGTTTTGTATTGTAGTTGTAGATAATTCATGAACCAAAGCACAAATAGGTGAATTTTGTTTTTGTATGATGATGATGATAGTCGCCGAACAGTTTTTTTTTTTTTTTTTTTTTTCTGTACTGTAGTGTTGGGCAATTCATTTCAAGCCTCTGGTATATTGCACTTCAATATCAACAATAAGACAATTCCCAACAAACTGCATTTATTTATTTTTATTTATTTAGTTTTTTAAATAATAATAATAAATTACTTTATTTCGAATTACATATATTGTGAACAAATTTTAAATTTTGTAAAAAATGAGAATATAAATCTAGGGATGAAGGGAATATTTTCTATATTGTACATTTTTTAGGTGTCTCAACATCCTTCAGCTTCCTTTCTTCCTCTGCCCAAAATATTTCTTCTAAGTACTCTTTGTTTTGATTGAATATATATTTTTTCTATTCATTTTTGTATAAGATTAGACATTCAATTTAAAAAAAAATGAGTACTCATTTCGTTTAATAATACAAGGCATCTTCACACTTTAGTATAAATTAAGAAGGAAAAGATAATCAACATTTCCCTATTATACCAATAAGAGATTTAATTTATCAGATTAAGTCTTTATCGTCAATACATCTCCTCTATTTTCTCTCTATATCATAATATGAATGAGGTAATTTTTGTTCCATGGGAAATAGTTTAGATAATCTACCACTACTCACTTCAATTATAATGCGGGAATTTAATTCGTACTAAACACAAAATCTTACTTCTTATGAAATGTTAGTGTATAAATAATTCTGACAAATTTCTAATAAAGCAAATTACATAATTTAACATAAATTGATCCAAGTAAATAAGCACTTGACAAAACCCCCCTTATACACGGCGTTTTACGGTGGAACGGTTAGTGCACTTTGGATACTATATTGCATCAAATTTCAATACAAATATTTACTTTGAGCTATATTTCTTTTACAAATTTTTTTAAAGAAAAAAATAATAAAGGAGTAAAAGGGAATAAGAATACCAAATTTTATTTTTTGGTTATCCTCGAAAGCCGGGATGTTCTCTATTTTGGAAATTAATTCGAATTTAACTTATTTAACTCGTAGAATTTAATTTTTAGTTGCGAAAAAAAATTTAAACTCATTTAAAAAAAAGAAGAAAAAATATATATCCAATCACATCTACAAAACTATAACCTTCTCATTCCCGCTTCCCTGTGGAACTCATAAACATATCCGAAACGAATGAAGGCTGCATTTCGCATTCTACCCCTGAACTTTGGGGAAAAAGCATCAGACTGTCAGTGTTTTTGCATAAAGGACAAAACATGACATTGAAAATAGGGGAGACAACATTTCTGGCCAGAACGGAAGTCCCACTTCCGTCCCGAGGCCAAGACGGAAGACGGAAGTGGGACTTCCGTCCTGGATGTCGTGGCTATCTTGAATTTAGGGTTTTTGTGAATTAGGTAATTTGTGTATATATGCATGTAGACTTGTGAAAATGTCAACGGAGATGTTGTGAATGTGCGAATTTACATTTATAGCATTTGTGATTTGTGAATCTATGTCACTAGTAGATTTGTTGAAATAACCTGTGTTTTTCCTGATAATTTGTATGTATATTATTTTTTGTATAGATGGCCGTACCCGCTCATCTTCAGCCCGGTTCTTTCTATCTGACCGTCTTGAACAAACAACCATCCCATAGATGAGGTTGCAATCAGGGGGAACACTTTGCAACAGGTAGAGGAGTATGCCCATATTAGTGAGCCCTTAGCAAATGATGCTACCCACCTCCAGGTACAGCAGAGGGCTAGGGCATTGATCTTCATCCTGATGGGTACTTTTCTTTTCCCAGATAAGTCGGGGTCCCAAGCCAACATGCGTTATCTTCTAACCCTCGGTGGTCCCCTTGAGCATGACACGCATTCCTGGGCCAGCGGTGTTCTCGCACATTTGTACCGCCAGATGTGCATCTAGTGCATGGCTGATTCCAAGGACATTAGCGGGTGTTGCTTGCTGATTCAGGTTTGTCCAATGCCTTTAAATTTAAATGTGATTTTGTGATTTAAATATTTAATAATCGATTTTGTTTGTTTTGACCAGCTGTGGGCGTGGGAGCGTATTTCATTTCTTCGCCTGGCGAACCGAGGCAACATTCCGGATGAGATCCCCGCCGACGGTAGAGCGCACGGGGCTAGGTGGAATGCCCCCCGGAGTTTCCGCAACGCTCCGAAATCGCAGCTGTTGGTGTTTCGCGAGCAGCTCGATTTGATGACCGAAACAAAGGGGATGAGTCAATTTTCATTGTTCTTGTTTTTTTTTCATTAACTTATTTGTTTTACTGTAACAATTTTTTTTTTTTGACAGTTCATGTGGAGGCCGCCGTACCCAGATTCGGTATATGCAGAGAGGGCGGCTCGGGATGTAGACTTCTTTTTGACGTGTCGATCCCGTACGCCACTCATCTGTTTCGAGATGGTTGAGTACCACCTGCCCAACAGGGTAATGCGTCAATTTGGTTTCCACCGGTGGTACCAATCCCGGCAGCCACAATTGAGGGTCGAGACCTCCGCGCGGTGACGGCGTTAGCCACAAACAAATGGGAGACCGTCCACGCCATTTACATAGATATGTGGGCCCATCGCGTCGATGCACTGGAGGCCGCTGCTCCCGCCATTGGTAATGTTATTGCACCAACCCGCGAGTACATGGATTGGTACAATCGCATTACGGTTCACCGCATAACAAACCCCCAAAACCGGGACCAGAGGCCACTCGCGATGGGAATTCAACCCACCGCTACAGCAGAGGACATTTTGGTAAGTTTTATTCGTGTACTTATTTCTTTGTTCATATTTAATTTCTGAATTTACTAATTTTAATATTATATTACATGAGGAGTCGTCCAGGGTGATGCTGGAAGAGTTCGAGAAGCCTGCCACTCGAACAAATGCGCAGTACAAGTCACTCATCACCTGGGCCGCAAAAACGATTAAGGATGCCTTCGCTGCTGTAGGAAAGTCGGTGACATGCCGATCGCGGCCTGCTGATGTTGTAGAAGCTGCCGTTCTGCAACCTTCCACACAGCCGAGAGAGCATGTTGCTGGTAGGGTTGCGGTTGGGAGGCAGGGTACTCGTCGGAATCGACAGCTTGTAGCGCGGCGCCTGAGGCAGCGTGGCGTTGAGGCGGGTCCGTCCCAGCCGCAGGAGCAACTGACTCAGTCTACTGCTCAGTTCGGGACTCAGCCAGATGTACCCCTTGAATTTGAATACCAATTTCCCAGCCTCGACACTTATTCTCCCGTTTTTCAAACGGGGGGACATCCTGGTGTAGGGACTTCGTCGTCGGGACAGCTGGACGTGTATTTTGGTGCGACGCCCTCATACAGTCGGGACCTGGACCAGGCACAGACGCTTCAACAGACTCCGCAGATCTAGCCAGATTCCCCTGAGAAAGCGATACGAATCGACCACGAAGGTGCAGAATTCTTCGAAACGAAGTATGGCAGTGCGGTGCGAACCAGGGACAGCAACACTTAGTATCTCCGGACTAACCCGCGAAGGACCCACAGATACACCCCTTCAGAGCAGTAGATAGGTTTTGCTTTGTATTTAATACATTTGTTTTATTCGTTCGTGAGCTTACAAATAGTTTTATTTATTATATGCACGATTCCATTTTTTTCTGCCCTATTCTTATTATTGAAGTCGGTTTCGTAAAAAGTATTATTTTACACTTAATTTGGTAATTATTATGCTTAAAAGATTCAATTATTCCAACGAAAATGGATTTTTCACTCGGGTTTTTCTGCCCTTAATGGAAAAAGTTCAGTTTGATTTTTTTGGCTTGGGCCTCGGGTGGTTGAGGACGGAAGTCCCACTTCTGTCCTGAGGCCAAGACGGAAGTGGGACTTCCGTCATCCACTTCCGTCTTGGATGACGTGGCAAAAAATCCTGTGTTGGCTGCCACGACATCCAGGACGGAAGTCCCACTTCCGTCTTGGCCTCAGTCCTGGCCAGAAATATTGTCTCCCCTATTTTCAGTGCCATATTTTGTCCTTTATGCAAAAACACTGTCAGTCTGATGCTTTCCCCTGAACTTTGAGTAACACTCAAATTATGGAGAATCGAGAAAATATTTTTTTAGTTATTTGATGGGTGTATAGTGTTATCTATTTTTGAGATTAATTCAGACTTAATAAATAATAATGCTTAGAAAATTGAACTCTTATTCGAAAAGGCTTGACTCAATTTTTTTTTTTACATGGCACACTCTCGAAGTTGATAATGAAAATCGAATTCTTACTAAGAAAATTTAAACTGCACCGACTCTAAAATATTAACAACTCACAACTAGCTGTCCAACACTCGGTAGTTGAAAATCCTTTTACATCTCCAATGTGGTTTCTCGCCGCAAGGCAAAAGAGTTTCAACTTTGATTTCCTCCCAATACCACCAATTTCTCCACCTCCTTCTTCCTTTGTCTTCTTTCCACTAGGTAACTTTTCTTTTTGTCACCACACTTAATTTTAAGTACTCTAGTGCGTTTTTTAACACACTAATAATATTAAATTTTAAAATAATAAAAGATCGTATTTCATGCATAAGGCTCTTACATCTGTAAGGTTTAGGGAAAGTTCTGATATACGTAACTTTACCTTTATTTATTATAAAAAGATAGTTTTCGAATTTCAAACTCGTTACTTAGCGGATATTAAGTAATCATTTGACTATACGTACCACCTCCAAAAAAGTTTCAAGACAATGTATAAAAGAATTTATTAGAAGATTGAAAGAATTTTTTTCCTTATTTGCTACCAGTAATTCATACTTTTAGGCCCACACTTGGAAAAAGCCTCTTTCCCCCCTGAATTTCGTACAAAAAGACATCCAAATTGAAAAAAGAAGAAAAGGTATCAAGAAACTGAGAGCGGTTATGGAATTTAAAGTTGCCTGAAAAGATTCGAGATTATTTATAATTACTGAAACAAAATGTGTATTAGTTTTTAGAAATTGTAGTTAAAGTGTTTGATGAAATGTTAATGTGAATGAACCATGGAATTGAATTAGGAAAGATAATAAATTTCTTGCATGCAATGCAAAATTGGATTCTAGTGTTGAACTCACTACTAGCTGCCCTCAATTAACTCTGTTCCTATCCATCCCAATCCTTAAGTCTTGATTATCTAAACACTCTGTTGAGAACCCTCTGTATAAAAGACCTCAAAGTTTACATCTTTACATCTATTGATTTCTTTCTCCTCACTCCCACCTGTTTTTCTTCATCAATGGCTTCTGAAACCACTGCCATTGCCGCCGCTTCTGACAATCAAGACAAGGATGTTACAGGTCATCCAGTAACAGCCATTCCATTGCCAGCTACTCAAAATGTGGCTTCACCTGTTAGACCTTTGCCACCACCTCGAAGTCCTGTTTACCTGTACCAGCTCTTCAGGCAAAACCGCCCAGCTGGTGGGCGAAACCGGTTTTACTTGCTGAGTCATGATCAGCTCCTATTCTTCCGCCTTGGTGCTGGAGCCTGTTGTGTCTTTGTGGCAATGGCTATTGTCTTTGTCATACTTTGGCTTCTCTTAAGGCCTCATTTGCCTGCTGTTGAAGTTGCTTCTGTCTCAATTACGCCCCTTTCGATCACTCCCACCAACAACAGCAACAGCAAAGTCTCTGCTACATGCAACATTTCCATCCTCCTTACAAACCCCAATAACAAGCTCACAGTATTCTATGATAGCTTCCAAGTCTTTCTTCACTATCGGCGCGAAAAAGTGGTTTTATCGGATATTCGAATCTCACCCTTTTCTCAGCCTGCAAAAACTGACACCCTTTTGCATACTTATCTAGATATTGACAATGCATTTGTGGAAAAGGATGTCGTGGAGGATTTAAAGAAGGATCTGGATCATGGGTTGATGAGTTTTGGGGTAAAAATATTTTCTTTGGTAAGGTTAGAGAGTAAAGGGTGGAAAGCTAAGTCTCAGTTGATGAAGTTGTATTGTCCTGATTTAGTTTTAGGATTCTCTGCCCTAAAAGATGGATCCGGGTATCTGTTGAATCCTTTTGAAACATGTATGGTTGCTCTCTGAAGATGAATTAAAATATAGAGCCAACCGAAACATGTAAGAAAATGTTATGATGAATTGAGAGATAATGCGTAAAGTAATAAATATGGCTTCTCTTAATTACAATTTCTGTCCAATTCTTGATGTTTTTTCTTCGGATGTTTATATCGATTTGTTAGGTCATTGTTACAAGATAAATGATCTGTATGATGGCCGGTTTGATCCTATCTTAAAATTACCAGTGACTGCACTACAGTTAGCTCCTCCTGACATACTTAAATCAAAATTTTACTTTGTATTTGGAAGGTTAATTTACCAAACAGAATTTTTTTGTTTCAATTGTTTCAGATGATTGGCAGGATATTGTAAAGCTACATCTGTAGTTTGTGGTGTGTGAGATAAGGTGCTTGATCAATGTAGGATTATTTGCTTCTTCAATGTTGAATGGGTTTTCACAATTCATATAGATATTTTAGAATGCTTAAAAATGATTCGACTACATTTTTGTCGTGTACTTACTTTTTTATGACTTCGTTGTAGATACCTCCAAGAAAAATGTTCTTTTTAGGTTCTAATTACACGTGTTCAGAACGAAGGAAATGTCACTATGGAGATCTTAAATGTTCATGGACGTCAGGAGATAAAGGTGCCCTGGTGCTCGGAAGTTTAACGTATTAATTTGTCGCGTGCTGTCTATCATGACAATTAGACGTGTTTGGTAATTATTTATGAAACTAATGACTGGTCTGAGAACGTAAAGCTGCTCAAATTTTAACTACATTTCATGCAAACGTAAAATTTGCTTTACGTTATTGCAGCAGAAGAGTTGTTTAAAGCTAAGTACTAGCTTTTGAAACATGCAGTTGATATAAATTTTGTTATATGACATGTTTTGATTGATCGGATGATTTTATCAAATGGAACATCTAAATTATTCACAACAAAGTTCTTGGTGCTGCGTGGCTAGCTGTCTGGAATGATTGATCGGATGATTTTGCTAATGATAGTTCCTCAGCACCACATATTTGTCTATTGATGCTCAGCTATGTATACTTAGATGCCCTGTTCACATGAGGCCTTTGGCAGAAGATTTCTCTAATATTTCCTTCAAGAATCATTTACGTAGAAACTTGTGCTAGAGAAAGGAAATAATAGCTGTTTCTATTTCAGGTTATCTCCTTTCTATTGGCTGGTGAAAGATACCGGTCTCCAGTGAATCAACTGATGAGGCCGTTGCAATTTCTTACTTAAAATTACTATCGTTATCTTTGACTCTGAGAAGTTTTACAGGTAACATTACATGAGTTACTAATAATGTGGGCACCTTATCAACTCATTCCTGAGAAGGAAAATGATTTAACTCTTTCAACACAAGCTGGCGAGCGGTTTTTGTCTGGTTTTCTGAGTTGCTTAATTTGTTTTAATCTTTCTATATTCTTCCCACTTGTACTCTCAGATTGGAAATGTTGATCGTTTCTCACTTATGAACACCTTATACAGGGATACCAAGAAAATGTAGAAGACAAGTGGTGAACTGTCCCAGTGGATCACGGGGTCCTAAATTCTTCTCTGATCAGTATCTTTGCCTAGGATTTTGAGGATCCCGTTCAGGAATATTATTAAATAAAGTCTTTATGGCTAACCAGGTTCTTGATATTAAGGAAATAAGGATCTTTGTGTGTCAGGTCAAGTAGCTGATTTTAGCTCTTTTCCACCCAATAGAAACCCTTTCTTGGCATGCATATTAGTCTTTTACGCCCACGACAAAGGAACCAGATATAAATGACTGAACTTCGTGTTACACAACGCAAGCTTTGTAACGGCAAGCACAAAACTGACCAGCTGACATTTTGGGTAGTCATAGTAACTTCTGCAATGTATTATAGTGCAGGAATTTAGAAGATCATGAGAAGAACCTAGAATGTCATCTACAGCTACATACCAAGGTCATGTGCCCATGTGGATGTTATTGTGAAATTCTAATCAACTACATCAGGTAGATCTTTAAATCGTCTGCTCGCCAGGAGCAACCATAACTCCTTTTGGTCGAGAAAAATTCTAGTTTTTTTATGACACAGCTGCCTTGTTTATTGATGATGCAATTGGTCCGTGGGTGGTTCTATTTAAAATTTCGAAGTCGTCATGAATTGTTCTGAGCTTGTTTGTGATTTTTTTTAAGTTTTGTTTTTGTCTATAAAACAGTTCTATTTTAATGATGCAATTGATCCTTGTGACTATTTTTTCAAATTATGTCAAATACATTGATTAGTGCTACTTTGACAGCAGATTTGGTATGATTCTGGTTACTTATTTTAACTCCTTTCAATTATCAGAAATTTGTTTATTGTTTTCCATTTTCATGGATCATTTCATACTTTGGCAAACATGCGATCTCACAACAAACGGATTTGCACGAGGCTACGTTTATCAATATATCTTTCTTGATGATCTAAAGTGTCAAATAACAAATTATGAGATCCTCCCCATTTTATTTCCTCAGAATATGAATCATTCTTCATCTTTGAACGTAAAACTTTGTCCAAGGAAGTACATAACAGATTATCAATACAAGTGCGAAGTTTAACGTGTATGTACTTAGTCTTGGTTTTTAAGTTGATTGTTCTTGAATATGATTTAACTTTGGAAGGCCGCAGCATTTTTCTTATTTTCTTCGGAACATGATGCTGTATTACTGCGTGATTTGCTGCAAAAACCCATCTTGTTATGTTGTAATTCACTGAATATCTACAAAATTTCCTATTTATTTGTTGGCTTGTATGTTGTATTCAACCCCATTCATTTCCTTTATATTTTCTAACTCAAGTAGGACTCTGATGATGGAAACCAGCCAAATGGTTTTGCTGCATTTCGTAAGATGATTAGTTTTCTGTTCCCTGAGCGAGAATTCTGCTTGCAGCTGGAAACCGAAGTCCTTCAATTCATCTATCTCAGCACGAAAACCAGAACACTGGATGAGCATCAAAGTCTGAGGTAAGTATGAAGCTTTCTTCTTTGTCAAGTTTATACAGATATCTTTCTTAATGGACATATACTCTACAAATCAATTTTAAGACAATAGGATTCCTTTGATAAATATATCAGCTCCCCACCCCCACCCCCAAAATAGGAAATGGATGTTTGTAGTTACTCTAGACAATAAAAAAAAGTACCATATATATACATTTTTTGGAAAGAAAAATTTTGGGTGGGTGTGAGTTCGTCTCCGGTCACCACCACGGGTCAAGGCAGGCACTAGAAACTATAGGTAGCTTCTGATACTTGCATGTGGAGAAAATTTGTTCTAGAATATCAAACCGTATAGTCTGTAAGACTGAAATGAGATTTGACATTCGTGTAGTCTTTTGAGTGACTTTTATCATTTGAACTGGTTTCATCTCGCAAAACAACACATTTTTTTTCTACTTTATTCACTTTGGGTCTCGCATCTCGTCTCACAAACCAATTATGTCACTTATAGTATTTGAGTTTTTGGTCTTGTCACGATGTGTCTTAGCTGACTTTGTACTTTATGAGACTATTCCAGATTAATCTTCACTCGTACAGAGTCGACATTGAGATAAAGTGTTGGCCAAAGTAGTGGATTCATACCAATCACTCCATAGTCCATATATTATGGTAATGTCAATGAACATGAATTGACAATCCTATAAATAAATTGATCCCAACAATCCCATGAACGGGTTTGTTTTGCCCATTCATTGAGGGGGGATTGCATGGGCCTAGCCCAGCTTTTGCTGATTGGTCATGACATGGCACCTAAAAGTAGAGGAGAAATATTTTTGTCCAGGTTGGAAGTCCCACTTCCGTTTCGGGTTGAGGACGGAAGTCACGTCACGTGGAGAAATCCGATACGGAAGTGGGACTTCCGTCCTCACCCGTCCGAAAAAACCCTCCAAACCCTAACTTGGCCCCGTGACTTTGAGGACGGAATTGCCACTTCCGTCGTCAAGTTGCAGGCAATTTGCAGTGTGTAGTCACTTCTCTTTTGCTGTTTTGACCATGCAAAATTTCTCAACGGTTTTGGCACTTTCGTTCGCATTTCTGACCGATTTTCAAAGACTTGTCCAATTCAAATACTATCCTCTTCACAATTCTTTTTTTCCAGATTTATTTCTACAAAAAACCCTATCCTCCTTAATGGCCAACTTTCCCTAATTTATTCAAAAAGAAATGCGCAAAAAATTAAGGGATGTTGATTTTACAAGAGAATGGACTGCTGAATACGAGGAGGTTTTAACAGAAATTTGTTATGATTTTAGTACACAGGGTTACCCTGGTGAAAAACGTTGGTCCGATTGCTACAATGAAATTGTTTACGGAATGAATTCTGTGACCGGGGGACAATTCACAATTGCGATGATCGACGCAGGCCTAGCAAAATTGCGTAGGCGGTTTTGGGATTTCGAAGCACTTACTCACAAACCTTGGTTCAAGTACGACGGTAGGACGAACATTGTTGATTTGGACGGTGCTGAGGCCCAGTGGGAGGAATACGTTGCGGTAAGTTGCACATAATTACGGTACGTTGTGGTAAGTTGCATATAATTACGACACACTGTATTAATTCAATTTTTTCATAGCTAAATGTTTTGTTTATATTACTCTGTCTTAGGCTAATCCAAGGGCTAAGCGGTACAGAATGACTGGAGAATTTTTCTTTATCCTTCTCTGCCATATTTTTGGGTACGAAGGAAGAGGATTTGTGGACGAAGCCGGACAATGTTCAAGATCACCTAAAGAGGTAACTGTGGAGGCTCCCCCTGACTACCCAATGTCGGATGCATCGTGCAACAACACTTGTTCTTGGAAAATGATTGTGCCAAAGTTTCGAAAGAATTAGGGTTTTGATGAATCAGGACTTTGTTTTGTTATATGTTGGGTATAAATTTGTTTCTCATAATTTAATGGAATTCTCTGTTTTTTTATATTTGAAAGTTCCGAAATGATTAATATTTAAAAAAATAATAATTATAATATGAACACGCAGGGAAAAATTTTTCTAATACATTAATAGAAGAGGGTATAAAATGGACTTTATCGGAGAGGGTATAAAATGAATTGGACAAGTCTCTGAAAATCGGTCAGTAATGCGAACGAAAGTCCCAAAACCGTTCAGAAATTTCCAGCGAAGTTGCATGGTCAAAAAAGCAAAAGTGCGAAAAGACTAGACACTGCAAATAATTCCGTCCTGGGCTCAGGAACCGGCAGAAACTTTTTTCCCAACAGTACATTTGTGGCCTGATTTCTCTATAAAATCCATTACCATCCCATCCATTTTCCTTACCCCAAACTACATTCCCCAATCAATTTGTTACAAGCAAACCCATCATTCCTCAACCCCATATTTTGTTTTTCATAAAAAAATGGCACTTGAATGTCCGATGAGATTGTATTTACATTTCGACCACAATATAGTGTACGAAAATGGTGGTTATCCCCATTTTGCGGAGCCAAGCGAAAGAAGTTTGGAAGTTATACAAAGGCTTTCATTCCGACAACTTTGCCATAGAATATGTCGGTGCAAAAGAGTCGAGCTTTCTAGTGTCACTGTTCTGCTAATAATGATTCGTCCAATATTCATGCCGACATACAACATGGTGAAGTACGATGTTGTAAACCTTAACGACGAAGAAGGTTTAGACACTTTGTGGGGAATCCAAACGGATTTCAAACTACAAAGGGATTCATGTTAGTGCCTTGTTAGAACCTGTGTAGAGACATGTAGATAGCTTTGTAATACCGACAACAGAATTTGCGTCGGAGGCACAATTTGTTCCCGAACCATTTTTTTCGGAGCCAAATCCAATACCAACTATGCCCCACCATTTTCGTACGAACCCTGTATAGATAATTCGGTCATGGATTCCTTGGGTCCAATATCCGACATTGACGGCGTTCCGAAAACGGAAGACGACTTCGCCGACGATAGTGCCTACGAACACGAGGACGACGGGGTCGAAGAAGATGCAGAGGCGGTAGCGGAAGATGCCAACCCTGAAATCTAACAACAAACCGCTGGATCGAGTACTGAAGAGACGGTCCAAGAGCCTGAACCAATTACATCCACCTCCGCCCCGGCCATTCTAGAATGGAATTTGCCATCATACGGTAACTATGCTAATTTTGCCTGTTGGAATGATATGGGTTCCATGGAACCTGTCCCTGAACTAACATACGATGGAGCTAAACCAGACCCACTACTACTTGATGGAACAGAACAAAAAACGCAACATGTCCTCCAGCTACATCGGGGTAAAAATTCTACACCTTGTACAGGCTGATCCTGAAATATCTGTTAAATTGATTAGGGCTGCTTGTGAAAATAATATGAGTTTGACTTGTACCTATAGAAAAGCTTGGTATGCCCGCCGAAATGCTATAGAAACACTTTTTGGTACTTGGAAATCAACTTTTCAGGTACTACCCCATTATATGCGGGCACTAAATGATTCAAACCCGGGTACAATAGTCAAATTTCTTTACCACCCACGAGAAATCGCTAATGACCCCAAGGTGTTCAGGTCATTGTTCTGGACTTTTAAACCGTTGGTTGACGGTTACCGGTGGTGTCGGCCTATAATTTCAATTGATGGGACACACCTTAGAGGGAATTATAAAGGGACACTCCTGGTTGCAAGCACTCTGGATGTTAACAACCAAATTTTAGCCCTTGCTTTTGCGTTGGTCGATTCAGAGGCAACTTCTACTTGGTAATGGTTCCTTAGGAACTTAAGGGACCATGTTGTGAAAGACCTCAAATGTGTCTTATCAGTGATCGTCATGTCGGCATTCTTAGTGCCGTGGCTAGCGTCCCCGGATGGCAACCCCCAATGGCAGTGCACCGATACTGCCTTAGTCATTACAGGTCTAATTTCCACACTCATTTGAAAAACAAAGAATTGAAAGATTATGTGTGGATTGCTGCAACCCAAAAGAAAAAGGTTAAGTGCGATTTTTATCTTGAGCGTATCAAACAAAAAGATGAGGATGCATTTAACTGGTTGATGCAACAACCCAAAGACTTATGGACTTTGGCATACGACGGGGGAATGCGTTTCGGTTGCATGACTACAAACATGTCCGAGGCGCTAAACAGCGTTTTGAAGCAGTCTAGAGCGCTGCCTTTGAAAGCACTCGCGGAGATGATTTTTTCAAGCTTGTACATTATTTTGACACACACTGGCAAGACGCTAATAGTTGTCAAACGCCTTTCCCTAAGAGGATATGGGAGCAGTATTTCGCGTACGAACAAAAAGCAACAAGTCTGACTGTGCAACGACACCACAAGGACCAAGGTATCTATAGGGTCATGTCCCGACATAGAGGACCGGGCGAAGGTGGAAAAATATACACGGTCAACTTATCAGCTCGTGCGTGCACCTGTGGTAAGTGATCTACTTATTCAACTCCATGCACCCATGTCATTGCTGTGTGCAAATCCATGAGGGAGGATGCTTCTAAATATATCCACCATGTTTATTCTCTCGATCATTATAGGAATACGTACAAGTCCATTTTATATCCTGTACTTGATCCCGTTCATTGGAGACCTCCCCCTTTTGATATGACATATCACCCTCCTAACATGAAAGCTACGCAGGTGGGTCGACCTCAAAAGCGGAGATTTCAAATGCCTATGGACGCAGAGAACAGGGGGACTCAAAGGGAAAAGAAGTGCGGCCACTGTAAGCGAGTCGGTCACAACCGGAAGACTTGCCCCATGTTAGCACATCTTCACCAACCACCTCCTCCACAGTAATTGTATTTAAATTCTACTAAATTGTAATAGTTTAGAATGTATAAAGTTGTTTTAAATGTGCTCGATTGTTTTCATTCAATATCCGAAAATTGCTTACATTACAATTACCTATTATTAAAGTTGACGTAATAAATTGTCAAAATCATCATTCCCTGCCCTATAATCAAGGATATCGTAAGGGGCTGGATGAATTTGTACATGGTCACCGTGGTGTAATCTTGAAAACACAACAAACTCATCCCACCCCAAAAAAAAAGTAATCGTCTCCGCCTTCGTCTCTAGTCACTTACAGTATCAATTTGTTACCGTGAAGATTTCGCATGTGTAGTACTTTCGGGGATTCCAAGTGCATTCTAGCACGCCATTGCATGTACTGCCTATATATCCACTGTACACGGGAAACAACATTACAACACATAATTGTAAAATGAACGATTTTATTACAAAAATTTTAATATTACTAAACGTACCGGTTTGGAAAGTGTCGAATATGTTTTGTAAATGTCTATTCGAAAACTCTGCCGGAAAAATGCCCCGTCTGAGGGATACGATAATTCGCCCTTCAAGTAACCTATCACGGGCCCTTTCTTAACATAAATATCTAATACATTCATTGGAGATGGTATACAATGAACTTTATTTGTGGGACGAAGATTGTTGTCACGCAAAAATTGTTGCAATCCTCCGTCTAGGTAGTACGTGTCATCTATTTTGGTTACATAGACGCACCATTGATTCCCAAAGTCGTCCTTCAGGTAGACACAACTAGCTAACCTGAGACAAGTTTGCTCCAACCAACTTGTGTACTTCGATGGAAGACGCTACAAATCGAAAATGATGAGTTACAAAGCTAAACACAATTCATACAAGAAAAACTTACTCAGTACTAAATAGAATACTACCATTTTTCCATTGATTTGATTTCCGACCGCAATTCTAAATTGGTGTCTGAAATACTCTTCCAGGGCGGGATACATTTCGCTAATCATTTTGAAATAATATTAAGGAGAATAGGGTGGTTTTTGTGGAAATAAATCTGGAAAAATGGAATTGTGAAGAGGATAGGGTTTTTATGGGTTTGAGAATGTGGTAGATTGTGGAGAGGTTTTGAGGGGGTATTTATAGATGTAATGGGAAATTCTAAAATTAAGTATTTGAATTGGACAAGTCTCTGAAAATCGGTCAGAAATGCGAACAAAAGTGGCAAAACCGTTCAGAAATTTTGCATGGTCAAAAAGCAAAAGTGAGAAGTGACTACATACTGCAAATTGCCTGCAACTTGAGGACGGAAGTGGCAATTCCATCCTCAAAGTCATGGGGCCAAGTTAGGGTTTGGAGGGTTTTTTCGGACGGGTGAGGATGGAAGTCCCACTTCTGTCTCGGGTCGTCTTGGCTGACGTGGCGGTTGGACGGAAGTGGGACTTTCGTCCTGGACAAAAATGTTTCTCCTCCACTTTTGAGTGTCATGTCATGACCAATCAAAAAAAGCTGGGTTAGGCCTATGCAATCCCCTTCATTGAGTTAGTTGACATAATGCTTTGGAAATCATAAAGTCCGATCCATTAGTTGATTATAACAATCTCAAAGCCCATATATGTGTTGGCAATTTCTATGATTTTTTTTTTAAACAAAAAAAAAAAAAAAAAAAAAAAAAATGCCTATGATGTTTCTTGTTCAAAGCGGCCACCTCTTATGAGAAATCCTTTAGGAAAAAGGACCACGTGAAAAAGCTTGCAATTCTTCAAGCATAAGAACTTCAAATGTAACGTTGCACAAGGGTACTATTTGTATACTCTCTCTTTAGAATAGAGATAAAAGTGAATATTCACTCTTACGAGGATGACTTTTTTCCCCGATGTAACACATCTTCATATGCGATTTTGGTTCCATGTGTATTTTCGAGCGGTAAGATTTGTCATATGTGATTTTTTTTTAATAAAACGTCATATATGTTTTTTCGACTTGCAAACTCAGGCCAAACCATCACTTATGCCGTGATTTCCGGTCTGGTTGCTCAAATCCACTGAGTCGTGAGTGTTTTCTAAATGGTAAAAATGTATTTCAAGTAAAAATTAACCAAAAAAAAATATATGTCCACGTGCATATCTTTTTTGAGATAAATTTTACTTTGAAATATCTTTTTACCTTTTAGGAAACATATTACCAAAATCATATAAGACTAGTTTTACCAACACAAGTTGACTCACGAGGTAAAGATTTGACACGTACTTACAAAGGTCAAGCGTTCAATTCCCGCTGTCAATGTGAGGACTGTGATCATCAGTCTGATAGCCCAGTGGGCATTAGGCCGGCCCCGGGTTCGATACCCTCCTCAGGCATGAGGTACGCTTTAATCTCCCTATTCTAGGGTTCTCTTCTCCCCACTCATGGGGTAGTGCTCTCTCCCCGCTCATGGGGCTCGCCCAACGGGCGTCAAAAAAAAATGTGAGGACTATGTTGGTGGGTGATATGTAAAGTACTCTGTAAAGCGACTCCATGATCCTCATGCTCTGCTTCGACCTGCAGTGGTTACATTTGAGTCGAACCCACCAAAAATTTTTTTTTGAACCAAAATTATATATATATATATATAAAGACCAGTTTTACAAACTCAAAAATAGACCAAATTCGCATCAGTTAAACAAAAGGCTAAAAAAGAAGAAGAAAGAAAAAGGTCAATATAGTTCACCAAGTCTTTGTATTTTTCGATCCCTTGAGATTCTTTCCCTTATTTTCAATGCCATCCTTGCCCCGCCACCTTTAACTTGAACGTCCCATTACAAGAAAATTTCCCAAATTGCATATGGACCGTTGTCTTAATTGACTAAATTGAGTGGCTTACAAAGAGAGACCCAAGGTCATAGTCCTTCCCTCAAGGGGGTTGTTGGTGTAAAAAAAAACGATTGTCCCTATACATGTTCATATGTCTTTCGTCAATCACTTATAATTCGTTACATGTACATAAAATTACAGAAGTAGACACATGACGAATTAAAAATGGTGGGAAGATATATGTGGAGAAACGATTTCTAGCTGTTATTGGTAGGTAGAAGAATATAATCGCACTAAAGTTATGGCCAAGTTCCTATTTTTTCCTTTCTTTTCTTATACTTTAGAAGTGAGAGAAAGGGGTAATATTAAAACTTTCGGTGAAAATGACAAGTTCCTTAATTTTCTAAAATTGTCTAAAGAGTCTTATATTTAGGAATGGAGGCAGTACTATATATCATGGTTTTGAAACTCGGACTGGACCGGCCGGTCGGACCGGCCGATCGGACCGTCAACCGGACCTCCTAGCGGTCCGGTTAGGTGACAGAACCCGTTCACGCTGAAAACCGCTCTAATTTCACTGACCCGTTTGACCCGGCCGGGTCACAAAATGCATTTTTTTTAAAATTTTTTTGTATAAAAAAAAGGAAAAAAAGACCCAATATATATGATTGTGATTTTAGCTTGTTTGGAGATGTTATTTAGAGTTGTAGACTAAATGGATGGTTTTGTTATTTTGACTTTTATTATCAGGATTTGTGAGCTGTGATTGAATTCTTAAATATTGTGGTTATTTGGAATGTTAAATATTGTTCTTTCTTGGATTGAGGAGGTTGGAGTGGATTTGATTTTTTCTTTGTGATTTTCATGAAAGTTTTCCTCTTTTTCATGATCAATAAGTGTAATTCTATCCAAATTTTGTAGAAATTTTGTATGTAAATTAATTTACATGGAATTTTGTTAGATATCTAAGAATAAAAAATGTTAATATTCAGGTTTATATAAACAAGATGTTTATTTGAAAAATTTTACATTAACTTTATTTTTTATTAATAAGTATATATTATATATTTTAATATTTATGACGTCACCGGGTCGATGACGGTCCGACCACCGGTCCGACCAGTGACCCAGTAACTTTTTCGGGTCGATGCCCGGTCCGGGTTTCAAAACCATGCTATATATAGAAAAGCACCAAAAGTTTTACTCTCTTCTGACATATTTTGATTTTGTAAACACTAAAAATATTGTAAATCTCGACAAGATAGTAAATCCATAAGGGTGTCAATCGAGCTATGTGAGCCGAGCTTAGCGTATAAGCTCACGCTCAACTCACATAAAAATTTGAAAGCTCAACTCACGTTCAACCCGAAAAAAGTTCACAAACATTTAGTTCACGCTCAACTCATATTTTAATGTGAGTTCGAGCTAAGCTCACGAGGCTATATTAGAAAAAAAATATAAATAATGTAGAAAGAATAGTAAAATACAATTAGTCATTAGACTGAATTATAACGAGAATACAAAATACATAATACAATAACACTTAATTCATATAGTAAGATAAACTAATAAAAAATATAATAAGGTCAAATATTAAAAAAATCCATAAAGCATAGACAAAAATAAACAATGTGTTTTGTCGCCAGTTTTTATAGGTCTTCTTTTTAATTAAAAATTTAGTATTATATATAATACACATAATTATATTAATCTTATTCGGGTGCGAGTTTTAACCGGGTTGAGCGGGGTCAAGCTCACGCTCATTTCACATAAAATTCGAGCTTGAATATTACGCTCACGCTCACATATTTTTGAGTTATGTGAGTCGACTCGAACCCGTTGATACCCCTATAAATCCGGTAATTATAAGTTGTAAAATGCTTTCAGATTCAAATTAGTTGGTTATAATTGGATAAAATCTAAATTCTTCCTGAATTTTTAATTAATCTGACGAATTAATTACAAAAATATCACAATTATTTATTAAAATGCCATAACTTAGACAATTTATCCAATTAATTTTAACAACCTAACATTATTCTTATAAGTTTCTTATAAGTATCAACATTCCAGTGTTAGGTTTGATTATTTGTTCCTTTTATGTATTCGAAAAAAAGTTAAATAACCATTGAAAAAACAAAAAACGAAATTACTCACCCTACTTACATTGTTGCAAAAGTGGACCAGCCAAAAGTATGTAAATAAAGTATGAGACTAAACCTGCAAGTTAAGTAATTTTTTAATCGAAATTAAGGTGTTTTTGTTAGTAACAATATCCAATTTTTAAGCTGCGAATGTTTTCTGAAAAGGTAAATGACGACTAAGAATTATGCTTCATTCTTATGGAATGGGACAGTGGTGGAACCAAAAGAAATAGGAGTTGGGAGAGTAGAGGACGACTGTCTCCAACATTTTTAAAAACGTTATATCTTTTGTATAAAAAATTGTTTTGCGTCCTCTTTCAAAGTTCATATCTCAGCTCTATCCCTAAATCAGAATCAAATTCGAACCTCACAATTAAAACCCAAAATTTGTGATTAATAAGTTAAGTTTATGATACAATTTTTGTGCATTCTAGATCAATACATTTCCAGTACGTCATCATAGGACACAGGGACGAAGAAAGGAATTTGACGTTGGGGCGGCGAAAAACTACAACAATATGTCAAATTACATACAAAAATTGTAAAAAATTATTGAGTGACGAATTTGATCAAATTTTCCGAACTATATATAAAATTTACTACATCTAATATTATTTTTAGAAATCTCGGGGGTGATTGCCAACTGCCGCTTCTCATCGTCCTTGATAGGAAGTTGCTAGGACCCTTCCTATATAGATAGACAATTGCAAGGGGAAATATCTGATATGGACCGGGTCCATGTGGACCATGTGGTCCAGATTTGGCCACATCCCTGCAGAATGAGGAGAGAGAAGGAAATGCAGTGATGTGGCCAAATCTGAACCGCATGGTCTAATGGACCTGGTCCATAACAGAATAGACCATTGCAAGGACCCTTCCTATATAGATAGACAATTCCATCCATTTCCCATTCCTCATTTCCTTCCCCCAACACTAAGATAATTCTCCCCACCCATATTCCACCACCGTCCTCCGCCACTTAAAAAACCATGTCAACCAAAGACTACATTCCCCACAAAGGCAAAAAACAGATATTCCTCGTCCTCATCTTCATCCTCCTCCTCACAATACTCATAGTCTGGGCGATATTGCAACCTCACAAGCCTCGATTTTTCCTCCAAGACGCCACCATCTTAAACTTCAACGTCTCCTCCCCAAACGTCCTTTCCACCACCATCCAAGTCACTATTTCTTCCCATAACCCTAACGATCGAATCGGAATTTATTATTCTAAAGCCACTGTTCACGCTACTTACAGAAGCCAGCAAATCACTTATTTCACCGCCATACCTCCGGTTTATCAAGGCCATAATGATAATAACGTCTGGTCTCCGTTTCTCTTTGGAAACGCCGTTCCTATTGCGCCTTATAACGGCGTTTCTCTTAGTCAGGACCAATCTAACGGAGCCGTTTGGTTGATGATCAAAATGAACGGCCGTGTGAAATGGAGAGTTGGGGCTTTTATTTCTGGCCGTTATCAACTCCACGTCACTTGTCCTGCTTTTATACCTTTTGGTAATAAAGCGAATAACGGAGTTTTCGTCGGAAACGGCGTCAAATATCAGCTGTCTCAGAGGTGCAGTGTCAGTGTTTGACTCCCAATGCGTGTTTGACTATTTTTCGTACTAAAAAATGTTTGAGAAAATAATTTTACGCATGAAGATCATGATAACGAAACGGTATCACCGAGTGACAGAATCTTCACTATCAATTTCCATGGATTGATATATTATACTGGAGAGGTTCCAAATTCGCAGTTCATAAGCCAATTTTATTCACATCTTATAAATATATATTTATAGGTCAATTGAAATGTACATTTTGCTAAGGAATGAAAGAAGAGAGAAAAGTGATGAAGATTAGCAAATTACAAGTTGTATGATTCTGTTTAATCAGGATTTATATTACAATATAATGTGCAATAATTGTTCATGAATATTGCGTTTGTATTGGTGGATGTCACTTGGCACTTGGTTTGCATGCTTTCACGTTCTAACATTAAATTTAGAGTGGGATTGGATTGAGGCTCAATTAAATATTTTTTTATCACACTCTCATACAAATATCAAACTCAAGTGAAATTTTTATGGTTTAATTTTCAAGCTTCATTCACAAACTAAATACAAAAAGAGTTTGAATTTCAATTTCATTCTCAAACGCAGATCAAACCTAATTCGAGTACACCCTTAATGTTATCTATTAGGGATCAGTTTCTTGGGATTTGTATTAGACTAACACTGATTTAGTAGAAATGACAAAATATGGCAGTAAAAAAAAATGGGACAACAATTCTTGTCTGGGACGGAAGTCCCTTCCGGGGCCAAGACGGACCAGAAATAAATCCCCAATTTCCTCTTCCCATTCCCTTCTCGCAAACCCAAAACTCCCAAAGGAAAAAAAAAAAAAAAAAACAGCCCTCCCACTCTCCAGGTGCTGCTGACCGCCGCTGCTTCTATCAACACCTTGTTTTTTTTTTTTTTTTATCTCTCAATTTGTGAGGTAAAAAACAAATTTGAATTTGAATTTTTTTTGGTAAATATAAAACTATGTGTTGAATTTAACTATAAACATACTAATTATGTTTAGGAAATCAAAGTAATTTGTTGATATTGTGAATTATTTGCGAATTTTGGGTATTTGTGAAATTAGGGTAATTATGAATTTAGGGTTTTTGTGAATTTGGTAATTTGTGAATTTATGCATGTAGAATTGTGAATTTGGCAACTGTGAAGTTGTGATTGTGTGAATTTACACTTAGAGCATTTGTGATTTTAGGGCATTAGTGAACTTGTGAAATTGTCAATTTGGTAATTTGTGAATTGTGAATTGTGAATTTAGGGCAATAGTAGATTTGGAGATATAACACGTGTTTTCTTTGATAAATTGTATGTATATTATTTTTTTGTATAGATGGTCGTACCTGCTCATCTTCAGCCCGGTCCTTTTGATCTCACCGTTTTAAGCAAACAACCGCTCTATAGATATTTAAGAATATGGCACGGGGATGAGACACTAAACGAACCTTTAAATGTTATTACGAGTTCAGGTAACTTTTACGTAGGGTATAGTAGAGAAACCAACCCTAGAGTAATAAACCTAATAGACCTAATAAGTTTTGGAGGATGCTGTAGAGTAGGTAATATGAATGTAGATCACGCTCTCGTGACTGCATTAGTTGAGAGATGGCGCCCGGAGACCCATACGTTCCACCTCCGTTGCGGTGAGGCGACCATCACACTAGAGGACATATGATGTCTTCTAGGACTACCTAACAGGGGCCAGGTAGTCTCGTGGGGTGATAGTTACAATTTCACCAAGGGTCAATGGGTTGATCGCGTCTACGTGCTTTTAGGATTTCGACCTAGTGAGGCTGCAATCAGGGGAAACACTTTGCAGCTGGTAGAGGTTTATGCCCACATTAGTGAGCCCTTAGGACATGATGTTACCGACAGCGATGTACAACAAAGGGCTAGGGCTTTGATCTTCATCTTGATGGGTAGTTTCATTTTTCCCAGATAAGTCGGGGGCCCGGGCCAACATGCGTTATCTACTAACCATCATTGGTCCCCTTGAGCTTGACACGACTTCTTGGGCCAGTGGTTTACTCGCACATTTGTACCGACAGATGTGCATCTCGTGCATGGCTGATTCCAATGACATTACCGGGTGTTGCTTGCTGATTCAGGTTTGTCCAATTCATATAAATTTAAATGTGATTTTGTGATTTAAATATTTAATAATCGATTTGTTTGTTCTGACCAGTTGTGGCGTGGGAGCGTATTTCATTTCTTCGTCCGGAAAACAGAGGCATCATTCCAGATGAGATCCCCGCCGACGGTAGACCTCACGGGGCTAGGTGGAATGTCCCCCGGAGTTTCCGCAACGCCCCTAAATCGCAGTTGTTGGTGTTTTGCGAACATCTTGATTTGATGACTGAGACACGGAGGGTGAGTTAATTTCGATGTTCTTGTATTTTTTTTTATTATTAACTAAATTGTTTTACATTAACAATTATCTTTTTTGGCAGTTCATGTGGAGGTCGTATTCGGATTCGGTATATGCAGAGAGGGTGGCTCGAGATGTAGACTTCTTTAGGACGTGTCGAGCCCGTACGCCACTCATCTGCTTCAAGATGGTTGAGTACCACCTACCGACATGGTCATGCGTCAATTTGGCTTCCACCAGGTGGTACCAATCCCGGCAGGGACAGAGTGCTCTGTCGAGGGTCGAGACCTCCACACGGTGAAGGCGATATCGACAAAGAATTGGTAGACCGAGCACACTGCATACATTAAAATGTGGGATTTACGTGTCGATGCACTGGAGGCCGCTGCTCCCGCCCTCGGTAATGCTATTGCACCAACCCGCGAGTACATGGATTGGTACAATCGCATTACAGTTCACCGTATGACGAACCCCCAAAATCGGGGATCAAAGGCCACTCCTGATTGGTATTCAACCCACCGCTATAGTAGAGGACATTTTGGTAAGTTTTATTAGTATATTTTTCAGTGCTAATATTTTTTTTCCGAATATACTAATTTTAATATTATGTTACAGGAGGAGTCGCACATAGCGAGAAGCCTGCCACTCGAACTAATACGCAGTACAAGTCACTCATCACCTAGGCAGCCAAAACGATTAAGGATGCCTTCGCAGCGGCAGGAAAGTAGGTGACATGCCGATCGCGGGCTGCCGATGTTGTGGAAACTACTGTTTTGCAACCTTCCACACAGCCGAGGGAGCATGTTCCAGGTAGGGCTGCGGTTGGGAGGCAGGGTACTCGTCAGAATAGCCAGGCAACTCAGAAGAATCTTGATGAGCGGCGCCTGAGGCATCGTGGCGGTGAGGCGGGACCGTCCCAAACACAGCAGCAACCGACTCAGTCTCCTACTCAGTTCGAGACTCAAGGTGATGTACCCCCGAATATGAATACCAATTTCCAAGCATCTGCACTTATTCTCCGGGTATTCAAACGAGGGCCATTCTGGTGCGGGGACTTCTTCATCGGGACAACCGGAAGTCTATTTTGGTGCGACGCCCTCGTTCAACCTCTACCTGGACCAGACACAGACTCCACAGCTCCAGCCAGATTCCCCTGAGGAGGCGATACTTATCAACACTGAAGGTGCAAAATTCTTTGAAACGGAGCATGGTAGTGCTGTGCAAACCAGAGACGGTGTCACGCCCCGTACCCGAGAAGCGAGACACGACCGTGTCAATAGCCCATACTACTGACACAAGGTCTCTTACTTCTTAACCTCAAGCTTGTTAAAAACAAGTACATGGACTAAAAACTTCATCATCTATAACTTCAAAGGAAAATAATCTATACAAGAGAAAACCTTATACATTACAGTGGAAACTAACTTCTAATGAACATTAAGAATAAGCATTTCATAACAAAACTCGAATCCATAAAGCACATAACATCATCAAAGGGCACTTCTCTCAATCTCATACATCATTCTCACTATTGTTAACTTCACCTGAAAAACAACATGGAAATGAGTGAGCTTCCAACTCAATAAGAAATTAAACTCCTCCCAGAATCAAGCAGTTTGAAAACACTTTTACTTATTGTTTCAAAACCATAAAGAGCACAAGTAGATTTCTCTGAAACATTAAACTTATGTCCCAGATAACTTTTCATTCAAAAGGTAACAACATCATTCAGCAATCACATTGCTTTGACTTTTAGCTTGAAAAACATATATTCGTTAGGAAAATTCTTGACTTGAAAGAGTCTTTTACCACAATGGTACTTTACCGTAAAACGGTACTTTAGTCGATTAGGGGAAAAACATTGACTCACAAGAGTCATTTAACCGACCACAATTTCTTTAACATTTAACTTTTCAAAATAGTATTTATATTCTTTGGCTCTTTCTCGTAACACATCGAGTCCTTCAACCGGGGGTATACTTCGAACATTCGGCTTCGGTCGCTGGCGATGATTACTTAATTGAGCCATAAAACATACTTTACTTTTTAAAATAAAAGAATGATTATACTTTACTTTTCTGCCCTTTCCTTTTCCTTTTCCCTTCCCCTTTTGTAACCCCAGACGGGATAGTGAAGAATCAGCAGTTTTAGAATTTAATTGCACAAGAGGTCCCTCAACTTTTCATAGTCAAACACTCAAGCCCTCAAACTTTCTAATTATATATGTAACACATGAAACATGTTGTGAAAATAAAGTGCACATAACACATAATCAAATTAAATATACATGATGACAAATAACAATCACATAAAACACGTAAGCAGAAAATCGGGTTCTCACAGACGGCAACACATACTATCTCCGGACTAACCCGAGAAGGACCCATAGATACACCCCATCGGGACCGTAGATAGGATTTACTTTGTATTTCATACATTTGTTTTATTCTTGTTACAAACAAATTGTTTTATTTATGACATACACGATTCTTTTGTTTTTTTCGCTTTTCTTATTTTATTAATGAAGTCGGTTTCGTCAAAGTAATTTTTTTACACGTAATTTGGTAAATATTCTGCTTAAGTGAATTATTTTGTTGTAAAAAGACCCAAGTGTCTCAGGAAAAACGAAATTGTCACTTGGCATTTTCTGCCCGAAATGGAAAAATCCTTCAGTTTTTGGTCAAATTTTCTGCCAATTGGGGATGAAAGTCCCACTTCCGTCTTGGCCAGTCCCACTTCCGTCCCGGGGCCATGGGACGGAAGTGGGACTTCTGTCATGGCTGACGTGGCAGAATTCCCAACCGAGTTTACAATACCTCTCGTATTTTTTAAGGACATCTGTCGTATTTTTTTGTCTAAAGACATCTGTCCTGAGGCGTTTCGGACGTGCGAATTGTTTGCTGTTCCGCATAGAATCCGGACTATGAGCATGAGCTAAGCTCCTTAATTTTTAAATGAGCTAAACGTAAACTATACTAAGCTCACCCATATAACTTGATTGACAACCTGGTAGTGTGCATATATTATTTTTGTAGTTGTAGATAATTCATGAACCAAAGCACAAATAAGTGAATTTTTTTTTTGTATGATGATGATGATAGTCGCCGAACAGTTTTTTTTTTTTTCTGTACTGTAGTGTTGGGCAATTCATTTCAAGCCTCTGGCATATTGCACTTCAATATCAACAATAAGACAATTACCAACAAACTATTATGAAATGGATGTAATTCTAGAGTGAATTCCACCACAAAACTAGAATATAATATAAAGATGAAGTAGACAAGAACAAGAGATAGGAGAAGTATTTCTATATTATTTCATGAGTCACTTTTACATTAAAATAAGCCCTCTATTTATAGGGTTAAAAAATGTAGGTTATGAAACCTTTCATAAAGGGTAGATAATGGAGCTTGAATGTGTAGGTTATGGACTTCTTGTAACTCCTCTTTCAATAGAGAGTTAAGGTATCCATAATGTTGAAGGGGTTATGGAATAAGGACTCCAACCTTAATATTTTCATAACACTCCCCCTTTGGAGTCCTTAATAAGAATATGCCTCGTTAAAACCTTACTAGAGTAAAAAACCCAGTGGGAAAAAAAAACTTCTCTAGTTAAGGAAAAAGAGTACATCATTCTTTATATTTTACTCCCCCTGTTGACTAGAACCCTTAAGATCTCTGCACCGACGCATGCCAATCTTATAAATCAACTTCTTAAAAGTTGAAGTCGGTAATGTCTTAGTAAACAAATCTGCCAGATTGTTACATGACTGAATTTGTCGCACTTCAATTTCACCTTTCTTTTGAAGTTCGTGAGTAAAGAAGAATTTAGGTGAAATGTGTTTTGTTCTATCTCCCTTGATATATCCTTCACTCAATTGAGTTACACAAGCTGCATTATCCTCATACAATATTGTAGGGATTTCTTTCTCAAAAGATAAATTACTATTCTCTCGAATATATTGAATCAATGACCTCAACCACACACATTCTCGACTTGCTTCATGAATAGCTATTAATTCAGCATGATTTGAAGATGTGGCTACTATAGACTGTTTTGTAGAACGCCATGATACAGCAGTCTCACCACAAGTAAATAAATAGCCAGTTTGAGAACGTGCTTTATGAGGATCAGATAAATAACCCGCATCTGCATATCCAACCAATGCTGGTTTTGATTCCTTAGAATAAAATAATCCGAGATCTATTGTTCCTTGGAGATACCGAAGGATATGTTTAACTCCATTCCAATGTCGTCGAGTAGGAGAAGAACTATATCTTGCAAGTAAATTTCATCGCAAATGATATATCAGGACGAGTATTATTTGCAAGATACATTAGTGCACCAATAGCACTAAGATATGGTACTTCAGGACCAAGTAGTTCTTCATCTTCCTCTCGTGGTCGGAAAGGATCTTTAGTAACATCTAATGAGCGGACGACCATTGGAGTGTTTAAGGGATGTGACATATTCATGTAGAATCTTTTCAAGACTTTCTTAGTATATGTTGATTGATGAATAAGGATTCCATCTTCTAGATTATCAATTTGTAAACCAAGACAAAATCTGGTTCTCCCAAAATCCTTAATCTCAAATTCTTTTTGTAAAAAATCTTTTGCTTTAAGAAGCTCTTCAGGAGTCCCAATGAGATTAATATCATCAACATATATTGCAATTATAACGAAACCTAATTCCGATCTTTTAATGAAAACACATGGACAAGTTGGATCATTCTTGTATCCGTCTTTTAATAAACTCTCACTTAGGCGGTTATACCACATTCTTCCAGATTGCTTTAATCCATACAGGGACTTTAGCAATTTAATAGAATATTTTTCTCGAGTGCTTGACTTACATGTTTCAGGCATGCTAAATCCTTCAGGGATTTTCATGTAAATTTCAGTATCCAGATTCCCATACAAATATGCAGTAACTACATCCAAAAGACGCATATCGAGATTTTCATGCACTGCCAGACTTACAAGGTATCAGAATGTAATCGCATCAATTACAGGAGAATAAGTCTCCTCATAGTCAATACCCGGTATTTGTGAAAAACCTTGTGCTACTAGTCGTGCTTTATATCTCACGACTTCATTTTGTTCATTCCGTTTTCGCAAAAATATCCATTTATAACCAACGGGTTTTATCCCTTCCGGTATTCGGACTACAGGTCCAAAAACCTCACGTTTAGCAAGTGAGTCTAATTCCGATTGTATTGCTTCTTTCCATTTTAACCAATCCGGCATACGCCGACATTCTTCTATTGATCTTGGTTCAGGATCTTGATCATCACTTAGAATATCTACTGATACATTATATGCGAAAACATTATCCATAATCGTATTCATACGATTCCAATTTTTGCCAGTAGCAACAAAATCTATGGATTTTTCCATGTTTTCATTAATCTTAGATATATGAACCATTGGATCAATAATTTATTGGTTCATTCTTACTAATTCTTTCGGAGTATTACTTTGATCATTTAATCCTTTTCTTTTTCGAGGATTTTTATCTTTAGAACCAATTGGTCGGCCACGCTTCAGGCGTGTTTTGGAATCTGTAGCTATAGAGCTTATACTTTGTCCTGCAGGGACATCTATTCGCATAGGAGCATCTATAGCCGGAATATGAGATTTGGTAATTCTTGTAGAGTCGGAAAAAGCATCAGGCAATTGATTTGCAATTCCTTGCAAATGAATTATTTTCTGAACTTCAAGTTCATTAGTGCCTGTCCGTGGATCCAAATGATTTAATGCTGATGTTTTCCATGTAATTTCATTCTTTTGTTGTTGATTTTCTCCCCCCAATGTGGGGAACATTGTCTCATCAAAGTGACAATCAGCAAACCTACCAGTAAAGACATCGCCTGTTAATGGCTCAAGATATCTGATAATGGAAGGAGAATCATATCCCACATATATTCCAAGTCTTCTTTGAGGACCCATTTTTGTACGCTGATTTGGAGCAATAGGGACATAAACTCCACACCCAAATATTCTCAAATGAGATATGTTCGGCTCAGAGCCAAACACCAAATGTAGAGGAGAATATTTATGATAACTAGTTGGCCTTATGCGAACTAGTGCCGCTGCATGCAAAATAGCATGACCCCAAACTGATATTGGGAGCTTTGTTCTCATCAACAAGGGTCTAGCAATCAACTGTAGTCGTTTAATGAAGGATTCTGCCAATCCATTTTGTGTATGAACATGTGCTACAGGATGCTCAACTGTTATACCAGTTGACATGCAACAAGCATCAAAGGTATGAGAAGAATATTCACCAGCATTATCTAAACGGATTCTCTTGATGGGATAATCTGGGAATTGTGCCCTTAATCTAATTATTTGAGCAAGTAACCTCGCAAATGCCAAGTTGCGGGTTGATAATAGGCAAACATGCGACCATCGGGTAGATGCATCAATTAAGACCATAAAATATCTGAAAGGTCCACATGGTGGATGAATGGGTCCACATATATCACCATGAATTCTTTCCAAGAATGCAGGAGATTCAACTCCTACTTTTGGTGGTGATGGCCTAACTATTAATTTTCCTTGAGAACAAGAACCACATTTGAATTCACTTGAACTTAATATCTTATGACCTTTTAATGGATGGCCATGCAAATTTTCAATTATTCTTCGCATCATTATGGATCCAGGATGACCCAATCTGTCATGCCAAATTATAAAGTTATCTGGATCAGTAAACTTCTGGTTTACTAAATGATGCATTTCAATAGCACTAATTTTTGCATAATACAAGCCAGATGAGAGAGATGGTAGTTTCTCAAAAACATATTTTTTGTTAGAAACGTTTGCAAAAATACATAGAAATTCTGCATTTTGATCATTCATCGTTTCAATGTGATATCCATTTCTGCGAATATCTCTAAAACTTAATAAATTTCTCTGAGACTTTGTAGAGAATAATGCATCTTGAATGACCAACATAGTTCCTTCAGGTAAAAATATACAAGCTCTTCCGGAGCCTTCTATTAATTTTGCACTACCATTTATGGTTTGGACACTAGTTTCTCTCATATTTAAAAAAGAAAAATATTTCTCTTTTTTAAGACATATATCATTATCTCCAATCTTTAATCCAGAAGAGGGAACAATAGCCATTTTCCTTCAATGCAAAACTAAAATAATAAATTTGAAGGAAATAAAATACTTTTATTCATCATAGTACAAATGTACTATTTATTACAAAAAGAAACTAGTAAACTAAAAAGAGAACTTGAATAAAAAAAAATTACTTAATTAACTGAAATGAAAGATAGAAATAATAAACTAAAACTGAAAATAAAATATTAAGTCTTCTGGACTGTTCCATCACCAATAAGGTGATCTATCTTTCCCTCCGGATGTTCAAAGAAATCAGCAACATCCAAGCGTGTCACATCAACAGACATATCATTCATATAGTCATCATCATCATCATTAGTATTCTTTTGGGAAGTGTAATTTGCCTCAACACTCTTGGCTTTCTTTTTAATTGATGCTTGATAAAGATCAATGAGGTGCTTAGCTGTACGACAGGTATGAGCCCAATGACCTTCCATTCCACACCGATAACAAATTTCTTCACGATCTTGTGGATCAATATCTTTCCCTTTTTTTCTTATCATTCCTTTTCACGGTTGAGGAACCATTCTCATTATTATTATAATAGGGAATACTTTTACCTCGTCCACGACCTTGACCACGTCCGCGACCTTGGCCGCGACCACGACCTCTTCCACGGTTATAAAATCTAGTCGCATTCACTTCAGGGAATGGAGTGGAACCAGTAGGTCGAGATTCATGATTTTTCATCAATAACTCATTATTTTGTTCAGCCACAAGAAGACAAGAAATCAAATCAGAATACTTTGTAAAACCTTTTTCTCGATATTGCTGCTGCAGGAGCAAATTCGAGGCATGAAAAGTGGTAAATGTCTTTTCTAGCATATTAGCATCACTAATATCTTCTCCACATAATTTCATTTGAGAAGTAATTCTAAACATGGCTGAATTATACTCACTAATAGACTTAAAATCCTGGAGTCGTAAATGTGACCAATCATATCGTGCCTTTGGAAGTATGACCATCTTCAGGTGGTCATATCTTTCCTTCAAATTAGTCCACAAAGTAAGTGGATCTTTCACCGTAAGATACTCCGCCTTTAAATCCTCATGAAGGTGACGGCGGAGGAAGATCATAGCCTTAGCACGATCTTGGTTTAATGCTATGTTATTTTCTTTGATGGTGTCTCCAAGACCCATTGAATCAAGATGAATTTCAGCATCCAATTTCCATGACATATAATTTCTCCCGGTGATCTCAAGCGCTACAAAATCAAGCTTAGCAAGGTTAGCCATAAAAATAAACTTTAACAAAAAAAATAATTAACTTACTTTAACCTCCTTTTGATATAAGCCTCAGATGTAATATAGGAATTATTAACCGAATTATTTTTCTTAAACTAAAGAGACTTCGTGCTGATAACGTATTATGAAATGGATGGAATTCTAGAGTGAATTCCACCACAAAACTAGAATATAATATAAAGATGAAGTAGACAAGAACAAGAGATAGGAGAAGTATTTCTATATTATTTCATGAGTCACTTTTACATCAAAATAAGCCCTCTATTTATAGGGTTAAAAAATGTAGGTTATGAAACCTTTCATAAAGGGTAGATAATGGAGCTTGAATGTGTAGGTTATGGACTTCTTGTAACTCCTCTTTCAATAGAGAGTTAAGGTATCCATAATGTTGAAGGGGTTATGGAATAAGGACTCCAACCTTAATAATTTCATAACACAAACTGCATTTATTTATTTTTATTTATTTAGTTTTTTAAATAATAATAATAAATTACTTTATTTCGAATTACATATATTGTGAACAAATTTTAAATTTTGTAAAAAATGAGAATATAAATATAGGGATGAAGGGAATATTTTCTAAATTGTACATTTTTTAGGTGTCTCAGCATCCTTCAGTCCTTCCTTTCTTCCTCTGCCCAAAATATTTCTACTAAGTACTCTTTTTGTTTTGATTGAATGAATATATATATTTTTTTTATTCATTTTTGTATAAGATTAGACATTCAATTTTTTTTAAAAAAATGAGTACTCATTTCGTTTAATAATACAAGGCATCTTCACACTTTAGTATAAATTAAGAAGGAAAAGATAATCAACATTTCCCTATTATACCAATAAGAGATTTAATTTATCAGATTAAGTCTCAATCGTCAATACATCTCCTCTATTTTCTCTCTATATCATAATATGAATGATAATATGAATGAGGTAATTTTTGTCCTCGGGAAATAGTTTAGATAATCTACCACTACTTACCAATACTGTTGTGGTAGTCTCGCCTTCAATTATAATGCGGGAATTTAATTCTTATTAAACACAAAATCTTATGTGAAATGTTAGTGTATAAATAATTATGATAGATTTCTAATAAAGCAAATTACATAATTTAACATAAATTGATCCACGTAAATAAGTACTTGACAGAACTCCCCTTATACATGGAGTTTTACGGTGGAACGGTTAGTGCACTTGGGGTACCATTTTGCATCAAATTTCAATAAAAATATTTACTTTGAGCTATATTTCTTTTACAAATTGTTTTAAACAAAAAACTAATAAAAAAGTAAAAGGGATTAAGAATACCGAACTTTATTTTTTGGTTATCCTCGAAAGTCGGGATGTTCTCTATTTTAAAAATTAATTCGGATTTAACTTATTTAACTTGCAGAATTTGACTTTTAGACGCGAAAAAAACTGACACGTAAAACTCATCTAAAAAAAAGAAGAAAAAATATATTAAAAAACTATAACCTTCTCATTCCCGCCTCTTTCCTTTCTTGTCCCTTTCCCTCTGGAACTCATAAACATATCCTAAACGAATGAAGGCTGCATTTCGCATTCTCCTCCTGAACTTTGAGTAGCACTGAAAAAATATTTTTTAGTTATTTGAGGGTGTATAGTGTTATCTATTTTGGACATTAATTCAGACTTAATAAATAATAATACTTAGAAAATTTAACTCTTATTCAAAAAAGCTTGACTCATAATTTTTTTTTACATGACATGCTCTCGATGTAGATAACGAAGATCGAAGTCCTATTAAGAAAATTCAAACTGCACCTACTGTCCTATAAAATATTAACAACTCACAACTTGCTGTCCAACACTCTGCAGTTGAAAATCCTTTTACATCTCCAATGTGGTTTCTCGCGGCAAGGCAAAAGAGTTTCAACTTTGATTTCCTCCCAATACCACCAATTTCTCCACCTCCTTCTGCCTTTGTCTTCTTTCCACTAAGTAACTTTTCTTTTTGTCATCACATTTAATTTTAAGTACTCCAGATATTCTAGTACGTATATTTTTTAATACACTAATGATATTATTATATGTAAAAATTTACTTTAATCCGATAATATTAATATATGTGAAAAAATTTAAAGATAATAAAATTTCGTATCCAGTACATAAGACTCCCGTATCATGAAGGTACTGAAAAAATCACGATGTACGCAACTTTACCTAAAAATAAAGAGACTGATAGTCAGAAATCACTTGACATTGACGATCGCGGCAAACACGACCTTCAAAACATCAGGACAATGTACAGAAGAATTTATTAGAAAATTGAAAGTCATTTTTTCCTTATTTGCTACCAGTAATTCATACTTTTAGGCCCACACTTGGAAAAAGCCTCTTTCCCCCCTGAGTTTCGAACAAAAAGACACCCAAATTGAAAAAAAGAAGAAAAGGTATCAAGAAACTGAGAGCGGTTATGGAATTTAAAGTTACCTGAAAAGATTCGAGATTATTTATAATTACTGAAACAAAATGTGTATTAGTTTTTAGAAATTGTAGTTAAAGTGTTTGATGAAATGTTAATGTGAGTGAACCATGGAATTGAATTAGGAAAGATATAATAAATTTCTTGCATGCAATGCAAAATTGGATTCTAGTGTTGAAATCACTACTAGCTGCCCTCAATTTACTCTTGTTCCTATCCATCCCAATCCTTAAGTCTTGATTATCCGAACATTCTGTTGAGAACCCTCTTTATAAAAGACCTCAAAGTTTACATCTTTACATCTATTGATTTCTTTCTCCTCATTCCCCACCTGTTTTTCATCATCAATGGCTTCTGAAACCACTGCCATCGCCGCCGCTTCTGACAATCAAAACAAGGCTCTGTAACAGCCTTTCCATTGCCAGCTACTCAAAATGTGGCTTCACTTGTTAGACCTTTGCCACCACCTCGAAGTCCTGTTTACCTGTACCAGCTCTTCAGTCAAAACCGCCCAGCTGGTGGGCGCAGCCGGTTTTACTTGCTGAGTCATGATCAGCTCGTATTCTTCCGCCTTGGTGTTGGAGCCTGTTGTGTCTTTGTGGCAATGGCTATTGTCTTTTCATACTTTGGCTTCTCTTAAGGCCTCATTTGCCTGCTGTTGAAGTTGCTTCTGTCTCAATTACGCTCCTTTCGATCACTCCCACCAACAACAGCAACAGCAAAGTCTCTGCTATTTGCAACATTTCCATCCTCCTTACAAACCCCAATAACAAGCTCACAGTATTCTGACAGCAATAACTCGGAATCCGCGCGTCCAGAATGTAATTAAATGTGAGACCATTCCGAGAACAAATGACCGGCCGATCGAAAGAAAACTCAAAACTGCGCAGGCTGAAAACTGGCTGCGAAAATCTCCGTTTTGCTCTCAAACTCACTGCCTTCTCTCTCTTCCTTGAATAATAAAGACCAGCTGAAAGACAAGGGTTTTATATCCCCTTGGGCTCTTTTTCAAGACACACATAGGAGGGAAAATATTATGTAGCCCAACAAATAGGAAATGGATGTTTGTAGTTACTCTAGACAATAAAAAAAAGTACCATATATATACTTTTTTTGGTAAGAAAAAGTTTGGGTGGGTGTGGGTTCGTCTCCGGTCACCACCACGGGTCAGGGCAGGACTAGAAACCATAGGTAGCTTCTGATACTTGCATGTGGAGAAAATTTGTTCTAGAATATCAAACTGTATAGCCTATAAGACTGAAATGAGATTTGACATTCGTGTAGTCTGTTGAGTGACTTTTATCATTTGAACTGGTTTCATCTCGCAAAACAACACACTTTTTTCTATTTTATTCACTTTGGGTCTCACATCTCGTCTCACAGACCAATTATGTCACTTCTTATAGTATTTGAGTTTTTGGTCTTGTCATGATGTGTCTTAGCTGACTTCGTACTTTATGAGACTATTCCAATCTAATCTCCACTCGTACAGAGTCGACATTGGGATAAAGTGTTGGCCAAATTAAGTGGATTCATACCAATCACTCCATAGTCCATATATTATGGTAATGTCAATGAGCATGAATTGACAATCCTATAAATAAATTGAGCCCAACAATCCCATGAACGGGTTTGTTTTGCCCATTTATTGAGTTAGTTGACATAATGCTTTGGAAATCATAAAGTCCGATCCATTAGTTGATTATAACAATCTCAAAGCCCATATCTGTGTTGGCTATGCCTATGATGTTTCTTGTTCAAAGCGGCCACCTCTTATGAGAAATCCTCTCTCTTTTGTTTTCCTTACGAAAAAGGACCACGTGAAAAAGCTTGCAATTCTTGAAGCATAAGAACTTCAAATGTAACGTTGCACAAGGGTACTATTTGTATATTCTCTCTTTAGAATAGAGATAAAAGTGAATAAGAAAGTGAATATTGACTCTTACGAGGATGACGTTTTTTTCCCCGATGTAACACATCTTCATATGCGATTTTGGTTTCATGTGTATTTTTTACCGGTAAGACTGGTCGTATGTGATTTTTTTTAATAAAACGTCATATATGTTTTTTCGACTTGCAAACTCAGGCCAAACCACCACTTATGCTGTAATTTCCGGTCTGGTTGCTCAAATCCACTGAGTCGTGAGTGTTTTCTAAATGGTAAAAATGTATTTCAAGTAAAAATTAACCAAAAAAAATATGTGCACGTGCATATCTTTTTTGAGATAAATTTTACTTTGAAATATCTTTTTACCTTTTAGGAAACACATTACCAAAATCATATAAGGCTAGCTTTACCAATACAAGTTGACTCACTTGGTAAGGATTTGACACGTACTTACAAAGATCAAAAGTTCAATTCCCACGCTAACGTGAGGGATCGTGTTGGTGGGTGATATGTAAAGTATCCCTCGTAAAGCGACTCTATGCCTCCCTTAGGCACTGCTTGCGACACGTGGTGGTGACTGGAAATGAACCCACTAAAACTTTTTTAATTTTTATATATATATATATATATATATATATATATATATATATATAAAAGACCAGTTTTACAAACTCAAAAATAGACCAAATTCGCATTACTTAAACAAAAGTTTACATTTTATGATCTGTTGAACCAGCGCTCAATTTATGGCAACTGAGGTTATTGATTAAGTTTTTCTTCTTCCTTTGTTTCCCTCTTTAGGGCAAAATCTCTCCTGGGTCCTAGGGTTCCGCTGCCCCCTGTTTCAGCTCACCTCTACTAGGTTTCTTTTTCACTATGGATCGTGAGAGCATACAATCGCTTCTCCAATCCCTCTCTATTGCTGATCAAGAATTGGAACCCCTTAGCATCACAGCAGATGATACTTCCAAGGGCGAAGCTGAGTGCCGAAGTAGTGTGGTAGGCAAGTTCATCTCCCATGCGGAAATTCCACTCAAAGGTCTCAAAATTGCTATGCAAAAGTCTTGGAACAGTAAGAATTTTGAGGTTGTTCGTCTCAGGGGTAATGTCCATCAGTTCTTTTTCGAAAACCCGCTTGATGCCGAATTTGTTCTCACACAAGGGCCCTGGTGCTTTGATAACACTTTGTTTGTGGTTAAGTCGTGGACTCCTCAAGTCAATATCTCCGATGACTGCTTCCGGTTCGCGGATTTTTGGATCCAAATCTGGGGCTACCACCGTGACTGTTATACGCTGCCGGTGGGCTCGCGGATTGGTGGTATTTTCACGGGCTGTCATGAAGTTCAGATTCGCGAGAATAAGAGGATTCATGAGAAGTTCTTTAGGCTCCGGGTATTGGTTGATGTCACCAAACCGGTCCGTCGTTGTATTACTCTTGATACTCCGGTCTATGGTAAGGTTTCTGGTTTGGTGATTTATGAAAGACTTCCCCATCTTTGTCGTAGATGTGGGTTCATGAATCACACTTTGAAGATTTGTCCGCTCCAAGTGTCAGAATCCACGGAGGAGGAAATACGTGGTCTCCCCTATGGTAATTATCTTCATCCGTCCTCGGAAAGGAGTTCCTTGAGTGAGCATTTACTGATGGAAGTTGGGGGTCATTCTACTGAAACCAATCCAAAGGAATCATCGACTGATCATGTGGCTAACACGGATGCCTCGCGTCCGCCATCACCCTTCCTGCAAGCTATGGAAGGTATAATCTCTTATTCATCTTTAGCTTTAATTCCTGTTGTTCCACACATTGATGTCCCAGGTCCAGTGCGGGATTCGAGAGTCTCTGTGACCGACCAACAACCTGCTGTTCGGGTTCTGCCAGCATCATTGCGAGACGGTTCAGCTCCAACTCCCTCGGGTCGGAAAGTTCTTAAACGCAGGGGAAGGCCTCGGAAAATGGAGGATCAACCCGTTGGCTCTACTCTCGGTCCTGTGCAGAAAGGCTCAAAGAGGGCCTCTTTTGAGCTAGCGGTTGTGCCGGTAAATGGAGAGACCGGTGAGGTACATTGCTTTACTTCTAAGAAAGCTAAGACTAATGGTTTCTTTGACTGTTATGTATCGGCGGAGGTTGCCATGGAGCAACCCCGCCAGGATCAATGAGTATCCTGTGTTGGAATTGCCGGGGTTTGTGGCAGCCCCGTGCAATTCATAATCTTAAGACTCTTGTTAGAGTTAATAAGCCCGTTATTGTTTTTCTTATGGAAACTAAGGTTGTTCGTTCTGTTATGAATAATATTCGTACTAGTCTTGGATTCTCGTCTGGTATTATTGTTGATAGATGTGGTTTGGGGGGTGGTTTGGCACTCCTTTGGTCTGATGATGTTATTTCCGTTAATTTGCTTAGTTACTCTAGTGGTCATATTGATGTTCGTATCAGTGAAGGGCTAAGTTCGAGTTGGCGTTTTACAGGGTTTTATGGGAATCCGTATCATGAACAACGTCGTTACTCTTGGACCTTACTTCGTCGATTACACTGTCTCTTTCAACTCCCTTGGCTATGTGCAGGCGACTTCAATGAGATTATGTCGCAGACGGAGAAGGAAGGTATGAATGACCGCAGCCCGGCCCTAATTTGTGCTTTTCGTAATGTCATTTTTGACTGTGATTTGGTTGATCTTGGCTTTATTGGCCCTAGTTTTACGTGGTTTAATGGACGGGGCCCGGACCTTGTTCGGGAGCGTTTGGACAGGGCCTTTTCTAACGAGGAATGGAGAGCCTTGTTTCCGTCTTCCACTGTTAGGCATCTTGTTTCCTCTCACTCTGACCATGTTCCTATTTTGATTTCATCAGCAAGGTTTCGTAAGAAGAAATGGCATTCCTTACCACGTTATGATCCATTTTGGATTCATGATGAGGAATGCCTTGATATCCTTACTAATGCATGGCGGCCTAATAGTTTCAGGAATGGGGCAGATGTATATGCTGAGATTACGCATGTTCGGGAGAGGCTTCGTCGATGGGGCTCGAAAAAGTTTGGGGACTTGGATAAAAAAATAAATGATAAACAAGCCGAATTATCAGCTCTTTGGGAGTCCCAATACTTTACCACGTCAGACGACCAAAGGTTGAAGCGGGAATTAAATTTCCTTCTTTCACATGCAGATGAGTTTTGGAAACAGCGTAGTCGAGCGGATTGGCTATTGCTTGGTGATCGCAATACTTCATATTTCCATCACAAAGCTTCCTCTCGCCGCTCACGTAATTACATTGAACGTCTAAAATCTGCCTCCGGTGAGATTAAAGACGATGAACATGAGCTTTCTGTTATTGCATGTGATTATTTTGATAGCATTTATGTGACTAATGGTACTGCACCAGCTACTCTCGCGGGGCTTCCTGTCCGTGAGCTTCCGCTAGCTAATGTAGGCAGCCTGGCCGAGGCCTTTTCTGTAGCCGAGGTACTCACAGCTTTGAAGCAAATTCCGCTAAAAAAGGCTCCCTGGGCAGACGGTATGCAAACGAGTCTTTCTTAAAAAATTCGGCCTACTCTTGGTCCCCCAAATTACATCTTTTGTTCTCGGGTTTCTTAATGGTTATCGTGATATTTCTGGCCTTAATAACTCCTTTATTGTTTTGATTCCGAAAATTAAGTCACCGTTATGCATGACGGATTTTCGCCCCATTAGCTTGTGCAATTCGGTTTATAAGTTGATCTCACGCATTTTGGTTAATCGTTTAAAAATTGCTTTACCTTATGTTATTGACCCCTCTCAAAGTGCGTTTTTGAAGGGCAGGCTCATCACTGACAATTCCATAGCGGCCTTTGAGGCCTTCCATAGTATGCAGGTGGGATTGCATGGGGCTGATCGACATTGTGCTCTTAAGCTAGATATGCGCAAGGCGTTCGACAGGGTGGAGTGGCGTTATTTGGAGTTAATGATGCAGGCTATGAAGTTTCCTCCTCGCTTTCGCACTTTGATCATGGCTTGTGTGCAAACGGTTAGCTACCGGGTTCTTATTAATGGTAAGCCCTCGCGGACGATCACGCCCACTCGTGGTCTCCGCCAAGGTGATCCGTTATCTCCATTTCTCTTTATTTTGTGTGCTGAAGGGTTTTCGGCAATGCTCAGGAAAGCTGAGAGCGAGTCCCTATTGTCTGGTCTGAAATTTGGTCGCGCGGGGCCCAAATTATCTCATCTTTTATTTGCAGATGACTCATTATTATTTCTTGAAGGATCTATGTCGAATGCTCTGGTGGTAAAACAGATTCTTTTGGATTATGAGGCCTATTCTGGCCAATCTATTAATTTTGATAAATCTTCTATTTTCTATAGCAAGAGCTTTGATCCAATTCTAGGCAATGATATTCGTAGTGTCTTGGGAGTCCGCATTGGTAGTGGTGACGGTAAGTACTTGGGGCTTCCGTTTATGATTGGTCGCAATCGTCGCCAGATTTTTGCTTATATCAAGGATAGGGTGTGGAAGAAATTAAATGGCTGGAAGGAGAAATATCTGTCTCCGGCTGGTAAAGAAGTGCTTATTAAATCAGTCATTCAGGCAATTCCAACGTACATTATGCAAAGCTTTTATATCACACGTTCCATACTTGATGACATCATGATTATGATCAGGAAATTTATTTGGGGCAAGAAAGGGGGTGAGCACGGCATACATTGGTTGTCTTGGGAAAAATTGTGTATGCCTAAGAATAGGGGTGGTCTTGGCCTTAGAGATATGCATCAATTTAATTTGGCATTATTGGCAAAGCAAGGGTGGAGAATTATGCAAAATCCCTCATCTCTCTTAGCTCGGATTCTTGGCGCAAAGTACTTTCGCAATAGCACCTTTCTTGATGCTAATAGAGGTGCAAAGTCCTCTTGTGTGTGGCAAAGTCTTTTGAAGGGCAGGGAGGTTCTTCGGCTCGGACTTCGATGGCGAGTGGGCACTGGCTCTAATATCCGCATTTGGCGTGATCCGTGGCTACCTCGACCACATTCTTTTCGGACTTCGAATTTTAATGAATTTCTTCTTCCGGAGGGAAGGGTCTGTGACCTTATCCTTCACCATCCCCGCCGCTGGAATTTGGGGATGCTCAGTTCGCTATTTTTGCCTCATGAAGTGGAATCAATAATAACTATACCTATAAGTGAGCTTCCCACTGAAGATAGTTTTGTTTGGCATTTTGCAGGAAATGGGGTGTACTCTGTTCGTTCTGGTTACCAAATAGCTATGGCAGAGCAACGTCGGTTAAATCATGCCTCAGAGTCTTCTTCATCAGTTTTGGAGGAAAATTTCTGGACTCGGCTGTGGCACCTCCCAGTTCCGCCTAGGCTACTGCACTTCCTCTGGCGGGCTGCTCTTGAGAATTTGGCCACGGCATCGAATTTGGCTAAAAGAATATCTGTTTCGGTTACCTGTGCCTCTTGTGGAGCCCTGCTTGAGTCTACGATTCACTGTCTCCTTTTGTGTCCTTGCTCGCAGCTAATCTGGTCCTTTTGGGACAAGGCTGCCTCTTTTGTGCGTTTGGAGTTAAACTCCTTCAAGGACTATCTAGCTCACATTATGTTGCAGGGGTCACAGGAGGATATTACTTTGTTTGCTTTTTTGGCTTGGTACATATGGAAGGATCGTAATAGATTTGTTTTTGAGTCGCAGCGGAGGCCTCCTCCTTTGGTTTTTAATGATGCTCTAGCTGCTGCGGTAGAGTTTGGAGTGTTGGTTACGGATTCTGGTCATCTGGGCAGTGAATCTGTGCCGCTTCCGGTATGTTGGTCTCCCCCACCCTTGGCCCTTGTGAAGATCAATACAGATGGTTCATGGCGAAATGGTCTTGCTTCCTATGGCTGTCTTGGACGTGACCATTTAGGGAGGCCGTTACTGGCAGCCTGCGGTCAGCTGGTTCCTTGCACAAGCGCCAGCCATTGCGAGGTTTTGGCGGTCATTGAGGGTCTGAAGTTAGCTTCACTCCTGGGTCTCCGCTCCTTTTCGTTGGAGAGTGACAGTCTCATCACTATATCTCATCTGGGCTGCCCGGGTACGGATCTTTCTGTGTTAGGCCCTGTTTATGAGTATGCTAAGGCAATTATTGCATCATTTGATAGTGTCTCGTTGTTGTTTGTCAAGCGTAGTGGGAATTCCGTAGCTCATTGTTTGGCACAACATGGTCATTGTTTTTCTTCCAAATTATGGGACTCCCATTTTCCCTCTGATGTAATGACTGCGATCTCTTATGATCGCCATCGATTCTAATGTTATCTTCACCCTTTTGGGTTTCAAAAAAAAAGAAAAGATGTAAAAAAGAAGAAGAAAGAAAAAAAGGTCAATATAGTTCACCAAGTCTTTGTATTTTTCGATCCCTTGAGATTCTTTCCCTCATTTTCAATGCCATCCTTTGCCCCCACCACCTTTAACTTGAACGTCCCATTACAAGAAAATTTCCCATCAATATGCTAGGTCGGCCCCACACCATAATTCCCTTCACTTTTCCAAATTTGTATTTTCCATGAATCACAAGTTTGAAGTAAAGTTCAGCCACTAAGGTTAGGTAGACTAGAGCCCTAATATCCCTAGATACGTGGCTCACCATCGCTTAATTTGGTTTTCCTTAATTTGGGTGTTGGTGGTGGGTAGGGATGGCAATCAACCTGACTCAATCGGAGGTCCAATCTAACTCGATTTAGTTAGACGGTTCAGTTAGGTAGGGATTCTCCGGTTTAAAGCGGAAACGGAGATGAAATTTGCCCTCACTTTTGGGGCGGGGCAGGGATAGACAGATGATATCTCAGCTCCACCCTAACATGTCACAACTGTCCCCGCTAGACGGTTCAGTTAGGTAGTGATTCTCCGGTTTAAAGCGGAGGCGGAGATGAAATTTGCCCTCACTTTTGGGGCGGGGCAAGGATAGAGAGATGATATCTCGTCTCCACTCTAACATGTCACACCTGTCCCCGCTTAAAATGCTAAATATAAATAGAAAATAGCATAAAATACTTTAAAATGAAAAAAAAACTTCAAAATTGCCAAGTCATCAGGAATTTACAAACTCTTTGGCGACTCTTCCCTCTTATAAACTTTAGGAACACCCTTGTTTTTAGGGAGCTAACTAGTATAATTTTAAATGCGGTTATTTCGTTTAAAATGTATTAAATATTTTTCGTTTAGAATTCAATTTTTATTTTTTAAAAACAATCCCTGCTTTTGGGTTGGGTCCGGGATGGGAATGAGATGGAGAATGCAGAATTGAAATTGGAAACCATGGTTTCCACCTTCACCTGCCCCCATTGCCATCCCTGGGGGTGAGAAAAAAATACAAAAATACAAAAAGGTTTTCCTTAAAGGAGGAATTGGAGACGAATACTTTACCAGAAACATTTCTTTTAGCGTTGTTTCGTTTGCTTTGGGAGGTAAAAGGGACTAGACAATAGTTAATAATTCTCAATACTTTCGCTTCACACTTACAACTTACCTTGTTAGATGAGGTAAATATTCATTTTTTTATTTATATTTATTTTTTCCTTCGATCCTAATCGAGGTAAGTAGAAATGACATTGCATCATTTGCATTATGATATGTGAGGGAGATTGTCACATCTCGAATTTCGGATTTGAGAGCATAATTTAAAATTTTAACAGTATACACCTATTTTAGTTATATTAAAACATAATTATTATGAAGTGATTGTGAGTGTTTATGATAAGTAACGAGTATGTGTTGGATGATAGATGATAGATGAATAGTCAGAAGGATGGTTATTGGAAAAAAGAAATTATTATTAATTTTATGTTTATTTATTTAAATAAGCGTAAAGTTGTTATTTCTTAATAGTTTAGGAGCTTTATCTTTATTTCTCATATTTTAGTTCTCTAGTGTTTTGAATTCTAAAACTTGTAAATATTAGGCTTGGATTTATTGTCACACAATTTTTATGAAATAAACGGATATTCGTTCCCTTACTTTACTCTCTTCTTCCTCCATTTCTTGTCCTACATCCGTTTAAATCTATATTTTTATAGGAGTTTTATAGTGTATTTGATATGACACTGTATCACAAAGACCATATAAAAAAAAATTTACTCCTAGAATTTTGGGGATAGAAACCCTAAACCCCCAAATTGAGGGTGTTAAATGACTATCTCACCCCCTGCTAGTACAAGGGATTCACCCAACTATAAGGGCAAAATGGTCCGAAAAACTATTTTAGTCAATCTTTTAGCCAATAATTCTATTAGCATAGTAAAGTCCAAAAAAAACGACATGAGAAAAAAGGTTGGCGCACTATAGAAGAAGAGAATTTTCTGACATTCTACGGAAGTCGGCTATAATGTAGAATAAAAAAATATGAGTATATATTGATACTTTTTGACTTTTTTTTATGTGTTATAAATTTTTAGACATATATTATTTTCTATTTAATGTGTGTTGTCTCCTAATTAACACTAGTCTTAAGGCATGTAGTGGTGGAGCCCAAATTTTTAAACCGAACTAAAATTCGCTCACGGTATAAGACGATATATTTGAGGTAGATGAATATATTTTTATTAAAAGATATAAACTTAAACGATACTTATCTTTGAATAGACAAAACTATGGAAGAAAATTAACAAATTTTGTTTTTAAAAAAATGAAGGAAAAACGACTAATTTGTAGAGGCTAGTGTCACAGACCATATTTCAAAATAGCATGACAAAGTTATAAAAAAAATATTTGTATATTTTTAGAGAAAATTTTATGTATTTGGAGCTCTATTGTATACTTTGATTTTTCTATATACAGTTCGTTATAAAATACACTTTTCGTCCGAAATTGAATCTCATTTTATGATGCAAAAGTTAAGGGGAGAGTTTGAATTTTATTGTGTTTACAAACTTATCATTCTCAATTAAGAAATTTAGTGTGTTAACAAAATGTGACTACTAGTGGAAGTTCAAATGAAAATTATTTCTATTTTAGAAAATGAGACATTCAAAATTTGAAATAAAAAAAATGAAAATTGTACATTCACATCCGAATAGAATGAGTAATAAATAGTATTGCAAATAGACATTTAATTTCGGACGAAATGATTACTAAATTAAATATATATATTTTTTATCATAAAGAACGTACGTATTTGAGCAATTTTTTTTATATTTTATTGTAATTTGATACAAAATAATGAGTAATATATTATCAAATTTTAGAGAAACAATAAAATTTCATGTATTAAAAATTTATATATAAGTGCATATGATAATACAAATTAGTGCTAGAAAAATTACGAACCCCTTGTCCCTACTCGACTTCGCCATTGAAGGCAAACACATATTTTATGCAACTATATATGTATTACAATCACCATACTTGTTCAATCCAAATTTTTTATACGACAATAAAAATATTTAGTATTTATTGAAATTTTAATGTTCAACGTTATAGCCATTCCGCGTTTTACACTGGTTAGAAGTTTATGGATGATAATGTTGGGCAGTGGTAAGTGTAGAAGATTAGAATCTGCATTATTGTCGGTGCTGAATAGGCAGAGCTTTTTAGGGATCTTTCATGAGAGATTAGGTGAAAAAGGCCAACGCATATACAAACAGATATCCTTTACTTCTTTTGATCTTCCCTATGCTTATCCATTTCTTCTTTTCTCCACTCATTGATGAAATTTATTTTTAAACTCTAATTATATATTTATATCTATTTCTTTCTTTTTGGTGTCCGTTGGCACATCAATTTGGATTGTCGAATTCATGGTTTGTCCATAATGATAATTAAAAACCGACAATGGAGCCCAAAGAAAAAAATTGCATATGGACCCAAGGTCATAATCCTTCCCTCAAGGGGGTTATTGGTGTAAAAAAAAAAAAAAAAATCGATTATCCCTATACATGTTCATATGTCTTTCGTCAATCACTTATAATTCGTTACATGTACATAAAAAAGGAAAAAGTGTACACATGATGAATTATAAGTGGTGAGAAGATATATGTGGACAGACGATTTCTGGCTGTTATTGGTAGGTAGAAGAAGTTATGGCCAAGTACAAATGGCAATTAGAAACCATTCAAGAACTTCAAAAATCAGTTCATCTTTCCAATAATGTCAGCAGAAATAATAGCAGTTGGACGATTCTTCTTTTCTGATTCTCTTCTCTCTGAAGTTGCAAGCCCCGACTTTGTCCCAACCCCCACACCTACTAATGGTTTTTAACTCTTAATTTTCCCCATTTCACATAAAATTCATGAACCCTTTCACCATTTATTGATTTTAACCCTTATTTTTTACTTACTTAATTTTTGCTACTTATGGTACTCCCTCCATTCCCGTTTAATTGCCATTTAGGAGATTCATAAGTATCCAAATTAATTGTCGTTTAAAGTTTTTTTATTAGTTGTCAACACTTTATTTCAATTATACCCTCCACATTTCTTTTATTTGCCACCTCTGCCATCCCTATTATTTCCTTTCTTTTGTTATGCTATAGAAGTGAGGGAAATGGGTAATATTGAAACTTTCGGTGAAAACGACAAGTTCCTTAATTTTCTAAAATTGTTTAAAGAGTCTTATATTTAGGAATGGAGGGAGTATTAAGGAATGAAGGTAGTACTATATATAGACAAGCATCATAAATAATACTCCATCCATTCTTAAATATAAAACTTTCATTACATGTTGCTAAAATTAAAGAAGCAAAAATTAAGATATTTTTGTAATTAAAACATCAATATTACTCTCTTAAATATAACTTGTATACCACTAATTCTATTTAAGAGAGTAATATTATATTTTGATTACAAAAATATCTTAATATTTGCTTCCTTAATTTTCACAACATGTAATGAAAGTCTTATATTTAGGAATGGAAGTAGTATATTCCTTCTACTTTTTTTTTCTTTTTTGGTCTACATCTCCATCTTTCTGTTTTTTTAATAAAATACTTTAGATGATGTGAAATTTCGTTATTGTCCCCATCTTGTAATTTTTTTTAATACCAATTTGGCAAACTCTTCTCTTTTGTGATTTGTTTAGGTATTATAATTACGTGGGTTTATTAGTTTTATTTTCCTTTTTGAGCTTTTTTTTAAAAAAAATATGTTAAGTATTGCGGAACCACGTCCCTTCCATTACATATTCCCTTTAATGCATCGAATATACCCATAAAAAATAAACATATATCTCTTTTATAATTTAGAATATAATTAATTTTTATTAAACTGAAATAGTTAACCTTAATTTACTAACATTGTTAAGTAAATTACTTAGCAAAAAAAAAACATTGTTAAGTAAATCCCCCATATATCTTCAATATCCCATAAATTTTGTCTTCATATGGATTTATCCAGGGACGAAAACAGTGGTGGGCGGACAGTCGCCTTCAAGATTTTTAAAAATCCTATTAGATATAATAAATTTTATATGTAGTTCAGAATATTTGATCAAATTTACTTTCAACTTTTTTTTCGTAATTTTTTATATGTAATTCAGATATCTTGTCATAGCTTTTACTTTCAACCCAACCTAAAAATATCTGTCTTCATATTTTTTTTTTTTTGGTAGAAAAAAATTTGGTGGGTTCGGATTCGGTCACCATCACGGGTCATGACAGTCCCTAGGGACCATAGATCTCTTAAAAGGGTATTTACAGATCACTCACCAACACAGCTCTCACATCTGCAGCGTGAATTGAACACTTGATATTTGTAATAACGTGTCAAATCTTTATCAACTTGTGTTGGTTATTTGTCTTCATGTGGATTCATCAGTATATCATGGAAAGGAATGGAAGGCTCTTAAGGTGGCTGAGGTGGGACTGGGTTACTCCTATCATGATAAGTGGGCCCCAAGTTGCATAGAGACGTGTCAATTACGATTACCTAATCAAGTCTCAATAGACGGTGATGATTTCCTTCCACGCTAATAACGCTCTCATTTTGACATGATTAAGTTTAATTTTCTTTTCTTTAATCAATAATTTTTTCTTGTAAAATCAATAAATCTCACATTTGAGTTAAAACAACAACTGAGTTGATAAAAGTATTTTTATTAAAATCAAAATATCTCCAATTTAATATTCATCAACCGTACCTTTATGTTTCTTCAACCTCCATCCAAAGGGGGGAAAATTATTCTCCATTTTTAAGTACAATTATACCTCTATGCTATTATTCTTAAGGGAATTTCATTGTTATAAAGACTCGGGTTGAATTTTTTTGGTCATAAACTACTCCCGTTACAATCTTAATTTTTTTTTTTTGCTGAATAAATTTTGTTTCCATTAATCACAAATAAATGCTCATTACTAATCGAAAGGAAAATCGAAAAATACAGAAAGAAAAGTTATACTAATGATATAAAAATCACGATAATGAGACAAAGACACACCCAAGAAAACTTGGATGGTTAGGAAAACAACTAAAAAACTAGCAAACTAAACAAATACATAATCTTCTCCTTCAAAGCATCTTCATCGCAATCCTCGATCCACGAGTGACAGGGAGAATATCACTTTCCACATCTTCCTCAGGGAGTCGACAATTTATAGGGACCACTGGGCGTATCAACCGTCCTACAAATTGTCTCGTGAACATGTAAAAAAGTTAATAAAGGGACTGGATCTAATCGGGTTGAACAAATCCTCCTAGAAAAATAGAAAAAAAAATCTAAATCATGAAGATCCGAGACTCATCTAACATCCGTGTCTTGAATCTCGAAGAAAAAAAAACTCCGAAAAAAAGGTTTCATATGATTCGTAGTACTAAAATGAGAGTAATATAAACGAACAAAAGGATCAAGATTTGACCATTGACAAAAGACAAAGGTGGATTAAGACTTGAAGAAAAAAAATGCATGCATGAGTGTCGGTCAGTCTATTATAAAAGGTTTCAATTTCTTACTACCATTAAATTAGGAGAGTTCACATATTAATTCATGAAGTTTTAATTAATAACTAGAATAATTTATGTAAGTGGGTATTTTTGGCTCCATATAATTTGTAAGAGATATTAATGACACACGAAAAAAAAAAAAAGGTACATAACTTTCTTTTGAAAATAATTGCAGAGTCATAAATAATGATTAAATCGTACAATTAATGTCAGGCCTGACTACAAGAAGGGCTAAAGTGCCATATTCGGGGGCCCCAATTTTTTATTATCCATATATACTTTATACTTATGTGCGTATTTTTTGAAGAAATTTGATTTCTTTTTAATTCAAATGTTATTATTATCTAATATAATATTAATCTATTAAAACCTAGTTGATGAAAAGTCATGATTAATGTTGTTTACTTCGGTTTTGAAAATACGAAAAGTGTAATATATTTTGATACTTTTTTATAATTTATACTTTAAAAAAAATTAAGGACCTAATTTTTATAAGTAGAATATGGCCTCGATATTTTTTGAGACGGGCCTGATTAATGTTTAATTGTTTCAAGCAATCCACTTGCATGTGTGTTGAAACACATAAACACAATATTTATGTGACCAAAATGTTAGGATCCTGTGCCCTCTTTTTATTGTAATGGCTAGGAGATGAGGGCAAAGAGAAAGGCAAATTTTCTATTTCTTCTAGCCTAACCTAAAGAAATGTTAATTAGGGGTGTTAATTAACTATTAAATATATGCCTCGCAAAGAACTTTTTTCCACTAAAGAAGCTGCACAACTATTAAATATATTTTACTTAGCAAAAAAAAAACTATTAAATATATTTGACATAATGTTGTTTTCATATGTCAAATTACATATAAAAATTACAAAAAAATATTGGGGACGAATTTGATCAAATATTTTAAATTATATATAAAATTTACTATATTTGATACTATTTTTAGAAATTTTAGAGACGATTACCACCCCGCCGCTTGTCTTCGTCCTTGATAGGACAATAGTTGCTAGGACCCTTCCTATATAGATAGACAATTCCATCCATTTCCCATTCCTCATTTCCTTCCCCCAACACTAAGATAACTCTCCCCACCCATATTCCACCACCGTCCTCCGCCACTTAAAAAACCATGTCCAAAGAGTGCAGCCACCACAAAGGCAAAAAAAGGAGATTCCTCCGGCTACTATGCGCCACAATCCTGGTCCTCATCTTCATCCTCCTCCTCACAATACTCATAATCTGGGCGATATTGCAACCTCACAAGCCTCGATTTATCCTCCAAGACGCCACCATCTTCAACTTCAACGTCTCCTCCCCAAACGTCCTTTCCACCACCATCCAAGTCACTATTTCTTCCCGTAACCCTAACGATCGAATCGGAATTTATTATTCTAAAGCCACTGTTCACGCTACTTACAGAAGCCAGCAAATCACTTATTTCACCGCCATACCTCCGGTTTATCAAGGCCATAATGATAATAACGTCTGGTCTCCGTTTCTCTTTGGAAACGCCGTTCCTATTGCGCCTTATAACGGCGTTTCTCTTAGTCAGGACCAATCTAACGGAGCCGTTTGGTTGATGATCAAAATGAACGGCCGTGTGAAATGGAGAGTTGGGGCTTTTATTTCTGGCCGTTATCATCTCCACGTCACTTGTCCTGCTTTTATACCTTTTGGTAATAAAGCGAATAACGGAGTTTTCGTCGGAAACGGCGTCAAATATCAGCTGTCTCAGAGGTGCAGTGTCAGTGTTTGACTCCCCAAGTCCTACTTTCACTGCTATGCGGGTTTGACTTTTCTTCCGAGCTAAAAAATGTTTGAGAAAATAATTTTACGCGTTATCAAAAGTCGTGATCATGATAACGTGACAGTATCACTTAGTGGAGAATCTTCACTATCAATTTCCATGGACAGATATTTTCATAAGTATTACCTTTTTTTTTTTCTTTTTTTTTCTCCTCAAGTAAAGCCAATTTTATTCACATCTTATAAATGTATATTTATAGGTCAATTGAAATGTACATTTTGCTAAGGAATAAAAGAAGAGAGAAAAGTGATGAAGATTAGCAAATTACAAGTTGTATGATTCTGTTTAATCAGGATTTATATTACAATATAATATGCAATAATTGTTCATGAATATTGCGTTTGTATTGGTGGATGTCACTTGGCACTTGGTTTGCTTGCTTTCACTTTCTAACATTAAATTTAGTGTGGGATTAGATTGATGCTCAATTAAATATTTTTTATCACAGTTTCAAATAAATTTCAAACTCAAGTGATTTTTTTTATGATTTTATTCACAAACTAAATACAAAAAGAGTTTGAGTTTCAATTTCATTCTCAAACGCAGATAAAACCTAATACGAGTACACCCTTAATGTTATGGACAATTCTGATATGGACCGGGTCCCTGTGGATCATGTGGTTCAGATTTGGTCACATCCCTGCAGAATGAGGAGAGAGAAAGAAATACAGTAATGTGGTCAAATTTGGACCGCCCGATCCAGTGGACCAGATCTATATCAGAAGTGTTCGTATGTTATATGGTAGGGATCAGTTTCTTTCGATGCCTTTATGTTTATTTAATTTTTTGTACTTGTTTGGTAGTAGTGTTTAATTATATTTTTAGTTAGTTTAATCGTGTAGCTTAAGCTATGGCTTTAACTATTTTTCAGTCTTTGAGGGTTTAATTAACCTTTATTTATTTATTTATTCAAATTTTGAGAGATTGGTTCATGAATACTACTAACTCTGAGCTGTTCTTCGTTTAGTCCACGAATATAGAGTGGGCATACCATGTGCGTTAGTTAATGCATTTGTTTCCTCAGATTGAGAAAAAAGGGGTCCAAATACTTGTTTTTTTTTTAACAATAAAAATCACACAGTATCTCTTGAAGAATAAAGCTGTCTTGTTAAGAAAAAATTATTATATTTAACGCAACACTTTTAATATAAAACAAAATTATAAATAATATTTTGAACTCGAGCTTTGTATATAAAAAAAGATTATATTAAAAGCTTCCCGTCCATAAGTATTCGGAATGAGGAGGAAGAAAACGTCGACTTCTATTCCAAAATGACGAAAATGTACAATCGAAGTCTATTATTGTGCACTAAAGGTGTTATACACGCCCAAATGATCCACACTCTCCAATCCGATAGAGAATTTGGAGGATATAAATCAAGATGACCCAATGGCCCGACTAAGTGGGAGAACTTGTCTTAACCCACCACAAGAAGCCACCCCCACATTAGAAGGTAGAAACTTTCATACTGCAGCTGCCAAGATTCGATCATGCGTCCTTGTGCACAATCTACCACCTCGGAACCAACTGGACTGCCTTTACGGACAATAGAAGTCAGGGACGGGGAAAGTCGCCCCTCGAAATTTTTAACAATACTATTAGGTATAGTAAATTTTATATGTAGTTCAGAATATTTTATCAGTTTCGCCCCCAAAATTTATTTTTTTTTTTTTGCCGTTTTTATATGTAGTTCGACATACTGTTGCAGTTTTGCCCCAACTCCAAATTTTTGACTTTGTCCCTGAGCGCCAAATTCTTAACTTTGTCTCTGAGTCTATTATTAGACACAATTTAATTCATATGAGACTTACTTTACTGCACTTTTATTGGAGGCAAAAGTTCTAAATTAGAATCGAATAATAATCAAACTTTCTATAATCTCCCTCCCATGATTAGATGTAGCATAAACATACATTGTCTTAGGGTAAGAAGGACAAAGTGGCTGCAGAAAATCCAGGTTGCCCTAAAGAATAAAAACGAATGAATTTATCTAAATTTAGACTGTGATGATCTGATTCCGGGACAAAATTCTCTGTAAATTACCATTTTATTAAATATATGACGATGCCAATTTTTGTTTCCTACTTTTTCCAGTGCTGAAGTGGATGCCGAAATTGTCATGGTTATCCTCATCCTCGTGGATAATCCGATATGACCAGATCCATTGGACCTTACAGTTTAAAAATGACCACTTTATCACCGAATGTGGAAAGAAATTTTTTATAATGATATGATCGGTTCAGAACCACAAAATCTACATGTACCTGATTCATATCATAATTTTCTCATCCTCATGTTACCTACAACTCTCTAATATTAGACATTTAGTCATTTTTAATAGATTAAGGAAGAACAAAATAATAGTTTTTTTTCCATATCCCTTTGGGAAATAGAGAATTCAAGTGGATAATTTTAAAAATGAAAATCATTAAAATTAAAAAAAATTAAAAAAAATCAAACATTTTAAGAAGTGAGAAAATGATTAGAAGGTCTTAGAATTATTTGATTATTTCATTCTAGAGTTTATATTAAATTGTGTTATATTTTCACGATTTTCTATCTAGAAAATAAAAAATTGGAAAAAAAATGGTGAGGGTGGAGAAGATTATTATCCTCTTCTCTTCAATCCTCCACCAATTTCAACAAAGAAAATAAATAAAAAAGCTAATAGTAATAAATAATGAATGAATGAGTATGTGGTCTTCCTTTGAAAGGCTTGTTGTTCTTATTTCACATGGCATATAATGGGTGGTCCTTTTCACACCGTCTCTACTTCCTAATTATTGTATGATCGAAAGAGACCTCTAATATTTTCTACTTCTTATCTTCACTTTACTCAATTTTTTTAGGACTAAGCCCACTAAACACTTGTTTAGTTTAGTTCAAATAATTGAACTCTATTGGACGGTAATATAATGTGGACGCACCTATACACATGTCACACCACCACAATTTTTTTCTTCTTAATACAGTAAAACCTTTATACAATAATATTTGTAGGATCGAAAAAAAGTATTATTATAAGGAGATTATTCTTAAATAAAAGCTTACATATAATTTTAAAAAATAACTAATATACATTATACGACATTTAAAAATGTACCTTCATGTTTTAAAAACATGAATTGAAAAGATATATAAGATTTATGAGTTTAAAAAAAAATACGTACATCCGGAGGATTATATTATAAAAATAGAAAAAGTCTTGTGTCAAAAATATTCAAGCATGTTGGACAAACTCAAAATATTTTGGATTCAACAAAAATGTGATTGTGTTGACGAGTTACTACGAACGCGCAAATTAAATGATATTGGATTTGATTGTAATGAGTCTCAATCTGATATTCCTGGTCTTAGTCTCGGACTAATCTCAAACTTAAATCAAATTTTCATGATTTAGTGATTCAAGTTTTATTCACATACTCAATCCAAAGAGAATTTGTGTTTCAATTTGAGTATCAAACCCAATTCAGACATAATCTAAATACACACGTTATTAGTAGGGATGGCAATGGAGCGGATCGGGACGGGTATCTCAACACCCAAATCCGCCCCGTGTAAATGAAATGTTTCTCCGCCCTGCCCCGTGACCCGGCTCGGGTCAAGACTTATTGCCCAGCCCCGGTCTGATTTTTTATTTTTATTTTAAAAAAACCGCAAAACAAGGAGAAGGGAGTAGCTCGACCCGGCCGATAACGGCATGCGTCAATCTTGAAGATTCAAACGCCTCTTCCAATAAATAAGAGAAAAATCATTATTTCATGATTCAGAAACTATTTCGCGAGGCGGCCGGTAACGGCATGCGCCGATCTTGAAGATTCAAATGCCTCTTCCAATAAACAAGAGAAAAATCATTATAATTGTGATATGAAAATAAGGCAGAGTGAACAAATGGAGCCAAACAAAAAATGAAAATAATGGAAGACAATCTTCCAGAAAATTGAATTTCCCTTTTTATATTTGCACCCGACATTAATTTTGTTTTGGAAGAGGCGGAGACCACATGTTAGGAGGGTACAGTGGCGGAGCCAGGAATTTTTCTTTTGGGGGCCAAAATAAATTCATAAAACGTATAAATATTGGCGGAGCCAAAAAATTTTTTTTGATGAAATCTTATAGACTAGAGTTATACACATTTTGTTCACTCTTTTCACTCTACTTGAAAGCACAATTAACATTGACAAAATAAATTCATAAAAGCATATAAACATTGGCGGAGCCAAAACTTTTTTTTTTATGAAATCTTATAGACTAGAGTTATACACATTTTGTTTACCCTTTTTCACTCTACTGATCAGTGAAAAAGGTCACGTATATAATTGTTTGGGTAATAATGGGTCTTGGTGGGTCTATTAGGTTTAGTGGGTCTTTTGAATCCATTATTGGTTACTTTAATAATCTATGAGTCCAAATCTAATTAGATTTGGGTATCAAAAAATATATTTTCATGTACTTTGTAAAATGTCCGATTTTTTTTTTAAAAATATCTATCTTATTCTGAACCGTTGAATATATATATAGTATATAAAAAATTTAAAAATTCTTGGGGGGCCATTTAAAAAAAAAAACCTCTCTTATTCTAAACCGTTGGATATATATACCTAGTATATAAAAAAATTAAAAATTCTTGGGGGGGCCCTTGCCCCTTGTATGCTCCGCCATTGGGAGGGTAAGCATTGGACTGTAAAATATTATTACATTATCATCAGGGCAGTACGGGCCGGGGCGGGGCGAGTTTCACAAGGGATCCAAACTTGATCTGTTCCGTCCATGGGGTGGGCAGATCTGCCCCATTCTTAATACGGGGCGGGGCAAATCTGCTCCAAACAACACTGGGACAGAACAGGGCGACGGATCACGGATCAAATTGCCATAACTAATTATTAGTGAAAATTACATTATCAATACAACATCAAAGGTCAAGGATAACCAAGAGTTAATCTACCAAAAAAATGGATAATCAAGATTTACAAATTAAACTACATAAGTAGAGACATTAATCATATTACAAAAAGAAATAAGATCCAACACGAGATTAAGAATTGAACTCCCAACTTCTAGGATGGGAGCCTCAACTCTTGCGAACAAGGCCTTATTGGTGCAGAAAATTATTATCTAATTTTTTTACAAATTTGACCTTAGCCAATTAAACTACAAAGCAAACACTCGTTCACTAAACTATTACGTAAACTAGACTGTTATCCAAAGGGTATTACCATCTTATCAAACTGAACATTTACTTAAGTAAAATGTTAATTTGGAGGAACAAAGTGCTCCTATAATTTTTTCTTTTAGTAAAAGAAAATACTTCTATAGTACCATGTATAAGATCCAACTTATTTAATTTAGGGTAAATTTCAATTACATCCCCAGAAATAGGGCGTTGTGTCAATTTCGTCCTCAGAAATGCAGAAGTGTCTAAAGAATCCTTGAAAAATGGGCCCCCATTTAAGAAAGGTCCTGATCTAACAATCCCTCAAGAAACTCACGATTTACGGCCAAAATGAAAATTTAAACTTTATCAGGGTTTATTAAAAAAAAAACCATCATCTCACCTCATGCACTCCGCTTTTTCCCTCTCTCCTCCACTTCTCCCTCTCTGAGCCGACTCTTCGTCGGCGCAAGCAACAAGAATGAAGTATTGCCTGCTTCTTTTGCTCCAAACATCTAACAAGTTTCAATATTTTTCCGATTTATACTTCATCATTCCCAATTTCATTATACAATTGAATTGATACATTTTCTTTAGAGAAAATTTTCGAATAACCCTCATAAAGTTTAATATTTCATTTTGGCCCTAAACTATGAGTTTCTTGAGGGATTGTTAGGTCAGGACCTTTTCGAAATTGGGACCCCTTTTTCAAGGATTCTTTAGACACTTTTGCATTTCTGAGGACGAAATTGACACAATGCCCTATTTATGAGGATGTAATTGAAATTTACCCTTTAATTTACCTACGGAAGTATTTAAGTTAATACTATTAAACTCTATTAAATTTTACACATTCAATCTTCAAATGTTTACTTTCTCTAATATTACCAGAAATTTGAAATTGTGTTATAAATGTATTTGGTCTAACTCCAACCTCCAAAAAATACTTCAAAAGGAAAGCATTTTTCAATCCTCATATAAATTAAATTTGTTTACTAACTAGTCAGTATGAGATTCTCAACACATCGTCTTCATGCCCAGGAATCATACACTCTCCTCACGTCAGGGTTGGACAGATAGCCAAACAATTGGTTAATCTGACTCTAATACCATCATGTAAATAAATATAAACCTAACTCTAACCTCAAAATATCTCAAATATGATATCTGCCCAATCTTTATTAAAATAAATTGCTCACTAACTACCGAATATGAGAATCTCAACAAACTGTCCCATATTCTTTCAAGTGACATTAAAAAGTATACAACATTTTTTGGGAAATGATTCAAACACTAGGCGTGAGAGAACGAAGCGAAACTCATACGCTAAGATGTTTCACTTTCAACTGGTAGGTCGGGAGTCCGAGTCATTTCGGAGGGAAGGTGGGGAATCACTATTGATCATCCTTTTTTTTTTTTTTAAAAGAAGGGGAAAAAAAACTGAGCGTGTAACATGCACAATTGGATGTTTCCTTTTGGGCTGGGCTGTTTATTATTTGTAAAGCCCAAGCAGCTGGCCGGCCTGCAAGCTAATCTTTGAACTGGAGTATAACCTCGGCCTTTTGGGCTTTTTTCCAAGAGAGAGCAAGTGAAAAACTCACGGGGCTTTGCATGGGCCTGGCCCACTTTTTCTCAAACGGTCATGACATGCCCACCAATTTTGGGGGACAAACATTTTTGGCAAAGACGGAAGTCCCACTTCCGTCCCGAGACCAAGACGGAAGTGAGACTTCCGTCCTGGTTGACGTGGCTGCCACCGAAGCCTTTTTTGCCACGTCGACCAGGACGGAAGTGGGACGTGGCTGCCACCGAAGCCTTTTTTGCCACGTCGACCAGGACGGAAGTCCCACTTCCGTCTTGGTCTCGGGACGGAAGTCCAGGCAAAAAACCCCTACGAAAACCCAAACTTTGCCCCGTGAGTTTGGCAATTCCGTCCTCAAATTACAGCCCATTTGCAGCGTGTAGTCACATCTCACTTTTGCTTTTTTGACCCAAAATAAATTTCTGAACGGTTTTGGCAAGTTCATGGGCATTTATGACCGGTTTTCAGAGACTTGTCCAAAACGAAAATTAATTTTAAAATTTCCCACCACATCTATAAATACCCCTCCACACCTCTCCAAAATCTACATCCTTCTCAAACCCATAAAAACCCTGTCCCCCTTAATTCTAGCTTTTCCAAAAATATTTGTTTTTCGGCAAAACCCTTTCCTCCGTAAGATTATTTGAAAATGAACAGAGAAATGGATCCCGGCATGGAAGAGTATTTCAGACACCAATTTAGAATTGCGGTCGGAAATCAAACCGCTGGAAAAATGGTAGTATTGTATGTAGTAATGAGTAATTTTTTATTGTATGAAATGTGTTTAGCTATCTAACTCATCATTTTCGATTTGTAGCGTCTTCCATCGAAGTACACAAGTTGGTTGGAGCAAACTGGTCTCGGGTTAGCTAGTTGTGTGTACCTGAAGGATGACCATGGGAATCAATGGTGCGTCTATGTAACCAAAATAGATGACACCTACTACCTAGACGGAGGATTGCAACAATTTTTGCGTGACAACAATCTTCGTCCCACAAATAAAGTTCATTTTATACCATCTCCAGGGAATCTATTAGATATTTATGTTAAGGGAGGGCGCGGGATAGGTTACCTGAAGGGCGAATTATCGTATCCCTCCGACGGGGCCTTTTTCCGGCAGAGTTTTCGAATTGACATTGACAAAACATATTCGGGACTTTCCAAACCTATACGTTCAGTAATATTAAAATTTTAGTAATAAAATCGTTCATTTTACTATTATGTGTTGTAATGTTGTTTCCCGTGTACAGTGGATATGTCCGCATTACATGCAATGGCGTGTTAGAATGCAGCTTGGAATCCCCGAAGTACTTCACATGCGCAACCTTCACGGTAACAAATTGACACTGCAAGTGACTAGAGACGAAGGCTGCGACTGTTACTATTTTTTGGGGTGGGATGAGTTTGTTGTGTTTTCTAGATTACACCCGGGTGACCATGTAAAAATTCATCCAGCCCCTTACGATATCCTTGATTACAGGGCCGGGAATGATGACTTTTTCGATTTATTACGTCAACTTTAATAATATGTAATTGAAATGTAAGATGTTATCGGATATTCAACAGAAAAAATCGAGCACATTCACAACAATTTTATAAATTCTAGACTATTACAATTCGGAGATTTTAAATACAATTACTGTGGAGGGGATGGTTCCTGAAGATGTGCTAACATGGGGCAAGTCTTCCGGTTGTGACCGACTCGCTTACAGTGGCCGCACTTTTTTTCCCTTTGAGTGCCCCTGTTCTCTGTGTCCATAGGCATTTGGTATCTCCGCCTTCGAGGTCGACCCACCTGCGTAGCTTTCATGTTAGGAGGGTGATATGTCATATCAAAAGGGGTAGGTCTCCAATGAACGGGATCAGGTACATGATATAAAATAGACTTGTAAGTATTCCTATAATGATCTAGAGAATAGACAGGGTGGATGAATCGAGAAGCATCCTGCATTATCGATTTCGACACAGCAATGACATGGGAGCATGGAATTGAATAAGCAGCCCACTTATCACAGGTACACTGACGAACTGATAAGTTGACCGTGTACGTTTTTCCACCTTGGCCCGGTCCCTCTATGTCGGGATATGACACTATAGATACCTTGGTCCATGTGGTGTCGGTTTACAAGCGAGTTCGTTTGCATTTTGTTCAGTACGTGAAATACTCGCTCCCATATCCTCTTAGGGGAAAGGCATTTTACAACCATTTGCGTCTTGCGGTGTTTGTCAAAATAATGTACAAGTTTAAAAATATCATCTCCATGAGCGCTTTCAAAGGCGCATCTAGACTGCTTTAGAACGCTATTAAGCGCCTCTGACATGTTGGTAGTCATGCAACCGAAACGCATTCCCCCGTCGTATGCCAAAGTCCACAACTCTTTGGGTTGCTGCATTAACCAGTTAAACGCATCCTCATATTTTTCTTTGAGACGGTTTAGATAAAAATCGCACTTAACCTTTTTCGGTTGGCTTGCAGCAATCCACACATAATCTTTCAATTCTTTAGTTTTTTGCATGAGTGTGGAAATGGATGGGTGGGTATACAAATTTATAGAGATTTTGGCAGCAGATGGGCAAAATCTCTGCCGGTTGAGGATGGAACCGGCAGAGAGTTTGCCCCAATAACTCTATGTTGGTCCCTGCGCATTTGAGGACGGAATTGCAACTTCCGTCCTCAAATTGCAGGCTATTGTCACTTCTCACTTTTGCTTTTTTGTCCATGCCCCCTTGCCGGAAAATCCCAAACAGTTTCTTGCGCATTAATGATTTTTTTTCAGAGACTTGTCCAATTCGAGAAATTTAGTTTTACAACTTCGTACTCAATTTTTCCCTGCGTGTTCATATTATAATTATTATTTTCAATGTTTTTTTAAAATAACAACTGCGAATTCCATTAAATTCATACAAATAATTTTACATCGAACATTTAAAAATACAAAGTCCCTGTTATTCAAACCCTAATTCTTTCGAAACTTATGCTCAATCATTTTCCAAGTACTACTGTTGCTGGATGATGCATCCGACATCGGGTATTCAGGGGGACCCTCCACAGTTACCTCTTCAGGAGATATTGAACATTGTCCAGCTTCGTCCACAAATCCTCTTCCTTCGTACCCAAAAATATGGCAGAGAAGGATAAAGAAAAATTCTCCACTCGTTCTGTACCGCCTAGCCCTTGGATTAGCCTGAATTAGAGTTATATAAACAAAACATTTAGTTATGAAAACATAGAGTTAATACAATGTACCGTAATTACATGCAACTTACCGCAACGTATTCCTTCCACTGGGCTTCAGCACCGTCCAAGTCAACAATGTTCGTCCTTCCGTCGTACTTGAACCATGATTTGTGGGTGAGGGCTTCGAAATCCCAAAACCGCCTACGCAGTTTTGCTAGGCCTGCGTCGATCATCGCAATTGTGAAGTGTCCACCGGTCACAGAATTAATTCCATAAACAATTTCATTGTAGCAATCAGACCAACGTTTTTCTCCAGGGTAACCCTGTATACTGAAATCATAACAAATTTCTATTAAAGCCTCCTCATATTCGGCTGACCATTCTCTATTAAAATCAACATCCCTAAATTTGTTACGCATTTCTTTTTGCATAAATTCGGGGAAGTTGGCCATTACGGAGGAAAGGGTTTTGCCGAAAAACAAATATTTTTGGAAAAGCTAGAATTAAGGGGGACGGGGTTTTTATGGGTTTGAGAAGGATGTAGATTTTGGAGAGGTGTGGAGGGGTATTTATAGATGTGGTGGGAAATTTTAAAATTAATTTTCGTTTTGGACAAGTCTCTGAAAACCGGTCATAAATGCCCACGAACTTGCCAAAACCGTTCAGAAATTTATTTTGGGTCAAAAAAGCAAAAGTGAGATGTGACTACACGCTGCAAATTGGCTGTAATTTGAGGACGGAAGTGGCAATTCCGTCCTCAAACTCAAGGGGCAAAGTTAGGGTTTTCATAGGGTTTTTTTGCCTGGACCCTTCCGTCCTGGTCGACGTGGCAAAAAAGGCTTCGGTGGCAGCCACGTCAACCAGGACGGAAGTGGGACTTCCGTCTTTGCCAAAAATGTTTGTCCCCCAAAATTGGTGGCCATGTCATGACCGTTTGAGAAAAAGTGAGCCAGGCCCATGCAAAGCCCAAAAACTCACAGTCCCAGAGATTGTAAAATACTTTTGAACGGGTAAAATTTTTAACATTTTTAGTGCCCGAGAGTCTGAGACTGGAGCTGTCAAAACGGGCAAATTCCTATGGACATTCCTGTCCCTTGAGATTAATGAAAGGGTATATGGGTTAAGAATTTCATGCCTATTTAAACGCGAGTATTAACGGGCATACCCGTATGAATAACGTGTCATGCGGGTATGAGCGAGTTGCAACCTAGCATTCTCACTTTTTTTTTATATACATAAAAAGTTATTAATATGTATCAGATTGTGCTAGTTTTGTAGGGATTAATAAGACTCTTTAAGTCTTCTCCAAATGAATGATAGTTTGATAACTCCACTATCCTATTTTCTTGTCACGATTTCTTCATAGTTGAGAGTCAAACGAGAAAAGAAATAACCCTAAAAGAAAAGTTATGTATATTCAAGGGGTGGGTTTTTACTCTTGACTATAATGTGGAGTTTTTCTCCCATACAAAAAGGTGATACCCATGCCCATAGGACCCCCACCTTCCGATCCGACAGAAATTGTGGAGGATGTAAATTAAGGTGACCCAACGACTCGATTAGTGGCGGCCTTGTCTTAAATTAATGTGGAGTTTTTCTCTATTGACACAATAATGGTGTGGCTCAAATTCTAAGCACTCTCTTAAGGGGTAAATAAACTCATTCATTAAGTGGAAAGATCTGCTACAACAATAGAAGTTAACACGAGTCTTCATTGATATTGTTGAAGTTTACACTCCAAATGTCCAAGCCCTGAGCAAGAAGTGATGCGTCCAATATTGTCGTGTTGATATTAATATCCATACTCTAGATGTCCAGTAATATACGTGAGGATATGTTTTCTCCTACCTCTTATAAGTTTCTTCTCGATTATTTATGTACATATAGTGAATCAATTATTCCTATCTGTTAATTGTTTGCTAAAAATTACTCCTCCTTGGAGCATAATTTGTTTCTTTATGTAATTTTTTTGTTACCACAATTTCTACCTATACGAACATCAAGAATTTTAGTCTTTTGGCAAGAGAGAAGAATTGAAATCTTTGGATGCAGATTTACATAGCTTATGTCTGGGATTTATCGATTAGTTTAGGATTACATATCTCTAATTGCTATAGTTTTTAATTTTACCTAAAAGTCCAATGATATTTGAAAGGAGGTGATATTATTTGGTTGATCTTAATATGGTTGCTGGATAGATACTAACTTATGCGAAACCGAGGTACAAATACCAAGGTTCGATTGAAAGGTCCGATTTTTCTCTATCTCAAACAGTTTATGGGTGATTATCAATGGGGGCTGAAACACCACAATAAGTATAAACCAAAACTTATTGATATAGTAACTCAAAGGGATGAATGAATTCTATATAGAGAATCAAACACAAAGTAACTAAGTAATAACCTTAAAATATCATATCAAGTCTCAACAATAACTTGGCTGAAATCCCTCTTAAATAGAGTGGAATTTTGTAACATGAAGAGTCCCAACTTTAGGTAAGACTCTTCAATCCTAAATTAAGTAAACTACCAAAAAAACACTACCTAACTTCAAGGACAACATGTCCTATTATTTAGCTAGCTTATTTAAGCCAACATGGTTAATTAAAATAAACAATAAAGCTGAAAATATAATTAAAATCTTTAATAGATTTTAATTTACAAGTTTTCTAAAATACCCCTTCAACAGTTTTCCTTTCAATTATGTATTTTTCCTTCAAATGATATTCGATGCCTTTGATCCTTGTGTCTAGCTTTCTTTGGAGGTTTCTTTACCTCTTAAATCAATGTTTTGAAACCCGGATCGGACCGGTTGGTTGGACCGGTCCGACCGTCGACCAGACCTCCGAGCGGTCCGGTTAGGAGCCAAAACCCGTTTTCGTCAAAAACCGCTCTGATTTCACTGACCCGGTGGACCCGGCCGGTCGGACCGTTCAAACCGTAAATCGGAACGGTTTTTTGAAAATCGGCCGGGTCACGATATACAATTTTTTTTTTTAATTTTCCTGTATTAAAAAAGGGAAGAAGAAGAAAAATAGAGAGGGCGGTGGCGGGGCGGTTCCGGGCAGAGGAGAGGAGAAGAAAAAAAAGAGAGGGAGGGGCGGTGGCGTGGCGGTGCAGAGAGGAGAGGAGGGAAAAAAAAGAAGGAGGAAGTTGCTACAGAGAGAAGGAGAGGAAGAGAAGAGAAGGAGAAGAGGGGAAAGGGAAAGGGGCGCCGGAGAAGAGGGGAAAGAGAAAGGGGCGCCGGAGAAGAGGGGAAAGAGGAAGGGGGCACTGGGAGAGAAGAGGGGAAAGGGGAAGAGAGAAGAGGGGAAGCGGCGGAATGTTTTGAGGAAGAAGGAAAAATAAATGGCTGCACAGGCTCTAGGTTTCTCTATGGCTTCGCAAGGGGCTGGGCCAGTTAGCCAAATAAGTGGGTTTGATAGATCTGGGCCGACTAAGGCCATTGTCACTCAAAAAATGTGGGCCCAAAGAAACTGGGCTGATCAAAGCTTCTGCATATGATTGCTGTGGGCTAGGTGACGGGCTTGTCCCAGTGACTTTTGCTCCACTTAATTCTGGGCTAGGCTGCATCGGCCCAAACACAAATGTAATATTTTTAATTTTTACATTAATATTAATATCCAGGTTTATATCAACGAGATGTTTATTTGGAAAATTTTACATTAACTTTATTTTTTTATTAATAAGTATATATTATATATTTTTTAATATTTATGACGTCACCGGGTTGATGAACGGGTCGATGACGGTCCGACCACCGGTCCGACCAGTGACCCGTGACCCAGCAACTTTTTTCCGGGTCGATGTCCGGTCCGGGTTTCAAAACATTGTCTTAAACCTTTAAATTAGAGACTTTAAACACTTGGAACCAATGCTTGATTTTGAAGCTCGTATTTGGGATGTATAAGTTAAGGATGAGGTCATTTATCCAAATGACCTCTCTAAGCTTCATTGCTGGTACCGTATCACTAACTTAAAAAATATCTAAAGTCTATCTATTTAAAGTGGATTAGTTTAGAGACTTAGAAAAATGTTATCTTTTTAAGTTTGCCCATTGAAGGAGGCGGAAGTGGAAGCAGGGCAGCATTGGGATGAGGCTTGTTTGGGGAGAGAATAAAAATGAAGAGAGATCATTTTTGTTATGAGAGCGAGAAAAAAAAAGGGAAATGAAAGAAGGGTGTAAACTTATTTAACATGGGGGAGTGCTTAGTAAATCCATATTTATGGTTTGTAATTTTCTTTGGGGGATTGCATTAGACTAACACTAGATTAGCAGAAAGCACAAAACTTGGCAGCCTTGCCACGTCAGCCTAGCACGGAAGTGGGACTTCCGTCCCCAAGTCCCCGAACATTTACCCAAAAAAACTTGCAATTTTTCATTCAATCTCAGAACGGAAGTGGTACTTCTGTTCTTGACTGGCAGAGAATTTGGCCTAAAACACTTGTGTTTTGTTACAATTGCTTTAGTTGGTACTTTTACAACATAAAAAAGAACTACAACATAATAATTACCAACATATGTGTACGAAAATGAATATGGAAAAATCGACTTTATTACTAAAAAAAGAAACAACGTAAAAAACGAAAAAATCGTATATAACTTAAAGGAAACAAATTGTATGTAAAAAAAAATGAAACAAAGTAAATACTATCTATTGGTCCGCTGGAGTGTATCTATCGGGTGCTCTCCGTTCTTTTCGGATATTGTACCTTTCGCAATCTCGCGTTCTAACGGCAGTACCATGTTCCGTTTCGATGAATTCTACACCTTCGGGGTCGATATAAATCAGCTCCTCAGTCGAATATTGTTGTAGCAGTGGAGTGTGAGGCTGCGTCTGGGGCTGGTCAATGCCGAGGCTGAACGTGGGATATAAACCCAAAAAGCGTTTCGGTTGTCCCGATGAAGAAGGTCCCGCTCCAGGTAGACCCCCCGTTTGAATACCAGGAGAATAAGTGTCGATGCTCGAAAATTGGTATTGATGTTCCAATGGTATATAGGTCGGAGTCTGGAACTGAGTCTGAGGCTGACTTTGCTCTTCAGCTGTTCGAGACTGTTCCGGCACATTGCCACGTTGCCTAAGGCGCCGCGTGACACGTTGCTCCTGAGTTGCCTGCCGATTCCTACGAGTACCCTGCCTCCCTACCAATGACCTGCCTGGAACATGCTTCCTCAGTTGTGTTGCCAGTTGCTAAACTGGAGCAGCCTCTACTACATCTGCAGCGCGCACTCTGCATGGAACTAGTGGAGGTCAACACCCTCGATAGTACCCTCCGTCCTCGCCGGTACTGGTATCCCCTGTTGGAATCCAAGTTGCCTCGCAACCTTGTTAGGAAGTTGGTACTCCACCATCTCAAAGCAAATAAGTGGCGTACGGGCTCGACATGTAACCAGGAAATCAGCTTCTTGAGCCACTCTCGATGCAATTACCCAATCAGGGTACAGTCTCCACATAAACTGCATAATAAATTCATGTTACCGTAAGAACAATTTATGTAATTAAAAAATAATATTCAAACCACATGGCATTTAACTTACCCCTTATGTCGGAGACAACAAATCGAGTTGTTCACGAAACACAGTCAGTTGCAATTTCGGCGCGTTGGCGAATGTCAAGTCTACATTCCACCTTGCCCCGTAAGGTCTACTTTCAGCGGGGATCATGTCTGGAATGAGGCCTCGACAGTAGCTCCCACGCCCACAACTGCTCAAAACAAACATGATCGACTATTAAACATTCGAATTACATATTAAACATAAATTTGTATATAAATTAGACAAACCTGAATCAGCAAACAACAGCTGACTGTGTCCCTGGAACCAGCCATGCATGAGATGCACATCTGCCGGTACAAATGTGCAAGAACACTGCTGCCCCAAGAAGTCGTGTCATACTCGAGGGGACCATCGAGGATGAGTAGATAACGCATGTTCCCCGCGCCGCAAATTCTCTGCCAGTCAAGAACGGAAGTACCACTTCCTTTCTGAGATTGAATGAAAAATTGCAAGTTTTTTGGGGTAAATGTTCGGGGACTTGGGGGAGGAAGTCCGGGACGGAAGTGGGACTTCCGTCTTGAGCTTGGGACGAAAGTCCCACTTCCGTCTTGGACAGAAATGTTGTCCCCTCTTTTTATACTGCCAAGTTTTGTGCTTTTTGCTAATCTGGTGTTAGTCTAATGCAATCCCCTTTTCTTTGAATGGAGCTATTGGCAAAGAAGTCACTAGAATTAGTGAGTTTAGTTCAGTTTGTCTAAAGCGTGTGTTAAAAATAGATGTGGGTCTAACTCAATCCCTTAAAAGATACTTCTAGAGGGAAAGGATTGTTCAATCCTTATGAAAAGAACTAACTTGCTCACGAGCTAATCGATGTGGGATTCTGAACATCGTGAATACAAATTATTCAGTGAGCGAATTGATTTCACATTACCATACACAGTTACCGAATTAGTTGAATTTAGTGCACTAATCCATGTTGTTTATGATTCTGTATCCTCGAATTGTGCAAAAGCCCAAGTCCCCTATGATGCACAAAGGATTAGCTACTCTTTAAGAAAATGCGAAGTGGAAGTATCAAACCATGGCATTGACCTTCACTTCTGTACCTAAACCAGAACTGTTATGTAGTCAAAATCATGATGCTACCATTTACTGACTCCTGCCTGCTTAAGGTCCATAGAAAGATAATATTATATGACTAATTCTTGAACACAAGGTCGGATAAGATCATATAAGAAATTTTCAAAAAAAAGAAAATAAAAATAATTCCTAAACTGGAAAATCGAGGAACTTGATTACTATACACAGTTCAGCCCTGGAAACTATGTCCTACGCAGGCGAAGAAGAAAAAAAAACGAAAAGAAAAGAAAAATCTCCCTAAAGTTCTCGCACAGGTGAAGCTATGGGAGTAAAATAACACAAAGGCGATTCACAAGGCGTTGAAAACGGTGTCGTAATTTCATTTTCACCCACCACGTCCGCCACCTCAATCTTCACCTCCTCCGCCTGCGAAGTAATATCTCCGGCGGCTAATTTCATCTTCAATAGATCCTCCAACCTTATCCCTCTTACTACTTCCTTTTTCAGCCGATGAATGTAAGGACTTGTCCGATTCGAATTCCTCTTCTTTGATTGTGAATAGAACTTTCGACGGACCGTACATGTTCTTCTGGAGTTTAAAAACATCAATTTCCTCTTCCTCCTCCTCAATTTCATCATCCTGGCCCGATCCGACTGAGTTTAAATCCTGTGGATCCGATTTCGGCGGATCGACCCGTGGAATTTCTTTACTGTTCAGGCAGAAGAAGTAGAGTAGCTCCTTAGATGATGTTTGGGAAGAGTTTCCGTCAGTTTCGGCGGCGGCGCAGTGGACAGTAGCTGACCGGTTCTGATTACGTCGGTGGAAGATGCGGCGGCGCCATAGGACGTAACATAGATCGGCGAGGAGAATTGTTAATGAGATTATGAAGATTATTGTTAGAGCTATAGCAAGCTTGCTCAGACCCATGGATGGATTCTTATGAACTCAAAATTAAGGTGTACACGATCGATAGCAGTGACTAATTCACTAGTAAAGGTGCTCTCTGAAGAAGTAAACGGGCGAATTTTTATGAACTTTAGGGAATGCTCAACTTTATTTTTTGTTTTCTACTACTGTGATGGTTAGGTTGGGGTTTTGGAATATTGTGGTAGTTTTTTTTTGGCTTTTTGTGAGAAGATGGTGGGGATGGGTACCGGTGAGAGAAGGGGGAGATGGGAGGAGGAAGAGGGAGGTTTGTGGTGAAGGGGAACCGGGAGCAACCAGTTGTAGGTGGTAAAGTTTAACGGATCAATTTCTTGGAAAACGGTTAGAGGGACCGGGACTTACGTGGATGAGAAAGACCCGCTTACGTTGGATCATGTACGAATGGCTTTCAGAAACTTTAAATTTTATTTTTTTTAAACGGAAAAACTTTAAAACTGTAGAAGTTTTGAATTTCATGGGCGGAGGAGGACTCTTGATATTTTCACTTTCAGTCCAAGCTAATATTTTAATTTGGCTAATTGGTAAAATTCGTCCCAAAACAATTTACGATTGGTGACTTGGGTCCCCAATCAATTTTTATTTTATTTTAGGTCCTCAAACAATTTGAGGGTTTGCACCATAGGTCCTTCTGTTCAAAAACCCACTAGTCAATAGTCAGTCAACAAAAAATTGAAAATTTTCCCAATAATTACAATGAGTATTTTGGGAATTTTCATCAACGACCTACTTTTTGAATGGGGCGGGTTCTACTATTTCATATTTTCAATTCACTTTCTCTCTAGCTTTAGAAAGAATCAACAATGGTGGGAACCTCTCTGCTCATCCAACTTCCGCTCCTCATCATTTTCCTTCACTCAATCTCCGCCTTCGTAACCACCACATCTTCCTCACCGTCGCTTCCCCCAACCACCGCTGATTACATTAATAAAAAACATGAACTCACTACAACTTCCCCATCACAAACACTCTTATCCTTCACCAACCCCTTTTTCCTGTTGATTCTCAGCCTCATAATCCTTCACCGCCTGCTCCTTCTACCACTCCCGAGTACCCTTTTACCGGTAATACCCCTCCTCCGTCTCCGGGATCACCATTATTCCCCAATATCCACTCTCATCCTTCGCCGCCTTCCCCTGCCTCATTTGCTTTCTTCCCTGCTAATATCTCATCCTTTACCTTCCCTCAATCTTCCAAACCCAAAACCGCCTCCTCCAAGCTTATTGCAACTGTTATAGCGGCTGCCATCGTTGTCGCCATTGTGCTATTCTTATACATCCGCAAACGAAGAAGGCGAGGCTGTTCTAGTGATACCAAAACCCACAGATCCGATAATGCTAATCTTAATCCTTCCGTTAATAGGAATATTCCAAAGCTTTAGAGGCCATCGCAGACGAGCTCTGAGTTCTTTTACTTGGGTACTTTAGTCAATTCCCATGGTGGCCTTAAAAATTCTCACAACAGTTCGCAACATAACGCTGCTGATAGTAGTTCAAGAAAATTGGACTCGCTGGAGCTTCAGCCATTACCTCCACTAAGTGGCCAGCAGAATTACAATTCTGGGCCGCAGAGGCAAAATCAGGGACTGGGTTCATGTGCAAACGAGGAATATGAGGAGTTTTACTCTCCTAGAGGGTCTTTAGGTGGCAGGGAGAGCTCGATCGGAACTGGATCGGCATCGAGAAGGGCTTTTGCAGTCATACAGGTGAAAAATTATACTGGGATGTGCTCTTCATCTTCTTCTTCATATTCGAGTTCACCAGTAAGGTCTGTGTCGCTCAGCATTTCGCCGCCGATCAGTTTGAGTCCGAAAGGCTCGAGGCCAAAATCACCGGAACTTGTTGTCGTACAGACCGCTCCTCCAGTTCCCTTTTTTGGGGATCCATTTGCTAGACAGAAAGAATCTCAATCACCCTCGCTTTTCGTCATCACGGTCTCCATCACCGCCTTGTTTAACATCACCGGAGAGAGTGTACAACAGAAGTAGAGACTCTAGTCCAAGAATTTCCAGCTTTTCCGATCGTATCTTGGACTCTCCAGTTCAAATAAATGAGCAAAATTCACCTCCTCTGGTTCATATTTCCCGCCAACATGCTCCTCCAGTTTCTGTTCCGCCTTTGAAGCCCATGTCAGTAGAGCGGAAAAGTAGAACCCGCCCCATTTCCATTGCCCCATTCAAAAAGTGGGTCGTTGATGAAAATTCCCAAAATACCCATCGTAATTATTGGGAAAAATTCAATTTTTTTTTTACTAACCGTTGACTAGCGGGTTTTTGAACAGAAGGACCCATGGTGCAAACCCGCAACTTGTTTGAGGACCTAAAATAAAAAAAAATATTGATTGGGGACCTAAGTCACCAATCGTAAATTGTTTTGGGATAAATTTCACCAATTAGCCTTTTAATTTTTAACTCAACTTTCCAGTTGTTGGAGAATCATGCCAAGTTTAATAGGACTAGAATGTCTCCATTGCAATATTTCTACATTTTGTAAGATGATATATCAATCCAATTTCTTGAAAATATAAAATCATAATCAATCACTTAGAGATTCTTTTGAATTACTCTCTCTGTCCCAAATTATCAATCCACATTTTTTCATTTTAATCTATTCCAAATTAATTGTCCAATTTCAAAATAAATTGTTCATTACCTCTGTTCCTAAATAATTGTTCATTAAATAATGGCAGATTGGTGAATTTCGTAATTTAACAATATTCGATTGGTGATTTTGGTCCCTGTTCAATTTTTTTTTGGTTTTTAGAACCTTAAACAATTTTCGTTTGGTGACAACGGTCATTCCGTCCACAACTGTGATGGAAATAATTTAATTTTTTTTAATAAAAACTCTTCAAGACACCGAGGTTAATTTGGGTATTTCACCAAAAAAATATAGATCAGGGACCAAAACCACCAATCGCAAATTGTTAAGGGACGAAATTCACCAATTTGCCTAAAAATACTCCAAATCTCCTTATTCCCCACCCAACTGCCCAACTCTCTCCCTCTTCTTTTCACCCCTTACCGGCTACGAGCGTTCTTTCTCTCTCTTCGGCTGCCGGAATCTTCAAGCTCTCGATCCAAAACTCCGCAAAATTTTCTCTTATATAATTGAAGAATTGATGTTTAGTAGAGACTAGGGATTGGCTTTGGTTGGCCTGACAATGGTTGTATATGATATCTACCTCTTTGTTGAGTACAAGAAAACTTCCGGTCATGGAACCAAAAAAAAACTGGTACAAGTGGAACTAAAGATATTGAAGGTATTGATATGGGGAAATTGATGCCCAATCCATTGTTTTGCGCCAACAGGTGCAATTGGCTGATAAACAGGTTGTACCGAAGAAACAACAACATGGGGTTGTACTAGCAGCGCAACCACATCTGATTGAGGGATACTTTATTATTATTATTATTATTATGATATTTGAGTTTGTCAAAATTAGGTGAGTATAACAATTGTGGATGGAAGGACCATTATTACCAAACGCAAATTGTTTAATGTTCTAAAAACAAAAAAAAATATAGACGGGACCAAAATCACCAATCACAAATTGTTAAAGGACGAAATTAACCAATTTGTCAAGATTTTCCCCCAAAATACCCATCAATTTTGGTGTTTTTCATTTAAATTTTTGTTGACTAACAGTTGTGGACGGAAGGACCGTTACCACCAAACGCAAATTGTTTAAGGTTCTAAAAAAAAAAAAAATAGAACATGACCAAAATCACCAATCGCATATTGTTAAAGGACGAATTCACCAATCTGCCTTAAATAATTGTTCATGTTAGTCCACACAGACCAAGAAAATGACTGGAAGACAATAATTACGAACAAAAATATCTAAATTATCTCTAATTAAAGTATGGTTTAATGTACATGGGTAAGTGTGTAATTGTTGAAAATAATAAAATATTAAGTAATTTGACTAAGGGTAAAGTTGAAAGAAATATAACAAATGTTCATCAAATTTTAAAACGTATCAAATAATTTGAAACATACAAAAAAGTGTGATGTATCAATTATTTATGAACGAAAGTAGTACTGATTTTTCCAATCATACATCTTATATTGAATGTTTGAGAAAAAAAATTAGAATTAAATTGACAGAAAAATTAAATAGGGTATTGTTTGACAATTTATAGTATCCTACCATGGAATTTGGTGAATCATTCATTCCCATGCAAAACACAAAGTGCACAAATAATTTGGGACAGAAGAAGTATAAACCAAATCAATTTTGAGAAGAGAAATACCCGTTTTATGGTTTTAACAACAATAATAACATAATTCATTAACTCCTCAATAATTGAGGTATGAGTTAAGGAAGAATATGAAATAGACATAACATTTGAAAATAAATGCACAAAACGACTTCTCCCAAAATATTACTAAAATAAATTAAGTTGATACAAACATGATGTTTGACATTAAATACACAAAGAACTACTCACAAAATACCAAAAAAAACAATAACGTTTGCTATAGCTTTAACACGCCAACTTAAAGTCTTTGAGTATATTAATCACATTACTCATGCCTGATAATTTAATTAGGCTAGCATTGAATACCAGTTGGGTTTTGAAAATTTGCTTTGAATTTAATAAACAATTTAGGGATAAAAATGTCAAAATAATACTGAAATTTAATATTTGACATAATGTTCAAATGATACAGTACTACACAATGTATTAAATGATATAAAAAAGATCCAGAGCAAGCATGTTAAAAGGCTATGATATGAGTTCTAAGTCCGTCAACTTACAAGAGGCGCCAAGTTAACGGACAAAGGGATAAAAATGCAATACAATCTGACCAGTGCAGCGGCAAAGAAAGCACATCCATTGCCATTTCATGCTCCAGATTACATAGCTCAAATAACCATAGGCCAGAGCTTAACCAATAATAACCTATAAACCAAAAACCAAACTAGATAATTCACTTTAATGTCTTTCTACCTGGCTGTAACTCTATCCAAATGACTAATAAGAATCAGATTTTTTTTTCCTTTTTCTTTTTTGGAAGGCGGTGGGTGGGGAATGCAAATGATAAGCATGGTTAACAGACAAAATTGATTTTCCACAGCATCACAAAAATTACACACAACCTATGACAAGAACATAATGGCATACTAAAGGAAATCATTGTAAATGTGACTTCCTCAGATTCTATGATTCCCCAAGAATCTTCCTCTTTTTTGACGTATTCATGTACGGTCTCAGAACCCACTCATTTTGAGCTTCGTCTTGATCCATTGTTCCTAACTTGATCTGCGACAAAGAAAACACCAGAGAGAAGGCTGTCAGCCGCATTAAACTCTCGATTCTTCAAACTAGGGTGGCTAAAGAATAAGATCAAAACATTACACTTGATAAAGAAACCGGAGACTGATAATTACAGCCATGTACTCTGCCAATGCAAATACTCAGAAGAACAATAAGACTTTTTCACATTTTAGACTAGAGTTATTTCCACAACCATATTATCAAGGGAAGCATTTTTGTTGTCCTAGAAGCCAATGTATCACCAGTCCTATAGTTGGGGTTTACCTGGTAAAGTCGCATTTCAAATCGGGGGCCAATCTCTTTCAACTCAAGTGACTTTGGACCTCCACGTTTTTCATAGATATGATGCCTGAGCGTTTAGAGCCAACGGAGGATGAAATAAATAAAGGCTCGTTTTCTCAGATAAGTAAAGAAGATGCTAGGAATAAAATAGCTCTATCTGGCACAAGAGAAGACATAAGAAACAATATTATGGAGAAACAAAATCTTTCGAACTTCAACCATTAAAGCCCCAATAATTGGGGGTATGGACGGGATCGATAGAAGACAGATCTAACCTTTGTCAATAAATGCATAAAGTGGTTGCTCCCAGACTACCACTGAAACAGATGGATGGAGATTGGCCTAACCTTTGGTAATGATTGCACAAAGTGGCTACTCACAGAATACCACTGAAATCGTAGTCCCCTGTACCGTCACGTTTGCGACGGAATTATGCCATCAAATCAAAGCCAAAAGGCATAAGAGAAGGCAGACCCAAGAACCATTTTGATTTATGTGCACATTACCATTATTCTTTCATCCAGCATCCAAAGTATTTATGTGCACTGTAAAACTTCAATGTCCAAAAAACCTATCCCATTGAAAGAGTTATGATTTCATTGTTGCTGTTGAGAATGAGAACAAGCTAATCTATCACGAGTAATGCTCCATAATGCAAATTAACCAAGCACATCACTAATATGGTTTTTACTTCTCAAGACTACAACAAGGTGCTGATCAACGGATGCATGACGCGAGATCCAAATGCAATTTAATGACACTCTTAAATACTTAAATTTGAAAGGTACCGCCCCGGTCATTGTTAAAATTTATCAGTGAAGCTGTCAATAGAAAACCATTTTTCTTTAAAAAAAAAAATCCAAGCAATTGAGAGAATAAAACTTAATATAAACTACATAATGCACCAACCTGAAAGAGATGAAGTCAGACTCAGTAGCAAAAGTAATAATCCTTTTTGTGTCAGGCTTGGGTACTGGAAATAAATGCTTTAAAATATTTGCTGTCCTTTCACCGATCTGCCAGCAAAGATCAACATACATGTCAATTTGTTGAATAAAGAAAGAACTGTAATCATGATAGTTAGGTGAAGACAGAAGCATTCAGCTTAGAGAATGAAATACTGTAACTGCAAGAATAGCATATTTTCCACATCAGATGAATGCGAGAAAAAAGGAATCTGCTTTCATATATTCTAGAGAACATAAGACACCAATATAATTCCCAAACAATGGTATAGAGAGGAGCATCAACTGTCTTATGTGTTCATTGATATTGAACTTCAACAACTCAACAATACACATAGTTGAACAGGAAATAAGATATTAGGGACCTTTCCATTTTTCTGAACCTTTTATCACCATTCATGTTCATACATAATTAGTTACTATATCTTCCATATATTACATTTTTCCGTTCAATCCTGCGCAAGTATGTGCATGTGCTGACTGCTGAATATTTCAAAGGCATATGAAGCAGTGTTGCAAAACTCGGCCTAGTCGGCCGGTGGCCGCCTAGAAATCCAAAAATCGGGTCTTTGAAAAACTCGGTCAAAATTCATATTTAGTCGGTCAAAAGTCCGATCTAGTCGGTCAAAATCCCGATCTAGTCGGTCAAAAGTCGACTAGTCGGTCAAAATTCCGATCTAGTCGGTAAGAAAAACACGTACCTGTAGCAACCACGATCGGGCGGCGGTGGCGGTGGCGGTGACGGTGACGGAGCAGCGACGGGAGGAGCGGTGTTCAAACTTCATTTTCCTGCTTTTCTCCATTTTCAAAGTCTTCTCTTATTAGTCTTGGCGGAAGGGGAGAACGGAGAGAGAGAATAAGAGGGAGAGGAGAGGGAGAGGAAGAAAAGAGAGAGAAGAAAGAGGAAGAAGGGGGAGAGAGACGGTAGCGTTGTCGGAGAAGAAGAAGAAGAAGAACAGCGGGGAGGGGCGCCGCTCTGAGGAGAAAAAAAAAAGGAGGAAGTTATGTTTAGGGTTTTCTTCTAGGTAAGAGTATTTATATAGTCAGGACTAAAAGTGCAATTAAAATATTAGCACATAAAATTCCATAAAACACTTATGTTACAAACAAGTCCTAAATGGCCTACTTTATATTTTTAATATTTAATTAGACCAAAAATATAAAAGAAAATATTTTCGAAAATAATTAAAATAAAATATATTTAATATTTAGGGTCGCCGACTACTCCCCGACTAGGCCGACTAGTCGCTAGTCCCCTGTCTACCGACCGACTAGCGACTAGCGACTTTTGCAACACTGATATGAAGACTTATGCGCAAGAAAAAGATGGTTTGGCGAAAAGGAATAAAATAATAACTGCTTCAAAGATTCAATTGAATTCTGAAAAAAGACTGAACAAAAAGATGAAACACACACTACCTTAGTTGTGAAATTGTTGATGATCAAATGTGGGTAGGCCTCAGGCATGGTTCCAATAGAATTTTTATTGTTTTCGTGTTTGATATCATGTCTTGTCACCTAAATGATCATCATAGGGTAGAATACTTACATTCATTACTGGTACTGAAAACCAATTACAATAGAGAAAAGTCATGAGTTTAGAACCATACCACATTGTATAGTCCAAAGTAAGCGGTTGGCCCATAAGGTAGATGGCTTATCACAAGACCATCCGGGACACCACGATGCTCATGAACTAATATAACATCAGTAAAATCATGAGCTCGGCATGTTTCAATTATTTCAGATATAACCTGCAAACAAGGAAAAGAAGAACTTAAACAAATTCATGCTTCTGATAATGAGTGAAACCAGCTCGTACAAAGGCATGTTTAAACTAAAGAATGACTTAAAATAAATGCAAAGTTTTTCATGCAATAAGTTGTTACTGGATAACAATGTTTTGTTTGGAACTATACTCTTCTGCCTGCCTACCAATGATAATACTTAATTTGATAACATCAACTAGAGCTGACTCAAGGCAGCAAACAAGCTTTGATTTATTTATTTTTTTTTATCTCTGTGTTAATCAAAACAATGTGTGGATTCCTTGAAAAAGGTAAATCTGACTCCTTTTCAAAAACTCACTAGCAAGCAGAAGGTAGTTGAATGCTACTTATACTGGTAACCTTAGCATCCAAAAACATGCTAACCTTAAATCCTACAACCCCTTAAACACACAAACCAACCACCACTATGTAGAGGTAAAAAGACTTGAATGGAAGTGAAATTTTGCTATATTAACATCAGTGTTTTTAAGGCGTTAAGGCGCCCGCCTCTACATCACAAGCTTATTTCTATCGATATCCAGATGCATCTGTCAACAAAATCCCCAAACGTACAAGCACGATATAGAAGAAAATTCTAAAGTAATGAACCAAGTATATACCAACCTGACCACCACGATTCATCCGTTGTGCATTAGGGAAGACAATTTTCAACTCCTGTATAAAAGAAGACAAGGTTTACTTACCAATGAGATATTGATCTTTTTCATCATACTGAAATAAATAATAGTGCCATACTTGAAGAATAGATGCTGAGACAGACCTTTACAAATTGAGTGAGAGGAGCGCTCGGATTACGAGATGTCGTCAGAAGAATTTTAGGATCTCTATCCGCAGCATTTGCATATTCATCATCAATAGTTGATTTGGGAACTGCATATAGTAGCCACAATTAGGATGAACTTTCAACTCATGGCTCGGAGAATAGAGCAAAAAAGAATGGAACATGCAATGCGCGAAATTGACGAACTCAGACTATGCATAGCTTTTCCCAACACTCTTTTCTCTATCTCTTTCTTCTTCTTGCCATATATGATTTCAAGAGATATATTCACTATCTTAGCAAACACTTGCATCAGGTTCGTGTACTACTCCCCCGTCTCAAAATATAGGGCCTTTTGGCCACTTTTCCCCTTCTCAAAACGTTTAGCTATTATTTCTATTAAAGTTACTTCATCCATAAATATAATTCCCACACTATATAGTATGTTAGTTGAATTACTTAAGGATATAATCGGAAAAGTACTAAAAGCAGTATACATCTTCTACTAGCATCCAAATGCTCTATTCATTCTACTCCCATTTCTATCACTTTTTTCCTAGTCAGCTTATTCCTCGGTAAAACTTGTTTTTCTCCACAGAAGTGCACCCTACGGGTGACTACTAAACTGGATAAAATTTATCTGCTTACACTCCAATTATCGATGGCGGAACTTCAAGCAGATAGTTTTTCTTCACCATAAACAGAACAATAACAAAAAACGCGCGCACATTAAGAAAAAAACTAACATATCCATCAATATATAGGGAAAGAGAGCAAAAACACGGTGAACTACCAGCTGTGTTATCGTCTTCGAGGTCGATTTCTTGACGGAGAGCAAATTCTTCGTTTCTGAGTTCAGTTGGAATTGGCTTTCCCTCTGCCATAGTAATAAATTCATACACAATTCAACTAAAATCAAAATCCACCTCCATTGCAACAAAATAATAACAATAATAATTCAACTAATCAAACTTATGGAAAAAAAAAAAAATTACCTTCCAAAGCTTTTCTGATTATGCGCTTCTTCTCGTATAGCAGGCTCTCTTTACCTTCCAAGTGTTTCCTGTAGAGATATTCTCTCCTCAGTCTCACGTTTCTTCTCAACATTATCAAATTCACGCGAAAAATTCTTCCCCAAATCAGAAAAACCCTAATTTCCACCTTCTTCTATAGGATTGGAGTAGAGTGGGTAATCAGGGAGCTAGGGTTTTAGGTCGGAGGGTTCATTCAGACGGTGTCGTTTAGAGTCCGCTATTAACTGTAAGTTCTTTTGTTGGGCCTCTCAACTCTGGAAAATGAAAATAATGGACCCTTTTGGCTATTTATTAAAAGCATTAGGCCTGTAAGCAGTTACCGGTTAGGCCCATTTGTGAAGTATTTTATATTTTCTAGTTAGGGCTTTTGAATTAGTCCAGTGACTGAATAGTGATGAATCCATTTCATGGGATTTGCATGGGCTTGGCCCGTTTTTCCCAGATCAGTCATAACATGGCACCCGGAAAAGTGGGACAAACATTTTTTGTCCATATGAAGTCCCACTTCCGTCCCTGGGCCATAACGGAAGTGGGACTTCAGTTATAGGCGATGTGGCGCTTCACGCAGCGCAGTGCCACGTGGCCATAACGTAAGTCCCAGCTCAGTTATTGCCGAGCGAAGTGGGACTTCGTTATGGTCTCCCGGTTTAAAAAAAAACCCCTTCTTCTTCCCCCCACCGCGATTTGCAAGAGTAATATTCCAAAAAAAAACCACCCCTCCTCACTCACTGCTGCGCCGCCTCCCTCCCATCTGCTGCCGTCGCCGCCAGCTCTGGGTCCCTCCCTCCCACCGTCACTCTCACTCTCCCCACCACCAATATCTCTCTCTCCCAAATTTTAATTTGGAGGTATATTTTTTTTTAATTTTATTTAAGTGTATTTTATTTAAGTGTACTTTTTTTCAATAATGTATTTTGTATGTATAGTTTTGATATTTATGTTTTGTTGCAAATTGTATATGTATGTATATTTTGTGAATTTGAAATTATTATGGACTAAAATTGCAATTTTGTGAATGTGATATCCTTATATATTGTAATTGTTATTATGTGAATTTGATATTTTTTATGGAGTTGAATTGCAATTTTGTCAATGTGATATCCTTATGTATTGTAAGTGTATAATGTGAATTTGAAATTCGTATGGACTGAAAGTGCAATTTTGTGAATTTGATATCCATTATGCATTGTAGTTGCAATTTTGTGAATTTGAAATTATTATGGACTAAAATTGCAATTTTGTGAATGTGATATCCTTATGTATTGTAATTGCAATTATGTGAATATGAAATTCGTATGGACTAAAAAGTGCAATTTTGTGAATTTGATATCCTTATGCATTGTAGTTGCGATTATGTGAATTTGATATTCTTATGGACTTGAATTGCAATTATGTGAATGTGATATCCTTATGTATTGTAAGTGCATAATGAGAATTTGATATTCTTATGGACTAGAATTGCAATTTTGTGAATTTGATATCCTTATGCATTGCATTGTAGTTGCAATTATGTGAATTTGATATCGCTTACATGTATTTTAATTAGCAAGTTTTGAGAATAAGTCTGTGCTTATTATTGACAAAAATCGCACGATTTTTATTACTGAGATGGCTTTTTCACCTTGCCCTTATGCGCAGTCACATACGATCCCAGTGTGTTGAACAAACACACGTCACATAGAGCACTTAGGATTTGGGGCGGGGATGTAGTCTAGACAAGGGTTTGAAGGTCATTAGCAATGACGGGCATTTTTTGTGCGCATACCAGCGCGAGGGCAACCGAGAGAGTGCTAGATCTCAATGACAATTTTGGTTTCGGGGGGTTGTTGTCGGATAGGTAAGATTAAGATAGACCACGCCCTGATCACCGCATTAGTAGAGCGGTGGCGGCCCGAGACGCACTCATTCCATCTGCGGTGCGGTGAGGTCACCATCACCCTAGAGGGGCGTGAGGGCGCCTCCCCAGGAGCGCCACTGGGGCCACGTGGTGACGTGGGGACGAGGACTACAACATGTCCAAGGTCGGTGGATTGAGCGTGTGGACCATATCACAGGTTTCCGCCCCGCCCGAGTGCTATTAAGAGCGACGCCCTCGACCTCTGCGAGGTGTACGCCCAGCGTTTCGAGCCCCTAGCCGAGGATGCCACGCACCTCGCGGTTGACCAGCGGGCCCGGGCCACTGATTTTCCCTGTGCATGGCGGCTTTCCTCTTCCGGATAAGTCAGGGTCGCGAGGAACATGCGCTATCTCTTGCTCATCGGCGACGGGGGACCTCGCCGCGACCCGAGCATTCACGGGCGGCGCAGTCTGTCCCTACCTATACCGCCACATGTGCATCTCTGCCAGTGACTCTAAGGACATAGGTCGTTTGTTGCTGTTGATCCGAGGTTTGTGTAATTGTCAATGAATATTTTTTATTGTTTACTCGCTAATTTTCAAATAATTGATGATTAATGTGTGTTTGTTTGTACCGGTTGTGGGCGTGGGGAGCGTATTTCATTTCTCGAGCCGTGACAGGGAGTGATTATGAATGAACCTCCGCGGACGGCCGAGCGTGCGGGCGCGTTGGAACACCGCCGGAGTTTCAAGCATGCAGAAATCTCGAGTGACGGTGTTTCGCGACCGAGCTTGACCGATCGACGGACGCTTAGGGGGGTAAGGTTTATCGTATTTTTCGTGTGTTTGTTTTTATTTGCGCAATAAATTCACCGCTAATGTACAATTTTTTTTTACGGTTCATGTGGAGCCGTATCTCGACCGGGTTATTGCCGTTTGGGTCTCACGCGATGACGGATTCCTATCCACCGTCGGGCCCGTACGCCACTCGTGTGTTTCGAGTTGGTTGAGTTTCACATGCCGGACCGGGTTGCTAGGCAATTCGGGTTCCAGCGAGTGATACCCAGCCCCATCGGTGGCGGAGAGTACGGCAGAGGGCGTAGAGCGTCCACACCCACATGGCGGGGCCGAATATGAAGTGGGCGAAGAAGCACGAAGACTACATAGCCATGTGGGATGGCCAAGCGAGATTGCACGGCTATAGCTGTCCGGTCCACGGTAATGTGATCTTACCAACCCGTGAGTACATGGATTGGTACAATCTCATTACCGTGCACCTCCCTACAAACCCACGCAACAAGGATGCTGGGTCCACTCCCGATGGGCATTCAACCCATCGCGCCTTACGAGGACATTATTGTAAGTTTTGTATTTTTGTTTGTGTACATTGCTTTTCCTTGTTTATAATATACTGACACGAGAATTGATGTTGCAGGGCGGATGCGAAAGCAGTCGATACTAACGGAGCTCGATAAGCGGCTTCCAACTCAATCGGCCACTATAGGTCCCTAGTCTCACGGGCTTCAAAGACAATCAAAGAGGCGTTCGTGGCGGCGGGAAGTCCCACGACTGCGAGATCGAGAGGCTGCGGATGTGGCGAGTCGGCGGTTTTGGAACCGGTGGCCATGGCAAGAGAACCCGTTCGAGCCCGGTCTCAAAGAGGAAGGCAAGGTACGCGGAGGCAACGGGATGCTTGCGCGGGAGGACTTGGCGGCGAGCGACTACGACAGCGCGGCGGGCTACCGAGGGCCAGTTGCACCGGCGCCCAGATCGGCATGATCCCAGACACATACAGTTTCCCAGTCAGTCAGCGTACCCACCCCTTTTGAGTACCAATTTGCATCACCCGGTACTTTATCACCGAGTTTTCGAGACGGGTGGGGATCACAGTGCGGGCCGTCTACATCTGCACGCAGTAGGGCTTCTACTCGGGAGGGGACGCCTTATCTGACACTGCACATCAGCGACCGCGGCCGAGACTCAGTTGCTGATAAACCCCGAGAAGCGGATATTTATCGACCACGAAGCGCGCGAGTCATCTCAACCAATTTTGGTAGCGCCGATGCGGGTGAGAGATGGCGGCCTTTACTTCCTGCGACCGGCCGAAACACACCGTTCCTTACACACCTTCGTCGCTAGTAGATAGGGTTTCATTTACGTTGTTTACATTTCGTTCATTGTAGTTACGTAGAATGTTATTTATTTTCCGTTGTAAAATATTATTACGATAATTCTGTTGCTTGTTTTTTATTAATATACAATTTATTTATTTTATTTCTCATTTTTTAGTACGTATTGTGTTTTGCAAATATTATTTATATATAATACAAACACCTCTGAAATAAAAACTCGGAAAAAAAAACCAAGTGTTTTGGGCAAACACACTGGCAGTTCATAACGGAAGTCCGATTTCAGTCCGGGTCCATAACGGAAGTCCCAGCTTCAGTTATGGACCCGAGACGAAAGTCGGACTTCCGTTATGTCTGCCAAAAAACCCTACTATTACCCTAACTTTTGTCAGTGACTTTGAGGACGGAATTGCCACTCAGTCCTCAACTTGCGACAAATTTGCGGCGTGTAGTCACTTCTCATTTTTGCTTTAAAATACTCAAAAAATATGTACGAGCGGTTTTGTGAATTCAGTGCGCATTTATGACCGGTTTTCGGAGACTTGTCCAAATTCTCACCACATCTATAAATAGCCCTCCAAACCTCTCCACAAATCTCAAACCTTCTCGAAACCACTTAAAAACCACTATCCTCCAGTATTACTAGCTTTGAAATTTTAATTTTTTTTAAAAAAAAACCATATCAGAATTAATGGCCAACTTTCCCAAATTTATGCAAAAAGAAATCGTCAAAAATACGGGGGATGTTGATTTTACTAGAGAATGGCGGTCGAATACGAGGAGGTTTTAATAGAAATTTGTTATGATTTCGGTATGCGGGGGTTACCCCAGAGAAAAAGCGTTGAGTCGATTGCTACAATGAAATTGTTTACGGAATTAATGCTGTGACCGGCGGACAATTCACGGTTGCGATGATCGGCGTGATCCTAGCAAAAGCTGCGTAGGCGGTTTTGGGATTTGAAAGCGCTCACCCACAAATCATGGTTCAAGTACGACGGAAGGGACGAACATTGTTGACTTGGGCGGTGCTTTGAGGCCCGAGTGGGCGGAATACGTTGCGGTAAGTTGCATGTAATGATAATACAGCTTGTATTAGCTGCATATTTTCATAACTAAATGTTTATTTTGTATAACTCTAATTTAGGCTAATCGAGGGCTAAAGCGGTATAGAAGAAGTGGCGAAGTTTTCTTTATCCTTCTACTGCCATATTTTTTGGAGTACGAAGGAAGAGGATTTGTGGGACGAAGGCTGGACAATGTTCAACATCTCTCGAAGAGGTAACTTTGGAGGCTCCCCACGAATACACGATGTACGATGCATCGTCAAGCAACGATACGACTTGGAAAATTATTGAGGCTAAGTTTGAAATATTTAGGGTTTGACTACTTAGGAACTTTGTATTTTTTAATGTTCGATGTAATTTTATTTGTATGAAGTTAATGGAATTGTCGGTTATTTTATTTTTTGAAAGTTCAGAAATGAGCAAGATTTAAAAAAATAATTCAAAATAATTATTATTGTAATATGAACACGTATGGAAATAATTAGTAGGACAAGGGAGAGGTTTTTGAGGTGTTAGTTAACGATTTATTATGAAATTGGTCGAGTCTCCTAAAATTGGTCGATGTCTGCGAACCAAAGCTGCAATAAACCGTTTGGCATTTTCATTCAATAAAGCAAAAGTGAGAAGTGACAATAGCACTGCAATTTGAGGACGGAAGTGGCAATTCAGTCCTCAAATTGCTGTGAGACCAAAAGTACAATTTTTGGGAAAAATCATGTCCCGGTTGATAACGGAAGTGGGACTTCCGTCTTGGAGCCATAGCGAAGTCCCAGCTTCCGTTATCAACCGGCGATGGTTTTGCCACTTTTCTTTGCAAAATTCTCTATAAAATTTAATACCCTCCCATCCATTCTTCATACTCCAAACCCCATTTTCCATATTATTCTCTATATTATTTCGTTTTGCTTTAAAATGGCACTCGAATGTCCAATGAGATTGTATTTACATTTCGACCACAATATAGTTTACGAATATGGGGGGTTACCCCCGTTCGCCGACCACTTGCGAAAAAAAGTTTTGAAGTTATACAAAGGATTTCATTCGAGACAACTTTGCCATAGAATATGTCGCGCATGAAAGAGTCGAGCTTTATCTTGTCAATGTTCGGCTAATAATGATCAGTCCATTCTTCATGCCGAGCGTTCAACATGGTGGCGTACGATGTTGTAAACCTTAATGAGGAAGAAGGTTTAGAGAGTTTGTGGGGAATCCAAGCGGATTTCAAACTCGAGGGATTCATGTTGGTGCCTGTTCGAACTCGTGCGAGAGACATTCGAGATAGCTTTGTAATACCGACAACACATTTTGCACGGGAGCCATATTTTGTTCCGCAACCATATTTTTCGGAGCCAAATCCATTACCAAATATGCCCCCAGCGTCTACTTACGAACCCTACAATGATAATTCGGTCATGGATTCTTTGGGTCCAATATCCGACATTGACGGCGTTCAGGAAGCGGAAGGCGACTTCGCCCGGCGATAGTGCGGAGACCACGAGGGCGACGGGGGTCGAGGAAGACGCACGAGGGGTGTAGCGGAAGATGCCCGACCCCGAAATCCAACAACAAAGCCCGGTGGACTAATGGTCGAAGAGGGGACACGAGAGCACGAGCCAGAGCTCCACTACTACTCTGCTGCGGCCATTCCAGAATGGAATGTTCCATCATCTGATAACTATGCAAATTTTGCTGTTGGAATGATATGGGTTCCATGGAACCCGATTACACGGAATCACATACGGTGGACAAAAAAATTAAAACATGGAATCCCGATATTCCGAGAAATTTGCTTGGGGATGCAATTCAAGGATAAAGCGCGAGGCAATGTTGGTACGTGAGCGTGTGGCATGACAAGGTGGCATTAAGGGAATGGAAAAGAGAGGAGCAACAAACAATGGTTCAGTGAGTGCAGTAGAAATTCAACCCGAACTTGCCCGATGCGGTTGAGTACGTTCGCGTAAATCATAGCGGGGGTGGATGGAATGTGGAAGGTTACAAAGCTTAACCGGGGGCCACTGTCTTTGCTTGATGGACCCCGAGAACAAAAAGCGCAACATGTCCTCCCGGCTACATCGGGGTAAAAATTCTACACCTTGTTCGGGCGAGATCTGAAATATACATTAAATTGATTAGAGTTGCTTGTACCCGATGATATGAATTTGACTTGTACCTATAGAAAAGCTTGGTATGCCGCATGAAACGCTATAGAAACACTTTTTGGTACTTGGCATTCAACTTTTCGAATGCTTTGCCGCATTATATCAGGGCATTAAAAGATTCGAAACCCGGGTATGATAGTCAAATTTCTCTACCACCCTCGAGAAACCGATAATGGGCGAAGGTGTTCGGGTCATTGTTACGGACTTTTCAACCGTTGGTTGGCGGTTACCCAGTAGTGCCGGCCCATAATTTCGATTGATGGGACACACCTTAGGGGGAATTATAAAGGGACTCTCACGGTTGCAAGCACTACGGATGCTAACAACCCTGATTTTACCCACTGCTTTTGCGTTGGTCGATTGAGAATCATCTTTGACTTGGGCGTGGTTCCTTAGTCACTTGAGGGAACATGTTGTCAAAGACCTTCAAGTGTGTCTTATCGGCGATCGTCATGCCGGCATTCTTAGTGCCGTGGCAACCCTCACCGGATGGCAACCCCCCAAAGGCGGTGCACGATCTTGCCTTAGGCATTCTGAGTCCAATTTCCACACTCATGCAAAAAAACAAAGAATTGAAAGATTATGTGTGGATTCTTTGCAAAGCCAACAGAAAAAGGTTAAGTGCGATCTTTATCTAGACCGTATAAAACAAAAAAAGATGAGGATGCGTTTAGCTGGTTGATCACGGCAACCCCGAAAGAGTTGTGGACTGCGGCATACGGCGGGGGGAATGCGTTTCGGTTGCATGACTACAAACATGTCGAGGCGCTTAATAGCGTTCTAAAGCGGTCTAGAGCGCTGCCTTTGAAAAGCGCTCGTGGAGATGATATTTTTTAAACTTGTACATTATTTTGACAAACACCGGCAAGGCGCAAATGGTTGTCAAACGCCTTTCCCTAAGAGGATATGGGAGGCGAGTATTTCGCGTACGAAGAAAAGGCGACAACTCTTCTTGTAAACCGACACCACATGGACCAAGGTATCTATAGGGTCATGTCCCGAGCATAGAGGACCCGGCCAAGGTGGAAAAAGCGTACACGGTCAACTTATCAGTTCGTGGGTGTAGCTGTGATAAGTGGGCTGCTTATTCAGTTCCATGCTCCCATGTCATTGCCGTGTCCAAATCGATAATGCAGGATGCTTCTCGATTCATCCACCCTGTCTATTCTCTCGAACATTATAGGAATACTTACAAGTCTATTTTATATCCTGTACCTGATCCCGTTCATTGGAGATCCCCCCCTTTTGATTTGACATATCACCCACCTAACATGAAAGCTACGCGAGTGGGGTCGACCTCGAAGGCGGAGATACCAAATGCCTATGGACACGAGAGAGCAGGGGGCACTCAAAGGGAAAAGAAGTGCGGCCACTGTAAGCTGAGTCGGTCATAGCAGGAAGACTTGCCCCATGTTAGCACATCTTCAGCAACCACCCCCACCCCCTCCACAGTAATTGTATTTAAATTCTCCGAATTGTAATAGTTTAGAATTTATAAAATTGTTGTGAATGTTCTCGATTTTTCCCGGTCTCAATTTCATCGAACATCTTACATTTCAAATACAAATTATTAAAGTTGGCGTAATAAATCGAAAAAAATCATCATTCCGGCACTGTAATCAAGGATATCGTAAGAAAGTGGATGAATTTTTACATGGTCACCCGGGTGTAATCTAGAAAACACAACAAACTCATCCCACCCCAAAAAAAATAATGTGATCGCGACCTTCGTCTCTAGTCACTTGCGGTGTCAATTTATTCTACAGTGAAGGTTGCGCATGTGTAGTACTTCGGGGATTCCAAGCTGCATTCTAACACGCCATTGCATGTATTGCGGACATATCCACTGTACACGGGAAACAACATTACAACACATAAATGTAAATTGAACGATTTTAATACAAAAATTTTAATATTACAAAACGTACCGGTTTTGAAAGTCCCAAATATGTTTTGTAAATGTCTATTCGAAAACTCTGCTAGGAAAAAATGCCCGTCTGAGGGATACGATAATTCACCCTTCAGGTAACCTATCCCGGGCCCTCCCTTAACAAAAATATCTAATACATTCATGGGTGATGGTATAAAATGAACTTTATTTGTGGGACGAAGATTGTTGTCACGCAAAAATTGTTGCAAACCTCCGTCTAGGTAGTAGGTGTCATCTATTTTGTTTACATAAACGCACCATTGATTCCCATGGTCGTCCTTCAGATAGACGGGAATTTGCTAGCAGAGACCGGTTTGCTCCAACCAACTTGTGTACTTATTTGGAAGACGCTACACATCCAAAATTATGAGTTAGATAGTGAACACATTTCATACAATAAAAAATTACTCATTACAAAATACAATACTACCATTTTTCCATCGGTCCGATTCCCGAGCCGCAATTGTAAATTGGTATACGAAATACTCTTCAGTAGGGATTCATTTCGCTATTCATTTTCAAAGCTAGTAATATGGAGGATAGGGTTTTAAGGGTTTGAGAAGGTTGTATGTTGTGGAGTGGAGAGGTTTGGAGGGGTTTTTATAGATGTGGTTGGAAATTGTAAAATTATTTTTTTATTGGACAAGTCTCTGAAAATCGGTCATAAATGCGCACGAATTTGCCAAAACCGTTCGAGAATTTTTTTTGGGTCAAAAAAGCAAAAGTGAGAAGTGACTACCATGCTGCAAATTGGGTGGAAGTTGAGGACGGAAGTGGGAATTCCGTCCTCAAAGTCACGGACAAAAGTTAGGGTTTTAGTAGGGTATTTTTGGCGGGACCATAGCGGAAGTCCCAGCTTCGGTTCAGGGAGCAATAACGGAAGTGGGACTTCGTTATGGCCACGTGGCACTCTGCGTGGGTGAAAGCGCCACATCGGCCATAACGGAAGTCCCACTTCCGTTATGGCCCCGAGACGAAGTGGGACTTCCGTTATGGACAAAAATGTTTGTCCCACTTTTCCGGGTGCCATGTTATGACTGATCTGGGAAAAACGGGCCAAGCCCATGCAAATCCCTCCATTTCATTACTTGCACGAGGAAAATATTTTATTAGGTACTCCCTCCATTCCCTATTAGTTGTCGTTTAGGAGATATCTAGGTATCCAAATTAATTGTCGTTTAAGGTTCTTTTATTAGTTGTCAACAATTTATTTCAATTATACCCTCAACATTTTACTTTCTTTTCTTTATGATGTATTAGTGAGAGAGAGGGAAGGTGGGGTAATATTGGAAGTTTAGGTGAAAATGACAACTTCCTTAATTTTCTCAAATTGTCTAAAGAGTCTTATATTTAGGAATGGAGGGAGTAATGTGCAATTGATAATTCTTTCACAATTCACTGCGTTTCCTGCATCAATTACACTTTCATAAAACTTAGTTATCCCGCATGCATGGAAGAATCCAAGGCTAAACCAGTCAACTTATACCAGATGTTGGAAGTTAAAAGTGTTTTATTTTTTTGAATAGAGAAACTAGAAGTTTTTATTATTCGTTTGACGATATCAATTATCAACTTATATATCAAATAAATAATAGAATTCACTCATAAAATGTGAGCCTAGTTAAAATAAAATGCACTCATATACTAGTTAAGCCAACTCCTATTGACATGTTAGAAAATCAAACATAATGAAGACTAGATTACCAAGTATAAAGTCCTTACCGAATTTTTCTGTACATTAAAATCCTCAAACAATTTACGATTGGTGTGTAAGGTCCTTCTGTCAAAAAAGTGACGGGTCAACACAATTTGTGGGAAAAAAAATGCGTCAAACCTCAAACAATCAGGGGTAAAATTGGTATTCCGTCCTCCCCTACCCCAAGCGGGTTTTAATTTATATAGCCTTATAAAACCCTATTATCCTCAATTATACATCAGAAATCCCCCAATTTGAACCCTAGCAATGTCGTCCTTTAAAACACCCAATAGAAGCCATGAAAGGAGATGGGGAAAACATATGCTATTGGATACATGCCATTGTTGGCATCAATTCCAACAGCTGTTAGCAAAACTCCTCTATGTGGCCCTTGCTGGCAAGGACATTGGCAGTAGCAAGGTTGTGCTCTAAATCTACGGGACATTCATGATTGTCTTTAAGGGTTCGGATTTGGAAACTTGTGGTCTTCTTATATCTACATGCATATACCTTCCAGCCACAATGAGGACCTTCACAAAATGCACGAACCCTTATTTTGTCATCTTTCTTGAAGGCAACTGGTTTTCCATGCTTTAGGCCATGGTTCACAATGGCTCTTTTCAGAATATTCTTCGATGAGAATAACAATCCTTCATCAAACTTGGGATCCAAACCATTCTTTTCGTAGTTGAACATTGGAAACTTCTTTTGTATTTTGCCTTCAATGTCTTCTTCTGAACTCTCCTTGTCAACCCAATATTCATCCTCACTGTTAGACCATTCTTTCTCTTGTGGAATTTCTAATTTCCCTGGGCCAACTATATAATCACATGGATCTCCATCAACAAGCCATGTTTTTCTTCTTATTTTTTCCCTCCATCATCTAGGTTGGTTGAAGCTTTACCTTTCTTGACACCATTGCCTTCCTTCTCAATGAACACTTGGTCAATATCAGTCTTTGCCTTAAACATTTCTTCCATGTACTCACTTTCTTCACCAACTACTGCGGTAAATCAATTTTTTCTACCTCAGTGAATAAGGGGAACGGGTGAAACGGGGGGCAGGAGAGGGGTTAAAGTCGGTAAGACTTTTCCTCTCCCCGAAATGTAATATACCAATTGTACCCCTGTTGCTATTACCATTGACCCAACCACAAATTTTATTAGACGGTTGACTAACATTTTTTTTTACAGAAGGACCTTACACACCAATCGTAAATTGTTTGAGGATTTTAATGTACAGAAAAATTCGGTAGGGACCTTATACCTGAGTAATAAATTGTTTAGGGACAATAATGAACAATAAGCCATCAAATAAATAATAGAATTCACTCATAAAATGTGAGCCTAGTTAAAATAAAATGCACTCATATACTAGTTAAGCCAACTCCTATTGACATGTTAGAAAATCAAACATAATGAAGACTAGATTACCAATTTTCTCTATATTAGGTTATTAACGACTGCACCATCACAAGGTCCTTAGCTCAGTGGGGCGACGGCCTACCCACGACCTCAATACCCTCCCCGCGCATGGGGTATGCTTTAAATTGTCTCCCTTTCTAGGGTTATTTCTTCCTACTCTTATGAGGTGCTACTCTTTCCCCTCTTGGAGTGTACGCCCTGTTGGGCTTAAAAAAAACGATTGCACCTTTTAATATTCATCGTTTAATCATTACTGTAAAATTGGAAACAATATTCCTGCCACTAGTTTTTCCTTTAAATAAACGGATAATATTTAGATTAAATTCGATAATCTCTTGAAGAAAACCAATAGCAGAACTAGGGGTGTCAACGGGTTCGGGCCGGCTCACATAGCTCGAAAAAATGTGAGCTTGAGCTGAGGTAATGTGAGCGTGAGCTTAATATTCAATCTCGCTTCTTATGTGAGCTGAGCGTGAGCTTGACCCCGCTCAGCCCGAAAAAAGCTCGAACCCGAATAAGATTAATATAATTAAAATATTATATATATAATAATAATAATAATAATAATAATAATAATAATACTAATTTAAAAAAAAACTTATATACATTATAATTATATTTATAATGTGTGGATTAACTCAATAATCTTTTTTTTGGGTAGAAAGGAGATTATATTAAAGAAGGACTTACAACAGGAGAGAGATAGGTACAAAAGTTAAAGGAAGAGAGGTTAATGGATTAACTCAATCAATATTTTGAAATTTGATCATTTGTTAAAATTTTAAGTGCATGGATTCTCTTGTTTTTTGTTTTTATTTTTATTTTTATATAAAACTCATTTTATTAGCATATCAAACAATTCTGAAACTTTTGCTTCTTTTTCATTATTCTTGTCCAAATAAGGCTCATTGTATTATGCTATTCTTGAGACATGATTTTCGTTTTCTTCGCTAATATAAGTGAGCTTGGAAAGCTCGAGCTCGTGTTAAAATGTGAGCTGAGCGTGAGCTCAAGGTTTATGAGCTTTTCTGGGCTGAGCGTGAGCGTGAGCTTTTAAATTTTTATGTGAGCTGAGCCGGAGCGTGAGCTATGCCAAGCTCAGCTCACATAGCTCGATTGACACCCCTAAGCAGAACCAAGGGATGTGGGAGTGGCCATATGTCCTCCAATTTTTTTTTAAAAAATTTATTACCGCAATTAAAAATCCAACGATATATATTTTTGTACAATTCACCCCTTAACGTAAAATTGTTGAATCCTTCACCGGATAATCCAACAAAAATGCCAAGAATCAACATTAAACAGTGCACATATTACTCTATAAGGAACCATTCACTAATATATGATACGCGTAAATATATGAAGAGGAGGAATTTGATCAAAGTCTTTACAATCCTAAGTATATAATAAGATGAATAATGGAAAAAGGTGGTGAGCTTCCAAAGGTAAGTTGAACACATAAAAGTAGTCTTAAAAGAGAAAATAAAGGCAAATTTAGATCACCCACGAGGACTGATAAAAAAGTTATTAGCTTTTGTGTTAAAAGGGCTGTCCACTTTCTGCATTATATTTATATAAAAAGTAATATTTCTCCAAAAAAAAAAAAAAAGCATGAGCATGCATGGTGATATATATTGGTTGATAATTTTTTTTCTCCCTAATTACTCCTTTTGAAGGGAATTTTAGATTCTTACAAAGGCTTTCACATGTCAATAAAATTAACATACTTATCGTATCATTAACTGAGTTGAAATTTGCCAATGAATTAGAAAGATAACTTTTATTTGCTTTTTAGACGGTGCATATTAGACTTATTCAAATTAAATTATATATTTTAGTATTTTTAATAGTTTTTTCTTTTCTTATTCTAATTTTTTAATTTTTTAATATTATTCAAAATCTCACGAATTTTTGGAATTTGATAACATTATAAATAAACAGGTTGAATATTATTTTTAATTGAATGAATTGGTTGTGTTGCTTTTTAATCCATTAAATTGGGTGACATTTTATTTGCTTTTCAATTTTTTCATTTCAAAAGTCGAAGGCTTTTTTTTAAAGAAAAATTAGTTCACTAAACCATGTAGTTTTCTGTTGAATCCGCATGCGAGCATGCTCAATAAACTTTTTTTCATGAAAATAGTCAAAAAATTTAAAAAAACTCTAGTTGTTCGAGCCATTTAATTCTTATCTTATCACTAACTGAGGTTAAATTTGCCCAATGAATTGGAGAGGTGGACATTATTTTCTTTTCAGATGGTTCATATTAGACTTATTCAAATTAAATTATATATTTTAATATTTTTAATGGTTTTTATTTTTCCTATTCTAATTTTTTAATTTTCCTTTTTCAAAATTATTCAAGATCTCACATCAAAATTGTATGAAGTTTTTTAAATTAGACAACATTATAAATAAAGGTGTTGAGCATTGTTTTTAATTGAATTAATTGATTGAGTTTTTTTTTTTAATCCATTAAATTGAGTGACAAATCTAATTTTCTTTTCAATTTTTTCATTCCAACAATCAAAGTTTTTTTTTCAAGGAAATTTTGTTCACATAACCATTTAGTTTTCTGTTAAACCCGCAAGCGAGCCTTATCACTAAACATTTTCATTTAAAGTGTTAAAACTTAGAAAAATAAACTTTAGTTAATCGAACCATTTAATTCTTATCATATCATTAACTGAATTGAAATTTGCCTAATGAATTTGAGAGGCGGACTTGATTTGTTTTCCGAATGGTTTATATTCGATTTATTCAAATTAATAAAGATATTGGGTAGAATTTTTTATTGAATGAATTTGTTGAGTTTCTTTTTAGTCCATCAAATTGAGTGACAAATCTAATTTGCTTTTTAATTTTTTCATTCCAACGGTCAAAGTTATTTTCAAAGAAAAATAGCTTACCGAACCATTTAGTTTTCTGTTGAACCAGCATGCGAACATTTGCTCACTAAACTTTTTTCATTGAAAGGTAAAAACTTCAAAAAAATAAACTTTAGTTGATCGAGTCATTTAATTATTATCATGTCATTAAATGAGTTGGAATTTGCCTAATAAATTGAAGAGACAGACTTTATTTAAACTCTTTGGATGATTTATTTAAACAGTTAATTTTTTTCAAGAAAACTTACAACGTGGACCTTGAGGAATCATTGAAAGAATATTCTTCTCTTACCAGAACGTTTTTTGATATTTTGCATATAAATATAAAACTCTTATATTTTTTTCTTTTTTCTATATAGGTAGGTTTGAAAAACCAAACAAAAATATTAGTGTAGATTATCATTTTTCACTTTTATGCTATTTAAGATTTTCTTAACAATTAAATTTGTTCCCGTGAATAGCACGGGTCATTAGGCTAGTGTGTGTGTGTGTGTGTGTGTGTGTATCATGTTGTATGTCGGTAAAGGTATTTCGTGGTGAATCAAGTATTTCATCCAAGGGATGAGAATTGAACATGCGATCTCCCGCATGCATGTTGTTTGGTTGGCCGCTAGGCTACGTTTATCATTGTTAGTTAATGTTTCGATTATATTTGATTTCCTTTTTTCATCCATCAAATTAAATTAATACATTCTCATTAAATTTTTAAATAATTAAATGTCATTAAACTTTTCAAAATATTTCAGAAATATAATCAATGTATTTGTGTATGAAATTGTTATCAAAATATAAATAAAATTATATTAGTTGGGTACTATTTTTTAGTAATAACTTTAATATAAGACTAAACACATATAAAAACTAAAATCATATTCTAAATTATAGCATATTTATAAAATAAAAAATACAATTTAGGACGAAATTTTTCTTGACAAATACGTTTTTCCTCACTAAAAGTCATACTTAACGCAATGAAAAATTTTGTTCGTCAAGATTGGTCGACCTTTCGTGACGAAGCACCTACTTTTTCACGACGAAGTGCGCTTTTTCTCATAAAATGTTATATTTTTCGTGACGAAAGCGTTTTCGTCAGAAAATGTGGACCTTTCTTGAAAAAATTGGCTTAGTCACGAAAAATTTCATCCAACTGCTTTTTTAGTTTATATAACTCTGTAGTAATCAATGACTACAAGTCCACTAGGGTGGAGAATATATATATATATATATATATATATATATTACTTTAAATTGTTATTTCATAATACATGAGGAAATAAATAATCCACTCTCTAGTTAAGTGCGAATATTTGGGCCACGCTAGACTAATCGATAACTAATTAAATTCATTGAGCATTATTGAGTATAAAACTATGACAATTTGTCTAGAAGAATCATATTAAAATTTTCATCCTAGTTTAATATATATGTCTATAGTAAATAGCTATTTAGGTCACTAAACTATTTAATTTTTGCTATTTTGGATATTCAACTATTTTTTTGGCTAATTATATCACCATAAATAATATTTATGTGTGCCGGAAAATAATTTTTTTTTTGATGAAATCTTATACACTAGAGTTATTCACATTTTGTTCACCATTTTCACTCTACTGATCAGTGCTTCATAAACCTCCAAGTCCTCTGGCTTAAAAAAAATGGCAAAGCTACAAAGTTTTCATTGTCATTAACGTGCATGGCACATCAAAGAGAAGGACTCTCGAGAAGAAAAAATAAATATTTACTATGGAAATTAAAATGTATATCATGTTTGATTGTTGAATCCAAAAAGAACAAGCTTGAATAAAAAGTCCCCAAAAACCTTTTTTGTATGATTAGACCAAAATAAAAGGCCATTTAGAAGGAGGAAGTACATTTCTTTCCACTCCCTCCCAATCAACCAAAAAAAAATTACATCAAGAAAAAAAAAATCTAGGGCACATGTATACCTCACGCGTGTAAATAACACATCAAAAAAAAATTGTCCAATGTATAATTAGGACTTTAAAACAAAATATTCCGCCAAAAACAGTACACATGTGCATGTGTAAAAACAACATTATAAGTGTGTGTACACGTCACTCAAAAAAAGTAAATAGTAAGATATAAGTATATAATGAGGGGTCAAGAAGGCTTTGGCCCGGTGGGCAAGGCCTTGACTTGTGTCCATGAGGGCACAAGTTCGACACCCGCCTCCAACGTTGAGGCAAATAAAATTCGCTAGAATTAGGGTGCTGATTACAAAAAAAAAGTATATAATGAGGGAGTCTTCTTATATATTCCCCTTCTCCTTGATGTTGTTCTTGCTTAGTCTTTTCCTCTTGTACTTGATAAGAAATATTAGGGTTATTAGAGATGAAGTTGGAGGAACGAATATTGACCACACGGTCCACACCACATAGTCTAATGAACCGTAATTAATATCAAAATTTTCCAACTTAAATCTTGAATCCCATAAATTTGCCTCATTTTCAAAAGCCAATGTCAAAAGCCACTTGTAGTCTATAAGACTATAACTTGTAGACTATTGATAAAATCTTATATTATAATCTATTAGTAATTATGAACTTTTTGATGAAATCTTATAAATATTATAGTCTCTTACACACTTAAGTTTGTTACAATTTTAACCAAAATTGTTAAGATATAAGTGGTGTCATTCCTATAATTCACGAAGTAAAAAATCTAATTTTAAATCGTAAAGTGATTCAAAATGTTCACGGGACGAGGTGTTACAAAAACAAAACTATACACTGTGGGGCACTTGCCCCCCTTGGCTCCGCCAATGTTCCCACCCTACTCATTAGTTAAAAAAGAAAGGATTTTTAAAAATTTCGGGGCTGTCTTCATCCCTGCTTAAGAGAGGAGAATTGTTCAGCCTTATATATTGTACATATGCACACAAATTAATCGATGTGAAATCTTTAAAATAGACATTTAGAGTTATGAAAATTGCATATGTGTATACAAAGTTATACTTAATAATATCATCAAATTATAACTTATCTCTCTCTATCTTTTTTCAACCAGAGAATTTCTTGATATCCCAGCAAGGAAGGGAAAAACAGAAAACAGAAAGTCTTAGCACTTGTTATAAGAAGCTGTTTTAGTTAAAAAAGAATGTGAGTGAAAGAACAAAAAAGCAAAAAAAGAGAAGGAAAAAAAGAAAGAAAGAATGGAAACCCCTTCTTTATCCTTTTCATCAAATTCCCGAAACTCCTAATAATCTTTTTAAAAGTAATAAACGACAAATTATCTACTTATGACAAAGTTGAAAACAGGTTTTAATTTAAAGTTGTGGGAGATAACAGTCTTTTCCCAGATGCTAAAGCAAAAATTAAACATCTTTATTAAGGTTTTTCAAAAAAGGAGATTCTTATCTAAGTTTTATGTTCTTTTTTCTTTTCTTGGTAGTAATAACCAAGACATTGTAATTATTTTTTAAAAAGAGAAAGTGTCCTAACTTAGAGAACCTTTCAGGTTTTAAATTAAGAAATGTGCATATATATGAATCTTAAAGAGAATTAACCGTACACGAATTTCAGAATAAATCTCCATAATATTTCATAAAAATCTGCTCGATATGTCATTTAAACTTGCGTTACCAGTAATATCTCCCCACATTATCTCAAGCTTTACCAACTCGCCTATGTTTAGGCAAATATTATAATTATTCTAAGTAGGAAAACTTTATCTTGCTTTATGGAGATAAGAATGTTGGGTTTCGAAAATCAAAGGGGAGGAAAAAAAAAGTTATTCTTTTGCATAACAAAGCATTATATTAAAAGTAGTGCTCTCTTTTGATATTTCTTAGGGAAGATTTGCTTTTTTAATTTTTTGCTTTCTAAAGTAGAAAAAGTTGCCTCTCCTTTGCACAACCCTTACGTTATGGATCATCTCTTAATTTCCATCACTATCTGCGTTTCCCGACATTCTTTTGAATTAAAAATAGAGTTTAAGGCTACTTAAATTTATATACTCCCATAATGCAACAATTATTCCTTTGTGACCAACATTGCATCTTTGCTTTCTACAACCTTAATCATTTCGTTTTCCTCTCTCATGCTATTCTTCTTAATTATTTTCCTATGTTAAATTGATCAATCCTTGTCTTGAGTTTATCAACTAGAAAGATGATCAAAGGTGTCCTAGCTCAGTGGGGCAGGCGCGTCTGCCCACGACTTTGAGGCCGTGGGTTCGATACCCTCCGCCTGCATGCGACAAGCTTTAATCTCCCTATCTAGGGCTATCTTTTCCTCGTCTGAGATAGTTCTCTCTTCCCTATATGGAGTAACCGCTCAATCGGGCTTCAAAAAAAAACTAGAAAGATGGTTTATATCACATCATATAGCCATCTTTCCAAAAGAAAGAAAAAGCTAAGGAATAAAAGAAATGCCAATCTTTGTTTTCAAATCACGTTTCTTCTAATGTTATATGAGGTGGAATCAGATAGAGTTTGATTTTGAAAATTGTTCTTAGATTTTATAGAAAATTAATTATTTGCAAGAAACATGTAAATTTTAAACATATAACCTTATATTCTGTTTCAGAATGAAACCCTAACCCAATATACATTCTTATTAAGAGATGTTTTCAAAGAATACACCGCAGATTAAAACCTACTTTTTATGTTCCATAATACAAGACTTTTAAGCTAATTATGGATTAAAGAAGAGAAAAATAAAAATTATTTTTATATCATACCCTTAGTAATTCATTTTCACTCATTAAGTCTCAACTACATCTTTTCCCTATTTCGATGTAACTTTTAGGGAAAAAAATTATTAAAAAATGGAAACCTTTTGTTTTTGGAAGAGACGAAACCCTAAAAACCTTCTATTAAAAAACTAATAAAGTATTCTATGTCATGATTTTATCACAATTAATGATCTATTCCCCCATTTCAATTTAGATGTTTTAATTTCGTTTTTTTGTTTGTTTCAATATATATTTCCTAATTTATATAAATTATGTATTTATTATTTTTTTTCTAACATTATTCTTATATCCAACCAACCATTTAATACTTTTTATTTTCAAGTGATTTGTTTTTTTGCTAAGTAATTTTTATTTTGCAGTAATCATTGATTAAACAATCATCATTCATGACACCAATCCTCGATGAAAATTTTACATTTTAAATAATATTCATCTATTTTTAAATATAAGCATTTTTAGATATTTAATCAAAATTTACTATCAAATCATACACACAGCAATGCCAAATTTTGTCACAAAAAGATACTCTATTAATTATGACAAAATTCTCCTTCGACAGGATAAGTAGCCAAAATCTTGAAAAACAATTTTCGGCCGTCACAGAAAAACTTGAGCTTAATTTGGGGAAATTTGAAAAGTCGAAACTCACTTTCCTTCAGTTCTTCCCCTCGGCAGTCAGGAAGTCGGTGACAGACATGTTTCGTCACGAAAAAAATTTCGTGACAAAATATCTGACTTTTCACGACGATAAAATTTTGCCACTAAAAAATTAATTAATTAATTTTTTTTTTTTTTTTTTTTTGTAATGACACCATTTTAATTCCTGTATAACTTTAAACTAGAACATCTAAATTAAAACGGAAGAAGTACTATAATATTCAAACCAAACTTTTCGTAACATTAATGTTTTAACCTAAATGGCACTACACGGAATAAATCCAGATTGTTCGGCAATGATGAAGCAAATTATGAAGGTTGAGACCATCATTATATATAAGATGTTAAAGTGAAGAAGCATCGGTTGAATAAAAAGTTGCTTTCTTTTTAGTGGCTTAGTGTTTATATGCTCCATGTCGTCATTTTAATGTAAAGTTTTCTTAAACTAGAAGAAAAACTATTACTTAATAAAGTTTTCTTCTTTGTTTGGTCTTAGGGTGAGATTTCCATTAAGGCTCTTTTGACGACAGAAAATTTTAATTTATAAAACTTAAATTAAAATGGGTAAACCCTAAAGGTAAATAGATAAACTTTTAAGTATGAATGTTACTATAATTAGAAATGTCACAAATAGTGTTATAGGAAAGTGTTACAGAGGATCTCGTATGTTTTCCGATTCAATGAAAGCCTTTGTTATATGCTTCGAAGAGTAAATAGGTATTTAACTCATTAAATTATTTACGATTTGCTATTTTGGACATTCAACTATTTTTTGATTAATTATATTACCTTAGTATTTACGTGTGGCTGGAAATAAACTGCCACTACTTTTTGTGGTGATTTCTGGCATAATTAGACACATGTTGGGTAGCTGGTCAATAATCCAGGGGCTAAAAATGAAAATTAGTGTGTCAAAATATCTGTGGGTAAAAATAAATCATTTTTTTTTTTTTTGTTTTTCAGGGCTCAAATAGTAACAAGCAAAGACTTTGCACGGAGTGAGTTTAGTGTGTATTTTCATTTTTGCCCCAGGATTATTGACCACATATCTGACACGTGTCTGATTTGACCGAAAACCACATAAAAAGTAATGACAGTTTATTTTCATTCATACGTAAATATTAAAGTGATATAACTAGCAAGAAAAAAAATAATTGAGTGCCTAAAATAACAAAATATAAATAAGTTAGTAATCTAAATAGCTATTTATTCATGCTTCGAAATGATACGATGGCCATGACAATTTTTAGACAAAAACTAACCATCATCCTTATAAGTCGTGCGTAGTAGTAATAGTTAAGAAGTTTTTTTTCCTCCCGACAAAAGAAAAAAATAAAAATATAGGGGAAATGAAAAGAATATGAAGTACTTAAAGTTTTATCTTATTTCCTTTTCTTTTTTCTTATTTATAAGTACCAAGTCATAGAATATAAGATACCTTTTTGTTCTTTTTTTTTTGTTCTCTATTTTTTATAAGGTTAATAAAGTTTGATATCTAATCACTTGAATCACAAGTTAGGAACTTGATCTCTTGGTTATAAATAATTTACTTAAATGAAATCGATCTCTGCCCCACCCGGCCTATTACCATCCCTAGGCATGCAACTGATAATTAGAAAAGATATAAATTTCAAATTCAAACAATATATGTTCACTATTTACAAAAATCTTAAAATGAAAACCTAAAAAGAAATAATAATAATAAAAAAAAAGTGCAAAAGAAATATGTGGACCAATTATCCAAAAAACATAAAAAGGAAAAAACTCTTGATTAGATGATGATTTGAAGAGTATACATTCTTCCCTAGAATTCCCTCATTTTGAAAACAACCTTTTTATCAACATTTTCAAGAATCCCCAAATCATCAATGGACCCATCATCATCATCAAAAGAAAGATTTAGATCCAAAGAAACACAAGGGCTAATTTCTTGATCTTCTAAACAATTATCTGAAGATTTGTGCTTCAAAGTTGGAGAAGTAGCTCTTGATCTTGAACTAAAGTTTTCACATGACAAAATAATAATAGCATCACTAAGACTAACTTCTTCACCACTTGAGTTATTGATTTTACCTCTTTGAATTGACCTTTTTATCCCCACTTGAGAACACAAATCTGCTTGTTCAACATCTTCTACCAAGAATACCCTATGAGGATTCTCAGATATTGCTTCTGATAGTCTTCCAATGTAACTAGTACAACTTTGTTCATCTCTTGATCTTTTGTTTTTCATCATTTCTTGATGATGATCTGTTGAATCATCAGCCTTTGTAGATGAGAAGCTGCTTAGAGCAATAGAAACTAACTTGGAATAAGAACCAAAAACAAGTTTAGCTAATTCCTTTGCAATGTCTTCTTTAGCTTGTAAATCATGCCCTTGGAAGAATAACCATGTCTCTTCTTTGACCTCCCGACGATTTTCTTTCCTCATTAACATTCCGGACCTGCATTGCAGAATGGTTCCTGCTATGTCCGGAATAACATATTTTTGCCATGGGACTTTTTGCTCCAAAGCATTGCAAAGAATATTCAGGTTTTCGGAGTTGAATTCTTTAAACCTCGGAATGTACTCCATTTCCATGATATCACTTGAAGATGCAGAATTTGGAGTGGAAGCACTCTGGGGTGAAATAACTTGTTTTGGTTCTCTTTGGTGACTAATGTGAAGTCTAAAAGTTGTATCACAAGTTTTCTCGTAAGCTCCAGCGGGAGCCCAGAAAAGTTGGTCATTGCATGATTGCTTGGGTTGATGATCATATGAAAAGAACGAGGCAGATGATGAAGGTGATGTTGATGAAGAGAAAGTTGAAGTTCTCTCGAGGGATTTGGTTGGTTTATGGAATGAATTACAAATTGAGTTCCATTTTCTGCAGAGTTCCCTTACTGGCATGCAGTTCTGAAATAAAAGAAGACACCATTGAAAGGAAGAAAAAATAAGTTGGTTTTCAACTTGTATAGCATGTTGGGGGCTGGGGTTTGTGATCGTCTGTTTCAAATCTTGTCTCATCCTCTGTCCCAATTTTAAATAAAAAAAACTGTAATATGTCCATTTTTCCCTTAGAGTTTGTCATTTTTTTCTATAGGTTATATATTTTCTTACATAAAGAGATTAACATGTGACAGATTGATAATATACGGATGATGAGATAGAAGATTCGAACTCAGTGGGGGAGTTAAAAGTAATGAACATAATTGCTTTATATGTTATGGAAAAGTAATATTATAACCTGATCATTGTCTTTGAGTCTTTTGGTCTCTTCCTTGAGCCATGAAGGCAAGCTTGATAAAGTAGACTCACTGTTAGAGATGCCCGTTCGCAAGCTTCGTGCTTCGACTTCAAACTTGGCTGAACAATCAGCACAACAGTTCAGCTCCATCTTCTCTTGATCCCCTCTATGAGATTCATTTCCCAATACTGTTTTACTTCTTGACTCACTACTGAGAAATTTTACAGAATGTAAAGATGAATTAGAAGTTGAGAAAAGCATCAATCTTTAATAATGGAGTAATTTAAAGAAACTTGAAACTTGTGCAACATCAATTATAACATGGAACAAAAGCCTAAAAGCAAAAAACAAATCAAAGGACATTCAAACCTGAATCAAAAGGATAAAAGTAAAAGTTTGTGAAAAAGAAGTAGAAGAGAAAAACTTTTCCAGAAGAAATTAAAAGAAGCCACCATTATTTTTCTCCTACTTTTCTTGACAAAATTAGGCAAGAATGATTGAAATTTCTATAAAGTGGATTCAGGTAATTGAGATTTGATCTATGTTAGAACTGTATTTACCTCTCAGTGCTGAGACTCAATCCCAAACCGCCTGCGGGGAGTGTAATAGGATGGAGACCCCATAGAGTTTCAAGGGACTGGTTACCGCTTCTGCATCTTGTGTAAGTTTGATAAGTTGCAATTCCCATTAACCAAAACCTTCCATTTTCTCCAATCATATTAAGCAACCCTCCAAATTCTATGATCATGTGTTCCACAGGACAATAATGGCTTCTTCCTTGTTCTCCTAAACTAGCCCTAAAATCAGTAATCCATCTGAGATCTCCTAAATAAAGAACAACCCCTTTTGTCACAAGTCTCCTAACAAGGCAAGTTAATTCCCCTATCTTCTGTTCAACTTCTTCTCTATGGCGACGATCGAAAGAGAAAACGGGGATATTTATGAACTTCACTTCCTTTAGTCCCTCCGGGACGTCTCCTTTCTCAACCTTATCCATCACTGTTCTAACTACACCATCTATATTGGCTAGAGATTCACCGACAACTACAAGACTTCTCCTTCTTCCGTTTATTAAGCTCTCTATCACACTGTTTACATCTTCATCCTTTACGGGATCAGCTGCACCACTAGGCTTATAATTACTTGCTTTTTCTGCTGTTTCAGGAGTTGGAGATGGCTGAGACAAGACAAGTAGGCTATTTTCTTTAGATTTATTTCTTGTGGAAGGGACTTGAGAGCATAATTCTAAAGAAACAGCTTGTTCTACATTGCTTTTCACTTGACTACTAGAAAAACCAGCTTCTCTCATGACTCTACTGACACTAGGATCATCTAGAATAGAAATTATAAGCTGCTCTAGCTCTATTTTAACAGCTAAAAGGGGTTGTTGCTGATTCTCTATAGAGCCACGCCTCTGGTGGGCTTGTGCTCGCTTAAAGGCAGCAACTAATGCATTGGAGATGGAGGGATGCTGATGATGATGTCCTAACATGGGACTAGAAGAAGAGGCAGGAAGACGATTGAGCGCAACATTGAAGCAAAGCTCTAGAGCTTTGCATTGAAGAGGATGAGAATGAGACTGAAGGCAAGCCGTGCCCAGCAGACCATTCGAAGTAGCAAGCATGGCGTTTGCTACATGAAGAGGAGTCACTTGGGCATGACCTCGCCTTCTAGCAAGCGTTACCGCTTGCTTTACCACGTTCGCCGCCTCAATTGTTAGAGCTTGTTGTACTGTGCACCCTCCTGCTCTCATATTTCTGATAGCCCTCTACACAATAGTAAAAGAAAGGAACTATAGATTTATGAAAAGCCTTCTGGAAACCTAAGTTTCATAGAGATTGTTTGGACTTTGGACTGAAAGAAAGAAAAGGAGAACAAGAAAAATCTTGGAGATGAACTACTAGTGAGATAAGTATTATTTGCTTTTGCAAGCTATAAAACTTTCTTAAATCCTGATATGGTTGATCTAGGTTTCTGTAGAGTACTAGAGTTATACGAAAATTGTAAATCTAAGTTAGATTTGTGGTTGGGAACATGTGGAAAGAGAAGGGAGATTGATATATGGGAGGTGGGAGGGTGTTCTTTTCTTGAAAGAGAGGTAAAAATTGGGGTCCAAAGGGGATTTGTAGTAGTAGAAAGTGGAATGCATGTGCTGACAAGGAGGAGGAATTGCAGCAGTATCAAAGGCAACTCAGCTTTACTCTCTTTATTTTCTCACTGATCTGAACAATTCAGGAGTTGGGATGTGGAAGTGGGACTCTGCCTTTCATGCAAAAAAAATATATATTTAATTCATAAAGGTAAGTTACCTAGCTAGATACCATCAAATCTGCAGCAGAATCTTCTTTCTATAGTATATAGTACATAATGGTTTATCCAACCATATACCTATTATTCATATTACCATTTACCACCCCAACAGGCATAAGATGACTTGAAATTAATCAGGCAAAAACAAAAAAGCAATAAGTACCAAAGTGGAACTCTTTTGATGATGCACAAAGGAAAAGACTATGTTAACCTTGCTGGGAATTTTTAATGCTTTCAGTCAAGATGGGTAAAGTTGAAAACTTTTTATCAACACTGCCTGAAGATTGAAACATGGGTTGTGCCTCCAAACAGGATGGAAATCCAGGGGTGTGGTGTGGTGTGGGGTGGGGGGTTAGGTGACTATTCCATTCAATGGTATAACACAATCTACGAGGGCCAGTAAAGAAAAGCAAGAGGGTAGAGTGGGGTGCGGGCGAGGAACTGTCTGTCTCAAGGAATCGGGAACTGTGTATGATTTCCTTCCAAACTCAAATATTACATGGGAATAAAGTGATCACATTTAGTTGTGGGATTACACTATATTTTACATGTATAGCATTATATATATTTTCCCTTTATGCATGGGGATTTATAACTTTGCAAAACATTCTCATTCTCCTCTCTCTCTCTCTCTATTTCTGCGTAATACACAAGAAAAGACACCGGGAATATTGTACCACAAAGTTGAAACTTTTAAACCTTCCCTTAATTTATATTCAAATCTAAAGCAGAAAATAATCATGACTAATTAGCAGCTTAGAACAAATTATTTCAGTAACATTTACTTTTAACATTACAAGTTCGTGATCATGAAAAAACATCGTCTAGCAGAATGTACAGATTATGGCTTCCAAGAAAGTCTTAAATGATCCTCCAAAGCCTTAGTTAAAAAGTTTTCCAAATTCAAACAGCTACAAGAGGCTCCTAAGATATATCTATATTCATGATATGTTTAAACCTTTAGTTCTTCTACATGTTTTGGCTCAGCTTCTTAGGATAGTTTGTGGGGCGATTTTGCTTTCTTACCTCTCCCATGACATATCTTAGGTTAGTGAGCCCTCATTTCTCAGCGTGCCATGCCATGGAAAGAAGAGCAAACACCACTCACTGTTTGTTCAATGCCCACCTTATCTTTGATGGTCAAATAAATGCAAATCTACTCTTATGGGACAAAGCAAAAAAACAATATTCTTGTTACACAACAAACGAGAGATCTCCCTTTCATTCCTCAATCATCTTTGGCTTTTATTTTGCACAAGAACCCTGACAGATTAATGTTTACTCAAGTGCCTTTATTCTATATTGTCTCTTTGAACTAAAAAGTAAATTCTTAAAAAAACAATTAAGGTAGATTAACCCAATGATGAAAATCTGCCAAAAGAAAACAAGAAATCAAAAGAAAAAAAGGAAGAAGAATTACAACTCAAAAAGTCATTTTCAATTTTTTTTTTTTGTTTTCATCTTTGCATATCTTTTGCCACTATATCCTTTGAAAACAACAATATATGCACCAGACCAACCCTAGGAATGTTTATGCCTTGGGACCCTAGAAGATGATAGCTTCTCATGACTGAAAGAACTTGACAAGGGCCCTTCTCATCAAAGTTGGGTTGGGAATGTCTCCAAAATCCCACCACAAATTCCTGTTAATTTCTACCAGCTTCCTTTATGTTTTTCTTATTAATTATTAGGCTTTTCTACTTTACCACCCCAACCCCCCTTCTCTCTTAGTTTCTTTCCGCTAACTGTGTAAGAAACATTGCCTATTGAGAAATCAAAGAATCCGAAGCCCTTATATTAGAATATGAAAGTTACTATTTAGCAGTTACTTAATTAATTAGAAAAATGCCTAATCAAAGTTTAATTAATTAGGACATATTATATATTTGTTTCTTCCCAATGTATAGTAACTGGCTAAATATTGTATAGTGTGCAATAATTAGTATTTGACTAATATAGTGTATGCACACATATATATATATAAATACACATGTACTAGTTCTTTATTTTGTAATAGAGAAATATATAATTTCCCTTCAAATCTTTTATGGTATCAGAGCAAAAACGATCCTGAAGAAAAAAAGAGCGAGGTTAGGAAAAAAACTAGCCCCCCATATAGCGTAGAAATCCATTGACAACGGATCATCTCCGTTGCAGTGAACTCCTTCTGCCTTTTTCCTAAATTCAAATCATCAAGTTTTATATCCTAAACCAATATGTCGGAGACAAGAAGTGTCATTGACACCACCGCGCATTGCACAAGCTACTCAGAACCAACGCAAGACGCGGCCTATTCAGTGCAGCAAGGACCAGCACACAGTGCGGTCTATTCGGTGCAGCAAACAGTTACCACCTATTTGGACAAAGTGCAATTAAGAGAATTGACTCAGGAAATAGCTGGAATAATTCGAGAAAATAAAGTTTGGGCCTTTCACACCACTGGTAAAAACGTCACTTTTTATTCTTTCTCATGGATTCTTGATAGCGGTGTCTCTCATCACATTACTTGCGAGAAAAATAAATTGGAGAACTTGCAAAATTTGGTAATTCCTATTAGCATGAGTTTGCCTGATGGGAAACGTATTTGGGCACAACATTATGGTACAGTGACTCCAAACTCCCATATTCGTCTCGCTAAAGTATTGTATATGCCACAATTCTCGTGCAATTTAATTTCTATCTCTCAATTAACACGTGAATTACAATGTTGTGTCACCTACTTTGATGAGTATTGTGTCGTACAAGACCTAATCCGGAAGACGCTGATTGGGGAAGGTGAGCTAAGTGGGGGCATCTATCGTCTCAAAGGCGTGACTCACCAAGGCGAAATAATCGGGTCCGTTAAGAAGAAATTTGTCAATTGTGGCACCGAAGACTCGGTCACCCATCGTTTGGTACTTTACTTAATATTCATGTTCCAATAAATCTCTCAAACAAAAAATCTATACATTGTGATGTTTGTCATCTTGCCAAAGATTCCAGACTACATTTCCCTCTTAGTAATAATAAGGCGAACATCCTTTTGAACTAATACACTGTGACTTATGGGGTAAATACCAAACACCCTCTTTGTCTGGGGCACATTATTTTTTCTGTTTGGTGGATGATTTTTCTAGGTCCGTATGGGTTTATCTTCTTAAGGAAAAAAGTGAAACAAAGGTCTTTATTAATTTTCATAACATGGTCTCTACCCAATTTCAAGGAATTATTAAACCAGTTAGGAGTGATAATGGAACCGAGTTCTTAGGGACTATTTTTCCCAAATCGAAATTCTTCACGAAACATCTTGTGTCTACACTCCTCAATAAAACGGGTGGGTAGAAAGGAAAAATTGACACATTCTAAATGTTGCACGAGCCCTTCATTTTGAAGCACATCTTTTCTTTTTTTTTTTTTTTTTAAAAAAACTAGACCATTTATAAGTATGGTCTAGTTTATTACAATTATTTATTATTAGACCTCTCCAGAGGAGGTCGACCTCACCAGAGGAGGAGTAGTAGAAGCCCGGCTGAGCGGGTGCCCCGTGAGGGGAGTAGTAGTAGAAGTCCCGTTGAGCGGGTGTCGTAGAAGAGCCCGTTGAGCGGGTGCCCCGTGAGGGGAGTAGTAGAAGTCCCGTGTTGAGCGGGTGTCGTATAAGCCCGTTGAGCAGGTGCCCCAAGAGGGGAGTATAAGATCCACACAAGGGAGCCCAAAGAAATGACAATTAAATCATTCCCTTGTGTGAGATATAGGGATTGAACTTGAGACCTAAGCCCCAAGTGTGATGGCCTTACCCACTTGGCCATCCAATCCTTATTTTTGAAGCACATCTACCAATTTATTTTTGGGGGAAATGTATACTAACCGCGTGGTATCTTGTCAATCACACTCCTAGTAAGCTCTTAAATAATAAAACTCCTTTAGAAATTTTATTTGCAAAACCACCAAAATTTGACCATCTTCGGGTTTTGGTTCTCTTTGTTACACTCATAACACAAATCCCACGAGAGATAAATTCACCGAACGGTCCACCAAATGTATTTTTATCGAATACCAAATGGGACAAAAGGGTTGGACAGTTTATGACCTTCAATCTAGGAAAAAGTTTGTCTCACGAGATGTTCACTTTTATGAAGTCATTTTTCCTTTCGTACCTTTGTCAAATAATATTTCCCGAAAAATACTAGAACAAACATCACTGAAAAATAATTCACCAAACATAGAAGCCCAATTTTTTACTTCTGACTTTGGCCCAACAGAGACACACCAAGCACACATATCACAACCTTTTGAGCCCAACCAAAATGAGCTTGGTCCAGAAGAGTCCAGCCCCGCTTTGGCCGGTCCAGCCAGCACTCGGCCATATAGCCATGGTGTACAGCAGGCCCAAATCTATCCAACCCATATGCTTCCGGACCCAGCTCAGCCAGCCCACACACAAACAGCCGGTGCAGAAATTAGCTACCACCGCTTTGGACAAAGTGCAATTGAGAGAATTAGCTCAACCAACCCATATGCAAACATCCAGCTCCACCTTCAATTTTTGCGAGTCAGTTAGCCCGGGTCATCTGACGACCCGAGAATGCACGCACTGCAACAGTGAGCCATTATCATGCGAGCCCACCTCCTGCTTAGGCCCACCTCGGTAGACCATGTCCCTCATAAACTCTAGCACTCATATTCCTTTACATCCGCCTGGGCCAGTCTTTTCAAATTTTCCTAGCCCACCCGAGAATACTTGCGAGAGAAATTTCATTGCCCAGTCCACTCAAATTCCACTACCCAGGCCACTGTCACGGACCGCAAGTCTTAGCACTTGAGACACCCGCGATGCTGAGTAACTCTAGCTCAAATAGCTTCTAAGTTTCTCCAAGCAAGCTTTCTCCGTCTTCACAATCTCGGGACAAGAAGATAGGCTACACTTAAAAACGAAAGCAATCAATAAAACGGGTCACTTGCGCGAAAACTCGGCTTTTCTCATTAAAACATAGAAACATTACAAGTAATAGAATGTACATCAAAAAGGTTCAAAACGACGAGGGGAGGGAGTCGCTTGAACGTCTATTACAATTGCTAGAAGTTTGCATTATGTTTGTTTGTTGAAATTTTTATTCCCCCTATAGGTGCTTAAAAACAATTGCCCATGTGATAGCAATAGACACCAAAATTTCGAGGAGGTGGGAAATCTATCTACCTATGCTAAACAATTGATATTTACAAACTAACTGTCGTTTCCGCTTTTCTACTTTGTCCATAGGTGATCTGCAGAGTTTGAGCTCATTTGGACTTCATTCGGATGCGAAACGGCAAGTGTCAAGTCGGTGGCCCGATGCACTGTCTGCTGCCCGTTGCTGATGTCTGGTTGGGGCGCAGCTACAGTGATTTCTGCGCAAGCTTGGGCCGGATGAACAGTGATCTCTGCACAAGCTTGGGACGGATGAACAGTGTTTTGCTGCACGACGTTAGGCACTGCCTTGGGGTTGAATATTGGACGGTGCTGCCTCCGAGCGCACGAGCTGGGCGAGGCAATGAGGCACGCTTGGCGCACGGGCGTGCGGGTCATGTTGCGACAACGAGGTGCACATTGCATGATTGGCATGCTCGGGAGCCTTTGGCCACACGGCTTAGGCAAGCTCGGGCGCGCAGAGGAGCATCTTTGTTGTCTCCTGTGTGAAGGCACGACCGACTCGTGACATACTCCCCCACTTGACGTCGCCTTCTTCATCTGAGCACTCTTTAGATCCACGGAGAGCCTGAGGAGGTTCGTCAAAACACGGTCTTTGGCAGCAACTCCGTTTCCAATCAGTTTAGCAACACTTTCTTTTAGATATTCTGGAATCGGAGTCCTTTCACCTTGTTGCACGCCAAGGCAAATGTGTTTCCTGCAAAATTCAAGGTTAGGCTAGCATAATCCGTTCTCGGGGTTCTGCATCATTTAATCTTCGTGCCGCAGTGTTCCTTTCCCTTCGTGAGATCTCTCATCGAATACATGGTGGCCAGTAACGATGTATCAAGGTAGGTTTATTCCCCATCATCATTAGTGAATTAGCCCAGGGGTTTATTGCTACTTTATTCTTCCGAAGGAACTTGATTCCAAGAACAATTCGGTGGTCATCCATATTTACAACCGCGGAGGAAGTCAGTTTCTACAACAGCCCCAATTCAACATTCACACAATGGGCCATGCCCACAAAAGGCTTAGCACTCGAGTTAACATCCTTCACAACACGACCTATACACTTTGATAGTGTTAAGCCGAGCTGATCAACCTCGGAACAAGAAATATAGTTCTCCGTGGCTCCACAATCCACAACAGCTGAGACAGCTCTCCCGTTGATCTTCAGGTCCACATACAAGAGTCCAGGCTTCATGTCTTGAGCATCGTCCGTTTTCACTACAACGATCTCCTCTTTAGACCCAAAGGCTCCAGTAAGGCTTTGATCTTCAACCGTGCGAAAGTTTCCCAAATACCCTACTTCCTCAATATATTCTTGTTGTTCAAAAGTCTGAAGGCTTCCCAAGTAACTCTCCTCTTCATGATGGGCAGCACGGTAACCTTCGTCTCCCCCGCCAGCGATTCCTTGCTCTTGGGTCTTTTCATTGCTAGCAGATACAACATGTATCGCTGCTAGCTCACTCTCAATCACCTTTGGATCGAACCTTATTGCATTCACCGACCCACTAGGCACCACCTTATCGGGACAGAATCTCTGAAGGTGCCCCGATTTTCCACACGAGAAGCATGAGTAACCGCTACTTCCCGCCCTTGAAGTTGAGCCAACATCTCCCCCACTAAAGCTCTGTCTGTAGGCTGGACGATCCGCTCCACTAAAAGTCTGTTTCGGCTTGGGAGAGATAAAGTTACCTCCACTAGACCCCCTCGAGTCTTCCACTCTTCGGTCTCTCTGAGGTTCCATCCCATAGTCTTCCAAGCTCTCCGCCACTGTCTCGACCTTCTGTCTGTTCAACTCTTGCCTTGCCCACGGTTTTAACCCTTCGACAAAGGCAGAGAGTTTGTCCATCTCTAACATGTCCTCGATCTGTAGCATATAGGTAGAAAAATTCTTCACATACTCCCGAACTGCACTCGTATGCCTTAGTTCCCTAAGCTTGCGGCAAGCATCGTATGAAGCATTCATTGGGAAAAATTATTTCTTCATAGCACTCTTCAGTAGCTCCCAGGTATTGATAACCAACCGACCCGCTTCGATATCGTGGGTTGTCACCCTCCACCATAGCTTAGCATCATCCTCCATATAGGTAGCGGCAGTATCAACCTTCATGGCCTCATCCACAATGCCTACAACCTTAAAATATTGGGACAAGTCGAAGAAGAAGTCGTCAATCTCCTTTGCATCCCTAGCTCCCGTGTAGGCCTTAGGTTCTCTCACCTTTACCTTAGGAGTGTTGGAGCGACAACTCGTGGCCCAATCTGTGCTCCAGCTGCACGGCCAACGGCTAAAGACAACACCCTCAGCACGCACCTTACCTCATCCATCACAGACCGAAGTTCGGTCAACGCTTCGGTGTTCTTTGCCACGGATGCGCGAATTTCAGCAATCGCCGCATCACTCATCACAATCCTTTCCTCATTGGATTGGACACTCTGAAAAAGTTCCCTAGTAGTGGAGCTCAATTCCTCTAGCTCCCTACTTTGATAGGCAACATCGTTCTCCATTAGCATCGCCCGACGCTCCATGGAGTTTCCATCATCCTCGCTAGCTCCGTAGCAGAAGGCATGGACTTTACCAACCGATACTTCCAACGCTTCAAGACGTGCTCTCATAGCACTCTCATCTGTTGCCACACCACCTCTCGTTTTACCAGCCATCGTCGTTCCCGAACAAAGCTATGATACCAAGTGTCACGGGTCGCAAGTCTTAGCACTTGAGACGCCCGCGATGCCGAGTAACTCTAGTTCAAACGGCTCCTAAGTTACTCCCGGCAAGTTTTCTCTTTGTTCACAATCTCGGGACAAGAAGATAGGCAACACTTAAAAACGAAAGCAATCAATAAAACGGGTCACTTGCGCGAAAACTCGACTTTTCTCATTAAAACATAGAAATATTACAAGTAATAGAATGTACATAAAAAATGTTCAAAACGAAGAGGGGGAAAGTCGCTTGAACGTCTATTACAATTGCTAGAAGTTTGGTTTTTGCTTGTTTGTTGAAATTTTTACTCCCCCTATAGGTGCTTAAAAAACAATTGCCCATGTGATAGCAATACACACCAAAATTTCGAGGAGGTGGGAAATCTATCTACATATGCTAAACTATTGATATTTACAAACTAATTGTCGTTTCCGCTTCTCTACGTTGTCCATAGGTGATCTGCAAAGTTTGAGCTCATTTGGACTTCATTCGGATGCGAGCTGATGCACTGTCTGCTGCCCGTTGCTGATATCTGGTTGGGGCGCAGCTACAGTGATCTCTGCGAAAGCTTGGGGCGGATGAACAGTGATCTCTGCACAAGCTTGGGGCGGATAAACAGTGTGTCGTGCACACGGTTGGGGCGCAGCTACAGTAAACGTTGCACGCCGTTAGGGCGGATGAACAGTGTTTTGTTGCACGACGTTGGGCACTGCCTTGGTGCTGAATATTGGACGATTTTGCCTCCGAGTGCATGAGCTGGGCGAGGCAATGGGGCACGCTTGGCGCACGGGTGTGCAGGTCATGTTGCCATAACGAGGTGCGCATTGCATGATCGACATGCTCGGGAGCCTTTGGCCACACGGCTTAGGCAAGATCGGGCGCGCAGAGGAGCATCGTTGTTGTCTCTTGTGCGAAGTCACGACCGACTCGTGACATAGGCCACCCAGCCCAACCCTTCATCCTAGCACAGCTCCTGCCGAGACTCACTTTTCCAATAGCCCACCTTCCACCCCGCTTGATACTTCACCAACTTTAAGGGGAGCGAATGTCCCGTTTCGAAGGTCCAGACGCGACACTCAACCTTCTGTCTGGCTTCGTGATTATGTTTGCAACACTATTTCCACATCAGCTTTCCTTTCTCAAACGGCTTCTTCAGGTATGGTTTATCCACTCCATAATTATTTATCTTATGAGAATTTTCTACTTCCTATAAATGTTACTTGGCATCTCTGTCCCTTTACACCGAGCCTCGCAGCTATGCAGAAGCCCTCGTTTTCCTATGTTGTGGGAATCTATGGCAGTCGAAATGCGCTCCCTTGAGAGTAACAACACTTGGGTTTATGCATCATTGCCTCTTGGAAACAAGCCTGTTTCCAACCGTTTTGTCTATAAATTGACTTTTCGAGCTGATGGTTCTTTAGAACGCCCAAAATCTCGTGTGGTGGCTAAAGGTTACTCTCACGTCGAGGGGGAGAATTTCACTGAGACTTTTGCTCCAGTTGCCAAAATGACCACAGTTCGTTGCCTTTTGGCTTTGGCAGTTTCCAAAAATTGGAGCATCTTCCAATTAGATGTCAACAATCATTCCTTCATGGTGATCTTGCAGAGGATATTTACATGGAACCACCACTTGGATTTCCGCCACCTAGGCAAAATCTTTATTGCAAGCTTAAGAAGTTCATATATGGGTTGAAACAAGCAGGGATGAACTGGTTTGGTAAACTCACCACAGAGCTTTCCAAATTTTGATTTAGGCAGGCTGTAACAGAACCTACCTTATTCGTCTATCGAAGAGGTAATATTTTTATAGTGATCTTAGTTTATGTTGATGACTTCATTCTCGCAGGAAACGACCTCAAAACATGCCAAGAAGTAAAAAGGGTACTTGGACTTTAAATTTACAATTAAGGACCTTGGATTTCTTAAGTATTTCTTGGGCATAGAAGTAGCACATTACCCAAAGGTTTGTTTCTGTGTCAGAGAAAGTATGTTGTTAACATTCTAACATAATGTGGTTTATCTAGTTCACGACCATGTTCTACGCCAATGGAGACACAACTCAAGTTGACAACCGATGATGATAATGGAAAGTTAATCGGAGATTCAGGGAAATATAGGTGATTAGTGGGGCGATTACTTTATCTCACCATTGTGAGGCCCGACATCACTTATGCGGTCCATAATCTTAGCCAGTTCATGCAAAATCCAAGGGAAAGACATTGGGTTGCTGCAATTCGAGTTGTTCATTCACTACAAGAAAACAGTTAAATAGCGACCGAATTTTTCGGTCACAAATTTAACGACGGAATACCGACCGAATAGAAACCGAAAACAAATCGGTCGTTATTCCGTCGGCCACTTCGGCCCCGTTGACCAAATTGAAACGCCGTCGTTTTGTTCACCTTTAACGACCGAATACCGACGGATATTAACGACCGTTTACCGACGTAATATATAACGACGGAACACCGACGGAAGTTTACGACCGAATACCGACGGAATTAATAATGGCGTCAAACCGACGTCGTTTTGATGTCTTATTTCTTTTAAAAAAATAAGGTTTAAAATTAATTAAAACGACATCGTGTTGTTCAAAGTTAACGAGGGCACACCGACGGAAGTTTACGACCGAATACCGACGGAACTAATATCCGAATAAAACGACGTCGTTTTATCGCCTGATTTGTGAAAAAAAGATCAAAATCGACCGAATCCCTCATTCCTCTCTTCTTCAATACCCTATTCCATATCTTCTTCAAATCACCGCCGACCGCCTATCTGCCGCCGCGACCGCTAGTCTGAACCGTTGCCACCGCCGTACTGCCTCCGCCACTCCAAGAAGCCATTAAAGGTACCGCCACTCCAAGAAGCAATTAAAGCCTTATTTTTCCATGTTTTTAGCTTGAAGCTTGTTTTTCTTTTTTTCTTTTTTTGCTTATGAATTTTGCTTCTCTTTTTCAGGTCGTCTCCACTGCCAGAACGCTGCCGCCATTCCGCCACCTCCATTAAAGGTGTTTTTTGCTTTTTTTTTCGAATTTCAGTGTTGTATGCTTCGATTTTTTGCTTCTTTTTGCCTAGATTTATTGCTTTTTTTTTTTTGCTTCGATTTGTTGCTTTTTTTTAGCTGATTTTTTGCCTGGATTTTTTTGCTTTATTTTTGCTGTTTCTAAAATTTTCTAATGAAATCATCACTAAAATGAAATTCCTTGATCCCGAGTAAGTTATCGAATTAATTTACTTAGTTGAGTATTATGTTGCACTTATATTAATTATCTACTGAAAATATTTCATTTTTGTCATTTCCTCCTCTTAATAAATATGCTTCATATTATTTTTCCTTGTGCACTTTAGACTTTTGTTAGGCCTTACCAAAGTGGAACTACAAAACAAAGAATATTTAAATCTGTATTTCTGATTGAAAGTTCCATGTGGGGTTTTTTCTTATGCAGGGGAAAACTCACGAAGAAAGAATCAGAAATAGACCGTGTCAGGTATGATAGTTTTCTTCTTGTTTTTGAATTCATAGTTTTCTTCTTGTTTTTGAATTCATGAACTGCCAAATGTTTTCCCATCATTTCATGCTTCTTCATAGACAAACCATGCAATTTGGCATATATGTATTAATGTGGATTTATGCGCTTCTTGAGCAACTCCTTGGTCCTTTATGTTGCACATTTTATGTTTGTTCTCAGCATGTAGTTCGTTATGATGTATTCATGTTTAAGTGTGTCCTTACTTTGAAAACAGTAACTCTAATGAAATCATCACTAAAATGAATCACCAAATATGTTTAAGTGTGTCCTTACTTTGGAATTTACATTTTGGTTTATGTTTTCTGTTGAAATGGAAGAGAGCTGATTGGTTTATGTTTTGTTTTGAATGGAAGATAGCTGATTGTTTTCTGTGCAGGGGGTCTGTTATATAGTTACCCTGTTCTGCTACTGGAAAATTGGCTTCATACCGACCGACGGGCGACCGAATAGCGACCGTCTTAGGGTTTAGGGTTAGGGTTTAGCGACGGAGTAGCGACGGATATAGATCGAGACAATATGCGCTGTAATTTATCATTTGGGCGACCGAATGGCGACCGAAACATGCTTTTCCGTCGCTGTGCCGTCGCTATGGACAGTAACGGATATCCCGGTCGTACTTCGGTCGGTATATTCTCCCGGATTCCGTTTTTTTATAAAATAGCAAGGTTTTTAAAGATATATAAAAACCTGAATAGTGAAACAAGTAAAACGTATACTTATACATATGTACACATTAACCTGAATAGTGAAACAAGTAAACTTATACTTATTCACAAAATACCTGTATAGACCTGAAGCAGAACAATTCAAGTAATACATTTGTGTTGACATTTACGTGAATCATTAAGTAGTGTAACTAAAATTTTAATAAATGCTCATTAATGATGAAATAATTAGTACAATAAAAATATTAGTTTGTATTCGCATTCTGAGAGATGTCGGTTTTGGAATTTAAAATTGTTTAGCATTCCCGTCGCTAGTCGGTCGCTATTCATATAGGGGCGACCGAACACGCCTGAGCGGTCGCTAGTCGGTCGCTAACTTTAAAAGCCGAAACGGCGTCGTCTTGTCCAGTGCGCGGGATCTTTATTTTCAAAATTTTACAAGTGTTCAGACATTCTTCTGGGCGACCGACTGGCGACCGAATGTGCCTGGGCGGTCGCTAGTCGGTCGCTAACTTTAAATGCCGAAACGGCGTCGTCGTGTCCAGTGCGCGGGATCTTTATTTTCAAAATTTTACAAGTGTTCAGACATTCTTCTGGGCGACCGAATATGCCTGGGCGGTCGCTAGTCGGTCGCTAACTTTAAATGCCTAAACGGCGTCGTCTTGTCCAGTGCGTGCGTGGGATCTTTATTTTCAAAAATTTAAAAGTGTTGAGACATTCTTCTTGGCGACCGACTAGCGACCGAAAATGTCATGGCCGTCGCTATTCGGTCGTTACCTTTCATTACAGAAATGGTGTCGTTTTGTGCGTTTCCCCCCCCTGAAATTGACTTAAAACCAGAAACCCTCCCCTTTACACATTCTGCAGCCGCGATTTCTAACTCCATCACCACCTCCTCTAGTGATTTTTTCCAAAATCTACCTTGAAACTCCACCCTCCTCCCATCACCACCACCTCCGGCAACTCTAAGACGGCGCCACCACCTCCGGCATCCGCAAGACTTTCCCAACACCTCTAATTTCAGTTGGGTATTTGGTGAGAATCTCTTCTTCTCTATTTATTATAATGTTATTAATGTCAATATTTATGCTCTTTTGTATCATTTATTCTTTAGCTTAATCAAAATGTGGTATAATGGATCAAAATTTAGGGCAAATTTAGGGCAATTTACCTTTTATTAGGTTTACAACATACCATTTAATTTTTGCATATTAAATGATGATATGAAAGTGGCAAAATGATGATTTTATTTCTTTGTATTATCTCCCATGATTTTATTTCTTTGTATTATCTCCCATCATTTTGTTTCTTTGTATTATCTCCCATCATTTTATGTCTTTGTATTATCTCTCATTATTTTATATCTTTGTATTATATTGCAACAAACAAACAAACTAATGTTGAAAATAATCGAAATAGTTGACAAAATTTCATTTAAAATAGTAGACAAGATGCCATTATCACACGTTAATAATTACTTGGAAATAAGGGTGACAAATCATCAAAATAACATTCAAAGTTAATATGCATTTAATTATTAAGTCTTTGTGTACGCAGATATTGTGTTTGTAATGGAAGACCGTAGTTGGATGTATATGGATTCGAATAGTGGACCTCGTCATAGTCAAGAATTTATAGCGGGATTGAAACGATTTGTGGCTTTCACAGTTAGTTCGTCTGCTAATGTACAAATAGATGGGATTAGGTGTCCTTGTGGGGTTTGTAGGAATAAGTATTTTCATATGTCTGATACTGTGAAGTATCACATTGTTATGAACGGATTCGTGTCTAACTATTATAATTGGACATGTCATGGTGAGGCATTCATTCTCATGCCTCAAATCCCGTTTGTTCATGAAATGGATAATTATAAAAGACATACGATACCGAACAATTATCGAGATATGATTATTGATGTTGCGGGACCAAGTTTTAATGAGCAGCAAAATAGGGACGTGGAAGAACCTCCCAATCCAGAGGCACAAAAGTTCTATGACATGTTGAAAGCTGTTGATAGCCCACTGTACAATGGTTGTACAAACCATTCACAGCTTTCAATGACTGCCAGGATGTTGAGCATTAAGTCTGAAGACAACTTATCTGAAACTACAATAGATAAATTTGTGCAGTTGATGAAAGAGGCACTTCCTCCAAATAATATGCTTTAGACGACTTTTACAAAATGAAGAAATTGGTTAAAGGCCTTGGATTACCGATGCAAAATATTGATGTTTGTGTTAACGGTTGTATGTTGTATTGGAAAGATGATGTTGAGAGTAGAGAATGCAAGTTTTGTGGCCATGCTAAATACATTAAGAAAAAGAAATCAAAAAATACACGATTAAAAGAGATTGCTTTCAAAAAGATGTATTATTTTCCGATTACTCCAAGATTACAAAGATTGTATGCATCTGAGAAAACTGCAAGGCACATGACATGGCACTCAGACAGTGAGAGGGAAGAGGGAATAATGAATCACCCACGGGATGGAGAAGCTTGGCAACATTTTGACAGAACACACACCGATTTTGCAGTGGAACCTCGGAATGTAAGGCTTGGGTTATGCACAGATGGTTTTGCACCTTTCGGCATGTCAGGGAAGAACTATTCTTCTTGGCCAGTTCTTCTAACACCTTATAATCTCCCCCCTTGGATGTGTATGAAGAACATGTAATCTTCTTAACTATCATTGTACCTGGACCCCAAAATCCAAAACACAAGATCGATGTGTACTTGCAGCCTTTAATCGATGAATTGAATCAACTGTGGGCTGAAGGAGCGGAAACTTATGATATCTCAAAAAAATAAAATTTTAAATTGAGGGTTTCATTACTTTGGACAATTAGTGATTTCCCAACATATGGAATGTTGAGTGGATGGAGTACAGCTGGCATTCACGCTTGTCCATATTGTATGGAGGAAACACAAGCGTTCCATTTACAGTCTGGAGGGAAACAATCGTGGTTCGATTGCCACAGATGCTTCTTGTCACTTGATCATCCTTTTAGAAGAGATGCAAAGGGATTCCGAAAGGACCGGCGACAAGAGAGAAGCGAGACCCGCCGACTCGCCTTAGTGGTCATGAAATGTTCCTTAGAGTTAGAGATTATCAAAAAATTACCGATACTGATGAAGAGATCGGTAAAGAGCATGGCGATGGGGACGGGATCATAGTTGGGCTAAACGTAGTATATTTTGGGACTTACCTTATTGGCGGACACTTTTGATAAGACACAACATTGATGTCATGCATAATGAAAAAAAGGTGTTTGATAATGTCTTTAACACCGTGATGGACGTGAAAGGTAAAACTAAAGACAATGTTAAAGCTAGAGCGGATGTTGAAAGGTATTGCAATCGTCCGGAATTGAATATTAAACACGATGGCCGAGGTAAAGCAATAAAACCGAAGGCATGTTTCACTCTTACAAAGCCTCAAAAAGAAATGGTTTTGCAGTGGGTTAAAGAATTAAAGCTCCCAGATGGATATGCATCGAATTTGGCGCGATGCGTTGATATGAAAGAGTTGAAAATATCTGGAATGAAGAGTCACGATTCTCATGTATTCATGGAGAGACTTATCCCTATAGCACTTAGAGAAGTACTACCGGCAAATGTTTGGGGACCCTTAGCTGAACTTAGTCTGTTCTATAGAGATTTGTGTTCCCCAAAGTTGAGTGTGGCGCATATGCAAGAATTGGAGGACACTATCGCTATTTTATTATGCAAGTTAGAGAGAATATTTCCTCCGGGATTTTTTGATGTGATGGAACACTTGCCGATTCACCTTCCGTACGAAGCCAAGGTTGGTGGCCCGGTACAGTTTAGATGGATGTACCCATTCGAGAGGTAACAACCATTGTCTTAAGTCATCTCAACTTCATCTATATTTTTCATGTACGTATTTACAATGTGATTAACTACATATGTTTTAATTAGATATCTGCACCATCTGAAAAATAAGATAAAGAATAAGGCTAGAGTTGAGGGGTCAATTGCAATGCATACTTGGTCGAAGAAGCTGCTACATTCTTTAGCTATTATTTCGAACCCCACGTGAAAACGAGAGTTACAACCATTGGGCGAAATGATGGTGAAGACGAGATTAGCGGATCAGATGTATTATCAATTTGCAACTTACCCGAAAGATCATTTGGAAAAAAAGAAAGGATTTTATTAACTGATAAAGATTATAAAATAGCAATGAATTATATCCTAATGAATTGTGAAGAGGTCGAACCATATCTTCAGTAAGTAAACTTATCTATTTGCTTCATTTTTGTTATATAATTAAAAGTGGCCAAATAATAATATTGTCATTTAATTTGTAACTTAGGCAATTTGTTAGTCAAGTACATGAACAAACCCCGCAGATAACGGAGGAAGAACTTCAAAGTCGGGTTTATAATGATTTTTCCAAATGGTTTGGAACTCATGCAAGTTGGTATTGTGTAGAAATGTACTTGTAATAATAATGCATAATTTAAATAATTTAACTTTTATTGCTCAACAGATATATAGCCTTCAGGAAGATTCCGAAATTTTGTTGAAAAATCTGTCTTGGGGCCCGTCAAGGAGAGTGATGTCATACACCGGTTACTTTGTTAACGGTTATAGATTTCACACCAAAGCCCACAGCGATGGAAAAGGAACGACAAGCAATGGGGATATGGGTTAAAGGAGATTATTACGGTGAGTTGAAGCAAGTAATTGAGGTTGAACTTGCTTTGGACTACTCGACCAAAAAAATTATTCTTTTCAAATGCGATTGGTTTGATTCTACTCCAAATCGAGGTTTAAGAGTGCATCCTCAATATAAACTTGTAGAAATTCATAGGAAAAGAACTTACCAGGGTTACGATCCATTTGTATTTGCTTCCCAATGTCAACAAGTCTACTACACACCTTATCCGGGTAGTAAGACAACATCTAGGGCTGATTGGTTGGCTGTATGTCGTTCCAAACCACGTCTATTTGACGTTCTTGGTGTTCCGGTACCGTATCAGGACGAAGTACGCGAGGAGGAGACCAGTCGCATTGCAACTATTACTGAAGTTGGTCAACTTGCACACCGGTCAGGGGAAATTGAAGTTGTACTTGTGGCCGGTACGAGTCGTGGTTATTAAGATGATGACGATGACGATAATGAAATTATGTCGGGAGATGACAATTCAGAAGAAGAGGATGAATTAATGACCGATGATGATTTAGAATGATTAAGATTTCTCGCTTCTCTTAGAATTCCACATATTGAAAGTGAGTCATATTTGTTGTTTTTTTTTTTTGTACTTTATTACAATAAATTAATTGTCATATTGTATAACTTTTTAACATAATTCAAAGTAGAAATTTTATTGTCATAATAATTTGATTCTTAAATTTTGCAGATTGCAACTCATGCATTTTCAAGGATATGCATATGAATGACATCAAGGAGTTTATGAGAAATGCACACTTTGATTGTAAGGGATATGCATACTTTGAACGTGAGTGTTGCAATGTAATGTGCACACTTTGATTGAAAGTTTTGATAATTCAAAGTGTGCACTTTGAATGTGAGCTTTGTAATGTAATGTGTACACTTTGATTGTGAGTTGTAATGTAAGGTGCACACTATGATTGTGAGTGTTGTTATTCAAAATGTGCACTTTGATTGTGAGTGTTGTAATAAGAAGTTTGCACTTTGATTGTGAGTATTTAATGTAATGAGAATTGATTGTGAGCATTTTGGTTGTGAGCATTTTGGTTATTGCTGCTGTGTTCTGTAATAGGAATTTAATTAAATTAAATTTTTATTTTTTTAAATAACAACAATTTAGCGACGGTAAATACCGTCGGTATTCGGTCGCTATATGGTGACCCTCTTTTCCGTTGCTAAGTATCCGTCGCTATTCGGTCGTTTGTGGGTTAAGTCAAATGTCAACAATGTTGACCAGACCGTCGGTATTCGGTCGCCATATGGTGACCCGCTTTTCCTTTGCTAATTATCCGTCGGTATTCGGTCGTTCCTGGGTCAAGTCAAATGTCAATAATGTTGACCAGACCGTCGGTATTCGGTCGCCATATGGTGACCTGCTTTTCCGTTGCTAATTATCCGTCGGTATTCGGTCGTTACCCAGTCAAAGTCAACAATGTTGACCATGCGGTCGATATTCGGTCGCTATTTATTGACCGAATATTCGGTCGTTAGAACTTCCGTCGGTATTCGGTCGTTACCCAGTCAAAGTCAAAAGTCAACAATGTTGACCATTCGGTCGGTATTCGATCGGTAAATAGCGACCTAATATTCGGTCGCTAACTTTTCCGTCGGTATTCGGTCGGTATTTTGCTTAGTGACGAAAAATACACGACCACGTCATTCGGTCGTTAATCGGTCGCTAAACTGAGTTTAGTGACGGATTAGCGACGGAAATGTCCGTCCCTGTTACACAGTTTTCTTGTAGTGATTATATCAAAGACAACCCTGGAAGAGGAATTTTTCTGTCAAGAAACAATCCCAATGCAGGACTAGTGGCTTATTGTGATTCTGATTGGGCTGTTTGTCCAACAACTAGGAGGTCTGTTAGGGGTAGGGGTGTCAATCGAGCTATGTGAGCTGAGCTTGGCATAGCTCACACTCAGCTCACATTTTAACACGAGCTCGAGCTTAGCTCACGAGCTTCCCAAACTCATTTATATTAGCGAAGAAAACGAAAATCTTGTCTCAATAATAGCATAATACAATGAGTTTTAAAACTAAATTTGGACAAAAATACACAAAAAGAAGCAAAAGTTTTAGAATTATTTGATATGCTTATGAAAGGAGTCTTATATATAAAAAAATGTCTTTTTAGGAATCGAGTATTCAAGTCCTGTCTCTCTCCTGCTGTAAGACTCATTCTTTAATATAATCTCCTTTCTACCAAAAAAAAAAGACTATTGAGTTAATCCACACATTATAATGTATATAAGTCTTTTTTTAAATTAGTATTATTATTATTATTATATATATATATATATATAATATTTTAATTATATTAATTTTATTTGGGTTCGAGCTTTTTTCGGGCTGAGCAGGATTAAGCTCACGCTCAGCTCACATAAGAAGCGAGCTTGAATATTAAGCTCACGCTCACTTCACATCACCTCACCTCACCTCACCCCCGAACCCGTTGACACCCCTAGTTAGGGGTACTTTATTCAATTAAGAAACACTCATATTTCTTGGCGATCCAAGAAGTAACAAGTTGTCTCTCGATCTTCAGCCGAAGCCGAATACAGAGCTATGACCAATGCAACAAGTGAACTAGTTTGGTTAAGAGAGCTGTTCAAATCTCTTGGAATCACTTTAGGATCTGTTAAATAATATTGTGATAGTCAGTCAGTGCTCCACATCGCGGTCAATCCAGTCTTAAGAACTAAGCATATTGAGATCGATTGTCATTTTGTTCGAGAAAATGTTTAAGACGGAACACTTGTTACTTGTCATGTGGGAACAAAGGAACAACTCGCCGGTGTGTTAACCAAAGCTTCGAGTCAAGCGCAATTTAATTATTTGGTTAGCAAGTTGGGTGTTCTTGATATTCACACTCCAACTTGAGGGGGAGTATTAGAATATGGAAGTTACTATTTAGGAGTTACCTAATTAATTAGGAAAATGCCTAATCCATGTTTAATTAATTAGGACATATTCTATATTTGTTTCTTCTCAATGTATAGTAATTGCCTAAATATTATATAGTGTGGAGTAATTAGTAGTTGACTAATATAGTGTACGCACACATATATAAATACTCATGTACTACTTCTTTATTTTGTAAGAGAAAAATATATAATTTCCCTTCAAATCTTTTACCTTAACATCTGCAGTTGAAGAGGTAAGTTACTGCAGATCCATGTGAGGTGATTAGTCCTACTATATAAGAAGACTGTTCATACACTGGGTTATGGTATTCACCTACCTATCATTAGTATACAAACTACAAATACGTCCTTTTATCAAAATATATGGGTACTTGGAGTTCCAGTCAAAAAGTTTCTTCCATCTTTTTTTTTTTTTTTTTGAACGCCCTAAGGCGGAGCCCCATGAACGGGGAGATAGAACAGCCCCATGAGCGGGGAGAGAACAGCCCTAGATCAGGGAGAATAAAGCTCACCGCAACGCTGGCGGAGGGTATCGAACCTGGGACCTCTCGGTCCCAGGCCAAGCACTTGCCCACTGGGCCAAGTACTTGATGATTTTCTTCCATCTTTAATGACCTAAAAAGACATAGAAAGACCCAAATAATTTGAAAGCCTGAAAAGCAAGTGTTTGAATGAAAGAAATCTTATTTCTTCCGAGTTTTTTTACATATAAGATGCTCTTTTCTACCACAATGACTAATACTCTCCAAGGATAACTAGCTTGTTCTAGGGCTATAATACTATGAGACTTGCGCCAACTAACCACACGCAATCCTTTTTTTTTAGTTCATGTAGCTGACCCGAATTACTTGGGACTGAGGTTTGGCTGTTGTTTCTCCTGAAACTGGCTAGGGTTATTACCCTTTGTTTTCCGTTACTCAAAAAGAGGTGAGATGATAACCATGAATGATACTCCCTCCGTCCCAAATTATCTGTCCACTTTGTATTTTGTACAGGAATTAAGGTTTCATCAAATTCTATAGTGGAATATGGTACAATGTCAAACATGACCCTATTTAATATTACTCCAATTTAATTCTACCTCCTCTTCTCTCTATACCCTTCTCTCTCCAACATTTAATGTAAGGGTTAGAATTGGAAAAACTGTAATTAATGGGCCCTTTATTTAGAAAGTGGACAAATAATTTGGGACAAATTAAAAAGGAAATGTGGACAGTTATTTTGGAACGGAGGGAGTATTATTAATCTTCTACTTTTACTATGAGATTCCCTTATAATTTCAGGAGATTAGATTACACAGCAATAGCACATTGAGAAATTTCTTTCAATATACTTTGCTTTTTTGCTTGAGCTAAAGTAGTTCATCATAGAGCACAAGATAAAAGTTTTAAAAAAAAAAACATTATATACTCAAAAAGGGCTGCTCATTATATGCTTTTGAGCTTTAAATACGCACCTTTGGTTCATACGCAGCCATGTGGGGTGAAAGCAAATGAGATAGTACTTAATAGTATTTGGCTGGCCGGCCATGGCCAGGGACTTTAAAGATAACAAGAGAAAAAAGTTGCTCTAATTTTGAAATGATACAGCCTTCTCAATGCAAAGTTGATGGGATTACGTACCCACAGAGTCTCCTTTTGCCCAAAAGGTATCTCATTGTTTACAGTACTGCATTTTGTAAAGCTACTAATAATCAAACTCATGTCTACATTTAGTAAAAGATAACAGCAAGATTAATTGATTCTTGTACCTGAAATCAGCCTGCGGAACTTTCGCATGCGTGACGATGCTGCTTCTCTCACCCTTTCCCTATTTTCCTGTTCCGTTTAGGAAGACGGAAAAGAATAAGGGGGAATGTTCGAAATGCGCTATCTGGATATTCATGCCAGCAAAACGTTTTGGGGGCCTAATAATGAATCAAGAATAACATATATATAACGAAACAGAAATTACGAAAGGTACATTGAGAATAAGCAATCAAAACCTTATGTGGAGTCCGTCAAGAGAAAGGTCCTCTATTTTCTATATCCGAAATTTTGTAACATTGAGATTCTGAAGTAGATGTGCTATTTCTAGGCTATTGAAAAGCTATCAAATACAAATTCCAATCCTATTGACTATTTGATAAATTTTCCAAAGGAATTCTTTGGCAATACTCTATGAACCAAGCTCTCGATAAACAGCCTTTGCTTTCTAGATTCCTCAAGTACTGCAGAGTAGGCGACACTACAATAGTCAGCACTCGAGAATCCAAGTGTCCATCTTCCTTTAGCTGCAGGAGTCGTAGTAGTTGAGCCAAGAGTCCCAGGTTTGCCGACATCAAAACTTGGTTCAAATTCTCTAAGCTGAAGATGCAACCATGTAGGATGATTTTCGTCAATCTTTGGCTGTTTGAAGATTAGTCAGGGAAACAGGATCAAACTCAATTAAACAAGAATTCCAAAGCACGAAATTATATTTGTCAGAAACATATAAATCTCAACTAATTTATCACTATTTCCTGAAAATGCGAAAGAAAAATTATTTTTCAGCATTTAGGTTCATGAAAACCTCTTAATCTAAGTAGGGAAGAACTATCTTATGCTATTTCAACCATCAACTATTGGAGTCATCCAACTGGTATTTTATACAAAGTCAAATCTTGACTATACTTCATAGCTCTCACCAGAAAATGACTGACTAGCCTAAGAAATAACAGGAAATACATTTAAATATATGCGAAAACTAAAAAGATTGTTTTCCTAAGTACCGTAACTAAGCACATTAACTAAGTTGTAGTTGATTTTTCTTGCCTGAATTGCTTAGAATGTTATTTTAGGAGGCCAAATAAAGAGTGTTCAAACTTCCCAGCTAGTGTATTTGTCAGCTTGAATTAAAATAATTCCATTTAAGGTATTGTGCAGATTTTGATCACAAGTTTTAATTGCGAAAACACTCCAAGCACCGACAGTTAAAAGTTAAGAAAAGATACTTTGATTCTTTCTCCCCAATTGGCATATTCTTGGAATACTTCAGTACGTCGTAAAACCCATTTCAACATCCTTTTTATGATTTAAAGCTCAATAAATAACATCATACTTTTAAAAGAATATCTCAGATATGAGACTTACATTCGATCCAGCCAATGGAGCAATAGCTATTACAACCCCTTTTCTAGAATGTAATGAATGTTGCTCAACAAGAAACAATTTTCCAGATACCTCTTTTGCAACAGGTATTACATATATGTCCCTTGTCTCGGCAGCAGAAAATGCAATTCTACAGGGGATTCCATGACCTGCAACATAGAAAATTAATAGTCATAAAAAAAGAAAGCGACGACAAAAATCTGAGTGAACGCTTAACAAGAACTCCAAAGAACAGAAACAAACCTAAAGCTACCTCTGACCCAAAACTTGCAGATGAAAGATCTGAAGCGTATCTTTTCCCCAATGAACGCAAGGAGCTCATTTTCAACTTTTCAAGTGGAATATCAACATGATCGTCCCCTAAGATAAATGCTTTCAGCTGAATATGGATAATGAAAACCTAAAAAGATAACACGAAAATTCATTCAGGTACCATTTTCGTAATACTGGGAAGAAAATTAATAAATCATACTCTAATGACTGCTGCAGAAAGAGTCTAAACTTGGCTCCAACTGGCAAGAAGAAGAGCAACAAATGAAATCTACAAATGCTCTTAAAGGGAGTAAAACAGAAATATATACTTAAAAACTAATATTAACAGAACTAAACATCAGAAAAATCAATAACCAGCAAAGCAAGAAGTATAGTGCATATCAAAGCAGAGGTAGTTTCATACATATAGGTCAAAATAACAATCATTGCCGTGTCAATTCTTTCTTATTAGGGAAATCTTATTGGATGTATCCAGCCATTACATCCCAATATTGCAACTTAAATCTTTAAGTGTTGAACTTAGAACCATATTAGCGAACATTATTTTATGCTAAATAACATAATAGGAGTTGAATGCATAGTTATTAACCTTGACAGCTTCAACCATCTGTTGCCAATCAAAAGCAGAACCTGAGCTATCTGGAATTTGTACAGCAGAGGTGAGTCATGGTTTTGGGTAGTAGAAAGAAAGAAAATCGAGGGGAGGGAGAGAGGTAAAAGATTGCATAACACAAAGGAGATGAAGTTCTGGTATTACTATTGGCACTGATTTGGTTCCACGCAAGATCCAGTACAAAAAAGGGATCCTTGGACTGTGATGATTCATCAAGAGCTATGGCACCACCAAAATAAAAAAATCCAATAAATATTGCATCAGATTCATATTACAAGGAAACAAAAGGTGGAATCAACTAGGCTAAAGATCAGCACCAGAAAATGTAGTAAATGTCTCAAACTTCAGAAATGAACAGCTTACCTGCTTTACATTTAGGCCATTCATTTCTTAGGGTGTCTGGAATATAGTCACACCAGCATCCACTAAATTCTTTACAAAGACGCTCATAAGCTAGATCATAAGATGTCTATCAGCATGGAAGGAAACACATTAGAAAATTTCGGAGACAAGTTAGATAGTTCATATATATTTTCCTTCCAGATTATATTCACATTCCGCCTTAGCAAAAATAGACACAAGATATGATCTCTTAGCAAGCTCATTTCCGTAACTCTTAACAAAGGAGCAGAGAATGATTCATAACAATTAGGAACAATATTAGCACATTTTTTCACAATAAAATTCGTGTATCTTCACAAACTTCTCCATTAATTTTAGTGAGGTGAGTGGATGACAAAGTTGATACATTCATTCAGTTCATTTCTAAGTTAATTAGGGATATAAAAATGACAACACATGAGAAGGTAAAATTTCTAACCTTAAATAGTTCAAGTTCATGATCCTCTAGCTTCATATCTAAAAATACCAGCACTTTTCTCAAAAGCCAAGCTGTATGCAGTATTAGGACTGAGCATGGTGGTTCACTTGCTAAACCTTTCAATAATGCATCCACTATCTGTACAAGAGAGAAATTTTGCATCATCATTAACCAAGACTCAACATCAAATAGCATCATAAGTCGTTTACTAAACCACAAATAGAGGGCAACAGACTAGAGTGAAAGCAGGAAAAGAATCCTGATGTATACTGGAATTATCTTTATCTGATCAATCATTACTGCCAGCTGATGATCAACATCTGCATAAATTTTGAAGAAAAAAAATGGAGCATCAGAAAACTAATTCCGCATAGTTGAACTGAAGCAGTATCCAGCTACCTTTAGTTTCAGCTACAACTAATAACAACATCAGGGATGCCAGCATTAGACAATAGTTACTGGAGAAAATATAGTCGAGAAGTTCGCCCCTGCAGAACAAGTAATTACCCCAGAGATAGATCAGCTTAACAACACAACCAGTAGATTAATACATAAATTTGTAGCAGCATACGTCTTATTGCAATTTGAAATACTAAATCTAGACGAAATGAAGACAGAGAAATATGCCGCAGATTTATGATCTAAGAATAGCCAATCAACTTGTGATACTATAGTACCTCTCACAATAAAAATTACATTGAATAAGAAATCCTACAAGAAATAAAAGAGTATATTTATCTATCTCTTGTTATTGGTTTTTTCCTGATCAACATAGGAAAGCGAAAGACTAGTGTCATAATGAAATAAATATCGAAAAGAGAAATTTCACTAAACAGTATCTATTTCCCGGAAGCAAGAAATTTCTTAAGTTCAGAATATGAAGAAAATAGACATTTTAGTATAAGAGCCACCAACCATTTATTCTGGGTGATCTCCAGAGGCAGACTGTAAAAAGAGGAGCGATCAAAAACTTGAAAAAGACGAGAAAGAACGTAAAGAGATGTGATAGCAGATAGACATGTGCCCTGAAAAAGACACGGAAGAGGATATCATTCTAACAATTAAAATGAAGCACCATTATGTATTAATTCACACACTATCCCCAGAAAAGGTCCAGATGTGAATTGGACAATGACTTTTGGAAGTTTGGGGTGCAAAGTTGTGCTTCCCAGAAGAGGAAGAAGCAACACATAAGACTACAGGAACAGCAAAGTTTGAAGAGTTAGAGGCTATTGATGGTTTTCTCATACATCAGTTGCATACACACCTAGAAAGTTAACAGTATCGCAAAGAGTGCACTATTTCAGTTGCATGCTTCCAGATACCTTAACCATTTCTCTTATTCCAATATATTACAGGTAATGAGACCCTAATATGCTAGGTCTTTTTATTATTCTGGTAATTATGTTTCTCAACGAGCATGAATTTTTTATTAAACGATCTTGAAGAAGAAAAGGAGAACAGCAGATTCATTTCTTCTGAATTCATATATAATAAATTGAATAAGGAGAAAAAATCTCACATTGCTTTGCCTAACATGCAGTGGAGGTAGCAATACTGGCAAGAACAATAGATCAACCATATTGTGGGTAACAAGCGAACTCAATCGGTGATCACCAATGCAAATTATGTCCTTTAGGTAGTATAGATCATCTACTATTCCATCAGTTTGAGAAATAAGTTCTCTTTTTCTTTCTTGCCAAGTCTCCCTGCACCATAGACATTTTGCAATTTTTTTGCTTTCAGATGAGAGATGCAAGTCAACACAAAGAATTCAGAAGAGCAAAATAGATGCTATGAAATTTGTTACAAAATCAGCAGATGTGTACTTTGGTCCATTAACAAGAGCATCATCAACTTGGAAGCATTTCTTTCTTAAAATCATAAACAAGCTTGAGAAGTATTCTGAAACTGGAGGAGTTGTCAAATACTGATGGACCATATCATCCGCAACTGCATAATCAAATGAATTTTTTTACAAATGATTATGATTCCAACTACCTACTTCAAAGGACAGCATGTAAGCACAAGAATACCATTATATACGTTGAGAGTTATTGCACGGACAGCTATCTGAATCATCTTTTCCCCATAATGAGCAAATTCAAGAGCCTCGGCATACAGCGGCAATGAGACAACAGCATCCTGTTGACATGCTTGGGAATCAAATACATGTATAAGATGCAATAGAAACAACCAAATAAAGGATAATGTCTGCAACTTATGTTACTTATCTGCATGAAAGAAAAAAGCATTACTTTCAAGTTAGAGCACCCTGTTGCTCAGTCTAGAAACGCTGTCTGTAAGTAAATATGCTAGTCTCATTCATAAAATGTATTGACTTTCAAATCAGCAATGGAGCATCCCAACAGCTTTTCTTTACACACCCCTATCAGCTGTGGTACACGTGTATTTAAATAGAAGTATAGAACTAGAGAATCATGACGTGAACAAAATTGACACAAATAACACTTTATTGATGCATCATCAGACTAGAATTACACATCTCATTGTTCATCAATGTTCATACCTATAAAGAGACTGAATACTACTTCACATCAAAAGAGACTGAATACTGCTTCATATCAAAACTTGTAATATTATGACAAATCAACATGATTTAATACTGCACCAGAAGGAAGAAAACAAAAATAGAAGTTTTGCTAAGACAGGACTCTCCAATCTACTCAGCATATACAAGGCATTAATTTCTAATTAAACAAAATAAAACATGACTCTTCGAGAAAAAAGGTAGACAGGAAGCATACTGCACTTAAGTAAAAATTAGTTGGTTAACAGATAATTCTGATAATAGTCTTCCAATTACCTGATTAACCTTTACAAGAAGACAAATAGTGTCTTTATCAATTTTTGCACTTACTGCTCTGATTCAAATTAGAAAAGTAACAGTTAAGAATAGTTGAAGAAATATCTATTGGGAGGGGGAAAATTTTAAAAAGAAACTAGAAGAATGAAAACCTCAGAAAGGATATGTAATAGGGAACTAGATCTCCACCATCAAACTTAAACGGATGAGTTATTATGTGGTTGATATATCCATTGCTCAAACAGTAGTCTGCAAAATCACATAAAAAGGATTGTATGTATCATAAGCATTATTCTGGAATTAAACTGTAAGGAAGCACAATTAACAGTAAAATGTCAAACAAATCAGTGAAATTGGCCTTATCTTGCAATTCTCCGCAACATGCCATATTCCAAGATATCAAAGAACTCCAAGAAGATATAAACTCATAAAATTATAGCAAAAATACAGGTAAAGAAATACATGACACCAATCTCACATAAATATAGTAAAACACAGAAAGAAACGATAAAAGAAATACCGACTATTGAGCATTTTGGCTCCATGTACCCTCTCCTCCTCCTCCTCCCCCCTCCCCCCCAAAAAAAACCCAGAGACATCATGTGGAAGGGGCTCTAGACACTTCTATCTCTGTAGAACAAGCTTCAGATAACACGCTTTTATAAAGACCAAGTATGAGATATTCGAAAACTTACAAATTGCATGTTTGTTATCCATGTTTTGGATCATTATACTCAAATACTGAAGTAATGGTGCTTCAATTCTTGAATTCCCGGCAATATTTAGTAAGCGGACAAACTCGGCTAAGACTTGAAATTCCATGAAACATCTACAGAATACAAAAATCAATTTGTGCATGTCAAAAGCAAGTCAAAACAAATGATCTGGAAACATATTAGCAATGCGGTGCAATCAATATTTCATACTCGAAAATTGATGGATTATGACTTTGACCGTAAGTAACTATCTCCACAATTGACTGCAGCAGATCTACAACTACTTCCTGAAAGAAAATTAGAGGATCTCATTACCAAATATACATAGTCTACATAATTGCTATTATAGAATTTTTTAAATGATTAGCCTCCATACCCTGTTGTGCATGTCAACAACTTGGATATCCCGTAGTTCATTTATAACATATCTATCTATATCAAGAAGAGATCAAATCAGTTCTTGCTATTCAAACAACAATTAATTAAATATAACTTCGATGAAACAGAATGAAGAAACACAAATTGTCTGAAAAAACAAGATTTGCATTTGTAAGTACATAGGAAGCAGCTATTCTCATGGATCATAGCCAACCGAAAGGCAATTGCCATATTGACCTGCAGCAGACAGTCATAGACACAGACCAGTTGGGACAAGCATTGGCCACGGCCAGCAGGCTACTCATAGAAGTGTGCTAGATGATCCTTATTGAAAGACGGGCTGATGAGGAAATGTCATTGGGAAACAACAACCACTCTAAGTCTCTAAAGGTCGATATATTGCCTATGTCTTTGCTGCTCTAATACACTTCATTCTACAGTGCACATAAATGCTCTGGATGGTGAATGAAAGAAGTATGGTAATGTGCACAAAAATTAAAATGGTTCTTGGGTATGCTTCTCTGATGCCTTTTTCTTTGATTCAAGGGCATGATTCCGTAGCAAACGTGACGGTATAGGGGCTACTGTTTCAGTGGTATGCTGTGAGCAGTCACTTTGTGCATTCATTGTCAAATGTTAGGTCAGTCTTCAATCCATTTGTTTTAGTGGTATTCTGTGAGCAGCCACTTTGTGTATTTATTGCCAAAGTTTATATATGTCTCCTATCCATCCCCGCCCATACCCCAATTATTGGAACTTAATGGGTTATGTTATTGTTATTGTACACCCCATTTTCTGATTTCCCACTTATCTTAACTAAACTATTGTAGATTTATATTGTGTATGATATGAGTTTTTACAATTCCAAGCAAAATATGGGTACCTAACTTGCTTGAGCCTGCATATCCAGACAATAAGCGTCTGGTTTAACAGTGTTCCATCTGGGAAGGAAACACAAAATTTTAGACTTGGAACCCACGTTTTATCTAACAAACAGTTCAATTTTTACAAAACATCCCTTTCAAAATCAAACATTATCTAACTAGACCTTAATTCTATGAGGCTAAGTAATGAGCTTATTCAGAAATCAGGATCAAAACCAAGAAAGATACTTGGAGTCATCTTGCTATGAAAAAACTTACTTGAAGTAATGAAGAGAGAAGCGGTCAATTGATCGCCACAATGAGCGCCACATTGTTGCCTTATAAGTTTACCCTTTACAGATTATTATCTGAAAAACTTCTGAATAATTTGGTGAACTTCTTCTTGATCTTTCTTAGAGGTTGAAAATGGATCACACCAGAGTTTGTATGCATTTGTTGGTTGAATTTTGCAATTCCCAACCAACCGTCAAACTACCAATACAGTAAACAACTGCAATTTTTTTACTCTTTTTACAGAGCTTACTAGTCACCAATTACCAATCTCCTTGTCAAGTAGTAAGTTTTACCCGAAGCAGTCTAATAGTTCTGACCCACAATATTTTATAGTCGCAACTTTTTTTTTTTTTTTTTTTTTTTTTGAAGCCACTAATGGGCGAATTACAGCGGATAGTACCCTAGATCGGTCTATTGTAGCATGCCCCATGCCTGGGGAGAGTATTGCCTCACCAGAGGAAGAGGAGAACGCCTCACCAGAGGAGGAGAAATATTATTGCCCCATTTAGTGGGGAGAGGGTGTCGAACTTGGAACCTTTCGGTCCCAAGCCAAAGACTTACCCACTTGGGCAAGCCTTTTGTTGACATAGTCGCAACTTGATCACCCTATTTTGGCAAATAATATATGGACTCATTCTTGTGACCAACCAGTGGCGGAGTCAGGAAATTTTCTTTGGGGGCACAATTAACATTGAAAAAATAAATTCATAAAAGCATATAAATATTGGCGGAGCAAAAAAAAAATTTTTTGATGAAATCTTATAGACTAGAGTTATTCACATTTTGTTCACCATTTTCACTCTACTGGTCAGTGCTTCATAAACCTTCAAGTCCTCTGGCTTCATATTGTGGACTTTTTATTGTGAAATTTTTATAATTTACAAGAGAGCTCATTGTGAATTTTTTATTAGTAATTTTATTTTTTAGTCTCTTACACACTTAAATTTGTTACCATTTTAACCAAAATTGTTAAAATATAAGTGGTGTCATTCCTATAATTCACAAACTAAATAATTTAATTTTAAATCGTAAAGTGATTCAAAATGGGTACAATAAACAATGTTCACGAGACGAGGTGTTACAAAATAAAAATAAAACTAAAACTAAAACTAAATAAATAATTTAACTTTAAATCGTAAAGTGATTCAAAATAGGTATAATAAACAATGTTCACGAGATGGGTTGTTACAAAAACAAAACTAAAACTAAAAATAAATAAATAAATAAATTTATTTTTGGAAAAAACTGGTGGGGCACTTGCCCCACCATGCCCCACTGTGGCTCCGCCACTATGACCAACCAATCATAATTTACCATGTATATGTATATATAATTAAAAAAATTATCAATGACGAATTTTTATTAGTTGGACACAAAAATTGATATACAGACGGGTACAAATAATTTTTACCCCCTATTTACTGACGTAAATATGTGAAGAGAAAATGGAGCTAATAATAATATAGTCAAAATATGTTATGAATATCTTAAAAGCATAACTTATAGTTTTTTACTTAAAATAAATTATTACATAAAACCTCTATATATTAGTAATACTCTATATAATAATAACTTCCTTATAATAATAATAAATCTTGGTCCCAAATCAGGACTAGTTATAAATAAGAATAAACTATACATTGTAATATTCCATATTTATTTTAGGACCATCATTAAGAAATTTATCTTCGTATAGAAATAAAATAGCATTAAATTTTAAATATATTTATATATCTATATAAAATAACAACTTAAGCTTATGGGTGTCTTTTAACCATTTTGCAAGATATTTTTGCTTCCAATCTGGGTTGGTTTCTTTCATTTTGCGCAACTCGACACGAATACTTTTATTAATTTGAGTTTGTTTGTTTTCAGGTGTCATGACTTGCTTGAAGTAGAAATGTACGATGTGAAATGATAATGAAATTTATGATTATACTAGCATTTATATATGTATTAATAAAAAGAAAACAAACGAAAATACATTTTAAAGATACAACATACATGATTGAATATTTTAAATGCATACATGATGTACATACTTTTTTTTTAACATTTCCTAGATACTGTATGTATATGAATGAATCTTCTAAATCTAATATACACAATGTACCTGCATGATATTCGTACATTTTTTTAAAAAAACTCATGAATCTTATATATCTTTTAAATTCATATTTTTAAAATATGAAAGGACACATTTTCAAGTGTCGTATAATGTATATTAGTTATTTTTTAAAATTATAATTTTTATATGTACGCCTCTATTTAAGAATAACCTCCATGTAGTAATATTTTTCTCTGGTTCTGAGAGTATTTATTGTATAGAGGTTTTAATGTACTGATATATTCTCAATTGTTTATTGACCCAACTTATCATAACTATATTAAAAAAGTAAAGGTTGATTTTGAAATTTAGTTTTCACATCTTAATATTACCCATGAATATTTATAGATAATGCAAAAATAAACCATTCTCTAATTCAACTATTAAAAAATAAAAAAAATTAAGTAATGTAATCTTAATTAATTAATGATTCCTAACAAAATTAAATTAAATAAGTCAGATTGTAATAGTTCACTATATAAAAAGATACTAATTAATTAATAAGAAAATTCTTAAACGATGATTAGTTAAATAAGACATCATGCATTATAAAAATGAAAGGATACTAAAAAAGTAATTGATAAACATATTTTCAAATAAAATATAATTAAACAAGTTATATATTATAAAAAGGGAAAAAATTGTAACTAATAAGTGTTCAGTACAAAATTCAAACATAGGATCTACTTGGATTGGGTTTGTCTTGGAATTGGTTTGGGATTTGATCTCAAAATGGGTGGAAAAATACAAATTTTGACTTAGAAAATTGGCGGGAGAATTTCAAATTCAAATTTTTTCGTTCAAATATTGGTTGAAATTGAAATTTTTGAAAGAAATAAATTGAATTTGAATTGCTCCCGTCAATTTTCTTTCAAAAATTTCAATTTCAACGAATATTTGAATGAAAAAATTTGAATTTGAAATTCTCCCGCCAATTTTTTAAGTCAAAAATTGTATTTTCCCACTCATTTTGAGACCAAATCCCAAACCAATCCCAAACCAAACCCAATCCAAGTAGACCCATAGTTGAAACAAGTAAAATAAATGGAAAAAATATTTAGTTTAGGAAAATTCTGATATGGACCGGGTCCATGTGGACCATGTGGTCCAGATTTGGCCACATCAATGCAGAATGAGGAGAGAGAAGGAAATGCAGTGATGTGGCCAAATCTAGACCGCATGGTCCAGTGGACCGGGTCCATATCAGAATTGTCCTTTAGTTTATCGCTCATTCATACGAATCTAAGTTAATGATTGGTATGGAAAATCTGCTATGGACCAGAGCCATAGGTAGGGCCCTGGACCACTTGGCCCTGAATTGGCCACGTCGCCCTTCCATCTTTAAAAAAAAAAAAAAAAAAAAATTCCCCAAACTTTCTCTCTCTCTCAGAGAATTTCCTTAGCCAGAATCTGAAACTTATAGGTCCACTACCCCTTGTGATTTTACGGGAAATTCTCGGAGGAACTTAGAAAATTGAAATCCAGAAATTTGAAAATTCAATCCGCTAAGGCTTCTGCGGAGGAACTTAGAAATCATAACAAGAAGAGTGATCTATGGAGGTTCTGAATTGAAATCTGAAACTTATAGGTCCACTACCCCTTGTGATTTTACGTTAGAAGAAGGAAATTTTCCGGCTAACTTCCTCCGCAGAAGCCTTATTCTCGGAGGAACTTAGAAATTCTCGGAGGAATCTGAAACCTTAGCCGATTGGATTTCAATTTTCTGGCTAAGGAAATTTTCGGGCGACGTGGCTAATTCAGGGCCAATTGATCCATATCAGAATTATCCAGTTGGTATTGGCAATGACAACAAAAGTTTGTTGGTTCACCATTTCTTAATTACGTCAGCCAACTTAATTAAGTCTTTGTTTGGTTCACGAGAATGACACTATTTACTTTGCGTTAGGGAAATGGAAGAGTGAAGTAATTAATATAAGTCAATTGTGTTTGGTAGGAGTGGAATGGAAGTAAATTTAAATTATTTTTTATAATTTAATTATATAACTTTATCTGCTAGATTAACTATTATACCCCAATTTTAGTACAAAAGATTGACGGGGCGAGGGTAGCAACAAAAAAATTGAGGGAGCTATTTTATCTCATTTTATAAACATTTCAACCCCTCCAAAATTGAAGGAGCTATACTTCCACTCTTCCAAACATCCCAATCAAACAAAATTTACATCCCCTCATCATCTCCTTTGACTTTACACTCCAATCAAACAAAAGCTAACTTATTCATGCCATAGATGTGGAAGTAACTAGCTAAGAAACTAATGTCTGAAAGTCGTAAAAATACTCAACAATTTCATTATTAAAGAAACAATAGTGGTTAAGTGAGCATTTTGAGGGAGTACGTTCCAATTGTGATGTGAATCTTCGTCTGTGAACGAGACCCTCTTTTATTCGGCAACAATTTCATAAATTCACCCAAGTATAGGTTTGAATGGGGACCTTCGATTATAATCAACCAATATGAAGGATCATACGTCGTGACTAGTAACCTAGGCATAATCGACTTACGAGGGTGAAAACCTCGACCTCTAATCAATCTGTGATTAGCAATCTCGGTATAAGGAAGACGCCACAAATGAAGGTGAATAATTCATTTGATGTTTTTTTTATTGCCAGTCACATACTACAAGAACTTAGCATTTGTAAAAGTTTAAGGGTGCATTTGATTTGTGTCTAGTTTTAAGGGAACAAAAAAAAATCATTGATAATTATAAGATTCACATTTTCTCTAATAAAATAATTCAACTTTATTTAGAGGGACTAATCACTAAAAGAATATGTAACTCTTCAATTTTTGTCGCGCAACATTTTTATCCACTCTAAACTCCGTGATTTAATGTGATAAACAATTTAATTAGCATAAGGTAAAACCACGTCCTCCTCATGCAACAATTTGTTCCTCTAATACCAAATGCTACTAATTGATTCTCTAAGGAAACATTGCCAATCAATGTGTCGAGATGGTGCCTTTCTCAGCTCCGTCTGAGACTAACATTGCATCAAGCCAAGTCCTTGCTGTCATATTATCCAAGAACCATCCATTGTCCTCATCCATCAATATTATCCTCCATTTCTATATGAATTATAAGTTGTTGATGAATTTCACATTATCAACTTTTTTTCCTGAAAGAGCATATCACCAAATAATTATATTATAAAGTACTACATCCATTTCACAATATAAATTGTTTATAATATACAGTGAAAATTAAGAAAAAATAAAATAAAATATTTTATTAATAAAAATAAAAATATTATTTTTTTAAATAAAATTAAATATATATATACAAGAGTACCATTCTTTTTAACTAATAATAATATTGATATTTTGATAAATAGAGTATTTTTTTTATTATATATATTAAACGACTAATATTATGAGACGAAAGGAATACGGGAGTATTGAACAAGAAAAGGTAAAAAAAAAAAAAGGTAAAATTTCTTGGGCCATATATCAATTTGGCCCAATATGCTAAAGAAGCCCCATAGTCCTTGTAGGCTGTAACTGAGTGTTCAAATCATCACTTCCATTATCCTCTTATGAACCTTTTCCAGTCCCAGATTTCTGATATCCATATCTCCTTATCCTCTTCCACCTTCAACTCCAAAATTATACCCAAAAAAAATGTAACCACCTAAAATCATGCAAGAAACTCTCCACCTCTCCTCCACCACCGCCGCCGCCGCCAAATTCCCTTCCCTTTCCCTTTCCCGCCCCCAACACCTCCATTTCCCTCCACCACCTCCGCCTCCTCCTTCGCCATCCAAACCTATTTCCCTTCCCCCAATTCCTCCCCACCCCACCACCACCACCACCAATTCATCACCTGAAAACATCTTCCCACCTCCACCACCAGATTCTCATCAGCTACTTCAAGAAAAACTCCTTTTCTTGGACTCTCTTGGGATTGACTCAGTTTACTGCTTAACTTCTCATCCACCTATCCTCTCCACCCCACTCTCTGAAATCAAGTCCTTGATAGAATTCCTCCATTCTTTAGGCCTCACCACGCCGGATATCCGCCGGGCTTTCTCTATGTGCCCCGAAATTTTATCCACCTCCTTACGCGGCGCCCTAATTCCGGCTGTCACTTTTCTTCTCCGGGAAGCCCACGTCCAAGGCAAGGACCTCCGGCACGTCATCTATCGCCGTCCCCGGCTGCTTACTCGTAGCGTGGACCGTCAGCTCCGGCCAACTCTTTACTTCCTCCAAGCCACAATTGGCATTGATGACGTCAGCAGGTGCGCAATGGCGGATTGAGAGGCCGCTGCCTCCCAACATTTTCTAAAACGCTAAAAAAATCATTATTTTATTTACGTTTCGCCACAAACTTAGAAGTACTACCTTATTTTGAGGACATATAGCTAAAATTTAGAAAGAAAAAATTAAAATATTTTTTTAACAAAATATTAATATTACTCTCCTAACTAGAATTAGTGTTATAAAAGTCCTATCTAAGAGAGAAATATTGGTATTTTGACTAACAAAGTAGTTTTGTGTTTCCTTACTTCTGGCTATATGTTTTTAAAGTCTTATATTAAGGAAGGAAGGAATAAAGGGTGCATTAGAATATGTCTTCTTATGTTTTGCCCTGCCAATGTATAATTTATGGATCCGCCCCCTGCAGGTGCGCTCCTCTGCTCTCGTGCTGCGTGGAAACCAAATTCATACCTCGTCTTGACTACTTTTTAAAACTGGGATTATCGAAAAGGGAAGCGATCTCGATGTTTAGGAGGTTTCCATCATTGTTTTGTTATAGTATAGAGGAGAATTTTGAGCCTAAGTTTAATTATTTTGTGGTTGAAATGGGGAGGGAATTGAGGGAGTTGATCACATTTCCACAGTATTTCTCTTTTAGTTTAGAAAATAGGATAAAGACAAGGCATAAAATGTGTGTGGAAAAAGGGGTTTGTTTATCATTGCCTGTGATGTTGAAGTCATCGGATTCCCGGTTCCGGGATAGGTTGGAAGTGTTTTGTAATTCTTCAATGCCAATGAGTAATTCTCCTTTATGGTGTAAAAGTAATGATTTTGTTGATAATGAACATAGTTAAATTATATATATACTTTTGTACCTCTATTTGTTTATAATGTGAAGAATCTATATGTACATTGCGGTTGCCTTAAATTATTTGTGCAAGTCTTAGAGCACCCGGTATCCTCAACACTAATCCAGGCTTGGCCAGGTTGCACCTGCAGAGTCTAACTCTTATTCGGGAAAGGCTTGGCCCAGAGCAGTTGCTTTAACTTGGTTGTTAAATGTCCCAATTCTACTTATACTTGATACTCTGCATCAATATGAATATTGGTCTTATGGGAGTTTGGATTTCTGATGACTGCCCGTGTTGTGATTTTCCTTGATGCTTTTGAAAGTTTTGATCCTCATACATCATTATGGCTTTTAGCATTCGATTTGTCGATGGCTATAGTACTTGGTGGGAATTGCTTTTCCAAGGGTGAGCTTCTTTCTCAAGTTCAATTAGACTATCATTGGAGCTGAGGAGGTCGTTCTTGGAAAGCATTGTTGCATTTCAGAGTTTGCAGAATTTCTTGAGATGTCTTGCATTATCTATGGTTCTTGGTTATTGAAGTGAAACAGAGAGCAAGATTCTGCTTTCGACTAAGAGTTTACTCCTCAAGTGTGGAAAACTCCTAAAATTGTTTGTAGAATGAAACTAGTTAGCAGAAGTTGTGGGGTTGTTAAAAAGTGTGTTTTACATTTATGCATGGTTTGATCAGGCTTTGCCATTTTTATTTGGAAGGGGCTATGAAACTAGTTTGTTATCGTGGGCTTTAGGATGTCGATCATGTTGCTGAAGATGTTAAGATTTCGGGTTCACAAACTGCATTGCAGTCTGATATTGTTTGATGGACATTTACTGCTGCTCTGTGGAATCCATCTTTACAGAATCTGTAAACAAGTGGATTGGAACTAGTACATTATTAGCTCTTGTGATTCTGATGATGCTTTCTGAATCAATACCGAAGTTTTAGCAAAAGCTCTTTGCTAAGTTTGCGATGATCACTGCGACCTGGGCTTTGCATTAGACTGGCATCGTTTTTGTAGAAAGCCCAAAACATGACATTAAAAAAAGCTAGACCAACATTTCTGGCCGTTCCCGATTCGAAACGGAAGTGGGACTTCCGTTCCGGATGAGCGGGCACGTAAACGTAGGTTGACGTGGAACAAGATGGGAACGGAAGTGGGACTTCCGTTTTGCTCCCACTTCCGTTCCCATTGAGCCGATTTAAATCCTCTTCCTTTCTTTCCTCCCGTCATTTTTTACAAAGGGAAAAAAAAACCCCACCCGCCTAAAATCCCTTGTTGTCTCACCGCCGCCGCCTGTCGACACCCGACGACCGCCGCCGTTGTTGCCTCCTACTCCATCAACTTCTTTCTCTTTCAACTCTCAATTTGTGAGGGAAAAAATCAAATTTGAATTTGAATTTTTTTGGAAAAATAGTAAATTATTTGTTGAGTTTAACTATTAATACACTAATTATGTTTAGGAAATCAAAGCAATTTGTTGATTTTGTGAATTATTTGTGGATTTTGTTGAATTTGGGTATTTTTGAATTTAGGGCATTTATGAATTTATGGTATTTTTGTTGATTGGGTAATTTGTGAATTGTGAATTTAGAATTTGTGAAGTTTTGATTGTGTGGATTTACACTTAGAGCATTTGTTAACTTGTAAAATTGTCAATTTGGTAATTTGTGTATTGTGTGAATTTAAGGCAATAGTAGAACTGGAGATATTACATTTATTTTTTCTGATAAATTGTACGTGTATTGTTTTTTTTATAGATGGTCATTCCCGCTCATCTTCATCACGGTCCTTTTGATCCCACCGTTTTTAACAAACAACCGTCCCATAGATCTTTAGGAATATGTCACGGGGAAGAGACCCTGAACGACCCGTTAAAGGTGATTACGAGTTCGAGTAACTTTTACGCTGCCTATACTAGAGAAACCAACAGTAGAGTGTTAAACCTAATAGACTTAATAGGGTTTGAGGGATGCTGTAGATTAGGTAATATGAATGTAGATCACGCTCTCGTGACTGTATTAGCTGAGAGATGGCACTCGGAGACCCACACGTTCCACCTACTTTGTGGGGAGGCGACCATCACACTAGACGACGTAGGATGTCTTCTAGGACTACCTACCAGGGGCCACGTAGTGTCGTTGGACGCATCTTACAATTATTCCAAGGACGGATGGATTGAACGCGTGTTTGATCTTTTAGGATTTCGACCCACCAAGGCGGCAATCAAGGGAAACAGTTTGCGGCTTGTGGAGGTTTTTGCCCACATTAGTGAGCCCCTAGGTGATGATGCTACTGACCGCCAGGTAGAGGAGAGGGCTAGGGCTCTGATCTTCATATTGAGGGGTAGTTTCATTTTCCCCGATAAGTCGGGCTCCCGGGTGAATTTGCGATATCTACTAAGGAGAGCTTGACGGGCATTCATGGGCCAGCGGTGTACTCGCACATCTATACCGCCAGATGTGCATCTCGTGCATGGCTGACTCGCAGGACATCGCGCGAGTGTTGCTTGCTTATTCAGGTTTGTCCAATTTATTTAAATTTTAATTAAACTGTAATGTGAATTTGTGATTTAAATATTTAATAATCAAATTATTTTGCTTTTATAAGTTGTGGGCGTGGGAGCGTATTTCATTTCTCCGTCCGGCGAACCGAGGCCAAATACCAGATGAGATCCCCGCCGACGGTAAACCGCACGGGGCTAGGTGGAATGTCCCTCGGAGTTTCCGCAACGCCCCCAAAGTGCAGCTGTTGGTGTTTCGCGAACAACTTGATTTGATGACGGAGACACAGGGGGTGAGTTAAATTCGATTTTCTTGTTTTTTTTTATTAAATAAATTGTTTTTTTTATTATCTAAATTGTTCTACATTAACAATTATATTTTTTGTAGTTCATGTGGAGGTCGTACCCTGATTCGATCTACGCATAGAGGGCGTCTAGGGATGAAGACTTCTTAATGAATTGCCGAGCTCGTACCGCCCTCGTATGCTTCGAGATGGTTGAGTACCACCTGCCCGACAAGGTCATGCGTCAATATGGGTTCCAGCAGGTGGTACCAATCCCTGCATGGACAGAGGGCACTAAAGAGGGCGAAGACCTCCACAGGTTGAAGGCGATAGCGTCAAGGAATTGGGAGAAAGTCCATGCCGATTACATTGCATTGTGGGATTTACGCGTCAATGCCCTGGCTGGCGTTGCTCCCGCCATCGGTAATGTTATTGCACCAACCCGGGAGTACATGGATTGGTACAATCATATTACCATTCAGCGTATCACGAACCCCCAAAATCGGGATCCCAGACCACTCCCGATGGGTATTCAATCCGCCGCTACAACAGACGACATTTTGGTATGTTTTATTCGTTTCGTTTTCTTCGTAAATAATTTTTTGGGAAAATGACTTGAATGGTCCTCAAAGTATTTACCAAGACAAGGTAAGGTCCCCAAAGTATTTTGACTTCCCATAAAGTCCTAAAACTATTTGCGCGACTTTTAAGTAATCCTACCACCACTTTGGACGGTGGTTTCCGGCCAAGCAATGTCACGTGGGTTATTTACAGGGGCAAAATCGTCACAAAATCGCAATAGCATGAGCTTGCTTCCCTTCTTCAACTGCAAATAAATTGGCAGACGCAGAAAGAAAACTTGATATGGTTACACAAGTTGGATTGATTCCTTCCATTCGCATATCATAAACAATTTGAATTGCTTCATCCTCGAGCACAATTTTGCACATAGCTAACAATCATTGAATTCCACGCAACAACATTTCTCTCAGTCATACCATCAAACACCTTTTCTGCATCAGCCAAAACTCCACATTTCCCATACTTCAAAGCATATCCATGAACACATTTACCAAGCTCAAAGTAATTCAAAGAACCACAAGCTTTTAAAACATTAGGAACAACAAAATTATCACTCAAAACACCATTTTCTTGCATTTCAATGAAAACCCACAAAGCCCATTTGCTCATACCCCAGAAAATCTCGAATATCTTGTCAATTTTGCTTTGCAATTTTGGTACAGAAGAAACACAACAACATTTTGCCCCTGTAAGGTTCAGGTTTGAAATCAGTTCAACTTCTGAAGCCTAAATTTCAATGGTAGCCCTTAGCTCACAAAGGGGAATTGAAACCACATTCATATCCTTGAACACACACAATCATACGTATACCTTTGCTCATTCTAACCAATAAAATACCAAGATCTAAAGGAAATACAATTGAAAAGAGGTCAAAACTGAGTTTAAACCAAAACCCCATAAAGGATTTAAACATAGAACCTAGAAAAATCACTTTTTTGTGTAGTCAGATGAACCCCCAAAATCAAAAAAATCAATCCCACAAACTTGGTACCAAAATCAAAAGAGGGTTTTTTTTGTTGTTGTTGTGGCAAACTGGGTTCTTTTTCTTTCTTCCTCCTTTGCTTTGCTATTAATTCAACATCTCAACAGAATAGGCGGAGAATGCAAAAACAAGTTTTTCTTACGTCTGTTTCATTACTGTGGGCAGAAGAAGAAAATCTAGGGGGGGGGGGGGGAAATACATGAGATGGTTTTAGCTATTAAAGAAGAAGAAGAAGATGGATTGTTGTTTTGTTGAAATTGCATATTTCTGTAATTTTGATGATGTAAAGGAAGAGGACAGAATTGCATAAATGCCCATTGAAGATGATTTTTTGAATGAAAACGATTCGTGTGTTCTATTTACATTTTTTTGACGATTTTGCCCCTTAAACTAACTCACGTGCTGTGGGTGTAATTATGCTTGGCCGGAAACCACCGTCCAAAGTGGTGGTAGGATTACTTAAAAGTCGCGCAAATAGTTTCAGGACTTTATGGGAAGTCGAAATACTTTGGGGACCTTAGCTTGTCTTGGTAAATACTTTGAGGACCATTCAAGTCATTTTCCCTAATTTTTTTTCCTAAATATACTAATTTTAATATTATGTTGCAGGAGCAGTCGAACAGGTTGATGCTGGAAGAGTTCGAGAAGCCTGCCCTCGAACTGTTGTGCAATACAAGTCACTCATCACCTGGGCTGCACAAACGATCTGGGATGCCTTCGCAGCGGCTGGAAAGTCGGTGTCTTGTAGATCGCGGGCTGCCGATGTGGATGCAGCTGCCTTCCTGCAACCTTCCATACGGCCGAGGGAGCGTGTTCCGGGTAGGGCTGTGGTTGGGAGGCAGGGCACTCGCAGGAATCGCCAAGCTACTCAGGAGCATATTGCCGCTAGGCGCCAGAGACAACGTGGCGGTGAGGCGGGAACGTCACAAACACAGCAAGAAGCGACTCAGTTCGAGCAAGGGACACATCATCCTCCTCAGTCCGAACAACCTGCTACGGCTACTACTCCGTTCGAGACTCAGCGCGATGTCCCCACTGATTTTGATTACCTATATCTGAGCGTTGGCACATATACTCCTGGTACTCAATTTGGAGGTCATCCTTGTGCTGGGCCCTCTTCATTGTGGCAGGGAGAAGTATTCTTCGGTGCAACGCCCTCGTACAGCCTAGGCCTGACCAGACACAGATGCAGCAGCAGACTCCTCAACTCCAGGCAGATTTCCCAGATGATGTGTTACGGATCGACACCGAGGGGGCAATATTCGTTGAGACGGAGCATGGTAGTGCTGTGCGAACCAGGACCGGTCACACCTACTATCTCCGGGTTAACCGGAGAAGCCCACGTAGATACACTCTTTCAAATCCTTAGATAGGATATGCTTTATTTAATTCTTGTAAACAATATATTTATGACATACACGATTCGTTTGTTTTTTTCATTGTTCTTATTTTATTAATACATTCGATTTTTTCAGAGTAATTTTGCTTACACGTATTTTGGTTAATATTCTGGCAAAGTTCATTATTTTGTTTTAAATACTCATGTGTCTCAGGCAAAAACAATCAGGTAGGTCAAAACGGAAGTGTCACTTGGTAATTTCTGCCCGGAGGGAAAAAAATTAGTTTTTCTTCAAACACACTGGCTGATCCCGGACCAAAATGGAAGTGGAACTTCCGTCCCCGATCCAAAAACGGAAGTCCCACTTCCATTCCCATCTTGTTCCACGTCAGCCTACATTTACGTGCCAACTCATTCGGTACGGAAGTCCCACTTCCGTTTCGAACCGGGAACGGCCGACGGCCGGCCAGAAATGTTGGTCCAGCTCTTTTTTATGTCATATTTTGGGCTTTCTACAAAAACGATGTCAATCTAATGCAAAGCCCCTGTAACCTCGATGTTTGCTTGCTTTGTGTTTGGGGATTATTAGGTTTACGAGTCATTACCATGTTAATCTTCTGTTAGGATTATTACATTGTAATAAGTTTTTTGCAAATTTTATGTTGTTTCTCTATTTCTCTGTCTTGTAGTTTTTTTTTGTGGGGTCTCTTGTATGGTATGAGGACTGAATGTTCCTGCAGTATCAGGTTAAATTGAGGAGAAATCAGTTAATGGAGCAATTTGTTTGGTTAATTTCGTTAACGAACGAAACATCGGTCTGCTAACTAGCTATGCGGCGGAATTCTTTGTGAAGTAGCAGTATCTTTTCTTATTGGTGATAATTTTTTGGGCCTAAACAAATGTGAAGTTTTCTTCGGTTAATTTCGTTAATGAACGATACCTCAGTTTGCTAACAACACTATGCAAAGAAAAGAAAATAATTTCAGAATTATCAATCAAATACTAGTACACTCAGATTTGCACTAGACAAAATGATTTAGGAGAGCACTTGAGGGTAGACTTGGCAGTTAAAGTGATTAGCAGTGGAACTCATTTTTAAATTAATAAGTTAACCGTGAAGTTTATATGTAAGATGTAATTATTTTAGAAAAGTGAATTTTCTTTTAAGACATTCTAAAAGAAAAATATAACATTCGATTTTAGATATAAGAAATAGTAAGCTACATTTAAATTTCGAACTATTTAAATTTTAAAACATATTAACCTCTTAAACATAACCAAACATTTTTTATTTTTTTTATGAAAGTAAACATACCAGACATGAATGCACATATAAGTATCATATTGTCAACGAATTTTGAAAATTTTCTTCTAAAACTATGAAGAATGTAATGTGGAAACAATTGTAGTTTCTTATTTGACTTTTTTTTTACATTCAGGCAAATGTATAGGTCTACGAGATATGTCCCGTGGGACTAATATTTCTGCCTAGGCGGAATGTCTAGGTTCGACAAAAGAAACCCATTTACACCTTCCCTAAAAAAGGATAAAAAATAGTTAAAAAATGATTTTGTCATTTTTCAGCTAAAATTTTGTCTTACAAAATTTGAGAATTTTATTTTAAGTCTCACATTTCATTTCATTTTTCAATCCCGACATAGAAATTAAAAAAAAAAAATCCAAAGAGAAATCATGTGTAGAACAGCTAATAAGTAATGGTTAGAGTTTTTTTTAAAACGGATATCCGGACGAACCTAACTAATTCTGTTAAGGAATTCGTGGGAAGAAATCTGTCATCACCAGGATACTGTGGCCATTTTAAAATAAACCCGCTTCAGTGATAAATTAAACTTATGTCCTTGGCATGATGAAAAACTTGTAGGTAAGAAGCGGAACTAGTCGAAGTAGCCTTCTTCTAATGGTTAGGGTTTGGTTACATTGGTAAAGGACTAGGGATGCAGGGTGGGGACCAGTACTCTAAAAGGCGCCAGGGATTGAGTGCCAAATTATGGGCTATTTAAGACAAATTTGAAGGCGCGGATTGGGCCTTTTTAATTCTTTTTTTTCACTCTTCCTAAAAAAATATATTTTTACTGTCCTTTTTATATATAGTTACAATTTTAACCACCTATAGTATAGGACCTTCAAGTCTTAGAAATTTATTACAAATACCACCCAAAATCTTAAGTGTATTATTTAAGGAAAACAAAAAAGAAAATACAAGGTTCATGCTCTTATTCCAATATAATGACTTAAATGAAAGTGGTGATTTATTCAATGATTAAATGTTCATTGAATTGCTAAATCACATTTAAGGCAACATGTTAAACAAATTTAGAGAAAATATCTTTTAAAAAAAAGATAAAACTACAAATTATGAAAGTTTTCCTATAACGCTTAATCTTTGTGTTCACATTTTCTTTTATTTTTAATACTCACTTGAAGCTGATTTTTTTCCCCAAAAAAAAATCAAATATTAAGAATAAATAAATTCTAGTAGATAAATTACTATAGCTGAAAATGAAATAAGATGTAATTTGACTTAAAAATAAGATATCTACTTTGATTTCCATTCCATGTGCATTCAAATATACTAGTGTAAAAAAAAATATATTGGTGTAGCCGTACCCGTATGAGAAAAAGAATATACTAATACACGTGTCCTTCAAAAAATATAAAATATAAACAGAACGAAACAATATATTTTTTTGCGAAAAAAAAAAAAGGACATGTAGAAGGAACAAATGGGGTAAATTTAGTAATATCTTAAAGTGTATGTACCGAAACATAATTAACTAGTTCTTTCATTTTATTTTTTCTGAGCGTTCCCTCCACATCTATCCGAACCAAAATTCCCTCCCTTTCCTCGTTTTTTCTTCTCTTCTCTGTATACACCTTCCCCTAGCGCCCCCCCACTCCCCACTACTTTCCCCCTCACGCAGTCACGCACTAACACACACTCGTTTCCACACAGTAGAGCTTTTTCCGCCATTAGAGCACTGATAAACAGATTCATCAAAGCTACAGAGTTGAAGAAACGGCTTCGATTTTGTGTAATTTGATTATAAAAAATAATTAATTAAGAGTTATTATTATTATGTCTACGCCTCCAGCTCCAACAAGAGGAGGAGAGGCGGCGATGGCGGCGTCGCCGATACCGGCGGCGGCAGCTTCGAATGGTAGACGCCAGATCCATCAGCCGATTAAGCGTTACTTACCTTTCTCATCTATGAAGCCTCCTTTTGTATCTCCCGAGGATTATCATCGGTTCAGCACTCCTACCGCTGCTGCTTCTGGCGCCGCCGCCGCTGTTGCTGATATCCGGAATCTCGAAGCCGAAGCTATTATAGTGAAATCTCCAGTTAGTTTCAGTTCTAAGCTTATCTAATTAATAACCAGTTTAATTGTTTTAGGAAACCGTTTTTTAACACTTGTGCCGTATTTTTGTATGTTATAAGAAAATCATTTTGATTTGATTAATTGTTAAAACTTCATCTCGAGACCAAAAGAACCAAAAATACAAAATGATGGAATAGAATTGAGGATTTTCTGCTTGGCACATAGGTTTAGTAGTACATTTTAATCGAATTCGAGAATTTTGTGTTCATTTCATAAATTCAGTTTGTGCCATTAATTGGAACTAAAATTTTGGATTAGAAGTTTAATGTAAAATTAAATTAGCTAGAGTTCAATTTAGTCCATTTGAGGAGTATACGAGCATGCTTCATATAGAGGTCATTAACAGGAAGTGTCAAACCGGATTGATAAATGATAGCCAGTGCTTAAATGTTTAAGGCATAGAAGTTGTTTTAGGAATTCTTTATTGTGGTGATGTATCAGCCCAACTCTTAATGCTGGAAAGCCAGTGGCAGATTTGGAACTTTATTCCTCCCAGGAATTCCAAGCATACCATTCCTAAATGGTGTTTCTTTTGTAAAAAACTATAATGTAGATAGCTTAAGGTAAGATCACTACCTCAAGATTAATGTTCACACTTGAGTGGCTGGAAATGATGATGACACCATTTGTTGTGTTAAAGGCTTTGACACGTAAGTAGTTGATTGGTTCGAACTATAAACAAGATTGTGCAGTCAAATGTGGAAGTATATTGAAAGTGTGATGCGCGCGTCTAATACGAATAAGGAGGAGCGTTTTGTGTTTTCAAAGTGTACCCTGTGGACCACCATAGTCAAACCGGAACCAGGTAGGAAAAGTTCATCTTTTTGCTCTACTTATAGTAATAACAGGGTTTTGGTCATTCCTCTCTTTTTGTTAGACATTAAGACTCTAGTCAGATCCAGAGATTTCCCGTTATGCATGATAAGTATATATTCAGTTAATTGAACTCATCGTCAGAATACAGGTCATCGTGAAATGGTTGGATAGCTGCTTATCTGTCCAATTGTCCAACCATTTTTAATGAGTTTGATGACCTTTTCGGCAAAACTATCAGGCTATAGAGTTTCTCCCCGTATTCTTTTTTATTTTGATTACTCAAAATGTTTGAACCCGAGAGGTGGACTTCATTTTATTTAGAATCTTATTAATCTTCCCTCCCAGCGCATGGACGCATATATAATGTAGTTCGTCCCCTTGCATCAACTACAAGTAGTGGTATTAAATTCCGTGCACCCAGCTTCCAGTATTACCATCTCAGATATATTTCCATACAGCTTGGCAGAATATGTCTAGTGATGATCTTATGTGTCATGAATTTGTCATGGATTTAAAACCTCTTCGTGCAGTTGAGGAGGGAGAAATAGTGAGTTAAAATTATCAACTTTTCTATCACATAGAAACTTTTTTATCCTTGATCTTGGGAGTTCTGAAGATTATTTGATCTTGTACTCATTGTTTTTTTGTACAGCAAAATCCTCTTTTTGATGCTTGATTTACATTTTAGTGTTTAGAAGTATGCAGAACATCCTTAAAGTTTTTATTGAATTATTCTACACCTATTTTTTGTGAGTAGCTAATCCTGTTTCTTACAAATGAAATTTCTCTCAGCCAATGAAACGGAAGACTGGAAATGGCAATCATGAAGTTTCGTCTACTGAATGGACTGCTAGTCCTGGTTACAAAGGTGTGGCTGACAGCCCTTATGCACCCCTATATCTGCTAAAGGGGGAAGGGCTGGGGGCAGATCGAAGGTCACAAGAAATACAATGTCCGCCCCTCCAACCCCTTCGTCCAATGCTGGTGAGCAATGTTCTGCAGATACATTTGACATTCTTCTTTGAAAAACAATGCTCAAAACTGATTCTTAAAATTCTTCTATGCAGTGTTGCAATCAAACTGAAATAATTTATTACAACAACCATTTCTACTTTGATTATAATCTACCCAAGAGAATATATGACAGGAAAAGTTTATAAATTGCAGGTTCTCCTTCTCCTCTTACTCCTGCAGGCAGCTGCCGCTATGATAGCTCTTTAGGTAGTGCTTTTGCTAGTTGTGTTGTGTTTCTGTGTAATCGTTATTATTTCCATTCTACCACCTAGGTTCTGATAAGTATCCGTGGTTGTTTCAGGTCTGCTAACAAAAAGATTCACCAACTTAATAAAGCATGCTGAAGATGGTATTCTTGATCTAAATAAAGCAGCTGAAACTTTAGAGGTAATTATTCCCTTAACCTATATCCTATGTTTAATCTGATCTCTAACCAAAATTCTGATGGTTCAGGTGCAGAAAAGACGGATATATGACATAACAAATGTTCTTGAGGGAATTGGTCTTATTGAGAAGAAGCTGAAGAACAGAATCCGATGGAAGTAAGCTTGTTTTTGTGTCATAAGCTTGGGAATATTTATTTAACGAGTTTGTTTGCATGTCTCAGGCCATGAAATATTTTGGTTTTATGCTATTGTATCAGACTGACCTTTTATAAGAAAGTTTATTAAAAAATATGCCTCTTTCTGTGTGTATTATATTATAATCTAAACCTTACACATCAGTTCCTTAATTGTCTTATTAGGGGGCTTGATTCTTTGGGACCAGAGGAACTGGAAACTGATGCTTCGATTTTACAGGTAGGTGCAATTTGATTACTGAAATTTACACATGCACTGCGTTTGGTTATTCCTTGCTTCAGTTGATTGGAGATGCTCATTTGTCTGTAGAAGTTTTATTGCTGTCTCTCTATGGATCAAGCAACAAAATCTTACAGTAGTGCTCTTAGGCATTTATCATGATTGATGATCGTATTTACTATTTGGTTGTAGGCAGAAGTTGAGAGCCTTTCTATTGAAGAAAGGAGATTGGATGATCATATAAGGTTATATGCTTTGTTAACTTTTTAAGCTATATATGCTCCCTTGACTGTAACATCATTCTGATGCTTCAGATTGTTGCAGGGAGATGCAAGACAAGTTGAGGGATTTAAGTGAAGATGAAGACTATCAAAAGTAAATTTATTTTTTTTACCTACTTGATTCCCAATGTATCCAAATTGATAAAATTTTCTCTTCGTAATTCCACTGTTTCAACTCTTACCTTTCACAGATGGCTTTTTGTAACTGAAGAAGATATCAAGAGCCTACCATGCTTTCAGGTAATTTTATCCTTGTTCTTGTTGCCTGTAATCTTTCACTTCGTCATGCATATGTAAGATGACAGAAGATTCTTTTATATTCTTGTGCCTGCATGTTATCATGTTTAACTGTTTAAGTTTAAGTTGATACATAGCCCTCTCTATACCTTGCTTTGGCAGAATGAAACCCTTATTGCTATTAAAGCTCCACATGGGACCACTCTGGAAGTGCCTGATCCTGATGAGGTAAAACTAGAAGACGGAATCTCATGGTTCTAATTAAACATTTTTCTCTCTAGAGAAATGGCTTGACCTTTTATATTCAGGCTGTTGATTATCCACAAAGGAGGTATAGAATTATCCTCAGAAGCACCATGGGCCCCATTGACGTTTACCTTGTCAGGTATCTTGCCTTTTCTGAAGTACTAGAAATTTATAACTTGCTACAATATAAATGCTCAAAAGACGACCTTGAATGGTGTTCTTATTTGGAGAACCATATTACAAATTTTGTTGTTTATTTTTAGTTTTCTGTAACGTAGTTCTACTTCATTTTGCTAGTCAATTTGAGGAGAAATTTGAGGAGATGAATGGTGTTGAACCATCAATGAGCTACCCTATTGCTTCAAGTTCAGGTTCGAATGACAATCCAACAACAGATAGATCTACTCTGGAAAGGAGTGGGTTGGGTTTAGGGGCACTATCACATGATGGCAACAGAACCAGTGCCGATCTTAGTTCATCACTGGACAATGGTGGAGGAATGGTGAAAATTCTCCCTTCAGATGTTAATGTGAGTGTTGCTACTCCATGAGTGTTCCTATATGATTTCAGATTCCTACTTGGATTTGTTTAAGTTCAGTGCAGTCAATGGGAAAGCAACCTTCTATGAACATGGCACCAAGAAGCACGAGTTAATCTCAGGCTTCTTTTTGACAATCAAGGTCACATTTGGCATTACAAATATTTCAAAAAGTTTAAATAGTAACATGTGTGGTCCAGAAGAGAAAGGGAAAAAGGCAAAAGAGTAATTTAAGGGGGAGGGAAAAATCATTTCATTTGTATTTCCCTTTTCATCCACTGTTTTTTGCTACTCTTAGTTAGTTTGGTCCAAGTGATTTAGTAGCAATCCCTATCCAGATGCATGATGTGATGTCTATTGGTTTGCTTGGAGTTTAAATAAATTACTCCCTCCGTCCCAAATTGAATGCCCACTTTTTATGCAAATGAATAAAAAAGAGGAACATTCAATTTGGGAAGGAGGGAGTAGTAATGTTGCAGTTTTGTTCCTCTGGTAATCATTGCTATCTGCCATAATATGATTTGAATCTGATGCTTCCGATTTTCAGAATGATGCCGATTACTGGCTTACCTCAGATGTGGGTGTTAGCATCACAGACATGTGGACGGCGGATGATGGTATTTGTTTTTTAAGTACAATTCAATCAGTTTCTTTGTTTTTTCCCCCGAATTTGGTGCTTAATTTTCTGATATTCCATATTGCAGCTGGAGTTCCATGGGACGGAGTTAATATGTTTCCCGAGGAGTTTGGAATGGCTGACATTGGTTTCCCTCAGCCACAGACTCCTCCATCTGGTGTTGCAAATGTATCTTATCCCCCTGAGAATGCTCCTTCGAGGTGATCCAGTATAATTTCGACTCCATAGTAGCTGCAGTTATTCTGTGGATGATACATCTTTAAGTTATTTCAAAAGACACTAATGCATCGTAGTAATGAACCTAAGAAAACATCAAGAAGATCGGTAGTTTGTAAAATCTGAGGTGAGGGCTTACTTTGTACAGTTTAGCTATCTGTATCAGCCCCGTTATTTAGAGGCCAATAAAAAAAATTCAGTTTCAAATTTTGTTGTCAACATTCATAACAAGATATTATTTATTCGGGGTTATGTGTAAAAGACACCATATCAAGAAAAAGAAAGTGAGGTTTCTACATCCCTGCTTTAGCTCCTTACTTCAGCTATTGCAAAACTATGAGCAAGAATAGTTGTAAAAATCTTGATGTTGGGCTTTATGTTGATTTTAAGAATTTTAGCAGTCTGATTCTTTTGGCATTATTGTTTGTTCTTAAGGCTGTTAAATTTGGGTGAGTTCCTTTTTATTGAAGGAAGTGTATGTCAGTGTATGTCTCGAATTCTGACTCATGGTATTGGAACTTTGGAAGTGTTACGATATGGCATTCAGACAAAGGCAGTCAAACTCAAAGGGCGTAGAAGAATCGTAGATTCTATTTAATTTAAAAAATATACTAATTAATTCAATACTATTCTAATTTCTTTGGATGAAATTTGAATTATTCCAGAATTTTATTATATTTGATAGTATTAAACAAATATTTATCACATTAAAGAGCCATAGGAAAATGATATTTTTTGTGTCTCGAAATCTGAAATTTCTCCTATCGAAATTTTTACCGGAAAAAGATAGAAAAAAATATATTCGGGTCTCGACCAATTGGAGCCATCTAAATTCAATAATATTGATTCTAACATTGATTTTTTGATTAAATAACTTAATTGATCAAATAAGAGTTTATGGTTTCGAATTACATTTTTGTTGTTTCAGGTGATGGTGGAGGAGGGGAGAGAAAAACAGAGGTAAAAAAAATAAATTGGAATCAATCGAGGAACAGAGAAGATTAAATCGCACAGTTTGAGTTGACAGAGAATTTGCTGTTTTTACATTTTTTTTTAAATTTTTCGAGTTTTAGCTTAACCCGACTCGAAAGGTAAAGTAGCTAACTCGTAGGATCGTACGATCTTATATTCCCGACTCTGATCCCACGAGTTTACACCGATCCTACTTAGGATTTTACAAGTCAACTAGCAAGTTTGACTGTCTTGATTCAAACGTTATGGTGCAGGGCAACGTGCTTCGGGCAGAACCGTCAAACCCCCACCGGTTGCCCGAACCGTCAAACCCCCACCGGTTTTCAAGAAATTTGATTCAAATGTTATGACAGGACAACATGCTTCGGGCAGAATCGTCAAATCCCCACTGGTTTTCAAGACAATTTGATTTTGATCCATTTGCATAATCTCCTGATTTAAATGCGGAGACTATGGTTGAAGTTTGCTGGTAGAAAATGGGATAAAGATGTAACACTTCGTGGAACAACATGATTTTGTTGTCCTTTAACAGATTATCTCCTCCGTTGTCTAACCAGTAAGGGGAATCATGTTTTTATAGTCAATAGTTATATCTCTCTCTAATTGCTAGACGACTTTAATCACGACCTGTTTTTCCGCTTCTTATTTGTTTGTTTGTCTAATTGAAGATTGTGACACGCGAAACTTTTTGGATTATGTGATTTTCATGCTTTGTGTTTAATTTTGTACAATTAAATATTTTATGTGTTAATTGTTAGAGTTTGGGGGCGTTTTGATGTGTTTTGTTAGTCGAAGAACCAAAGTGTGAAAGTTAGAAATTTAATGGCTGATTGGTAATGGGAGTTATGGTTAGTTATTGCTGGTTTTTTAGAAGTGGAAGTTACAAAAGAGAGGGAAGAAGAAATAGAGGAAAGAAAAGAGAGAAAAAGAAAGAAAATAGAAGGTTGGGAAACTGAGTGTTATGAGGTATTTTGCATATTCGGGAAGTGGGCTGATTTTCTGGGATTTTTTTGTTCTGGATTCTTTGGAATATTTGATTCTAAGCTTTGAGGTAAGGATCTTCACATTTGTTTTTCTGTCCTAAAAAGTATGAATTGAGTATTTTAAAGTTACTGAATTATGATGAAGGTTTTATACATGTTTTATTGCATGAAAAATGGATGAAGTGTTGAATTATATATGCATTTGTGTGGTTGATCGTCGAGTCTAATTGCGTATGATATTTGTATATACTTGTTGTCGTTGCTGTGTTGTATTTGATATACTTGTTATTTGAGAGTCTCTCCAACCTAGAACTCTTGTTTAGGAACCACCATATAGCAGGATCCATCCCAAATTACTGATTACTGAACGGTACTGTTAACTGTTGAACACGGGTGTTCATAATGTTATGTACTGTTTCATTGGCCCACTCCCTAGCTGGGTTAAAAGTTAGTGCTACTAACAATCAAAATGGGGTGCATCCTTAAAATCACTGGCCTTGCCTAATATGTTTAATGGTTGGGGATATTAGTAGATGCTTAAGAGACAAGATTAGATGATTGAGTTCAGTTGTGTGGAATTGTATGTGTCTAGAATGAACCATATTCGTAGTATCTGATATTCTGTATGTCCGTCTGATTCGTTATGAGTAGTTCATAGTGCTCGTAGAACATTTCCGATGTATAAATGTTAGATATAAAGAGTATGATTCATTACAGTTGTTGTTCTTGTTTTGGTAATATTTGGTATGTGAAAGGGTGTCAAAATGTGTCATTTTGGGTCGGACATTTGGGGAGAAAATGCATTTTTCTTTGTTATTTTGCACTAAAAATGACATGTTCTGAAGTCTGGTCGACCGGACTGTCTTTACATCGTTCAGACAAAACTACTGGGTTGCTGCCTTAATCTCGGAAGGGTGGTTCGATGGACCGGACCTGGGCTCCGGCTGACTAGACCTAGGTTCAGAAGGGTGGTCCGAATGACCTCCACAACCACAATTTTAGCATGACTCTGTTTTGATCCGTTTTCAAAGCTAAGTCTTTTGTAAGTTATGTGAGGTATATTTTAAGTATTTTAAAGGTTTTTTCAAGCTATGTAAAGTTATGTTATGTTTTCAATGATTTTGGGAAAGTCGGGAAATGATTTTGAGTCTTATTTGATACTTCATCTCAAATGTTGTTGATCATTATTAGGGCTAGTTTATTGTCTCATTCCTTTACTCATTTCTTTTGCAGATGCTGTTGAGGATGATATCTGGTTTGATGAGTGATATGAAACCTATGTAATACTATAGTTAGTTTCTTTTGTTGAACACTTATGTTTATATCTTTATATAAGAACATGTATTTATCTTTAAAATCCTTTAAATTTAGGTAAGATTCGAGATATTTTAAGTATCATAATGAAATTATTTTGAATTTAGTCATTTCTGTTTTGGGTTTAGTGTCTCATACGTAGATGATGATGCACTACCAAGTCATCACCCGTGCACGAGGTATGACAAAGATTCCATGTGATAGTTCTCATCCGCTCGCGTAGAACGCCTTAAATTTAGTACATATGTAACATTTTTTGGGATAAGCAGAGGCGTCTCATTCATTTTGGAGGCCCTGTGCTAAATTCTGAAATGAGGCCCTATATAACCGGAGAAAAGTGACTTTAATGTAAATATAACAAAAGAAATCATTATAACTGTATTATAATTTTTGTTCTCCCAAATGTACAAAAAAATTTGTAAACATAATTTTAAAAATATAATTACTGATAAATTTTCTTCACTTAAACATAGTGATCCTTCTAGCTTTCTTTGAAGCAAAATCATCAACTAAATCTTCATATTTGATTTGTTCCAAAAGATCATTCTCAATTGCTATCGTCGTTAATCCATTGAATCTTTCCTGAGACATTGTAGAACGCATGTATGACTTCAACAACTTCAATTTTGAAAAGCTCATTTTTGTAGATGTAACAGTAACCGGAATAGTCAACAAAATTCCGTATACAATTATTGTGTTAGGAAAAAACCCTACACGTTTCAATAATATAAAAATATCAATAGGTCCCATATTTTCATTAGGCATGATTTGTCTAAGTAACTTAAGCTCCACATTCAAATCATTTCCATCAATATCAAGAAGAAAGATAACATATTTCACGTTTTTTAACTTTTACCTATAAATAGAGTGGGCTAGTTTGTCCAAAAAAAGTAACAATATTTACTGATAGTTGTCAACAAAAAAAAATCTCAAGTAATTACACTTTTTATTATTCTTCAACAAAATACAAACTCACACCCTAAACAATATATATAACTAGTATAAAAATGGGGCCCCCAATTTCTGGAGGCCCTGTGCGGTCGATCACCTCGAACACTCTCTTAGCCACCCCTGGGGATAAGTATTGCATATTTTTTGACGTGTGTGTTAAATTTCATCTCATGCAGGAGTTGTTCTCTTGAACACTTATTTTAGGGCTGCAAATAGTATTTTATCCTGATGAACACCTATCCTTAAACATTTAACACATATCTTATGTAACAGGTTTCTCCGTTGAATTTTTTTATCAAATGGTCCAGAACAGCAAAAAAACGTTTAGTATACACTAAATTTTAATAATTCTGCACTATAGACTGGCCAGTTCTTATCCACCTTATTAGGACCGACCACTTTCTCAGGAAAACAAAATGTTTGACTCGTTCAAGCTTTAACTAACAGTATTTGCGCCTATGAAAGGAATTGATTAGAATTGACATTGGTTTTTAATTTAAGAAATTGCGATCAAGGATTGAAATAGCATTATAAAATACAAACAAGCCAAAATCGAAAAGGAACTGCTAACAGAAAATTTGTTTCCAAATCATTCACCGTAAAATCTGATGACTCAAATTCCATCAATTAAAGAAGCATGTCATAATCAAAGGATCACCAAGATTCAAATAAATCACCTTAATATTAAATAAATAAAGATAAGCTTGGAGCCGATTGGTCAAGCTTTTTTTTCCTCCAAAACATTCACGTTTATATTCTGCTAGTTAAGCAGATAAAAAAAAATTAAGAATTTCACCAAAAAAGAATATAAAAGAAATAAGAATCTGTTTGGCAAGGTTTATATAAATACAAATGAAACTTTTTAATACTGATTTTACTTATTTTCTTACTAACAATACAATTCTTTATAAAATTCAAGTTAAGAATCTCAAATTAAACTCTGTAAAAATTCTAAATTTAAAATATTATAAGGGCATATCGAAAAACAAAATCAAAGAAAGAGCGTGTTGAGAATTTAACTTTATATAGTTTGTAAGCATATTTGAAATTTATATTGTTTTGACAGTTTTCTCCCTCTTCAGGTACCTTTTTAAAGGTTGAGGTTAGATCAAGTTCAATTTTAACAAAGAGAGGTCAGAGCATACACATAACTTTTTAGTCATAGACTATACTCTTCTTAGAATCATCAACGATATCATGTACTTGCCCAAGATCAAAGATACTAGAGGAATGTGAGTCCATGATCAAAGGTATTAGGGGTGAAACCAATTTAATGAGTTCAGTGTCACGTTTTCCTCTTAAAAATTTAGCCAGAGCTGAAGTAAAAATTGTAAATCCTACTTTTCTCAATAGTGAAATTGAGAGGAAGAAATGAGAATAGACATATTACACCAATTCCACGAAAAAATGTCCTTAAACCATCTCAATATATTTTACTCCAACTTCTACACTTATAAATACCAAAGAATGATAGACCTGTTCTAAGCGTTCTAGTATTTGGAAAAAATATAACACTCTACATTTCGAGGGAAAAAATCGCGCCTCCTCCCCACCCTCAGTGCCGCTCCCTAAATGCCCATTTTTCAATTCTTTTAATTTATCATTTTGATTATACTAATCGTTTGACGCATGTTTTATGTCATATCACGAATTCATATGTTTTTAAATTTTAGAGAGAAAATGTAAACAAAGAGAAAAAAATAAAATATGAAAATAAAGAGATAAAGATTTCAACAAAAAAAAAGAGTATCAAAATAGTCTACCCAAAAAAAAAAACAAAATCTAACGGTCTAGTCTCAAATTTGTGGAGAGAGGGGCATAATTGGGCAAATAGCAAAAGAAAAAGACCAAGTCAAAGACAGCGACTATATACGCCAATTATTTGCGTCACTTATAAAACAAAGAAAATGATTTACTCCTAAATATTTGGGGATAAAAAATCTAAACCCCTAAATTAAGGGTGTTAAATGACTATCTTACTCCCTACTGATATAAAAAATTCACCCAACTATAAGAGTAAAAAGGTCCAAACACATTATTTTAGTCAATCTTTTAGCCAATAATTCTAATAGCCTAACAAGGTCCTATAAACAAAGTCCTTGCAGCTTCCCCACAGCCATAGCCGCCGCTCTCCAAATCCCAATATATTCCCAATCAAACACCTTCCCACTTTACTTAGCAAAAAAAAAAAAAACACCTTCTCCCTTTCCCTCCCTTCTCTCAAACCCAGCCATGGCCGGAGGTGTAAAAACTTCACCACCACCGCCACATCCCCATCAGAACCTCTTTCTCCGGCACCGTAACTCAATCTCTTCCAAACTCCACCACCACTCCTCACCGTCCGATACCTCTTCAACAACAACGACGACGTCATCTTCATCTTCAGCATCGTCGTCGGGAGAATTCGACCTGATAACAATCAAGCCGGTACCTTATACTTCTCTAAGAGACATCTTACCTTCATCGACAGCTGTCAATTCTCCTAAACCTAAATCCCCAGCTCAGGTAAATCAACCAGCCTCACAAATCTCCATCAGGAATCACCTCGTTAAGCAGGCTGCTTGGGCCTACTTACAGCCCATGTCAACGTCGCCGGACTCCTCGGCTCGGAACTTCTTCCACCGTTTATGGGCCCAATTCACCAACAAAAGCCCAGTAGCTGCGGTCTTCCGGTTCTTCGATCGCCATGTCATTAGGAGAATCAATCGGGCCTTTGAATGGCTCCTTCGGATCGTTAGGGTCCGAAGCTCCAGATAGCAACGGGTTATAAATTTACAATTATAAGCAAACAGTCTGGCGCCGTCAGTAAATTATAATTTATTGTTTTCTGTTAAGTCTGATTTCATTTGAGATCCCTTATGAAATTTGGATTTGTCTCATCATATAGTATGTTCAGGCAAGCAAATGTACATCTGTGTTTTTCTTTTCTTCCCTTCGTTTTATAAGAAAAATTGGGAGAAAAATATTTGCAAATCTTGAGGTAGTAATGAGTTATGAGACACCGTAGAGACATAAAGATTGAGAATTAGATTCGGAGACATAAAATAGAGTCTTTAAAAAATACAACAGGTGTTGAAAAATTAGAAAAGGTGTTGCGAATACAGTTAATTTGTTTAATATATCAATAAGATTCCAAAGTTGTTGATTGTTTAATATTATGGGCTTATTTCTTTCTATCAAAATGAGGGTGTTTAAATTGGTTTTTTTTTTTTAGATTTTGTCTAAAAAATTGTAAAAATAAATTTTATGTGAAAGATATGTAGATTCAAATTAAGAATTTTATATTGAAAAAGTGCTATCAAATTATAAATCTGGTTAATAATGCATGAATAGAGATTCAATAAACAAATGGGGGGAATAAGGGGGCTAAAAATAAAAGGAAATGGCCGACATTTTTTTATGTACAAGGACTTCAGTTTTTTTTTCCTTTCATTTTCTATGGTGTTTGTTTGTACAATGGCTTAAGTTTGAACCGGGCCGAATAATGTAAATTGTGGTTCAAATGTAAAGTTTGAATTGTCTTTTGGGCTTGTGAGGACCACTTCCTCAGTAGGGAGGACAAGGGAGGACTTGGACTCCTCCTTACTTGGGGGCTGAGGCGGAGTACGGTGGCCGCCGCCGCCCATCGGATGGCTACTTGTTCCTTCGGAATAATCCTCCTCGTGATGATGGTGATTTAGGAGGAATGGATCTAGTTTCTTGCTTGTCCATTTTCCGTGTCTGCAGAGATTGTCAAAGAGAGTTTTGTTAATTGACAAGAAAAAGTTGTGCAGGAATTTGATGGACATGGATGTTGATGCATGAGAAAGCTAGAGCCAAAAGTTTTGACCAAAAAGAAAAGCTAATTGTTGTGGTTATCTTATGTTGCTTCTCATTGGTTTTTTTATTTTATTTTATGAAATTACTCTTTAATGAAGTCTACTAGTATTGAAAATGATTTCAGTATTCAGCTACATTACCAAGACTCACATTTTTTTTGTTAATAATACTCCCTCCGATCCCATCGCCTAGACATACTTTATTAATTTTTTCATTATCTGTCACTTTATGAATCCAAAAGAGTATTAAATATAATTTTTCTAAACTTACCCTTGTCTTTAATTAATTCAGTCAACAACTAATTTGAATTGTCTCAACATAAATGTATTAATTGAAGGTTAAAAGTGTCTCTATCTTTAAATTAATGTATCTCAATCATTTTTTTAATCTGAGTGCATTGTCTTAAAGCGACAGATAAATGAGAACTGAGGGAATAGTAATTTCGAACATTGATATTCTCAACTATTATCAATCTAATAGTTGGACGACAAGTATGTACCTACTTCGAATAGTTATTCACCTATTTAAATATTTATTTGTCAAATCGAATTGCAGTGCAACTAATAATTCTTAGTCACCTTTCTTTCCATATCGAAATGGAGAAATTTTATTTTGGTAGGTAAATAAGTTTAAAAATTTACATCCAAATAAATGAATATAATACATGTAGGTCAAAAAGTCAATTATATTTCCTATAAATTTGTATTTTTGACCTACGTGTTTTGTATTCATTGACTTAAATATAACTTTTAAATTTACTCACCTACCAAGATAAAACTTCTCATCGAAATGGGGCAGTTTCCTTTCTAACATATGTTGAGAAAAATAGACCAAGTAACTTTTTAGGGGAAAGAAATAGCCTCTCTAATTGATCCAATTCAGAAGTGGAGGGCCATTATAGTTACTGTGGAGCCATCTAATGATTTGTAGTATTAAAGTTTCACGCACTTATAGGATGATTGCACTGTGTAGGCGTGGCCATCATCTCCCAATTCATTCATAATTCTGTCTTTCTTTAGACAACTTTCCATTTATCTTTTGAATTACCTTAATAATTGAAGTTTAGTGAACTAAGATCCTTTGTCATACAAGGAAGGTACTACAAGTTACCTAGATTAGTATAATTCTACTTATTTTCTTAATAAAACTAGAGAAATGAAGCTAACTACTTCTAATGATGAGATTGAAGAAAACATTCTAGAGGCAGGGGATAAATGCTGTGTGGAATGGAACTGTAAAAAACATGGCAAGGATAGCAGTAATTCCAGTGGTTTAGTGCAGTAATTCTTCTTCACTTGGGTCTTTAAACCATAATCTTAGTTGATATTGGGGTGTTCAAACATTTGAAGTGGGGATGGACGAAAAGTTGAAGCGAAACTATAGTAAGGAATTACCTGTGGCTCTAAGGTGGGGTGTCTAAGGTTTCCAACCTGAGAAGCGAAGTAGTCGACCACCTGGAGAAATGTAGATTGTCCCAGATCTGTGCAATTTTGCCAATAATAGATGAGGAAATCCCAGGCCTTGACCCTGAATTCTTGTAGATTCCGATCAATATCTGTCTCGTGCTTTGACATGTAAGGCCTTAATAAGGTGTCATAAACGACTCCAGTTCCCTGTCCGAGTTCCATATTAGAAAATGGCGACCAATTCTAAAGCCAAATAAACTAATGAAAAACCGTAATTCTTGCTGCGGTGAGGTCTTACCTTTGTTTTCGGATACCACAAGTAGATGAAGAGTGCCAACTTCATCTCAGCATACATTGGCACCCTAGAAATCAAATGTTTTTAAAGTTAACAAAAACCACAAGAAACAATATTTAGTTTAAACGATAAACGAGCTTAATCTTGACAGCATACCAGGATACAAATATATCTCCTATTTTCTCAAGTATTGTGACCACTGCAACAAGAATCCTGAAACATTCACATATTTGTATCTTATCATTAGGGAGAGTTCTGAAATCACAATAAAGAAAGACATTGAAGTATCATTTAGAGGTTTCGCCTAGTTTTCGTTGGTTATTATCCATTAACAAACAGATTCATTATGTATAGTTGAAGGTTCTCTAGCTGATAATAGTCCCTATCTAATATACAGTTCAATCTCTGTGTCACTTTCAAACAAATTAAACTATAACAATTCCAATATCATTGGCCAAGTTAATACGGATCTTATTTTTTCTTATTTAAATACACCAAACTTCAAAAGAAAAAAGGAAAAAATAGAAATCATGAATGATCATACCAGTATTGACACCAAAATCTGAGTTCTTCAATATCAACGCTCTTCTTTTCAACAGTTTTGAAACATTCAAATGCAGGGTAACCATATCCTAGAACCAACCTGCCATAATCATGAATACAAATGATTTTTTTTTTCCAAGTCATTCTAGAAAAGAAGTCAACTATTCAAAGTAAGTTCAACAAAGCAAAAAACAAAAGGGGAAACAGAGAGAATCATCAATATAACAACAAAAGTGATTATAGAATTAGATCAAACACTTACATTAAAAATTCGAGTAATTATTTCCCCCAACATCTTTCAAGAACCCTTCTAATTTCCTGTAATGTAAAAAACTCCAACATAAGTAATACTCAAAAACCCCCAGATTTCCAGCAAGAATTTGCATACACAAACACAATCCCACAATTCTTTCTTTTTTTTTGCAATCGGACAAAAAAAACTAGAAATTCAAATTCAAAAGAAGAACAAGAATGGGAGTAGAAATGCAAAACCCATTAACCCAACCTGGTGATTTGATCCGGAATGTCAAAAACCCAGAAGCCCAGAAATCAATTTACCACCGATGAACACTAACCCAAGATCAATCAACTGCGATTCTAATAAAAAAATCAGAAAAAAAACCCAATTGTAAGAAATTAAAGAAAGTGAAAATTCACATCCCATTGATACTAATTAAATAAAAAAAAATAGAAAAGAAGAAAATTTACCTTGGTGCAAAAGGAAGGATCTTTGGGCTTTATCTGAACCGCCCCAGAAACGTGAGAAGTGAGGAAGTTGGTTATATACAGAGACAAAAAAAATTGAAAAACCCAAAATGGGATTCTTCAGAAACAAAATGAACGTGAAAGAGAGTTTATAGTTAAATGTCAGATGAGTTTGAGTTTTGATTATTTTTTATGATTAAAGCGTAGAAGAAAAGGAGAGGGATTTGATGAAGCTTTTGTTGAGGGGATTTCTTGCCACGGACGCCTTCTACTCTATTTTAATGTATGTAATATATATAACCGAAATGATTAGTACCTTAAAGGTATGGGATATAAATTGGATAGAGGTTTTATAAAATGGATAAAAAAATAATAATAAAGACATTTATACCCTTTAGGCTAAATTGAAATTGATAAAAAAAAATTCTATTGTCCTACATATAATTCATACATCTTATAATATAAATCGTTTAAAAATATTGTGAAGATTTAAGAAAATAAACAAATAATAATTTTTTTTAATCAAAATATCAATATTATTATCTTACATATAATTAGTGGTGCCTAAGTTCTATTTATTAAAATAATATTAATATTTTAATTAATAAAATATTTTATTTAATGCTACATGTTTCTAAACGACTTATAAGTAATATTTTTTTTTTCCAAGTCAAGAAGTAGTAGATTTCTTGGGATTATTTTTTGCGGTTTTGGCGGTTATTTTGTTCTGGTAAGGGTGTGTTTGTCATTTTCTAGAAGGCTTGTTTGAATAGTAAAAGAACACGTTATGTAAAATGCGTCTGGTAAGGGTGTATTCGTCATTTTACTAAGGCATGTTTAAGGAGTAAAAGAACATGTCATGTAAAATGGTAATGACTGAAAATGTCATTGGAGAGAATATTTCGATTTGACCTTAAAATTATACGGAAAGTATATTGGTGTCAAAGTTTTCTAGAATATATGTATGTGTGTACATTTGGAAACTATTTTTTTAAAAAAAAGTATACATTTGGAAACTATTTAATTCAAAGTTTCATTCGATAGATTCACAATTTTTCATACAAATGATTCTGCTTATACGCAATCTAGTTTTACCATATTTAGAATCTTGAATTTGTCAAGTATCAAGAGTTGGAGGCCTTAAGTATACATTTCTATAAGTATAGTCGCGGACAATGTAGGAGATTTTTTTAAATGTTGGGGGCGGACAAAAATTCCTATAAAAAGTGTAACATTTTTTTTTAAATATTGGGGGAGGCGATCGTCACCTCATCCCCTTAGATCCACCATTGTATAAGTGAAATTTGATACTTTTGATTACAACTTATGAAGATTTTGTGTTAGAATTTGTAAAAGTTGAATTATTAAAGAAATGAACCGTGATTTTGAAGTATGAAATCTTGTGTTTAGTTTGGGTTCATTGTTCAACAAAGTAATTTTATTATTTTACCCTGAGTCATTGGGCAACTTTTTACTTCTGAATCAAAATAAAATTTCACATAAAAAAATTTAAATTAGACCAAGTGAAATGTAATTATTTTGTTGTTTTGTAACTTTGTTCAATAATATCATATTTTCTTTTTTGTGATTATACATAAAAGGTAATTAACTCAATATTTTTATTTCTTCCATTTCCAAACGTGTTTCTAATTACAAGAGACTTTTTTTCGAAAAAAAGTTTTGGGTGGGTTCGGCTCCGGTCACCACCACGGATTAGGGTAGACCCTAGGAACCATAAGTTGGTGTACTTGTTTCTTCCTTTTTCTAAATGGATAAATAATATCACAAGTTGACCATGTTATATACTTAATTTTATTAACATAAGACCTGCTATTTCTACTTGTGTTAACACTTCAATTGACTACAAAATGCAGTTGCAGTGTCAAGAGACGTTTTTCTTTGAATTGGTAAGTTTCACGGAAAGAAAATGAAAAATCACTATTAATTCTTCTAAGAAAAAAGATTTTTCATCTATTAATTCTTCTAAGAAAAAAGAGAGGAGAAAAATGTTATGCCTATCAATAATAGTATTGAACCATTTGTATCTGAGTCTATAGATTAGTGACAACTTATCCTCAACAATTATATATACACATATGCTAAAGCTTTTGTTATAAGTTCATAAAATATTCGACAAAAAAAGTTGAATCTCTATCTCATGCAAATTTTTTTTTATTTTTTTTGCTGAATTATCTATCTCATGCATTTACATAATCCAATAAGTGATAATGTTGTTACATACTTTCTTAGCTTGGAAGAAACATAAAGTGACATGCACCTCCAAATTTTTGTTACTGCATCCCAACCCAACCCAACCCACCCACCAACCAACCAACCCACCTCTACACTTCATGCTATGCATAAACTTTTGAGTCTCCCTCTTGTGAATGATATCATGTCACCATCCAACTATTTATCTTGGGTTACTTTACAAAACATTTTTAATTCTTTTTTAAAAAAAAATTGTTATGTATTTAGTATTCACTGCTACATCAACATAGGTTCTTTTAGATAAAAAGTACAATTATTAAAAATGTAATATGATTATGAACTTTAAAAAAAAAAATTGAGGTTTGGATATGATTGGATTAGATCTCAGTCTGAAATTCTGTTCTTAATCTCAAACCAAATTCTTCATTGATTTGTAAGGAAAGATAAAGGAGGTTTCTTCATTGGGTTTAATTAACTAACACAATAAGCTGATCAACTGCTCTGCAGAATCTTTGATTATTTATGGTGGTCCAACCATTCTAGTCGTTTATCAGATAAAATAAAATAATTGATATGGCTTTTCTTCTCTTTTAAACTAAATAAGTTTTGTCAACAAGGGGTTTGGCCCAGTGGGGCTGTCTCTGGCTTTCAGGTTCCAAGTTCGACACCTTCTCTCCGTAATGGGGCAACTAATATTTCTCCTCCTTATAAGGCTTATCTTCCCTCCCCAGGCATAGAGCATGCTTCAATCTTCCCTATCTAGGGTACTCTCCACTCTTCCCCTTCGGGGGCAAACGCTTTCGGGCGCTCAAAAACTAAATAAGTTTTCTTGTTTTCTTATATATCTAATCTTACCAATTAAGTTCAAGAATATTATGTAAAAATCATAAAAGAAAAATGGAAGCATCATGGAATATCGTATATATTAGTATATTCAGATTGTGTTGTCTTGTCTTCTCTAGTTTGTTTTGAAAGTGCTGGGGAATTTTTTCTTGAAAATGTCAAACTGTTGGTACACATGAAATTACGTAGCATATAATGTTTGTTATTCAAGTCCTTTTACGTGTTTTATAATATATAAATGATATGAACGTAATATACAGGATGAAGCTATTAATTGTCGATACAAAAAATTTAGTCGAACGTCGAGCTAAAATGCTTAACTGGTCAGATTTTATTTCATACTTGTAATTCCGGTTTACAAGATGATTTACACTTAAAAAATGGTGACTCGGTAAAATATGAGTTATTGGAAGAATTTTCTTACGCAGGAAGCCTATTCGGATTCAAAGGGACTACTTTGTGGACAAAGTATGCGTTATTCACACAATTTCCTCACGCAAGAAGTCTAGTCTAAGAGTTGGATTTTAGTCTAAATATGCGTTATTGGATAAGTATCCTCACACAGAAAACCTAATAGATTCCGATTTGCTAAATCTAAGTTGAACTACATAGATGTAAGTGAGCAAAGCTGGCGAGGAAAGCATTAAAGACGATATAAATGAAGATATGAAGACATTTTACTTGTTGATGATGATGTCATGTTTCTTTGTTTTGATATTCTATTTATAACCGTTTGAGAAAATGGTTCCTCACCTTGCATTATGTCCATTTCGAACATAATCTGGTTGAGTGGACATGTTCCACATGTCTTGGCTGAGATGGAGAACGTGAATCGGTCACACCTACCTTGACCGAGCGACAATTGCACATCTCCCATTTTTAGGCCATCTGGCGGTTTACTTAGGCCAAAACCCCTTTCTTGGCCGAATCTTAATTTTCCACGTGAACATCGTGATGGTTGAAAGTAGATAAGGCCTGAGACTAAGTCAAATGTTTGTGAAATCCAATCCCAGATGACCAGGAATTCTGGTTGGCTATTTTGATTGACCGCATTCTTTAACCATTTCAATATCTTGTTTCCTAGCTAATTTCGACTGTTTGATTTTGGTCAGTCTGTAGTTCTTTCGATCTGGCCTCTTTCTACTGACATTTCGATCGGACTTCGACTGAGCCGTTCTGTTCATTTCATAAATGATTTTGGTCAGATGAGATTTTTCAAATGTCAACAACTATATATCGATCTTTGAAATGGTTTCCACCTTCAATTACAAAATTACAAAATCCTCATTGTTCTGATCATAATGCCAATTAACTCCGTGTTATTTATTTACCCCAGAGGTTGGTCTGTTTTCCCCCTAAAAGACGTTAACGGTAATACTACTTGAAATCTGAATATGAATTAAAATATTTATTGCTTTAAAAAGAATGAAGACTGATTCCATCCATATGCAGAAGCAATGTCAAGATTAGTTATGGTAGGTCAACTCTCAACCAAATCATGCAATCAATGGAATAATGTATTCCTATATGATCTCAACAAGGCTTACTTTTGGTGAGCATATCAGGTATAGATCAAAGAAATAATTTGAAATTAGTATTTTTAATTGCTACTATATACTATAAAAGATTACTAGCATATTAATGTAGAGATAAAGATACATCTAGTGAGATTTTTGTATAACTAGACTAGAAGTAATTATAATAAAATTGATGGTGATATGGTGTCTTAGTGCTTAATTGAGTTTGTCTGCTAAATCCTTATTATCCATTGTGTCATTCATTCATTCATGAGATCCTTACTACAAGAGTGAAGACATTTAGTGACAACCATTTTGTGACGATATACCATTTTATCACAAATAAAAGATTTTATTGTGACAAAAAAATTGTTGTCACTAGTGTACGTACTAATTATGACAACTTACATGTTTGTCACGGTTGTAGTGTTAATAGTGACAATTAAAGTTTTTTCATAATTAAGTTGTCACTATTACTATATTAATAGTGTCGTAATTTCTTTTATCACTGAAGTTTTGTCACTAATAGCATATGCGCTCTGACACAAATATTTTGTAGCGGGGATGAAATTTAGTTGTAACAAAAATAATTTACTCACTAGTATTCTAATTTATTTTGACAAAAAGTGCCTTGTCACTGTACTTGCGCCTTTTTGTGATGAAAATTTGTGACACTAAAGTTCAATAAGCTAGTGTTAGATGAATGTGAACAAAATAAGAGGTTTATTATATCAAAACATGGATGTTCACTATTGTTTGTACTAGTTGTGACGATTTATTTGTTTGTTACTACCGCAAATTGTGACGATTAGTGTTTTCTATAGTTAAGTTGTCATTATTAATGTATTACAAATTTCCTGTTTTTTTTGTTATTAGATTATGTCACTAATATCATATGAACTGTGACATCATTGATCTTTTGGTGGGTGGAAACTTATTTAGAACAACTTATCTTTGTCACTAGTATTTTCATTTGCTTTGACGAAAATTTATTTTGTCACTCAAACGCTTACTATTGTTGCCAAAATTTAGTGCCACGAAAATTTCAATCATTTAATTTAATTGAATATTGTAACTAAAAGAAGAAAAATGAAAAAGGAAAGTGGTATTGCAACGGAAATTGAAGAAAAGTATAAATATTTTTTTTTGTAAAAAAAATAAATAAGAGTATAAATATACAAGTATATATACTATAATTTAGAATATAATTTTAGTTTTATATTTGTTTAGTAATACATTAAATTTATTACTAAAAAATAGTATCCATATAAAATAATTTTATTCATATTTTGATAACAAATTCATACACAAATACATAGATTATGTTTTTGAAATATATTTTGAAAAAAAATTAAATACATTTAATTATTTAAAATTAATGAGAGTATTGATTTTATTTTTATTCATGAAGAAAAAGAAAACAAAACACAAAGAGAAATTTAAATAAGTAATGTTCAAAATAAAAAAAAAAAAACTCCATTATAATAAATATGATAGGATGAACATCAATTAACAAATGATCAACTAGCTCAGCGGCCCACCAAACGACATATAAGCGGGAGGTCCCGGGTTCAATTCTCATCCTTTGAGATGGAGAGACTTTATTCTACATTATTCAAAGATATCGGCTCAGTCTAAACTCGGTTGACACTATTTAAAAAATATTTATGAAGTAGTTGTCACTGATTTGAATAGCATGCATGACAAAAATAATTATGAAGTAGTTGTCAACGATATCGTCACTATAAATATTGTGACGATTTAATTTGTCACAATTTAATTCTTTTTTTTGTGTCAAAACTATTGTCACACATATTTATATTTGTTGTGACCATTTTTTGTCACTTATTGTAAAGTTTTTTGGGTCGAGAATTTAGTCATAGAAGCATTGAGTAATTGTGGCCAATCACAAAATGTCGTCACAATTTCATTAGTGATGGAGGTATTTGTGACGGCAAGTGACGACTTCAACAAATGGTCACACGCGATAATAGTGACCGAAAATCGACCTTACAATGACGACTTCCGTTGTCACTAAATATCATTTTCCTTCTAGTATATTACAAATGGAGTACTCTTACTTTGTACCAGCATTGAACTTCTTGTTTATTAACGGGGAATCGTCTATCCGCAAACATGTATATATTACTCAGAATTCACTATTTGAATATTTCTTCCAATTCCATATGCATGTGGTGAACCAATGACGGATCCATACCCTATCTAGAGAGGTCACATGCCCCACTTGAATTTTTTTTTCTTCTAATTATATCCCCATGTATAATGATTAACTTTATGATATTAAGTTAGAAAGTTAGTGACCCGCTAAGAACTTTGGTGACTCCCAACTCAAATAATACCAAACACATAAGACAAGGACATGGTGATTTAATTCCCTTGACTGTCGTGTGGGTTCCAATCACTTTATTTATTATTTTTTTTCTTTATTTGAAAGTTTTTTTTTAATAGTTTTCTTCTAAAATTTTACTTGTGTAAAATACATTATATAACTTTTGTTTTTTAGAAATTCGTCCAACTAATTTGAATTTACTAACTAATTTTCACCGAAGTTTGAGATATATTTTTTGTCCCTCCATTTCATTATCTCCCCTTTAAGAACATGAAAATTGACCTTTGAATGTAGTTTTAGTCTAAAATCACCGTGTTTTGTAAGTTTTTCAAAAATGTCATAAAAAGTAGTTTATTAATATAAATATTATAAATAAAGGTTTTTTTACTAGGAAAAAATTATTGTATTGAGAAAAAAATCTCGTAGAAAATGTTGACCTTTTTAAAATATTGTGGTTGTGGTTTCCCTCCAAACTCCCAATGTGGATTCCCCCGCCCCCAATATTTTTAAAAATGATGAATTTTCTATAGGAAAATTTAAGTTTATTTATTGTCTCCTCTAAACGAGTGCCTCCACTGTTATTGGATCCGCTACTGTGACAAATTGTGACAGACATAAAAATATGCACATAGACATAATTTTTTTCCATTTACTAGTTATGCATTTAAATATCATGGCCACTATAGGCACCTCCCATATACATTTTGTTCACATCCCCTACCCCTATTTTTTCTCTCCTCCCAAAAGTTCTCCCAATTTTCTCCTAAATATTTTTTTCTGCCCGCTGGAAATCTTTTGCCACCGCCGGAAAAATCTGGGGAAAAAATATATATATATATATATATTTTTAATTTTGACAGCAATAATGGACTGAAAATTCTGGGAAATTTTATTTTATTTTTTTATTTCCACCGAAAAAATGGACTGAATAATATGGGTTTAAATTTTGAGCCGCAGGCTGGCCAACATGCGGTGACGTGGCAGTCCGCATGCGATCAAAATTTTTTTAAAAAAAAATTAAAAAAATCATGCATGCTGACGTCAGCATGCGGACTACCACGTCACTGCGTGTAAATCGTTCTCTTCAAGTTTGTCTCAAGACCCAACGTCAAAATAATATCAGAACTTAATACAATGTAAGTTTTACTTTTTCAAATTTAGAAAAATTTACCCAAAAATAGATAGATCTAGCTAAGTATAAAAAACAAAACACATAAATCTTAATTTGAGTTAAATGTTATGTAGTTGACTTAGAATTATAGTAGACTCTTAAGTATAAGGCTGTGTATACTTTTGTCGATACATTTTGGCTAGCGGCGGAAACTCATTGTTATACAGCAGACTTATTGGGACGTACAGCGAATACTCCTTCATAAGTGGAATTTGGTTATCTTGAATGGTACCGGCCACTTACTCATGTGTGTGCAGTAATAAAAGAAAATGTGCATCGAGTACACCAGTCATGTCAAACACAGGAAGATGAAGACACATAATTTTCGTAGACTTGAAATTAATTGTGTAATCGCTGCTTTGTATGTACTAAAAATATTTTTCAATTTTTTAAAAATTGTAAATTATTGAGATGTATTAATGTTATTGCAAAAAAACCCCTAATTGTGGAAACCTAAATATAAATAAAATACTTGGAATTTTTTTGGCACTTGATTTTTGTGGCAATAATCCTAAAACACTAATTTATGTATTCTGGATTTTTTTTTTTTTTTTTAAAAAAAAAATGGGCGTCAGCATGCGGTTTGCCACGTCACCGTTGGTTCAACCGCATGCGGTGACGTGTCAAATCGCATGTTGATGTCACTGCATGCGGTTGAACCAATGGTGACGTGGCAAACCGCATGCTGACCTATTTTTAAAAAGAAATTTTTTTTTGGGCCACGTGCCATCTGGAACGCGATGACGTCACCCACCGCGTGCCAGCCAATTTTTTTTTAAAAAAAAAAAATCAAAAAACCACCGCATGCTGATGTCAGGATAACGTCACCGCAGGCGCGTCAACAAACAGTGACATCATCCACCGCATGCTGACGTCAACATGTGGTGGTTTTTGCCCAGGTCCATTTCCAATCCATTTTTTTACCGGTTCGGTGATTTTTTCCCCACTTTTTGCCAGTTTAAATATGTTTTTTTGACCGAAAAAAATTAAATATTATTAAAATAACACGAAAAGTAAAGATAATTATTTCCCTCAAAATTAATGTCTTCCAAATAACCACAATCGTCGGAGTCCATTTAGTCGGAATCTTGTCGGAATTGTTTTTTGCTCCGAATTTTTTTAAATTGATATTTTGTGGTGGATCTAGTCCGGTTACTTCAAAAATGTAAAAAAGAAAAAAAAAAATTGGCAGGCGGCGATATTCCGGCGGCGATTTCCGGCGGCTGGGGAGAGAATTTTCGGTGGCGGCAATTTTAGGGTAGAGAGATTTTAGAGAATTTGAGAGGAGAGATAAATTTTTTTTTTTAAAATGAGGGTGGGGGTGTAAAGAAAATGGATAGGGGGTGGTTAGATGGGTAGTCCCACCCTTAAATATTATGACCAAATCAACATTCATTAATACCCGTTTACTAGATCTGCATTTAAATATTATTGAAATCAACATTCATTAATAACCCGTTTACTAGTTCTGCAATATTTAAATATTATGACCAAATCAACATTCATTTATTAATGAGCCGTTTGCACTATTAATGTAAGGGCAGTACTGCCAGAGCTATTTACCTTTTCCAAGAGCAAATTTTGCTCTAATGAAAATTATACCTTTAGCAGTCAACTGTTACCATGGAGCCCACAACCATTCAAAATGACGTGTCTTTCTCTGTCCTGTACCTCTTTTATCGCCTCCGCCCTTTCTTTATCTCTCACACTCCCTCTCCTTCTCTGAACCCCAACCACCGGCACCGTCCCACCATTGACGATGTCTTCCAAAATGTGGAAGAAAATAAAAATAAACTCTTAAAGAAACTGCTAATTGTAATAATTTTTTTAATACAAGTACAAATAATATTACTTTTGAAATGGAGTTGTTTAGCTAGGTTGCTGCTTGCCATTTTCCAAGAACCTTTACCAAACTCATATGCTTATTTCTCATCAAGAATTGTTTAATAAATTTTTTTCATTATAAATTTCTCCGCTAATGGGTTTTCATCATAATTCAACTATCTGCTGGCTTTGAATATTCTTGTCAATTATTGAATTTTTGTAGATAAATACTGAATCTTAAAGGTCTCTTGTCAATTAGTGATTTTGCATTTTTTATTGCAGATTGTTATTTGGGCTTGATCCTTAATTGATCGAATTGAAAAAATGACTTTAGAGTGGAAAAGAATTGTTGGGGAAGTGAAGTTCATAAGCGGAAATTTGAAGGATTGTAATATGTTGTGTCAATGGTGGAACTGGAAGGAATGGATGCAACTGCAATGTTAATTGAGATGGATGGGATCTAGAAGGAAAGGAGATAAGGTGAAAAAGGTAAGTTGACTAGGGAGACCCATCTAGATGATATAATAAGTTGTATATTTCTTGACTGTTAAGGGTACAATTGTCATTAGAGCAAAATTTGCTCTTACAAGAGGTAAATAGCTCTGGCAGTATCACTTCCCTTAATGTAATCTTAATATTTTATATATATATATATATATATATATATATATATATATATTAGCTAGAATGTATATGAATTTAGATATTCCATTACACTCTATAATAACTTCTCTAATATATTAATAATATTATTACACATGCACTGATGTGTTGGTTAAAATCATTAAATTCACTAAATTTTAATATTGTTAATACACGTGAAATAAAATTATTATTGTATCAGAACTAGAGAATGTACTAGAATATTGGAAGTGAATTATTTGGATACCACATTATCACCATAATCATTGATATATGAAGTGCTCCAAGGAAAGGTATCTAATTGTAGAATACTTAAATAGGCATTATTCTTGGTCCATGGAAGGATATATAAAGCAGGATAGGATCAACCATAATTGAAGCTTTACCTTTTATACAACTTTGTTTAAGAAGATATTACTCCAAAAGAAGTAAGATAATTCAACTGTTTAGATATTCAATCTTGAATAAAGGAAAAGGTTGGTGATATTGTCAGGGTATTCTACCTCCCTATCAGGGCAAATTACACTCAAATAACAATATTGCTCTTTTTCAATTAACTGCAACTCAAATGACAACTTTTTATTTTTATTTTTTTATTATATATAATGAAAACTCAAATGATGTATAAATGACGGAAGCTCTCCGAAGAGGTAAATGACTGACAATGAAATGTGTTCCATTTTTATGGGTAGAAATCGAACTTCTGACCTCATGGTTAAGGGACGATGCGAGATACCACCACACCACACCACACCTCATGGTTTACGATGAAGAGGGATGATATGTATCTCGAGTTTTGTACTGTAAATTATGATAATTGTTGGTAGTATTCCAGTTGTCATTTGAATGGAATTTGCTATGGCAGGAGATAAATTTCACTGACGAGGTAAATTGCTCTATTATTTAGATACACACTTTATACGGTAAATCTTGAATTTAACTCATATCTTAATCCTCAATAGATTAGTTAAAAAGACATGAAAACTCACTTACTAAATCGGTTTGGCTATGGTGTTGTGCATATTTTATGAGCACGCGGTATGCATTAATGCACTGATTCGATGATTAAGTTTAAAATAAGTGAATAATTATTTTAAAATTGCGTCAAGCATTTGTTAAAAATGATAGGTTTCAACTCTTTCGTTGGTTGCAATTTAACTATTACGTGAAATATCTATTTTTTTTATATGTGTAGAATATTTAATACACCGTTGGATTAAAGTATCTAATAGATGAGATAACTAATATTTTTTTTAAAAAATAACAACTGTTTCTCTCCAAATCACAGCGATTATTTAAATTATCCAACGGTTCTCAACATTTTGCAAGCGTAGAAGAATGCGAGTTTCACACCGTAGTCGGCTCTTGTCGGGTCACTCAATCGTAGGACCGTCCATGTGTGATTAGTGCCACAATTACCTTATATGAATTGAGGGGAGTCACTTCTGCAGTCAAATCCTGCTCAATTCATGTGAGATCATTCTCACAAAGACGATACTATAATTGAATTTTCCGTAGATTGGATTGCTTGCTAACTGCCGCAATAGTCGCAATGATGAAAACGTTATGGGAAAAGTGCAATAATATAGGGTGGAATGTTTTTATTTTTTTTGCTAAGTTTATTATAGGATGGAATTGGCAATATTGTGCTCCGCCCCCCAAAGAAAAACTAAAAATAGTAAAATCGCCCCACAAAACAAACCAACATAACTGCTGGATTTATCTATATGATCCGTCTGGGCTTCGTCTCCTGAATAGGCCGATCACTCTCTTCTCCACTCTCCCTTCTTCAGCACAGGTATATTCTAATCAAATTTTCATCTTTAATCCAATTATTAATTTATTTCAACGCTCATTTTTTTTTATTTTTTTTTATCTCTGTGCAAATTCAAAAGAACCCAACTTTGATTGGTTCAGTTTTGGGATTCAATCTGTTTAATTTAGTAGCTGTTTATATTTCAGGAGAATATTTTCATCAATTTCTACAAATTCACAAATGGGTCTTGATAATTTGAAGCTAATTGAAGAGAAAAGACTGGCTAATTCCCGGATTTGCAATGTTTCTGGGTATGGTAATTTCAATCTTCCGTCGTTTCTCTCTAATATGTACTCCTCCCTTCCGTCCCAGTGTAAGTTACCACGATAACAATATCCTATAAAGACTCATATCTTAGTGGAGCTTACCTCCCTTAAATATAGGAGGATGTTAGTTCTAGGAGTTCTTGGACAAAATCCTCCATTTGAAGATAGAGGACATTCATTTTGCCACAAACTAAAATATAAAGCGGACATTCAATTTGAAACAGAGGGAGTATATTTTTTTCAGTGTTGTTATGTCAATTTAGCTGTTATTCCTGAATTATTACCACTTTTCTTGACAGTTACAAAACAGATTTACTGGAGATTCATGCCCAAAACCCTGCATTCCATGTTTTATTCATTCCTGGAAACCCAGGTACTATTTTTGTTTCTCGTAATTTGTTCTCTCTTTTTTTTTTGGGGCTGGCAGAGGGAGGGATTTGGAGCCGCAACAATTGGAAAATACAATTGTTGTGGTCCATTGTATATTAAATAGTGTATCAAGTGGATTCAATAGTGTAAAAGTACACTGTATAGTGTATGAGGTAACTGCGGTAACTATTAATATATACGAATGTTAGTACACCTCATAGTGTATAAATACTCCACATAACTCCATAGAATAAAAAGTAGGAAAAAATCTGATATGGATCTTGTTAATATGAACCTTGTGGTCTAAATTGTCTCACATCATCACATGATTGTCTCTCTCATTCCTTAAACTGTCTCACATCATCGCAGGATTCTGGACCACAAGGTCCAATGGACCCGGTCCATGACAAAACTATCCAAAACGTAGATGAAACAGTTCATAGTGTACGTGGTACAAGCATACACTAATACACTAATAGTGTACCATATACATTATATGATGTACTTCTACGTTATTGATTACATTTAATCACCAAATGTTAGTACAACTGTCCGCAACCGTCGGAATCCCAATTGTTGTGGCACCTGATCTTGGTTGTCGTGAAGCTTTTGCCGATAATTGAGGTTCATGTGAGTAGTTGTGATATTTTGCAGGAGTTATTTCATTTTACACTGATTTTCTGGAATTACTGTATGAGCTGCTGGGAGGAAATGCGTCCGTGACAGGCAAGATGTCACCTCTTTGCTCTAATGTTGGATTCTGTCATTTTATTGTTGAAAACTTCTCTTGATTCATTTTCATACAACAACAAAGCCTTAATCCCAAGTAATTGGGGTCGTTTATATGAATAAATATATGATTTCTGTGTGGTCGTCGCATTAATACATTTCCTTCTATCAAACATCATACCCTCATTCAAGTCTAACAAATCCATATCATTCTTGATGACTTCGGTCCAAACCTTCTTTGGTCTCCCCTAACTCTTACAAACTCATGCCTCCATCCTTCAAGTTTCCGAACCGGAGCGTCACTCGATCCTCTTTTTTATGTGTTCAAACCACCGCAAACGATTTTCCCTCATATTTTATTCAATAGGTGCAACTCATATTTTCTCTCGGATAATCTCATTTTTCACTCTATCATTTCTAGTATTCCCACAATCCATTGCAGCATACGTATCACTGTTACACTCATTTTCTGGATATGACATATTTTCACGACCAACACTCTGTACCATACAATAACGCGTGTCTAACAACTGTTATATAAAACTTATCCTTCAGTCTCAATGGTATATTATGGTCGAACAAGACACCCGTTGCACTCTTCCATTTCAACCAATCAGCTTTAACTCGATGCGCCACATCCCATCAAACTCTATCTTTCTGAATGATAGAACCCAAATACCGAACATAATTATTCGCCGCGATACTTTTGTCATCCAAACTAAGTACACTTTGCTTTCTACTTCGACCGACACTAAACTTACACTCCAAATACTCATTTTTACTTCTACTAATTCTAAAGCCTTTAGATTCCAATGTTTGTCTCCATACCTCCAACTTAGCGTTAACACCTACTCTAGTCTCATCAATAATAACAATATCGTCAGCAAATAATATACATCATGGTACGGAGTCTTGTATATGACGAGTCACTTCATCCATAACCAACGCAAAGAGAAACGGACTAAGTGCCTAGCCTTGATGTACACCAATTGTAATAGGAAACTTTTATGTTTTAATTTTCATGATTTTTTTATTTTTTTAATAGCAGTTCAAAGAAATGAATTATTGATTCTGTAGTTGTCTTTGTTATCAGGTATTGCACATGTAGCGCATACACAAAAGGTGATTTTATTCTCTATCTTACTTTTTCATCAAAAATTTGTTTCTTGGTTTTGTGATGTATAAATTGTGTTATGAGATGTAGAAATGGTCTATATTCTCTATCTTACTTTTTCATCAAAATTTTGTTTCTTCACATTCAGCAATCACTCCCGAGTGTCTAGTTTCATGGTTAACATTGATAACATGATATTTCCTTTTCCATTTCCAGAACTGGGAGCGTGGAAGGTTGTTCTCTTTACAAGAACAAATTGACCATAAGGTCCTTTCTTATAACCTTGTGATTCTTGGAGTTTTCTGATGATAAAAAAGTTACTTCTTTCTAGGATGTTCACCTTTATTTCGTTTCTTTCCGCAATTCTTTAGAAAAGAAAAAGTATAACAGACCTAATATTTTCTTTTCTATTTTGGATTTCTATTCTTCTATTGACAGATGAGTTTCATAGAACGAGAACTTAAGGAGGTTGAAGTGCCAATATTACTGGTAGGTGGTTGTTATGTTACAATGAATTAGGCTAACTTGTGTACAACTGCCAGTTCGTTGCACTTTTGCCAGTTCTAATTCCTCTCCTACAAATGAGTTCCCGTGCCTAACATATGATCTGAATGACGTATTCTCTTGCCCTCCATGTGCCTAACATATGATCTGAATGACGTATTCTCTTGCCCTCCATGCCACCCACTGATTATCAGTTTCACTCTCTTTGAATGTCTTTCCTGCCTTTTGTATTTGTTTCTCGAGAAACAAATGGTTTATTATGTTTCTTCAATTTCTGTCTTGTTGATATTTTAACTGGTGCTGATGTCGAGAGAATTAAGTGGGATTTATATCATGGCACCTGAAATCCAATATCCCAGTCACTGAGAATCTAATGTCAGGATTCGCCTTCAGTCCTCTGCCAGTTTAACTTTTTGGTGGGATGACATTAATAATTTTCTCTATGAGAAATAGTTTTTAGATGTAATCTAGTTCTAAGTTTTGTTGGTAGCTAATAAATAGTTGGAATTCTTCCTTCTGCATTCTGCATGTAGCCTATTCAACTTTTACTGCCATGTTCAAGTTGCTGAGTTATTCACGATCATATTGGGTACTCTTTGGTTATCATCATATAGATCACATTCTCATGTAGTGACATATTACTCTGAAGGTTGGCCATTCCATTGGTGCTTATATCTCAATGGAAATATTGAGGAGATCACAGGGAAAGGTGATAAATGTATATATTTTATTGCGAAATGAGATTTGATGGTTTCTTGTGACTTGTATAACATTCTAATCTACCATTTGATGCTTCCACTTTGAATTTGTAGGTTACATACTGTGCCTGTCTCTACCCATTTTTAGCTGTAAATACCAAATCTTCATCACAGTCTATTATTAGGAAGCTTGCAGCGTAAAGCTCTTTCCATTCTATACTACTTTCTCTTATTCTCTAGTATAATCCCTGCAGATTGTACTGATATGAGGACTTAAATCAAAATTGAAACTGAGCTAAACCTTTGATCAATAATTCCCCCTTTCTAATTCGCTTTTGCTGGTATTAGGACCTCGTCTTACTTTTCTAAGAGAAATATTCATGTTGGGAACTAATTTAAAGGATAAGAATATGGGAAATAAGAATTGAAAAAATAGAGGTTTCCTGTAGAAGTATCAGTATCATGTATTTATGAGATAAGTTGGTAAGCTCGATTCATTTGCAAAATAATTACGTACGAAATGATTTCCTAGGAAAAGATTGCATTTTGTAATAGTATTTTAAATCTTGTAAATGGAAATTCTTTTGAGGTTTTTCATCCTACATGTTGGTTAATGAACACAGTCAGAATCATACTGATCTATTCGGTTCTCTGCTCACATATGCTTCTCCGTTCTTCCCATTATTTCTTTATTTGTGCAAAAGTCTAGGATTGTAATGTTCTAATACTATTCTTTGACCATTCAAGTTAAACTCGGTGAAAATTGTTTGAATTGTGAGTTTCCTATTCTGTTTTTGGCTCACATGTGCTTCTCCGTCCTTTCCGTTCTTTGATTATTTGTGGATCTCCTCTTCCAGTTTCAGAAGTCTAGGATTGTAATGTTCTGATACTATTGTTTGACCATTCAAGTTAAACTCGGGGAAAAAGTTGTGTATTGTAGTTTCAGTAAGAGAGAGGTTAACTCAACTTATAGTGTTGACAATTCATGAATTCTTGATGTGTCCCTGATGAATGTGATGATTAATGCATTGCTCAAGTAAGTATTGTCTTAGTCGTTTCAGCAAATTTCTATCCCCTTAATGATCAAATATGCTCCTTTATCGATCATAGACGCAAAAAAATGATTGTTGAAAATGAAAAGTTTGGATTCTCCTCATTCAGTGTCCTCGTTCCCATCGTACTTTTAAAGTGTATTTTTCTCATGTACATTCTCCAGGAAGTTTCCAAAGCATAAGGCAAAATAATGTTTTCTGGTTTCTGTTATTTTCTTCTCCAGAAATCTGTTTACTTCTCGCTGTTGATGTTTTAAGGTTGTGATTGTAATCATTGTAGGTCTCCGATTCTGTGTACTACAGTTAGTTCCATTGTGGCACTATTGGGAACACTTCCAGTTCGGATCTCCAGGTTTCTCGTTAAAGCATCTTTAGGGAAGGCTTGGTCTTCTTCTTCTGTTGATTGTCTATGTACTGATGTGCTTCAGGTAGAGTTCTGTTTCCTCGAATCAGTATCTGGTTCCTCATGCATTATTGGGCTGAAAGGTTCATTACTGGTTTCTTGATTTGCGTGTAAATTTTTTCCAAGTGTATATCTGGTTTGTTTCCAACCTGGAATTGCTTCTACCTAAGATCTTATTGATGGACTTCCCTATTAGAAGTACAAGTTATGGTTTTCGTTGTACGTTAGAAAACCATGCTCTGAGCCGATACTGTCTTGTAGATGGATAGTTATTTGGTGAATACCATTTCGACAATGTTTAAGGAAAACAATTGAACGTTACTTCAGCAGAAATGAGGAAGAGAAATAGATAATTCGTTATTATCTCAAAGCGAAATAATAAGAACCGGTAAAGGAAAGTAATTGGTAAATAATTGTTGTTCTTTTCCTGATCAAATGCACTTTTCCTTGGTGCATACCTATTTAGTTCTCGCCTTAAAACTCATGCTGTAAGTCTAAAAAAATTGCATCTTCAAGATACTTGTATTTGTATGTTGTAGATGATTAGGTCTCTGTATTGATCACGAATTGGCAACTTCGTTTATTTTCAGTACCACACAATGAGGAATGTGCTCTTTATGGCAATGACAGAATTCAAAGAGGTAATATACAAGGTGTTGATCTTCAATTGACAACTTTGTTCATTTACTTATTTTTTCATTTAAGAAAAATGAAGAAATATCTGGTGTTCGTTGATGCCATTAGATATTGTTTTTGGTCTAGGTTACTCTTTAGGTAATTTCTTTGTGCTTCCAATGAAGTAAAAAGGTTCCAATTCTTTGCCTGTTGTCTATTACTGATATATTTTGCATGCTTCACTCAGATTGGTGGTTATTAGTTTTTTATACTTTACTTCTCTACTGCCTCTTCTAGTTTTTCCGTTACATTACTTGGGATTTTAGACAGTAATTTCATTGCTTCTATCAGTTTTTTTATCATATATGAGAATACATGTGATTTCTCTTGGAACAGTACCATCCTAGTAACTAGAGACGGAACTCGGGGGGTGGGGGTGAGTAGAGCTTTTAGTTGCTTGTTTTCTAAATTCGCTCCCCATTTTTTTCTCCCAAAACTCCCTTATAGGTCCCAGTCCTCCCCCAAAAGACAGTTCTGGTTTCGTCTATGTTAGTATCATGCTTTTGTAGATTCTTACAGATTAACCACTAACTATTTACCACTGTGATTCTTTACTCTATAATTCAGCTACCAAAAACACCAGATTTGGCATTCCTGAGGGAAAAGAAAAGTCAGATTTCATTTCTTTTTGGCCTTGATGATCATTGGGGTCCCTTGCATATGCTAGAGGAGGTAAAGCCGACCGTTTTTTCTTGCTTGTAAACTTTCTCAATTGATTTAGGATTGCGAAATCCATAAACTGCACAAGTATGCATATAGTATACCATGAGAATTGACACTCCTGCTTAGTAGCGGATCTAGATATAATACATGTCTTTATGTATTTCACCCCAACATATAAGTTCGAGACCCGCCCCTGCTCTTGCTGCTCATTCTCTCATGATGTTTGATCTATGAAGTTTCTTTTATGCTTCTTTCCTTAAATTTTGTGTTTTAACCTTAATACCTTGTGTCTACGTACTTTTATGCTTCTAGATATCAAAGCAAGTCCCAGATGCTATAGTGGGAGTTGAACGCGAGGGCCATTCACATAGTTTCTGTTGCACAGAGGCTGGATCCTTGTGGGTTGCTCACCATGTAGCCACCTTCATAAAGAATCACATCTCAAATTCAAGTCAGTAAGGGGGAGAATCTATGCTTGCCATTTCACTTCCTTGATTAGCTGATGCTAGTTTTTCTTATCCTTTTCATTTTTTTTTTTGCCGTCACATAAAAAAAATCGACGGTCCAAATTATTTGGAGCAAATACCTGTTGTAATTTTTAGAACACTTGTTGCATAAAATGACTCTTACATTCTTTAAAACATGTGTTCATCAGGAGAGAACACTCGTTGCATAGAAATGTAGTATCCGTCTAAAAGTATGCAATACATGTCGCACTAAGTATATATACTCACATTTTTTTTTTGTTCTGCCTTATAGCCGTGGAGTAGTTCCGTCCATGTTAGGTATTTATTACCAAAAGTATGTGTCCTAAAAGTTTACCCTTCCTATAATAGCGACATGTTTAGATATTTTGCTATGTTTTCTGCTACTTGGTATAACACTGAAGCCCTAGGTAAAAAAATCGTTTCAGATCTCCTGTAAATTCTATTCAACACCCCGATTGAAGAAGTTTTTATTCATATATTTTAAAGTAAAAAAAGACAAAACTTTGAGTAAAAAGATATAATTAGGTTGTGAACAAAAAATAATTAGTAATGTTGGAGGTAGTATGGAGAATTTTGTTTATCATCATTTTTCTCGCCGGAACACTCCATATATTTCTTCCTAGTCACTTTTAGTTTTCTACGGTTCAAAGTTTTAGCCGAGTACGAGTTGACTCGGTCGAGTTATAATCGGATCAGTGTCTTTCGATATAAAATTGATATACCGTCACAATTGTTCTAAAAAATTGTCAAATCATTTCAACTCAGCCCAACTCGGACTGCATTAGAAAAAAGCTCGGTGAGTCAGAACGAGTTAACACGACTCGGCACTAATAATTGAACACAATTGAAAAAATGAGACACCGTGGAGCATATATCATATGATGTACCACCTCACTTCGAGCGAAATGCTAGTGGTTTTTATATGATGATTATTCAGAACATCATGGTGCATATAGTTATGGTTAATGATTAATGAGGTTTTGGTTACTATAATCAATAAAGGGATGATCTTATCTATTAGCAACCACAAGCCCACCCACCCAACCATATTCACCATATTTGTATCCATTACAGATAGATGCACAATAAAATCACTTTTTGCCAATTCGTGGTAATATTTAATTGATTTTCATATTCATACTATAATTACAGATGATCGAGAAATAATGATATTTTGAATCTCTTAGATATTTCACTTGGTATTGATAGTTAGGTATATGTAATATATTATCATTTTTTAATTTTATTATGTTATATAAGTTAAAAAAAAAATTCAGGTAATCGCACTGCTTTATTCGGTTAAATATGTAGTTACATCGAATATGATTGTTTACCTTCATAAATGATATCATTATATTACTTATATTTTTGTTTATTTGTACAATTTTTTGAACACTCTATACCGAAAGAATCGCGTATCGCCCGATACACAATCAAATCACCAAGTCGTATCCTCCTCCCATTCGGTGACCATACCGTCAGGTACGAAGACAGAGGGGGGCGGGAGTGGTAGTCGCCCCCGAGATTTCTAAAAATAATACTAGATATACTAAATTTTATATGTAGTTCGGAATATTTGATCAAATTAGCCTCCAACATTTTTTTTTGCAGTTTTTATATGTAGTTCGACATACTGTTGTAGTTTTTGCCCCCAATGCTAAATTCATGCCTTCGTCCCTACATACCGTGACTTTGAACCATGTATACATGTTCCCAAAATTGGTCAAAACAAGAACCCTAGAAAAGGTTGCCAACTCGTGGAATTGATCTTTCATAAAAGGGGGAAAATGCAGTAGCAGTAAGGTACATATGATTGTCTCCTCCCCAATACATGACTATGCACAAAACAGATTCTTTGACCTTAAAAAAAACACAAAACATTATAGTACGTAAATGGATCGACAAAATTGTTGGTGGTGAATTAATATTAATAAATTTTGAAAATATAGATCCCAAGATGGATATAGACGATCATGTACCAACTGGCATGTCAGCTTCCTTATTCTATATGATTCTCATTCATACCATATTACTATTTTATAAGCTCATACATGTGCTACCCCCCCCCCACATTACATATGAACTTGAATTGAGTTTGATCTAAGTTTGAAACTTAAATTATATCCAAACTATGTTTAAATTAAATCCGACAATGAAACTTCAAGCACTGAATCATAGAGAATTTGGTTTGAGTTTGAGATTAGGAATCTCAAAATGACTCACAATCCACCTGCATTAACATTTCTAATTTGTGTATACTTTGACCAACAAGATCATCCTACTAATCAGACATGGCCGATTTTTCCTTTCTGAAAAAGTAAATTTTACTTCACCCCCTCATATTTTATACAATATTAATTGTACTCTAATGAACTTCTAATAAGTTTCATCTTCTTAGCAAATCTATTTGCCAAAAGCCCCTTCAAGTTCTATTTTATACAAAATTTCTTATCAATTTGATGAACATTCAAGGTTGAACCAAATGTAGAATGACATACTCATATTCGATTATCAATTTAATTTTGAGTTTGGAAATTATTCATTCAAGATATCTCGTTGGGTATAATTCAGCATGTGATCTAAGTGAGCCCTAACAATTACTACATATACACATAGGTAAAAAAGAATATAAAATGAATTCTTAATTGGGGAATGTAATGAAACTAACCCCTCAATGTGACTAAATTGAAAAACGAGTAAAGATAAGGTAGTTAAAAAAGCAAAATTGACATAGTGAGAACCTTAAGCAAGTGACAAAAGTTTAATATCTCTTAAACAATATGAATGGAAGTGGATCGAGTCTCACATGGACTTGGTTTAAAACCAGACTTCTCAAATTGCGTAAAAGTCAAAAATTTTATGAGCAAAAATACATGTCTCGCCAGTAAAAAGTCAAATCAATCCAAATACATCATATATCAGATCGAATTTTATGAATAATAAAAACTCTATTAGAAAATCAAACTTTGGTAAGGGTCCTATCATAGGGGTAAAAATCGTTTGTACCCATTCTTGTACCCAACCCCTCAGAATTCGTTATGTGGATTTTTTTTTTAATTATATATACACATGATAAATTGTGAGTGGTTGAACACTAAAATAGATATATACACAGGTACAAGTGATTATTTACCCTATCATAGGAACATAATAGATTCGTTGTGAATAGTAAAATAAACACAGATACAGACTTTATTAGAATAAGAAAAAAGAAAAAAAAGGAAGGGACCCTCCAACCTTCAGTCACATGACAAAATTTATAAAGATATTCTGCGCCATATATCCTCACTTACTCACTTCTACTCCTACTCTGCACTCCCTTCCTCGTTTCTTCCTTTCTTCTTCTTCCTCCTCAGACCAAACCCATTTCACCCTCTCTCTCTCTTCCACTTTCTCTCTCTAGAACTACAATGTCAACCTCCAAGAAAAGGCTAATCATCAACAAAGTCACAGTAAATCTAGGCTGCAGCAGTTGCAGAAGGCCCAAACTCTCCAGCTTCTTCAACCCAAAACCAAGACTCAATAACAAAAAACCCACCATTTCTTCTTACCAAAAGCAGCCCAAGCCCAAGCCCAAGCCCGAGCCCAAACCCAACTATTCATCTTCAGGCTGTTCTTGGGACACAAACACCACTACATTTTCACCGGAGCCGCCGTATTACTCCTCCGCCGAAGACGCTTCAGATTCGGATATCAAGAGCTTAAGGGCAGTTCAAGGGTTCGGTAAAATCGGCGGCGAGAGTGTTGCAGTTGAGAAAGATTCCGACGACCCATATCTTGATTTTCGTCAGTCAATGCTTCAGATGATTTTGGAGAAACAGATTTATTCTAAAGATGATTTGAAAGAATTGCTTAATTGTTTCTTGCAGCTTAATTCTCCTGATTATCATGGAATCATTGTTAGAGCTTTCACGGAGATCTGGAATGGTGTCTTCTCTGTTAGGCCCAGCACCAACTATACCAGCTCCCCTAATTTGCATGGTATGTGGAAGTCACGTGACTATTAGGCCATGCACGTGCCCCACATGTATCTACCGGTATGTCAAAAAATTGTAACTTAGACTTGATTTATTGGTTCTGGTTCTTACGTTTCTTTCATAAAGCAAAAGTTGGCTGCAAAAAGTATGTAAAGAATGCGTAGAATCAATATCAATAGGTGAAGTTTAGATATGATTTTCTAACGGGTCGAATTAGCACTTGATAATAGTAGAGGTGCTAGGTTAATTTATTTCTACATGTTTTCTTTTAATGCTTTTGGAAGCTTAGTATATTTAGACGAGGGTTCTATTTTCACAGCCTTTTTGATTACGTATACTAGTTAGGTGGTATCGAGGTGGTCAAAAATGCTGTGAAAATTGTAATCTAGAAGCAATGTATTTTAGTACGAGTACTAGTATTATTAATGAATGTAGTAGTGAATTTTTTTTTAATATTTGTCTTTTTTATTTGTCTGTTTGGTTTCCGTTATATATAGTACTAGTGTTATAAGGAGATTGATTGCATCGCAACCAAACCAATGCGGAATGAAGGCAGCGTGCAATAGGTGATGGTGAATATATTGGTCATCACTCAATACCCCCTACCCCACCCCACCCCATAAAAATAAAAATAAAAATATTGGCTATCAACTATTAATGATTGTCACAACATGTAGTAACTATGTTCTAAATTAATTGTTCACTTTTACTTATTTTATAATTTAAATAGAGAAATGAATGTTCAATTACTAATCAAGAAAGAACTAATAGTTTCTCAAAGTGAAATTAGTCAAGTATTTGACATATTTAAGTTAAATCAGTAGCCTAATTAATACTTATTCGTCCAAAATTAATCGTCTTATTTAACTAACACGTGGATATTAAAGTTTTGATAAATTATATGGCACAACAAGTTTAAAAGTCTATAATGTCACTAATTAAAATTTGCCAGCCAACCAATCACCCATTTAAGAGTATTAAATTGTTGGTTGGGTTAAGGGTGATTGGAAGAATAAAATTAAATAGTTACTTTGTTTGAAATAGAACAATTAATTTAGAACAAATCAAAAAAGAAATTAAGACAATTAATTTGTGATGGAGTGAATACGTCTAACTAAATCGGAGTTCAGCGCTCACCAACACATGTTTATTCTTTATTTTGTCCCTCTCTTCTCTTCTCCCCAAAAAAAAACAAGTAGAGGTAGAGCCGGAGAAATTTTATCCTTGACCAATCATGTTAATTTTAACTCCACAATCTTTTCACAATTGTAGAATTATTTTATTCAATGGTCTTACCTGTGCAAGTAGACTAGACAGAAATATGTGAGGAGAGAATAAGACCAAGATCAATGAAGTAATTGTAGACTAGAATTTTTTGAGAAATGGGAAGAGGATGGACTTGCGAACTTTAGAAAACCACATCTAGTTAAGTTAAGAAACTACTCCCTCCGTCCCAAATTATGCCCGCGACTACAGTGCTGAAGAAGGGCTTTTTCAGCACAGCCAGCAAGACCTGTGCTTTCCAGATCTAGCGTCCAGCGAGCAACCTGCTGTCCAAGATGCGCGCCACATCTGGATTATATTTTGAAATCCCATCTTTTGCGCTCATGTTCTTTTATATCGCAATTTCAGCGCGATTTGATCATGATTTTCACGTGTTTCTCTTCCTACAATCACGAAAAATTGAATTAATTTCGGAAACATTCATTCTTATCCTCACAATCATGATAATCGTGAGTTTTAATACACAAAAAAAACCCAATTCCTTTTGTTCATCTTTTTTCTTCTCCGTGTTTTTTTTCCTGATTGTTTCAATGGATAATTCCATTATCGATTGTTTGAAACTACCAATTTCCTACACCGAATTGCTTGTTACTCAATCGATTCCTGTTTCTGATTACATAGTTATTTCGTTGGCAAATCACAGTGGTTTTAATTCAATTCCAAACTTTAATGATGATGATGTTAATTTTATTGCGGTATAATAACTATTGTGATGTTAATTATATTACATTGTTTATACATTTTTTTTTAATATGTTTTTGATTTTGTGTTTGTGTTTGTCCTTTTAATTTTATGTAGAACATAGTGATGAAGTACATCATATTTGTGTTCCATGTTAAGTATATAGTTATTTTTTGGTGATCTGTATATTTTGTTGGTTATGGATATATATCTGTCAGATTGTTTACTGCTATTATGTATGTGTAACATAGCTATTACGTTTTTATCTAATAGCTATTTATTAAGAGTTTTGGGAGATTATATCTTATATTTCATTTTTTGAACATATTTTGTAGGATTTTTTGGTGAAACAGACGGATCCGGCTTGTGGGCTGAACATAACAACTGTTTTAGGAGTTATTTAGATGTTAATAAATGTCAGAAATGTTACCATTCTGGGGATAATGTTTTTTTTATAAGAAGTTAGATTTCTCTTCTGTAAGATACCTTATCCGAATAGACTCAGAGATTGAAGTCCAATATTATTCGAATACGTTTCATAGTTGATTGCTTCTTCTCTAATGTAATAAAATTTTAACAGTGACATTCTTTTCATTTTATAGTTTTAATAAGTATTTTTGAATTATAGTTGTAACAATTGTAATTAGTTTTCGATTTTAGATAATAGCTATTGTGTACATACATTATAGCTATTACGTACATGACTTACGGCTATACCTCTTTTATGGGTTAACCTTCATCGACTGCAGCATCAATATCTAATATAATATAGAACTAAATTTTGTTACAAACAATTAAGTATGTTAAAGATAGATTACCAAATTAATATATCAACTAGTGTTAATAGCTATTTTCATAGTGATTAATACTTATTTCCATCGTAAAAATTAAGGAATCTGAAGAAAAAAAATCTCAATATGAGATGAAATAAAGGAAATATAATGATAATTCCGGATAAAAACCACGATTGTGATGGAGAAAATTACGGGAAATCTCAATCTAAGATGAAATTAAGGAAATATAAAGATAATTTCGGATAAAAATCAAATCTTCAAATCGCGTTTGGGATTGATCAAATCCTGCAAAATCAATCAACGATAGCTTTTTGAGTGGATTGATTAATGGTGTATATCGTGTGAGGCGTTTCCTTGTTAATAGTTATTGGGAGATGAAATGTGGATTTCGTGGTGAATGTGGGTTAATCGCCATTAATGGAGTTTGGAGATCGTGGGTGAAGATGACGCGAAAGGTTTCAGCGGTTTCTATCTTTTGATTGGTGAAGGTGAATGGTTGATTTTGTGGTGAACATGGTTAATCGCCATTAAAGGAGAAGGAGATCGTGGGAGGAAGACGATACCGAGGGGTTTCTAATACTGGTTTTGGAGATTAATCGCTGAAGAAATTCTTGAAATCAACTATTTGGGTTTCTAAAATCAGAAAATTCGTCCGATTTTGAAGCAATTGATGAAATCGTTCTGGAGATCTTGTTTACAGATATGGTGGAAGGGGATTATCTCGATTTAGGGTTTCAATTTTCGGAGAGAATTTCTGGAAAAAAAATCATTTGTTGGAATGACGATGAAAACAAGATTTTGTTTAATAGCTATATATGGATCTAGTGTGACGCGCTTTAGCACCAACAGTTGGCCAGCACCTCTTTTCTTGCCTTTGGATCCACGCCAATTTAATCCAGTGGCTAAATTGGTGTTCTGCAGGTGTTGAAATTATAGGCGTTCAGCATCGTAGCTGGGCCGCCAAATTATCTGTTCACATTTCCTTTTTAATCTGTACCAAATTATTTGTCTACTTTTTAAATAAAGGGTTCATTAATATGGTGATTTTTCTAATCATACCCCTTATGTTAAATATTGGAGAGAGAAAAATATAGCGAGAAGAGAAGGTATAATTAAATTGTGACTAGAATTAAATAAGGTCATGTTTGACATTTTACCGTATCTACTATAGAATTTGATGAAAATAACCTTAATTCCCGTGCAAAACATTAAATAGACAGATAATTTGGGATCAAAGGGAGTATTGAAATTCCCACAAGTACTTGCTTTCTTTACATGGTGCAATTGACAAGGATAAGACCAAGAAGGATCCAAAAAATATGTTGTTGGTGGGTGCATGTTAGTGGAAAGATAGACGTCGGGATTTGAAAATTAATGCAAAAAACGGAAAAATGTGTGAGTAAATAAATAAGTGGAAAGAGACAATGATTTTAATGGACATTGATGAGGAATTAAAGGTTTTTGTGAGTTTTCTGGTTATGGGGTTTTGGTACGTTTTCCAAAACGTTTTGGCCATTTTCTTTTCTTGTCAATTTGGCCCTCCACATGAATCCATATAGTAGTAATTAACTATTGCCCTGCCTGCATGTGAATTGTTTGTTTTCAATCCCTTTCTATGTGGATTTTTCAACCTTTCTGCTCAAAGAAACATTTCTACTAGGAATAGCTATTATTTTCTCTATAGTATTTCTTACTATTATATTAGAATTAAGTTCACAAAAGTTCCAAAGTAACTACCAAGAAAAAAAAAAATACCTTTCATGCAGGAGTTTTCTTGAAAAAAATACCAAATTAATATGTGAGTTAAGTCTACAATTAACTTTAACGAGAAAATATAAGTAGAAACTCTATGGTCAGGGTCCCTTTCTGAGAATTCCTCTTCGAGTCATATGGGGAGTTGAATGATACACACAATTATTCATTAATTCTTCTCAATAATTGAATTTATGGGGTCTACTTATAACACCATCCTCTCCACTCGTGTGTTTATTTGTGTTCAACTCTAAACAACGCGTATAATTAATGTATTTTGACAACAAAGATAACATTGTATCTAGAGTTCAAGTGAAAATAGAACAAAATAAATCCCTTCTCATTATTTTTTATTCTCCCTCTTGGAGTTGGGAGAAATCAAGTCAATTGAAAAATGCACCTATTGAAAGATCAAGTCCAAGCAAATAATAATAATAAAAAAACTAAACTAATGGAATCTTTACTCCATTAGTGTGAACCTTCATTAAATCAAGAAAGAAAAAAAAATGCAGAAAAAAAACCCTCTCCTTGTGATGGGTTAAGTTACCAAGGTACAGCCCCGGTTTTTAATGTAAGGCTATACTGCTTAATATTAAAAATTCAGTATAAATTGGATATTTATTTACTGTTGGATAAAAAAATTTACAGTTTAATTTTTTTTTGAACGAACATGTGTTATAATTTTGTAACACATGTATAAAACAGGTATTGTATATCCTAGGACGTGCGTTAATCACAATGAAATGTAACACTTATCTAAAACTTGTAATAATAACAAAAAATATTTAGTACTCCCTCAATTCCTAAATATAAGACTTTCATTACATGTTGCGAAAATTAATGAAGTAAAAATTAAAATATTTTTGTAATTAAAATATCAATATTACTCTCTTAAATATGACTTGTATACCCCTAATTCTATTTAAGATAGTAATATTGATATTTCAATTACAAAAATATTTTAATTTTTGTTTAATTAATTTTCACAACATGTACTAAAAGTTTTTATATTTAAGAATAAAAATAGTATATATTAATTTTTTAGTGTTTTGTACTTATTGCAGAAAATTGTAGTCAAATCTCTTTAATTTCAGTGGGACTGAGTCTCCAGAGCCAAGTATAGTATCATCTTTAATTCTTGTTTCGAATTTAAAGGAATTAGTAGAGTACAAAAAGAGGTGCAAGGAGCGGTAATAGTGGCCAAGTCTTCACCTGCCCTCAAATGATGACTTCTCTCTGTATATCTGATTTACTGCTTTGCAGATTTTTTTTGTCTTTTGTTTAATTGCTGTTAGCGAATGATTATACTTGTGTTTCTATATGCCCCGTATTTCTCTGTGCCCAAGTGTGTGTTTTTCCCTTTCTGTATAATATCTTTTTTTTTTTTTTTTTTTTGTTCTAGTCGTTTGGGACATCCGGTATCCACCGACAACGTGGTGACTATATCCGGACTCGGCCTCAAGGTTGGTCCGCAGCTTTACCGCTCAACGGGGATAGCCTGGCCCATACTGCTCTTAAACGGCGCTCTCAGCCGCAGGAAATCACGCAAGAGTAGAATTTCACCAGTGGGAATCGAACCCTCGTCAACGGTGTCAGCTTAAGCAGCTCCAACTATCTGCCCCAAAGCTCGGGATTTTTTTCTTTATAATATCTGCTTCTGGGTGTTAAGACTCATTTTTTCGATAATATATTCACAAATTCTCACGTCTTCAATTATAAATTTTAAACTATTAATTAAAAAATAATAATTTATCTACTTAAAAATTTCACCGTTAGATCAAATTAATTGAGAATTGATAATACATCAATATACGCTGAAAAACATAATTCTCAACACCCAAGCGTTTTCGCTTTTCTAGTGTGGGATGGAATAGGACTTCTGATTGAAACTTCAATACAACAACAACAATAGCATAACCCATTAAGTCCCCAATAATTGGGGGTATGGGCGGGGATGGACGGGATACGGGGACCTAACCTTTGTCAAACAAAGTGGTGATCCCAGAATCTGGCTAAAGCAGATGTATTGGAGACTAACCTAACCTTTGGCAACAAGTGCACGAAAGTGGTTGCTCATATAATACTACGTATAATAATGGTCCTCTATCGCGTCGCGTTTCTTTACTGAGAATCATGCCCTCAAAATGGAGGACAATGTTATTTGGCTCAAGTTTAGACAAAATTTGTGTCTCAATCCAGGAGTAAAAGGATAATTAACATTTTTTTAAGCGGGAATATATTCATTGCAAATACAAGATACAAGTAGGGGTGTCAACGGGTTCGGGCAGCCCAACTCCAGCTCATATACTCGAAAACAAGCTCGCTTCTTATGTGGTGAGCGTGAGCTTGACACATTCGATCAGAAAAAAAAGCTCGAACCCAGAATAAGATTAATATAATTAAAATATTATATAATAATAATAATAATAATAATAATAATAATAATAATAATAATAATAATAATAATACTAATTTTAAAAAAAACTTATATACATTATAATTATAATTATAATGTGTGGATTAATTCAATAGTCTTTTTTTTTGGGTAGAAAGGAGATTATATTAAAGAATGAGTCTTACAACAGGAGAGAGACATGTACAAAAGTTAAAGGAAGAGAAAACATGAAAAAGACAGCAGTAGGAAACACGGTACAAAATACATTGGGATGAATCACAACAAAAAGTGAGATGGTGTAGAAGAATTCAATGGGATTGTCAAAATTGGAATTGCCACCGACAATGGAATTAAATCAATATTTTGAAATTTGCAAATTTATCATTTGTTAAAATTTTAAGTGCATGGATTCTCTTGTTTTTTGTTTTTTTTTTTTATATAAGACTCCTTTTATTAGCATATCAAACAATTATGAAACTTTTGCTTCTTTTTGTGTATTCTTGTCCAAATTTAGTTTTAAGGCTCATTGTATTATACTATTCTTGAGACAGGATTTTCGTTTTCTTCGCTAATATAAGTGAGCTTGGGAAGCTCGTGAGTTAAGCTCGAGCTCGTGTTAAAATGTGAGTTGAGCGTGAGCTCAAGGTTTGTGAGCTTTTCCGGGCTGAGCGTGAGCGTGAGCTTTTCAATTTTTATGTGAGCTGAGCGTGAGCTATGCCAAGCTCAGCTCACATAGCTCGATTGACACCCCTAGATACAAGCTAGTGTTAAATTATATGGAAACGAATGCTATTAAATGAAATTAACATAACAGTAGCTAATTTTAGCTAAAATAAAAGATGAGTCAGAATATTTGTAGACATCTCTATAAAGATAAAGTAGAATAATTAACATCTAACATCAAGGGTAATTAGTATATTTAGCAAAAAAATAAAATAAAAGGGTAATTGGTATTGAAATTTCTTTTAGGAGCAAAAAGTTACTTTATTGTTACTATTATTATTATTATTATTTTAACAATGTTACCCCTTTAACCTAGCACTGTCAAACGGGCCACTAGCCCGTGGATCGGTTCGTGGTCCGCGTTTTTTGGACGGATTTGGACCAAGCTATTCATGGTCCGTTTAAATGCGGGCCATTTTAACCCGCTCCGTTTGGACCACGGACTAAGGCGGACCGGACAAAAAATTAATATAAAAAAAATATATTTTTTAAAGTTTTACTTCTCATTTTTTCAATTTGTTTTACAAATGTTTTCAAAAATAAACAACAAAACTTAATTTTTAAGCTTTATATTCTTTTTTTTTCAATTTTTCTTTTCAAATTTTAAAAATAAAAATAAAAAAGTCATTTTTAAGCTTTATTTTCTTTTTTTAAAATTTATTTTTTAAAATTAATTTGGTTCGCAGACCGATCCGTTAACCCGCGGATTTCTTATGGACGGGTATGTACTAGCATTTTCTTGGTCCGCAAAAATTGATCCAAATCCGTTTCGCTCCGTTTTAGGGTAATCCGCGACGGATCGGACCAGACCGGATCGGGTTGGCCCATTTGACAGTGCTACTTTAACCCAAGAAATTTAAGCTCACCAAGTACCAAAGATCATTTTCTTTTTAAATAAATTAAATTCTTTATATGAAAAGGCAAGTTTCATAAAATCTTATTTTTTAAATTTCGATACGAAACACGATCTAAATGGACAATGGATATTTCTCAAGAATTTATCCTCAAGCTAAAGAAATGAGGAGCAGTTAGCTGTCTCTGAGGAAGGATAAGTAGACACAAAAACCAACTTTGTGAATTCTTGAAGGTTTACCCTCTTGGTGGCAGACATCTTTTCTCTTGCAACAAAAAGACCATATAGCTGCTTTTTATGGATATGATTGGATTAAATCTCAGACTGATATTTTAATTTCAGTTTCAAACGCAAATTAGATTCTAGATTATTTAATATTTCAGATTAAATTTTTAGACTCAATTCAAAGACAATTTGAATCTCACTTTGAGTTTTAAATTAAACTAAACTCAAATCAGATTCAATCCAAATACACTTTATATGTCTTAATACAATGAAAGAAATTGAACAGTGAAAAACTATGACAGAAAGAGAAAGTGAACCTGAAAAAAAAGAAAGATGCAAAGATATATGCCAAGAAGATGTTACTTCTAGGAGACATTATTGTTTTTTTCTTTCCCTATCTAATTCTGATTCTCTTATAGAGACCAATACAGGTTGTTCTTGCACCAAAACTTTTTTGATAAAGTAGGTCAAAAGAAGGAAACCCCAATGGAAAAGAAACAATCATAACTTTTTCTATTTTTTCGCTCTGTAGATAATATTAATTAGAGAATCTCACACCTTACAACGAAAATTAAACTCAACATGCAATCTAAAAAATGATCTATCTTGACATTTAGAGATTACTAAGATGGAATAGATCCAATCTATCCGATCCCACTTCCTTCTCACAAATCTACATCAATGTCAAGAAAAGAGTTCCAAGAGACATGGTTACACTCATGACACTACTTAACAATTCTTAGCATAATTTCAGGATGAATATTCTAATGTTACCATCATTACTTATATATCATTAAATAAATTTAAACAATACAGATGTGGGACGGAGTTTTACACACAATGAACTCTAACCCAATGAAAGTTTTTCTTCACTTGGAGAATTGTCACACAGTCTTTAGTCAAATAACGAAGTGCACTTTAAGTGGTAAGACATTTCAATTTCAACCAATAGGTGAGAAGATCGAGTAATGTAAAAGGGAAGTAGGGAACCAATAAATATATCTTTCATCAAAAAAAATATCTTTATGGAATGAGATTTAATAAAAATAAAAATAAAAAACACAGTCTTTGGCCCATTGGTTCAGGAGTAAGGAAAACCAAGACATACCCATTTGTTATTCCAGAAAGAATACAGGAAATCCCATTGCTTATTATGTTGCCCCCACTTGAGAGGCAACACATTTAGTAATTCCTTTGTGGGTTGTAAAAGGTACTACATTAATGGAGATTGGCTTTTTGGAACATTTGGGACCTTAAGCTACTTTGGAGTTCAGATAACCTGTGGTTGCAAGACCAAGTGACCTTCAACATTAGGACCTGGAAAGGTCCACTTTTTTAATAACTTCTACATAAGTCAAACCATGAGGGTTATTGACAAGCATATGCCATTACACTAAGTCACTGACATAAAATAACATGGCTCTTAAATGTTGATTATCTTTTTTCATAGTTGAGGAGCATTATAAAAACTTTTCCTTTTCTTTTTCCAAAGATGAATTGATATTTTTATCTGTTTTATGGTTATCAATTAGTCTGGTCTTATTTATGGTATGACTTTTTACAAAATAGAACTTTCAATAGCATTTTCTAGATATAAGGTTCGTATACGATATTTAGGATATATTTGGATAACATTTTAGATTTTAATTTTCAATTTTATCCCATATCACATCTTTTTACAAACAATTCAACTTTTGCGAAAATAAAAATAAAAATTAATAACCCCAACTATCTCCTATTTGGGCCAATTCTTGTTGGTACATGAATCTAAACTAATGACCAGGAACTAGCTCAAATGATGAGCATCCTTTTGAAACCTTGGATGAAGGGGTTTTATTAGTACATTATGGGGGTACATGTGGGTAGTTCTAGTGAGTATTAATAATAGCCAGTATAGTTTACTTACTATTCAAAGAAGGAGGCAATACCAACACAAGTTGGCTCAGTTGGTAAGAATTTGGCACGTTCTTACAAATTTAAGTGTTCAATTCCCGTTGCCGACGTGAGGGATGTGTTAGTGGGTGATCTTTTTCTTTCTGTCCTCACCCGTGGTGATGACGGGAATCGAACCCACCCAAACTTTTATTTAACCAAAATGAAGAAGGCAATGCCAATCAAAAACTCATCAGTCTCTTTCATTATCAATTTCCAAAAAGAAAAAGATACTACTATTTTCATAGAGATATTATGACAAAATTCAAAGAGAAATATTTAAGATACTACCAAAAAAAATTCACAGAGAAAATTTAATACAATGGACCAACTAAAACTGAAATATGGCTCTGAATTATACTAGTACAATGGGTGCATTTAAGTATAGCGTGATAAATAATAATGTAACATTTCACTATATCAGATAAAAAAAACAAGTACTCCCTTCATTCCTTAATATAAGACTTTAAGGCATGTAACGAAAAATAATATATTTTTAATTAAAATACTAATATTATTATTCTAAATAGATTTATATACCTCTAATTCTATATAAAAGAGTAATATTTATATTTTGATTAAAAAGAAATTTTAATTTTTACTACAAGTCTTGAAAGTCCTATATTTAGGAATGGGGGTAGTACTACTTAATGATTATGCGTGATTTGATATTTGTAGAAATTGATTTTGCGTGTCGAAATTTATGATATGAATTTAATTCTTTGTTTCAGAAGACGGCCATCGCTTAGGCAGTGTATGTATTTAATTATCGTGACCTCCTTCGTCCGTCCCCGATATGCACCAAGGCCTGCTACACCCTAGCTAGTCACAAGTCACATATATATCACTCTTGAATTCTTTACTTAATTTTGCGGTTTCAGATATTTTGTTTCATTTTGTATTTCTTTACTTCCTACTACCTCTGTTCCTAATTAATTGATACATTTTCACATTTTTACACAGATCAAGTAAATGATTAGAAGTCAATAATTACAAAGAAAAAAAGTATAAATTACCTCTAATTAAAGTATGTTTTGATGTGAATGGGCAAGTGTGAAATTGTTGGAAACACTAAAGTATTAAGTAAAATTGACTAAGGGTAAAATTGGAAGAAACATGAAATGTTTATTAAATTTTGAAATGTATCAATTAATTTGAAACATCGAAAAAAGTGAAATGTATCAATTAATTAGGAACGGAGATAGTATTATTAACAAGCAAATGCTACTCATCTCATTTATTTTATTTAGATTTTCGAAATTTAATGCCTCGTTTCTAAAATTAGATAAAATTTCCAACTTCCCATTCAATAATCTTAATTAAGTAAAATTATCACTTTCCAACACATACCTAAAAAGTAGTTGGAAGAAGAGGGATATAGGAGAAAGAAAAGGAGATAGAAAAGGAGATAGAAAGACATAAATCTTAAATGAAATTAACGAGAATTAATGAGGATATTTTAGACACTTGCTTAATTTTACATCTAATCCATCAAAACTTTAATACCCATTTATTGACAAAATATACAGTTAATTTGGACAAATGAAGTACAGTAAATTATTTGTGTATAGACTACTACCTCCATCCCAAAATAAGGTTAACATTTAGACTTTAATTTTTTCCAAAAATAATGTTAATATTTGAACTATCAATGAAACTTAAATGAACTTTTAACCATTTTTACACTTCTTTTACTTTTAACTACAATTTCAATTTTCAAGAAGTAGTTAATGAGGATAAATGAGATTAATATAATTAATGAGGGGTATTTTAGGCTTATGTTTATATTTTAATCTAATCCATCACACAACTTTAATACCCGTGACAAAATAGACAGTTAATTTGGGACAAATAAAGTAAGTTATTACTACCTCCGTCCCAAATTATTTGCAACGTTTCACCTTTTGAGACATCCCAAATTATTTGTCACGTTTAAAAAACAATGCATCTTTACTACTCCCTCCATCCCTAAATAAGGTTAACATTTGACTATTTCACATGAATTAAGAAATTCCTAAAAACAATAAAAGTTAAAGGCAAAAGACTAATATATCCTCATTGACTACATCTTGGAAATTGAAATTGTGGTTAAAAGAAAAGTAAAAAGAGGGTAAAAATGGTAAAAATTCATTAAATTTTCATTGATAGTCCAAATGTTAACCTTATTTTGAGAAAAATTTAAAGTCCCAAATGTTAACCTTATTTGGGGATGGAGGGAGTATTACTTTTTCAATTTTACCCCTAATTTATTACTCAACTAACCATTAATAATAACTTTTCAGACATTAATTGAGGGCTATTTTTAACTTTTTTCTCATATTAATTGATTTCCAGTCATTTCTTTAATTTTGATGAAAAAGTAAAATATTGCAAATAATTTGAAACGGAAGTAGTAAGTAGTGTATAGACTACTCTAAAGGACCCCTTAAGACATATTTTGCAATTTAACTTCTTCACTTAACCCTAAAAACGGGCAGTATGAGATCATCATTCCTTGGAGTCGGGGCTCAATTTAATTTAATTTTTTTAGATGAGGAAACACAAGTTTTCAGGGCCTAGGCCCATTGAAATGAAATAAATGCAGATCCATAAATGTTAATGAAAAAGATAAATCCAAGGACATCAACTTCTATGCCGTGTTGTCATTATTTTATTTTCTTGGAAATGAAAACCACATTAACAGATCATTATTAAGAAAATGACTTGAGCTTAGAAAGTTCCCGAGTTGGTTAAGGTTTTTATGCCAAAAAAACCCCACAGCTGTCTTCATACTTATCCGTCGTTGAATGCAAAATAGTTAAAATAGTTATTTTGATCCAAAATAATTATTTTACATTATAGTCGTCAAAATTTTTATTTCAACAGCCTAAAAAAATTAGGTCGGTTCTAAAAAATTATGCATCAAAGCCTTAATCGACGAGAAAGATCCCACTCCACATTGTCGTTCTAAATATGTAATGACAAGTTAAACCCCACAGAGCAAAGACTTGTGGATTATGCGGCTGGGATTGTGTATCCAGCACAATCATATTCATATATCACTCCCAAAGAGGGAAAAAAGGAAAAACATCATAGTGCACTATTGGTTATTTTTAACTGTTACCATACACTTTGGGCCTCATAAAGTATCTGTTGAAAAGAGGGATAGAATAGGAGTCTTGATGGTCCAGTGAAAAAGGTCGTTCAAGGCAGGATTTCGGTCCTGCGTTCGATTCTTGCACTCCGCCCCATAAAAAAAAGAAAAAAGAAAAAAAAGGGATAGAAATATAAAAAGCCTTAGATCTAGAATGGGCCCTCTTGCAATTAAATAATGACTAAAATACCTATAGCTGCCAACCAATGTGAATGTCCAACAGCAATAGAGCGAGGGTATATATGGGATAAAAATCAAAGTAATTCTGATTATTATTGATCTGACTAATCCAATTACAATTTAAGGTCATTTCAACCGATCTAAAGAAAATTCTTGTTAATATGCAAAAAGGTTAAGAGGCCTGAGCACTACGTATGAAGAGAAGGTAATTGATGGAATTCAGAATTACTTTCATATTATTAGTAAGATATCAATAAATTTCAACATCTTGGATAAAAATTTACAAATTACAGAGTAAACCCTAAAATCAATGTTCAAGATAAGGGAAGCATGAAAGAGAGCGAGTTGGTTCAAGTGTAAAACGCCTTATGTGTGGATTGTGGATTGTGTGGAACGAAATGTGGTTTTCGGAAAAAAATTTAACAACTGGAATTTTTTTATCGAACATATGTTGATTTTGTTTTGGAACACCTGTTACGTAGTACATGTTATACCATTGATAACAAGTGTTACATAGGTGATTTAGAGTTTCTTCAAGTTTACCCTCATTATGCTATTATATACTCACTCCAATTCAAAATATAATTTTTTTTGGAAGTTTTCACACAAATTAAGATATTAATCAAGATGACTAAAGCACCCATAATTAATACTCCAAAGAACAAATAAATTAATAAAAAGTTGCAAGGAAACTACATTTTTTTTACCAAAATGAATATTTTGAAAAAATAATGTAGGGGTAAATTAGCCAATAAAAGCACAATTCTCGTAAAAATATCTATATTTTGCAACAAAAAGTAACTCTAATAAGACTTATATTATGAATTGGAGGGAGTATATTATAAACAAACGGGCTTGGATATTTAAATAAGGAAAAAAATGCATGTATTTTAGATATTCAAACTGATGATAGTTTCAAGATCAAAAAAGAATTGCGAATCACAAGGTTTAGAAGGTTCGAAGTCGAGACAAGAATCTGGGTTCTGAGATTAAGGAGCAGGAGATAATATCATAGTAACAGTAATTAATTATGAATTTGATATTTCTGTTTTCCTTTTTTAACATACAAAATTAGTCTAATTTGTTAATACTAATTACGATAATGTATTTGATTATAGTAATGGACAGCAAAAACCATGGAGCATATTATGGTCGGATGTCTCCATGAAATTGCTGCTTTCAGTGGTCCATTTTCTGCATTATTTCTTCATTGAGCTTGCAGCCAGCTGTATGAGTACTTATATAAGTAGCAGTAATAAAAGAAAAAATAAATAAAAGAAGAAATATATTAGTCTTTTAAAACCTTAGAAATTTATCTTTGGTGATAATTTCAGTGAAGGAATTGTCAAGACTATATGCCAGAAAAAATAAATGGGGTTGGACATGCATATCTGCGATTTAACTCATTCACTTATTTTTAGGGTGAGGTTATGGACTTTTAGTGTGTGTTTGATACGCAAAAATGGAAAGGCCTTTCCCTTCTCTTTCCATTTCGGCGTTTGGTTGGGCAATTTGAAGTGGGAATGACGATTCCAGGAAGAAGTAGGAAATGTCATTCCACACCAAAACCTATGGAATGGACTCCTCCAAGAGAAGCTGGAATCATTGATAAATAGTATAATTGACATTTATACCCCTCTTTTAATTAATTATTACGTTCATTTTATATAGCAACATATTCATATTTAGTCATAAATATTATATTTCATAGATGGTAATTTTATAAATATTTCTTTTTCTTGGTAGTAGTTTTAATCTATTTTTAAATTTAAAAATAAAGATATTTTTATTACTATGTTGACATTTTAATAAAATATATATATATATATATATATATATATATATAATATCAATGTTATTCAAGTAAGATTTTGTAATGAATGTTTAATTAAGTTTTATCACTAGTATATGCTAAAAGTGCATTTAGGTCATATTCTGTTTAAATCTATTCCATTCTGACATTAAAATACAGTTTTACCAAACACAGAAAATGAATCGACATTCCATTCTGCCTTTGCCTTCCAAACACTGAAATGGAAAGAGGATTCTGAAGTCATTCTGGGTGGAAAATGATTCTGCCTGGAAAGGGATTTCATTCCAGCGTACAAAGTGTGATGTTAGAGTCTCTCTCTCTCTCTCTCTCTCTCTCTCTCTCTCTCTCTCTTTTTTAAATCACAATCGTGTTTCTTACACCGTTAACCATTAGGAGAGCTTATTTAACGCAAGTAAAAGATTAAGTCATTTGACGCGAACTCCTAAATTCAAGGAATTAGTTTGTTTTTTTTTAAATAAATCCACAAAAAAAAGAGAGAAAACAAAGAGATAGATTAGTTTGTAACTTAGAAAATTTACCTTTGGTGAGAATTTGAGTGAAGAAATGGTCAAGATTAATATAAAAGAGTTTGTCTCCCTAAATTATTTGTAGTATATATAATTTTGATGTGAAATAGGTGACTACGACTAACAGCAAATATTACTTTTATATTCCCAGAAGTAGTACAAGTTGGCAAAGGCAATAAAAGGCTACTACAACACCAGCTCTTTGAAAGATATATATATATATATATATATATATATATATATATATATATATATATATATATATATATATATTCACGTCTGAATCTTTTATAAGAGTATCTGCTGCCCTGTCAGACCCCAATTTGATCCTATCCTTGTTTGCCAGACCAATTATTTTTTTGTCGTAAAGACAAATCTTTTATATCCTTCCATGCCATGTAACCCATCTTCAATAATAATAATAATAAATGATACAAGTTTAACCCGTAACCTATAATTCTGAGAGTTAGAAGCCTTATCTTAATTGACATTTTTTTTAACAAAAGTCGTATTGAACATCATTCGATCTTTAGCTTATCTGCTTTCCTTCTTTAATCGTTTCAGGTGTGAAGTTAGGGGTTTCATAATAGTGAAGAGAGATATATATTATCAGTAGTGACGGATTCAAGATGTAGTGACAGTGGGGTCACTCATTTATAGACAGAACCAAGAAATAAATTAAAATTTCTCCATAAAAAATTCGACGTTTCATAAATGTTGGGTGTGGAAGGGGCATACAGACATAGCCGGACGCAGGAGTCGAAATCTAGTGGTGCAAATCGAAATCTGATGGTGCAAATCTGGGGGCGAAACTGATAAAATTCTTGGAGGGGCAATAAAAATGGCAAAAAAAAATTCTAGTGGTGCAATTGCACCACTTTGCCGGTCATAGATCCCGGCGCTGCGTATAGATTGGCTGACCGCCGCACAATATTTTAAAAACATCACATTTTATATGAGAATTTTTTCACAATAAACTATTTTATATTTATGGTAAAAATCTTTATAAATATTAAAAACATCACATTTTATATGAGAATTTTTCACAATAAACTATTTTATATTTATAGTAAAAATCATTATTAATATTTGTATTTATAAATTATTTTTTTATGACGGTTTTAACAAATTAATAAAGTACGATGGTTTAGGCTAAAACTAAATCTGACAATCAATTTTCCTCTTCTTTTAGAAGAGGGAATGAAGTGGAGGGACAAAAATACCACTAACTCCGGTGAATATTAGTTAGTAAATGTAAATATTTTTTTAGCGGATTTCTCAATAAAAAAAATCATATTATGTGTGAGACAAGTAAAAATTTTTTAAGAAAAAACATTCAAATAAATAGAAAAAATAGCAAAAAAATTGATTGGAACTCACATGACAGTCGAGAGAATTGAATCACCACGTCATTGTCTTCTGTGCTTGGTATTGTTTGAGTTTGGGATTACCAAACTTTCTAACGGGGTCACTAACTTACCAACTTAATAACATAGACATGATCATTATGTGTATATAATTAAAATTAAACAAAAAAAATTCAGTGGTGCATCTGTCTCTGATTATCAAGGGCGGACCTAAGTGATGGATGTGGGTGCCTTGGCCCTCCCAATTTTATTTTTAAATTGGAATTTTATGTATACTCTATATTTTGCCTATAATTTTACTTTGCCCTTATAATGTTTTTGCAATTTTCCCATAATCTACATTTCTGGTTCCGTCCATATATATTATTACTCGCCTTGTCCGCCATTAAATATGAACATTCCCTAATAAAACGAATAAGAAAATGATGGTTTAATTTCATACACAGAGAGAATTATACATTTATGAAGATCTTTTTACTATTTTTTCATTCATATCTTGTGGGCATGTTTGATGATTTAAACTACAAATACTAGACCACCATATATATATATAGGACCACAAAAAAAAAAAAAAACACATGCATTTGTATGGCCATGATAATCTCCTTCAGCCCATGAGAATATTTCTGTTTCTTGTTTTTTCCTCCATCTTTTAGCTTCTTTTGGGACAGAAATTCTCAAACCCTTGTTTTCAGACTCAGCAGATAGAGATATGGCCTACAAATTCTGGGATTAAAACTTTTGAACTCTCAAAAAATTAAGTTGAATATCTATCTATATGCATTGTTTACAGTTCTTCAAGTTCAAAGTTTAACATTTAGAGACATATCCACATATAAATGTAAATTTTATTTTATTTTATTATTTTATTTCTAAATTTCAGAGTTTATAACTACTAATGAGTTGCAGGCTGCAGGTGGTAAGAAAAACATTAAGGACCACAACAGAGCAATTACAGTATGGTAACTATCAAATGACAATGACTCCAATTTGAAAATCTCATCCTTTCCTTCCCCAGATATTTAAAATAGCAATCCTCTTATTTTGTATATAACTATTTTTCTCATTCAATGGTGCATATATGTTGGGAATCATGCTGGAACTAGTAAGAAAATATTAATTCAGTTGGCACAACTGTTCTGACTAATAATAACACATGATTTTGTTGGAGTAGCGTAAGTGTACACATATAGTATAAAGAAAAAAAGAAGATTAAATAATCAACATACATGAATATCGATATTTTCAGCTCGACACCCTAAAGAAAAAACTTCACTATATAAATTTTAGACTGATCAAATTACAAACCCTCACAATTGCGTAATTTTTTCTTAAATAGCTGTACAAACAGAATTAAACCATAGTTTACATAAGTGGAAAAACAAGAAAATGTTGGTCAAACTTGGATTTTAGGAGGTCAGTTTACCGTTGAAGCAATGTCTTCCTCCATTTCCTGATCCACTTGTCATGCTTTTCCCCGCTAGCTTTTGTTTTTTTCTTTTCTTCGTTGGGTACTATTTCTCAAAGTCCTAGTTTCTTAACACAAGCGATGTGGAATATTGAGAGAATCTCAACATTTTTCTATGCAGAAGAGATACGTGATTTTCTTGAAATGGCAAAAAATGTCTGAAATGGGGTTTTTTCTTACGGACAATGCTATATGGTGACAAAATGGTAAATAATTGGGTGAATCCCTTATACCAACAAGGGTGTGAATAGTGTTTAATTTTAGTGTTTAGCCAAACATCATTTCCCTTTCCTTATATCCCAATCGGCTTCAAAATTGACCATTTTCTTCCCCTATGTACTAACCTTTTCAAGAAACACAAGAGTTATGAACTAAAACTCCAAGTGTCTTTTCTATGGCTAATTATGGTATAGGAAATTCATCAGACTTAAGAAGGGAAAATTATGCTAAGATTCGCCAATGAACAAAAAACTTTTGCAGTTGTGAGATAAATGCGGGTCCATGACTAATTGGTTTAGGACAGATCCAATAACTTGGAGGATGAAATTTAATATTCCAAATTGATTTTCTAGGAAAAAGAATTTCCCTAATGATAAAATATGTGATTTTCAAAATCTTGAAAGCGACTGCAAACTACATCATTAGATTCATCATCGAATAGGTTAGGCTTAGGATACAGATGGTTCAGAAGAAGAAATATCAATGGATTTCTCAACCTCATCATCAACTTCTAATATTGACAAACAAGGACTAGTAGAGGAATTAGTGGAAGAAGAAAAGGATAAAGGAGAAGTAAAAGAGTAATCTTGAGTAGTAGAAGAAGAACAATGATCTTCATGATCATTATTATCAAAACTAGAAGAAGAAGAAAAAGAAAGAGCAACCAATAAGTCAACAAAGGCTCCAACTATATAGCCATGATTATTTTTACTATTAACCCTTAGATAAGTAGCTAAAAGCTCTTCAAGACAATCCCAATCCTTCAATCCATGGGCTTCCACCATTTCCTCCATTGATCTTCTAAAATCCACAAAAGGGTCCTTGGAATCAACAGCCATTGCAACACTTTCCTTAAATGGAAAGTCAACATTTTTAACTTCATCTACTAGTATTGAACTACTAGTTTCACCTGGCTCAAAGAAAAGTCTTTCTGATCTAATTAACCCTTTAATCACTTTCTCAATAGACTCTTCTTCTTCTTCTTCGTCTTCTTCTTCTTCGTCTTCATCTTCATTAATTATTATATCTTTCGAAGCAGTCGAGATTAAACTAGCGGAATATTCACTGCTTTCAGAACTCTGCTGAAACTGTTTGTTCGTGCTTCCTGTTTCGCTAACGAAAGTAGAGTTCATTGTCTTGAAAACATTGTTTTCAACTGCTCTAAAAGAAAGAGTTTTAGGGGTTCCACAAGTTGGCCATGGCCAAGAAGAAGTTGTGGTTGAGTCCATTGATTTTGTGAAGAGGAAAGGGAGCTTCATTTTCTTCACCATTTGAAATGAATCTATAAAAAAAAACTAGGGTTGGAATGAGGAAAAACAGTGTTTGGAGATTAGAAATTTTTTTCTTGTGCAATGGTTGTTGTTGTTTTTTTTGGAGTTGTAAAATAAATGTGAGTTTCTGATTCCTGCAGTGGCATTAAAAGATAGAGACGGAGGGTGGTTCAATTTTTGAGATTTTAAAGGAGTGGTGTGAGAAGTTAGATCAAGAAAGAGAGTTTGGTGGGGCCAGTCCACACGTTTATATATACATGCATTTATATTTATTTGAGTAATTGCATTTGCCAAAAGTATAGTTTAGGATATCCCATTTTTCTATAGTTTTTTTTTGCGGTAAAAATTAGAAAGTAGAAAATATTATTATTGTATCAACTATGTCACTCCAAAATGTAGGAGATTAATAAAAACCAACGTGCTTGTCTTGTTTAAAAAAAAAAAATACTATTTCCCCAATTTGTGTCTCATTCCATATCCTCACTAATAGATTATTGACACGTGTTCACATTTTTTATACGGGTTCCATTATTTTTGTTAGGTTATAATTTTTTTAATTAAAAAATTAACACATATTAATTTCTTATTAGTGACATCGAAAATGAGACACGAAACGAAACAGAAGTGTATGTCTTCTTTTTTTTGGGTTAAGAAGTGTATGTCTTCTAGTGATAAATTTAAATGGTTTTGTGTTTTTTTTTCAGTTGACCTCCTTCCGTGTGCCAAGGTTTTGTTAACTTCTTTTAGTACTAATATAATAACAAGGTAATTTAGTAAAAAATAAAGAAAAAAAACTAAAAACGAGGTCCATGGATTCTCCATAAACCCTCCTCGAGTTTGCTAATGTTTTTGTTTTCTTTAATAAAGGAATTGTTATGACTAACTAAAAATATCTTTAATAGCAAATCCCGCTTTAATTCATGTTGCCGAGTATAGTAATATTTTTGCTTCATCTTTGGGATCACCGGAAGGTCACCAATATTTACCCAATGCTGATAAGATCAAGTACATGCTAAAAGGAAAGGCAAAAATATTCTCACCAAGAGATACGGAAAATACCCTCAAAAGTCTTAAGTAGCGGCCTAACTTCAAAGGGCAGACTCCTGATGAAGATTTCTACAAACTCAATATCGATGGAGCCTGATATGGTAACTCTGGAGGAATGGGAATGATCATCAGGAACCACGAAGGGAAATTTATAACAAGGGCTGCAAAATTCGTCTCAAACTCCCCCAACACGGAATATACTGAAGCAAATGCTCTCTTAGAAGGACTTCGGTTTGCTCAAAATCAAGATGTCAACAACTCATTATTGAAAGTGACTGCCAAGCACTGGTCAACTAAGTTCATTAAATGGAAGAGGACTTATCTCCTTAGGACACATTGTTAGCCAAATAAAAAATCTGTTGGGGTTTAGTATATAGCTAATTTGTCTTTTGCGCACAGATCTTATAACATTACTGCTGATAAATTGGCATAATGAGGTTTCGAACCTCCACTCAATGGTTTGAAAACTCACCGAGTTTTCTCCTCATCGTTAAGTGATATATAAATGCATTTTATTAAAAAAAAAAAACCTAAAAATATCTTTAGCGAAAACTAGAACGAGTAAGTTACTATTAACTTGTCATTATCAATGGAGTCGTAGTCTAGTGGGACATCAGTACCTTGCGATCTTGAAATTTCGGGTTTAACATCGGATAAGTGCTTAAAAAAAACACCTCCATGTCAATACAAAAAATAAAAATAAAAATAAAATTATGCTAGCTTGTCATTTACAGCCTACCAGTCCCTGTGCCTTTTTCTGTTGGAGGAGCTCTACACTGCCAATCCAGGTTTATCTATAACTTCTATTCTATATTCAATCCTTGATAATGTAATTTTCACTAATGATGTTACCTCTCTTGTACTAGAAAGAAACTTTTTTTTTACATAAATACTTGTGTATCCCGGCCCATTTGTTTCTATTAAACTATTTTCATTCTAAATCGAACACAAAAGAATACACTTATAAAAAAATAAACATTTAATAGAAGATGTAAGGAGTGTAATATGTTGTAAAAACGTTCTCAAAAAGCAGGAGCCAATAACCACAATTTGGGTCAAGATCGTATATCTCCATACATGTGATCACCACTTAGAATTCTACACGTGGACATTTTTTTCAATTCTATATATACGTAGCGAATTGTGAGTGGTTGAAGATATGAATGAGGACATGCACGGGACAGACGATTATTTATCCCACAATTTTGATGTTCTTCGACATGAAATGAAAGCAACGGCATCATTTGCCGCCTAATACTACTACTACTACTACTACCCCATACATAATTACTACGTACCAGTGTTTACATTTATAAGCTTCTGCTGTTTTTCGAGTTTTGCCCACACAACCAAAGCAAACGTCCTGCAAAGGACATAATTTGTGAATGTTAATTGAGAGAACAAATACAGACATGATACTTTAGGGCGAAATATAAGAAGACATACAATTTAGTAAAAAACTTTGCAGGAGAAGGCGATATGTAAATTTTTTTTTAAAAAAAATATCTTAGAAGAAAATAAAAAATTTCTTATAGAAATCCGATTGCAGATTAGCGACCAAGATTTAATTCGGGGTTTTGAGCATAAAGATTCCAGTGACCTGTAAAAAGTGGACCTAACCCTTGAGAATGGGGTAATACATTTAAGAAATTATTCCATCGAACATATTCTCCTCTAGATTCAGGAATAGCGACATATACTAAATTCCATGTCCAAGCCAAGAAACTTGCGCAAAAAAATGTTCCGTTAGATCCATCATTATATATAGACCTACAAACTTATTCGGAGGACAAAATGTAAATTGTTAATCTTTTGTCAATAGTCTTTCTGAATTTTTCAAATTTTTATAAAGAAAAATACGTAATTTTCAAAATTTTGAGACGGGCTATTTGTGTCCTTGGTTGAGAACTTATTATTTCAAATGCATGCTCTTTGGAGAGGCCTTCAAGTCCATTTCTCTCTCATACATCTGCTTCACTAATGACACCTTTTTGTATCGTTAGCTTCAGACCCCATTTTTTGGCTGGTAAAAAAACAACTTTGGAAATCTTGTCCTGAATCTGGGGATATCATATCAAAGTGATCCAAAAAGGAACCACACTCTTGAATATGGATCCCACAGTTACAAATAAACAAAATTTGCCAGTAAGGGGTACTTTGGATCTCGAAAAAAGAGATGGAAGAAAATGTTCATTAACAATATATTCACACCCCCATTTTATATGTTCACACTCCCCTCCCTACATTTTTTTTTCTCTAATTTTAAAAAAAAAAAAAAAAAAAATCCTCTCTTCCTTTTTATTCTCTCCCCGAAAACAATCCCCATCCCACTGCCGCCTTTGAATGGCGCCGGCGCCGGCATGCTGCAACTGTTGGCTGGCATTTACCGCCACAAACAGCCGGATTATGGTCAAATCTAAAAAAAATCTAACCGTATTTTTGGATTTTCTGTTCAAAATCTAAAAAAAATAAAAATCTGATCGAATTCTGGCCAAATGGATGACGATAATAGTGATTTTCTGGATGAAATCAATTTTGGATCGATAAACGTCACATTTGCCTGTGTCGTTATGGTATTTTACTACTTTTCTTACAAGCGCCGGTACCGTCGAGTCTAGCGAGCTTTGCATAATGTATAATAAAGTTTCTTCATACTCAAAGAGATGGGAATTGAACTCGCGACCTCTTGAATGTATGTGTTGCAATTGGCCGCTAAGCTAAATGATCATTTGTTATTTATTTCTCCTCCTATTATATTTATTATAATGGAATTTTGGATTTTGTACCTTTACTTATTTTAATTTCTCTTTCTCTTTGTGTTTTTATTTTTTTAATGAATCAAATTAAAATTATTACACTCTCATTAAAAATTTAATAATTAAATGTCTTTAATTTTTCTTTAAAAAATATATTTCATAAACATAATCTATGTATTTGTGTTTGTCTAGAAATAACACAATATCTAACGACATAATATATAAACGTCGCTATATGAGCCGCAAAAAGTAACAATTTATAACAACAGGTAATATAAATGTCACTAACTAACATTAAATTGTCAGTAAGAATAAAAATTACTATAATCGTCGTTATGAAATGTCGTATAAAATCCAAACATAGCGACGTTTGTATGAAATGTCACATGATTTAACGATGTTGTATATAAATGTCGCTATATGAGTTGCAAAAAGTAGCCATTTATAACAACATTTAATGTACGCATCGCTAACTAACATAAAAATATCGATTTTATCAACAATTATTATAATTGATGCTACGAAACATCGTATAAAATTCAATTTTAGCGATGTTTGTCTGAAAAGTCACAAGATCTAACGATATAGTATATAAATGTCGCTATATGAGTCACAAAAAGTAACAATTTATAACATTGAATGTAAATGTCGCTAACCAACATCAAAACGTCGGTATGAACAACAATTACTATAACCGTCACTATGAAACGTCACATAAAATCCAAACATAACGACGTTTGCAAAAGGTGTTGCTTTAACTTACTCATTTTGGTTTTAAACGACCTTTGAAAAAAATGTTGGTACAAAAACGTCACAAAAGACTATTTTTGTTATAGTATGGGCGCGGCGGACAATTGGACACGCGCCTGTGAGGGGTGCCGCGGATCCAGCAGCACACGCCTCTCATAGGTGTCGCGTTATGGTTCACATGGAGCTCGATTCCAGACCTTTTTTTGGAATCTTTTAATTTTTCCAGTAGTTAAATAGATTTTTATTCTACATTACTTAAAAAAAAAATCAAATTAAACTATTGATTAGATTACTTTGATTATTTTGTAGTTGGAAAGTTTGGACGAAGCCGATAGGGACCTTGAAGAATTTCCTCTACAGAGGATGATTGGTTTGATACCGGGCTATAGTTAGCCTCTACAATTATTATAACTCCGTTTTCAAGGAGAATCTATAGGAATGAGTAAATCAGCACGGCATACAATATAAAGTGTATGTTGTTGTTCGGACAAGGAAATGACAGGATTACAGTGCATCCAAGTGCTACTGAGGGTCTCGGCAGAGCATCAAATGCTTGTGATAGGATAAGAACATCTGCTAGAGGCTGCCTCCTAGAAGAAGATCTTGTGGAAGATCTAAAGTTTCCTAAGATTTTTCTGAACATACCATCCCATTTTAGGGAATGAATTACTATAGGTGGGGAACACTCATCCTCTTTGTCGTCATTACCATCAAGCTCATCACTGTTCTCAACATATTTCTCACTTTCAGACTCCTCAAAATAATCCTTCTCGGACCAGGACACCCTCTCTTGTAGGTTAGCTGAGGTATCCTCTACAGAATGAAGAGGTGGGTGTGAGCTACCACTAGCCACCCATCCTGGATGGGGATCAAACCCGTCATCAGGGGTGGCTATGAGGGTGTTCGAAGTGACCGACCGCACAGGGCCCCCAAAAATTGAGGGCCCCCAATTTCATGTTAGTTTATATATATATATATATATATATATATATATATATATATATATATATATATATATATATATATATATATATATAATAAAAAAATAATTATTATTTTTAGGCTTTTTTATGTTCATAAGAATTAAAGTATATAAATAATTTTCTTTTGTGGACTAACCAGCCCATTTATTGGCAAAGGCCCAAAATTGAGTAGTCATCTAATTTCCTTCATCTTTCAGGTTAACCAATTAAATTCGTCTTTCAACTTCATCTCCAAATCTCCACGGGTCCTGCGCAGGACGCAGCTTTGAAAATCAATTAACCATTAGCCATCTTGATCTAAGGTTTAAAAATCAAGTTGATTGCTAAATTCAGGTTCTTTCGTTTCAACTTATATTTGTTACTTCTCTATAAATTAGTTTATTATTTTTTGTTGTGGATATTTGTTTTTTAGTATGTCATCTAAAATTAGAAAATATGACTCTGGATATGATAAGCGTAAGAAACAGAAGAGGGTCAATGAGTTAATCGAATCTCAAAGAGGGGCTATTTATAAGTTTGTTACTAAGGAGCCTCATGTTTCAACTAATAATGATGCTGAAGATATTGTAAACTCGAATGATAATGATGCTAACATTGATGGTGTTGTATCTTTGAATGATGAAATTGTTTCTGGTGGTGATGGTAATGTTGAGCCTATTGTGAATGATGATGAAACAGTTAATATTGATTTGATCAATTCTCTTGATGATGAGAACGATGATGTCGATGATTCTGATAATATTGATAATGTTGAGAAACTAGAACAACTAGAAATGTCTCCTATGTTCGATATATTTGATCCGAGAAATTGGGATTCCATTGATTCTAGAATGATTGATGTTTTAGTGGCCAAGGGTCCTAAAAGAGATTTGTCAATTGAGAAAGGACCTAAAGATAAATTCTCTAGACGATTTTCTCCAATATTTTATACTAGAGTTTTACCAAATGGAGAAAAGTGTGATAGAGATTGGCTTGTGTATTCAAAGGAACTTGACAAATTGTTTTGCTTTTGTTGTAAACTATTTAGAAACGTGCTCGGAAGGGGTCAACTAGCAACAGAGGGTTTTGGAGATTGGGCACATATTAGCACTAGACTTAAAGATCATGAGACAAGTGTAGAGCATGCCAAGAATATGGCTACTTGGTATGATTTGCGTTTAAGGCTCCTTAAAAATCAAACTATTGATAAAACGACCGAAAAACAATTGGAGAAAGAAAAGGATTATTGGAAAAAAATGTTGTTTAGAATTATTGCAATTGTGAAATTTCTTGGAAAACAAAATCTAGCTTTCCGTGGTAAAAAAGAGAGGTTGTATGAAAATAGAAATGGAAATTTCTTGGGATTAATTGAGATGTTAGCGAGATTCGACCCGAGTTGTTCGAGAACATGCCAGGGCGTATTACAAGCGATGAACTTCATTTTCATTATCTTGGTCACAACATCCAAAACGAATTGATACTTTTGCTTGCCTTTTCAATTAAATCACAAATCATTAAGAAAATAAAACAAGCAAAGTATTTCTCTGTGATTCTTGATTGTACTCCTGATTCTATTCATCAAGAGAAAATGTCATTGATTTTAAGATATGTTGATGTTTCTTCTAGTGTTGTTCATATTGAGGAGTCTTTTTTAGGATTTTTGAATGTGAATGATACTAGCGGCCAAGGACTTTTCGATGTTTTGCAACATGAACTAAAGTCCCTTGAACTTGATATAGATAATGTGAGAGGACAAGGTTATGACAATGGATCGAATATGAAAGGAAAGCATCAAGGAGTAGAAAAAAGACTTTTGAATTTAAATCCTAGAGCTTTTTATAGTGCTTGTGGTTGTCATAGTCTCAATTTAACATTATGTGATATGGCCAACACATGTGGTAAAGCTAGGGACTTTTTTGGGATAATACAACGTATTTACACAATATTTGCAAATTCTACTAAGAGATGGCATATTTTGAAAGATAATGTGAAAGGATTAACTCTTAAATCGTTGTCAACTACTCGTTGGGAAAGTCGTGTTGATAGTGTAAAGGCTATAAGATTTCAAATTATGGAAATTTGTGAAGCTTTACTTCAAGTTGCCGAATCTGATAATGATTCTAAAATAAGGAGTGAAGCTAAATCATTAGCGTTAAATGAGCTTGGCGACTTTGAGTTTTTACTTGCAGTGATCATTTGGTATGAAATATTATATGCACTTAATTTAGTGAGCAAGCATTTACAAGCAAAGGATATGCTTATCGATGTTGCTATTGAAGAAGTGAAGGGGTTGATTTCCTTTTTTGAGAAATACAGAGAAAGTGGTTTTCCTGAAGCTATGAGTATTGCTAAGGAGATTGGCATTGAAATGAATATTGATCCTGTGTTTCCTGTAAAGTGTGAAATTCGAAGAAAAAAGCATTTTGATGAGAATCCAAATGATATGCCATTATTATCTCCTGAGGATTCATTTAGAGTGGATTATTTCTTATACATTGTTGATCAAGCAATTGCTTCACTCAATAAGAGATTTGAACAATATGAAGAATATCAAAATATTTTTGGTTTCTTGTTTACATCAGATAGGTTGCATTCTTTGGATGATTTGAGCCTCAAGTCTTGTTGTATTCATCTTGAAAACGCCACTTGAGTGTGGGCAATCGATATCGATGGAAATGATTTGAATGTGGAGCTTAAGTTGCTTAGAGAACTATTGCCTAAAGAAAAGATGGGGACCTATTGATATTTTGATGTTACTTGAAGCGTGTAGATTGTTTTCCTAACACGATAATTGCATACGAGAATTTTGTTGACTATTAGGTTCTTTGTTGCATCTGCGGAAAGGAGTTTTTCAAAATTAAAGTTGTTGAAGTCATACATGCGTTCTCTGATATGCTCGGGGAAAGACTTCGATGGATTAGCGATGATAGCGATTGAAAATGATATTTTGGAGCAAATCAAATATGAAGATTTAGTTGATGATTTTGCTACTAAAGAAAATTTAGAAGGATCGTTATTTTTTAAGTGAAGAAAGTTTATGCTGTATTTATAATTGCTAAGATTTTGTTTAAAATGCTTTAGTACATTTTGGAGAAAAAAAATTATAATACAATTGTAATGATTTTTTTGTTATATTTACATAAAAGTCATTTTTCTCCGGTTATGTAGGGCCTCATTTTTTTATTTTGCACAGGGCCTCCATAATGTTTGAGCCGCCCCTGCCCGTCGTATAAGGCTTTTGGGTGAGTGGAGTAAGGTTTTGTTTACGTCTCTATTTACATCATCTCTCCTCCAACACACAAATTTCCCGTTGATTGATGGTTCAAGCAGACACCACCTACTAGCGCAAATACTCTTTAGTCTTCCACCACTCTTTCTTAGTACTCCATTGAAATGTCAAGATAAATGTAATCGTCACTACACTTCTGACCCTAAACTATAGGTACAAGATTTTGGCACTTAAATTTTCTTCCCTCATTACACACAACAAAACGAGGTAGTAATTGTTAGTATCATCAGGGAACTAATTATAAATCTTGAACCATCCCAGTGAAGATAACTGTTGGGTACACATCAATCAATTTTTGGAGGGAAATAATGCAATTTAAGAAGCCTGCAATAAATAGAGATAAAAGAAACAAGGAGGGAGTGGAGATGAAGTTGGATGGGATTATCATGTGAAGCAATTAATATGGAAGCCCCCCAACAATATCAATATCAATATCACGTGTAACCCATATGCAATTCAAGAGGCCCAAAGATTAAGGGAACGGTAGCTACTTTGTCTGAGGAATTGATATTTTGTTTCTTGAATTAAATGAATTGGTTTGATAAAAACAAGAATGAATCAAAATCCCTGGCTTTTGTAATGAAATTTTAAGAAGCAGAAAACAATGTATTTTTTAATCAAAATATTAATATTAATTATTCTCTTAAATAAGATCAGTATACCATTAATTTTATTTAAGAGGGTAATATTGATTTTTTGATTTAAAAATATTTTTCTTTTTGTTTTCTTAATTTTCATTATATGTACTTAAATTACTTATATTATGGAATGATGAGAGTAATAAATTTACAATTATTAGGAGATGGACTTCTCTGATCGTAAGGTTGGAATTCAATGACTAATGGTCCAACATATGTTAGCTGTATGGGGCCATTTTGCTCCCACGATGTTACATGATTTTGGGCATAAAATATAGGATGTGGATTTGAAAACTACTAACGCCTAAACTCTTTCTGCTTCAAAGGACCATTCTAATTCTACCAACATAAATAACCAGAAACTCATAATTACCTATCTTACACAACCCCTCAACTAGAGTTGCCCACTATCCAGCATACGGTTCTATATTTATACGATTCAATTCGATTTTTTACACGGTTTCAAAGAAGAAATGGCCCAGAGAAGAAAATTGAATTTGAAAAAATAAAATAAAAAGGCCCAGAGAAGAAAAAGGAATTTGAAAAAAAAAAATTAAAAAGCCCAACTCAGCCGTTGTAATACCATCCCAACGGACAGTTAATCTGGGCCATCCATCTCTAACGGCCACTTGATCTGAGCCATCCATTTCAACAAACAATTGTTGAACCGTCGGTCCGAGTCCAATCTGAGTCTGGTGCTGTCCGGTTCCATTTTGAGCATCTCTGCCCTCCACACCACCACCACCCCTCCCCCCAAAAAAAAACCCTCTTCTCTTTAGGGTGGTTGTGTGGTTTTTTTTTGGGAGTTAGTAGTTTGGGCGCTGTGGCCCGGTGTCGAACTCAGGACCTCTCGGTCGTGAACGAAGGGAAGTCCCACTGGGCTACGGCCTTCTTGACAGGGGGTTGTGTGGTTATTTAGTGACTATGAAAGGTTTGAAGAATATGGTGGAGCCGATCCAATAAGTTTCGGTCCTTCCTCTCTTTCTCAAAATTCACTGTCGGCCCTACTTGTAATAGTATGACCGCCAGTGGCGGAGTCAGGAATTTATCTTTGGGGGCACAATTAATATTGACAAAATAAATTCATAAGAGCATATAAAATATTTCATTACAATTGTTCCCTACGTGTTTTCATGCTTTGATAATATTCTATAATTACATCATTTTCGATAGTATCAAACACATATTTCTCAACAAATGCAATTAAACTATCATTCAACCACTGATCTCCAATTCGATTAGGTAGACGATTCTTGACAAAAGTCATTGCAGAAAATACTCTCTCAACTGAAACAGTAGCCACTAGTAGAATTAAAGCCAATGTCAAAAGCTTGTAAACTAATGGGTAAACTTGATGCTTGTTTTCTGCAAATAACATCTGTGAAAGCTCACTAAGACCCTGCAATCCTTGAAACTCTTCACTCGCACGCATGTCAATAATATATGTATCAAGTTGATCATCCATTGTTAAGATATGTCATGCATCAAAATCCAATGGATAGTATCCACACAGTCGAATCAATTTGTTCTTGTCAAAATCAGCAAAAGATCTATTTGGACACAAGCACGCAACACAAATTATTAGGTTACTATTCACCTCCGAAAAATGATTATTCAATTCTTGAAGTTGTATATCAATGATAACATAAAACATTTCAACATGATAGTGATAGTGATGTAAATTTGTCACTTTCTCAAACCTTGAACAACCTATAGGCCTAAATATATCATAATTTTGTATTGGGATTCTCAATTCAGGATCCGAAGGCAATTGTTCAATATCAAATTCAAGTATTTCATCTCTAACATTTTCCACATTAGTTTCAAGTAAATCCTCTTCAACATCCATTTTTGTATCAATTTCAATATCATTTCCATCTCCAATCTCAACCCTTTTATCCCTAACACCCCTTTCACTAGTTTGTTACGAACAAAACGCAAATTTACGTTTAATAAGGAATTTATACATAACTGTGGAAAAAAATGTACATAAATATTAGGAAATAGCAATCATATTATATATATATATATATATATATATATATATATATATATTTCACAAAAAAGTACATAAATAGTGAAGATTAAAAAAGCATTAAAAGGGTTACCTATTTAATTCAAATAATGAATGATTGATGATTGAGGACAAAACAAACCCTAATGAGAGCTTGAGGGGGGGAAAATCGCCATTTATTTGTTGTTGTTGAGACTTGAGTAACACAGAGAAATGAGTAGTGACTTTTGTTACCTTGAAGACTATCTTGAAGACTGTTGCACCTGGTAGACTTGTAGTCTACAACTTATATACAATAATTTTATTTTATTTTTGAAATCTTATAGACTAGAGTTTGCTAAATAAGTTATAGACAATAGTTATACGCACTTTTGTTCACCCTTTTCTAGTAGTAATTTTTTTTTTTATTAAATAAATATTATAGTCTCTTACACACTTAAACTAGTTAAGAGTAGTGTCATTTCTATAATTCACGAACTAATTAATCTAATTTTAAATCGTAAAGTGATTCAAAATGGGTACAATAAACAATGTTCACGGGACGAGGTGTTACAAAAACAAAATTAAAACTATAATAATTTGTTTTTTTGGAAAAAACTGGTGGGGCATAGGCGGGGTTTGCATTAGACTGACACTGATTTAGCAGAAAGGACAAAATATGGCAACCAAAAAAAATGGGACAACATTTTTGTCCGGACTTCCGTCCCCATGTTCCAGAAATAAATCCTCTTCCCCTTCCCTTCTCGCGAACCCCAAGCTCCCAAAGGCAACCCTAGCCCCCACTCCCCTCGCCTCGCCGCCGTCGCTTCTACTAACACCTTACTTTCTCTTTCATCTCTCAATCTCTCAATTTGTAAGGTAAAAAATAAATTTGAATTTGAATTTTTTTTGGGAAATATAAAACTATGTGTTGAATTTAACTATAAACATACTAATTATGTTTAGGAAATCAAAGTAATTTGTTGATATTGTAAATTATTTGTGAATTTTGGGTATTTGTGAAATTAGGGTAATTATCGATTTAGGGTTTTTGTGAATTTGGTAATTTGTGAATTTATGCATGTAGATTTGTGAATTTGTGAATTTGGCAATTGTGAAGTTGTGATTGTGTGAATTTACAGTTAGAGCATTTGTGATTTTAGGGCATTAGTGAACTTGTGAAATTGTCAATTTGTTAATTTGTGAATTGTGAATTTAGGGCAATAGTAAATTTAGAGATATGACATGTGTTTTTCTGATAAATTGTATGTATATTATTTTTTTGTATAGATGGCCGTACCCGCTCATCTTCAGCCCGGTCCTTTTGATCTCACCGTTTTAAACAAACAACTGTCCCATAGATATTTAAGAATATGGCAGGGGATGAGACACTTAACGAACCTTTAAAGGTTATTACGAGTTCGTGTAATTTTTACGCAGCGCATAGTAGAGAAACCAACCCCCCTTGAGTAATAAACCTAATAGACCTAATAGGTTTTGGAGGATGCTGCAGAGTAGGTAATATGAATGTAGATCACGCTCTCGTGACTGCATTAGTTGAGAGATGGCGCCCGGAGACCCATACGTTCCACCTCCGTTGCGGTGAGGCGACCATCACACTAGAGGACGTAGGATGTCTTCTAGAACTACCTACCAGGGGCCAGGTAGTCTCGTGGGGTGACAGCTACAATTTCACCAATGGTCAATGGGTTGATCGCGTCTACGAGCTTTTAGGATTTCGACCTAGTGAGGCTGCAATCAGGGGAAACACTTTGCAGCTGGTAGAGGTTTATGCATACATTAGTGAGCCCTTAGGACATTATGTACCAACCGCGAGGTACAACAAAGTGCTAGGGCTTTGATCTTCATCTTGATGGGTAGTTTCCTTTTCCCAGATAAGTCGGGGCTCGGGCCAACATGCGTTATCTACTAACCCTCAATGGTCCCCTTGAGCTTGACACGACTTCTTGGGCCAGCGGTTTACTCGCACATTTGTACCGCCAGATGTGCATCTCGTGCATGGCTGATTCCAAAGACATTATCGGGTGTTGCTTGCTGATTCAGGTTTGTCTGATTTATATAAATTTAAATGTGATTTTTTTGATTTAAATATTTAATAATCGATTTTGTTTGTTTTGACCAGTTGTGGGCATGGGAGCGTATTTCATTTCTCCTTCCGGAAAACAGAGTCATCATTCCACCTAGCCCCGTGAGGTCTACAGTCGGCGGGGAATGTCCCCCGGAGTTTCCGCAACGCCCCTAAATCGCAGTTGTTGGTGTTTCGCAAACAGCTTGATTTGATGACGGAGAAACAGGGAGTGAGTTAATTTCGATGTTCTTGTACTTTTTTATTATTAACTAAATTGTTTTTACATTAACAATTATCTTTTTTGGCAGTTCATGTGGAGGCCGTACCCTTATATGCAGAGAGGGTGGCTCGGGATGTAGACTTCTTTAGGACATGTCGAGCCCGTACGCCACTCATCTGCTTCGAGATGGTTTAGTACCATCTGCCCGACAGTGTCATGCGTCAATTTGGCTTCCACCAGGTTACAAACAAATTGTTTTATTTATGACTTACACGATTCCTTTGTTTTTTTTTCTGTTCTTATTTTATTAATGAAGTCGGTTTTGTCAAAGTAATTTTTTTACACGTAATTTGATAAATATTCTGCTTAAGTGAATATTTTGTTGTAAAAAGGCCCAAGTGTCTCAGGAAAAACGGAATTGTCACTTAGCATTTTCTACCTGAAATGGGAAAATCCTTCAGTTTTTGGACAAATTTTTTGCCAGTTGGGGACGGTCCTGGGCCAAGACGGAAGTGGGACTTCCGTCCGGACAAAAATGTTGTCCCATTTTTTTTGGCTGCCATGTTTTGTCCTTTCTGTTAAATCAGTGTCACTCTAATGCAAACCCTTCCCCCACCAGGTCCCATTGTGCCTCCGCCAGTAATGACTGCGACGCACTACTGAATGAATTTTTTAGAGGGTGAGACGGGTTTCACCCTAGTTACTCTGGAAAGAGAGGGTGGAGATGTGATTGGTCGTTACTTACACGGGAGAATCTGTGCAGAAATATCTGGGGCACTGAGAACCATGACAAAAATATTGGGGGTAGGGAAGGAAACAAGTAACAATATACAAGTGGTCAAAATGCTTGCAGACTTTGTTGTGAGAAAGAGGGAGAGACCTGCTAAAACACAAAGTTCTGCAACTTTTTAGTAACATTTGCACTTCCAACAATTTATTTACGATTTGAACAAAAAATGCAGAAGAAAATCTTGACTTAAACGCGTTAGAGAATCCCGAACCACATACTAATCAGTTCCAAGTGACTGTCCTTTTTTTTTGGTAAACGTTCCAAGTGACTGTCTTTTTGCAATGTCACATATAAGTAAAGAGGAATTAGTTTTTTTTATTTTTTTTTATCCACTATTTACGAATTTTCAATGTTGCTCAAATTTTATTTTATAATCGCATTATACCCATACTCTATTTACGAGTGTCAAATATGTATAAAATCGACGGATTTTGACAATTATACGGCGGTGTTAGGAGATAAAATAGTCAAAACAAATATCAAATTATAGTTAATTCTAAATAACTCAAAACTATATTATTGTATCAATTGTTTTTTTTTTTTTGTTTTTTCAATTGACCACTCCCCTTACAATCCCTCACTCTTCTTCTTCCTCGATCTCTCCTCCACCACCATCAAGCTTCAATAACCTTTCCCAAAAATGAAAAACCAATAAAATTATAAAATGGTTACACCAAGAAAAAATGGAATATGCCCCAACTGAAATCATCAGAAACATCCACAATAGTCCAGAACTCATCTGAACCCACTCCATTATACAAGACACTGAAGAAAAATAAGCATTATTGGGAAACTGCGATAAATTATTCGAAAAGGACATTTTCAAGATTCAATAATTTTAAAGCTTCCATTTTCTGCTCTTTACTTTGATAATAATAGGATAAGAACATAACTAATTAATATAGAGAAATAAAAAAAAGCAGCACAGCCCACAAAATAAAACAAATAAAAAATAAAAACTTTTTTGGTTTCAAATGCATAATAAAAAATGACAAATTTTGAGCATTAAAAAAATAACAGTTCGCCGGCGAAAACAGTATCCACCATCACTGTTTGTTCACCTAATGAGTCGACTCAGCATTTGGAGTGAAGGAGATGTGGGGTTGACTGTAGTGAACAAATTTGACTTGCATACCACTAATTCTATTTAAAAGAATAATATTTATATTTTGATTATAAAAATATCTTAATTTTTACTTAATTAATTTTCGTAACATTTAATCAAAGTCTTATATATAGGAATGGAGGGAGTACTAACCAAGCAACTAACGGCAATGGTCAATATGACTCCTAGTACCGTCGTGTTAAAAAGAGCTCATACCCAACAGCCCCTAAAGTCCTCCCACCTTAGGGGTTGCTAGGTTACTTTGATTTAAGTCTTTCATTATCTCCATGGCACCGGGGTAGGTGACATAGGGACGAAGAATTTCGCCTTTTTTGTGAACAAAGAATTAGACTATGTAGGGTACCAAACCGTAAAAGATAGGAGGGATACTAGATGCTCCGAGGAAAAACCAACTAGTACTAATCACTTGCCTATTACCTTCAAAAGTCCATACTTCATCATCTCCAACAAAACAAAGATTTTAACCAAAAGAAAAAACAAAACAAAGATTCCTATCTAAAAGTAGAAAAATAGAGAGAGGTTGAAAAGGAAATCACAAGGAAACACAAGTAGATGAAAACTACATGGAATTGACCAGTTTCTGCTCTTTTCTGTTTAAACATGTAAGATAAGAAGCTGAAGCAGAAAGAAGTGTAATAATATTGCAGCATTCAAAAAACTCCCAACAGGTTGCACTTTAAAGAGAATCTTAGACCATGAAACTATCAAATCTCATCACGCAAATGATATCGTTCCCCATGTAAAAACTTAAATAATTTTTTAATTCTGAATTTAATGAATTATGTTCTTAAAGATCAACAACCCTTAGCCAGCTGCCTCTTCCCTCCCATATTTTCCGGGCATACTTCTTATGAATCAGTATTTCCACCTCACAACAATCTGAACTGTACAGCCTGTCAGCATCAAGTCAAGAAAACAAAGACAAAATAGAATAACTACTTAAAAATGACAAGACTAATTAGTAATTTCTGTCCATCTAAGTAGCTTCAAAGCAAATAAAAATGCATAATTAATATTCATGGAAGTTAAGGGTGTTTATAGGACAAGCTAATATAAAGATATACTTGGCAGCTCGAGTGTCGAGCATCAATTCTTCTTCCTAGAGAGCATGGGATTCAACTCAATTTCTTGGTGTTCAACAAACGCCTCTGAGAAAGAAATCCATGACAAATAGTTACCACTAAAAGTCTAAAAGCATAATCGTGTTAAGCTGCATCAGCTTTATTGATAAGCAAGAAATCAACTGCAGAAGCTCAAACTTAGTATCACATGATCTACTGAAATGTCTAAAATTGTCGATCAGAAACAGCCCCAGATGACACATACATATCTCTTCTAAGCATACAAGGGTGAAGACTCCTCACTTCAAGTCTGCCACGTTACAAGTCTGTAAAAATGCTAGACAGATACGTTAAGCTCAACACAAGAGGAGAGGTACAAGAAAGATGATGATGGAATCCCACGTAAACAACTTGGACATCCAAATAATGCTAAAACAGCTTTAAAGAAGACTTACCTATAACAACAAATCAAAGGCTACATTTAGCTTAACCTGCTAAGGCTAGACTCAGTTATCATATAAACAGAATGTGAATGCCTCTTGCTCTCTAAATTGTTGGTAAAAGTTCGTGGTGCTGGAGCCCAGTCTAAAGTCTAAACATGAATATTTCTATTGGCATACAAGCTATTTATCTTGCATAAATTAAACTTACAAGGCTAGAATCAGTTTTCGAATAAACAGAAAGTGAATGCCTCTTCATCTCTAAATTACCGGTAAAAATTCAAGGTGCTAGACCTCAGTCTAAACATGAAAATTCTATCAGCATACAATCTATAGCTCTTGCATAAGCTAAAGGGGAATCTATTTGTCAAACTGAACTTGAAGGTCAAATTCAAATCACCAGAACGGTTTTCAACCAAAGCACAACATAGTAGTTAAATTTCACAAGCTAAACTATCTTATCAAACTCACTAGTCCAAAACCATGGGGGCTACATTCTTCTCTTGCCTCACATTATTGCTTCACCCTTTACTATAACAATATTAAAATCTCTGACCAAAGAAGGAAATAAGTTATGCACAAAAATGATACCAATCAACAAAAGTCTCTACAAGTCTCTGCATAAACAATTCTGGAAACTCACCAGACCTCCCTTCCAATAAACAGCCCAAAGGACTGAAAGTTCCACCTAGAAGTGGATATAGGAAAAATACTGCCAGGTGAACAAGAAGCTGCTACCTGTATAAAAGTATTCGAGCACAATCCATCAATGCAGACCTAGGAAAAGACGATTGAAATATTTGAAAACTGCGTAGGACATCTAGCAAACAGCTACTCACAATAAGCGACAACATCTTTCCAGCAATCTTAAATAATCCGTTGCCCAATATCTATCATCTAAAGTAATAAAAGTCCTGCGCACATTAAAATTATAATTAAAAAAACAACATATTTTTTTACAGCCACAAGCAAACAGCATTAATGAAATTCACAACCTTATCAAGGACATCTACCAATTAAAAGATAAATTATGCATCAAAGGAAAAACACTTAAACCGTATACTCACGCTCATGTCATAAGAAATTGCTTCATATACACCACTCGCAATTATGGCATCTAGGTGTGACTATCCTAGGGTGTACTTGGTTTTGGTTTCAATTCCAAAACCAAAACCAAAACAGAAATACTTTGGGTCAACATGTTCTCTCACAAAGAATTCATCTTTTACGAAAAAACAAGCAAAGAAACACACTTTTCTTCAAACAAAAAAAAATTATCTGAGTACACCCTCAGAATACAAGTACATAACATGAAGGCCATCAAAGTAAACACACTTGTTGACTTTGACATCAACCATCAAATCACATATTACTCAACTGCCTGATAGAGAAAATTAACAAGAATGATTTGATTAGCTCTTTAGTCTTGTCAAATCTTCCAATGTCAAGAGTTAATGGATAAAATAAGTAAGAAATATATATATGAAACCCCACAAGATAACTCTCAGTATTAAAACGCTTCAGAACTCAGAAAGATATTGGTCCAGAAATAGTTCCATTCTTCTCTCTCCTTTTGTTGATTAAAAAGCAGTACTCCAAAAAGAGCCTTTGAACAAACAAGATAGGTAACTGAAATAGCATGTTGATAACTGAAATAGCATTGGTATCATGATTCAAAATCTTCCTCAGGTAACTGAAATAGCATGTTGATAACTGAAATAGCATTGGTATCATGATTCAAAATCTTCCTCTGCACTAAACAGCTGAAGACTCATTTCCAATCAAATTTTTGAAGATCTTTCATGATCCCACGCTTTCTGATTCCTGGTTACCTCAATGCGTGGATAGATATTTGGCAAAATCAGGGGGTGCAATCAAGTCGAGCCGAACCCCGAGCTAACCGAGCCATAGGACTCTCATACTTCACATGCTTGATATGCTCCAGGAGAGTGTTTTTCACTAAAATTTGCATTACTACTTCCTCCGTGTTTATGAAAGATAGTTGTAAATGGAATGACCAATCTTTTAAAGAATGAATCAAACTATGGGACACCAAAAATTGAAATCATGAGTATTATAAGAGGCAAAGGAAATATAATTGATTAAGCGAAATCTGAGATAACTTCACGATTCAATGACTTGATGGATATCTTATCGGTCCATTAAGATTGTACTATATTTTGTACTCTAACCATTTTATTGCAGGAGAAATTATTCATGTCATCTCGCTCCCTCTCTTGGAAACCCTTTTATTAACCTATATTTCAGTCATTTCAAGAAAACGGTTGATTGACTGCCTTCTCGCACGGTGGAAGCTACTTCTCAAACAAAAGCAAGTCAGGCAACAGTATACTTGCTTCATCCACTCATAGAAGTGGGATTAGTTTCTTTCTCTTATGTTTTGCGGTAAAATGAAAGTAAGACCATCACAATGAACAATAAGTAATGCCTTGTGTAACAGAGAAACCGAGTCTAGAAGTTTGAGTATATTTTGCGCACCATGTAAGGATGGCAGCAGAGAATTTTGCTAAAACATCAAGTAAATTAGCACAATATTGTCCACAAGTTCAGGTAGTACAGATAGGAAAGACTAACTAAACTACTAAAGGAGATTGAAGATTTAATAACTTACTTCTTTTGTCTTCAGCATCAAAGATCGAATAATTCTGCCAAAGCATCAATTAGATTAGCACAGAATTATGAACAGTTGAGATTTGAGATAGTAAAGACAGAAAACGACAAACTGAAGGAGATCAAAGATTTAAGAATTTACTTCTCTTGTCTTAATCAAGAACATAAAAGTCTGATCTGCTCCTTTGTAAATATACTTTCAGTTCCATATTGCTGGAAACTAAAAGGTACCAGTACCCCCCCACCCCCACACACACACACTCTCTTCTTTATTGAACCGAAGCTTTCTAAAGATCAATGCAATAATTTTTTTAACATGAGAGTACACCATTGAAAACAACCTTCAGGAATTTCATTTTAGTGGCATCTTTATTATCTTAACTATTTATCTGAGAATTGGCAAATGCGAATTCTATGGTCATTGTTCATTGCTAAAAAGCCTTCTCCTAAATCCAGTTCTGCGAGAATGGAAGCAGTTTCAGTGGAATTAAGCATCACAGAGTAAAACTACAAAGAACTTGAAACACCAAAAGCTGTTAGCATTAGTGAACAAAGACACAGAAGTAGACATGAGGTGAGATTTGTTAGTTACTCAATTTGGAACTTCTATTCTTTTGGTTAAGTTGAGATCTCGAGGGAACTGCAAAAATTTTGAAAAACTTTTGGCCACGGACATATTCAATTGTTACATCACTTTAGAGGTGTTTAAAGAACTAAGATAGAAATGATAAAGCTAAGAAGAAGCAAAACGCTTGTGAAAAGGAATTGTAAATAACCTGAATATTTGGGACTAATCGTAATTTTTTAATTTACCAAAGAAATACTCCGAAGACTAGAAATTGTTAGTAGAAAGGGGCAAAAATCAGCAATTATGACGTAAATCGCTGGTAAAGTTTAACTGATCTAGGCCCGTACAAAATACCAGAGAACATACGTCAGACCTGGACAAATCTATCTACTTTAAACGGCCAATTCAATGGCAACAATCCCGTGATTGAAAAGGTAACAAATTTTGGCCGCATCTCAAAATCCATATCCTCAACCACCTCATAAAGAAGAACACTAAACACCAACCCAGAGAACTTTATTCACATTTCCAATACCATGCCCTAAAACTAACTTGTCAACAAGATCACTCAATGACAAGAAAGACTGACTGACTAAAAACTACCAACCAAGCATTTTCTTATCATCTCTAACGCAATTAGTTAATATGCATTCCCTGCTAAATCTCAACAATGTACTTCTTCAGGTCTGAACCACGAAAAGCACCAAGGAACCACTAGAGCATTTATGCATGACATAGCTTAGAAGTTGGGCTGAAATTTTAAAGACTGTTCTTGTGAGGAAAAATCAATCCAGCAATGTTATTATTTGTTATAGTTGTCCTAAAGAAACTAGCTTTTATGCCAAAGACGGGCAAATCTAGAAAATCTTGTTCCCCCAAAAACAAACAAGCAGACCCAAGAAATAAAAGCAATTATCAAAATAAAATTAAAGAACTCAAAGTAAAAGAAAATTAATAAATTTTTAAACTAACTTATTATTTTTTTAATATTAAGCCAAGGAATTATACAAACTTGACTGGAAATTCTAAGGGGGGCAACCAATCTACATTACTGACTCTAAATCAGTAACAGAGAAATTCAAAGAACCTCTAACCCATAAAGAACACCAGCGTAATTCTCCCCCAGTCCAAGTTCTCCATTGAAATAGACCTCTCTGATTCTGTGAAAGGCATGCCAAGTCAGAAGACTATCAGAACCAGCCTGGTGACATTTTCCAGCAGCACGGGCGACTTCGAGTGTCCTAGCCACTCGGTCCAGCCCACCATGAAGAGCCTTACAGAATTTCATCAAATGTTTCACATCATAAACCCTATTTTTACCAAAGAACACCCTCAGCAATTCCAAAAACTCCTCTAATCCCTCAGGCAACACCCGACCCGTTATAGCCTTAATCAAGTACCCGAAATCATAAGCACTATGAAAAGTAATGTAAGTCACACCTTCATTGCAAACAAGGCCAGATGACATCATCAATTCAGCGAATCGAGTCGAAACAACACCGTATTTCTTAGTCTCCTCAAAATTAATCCCTTGCTGACGTAATAAATTGATTGAACCAGGGACATGATCGTCACTGGAAACATCGAAATCGGAAAAATTGAACTCCCAAATATAGTAATAATTTGAGGAACCTAGGTCAGGGAGGTTACCATCGGCATCAGTGAGAGTAATTCCAACCTGGATGAGCTTGAGAGCATCAACATTAGACTTGAGAGCTTTGTAGTTATCGATAGGGTTCCGGTGCCGGTGATCCTGACGGAAAACAACGCCAGGGAATTCAGTGTCCATTGAAACGTAAGGGAACTGATCGATGAGCCGTCGGATCAGAGCGAATTCGGAATCTAAGTTACTCGACCAAACTGACCGGATCGAGATCGGCTTTTTTGTTGTTGTTTTTGCTAAGCCGCCGCCGTTTACCGCCACCACCAGTGGTGGTGGAGGAGGTTTGGGCGGTGGCGTAGGTGGAGTGGTGGTAGTGGCGGAGGACATGGAGGATCTGTGGACTCCAGATCGAGAAACGGGGGAGTAAAGGGTAACGGAATGGAACGGGTTGGGGTGGGGTGGGGTTATGTTCTTTTTTTCTTTTTTTCTTTTTTTCTTTTTTTTTAGGGGGGTGGGGGGCAGGTTGGTGATGTTGCTGGGGTGGAGAAAGTTGGGTCTGTGAGTAGTAAATAGGAGTAGTGAGGAAGGAAGAGGGAGGACGTGGGGGCGGTTGTTTGTTTGTCGTGCGCTTTACGAAAATGCCCTTACAAGTTTCAATAGGGTATTGCATTGGACTGGTGATGGTTTGGCATAAATGGTCAACCATGACAGTCATTTTTTTTTTTTACTAACATTTATATCCACAACGAATTTTTCGATTCCGTCTTGGGGGTGTTTGGCAAATCCGTTATGGACTTGCCCTAAATCAATTGCAGCCTCTTCCCTTCTCCTCTCGCGTTTCATAACAAAAAAAAAAAACTCCCTCCCCCAGAGCCGCTGCCGCCTACCCCTACCCGCCGCCGCAGTGACCTTTCACATCCATCACCATCTCCTTACTCTCTCTCTCTCTCAATTTCAAATGTATAAACATTTTAAAAAAAAATTTGTTTGGGGGAAATTTAAATGTAATTATTTGTGAATATTTGTATAATTGGTTAAATATGAATTTGGTGAATTTGTTAAATTTAGTTTAGAAATATTTTGTGAATTTGGTGATTTGGTAATTTGATGAATTTTTGTAATTTTCTTAAATTGATTTTATTTTATAGAATTTATGTTAATTTTTGTGATATAACATGTATTTTTTCTAATAAAATCTATGTTTTTTTGTATAGATGTCTACACATGCTCATCTTCATCCGGGTCCTTTAGATATGAGTGTTTTAACCAAACAGCCACACCATAGGTCGCTAGGAATATGGCACGGTGACGACGCACTAAACACCCATTTGAAAGTTATTATAAGCGATAGTCAATTTTATGACGCGTATAACAGAGAAACAAACCCTGCCTTAATTAACTTAATAGACAAATTAGGTTTTGGGGAGATATTGTAGGATAGGACATATCAAAGTACATCACGCTCTAGTGACTTTCTTAGTAGAGAGATGGTGCCCAGAGACCCTATGCATTTCACTTACGGACCGGGGATGCGACCATTACTCTAGAGGACATAAGATGTCATCTTGGACTACCTACTAGGGGACACGTGGTGTCGTGGGATGTGGAAATACAATATGTCCAAAACTCAGTGGACTGGTTTTGTATTCAATCTGTTAGGTTTCGAACCCACCCGCCAGTGCGTCAATTAGGGGAAACACTCTTCAACTATATGAAGTTTATGCCCACATTATTGAGCCTCTAGGACATGATGCTACTCCGTTTGCGATAGAGCAGAGGGTTAGGGCATTGATATTCATTTTAATGGGTAGTTTCATTTTCCTGATAAGTCGAGCTCCCGAGCGAACATGCGTTATCTCCTAACCATCACTAATCTCGAGCATGATACGACTTCGTGGACTAGCGGTGACCTTGCGTATTTGTTTCGCCAGATGTGCATCTCCTGTATAACTGATTCGAATGACATGACCTAATGTTGTTTGCTCATTCAGGTTTGTCTAAATTATATAAACTTTTGTTTAATATGTAATTTGAATATGTAATAATCGATACTATTTGTTTTGACCAGTTGTGGGCGTGGGAAGCACATTTCTAGTCTCCGTCCGGAGAACCGAGGTGAGATTACATATGATATCCCCGTCGGTGCTCCTTTCGGGGCAAGATGGAATAGAGCACGGACTTACCGCAACACTCCGAAAAACTAATTGTTGGTGTTTCGTGATCAACTAGATTTGATGACCGAGACACAAGGGGTAAGTTAATTTCGATTTCCTCGTAATTTTTTTTAATTAAATAACTTGTTTTACATTAACTTGATTTTATTTTACAGTTTATGTGAAGATCGTATCCGGAAGCGGTAATTGCAGAGAAAGCAGCTCGAGTGCCACTCATTTGTTTCGATGTAGTGGAGTACCACCCTGCTGATCAAGTTATGAGGCAATTTGGATTCGAGTAGGTGGTACCAATAGCGGCAAGGGCGCACGGTATTGTCGAGGGTGATGATGTCCACACAGTGAAAATGGTCCCCGACCAAAAATTGGGAGAGATAGCACAACATATACACAACGTTGTGGGACGAGCGCTTATAGACACTCGTGGAAGGTGTTCCCGTTGTATGTAATTTTATTTTACCAAGCCCCGAGTACATGGCTTGGTACAATAGAATTACCGTTCACCTTCTTATAAACCCAAGAAATAAGGATACTAGGCCACTCCCGATGGGTTATCAACTCAACGCAATAGTAGAAGATATTTTGGTAAGTTTTTTTCTTTTGTTATTAACATAAATCTTGTTAATTTGAATTTACTAATTTTAATATTAATGTTACAGACGGAGTCAAATAGAATGATAATGGCTGAATTCGAGAAGTTTGAGACTACAACCCAAAATGTAAGCCAGTACAAAAGTTTGATCACTTGGGCGACCAAAGCCATCAAAGATGCCTTCGATGCGGTTGTGAAGGAAGTTACTTGCAGACCGCGCTCTGCTGACATTCCAAAAGCTGTCCATTGAGCTCTTGTTGACACAACCGAGCAGCCTGTTGAAGGTAGGGGTCAGCGTGGGAGGCCGGGTGGTCATCAGAGTCGGTAGACTGCTCAGGAGATTAAAGAGAGGATATGACGCACTAGGCCCCGCGGAGATACGGGAGTGGCTCCACCACCCGAAGATCAAACACTGACTCAGGCTGATGTATCCTCCCGATTTGAATACCAATTCCCGAGCAACATCAATCTTTCTGCGGGGTAGTCAAATGGGGGGATCCTGGTGCGGGGCCCTCTTCATCGGGATGACCAGATGTGTTTTTTGGTGCGACGCCCTCGTACAGCCTATGCTTGGACCAGACACGGACGCAGCGGCAGACTCTACTGCTGCAGCCATATTCACCTGAGGAGCCGATACGTATCGACCCCGAAAGCGCTGAAGTCAGAGAGAGAGAGAGAGAGAGAGCATGGTAATGCCCTGCAAATGAGAGACGGTCACACGTACTATCAACATAAGAACTCGAAAAAGACAGTTATATACACACAGTCGAGGCGGTAGATAGGACATTACATATAGTTTATTTTCTTTAATTTGTTTAATTTATGTTACATACGATTTGTTTTTTACGTTGTTCGTTTTTATTAATAAAACAACTTTTGTCAAGTAATTTTTGTACATCTTTTTTGGTTAATATTCCGTTTTAGGGATTTTTTTTGTTGTAAAATACCAACTGAAAAATTTGAAGGCAAAAAACAAAACTCAAAGTGTTTATGGCACAAAGCTTCTGCCATGCCAGAACGGATCCGTTCTGGAATTGGATGGAAAAAAAAACTAAGTGTTTTTTACAATGCTACTGGGGTGGGAGAACGGATTTGCCAATTCCGTTCTCGGCTGACATGGCGAGGCGCATCTGGAATGTGTCACGTCAGCCGATAACGGATTTGGCAAATCCGTTCTAAATATAAATGTTGGTCCAAAAAAAATGTCTGCCATGGTTGGCCTTTATGCCAAACCATAGTCAGTCCAATGCAATGCCCGTTATAATACTACTCCCTCCGTCACAAAATAAAAAGTTCGGTTTCGTTACAAAATTAGACAATCAATTTAAGATAGAACGAGTAATTCACTTTTACGTCAAGTTTTTTTTTATTATTAGGGAACTCGCTATTTCACCTTTGGTGGACTTCGAGATTCACATATTTTATTTTGAAAAGTATTTATTTTCAAATAATTAAATTTAAGTTAATTAAAATAATCATTAACCCAACACAAAATTCCTCAACTCATCCCAATTTTGGAAGACTAAAATAAAATAAATTAAATAATAGTTAAAAAATATAATTAACCAAACATAATGAGTTAGATAATAGTCCAATGGTGAAATGTTTTATTCGTAATTTAAAAAAGAAGACTAAAAATCAAATTTTAATAATTTGTTTTAAAAATAAATGTTATTAATTAAGTCAATGTATTGTCACATAGAAGGATAAGTTTGATGAAGCAAAAGGACAAAAAGGCATAATAGATGGAAAACCAATGGGCCGGTATGAATGTCTTATTCCTTAATATTCATTTGATCTTCAAAGATTGAGATAGAAAAGGAGTCTATTTGAGTAAATGATTGATACGCCTCTTCTCCTGTCGTTTAGTTTAGTGATAAAGACGTACACAATGGATAATAAAGTAGACTGTGAAAAAAAAATTCCTAATATGTAACATATTCGCTGAACCTTATAATTTAAAATTTGCCACATTATTACAAAAAAATTTCTATGACTAATTCTAAACTACAAAGTTCAATAACCTGATTCATTTTAAAATTATCTTGTAAAACGAACTCTAGAATTGGACACAAATCATATGAACTACCCCACCCAACCTTTATCTCAGCCAATGCGTATATACACTACTATACTTTTTGAGAACTCCCAAGTATAAAGTACAGGACATTGCTAGGCTACTAGAATTATTGGCTAAAAGATTGACTAAAATAATTTTTCGGACCGTTTTGCCCTTATAGTTGGGTGAATCCCTTATACCAGCAGGGGGTAAGATAGTCATTTAACACCCTCAATTTGGGGGTTTAGGGTTTCTATCCCCAAAATTATAGGAGTAAATCATTTTTCTAAAGTATAAACACTACTATGAGAGGAGAATTTTATATTCCAGAAGATCTTCATTATTGAGTCAAAATTTTGGTATCATTCTTTATTTATATAATTCCCTAAAAAAGGTTAAATTCAAGTTGGTCTATACAAATGTGATCATTCTTTTCAAACAAAGACCTAGAATGACAAATGAATCAAGGTCTTAACAAGGACTAAGGCTGCCAATTGTTCAGTTATATCCGAACCTGAACCCAGAACCAATGTAGAGTGTAGACCAGCCGGGTACGAGATATATTTTTCCTTAACTCCCAACAATCACAACTTAATCAATAAGAGGTTTGGCCCAGTGGGGCAGCTTTGGGCTTGGGGACGCCGAGTGCCGAGTTCGATACCTACTCCCATGATAGGGACAAATAAATATTCTCCTCCGCATGAGGCTTATCTTCCTCCCCAGGGAATGAGGGCATGCTTAATCTTACCCTATCTAGGGTATTCTCACTTCTTCTCGCTTCGGGGAGTACAATCGCCGCTCAAAAATCACAACTTAGATGTCAACTAATATTGAACTAAAGTCCCTTTTGCAAATACACACCCAACCGGAAAACCCTACGCATCCCTTTATCCTTTTTGTCCAGAGAATGAGAAAATACTAGATGAGGCCATTTATGGAACAATAAACAATTCCACATTAAACGAAGAAAATAGATCAAATTGTATTCAGGTGAACTAGCGTCAAACCGCAGGAACCAACACCCTATAGTGGTTTTATTATGGTTCCTAAATAACTTAAGGTCATCTCGATAGTTACCTACTCATCAATGAATAATACACGTAATATAATACAATTTCACGCCAGTTCACCTGAATACAATTTAATCAGCAGTTGAAGGCATGGTGGACTCCATTGCTTCAACTGTAGAGAAGTGTAACCATCCTTGAATTAATCACATCCAGCATCCTATCCTGCTTTTGAAAATTAAAAGTCTTCCCTTGCCTCGAGAACAACAAAGCCAGGAAGGCATGGGAAGCTTCAGCAGAGGAACTCGGATCACATAAAGATTAACACCCACATTAGGGATAGTCCGACATGAGATTTCTAACTCATCAAACAATCAAGCAGACAAAGTAGAAAGTACTTATGATCTGGGAAATACAAGAAATAACTAGTTGAACAATATAATTCATAATTGGCACACAGTAGAGATTCCATTAAACATACAGCAATTGAGGACACAATTCATTAAACAGAACAGCAGAAGAATAGATTAATAAGTCAGAATAACAGAGGACTCTTCGAGGCATGTCCCTGCCCTTCTACTTGGACTTGAAACAGCATTACAGACTAGTATAAGGTTTGCATATGGTCAAGAAGACGGGAAAACAGTTTGTGCTAAAAATAGGTTCCTTCTGGAGGTTGAACCAGCTTACGGTTATGTGGTGCTGCCATTTCTTTTTTCAACTGTATCAGTATGTCTTCCATGGTGTATTCGCGTTGCCAATTTGCTAAAAGTGCAAACTTTTTTGGTTCCACCTAGACCAAGCAGTGAACAAGTGATCACAAATTAATTTAATTGCAAACTTGTTAACGGAAACAGGATAATAGGAAGTGGTCTGCTATATGAAAGAAGGACAATAGAAAGTGATGGTATGTAGAAATTTCTAGTAGCTTTTGTATTTGAACTTATAGCCATTACACTGACTGTTCGTTTAAAACACCACGATTGCAGCTAATTTCAATCACGATCTACATTCTACAAGATGTCAGCGGACAAAATCACAGAAATATGCATGCCAACTAAGCTAGAAAAAGTACTCCAATTTTATGCAATCAAAGGCCAATACTTGACAAACTAAAAGTCGATTGAGTTGAGAGAAAGTCATAACCGTTTACCACTCCAGTTTCATGGTTGACACAGGTCATGTTGACTCGAGAATGGAAACGGACACTTGGTGGCTTCTCTGGGTAATCCTTGTCGCAGAATAACTTTAACTGATAAATGCGACCTTCATGTACAGACTGAAAAAACAAATCACAAAAGCGTTGAGAAAATTGAGCGGTCATAAAGAAAAATACACGATAATGAGCCAAAGAATGAAAAGATACAAAAAGAAAATAAATTTGTTCCAATAATGAAGCAACTCATACTGTTTCCAAATTCCAACAGTACATATAATTTGTGTTGAGATATCCCACATTAGCTAGTGAGTGTGCAAATTATAAGGCTTGGGCAATCCTCCCCTGTTGAGGTACCTTTTGAATGTGAAGTTGGGCTCAATTCCATTATCTACAATTTCAAAGGTAACCCCCAGTATAACTTATATTTGGACCAAATTATACATTACACTAGAACAATCAATTCATACACATGAAATGAAACATCCTCAACCGGGAAATAATTCCTACCACATATTTAACAAATCCTGTGGCCTTAACCTTAATTCATTTTCCAATTCAAGTACTGATTCTGATAGGAGTGTGAATTTTTCACATCCCAGAAAATTTGCAGGGACCCAACTTCCGACAAAATGATGATATCTGAAGTTATCTTTAGATAATCTTTTGTCATTATATAGCTCAGTGACAAATAGTATTTCTATAGTATTCACCCTCTTCTTGTAATGTATCCTTAACAAATAGTTACAACAATCAATATCTGACAATCTATCAAGAAGAGGAAATAAATTGTCTCATCTTCACATTCACAATATAATTATATATTTTGATTAGGTTCAAGTAATTTTTGTATCTAGAAATCATATGATAGAAGAAACTCTTTTAAGTACCCCAAAGATATTTATATCATATTCTACATAAGGCATATGGTACACATGCATACAAAACATTGCCATATATTGGAGGCGAGGGCATCCAAGTGTCTGTGTAATATCATTATGCAGAGAGAGAGAGAGAGAGAGAGAGAGAGAGAGAGATGCTTACATTATGAGGACCAATAATGGTACCGGTCCAAGACCGCATGTAAATATCATCTCCATCGTCCATTCCATAGCTCACGGTGCCATCTCCAATACCCTTTTCTCCTCGTTCAAGCTCCTCCAGCAATCTGAAATTTCTAGGGACTACAAAGAACTTAAAGTATCAGTGCTGCTAATGATCTAATAATATTATCTTTGACTCCTTTTTATATCAAGAAAGAATCTACGCCAAACAAGAAAGTCCAAGGGAAAGTGCATAATAATTCCGCAGCCACTTTAGGAGAGCCAAATGGTAAACACAAAAAGCACAAGAGAGAGCCCCAAATGAACATGCACACAGGGTAAACAAAAGAGGAAAAGAAGAGAAACTTAACAAGTTTCTAAAGACCAACGAAATCTACCAAAGAAGAAGGGGTAAAAGACAAAGAGGACACAACTTCACTTTTGTATGTTGTCAAAGTTTCATTCAAGCATGTCTTTCATTACAGATATAGGGAGGGCTAGCCATGTGCTCTGGAACGTCAAAAAACATGCTAAAGCAGAAAGTCTATCTATTTGCTATGATGCACTGCATCAAAGATTGGCCTTTCAGCATGTGCAGTAGAAGATGAAGGTTCATGCACTAGATTTGCTCATTATTCAACAAAGAACATTCAACTACAGGTACTCCGTACACAGAGTAGAGCTATTCAGTAACAAATGAGAATCTAAGTTATCATCAAGATGTATATTTAGCTACGATGGTGATATCCTCCCCTTTGCTAGGCTTCTGGGCAACCTTTATTGTGGCGCAAGAGACCAAGTTACTTTATTGACAGTACCTTGCCAGACCATAGAAAAGAGAACAACAACCATAAAGAACTCAAGGTACGTGACAACAACAAAATAAGTATCCTCGCCATAACTACAACTAATTGTCAAATTCCTACGACCACACAAGAAATTCAGAAAAGAATCAAGAATAGATAAGCATTGAAATAGAATGCTGGAAAGTAAAAAAATTGAAAGTGTTAGTTGCTAAATCACAGATTTCATTTAGTCCTATCTAATTCTGCAATTCATTTCCTAGTATCCACCTTTAAGATGATATCATTTCCTTCTTTTTCTTTTCTTTTTTCTGGTAACTTAAAACAATATCATTAAGTAGAGGAAAATACTGACATGTTGAACTATTAATTTGCTGTTCTTAATAATGTGAAGATTTCTTGAAGAGCACAAAGTGATATTTGGTGTAATAAGCTCCAGAGTTAGGAATATGAATTTGGAAAAATCTTTCAGGAGAAAACAAAAATTGAAAACCTAGTACAAACATAAATAACTTTTCCTTCTTTGAACACAACGGACAGAATTCTACGCAAAGAAATATCAGTCATGGAATTATCAGTGTACAAAGACCGAACTAAGTGGGGCCGGGAGTGGCGGCCGCCGACCAAAACTTTAGAAACACTATTTTTTCCCCAAAAGGGCCAAAACAACGTTATCTCTCAGGCATTTCAACCAATCACACCTCTAGAATATATTATCACAGGAGCAGGATCACAATAACTCAATCCGTTGAGTTTGCCACCGTAGAACTCAATAGTTACACCTACTCGTTCAAGACTATACTTCCATTCTGCCTCCCCAACTACTTCATCTCCTTTCACATTTCAAAAACATGATTAAAAATTTCACCTTTTGGCCCCCCTCGCAAGAATTAGGAAAATTTTATTACAGTGTTTGTTCTTAAAACTCCGCTGGATCAAGAACAACAGGATAAAATCGAACTGACCAACATCTAAATGCTTGAGAAAGCATAGGAAAAAACCTTATTCTTTTAATTCACTAACATATTATTAGAAACAAAAAAAAAAAATTATAAAATTCTTCAAATCGAACTCTCCAGCAAAGGTCTAAAACGATAAGTGGAAAATCGTGGATGAAAACAAGAAATTCAAATGACTCAATAGAAGAATCAGCTAAAACAAACAGTAATTGAAAAGGAAATTAATCGGATAGAACAGAAAATTGAAAGATAATTAATTAAAAAGACAGCACCTACGACACTAGATCCTCCTGAACCAAGCGTCATGGGTGACGATTGAAATAGTTCTTCCGTTAGGTTTTTGTGAAGAAGAGATCGATTTGATCGAGAGAGGGCGGAGAGAAAAGGAGAGAGATATTTGAGAGTCAGCAGAGGAGAATCTACTATTAAAATAAATATTAAGGGGGTGTATTCAATCCGGATTTTAAAAGATTTTAAATGATTTTCAAAAGTCTATGGATTCTGCTGACTTTATGGATTGTTTTAACTCTATGCAGATTCTATCAGATTTTATTAGATCGATTTATCAGGATTTATTTTGATTTATAAAGTCTATAGATTATTTGAATAGCACCAAAAAATAAATAAAAGACTGATTCAGTGGTGTATTATACAGATCCAAAAGTGTTGAATTTCCAAAGTCAACATATGTTTATCAATCCTTTTTTTTTTTTGGAATTAAATCATTTTGTTAAATTTTAAAAAGTTTGGCGATAGTCTTTGATTTTTTTAGATTACGTAACTGCGGCTTTTTTGATTTATTTGTTCAAGGTTTGTATAATTTACTTACTGTTATTTTTTTCTTTGGTTTAATTAAGATATGTTTTGTGATAAGTTTTGTTTGAACTTTTTTTTCTCTTTGATTTTCTCTTTCAGAAAAATGAAATTCATGTTTGAAAAAAAAAATAGAAATTTGTGGTTAAATAGAGAAGAAATTGTTTGCTTTCTTTAATTTTTATTTGAAGATGATCAAGAAGAAAATTGTTTGGGATATTATGACTTCTTTTTGGGAAATAAAAAATTTCATATTGAGTTTTCTAACAATGTTAAAAAAATCTCATTTTTTTTTGTAGTTTAAAATATTTCTTTGTTTTTCTTATAATTTTATAGAAATGAGATTACTAAAAAAATTGTCATATAAGATAAAATTATCAAAGACACTTTAATTTTAATATTAATGAGAGAAAATTAAAATCTTGAGAAAAAAGAAGAGATTTCACCATACACATATAAACCTATGAAATCCATCAAAATCCTACCTTTAATAAAATCTATGAGAATCTATAGAGTTTTGAATACCTCTAGATTTTAATGTACTTTTTTAAAATCTAAATTGAATACCTCTAGATTTTATTGGACTTTTTAAAATCCAAATTGAATACCTATGGACTTTAAAACTCCTTAAAAATTATATAGATTCTACATTGAATACACCCCCCTAAGTCACTTTGAAGAATAATTTTTTATTTTTTTTTACTTTGAAGCCCTGCCGAACGATTGCTCTGGGAAGGAGTCGAACTCAGATTTCTTGATCACGAATCGAAGCTTGCCCCACTGGACTACGGCCTCTTTGACACTTTGAAGAATAATTAAGTGCAACTTAGCCAAAAAAAGAAAAGAATAATTAAGTAGAGAGATTTTCTTTTTGGTTTGATTATTTCTTTATCAAAAGATTGAATTCCTTCTCCAACCTCACCTTTGGTACACGGAGTGGACTTTTGAATGAAATAAATTTATTTTTCATTAAGTATAATTTTTTTACTCGGAATAGTTTTAGAATCATTTTTAATTTTATTGACTGAAAGACAAGGTCAGAGAAATGGTGATTATTTTCCTATGTTTGTGAAAATATTATTTAATATTGGAATGTAATAAGATTCAATATAATTGACTTAAATGTCTTTTAACATATGTTGACATTTATTAGCACAATGTATAGGGATGACAATAGGGTGCGTTAGGCGATAACATGGTCTCCAACCCCCGGCCCCGCCTCCTTTATATGATCCCATCACCGACCCAACTTCGTCATTGGGGATGGATGGGGATCCCATCCCCGATCAGGCGGGGTCTATCCCCAAATGGAGAAAATATGTGATTTTTTCTTTTAAATTCTGGCTTTCGGTCAACTCCGACTAGAAAAATTAAGTGAACGTTTGATAAAAAATTGCCACATATATACAACATTTAAAAAAAACACGGAATTGTAAACAAAAAATATGTAATAATGTTAAACGAAATAAAACTGTTTAAATAGATATTAGTTTGCTTCCTTAACAAATGGGTTCCTAAAGGTTTACAAAATGTGAGTCTCTAAAGAGTTTGAAATTTCCGATGTCTTTCCAATTTTGAAGTGTTTTTGTCTTTTGCAAAACTGACAGCTTATTTTTTGAAAATAAAAGTATAAATATATTACACCGATAAATGCTTTCACTACCCCTAAATTCTGAATCCGCCACTACTCCCTTTTATCATCTAATTTCTGATATTTATACATAATATTGAGTTTCCCTTAAAAAACTTGAGCGAAACTCACAAATGCATTGGTCCAACAACTGCAACCATAGTTGGCGGAAAGTCAGTACTATATTATTTTGGATTCTTACCTCAATATTAAATTATTTCCATACTGATCTTTCATTATTTGCCTCATATCTCAAACCTTATTCACAAGAAGCGTCCATGCAGTAGTATAAAAAACTCAAATTTCGTTTAGAACTTGTGTTATACTTCCTCCATTTTTTAATTTAGGACGTTTAAGATAATGTATAAAAATTAAAGAATTTAAACAAATAATAATTTTTTCGTTACAGTTCCAATAATACCTCTTATTCTCTTTCACTTTTCCACCACACTTTTTCGCTTCCACGGCTGATTGTCGTCTTCATCCTCTCACTTCTGCTTCAACTGTACTTCGTCTTTTTCATATTTTTTCCACTTCCACTCCAAATTTAGCAGCGCTTATAAATCTCATTCAGAAAAGTCTTCAAAAACAATTCATACAATAGTCAAGAAATTCAATTGGAGATTTTGAGATGACTCCATATTAACGAAAAAACACTTGGAATCATCGTTTTGAATGTCGATTTGAGTGTTTTGATTTGGACCAAAATAGTTTATGCATTGGAGTGTTTTCTCCAAGTATTGGAACAGAAAATTCAATTCCTGGTCTTAATTTGAATCCGGATGAAGAACTTGAAGAACACAATTACTTTATCGATCATAACTTGAATCCTCTAATTGAAGATCTGGACTACCATTCTTTTGACCTAGGTATATTTTCTCTTTTGTTGATTTTTTTATTGGTAAGGATAAGGCGACATTCAGATTCCCTGAATCCATATCTAAAGGAGGAAAACAAAAAGAGAAGATTAGAGTTCTGCATCTCAATGCTTGACAGAAATGGCTTGCCAAATGATCCGAAATTCGTAGACATGTTCAATATTGTTCATATAGATGAAAAATGGTATAACATGAGCAAAGAAACACAGAATTTCTACCTTATTAGGAATGAAGAAGATCTGTTGCGCCTGTGCAAGAACAAAAACTACATTGGGAAAGTAATGTTCCTAACTGATGTTGCTTGTCCAAGATTCGATGCACATCAAAATGAGACATTTTCTGGAAAGATAGGTATTTTCCCATTTATAACTAAAGAATCAGCCAAGAGAAGTAGTGTTAATCGTAGGGCGGGAACTTTGGAGACAAAACCAATCACTCATGTGAGAAAAAATATAGTAAGATCCTACATATTCGAACATGTTCTGCCAACAATATGATCTAAATGGCCAATGGATGGTAGACGATATCCTATATTTATCCAGCAGAATAATGTAAGGACTCATGTTAATCCAAACGATAGAGAATTTCTCGATGCTGCCTTGCATGATGATTTTGACATTTGACTCGATCTGTCAACCACCTAACCTAATTCACATGAATGTCTTAGATCTAGGGTTTTTTTCCCAGTGATATTCAATCATTACAGGAAAAGAATCCTTCAAGAAATGTAGATGCATTGATTTCAACAGTTCTGAACTCGTTTGAGGAATATCCTATAGAGAGATTGAATCACATTTTCTTGACATTGCAATTATGCATGACAAAGGTCATGAAAATTCAAAGTTGCAACCAAAGGTTGTTAAAATTGGGATTCTACGTAAAATCGGTGGAGGGTGAAAAATCGTAAAATCGTGAATCGTAAAATAAATCGTAAAATCGTACTCAAAAATTAAAATATATATTTTATATATAAATAATAATAATTAACATATAAATCATATCATATGGTCTAACAATATGCGAAAATCCATAAAATATAATTTCACAAGTTTTTTTAAAATATAAAAACGCGACAAAACATAATTTTTAACTTAATAAATATTTCAAAACATCAAAATAAAATAAAACCACAAAAATATTAGACCACCGATTCTGTAAATAAGCAACAAATATGAATACCAAGATGTTATTAAAATACGAAACTTAGAGAACTGAACTAATAATTTTAACCTTATTAACGAGTAATTGAAATCCGCCTGGAAATAGCAAATTTTCGCTGGAAATAACTGAAATCTGCCTGGAAATAGTTGAAATTCGTCTGGAAATAGTAAATTTGTGGAATCGGAAAATCGTACGATTTTACAATCCGATTCTACGATTCTACTCCGATTCTATCCAGATTACGATTTTACTTCCGATTCAAGTCGTTTTCCTTCCGTAGAATCGTCGATTTAAATCGAGATTTTAACAACATTGGTTGCAACAAGTACAAGCTTCCACACATAAGAAAATTGAAGTTGGGAAGAGATTGTCGCCTTCCTATTAAAGTAAAATGTTACAAGGAGTTAGTAAAAAAAAATGTTCAAAATGAATTAGCTATATGTTCTTGAGATTAATGGGGAAAAAGCTTGTCCTCGTGGTTCTTGATTTCTACAGGTTCTTTATTGAAGTTGATTTCTACAGGTTCTTTATTGAAGTTGAAGATGGGCAACATACAGATGGATTTGCGTCGAGTTTTGATAAGTGGATATCGATAGATGGTTATCTTAAAGGTTATCTAATGGAGATGAGAAATAGATATGGGAAGAAGATGGAAGTTCTTGAACTTGGAATGCAGGAGATAAGAATTGTTATTGATGTTCATGTTCTGTTCTATAATCTCAAAGAGCAGTAGACCTATGGTCTCTGCTATTTCCTTTTGATTATATATTATTTGTCCATTATTTCCTACAAAAAGAGGCTGAGGGTATAATTGATTATTAGATGTGGTAGGTTCGTTGCAGTTAAATTCGATAGAATTAAACACGTAATTCTATTCCCAATCTGGACACTAGCATAATTTAATTATCAATAACAATTAAATTGGTAAGGTTAAATAAATCCAAAACAGTAAACCAGCCAGAAACAGAAAAGTAACACTGTATCAGTTTATAATACAGAAACAGAAAATTTAGGAAAATACGTGTACCCTTCAAGAGAATATTCATCCCACTTATTATTAATATGAGAAAAATGATTTAAAAGGAAAAAGACAAAGACTAAAAAGTCTTAACTTTTTCGTTTTTGTTCCAAAAGAAAAGAAAGGCAATAGTAAAAAATCCTTTTCTTTTTATTTCTTTATTTTTTTCATATTGGAAAAGCATTAATAGTAGTGTATTTATATAAGAAAATGAGCATTGTTATTTATAAATATTCCGATGTGGGATTCATGTTTAAACATAATTCCTCACATCTTGAAACTCCAACTTCCAAGATAATTAACTATATATTCCCACAACATAAGTGGCTTCTAACAAAGTTATAATTCACTCTCCGCCATGCCAAGAACAAAACGTAATTGTTGTTTCAAGCTAATTCTTTGTAGACACAAAGTTCTTGAGTCTCAAAGTAAGCCACTTTCAACATAATTGGAATAAATTGTTGACAATTAATACAATATATGAAAATGACAATTAATTTGGATACATATATATCTCCTAAACGAGAATTAAATGGGAATGAAGGGAGTACAACTGTATTGTAATGCGATAAAATTGAATCTGCAACAGAAACACGAAAGTAACGCAACAAAATAATCTTTATTAATCAAATCAATAGTGAGTTACAATCTCTGGAAGGACTCCAATTTAGCTGGAATGATCCTCCGATTCTCCTCTTCTGAATTTGTTTTGTCCTAGCGTTGGAAGACTTGATCTTGAATTAAATATGATTTGATTCCAAGAGCTAAACCTTCGATTCCACAAAGCCGTTATGCCTTCTCGGGTTTTTGTCGCGAAGAACGCCTTTGAAAACTGTTGAAGATTTCCTGAGAGCTTTTGTCAGTTGAAGTCTGTTTGTAGCTTCCAAATGATCTCTCTCTGTCCTCCCCTTTTTTTCAAGCCTTGGGGAAGACCCCTATTTATAGGCATAAATGAGGGCTAGGGTTTTACTTATTGGGTTAAGCGGTCCCGATTCACTTATGTTAGGGTTAGCCAATTCTTTATTTGGGGTGGCGATGTTTAATCCATTATCTTAATGGGACTCTATTTAACTTAACATTTTGGTGCAGCATTTCATTAGCCCAATTTAGTTTGATCCATTATTTTCTTTGAACTTTATTTCAAGTGGATGCGAGACTGTTTAAAAATGATTTATTTTAATATGGCTAGGGTTGCGGTGGTCTAATATTTAATCATTATTTATTAAATTCAAGTAGCCCAGACGAATAATATTTATTTATTAGTCTGGATTAAATAAATTTAATTACTCAAAAATTCGCTTGTCTACAAATGCCCCCACTTTAAGGTTCGGATTGAGTGTTTGATCAAAGAACTCAAAGACAAGACTTAAAGTATATTTATTTTAAGAAACTCCGCTTATATATATATATATATATATATATACCCAATCTCTTGAAGATAAATTTTGCTCCAAATTCAGGGGAAATTACAAAGCAGAGAAAGTTGACATAGATATTGACTCCAAATTGGAATCCATAGGTTGGTCATATTAAATAGAATTGGACTTCATATAGGAGTTGTAATTTGATAATTAAAACAACTACTCTATTAGAGTCCAAGTTAAACTTGAATTGAATGATAGACAATTTCCCATGCCTATATAAAGAGACAAAAATCCGGAGTAAAGGACATCATATTCACAAAGCAACGTCTTCTGAAGTCTGCGGCTCTTTTTACAATTTTGCTTTGAAGTCTGCAAAGCCATCAAAAGGAACAATTCTGATATGGACCTGAACTATCACTTGGTTCATATTCAGCCACATCACAGTTTTGATTAAAATAATAAAAATACTCCCCCTTTTGGTGGGCTTTTTGAGGCATTTTTATTTATTTTTAATCAAAACAGGTGATGTGGTTGATTGTGGGTCAAGTGGTCTACAACCCCACATATAACCCAGGTCTATATCAGAATTTTTCCATCAAAAGGCAAGTTTTTTTGTTTTTTTAAAAAAAAAAAAAAATTGAAGCCTGCCAACTTGGCCTTTGATATTGATTCCTGCAAACTTTGCCTGCCAACGTAAGCACATTGTTTTCTCTTTTACGTCTTGAACATCTAAGAGGTCAAGAACAATACCTTTTTTTTTAATTTTTTTTTAATTTTTTTAAGACTAAGGATACATTTTTTCTTGTTCTTTTAGGACTACAATCAAAGGAATCATGGTAATCTTCAAGGACTTAGTTAAGGATGGCTTGGATTACTTATTCATCCTCAAGCGCGAGGGAGAATCCTTGGAGCGAGCGTTTAAGCTTCACGTACATACTCCGATGCATGGACGCTTTGCCCCAAAATTAGCACTTCCGCTAGAATCCGACTTGCCGGAATGGTCGGTCAAAGTTGCTCGGGAAGATGGAAGCCCGTTATTCCTTGCAAAGCTCTATTCACACAAGTGAGCGGAGGCTTGGAGGCTTTGAAACACTCGGGAGGCGAATCATAGCTGGATCCGCATATTGGACCTGTGCATTGAGGCTTAACGGCTTTGTGGAATCGAAGGTTTAGCGATTGGAATCAAATCGTATTTAATTGAAGATCAAGTCTTCCAACGCTAGGACAAAACAAATTCAGAAGAGGAGAATCGGAGGATCATTCCAGCTAAATTGGAGTCCTTCCAGAGATTGTAACTCACTATTGATTTGATTAATAAAGATTACTTTGTTGCGTTACTTTCGTGTTTCTATTGCAGATTCAATTTGATCGCATTACAAATTTTAATGGATTAAGCATTGGGTCACCCCAAATAAAGAATGGGTCAACCCAACATAAGTGAATGGGCTGCTTAACCCAATAAGTAACCCTAGCCCTCATTTATGCCTATAAATATGGGTCTTCCCCAAGGCTTAAAGAGGAGGGAAAAAGACAGAGAGAGATCATTTGGAAGCTACAAACAGACTTCAACTGACAAAAGCTCTCAGGAAATCTTCAACAGTCTTCAAAGGCATTCTTCGCGACAAAAACCCGAGAACGCATAACGGCTTTGTGGAATCGAAGGTTTAGCGCTTGGAATCAAATCATATTTAATTCAAGATCAAGTCTTCCAACGCTAGGACAAACCAAATTCAGAAGAGGAGAATCGGAGGATCATTTCAGCTAAATTGGAGTCCTTCCAGAGATTGTAACTCACTATGTCATCATCGAACATAGGGGGTATTACCCACATTTGGCATAACGGCACTTGAGCATGTTTGTCCGGTAGACTTAAATTAGAGGCGAGATTTGCCAATGCATCGGCCTGCTTTTTTAGCTAAGGATGGCTTGGATTACTTATTCATTCTCAAGAGCGAGGGAGAATCCTTGGACCGAGCGTTTAAGCTTCCCGTACATACTCCGATGCATGGACGCTTTGCCCCAAAATTAGCAGTTCCTCTAGAATCCGACTTGTCGGAATGGTCGGTCAAAGTTGTTCGGGAAGATGGAAGCCCGTCTTATTCCTTGCAAAGCTCTATTCACAGAGGTGAACGAAGGCTTGGAGGCTTTGAAACACTCGGGAGGCGAATCATAGCTGGATCCGCGTATTGAACCTGTGCATTGAGGCTTAATGGAGAGTTTGGCTTTGTTCCAATGTACTGGGAATGGCTTGAGGAGGTACTTTGGTCGCAGCCGGAAGCTATTGACCAAATCCGAGATGTACCAGGCATTGTTTGCATCACTTTTCACTTATGAGAGTTCTGACATTGTGCGAGCATTTTTGGAAGCATGGAGTCCGGAGACCAACACTTTGCATACCTCGGCGGGAGAATTATCCCTCTTGCTTTGGGACTTGCACAAGCTAGGAGGGCTGCCCATTTATGGCGGGATGTACGAGGAGTTTATTCATTTTGCTAAGGAACTAACAGGCATGGATGCAGAGGGCAGGAGATTCATTCCGCAAAGCTGCGAACACCTATTTGCTGCATACCATCAGCTGCATGAGGAAGGAAGCAAAAATGCCACCTGTCCGTTTCGGAATGGGTCAAGTTATGATTAAAAGGGGACACAAAATACCCTCAATCAAAGGTCATGCGACACAAGAAAGCATCACTTCCAAGATAACTCAGAATCCCAATGGGAGCATTGATGCGCCTCGGAGTGGTCCAGTGCTGAGGAGGCCATATTCAAAAGCCTTGGAGTAAAAAATGACTTATGGGAAGAGACACACTTGGCGACCTTCATCGTTATTTGTAATAATCAATTTTCCTTTGACAATTTGAATGAAAACAATTAACGAAGAACAAATACGTTAATTCATAAAGCGCACAATTGCACTTTTAGACTTTTTATTTTCTTTAATAAGAATGATTGAACTTAAAAGTGATTTTAAGTTGCCTACGTATCCCAAGAGATAATCTTGAGAATCAAGTCAACACGCAATTCAGAATCATTTTTTTTGTTTAAAAGGGGTGACTGAACTTAAATTATTTTTCAAGTTGCCTACGTATCCCAAGAGATAATCTTGAGAATCAAGTCATAACGTAGTTCAAAGGAATTAAAAGGGGTGACTGAACTTGAAATTTTCTTCAAGTTGCCTACGTATCCCAAGAGATAAGCTTGAGAATCAAGTCATAACGTAGTTCAACGCATTTGACTTTGCAGTTTAAACTCGTGCAGTCTAGGAGTATCCGTTTTTGCCAACTTGGACTTGTTGGGATGTTTCAGCAATTTAACCACATACTACACCTTTGGTGGTTGCCTTTCATAGTTTATACTCATGCGGGCCAAATCTCATTATCTCTCGCACTTCGTACATACCTCTTGACGAATTCGCTTCTCATGCGGCATGCGTTCCCAGTTTTTGCAGGTTTTGTGCGGCTTCTTCTTCTGCGAGTCACAAGTGTCCAGCCTTCATCCTCGGATAGCAGGTTTCCGCTTCTTGAACACTCCTCAACATATTGACAACATTCTTCCATAGTAAGAATGCGTCCATTAACCCTCACTTTAACAGAATTGAACCCTCCAAACTTGATTTCATAGACTGGTTCTTCCAATAAAGATAAGTCAACATGAGCATATACTATCGAAGTTTGGTTAGCAGTTGCCCTTTCCTCCTCGAGGAGCACATGTCCTTCACGGGCTAATCGCATTATCAAATCTTTGAAGACAAAGCACTTCTCAATTGAATGACCAACTAAGCGGTGGAACTTGCAGTAATTAGGATCACCCTCACGTCCCGCCTCACTGGTCGCTTTGACTTTGGCAACTCAATAGCGTTTGCAGCAACAAGTTCATCAAACATTGCCGAGACATCGGAATCCAGAAACGGATACTCCTTCGCTTGCATCTCTTCCAGGGTTAATTTATTTCGCTCACGAGGATGATCAATTCTCTTGGTCATATTTTGAGACATCTTGGTGGATATCTTGATTGGTTCAGCATTCGTTACCATGGACTCCTTGACTTCACTTTTGGAAAAAATCGTGCCACTTTTCTTATAGTCATGCTTTTCATTTGCCTTAGCACTTGAGTTTTGGACATGTGCCTTGCCTCCATTTGCAGCAATGCTCAATTCCATGTCATGAGCGCGCGTAGCAAGTTCTTCAAAGGTTTTCGGCATAATTCCCTTGAGGATATATTGAAGCTCCCAGCACATACCTTGAATGCACATCTCTATCGCAGAGGACTCGCTCAGGCGGTCTCTACAGTTGAGGTTCAGATTCCTCCACCTTTTGATATAATCAATCACAGGCTCATCTTTCCATTGCCGAGAATTGGTTAACTCTACCATGCTAACAATTCGCCGAGTACTATAGAAGCGGTTGAGAAACTCATGTTCAAGTTGATCCCAACTATTGATGGTTCCAGCCTCAAAGTCAGTATACCAATCGAATGCATTGCCCTTCAAAGACTGCACGAATTGCTTTACCAAAAGATCTCCATAGCTTCCAGCATTATTACATGTCTCAATGAAATGAGCCACATGCTGCTTTGGGTTTCCCTTCCCATCGAATTGTTGGAATTTTGGTGGTTGATAACCAGCAGGCATCCTCATGCTATCAATTCTTTGGGTGTAAGGTTTGGCGTAGGTATTAATAGACTTGCTATCTTTTCATTCATCGTTCCCATGACGAAATCCTTCAATTGGTCAACATGGATGAAGCCATCGGAAGAGACTTGAATACCTTGAACTTTCTTTGTTGATTCCACTTCCTCTCGGATCTCTGGCTTCTTTTGGGGAGCTTGAGTTGTCTCTCCACTTTTCTCCAAGTGGCTCCTTATGTGGGCGATGGAGTTCTCCTGCTCTTGGGATCGCTTCGCAAGCTCTTCAATAAGCCTGATCAGATGCGCGAGTTGCTCCTCTGTACTTGTTGTGCCAGTCATCATAACAGGAGCAAATAAGGGAGCACTTGAATCCTCAGAGATGGAAAAATCTAACCCAAAAACACCATGAGGTCCTTGGGGGGAGAAGTTAACGCTTGTTTCATCATCTTCGAACTTAGAGCATTTCTCTATGTGAAATGATGACTTTGAAGTTTCCAATGCAACGCCTTGCTTTGGCTTCAGAATTGATGGTGATGAAGCAGCATTCTTTCCAATAGCTTTTGATGCTCCTTGGACTTTTTTCTCAGCGAATGCTTTTGTCCTGCTCCTCGTCATCATTCCCGGTGTTTGAGACTTGAGGGGTTGAAGTAGCAGCAACAACTCCCTTGTTATCAGCAGCTTTTGAACGAGCGGATTTTGAGTTGTCGTTCTTTGGTGCCATGGATTTGACTTGAACTTGAATGTGAATTTGATTTTGAAGTTTTGAAGAGAAGAGATGGGAGGCAGAGTTGTCCCACTGGGCGTGCCAAATTTGTAATGCGATAAAATTGAATCTGCATCAGAAACACGAAAGTAACGCAACAAGGTAATTTTTATGAATCAAATCAAGTGAGTTACAATATCTGGAAAGACTCCAATTTAGCTGGAATGATCCTCCGATTCTCCTCTTCTGAATTTGTTTTGTCCTAGCGTTGGAAGATTTGATCTTGAATTAAATACGATTTGATTCCAAGCGCTAAACCTTCGATTCCACAAAGCCGTTATGCCTTCCTGGGTTTTTGTCGCGAAGAACGCCTTTGAAGATTGTTGAAGATTTCCTGAGAGCTTTTGTCAGTTGAAGTCTGTTTGTAGCTTCCAAATGATCTCTCTCTGTCCTCCCCTTTTTTTCAAGCCTTGGGGAAGACCCCTATTTATAGGCATAAATGAGGGCTAGGGTTTTACTTATTGGGTTAAGCAGCCCATTCACTTATGTTGGGTTGGCCCATTCTTTATTGGGGGTGGCCCAATGTTTAATCCATTATCTTAATGGACCTCTATTTAACTTAACATTTTGGTCTGGCATTTCATTAGCCCAATTTAGTTTGATCCACTATTTTCTTTGGACTTTATTTCAAGTGGATCTGAGCTTGTTTAAAAATGATTTATTTTAATATGGCCTAGTTGCAGTTGTCCAATATTTAATCATTATTTATTAAATTCAAGTAGACCAGACGAATAATATTTATTTATTAGTCTGGATTAAATAAATTTAATTACTCAAAAATTCGCTTGTCTACATGTATTATTGTTTGAGAAGGGAGGAAACACAACGCGAATCTTCCAAATGTGATTTGTTGTGTTCTACTTTCCGTTCTCTTATTTAATTTACAGAGTTCTTTGATTTAATTTTATTTATAAGAAAATACAACAATATCGTTTCAACTATGAATATCATTAGAAATTTGTTTTTTTGTTTTTCTCAAAGGAATGTAAGGTAGTATTTTGATTAACATTATTTTTTCGCTACAGTTTTTTATTTTGATTTCGTAAAATAAATTATTTGTAAAAAAGAAAAATTGAAATTGTAAAATGAATAGATGAATAGAAAGCTATTTACTGCGGACCGTTGTCTAGCAAATAAAATGTCTATTGTTTAAACCCAAGTAACAACATCTACAAGACAGTCAAACTTCATCTACAACACCTTCAAATTGAAAAAGTTCTCAAAGATTACTCTCAGAGAGTAATAAGGTATTTTTTTAAATGTCAAAGGGCAAAACAAGAGTCCCAAGTTATTTACTAAAAATCTGATTTTTTTCTTTAAAAAAATTAAATAACTTTTTACAAAATCTTCACAAATTTTTGTTTTTCTCTTTATAGGTGCAGAACGAAAATCCTAGAAAAAGAGTTGGAGATGGAGAGGAGGCGGGCATCGTGGCAAAAAGAAGTAATTAATCACCAGAATGTTGGGCAGCGGAACACTCCAAACAACAAATTATATAAAAAAACATAAAAACAACACAAGAATTTAACGTGGTTCGGTCTCAACTCAAACCTACTTCCACAATCCCGAAGAGTAAAAAATTTAACTATGTAAATTTTTAACGGAAGAAAAATTACAAACCCTCTCTACAAAACTCTAAGTCTAAACACTCACAAAACTCAAAGAGTTAGTACAAATAAACTCAAGACTATGTGGGTCTATTTATAGGCCCTCCTTGCCTTTACCCTTTTCTTTTCTAACCAATTTGGGACTTTGAAAATATTACCCAACATATTCTCCCTTTTCTCAAATTCCAAGTTACAATAGAATAAGAAACCTAACTTTCTTCCCAATATTCGTGGTCTCCTTCTCTGTTCTTCCTCCAACTTTATTTTCTTGCTTCTTCAAGGAATGAGATAAAACTGGTACCTGGGCTACTATGCTTACAAAGAAATACATCAAGGACGAAGCAGGATCCTTAATTAGACTAAAAAATGGAAATGGCTCCATCATTTTGAAAGCACTCAAGCGTGGTTTGGACCTTTTCCACAAATCATCAGCTTGGATCCCTGGTGATGGCAATATTATCAGAACTTAGCATGATGACTGGACGGGTCTTGGACCTTTAAGAAAACTCATCTTGGGCCCTCTCAATTGAGATGAGGACAATGGCAAGATTAAGGATATCTATAGTAATTGCGGTAACTGGAACCTAGGTAACATATCTTTTGACCTTCCGAAGGAGCTTGCTGATTATATTAGAGGTGTGCCTAGATCCGACCACTCCGGTTTGCCTGATCGTAGGAAATGGAAAAAGTCAGCTGATGGTAATTTCAATTCTAAGGACACCCACATGGTCATTCATGAAGAAAACCCTGATGTTACTACAAATGTTAAATAGTGGAATTGGATCTGGAAGGTGAATTGTAACCAGAGAGTCAAAATGTTCTTGTGGCTTTGCTCCCACAACCGCCTGGCTACTAGAGAGCATCTTCATAGGAATCATATCAGCCTAATCCCACTTGCCCTCAGTGTGGCCTCTTTCTCGAAACAGTTAAACACTTTCTGAGAGAATGTGTTACGGCTCGACAACTATGGCAGCGCATGAATCTCTTTCAACATATCTCAAGTTTACACAACATCACCTTCGAAAAGTGGTTAAAGAGATGCGCAGAAGCAAACATTGCTTCAGGTTTTTACGATGTACCTTGGGGGACTATATTTGTTTACAGATGCTGGGCTCTATGGATTTATAGAAACAACAAACTGTTCTCCCGGGAAAAACCTTGTATCTCCCCATTTCTTGACGCAATAACTAAATCAACTGAATTACATGCTTTGGGAGCTAATGCAAGGGGTTCACGCAAGTCAAGAATTATCCCAGTAACTTGGACTAAACCGCCTAATGGATGGCTTAATCTAAATGTGGATGGCTCATCGGTTGGTAACCCGGGCAAGGGTGGTGGGGTGGGTTGATTAGGAATGTCGATGGAGAATGGGTATCAGGCTTTCATAGGAGCATCGGTACTTGTACCAAAAATGTGGCTGAACTATGGGCTCTTAGAGACGGTCTTAAGCTAGCTATCAGTATTGATGCCCAGAAGTTAGCTATTGAAATGGGCGCTAGAGTAGTGATAGATCTTATTCTGCATGCCGATGTTTCTACTCACCCTTTATCCTCGCTTATTTCTGATTGCAGGGCACTGCTCAGGTGACTGCCGGAGTTTAGTCTCTATCATATTTACAGGAAAGCCAACGGATGTGCTGATTGGCTTGCTAAAGCTGGGGGACTTCTGACGTCCTCCGATTTATTTATCTTTCACTCTTTACCCCCATTTGTCAGCCACCTAGTGGCGGGGGATGCCCGTGGGGGCCTTTTTTGTTAGGATTATTTCAGATACCTCTATCCATATTAATCCTTTTGTTAGCCTTATAGTGGCAGGATATGGACATGAGGTATCACTAGATAGGCCTAACTGTAACAACTTTGTTCCTTACCCTACGGGCTAGGGAGCCTTTATTATTTATATATATTTCCTTTTAAATCAAAAAAGAAAAGAAAAAAAGAATGAGAATCAAGGTGGTATAAATTCTTCCCTTTCTTCCTCCCTCACATAATCAGACGGTTGTCTATATACACTTTCCAGAAATTCTCAATTCCAACATACTTGCAACCTGATGCCAATTCAACCAACAAAATTATGTTGGCACTCGAGTCAGGTATAAATCTAACATCGGGAAGTACTTTTACCTCATAATTGTGGAGTTTCAGGCGGACTCGTTCAACGCCCTCAATCTTCACATTCAAGTTGTTGTCCACTTTGATCACTACAAGAAAAACGCCTATTCGCTACGAATTTTAGCTACGGAATTATTTCCGTAGTTAATGTTTCTATATTAACTACGGATTAACTACGGATAATTGTCGATAGCTATTCCGTAGCAAAGACGTAGCAAAATTGGCGAGTTTTTTTTTTCGGGTTAAACTTATCATACTTAGCTACGAAATTGCTACGGAACATTGGCCCTTTCCGATATTATAATTTTATTTTCGTAGCGGTATTTGTTATTCAACAAAAAAATAAATTAAACTAAATTATAATTTGCTACGGAATTACTACGGAAACGTGAATTGTATTGGCGGGAATGTTGGCGCTAATTTTTTTTCCCGTTTGCTACGGAAATTCCGTAGCAAAAATATTTGAAATTTTATTAATTATTTTTGTTTGCCCTTTTCGATATTATAATTTTATTTTCGTAGCAAATCCGTAGCGGTATTTGTTATTCAACAAAAAAATAAATTAAACTAAATTATAATTTGCTACGGAATTACTACGGAAACGTGAATTGTATTGGCGGGAATGTTGGCGCTAATTTTTTTTCGTTTGCCCTCTTCGATATCATAATTTTATTTCCGTAGCAAATCCGTAGCGGTATTTGTTATTCAACAAAAAAATAAATTAAACTAAATTATAATTTGCTACAGAATTACTACGGAAACATGAATTTTATTGGCGGGAATATTGATGCTAAATTATTTTCGTTTGCTATGGAAATTCCGTAGCAAACATATATGAAATTTTACTAATTATTTTTGTTTGCCCTTTTCGATATTATAATTTTGTTTCCGTAGCGGTATTTGTTATCCAACAAAAAAATAAATTAAACTAAATTATCATTTGCTACGGAATTACTGCGGAAACTAAATTTTTTCTTTTATTTCCGTAGTAAATCCGTAGCGGGGTCTTATACCAAAAAAATAAAATTAACTTAACTAATTAAATATTGGATTTTTTGATAATTAAATATTATTATTATATAATAAATATATATATTAAGTTAAAAAAAAAAAAAAAATCCTAACCTAACACTCATTTCACTCCCGACTCTCAACTCACCGCCTCTCTCCCTCTATGCCGATTATCCCTGTTCCACCTGGCCACTGTGCCTCCGACGTCGCCTGCTCTGCCATCTTTCTTGCTCCGCCGGGCCACCGGCGCCGTCGCGCCGTCTATTGCTTTAGTTTTGTTTGTGTACTATCTTTGATTATAGTATGTAAAATTGAGTGAGATCTCAATTCGAATCTCTTGTGATCTTGTTGGACCTATGACCCTGTCTTTTGAGCTTTCTCAATATCATCAATAATTTGATCTTTGAAGAATACTACTACATCTCTGTGAAATTCTTCCCATTTTTTTTATTATTACATTTTTTTTGTGATTAATTGATGTTCTTTTTATCTATAGCCCTAATTGGAGCTGATTTCTTGACAAAGGAAGTGCAGTTTGAAGATAGGCTCTTTACTTTGCAGGTTTGTGTTATGATGATAGTAGTTTGTTACTTATGGAATTAGGAACGTTGTAAATTTGTCTGCCTCACATGTGTAGAATTATGTATATTTAGTTGTCAGTTGGAATGTCTGTGGAACCAGCATCTTCTGTTGCTTCAGAATTGGTAAATTGATAGCAATAAGGATATACATAGACTGGCTAGATGACAAATGAGCCTACAACTAAGGGTAAGTGTTTACAGAAACCTTCAAGCTCAATTATCTTGTACTAGAGCAAAAATCCAGTATCGTGATATAGGTGGATCATACCTACTTGTTTGAGGCGCATGAATGTAGAATTATGTTATATGCAATCTTAGGTCTATGTACATTGAACAAAAGATTTTCAATAAATTCAACTCAGTTGATGCTGGTTTCCCAAACCAAATAACATAACCAGCAGTCATGCTCAGAAAAAACCAAGAGCTTCAGAACATGTTCTCACTACCACTCCCAGAGTAGTGTCCCAAACAGGAATACTTACCAATTGTAGTGGTGAAGTAGGATACTAGCTGCAACCCTTGAAATAGAAAGGACCATAGCTATCTGTGTAATATTTTTTCCTCTTGACGTTGATGTATATCAGCTTCACTCAAGACAATATAATTTGTCTAGAACAACAAAATTCAAAGATAGATGTAATAGTTCAGAAATAAAAACACGAAATCTAACTGACAGAAATAATTCAAAAGCAAAATCTTAGAATTAAGAAATAACTATTTAAAATAGTATATTTTGAAGGATACTGATCTGTGCAGGCATGCACCAAGACATTAGAAGAATTACTGAGAACAGGTATCCAGAGTTGCCAAATATGCATAAATCTGGCAACTAGATATCAACTGACTCATAACATAGCACTGCTCACCAATCCAGGACTAGTATTCAGTTTATGCTACACGTACAAGGATGATGATACTCGAGACGATCCTTGGTACTTCAGAAAATTTGCTGAAGATCATAATTCTAATATAATTCTATAGTAATGAGGTTTTCATTGTTGTTCCTTATACTTCTAATATAATTTGCTGAGTTATTAGTAGTCTTATTTTTAATGGGTTATTGTTATTGAATCACTTCTATGAGTTTTAAGAGTCTAATGTATTACTTTATGAAATTATAGTTGCCTATATTTTCTGGTATCTCTCAGGCTGTGAAAGTTATTGCAAAGAGTCCCACATTTGCTAAAGATCCAAGAAGCCTTCAGTTTGAAGCAGACATTAAAGGCCTCTTCCTTTTCACTAGGTGAGAAGCGTTCCCATTTTACGAAATTTATTGCTGGTGAACTTTTTTCTCTTTCATAATTGTTATTTTAATAGGGGAGAGGGATACAAGTGTCAAACTGAGGACTTATGGTCCAAAGTCAGAAGTACCGGGGTTAACTGCGATGAACTATGCAAGATTTAAAGCTCGCTTCATTTGACACACTATATTTCATGTTCTAGTCAGTTACCTGGTCATGATGATCTTTGTTAAGAACCATATACATATCAATTAGGATTGCTAGTAACTTCTTTTTCTTTCGGTTTGTTGCATCTCTTCTAACACCATTTTGTTTTTACAATAATAATAATGAATGAATTACTTGTTTCCAAACTAGGCACCACACCATTTCTGTTTTACTTCTTTTAGCCGTGTTGTAGAGTGTATATGCCTTTGTATTCCTTAATTCTGTTTATTTATTTTAGATTCTTTTTTGAATATTCTATTTATTAACTGGCGTTATTCCAAGTTTATAATTTTCTTCTTGTCTAGCAATTATGTAATGTAAATGGTAGGCCATCGAGGTCAATGTGGTTCTCCTTTAGAAGTTGATATGCTCCTTAATTCAAATTTTTAATTGATTGAAGTGTTTGGCTAGGATTAAGTTTTATGGGATACTAGAAACTGAAGTTATTAGTTTAGTCCATGATGGTTGCATTTTTCACATGCATCATCCATATAATCACAGATTTAACAGATTTGAGCAGATTCAAATATGTGGTTAAATTTGAACCCGCTCAAATCGGTCAAACCTGCTTCAGCTTGATTATAGTATGTTTCGGACTCTTTCAGCTTTGATTATATCATATTTTTGGCATTTTCTGCTTGTTTCAGCTTTTTTATAGCATTTTTCTGGCATTGTTCTTCATTTTCAGCATATTTCTGGCATTTTCTACCTGTTTCGGACTGCTTCAGCTTGATTATAGTATGTTTCGAACTGTTTCAGCTTTGATTATATCATATTTTTGGCATTTTCTACCAGTTTCAGCTCTATTATAGAATATTTCTGGTATTTTTCTTCATTTTCAGCTTATTTCTGGTGTTTTTCAGCCTGTTTTTGACATGTTTATTCACTTTCAGCATGTTTCTACAAGTAACTTATAACTAGTATTGATGTAACTAACAATCCTTTTTTTTAATTGGATTGTTTTAAGTTTGTTGTTTGAATTGTTTTAAGTTTTTTTCTTGAACACTTTGATTGTATTAGGCTTTTGGCTTGCATTGATTTGTTAAGCTTTTTGTTTGGATTGTATTAAGTATTTGACTTGGATTGTGCTTAAGTTTTTTGTCTTGATGTGAACTTCCCATATTACCCATATTTGTTAAGTTTTTTGTCTTGATGTTGCATAAAGAACTTGAATGGTATTATTTTGGTAATCTTTGTACCTTTATTACATTGTCTCAAATGCAGGCTGGTTTGTGTCTATGGAGGACCGTAGCTAGATGTATAGGCGGTTGAGGCCAGGAGGTAGGGAATTGAGTGATGAGTTTCAAGGTGGAGTTGATCGGTTTGTGGAATGCGCTTTGAGATTGTCTCCTGATGTTAGTATAGGTGAAATTAGGTGTCCATGTGTTAAATGTAAGAATAGGAGGTTCGAGAAGTCTGAATTAGTGAAAATGCATCTGTACACCAAAGGATTTGTACCTAACTATTTGAACTGGACATGTCATGGTGAACAAATGATCCCAATGCCTCAACCGTCAGTTGTAGAAACTTCTAGCAGAAATGTATCTAGGAATCTACTTCGTGAGATGGTTCTAGATGCAGCTGGCCCAAGTTTTAATCCCGAACCAATTACTTCTAATATTGAAGAACCTCCTAATCCGGATGCTCAAAAATTTTATGGCATGCTAAAGGTGGTAGATAATCCGCTTTGGAATGGATGCACATCCCATTCGCAGCTTTCGGTCACTGCTAGAATGTTGAACATCCCAAGGGGCAGGAAAGTCCACTTGTGGATCTGTTTCCATTTTGGAGCACGAGGAGAGGCTGGTGAGTAACATATTTTTGATATTTAACATATGTAACTTTATTAAATTGTCAATAACACTTGAACATATTTCAAATTGCAGCGGGCACAATTAGGTGACAAGTTCACTATATATGACTTGTACAAAAGAGGACTTCAAATTCAATCCGGTCAAAAAAAGGGCGAGTGGGTTGATTCTCGCACGCAAAAATTCAGTGTAAGTTTCACTTTCAACACAATCTTTCAATTGTTTTAATATTGGTAAAAAATTTTAATTCTAGTAATACTGATATTGATAATCATTTCAGGAAGCATTTGAGAGTCTAATGGAGAAAGCTACCCAACAATCTAATGAAACGGGACAACCTGCACTTGATGATGTTAGTTTGATGCTACAGGTTGAGGGATTAAAAAAGGGTCATGCATATGGACTTGGTTCAATGTCTCAAAGGTTGTGTGGGGAGAGCACATCTGTTGGTGGATCTATCGAGATGCCATTGTCATCCACTCAAGTTGCATCATTGACCAAAACAATTGAGAAGAAGATCAAGCGAAAGTTTGACAAAAAGTTGAAGAAGATCATAGAGATGCAAAAGCAAATTCTTGAATTGAGCAATGTCAGAGTTCCCGTTGATTTTGGATTGCTGGACAGCGATGATGACAGTCATGACGATGACGGTGATGAGTCCATGGATGACTTAGACGACACCATCGTTGCAGATGATTACCGCCTTTAGATGACATTTGTTTTAAGTTTATTGCTTGGATGTTTTAAGTTTGTTGTTTGGATGGTTTTTAGTTTTTAAACTTGAGCACTTTGATTGTATTAGGCTTTTGGCTTGGATTGTGTTAAGCTTTTTGTTTGGATTGTATTAAGTATTTCACTTAGATTGTGCTAAACGTTTTTGGCTTAGTTGGCTTGAAATAATAGCTTAAAGCAGATTGTGCATATAAATTGTTTGGTATCATTTCTGTTTTGGCAGGGAGCTAGTAGCATATATACATTTTATGGTAAAAAAGAGTACCTAATAGCTACCGACGGAAATAATTCTATTTTATATTATTTAAATGAATATTTCCGTAGCCAATCCGTAGCCAAATATTAAATTAAATTAAAATATTTCGTAGCTAATCCGTAGCCAAATATTAAATTAAATTAAAATATTCCGTAGCTAATTCGTAGCCAATAAAATTTATTATTAAAAATTAAATAAATACCGCAGATTAAATTAAAAATATTCCGTAGCAAATCCGTAGCTACTTAAATTTATTATTTAAAAAAATAAATAAATACCGTAGTTATTCCGTAGTTAAATTAAAAGTATTCCGTAGCAAATCCGTCGTTACCATACCCATTTTAAGTGACCCGGGTGAAAGTTAACTACGGAATTTCCGTAGCTAAATAGCTACGGATTAATATTCCGTAGTTAATTTATTTTAGCGATGCGAATATCGCTACGGTTTATTTCCGTGGTAATTCCGTAGCTAATCGTGTATTAGCTACGGATTCGCTACGGAATAGACCGTAGCTAATAGGCGTTTTTCTTGTAGTGGATGCAGCCAAAGTCTCCCACCTGCAAAATATCAAACGCGTCTTGGTCATTGCATATATGAAAGTAAGCAGCATTAAAGTAAGCAGCATTATCCATAACCTAGTTTGAATGATTCTCAACAATGTCATCCAACTAACTCATTAAATTTATTAGTGTGATCAACAAGATTACTTTTTTTCTCCAATTTGAGTGAGTACAGATCCATCTTCATCTTTAACCGGTTAGTCAAAGTTTTCGAGGAACGATTATTTTCCAGAGTCTCCAACAACTTCTTTGGTGACGTCTCTCTCAACACCGTCATCTTGATTTGTGGAGACAAAGTCAATCGAATTGTACTAACCACTAGCCCACTCAGAATCTTTCATACCTTTTGGCTTTTCATCATCCAGAAAAGAATCAGGACCTTTCTGCACTAATAGTCTTGAATCGTGCATTGTCATAGGGTAAAATCAATCTTTCCATCAAAGAGGGGAGATGAAACATCACTCTTCATCGGTACAACAATGTTTAAAGACTCCATAATTTAAACACTCTAACTTTAATTAAAATAACACCAAAATCTTAAAGCAACACTGGAAACTTACCCGCAAACTAGATCTGCAACTTCTTTCGTCTCCTCCCCAAGCCTTGAACCTCTTGCACTGATACCAGTTGTTGTGCAGCGGAACACTCCAAACAACAAATTATAAAAGAAACAAAAAGAAAGAAGAAAAACAACACAAAATGTTAACGTGGTTCGGTCTCAACTCAGACCTACATCCACGACCCCGGAGGGTAAAAACTTTTAGTATACAATTTTCAGACGGAAGAACTCTCTTCAAAGAACTGCAAGTTTAAACACTCACAAGACTCAGAGAGTTAGTATAAATAAACTCAAAACTATATGGGTCTATTTATAGGCCATTTTACTTTGACCTTTTTATTTTCTAACTAATGTGGGCTTTTGAGAATATTACCCAACACAAAATGCACAATTAAAAAGAAAACAGATCTTGACGGAAGTTTATTTTACCTATCTGATCTCAATCCGGTAATCACACCGAAGACAGTTTAAACGTATATAATGCTAACTCCATCAAAAGATACTTAAAGATTCTTGACAACGAAGCGCAGCTCATGCGGTTAGTCGCTTCACTTCCATCTGGTAGGTCGGAAGTAGGGAACCACTATTAATCCTCTTTTAAAAAAAAAGAAAAAAAATACTTAAAGATTCTTCAAGTTTTGGAAAAAAACTCTCGAATCCTAGTGAGCAGTGAGGGATAAATAGCCATTTTGGTCACTAAGGTTTTTTCGGCCTGCACTTCGGTAAAAAATAAGTTTTTTTTTTAACTTTTTTCATCTCTAAAATTTTTTCGATCTGCCATTTTGGTCACTAAAGTTTTTTCGGTCTGCCATTTTGGTCAAAAAATTTAGTGACCTAAATGGCAGAATAAAAAAACTTTAGTGATGAAAACAAGTTAAAAAAACTCATTTTGACCAAAATGGCAGGCCGAAAAAACTTTAGTGACCAAAATGACTATTAATTCGAGCAGTGAGTAATAAACTTCAAATTCTAAGAATAAGCCTATTTGAAGCATTTCCTATTGCATGATTGAAGGAAACTACTACTTTTAGCTTTGATTTCTAGTTCAATGCCAAACCTCAGTCTATTGTGATTTTACTATCAAATAAAATAGGAAAACAAGATAGCCATCTTAAAGTAACCAAAATGAGAATAAAAAATAACGGTATCAAACCAAAATTACTTATGTTTCCTAACCAACATAATTAAATAACTCCAATTTTCGAGTCTGTATAACAAATGTGGCTAATTATGCATATGACGGTGCAACTGATGCCAGCTTTGGTTTTTTCTGTCTTGTTAAATTGAAAGTAATTAAGTATATGGAGACTGGCGATGAGGGCTATTAGATGCGTTTTGGCTGTATGTCTAGCAGGGACGAAGATAGGGCCTGAAATTTTTAAAAATCTTATTAGATATAGTAAATTTGATATGTAGTTCGTAATATTTGATCAAATTTGCCTAAACATTTTTTTGTTAATTTTACTTTTTTGTACGATATACTTTTGGAGTTTTTTACCCCAATTCAAAAGTTCTGGTTTCGTCCCTCATGTCTAGGACTAAGTCATTTCTTATCATCAAATTTGTTTGTTTTCATGGTTTTCAAGTGAATTGTAATCTTATATTTCAAATCTTACACATCATCCTCACTTCATTGAGGTAAGCTCATGCAGGGATTTGTTGTTGGGGTTATCAAGGTTATAACTTCCATTATTCTATGACAAAAGTCTAGATTGTAATAGTAATGTAAAAACCTTGGGCGATGTCTGATATTCTTATATTGGATTTCTGGTTTTGAACTGGCATATGGAGTTGTTTGACAAAAATGTAATATGCCCAATTAGCATTTGAGTTGTGTATGGACTTTTTGTCCTTTTCTTTTTCCTTGATTTTAGGGGATGGAGCCATTTGTTGGGAGTTTCTTTGAGATTGGATCAATTTTTCCGGTCCAGATCCTATGCGAAACAATTTTTTTACAATATATACAGAATGATTCAGAACATATGTTTAACTTCAGAACATATGTTTAACCTCAGAACAGCTGTTCATTTTAAATCAATATTAACCGTCAAAATTTTAATACAATGAAAGAGGGAAGTTCTGCACGTGCAAAATTTATTCTCGTTCCGCACTGGAGACGTTGGCCAATTTTTCCTTCCTATATAGACACATTTTTGTTTTGGTGCTATATCAGTCTCAGTTGTTGGTTTGTTTGATTCGATGACTAACTATTCCTTAGCATATATCTTTTACTTTGAATCAAACGACCTGACGCTTGAGATTGGTTCAACACGGTGCTGGTAAAATGATTTAGGCAATGCACATAAAAACGGGCTTGGCCTTAGACTAGCCATAGTTTAGCATAATGGTCCAACCACGACAGTATTTTTTTTTACACTAATATTTTTGACATGAACGGATTCCCCAAATCCATTCTCAAATGAAAATGGATTTGCGGAATCCGTTATCAACTGAACATTTGAACATTTTCCTAATTCCTTAAAACACTTGATCCTGAGGTTGCTCGCATCAATGTCATCTTTATAAACACATTTTCCTGTTATGCATATTAGATGAGTATATGCTTTTAAGCAAAATTATTTGTACATTTCCTAATTCCTTAAAACACTTGAATATTATCAATCTAGTGTTTGTTCCTTTTTTGATAAGGGTAGAGGTTCACGATTAATTTGGCCCGCTTCTACAACCGAACCCTTTTCGAGACTAGTTCACAACAAATTTTCTTTTCAAATTCACAAAGTTTAAACTCGTGATGTTTGTTACTTGATGAATCAATTATTATTAAACTTTGACATGTAAATTATTTATTCATGTAGATATTTAGGAGTTCTAAAGTAACTATTTACGGTCATTTTTATAGTTATATATGGTGTTTTTTATTACTCTTTTCTGAGGAATTAAATCTCTCATTTTGACTTGATACAAAAGAAGAGTAAGTTGACTTTTAATGAAAATTACCATCTTATTCTGATGAATTAAGAAAAAAATAAATTAATAGTGATACCAATTAATTATAAATCTGTTTGTTTTCGTAATAACTCCTCTATTTGAGCTGACATTTACTGATGAAAATTTTTAAAAAAAGAAAGAGAAAAACAATAAGAGATTACCAGGATGTGCTATTACCGCGTTAGGGAAGTTTCGCAGGAACGCTAACCTTATATTTCCCGAAAAGATCAAAATACTTTCCAAAATTTGAAATTCAAATTTCGAATTCCAAAACTAAGGATGCCATATTCTTTTTATAGACCACTCCCACTCACAAATATCTCTGACATACATCCTCCTCATAGTATTCTCCCTCTTTAGTTCCGTAAAACCAAGAAATCGGCAAAACTCCACTCATAGATACCTGCTAATATGCATCAGGAAAATGTTCAAGTGTTTTAAGGAATTAGGAAAATGTTCAAATGTACAAAATGTTCAGTTGAGAACGGATTTGCGGAATCTGTTCTCGGGCTAACGTGACCAATCGCGTTAATAATTGCCACATCAGTTCAGAACGAATTCGGCAAATGCGTTCTCAAGTGAGAACGGATTTGGAGAATCCGTTAATTAGGGGTGTTCATGGTTCGGTTTAGTTCGATTTTATACATTTTTCAAACCAAACCGAAATATTCGGTTTGGAAATTTTGAAACCAATCTAAACCATTTACAATCTCAAACCGATGCATTCGGTTTGGTTGCTTGGTTTTGCGAGACACAAAAATATTGATTATAAAGTTTAAAAAAAACTTTATTTAATTAGTTAGATGCTAAAAATATTTAAAAAAAAATATGTCTATTATTTTCTCAAGGTAAACACAATAAAGAAAACAAAATAATAAAACATAAATTCTTGGTCTTGATCCTTGCACTTTAAACAAATTACTTCAAAATCATCCAACAAGAAAAAAGAAAAACACAAAAATTCCATAATTATTAGTTCAAAATAGTGAAATACAATAAAATCTTTTGGTAAATCTAAAATCGCATACCAAATGATGACTTTTTAATCTCTTGGTTTAACACTTGAAGAACTTGCACTTGAAAATTCTAGAATGAGATACAAAAGTTAACAATTATACTAGAAATCATTTTAAGGAAAAATATATTTTATTGCAAAAAAGTCCTTTAATATATATTATATTATATATTATACATATTCGGTTCGGTTCGGTTCGGTTTATAATTTTTTTTAAACCAAACCAAAAATTCGGTTTTAATTTAGCTCAAACCGAAACCAGTCCAATGCACCGCTCAAACTGAAAATTCGGTTTGGAATTGTCGGTTTCGGTTTTTTTTGAACACCCCTACCGTTAATACAAAAAATGTTGCCCCAAAAAAAATATACTGCAATGGTTGGCCCATTATGCCAAATTATGACTAGTCTAAGGACCCCATAAAAACTATTCATATTTTTTGGAAATGATTTTGAGACAAAGGAATAAGAACGAGGAACATCTGTTTGTTACTCCTTATTAGGTAAGCAGTGGATGAATAGGGATTGTGCAGTAGATTTTGTTTTGCAAATCCAAAATTTGCCCATTCATTTATCTATTCTCGGCGTTATATCTCTCTCTTTCCCCATTTTTTTGGTTCTTTCATCCTATATTAGTTAGGGTTAGGGGTGGAAATTGTCAATCCCCATATATATTTTCATACACGTACCCATCACTTAAAATTTAAAATGTGGATATTTTTTTTAATTATATATATACTCGGCGAATTGTAAGTGATTATACACACGAATGAGAGAATTATACGGATACAAACGATTTTTTGTCATTAGTTAGTTAGCTAGTTAATTTACTTTTTGTTCTTTCATCCTATATTATTCAGGTTGGAGATCGTTTGTCTCCATATATGTACTCATACATGTATCCACCATTCAGAATTCGAAATATGAATATTATTTCTAATTAGATACATGTAGCAAATTATAAGTGATTAGGTATAAGAATGAGAATATACACGAGAACGTACGATTTTTTTGCCATTAGTTAGTTAACGTTTTCACCAACATGCTAGATCCTCGGGTTTATCCATGTTAAACATTAAGGCCCTAGTCCGACAATCTTGACCCCCCAAGCTCAAGAATGTACTTTACCAATCTAAACATGTAGATTTACCATTAAAACGATCCTTATTGAATGTCTGATTTTTATTTAAATGAATATGAAATTGAATTTTCAATTTGTGACAGAGGATTCCTTTCTTAAGAAATACTTAAGAGTTTGGTTGGGCGGTTGGATGGTTGAGTCACTGAGTTATGTTATTTACATAATAACTTGTGTGGGTGCATAGTTAGACGTCAGCGTTTTGGCTAAGGGTTCTGGAGTATAGTATATATCTGGACGGGGGGATATGCATGTGTGCTGAGCTAAAGGAGTTGGGAAGAAGGAAAGAATTTAGAAGCATTGAATATATATGGAGAGTGAGCCTAAGTGAATGCAGGAGGAGGAGGGAGAGGGGGTTGGGGGTTGTAACTGTTATCATCATCAGTTTGGATAATCTGTAGTATCTCTTGTAATACTCTTTGTTATTAATTCGTTACATGCGGTAAGATACTAGTATGCAAAAACATTCTTTACGAGATGAAATTTTTTATATTCTATCGGTATTCTTTTCTCGATATGTAAAAAAGAAAATATCTCTGTTATGTTCTCTTTTTGATTTTTTTTTATACAAATGTTCGGATCTAGAGGAAATGTGTTTGACTTGACAACAATATCTCCAAACACGTGATAATATTTTTTGTCGAATTCTCGACTTTTGATTACAATACTTCATCTCTTATTATTGAAATTACAATATTTTATTTGAACTTTTCGTTATATTATTAGCTAGCATTTTCATTTCTAAATTTTAAATCATACTCCCTCCATTCCTAAATATAAGACTCTTTAGACAATTTGAGAAAATTAAGGAAGTTGTCATTTTCACCTAAACTTCCAATATTACCCCACCTTCCCTCTCTCTCACTAATACATCATAAAGAAAAGAAAGGAAAATGTTGAGGGTATAAATGAAATAAATTGTTGACAACTAATAAAAGAACCTTAAACAACAATTAATTTGGATACCTAGATATCTCCTAAACGACAATTAATAGGGAATGGAGGGAGTAATAAATATCAAGCTAGTTATGAAAAATGTGACAGAAGATAAAAAAAATGTAAGGTGACAATATACGAGAATTAAACTACTGTCTACTTATATGGTAAAAATAATATAGTAGCAGTGGATGACATGAACAAACCAACATTGTTGAAAATTGAAAAATAAATGTGCAATTTAATTTGTATTTATCATATGACGCAAATAGCCTCATTATTCTCAACTGTCTCAATTGCTCTCTGCATTTATTTGTTTTTAATGGCCTTTCAATCTAAAATAGACCTTTTTTTTTTTCAATGCTTCGAACTACCTCAGCCCTTGTCATTTACTTAATTACCCTTCTTCCTCTTTTTATATTACTAACCTCTTTGAGACACCTTCCCTCCAATTAAAATATCACATGGATATTAATTTCTTGTATTCTTATATTTTTTTTCATTTTTTTTCATTTGATTATTTCCATAATAATATAACGTTGACACTGAACAAAACACTTGGTAAATTTCCCGGGGTTTACCAGTTCGAGCCTGATATATTTTTCTGTTGTTGACGTTCCATGTTATCTCCTTCATTAAATTTTATTAATTGCATTTCATTTTCTTAAATATACTTTCACTATCCCTATTTTTTTAAATCCCTCTTTTCTTTCCTTTTTTTTGTTGAAGAAATATTCCCAACTCCCTAATTGTTACTGCAAATAAAGAAAATATGTATTTCATCCGTCCAAAAATAAATATTCATTGTCTTATTTATTTTTAATTAATAATAAAGTAAACATTTAGTTTAATAAATTCATTATCTAATAATAAAATAGACATTCAATTTGTAATGAAATCGTAATTTTTGAGTTAGTCCCATTTGTTCAATTTTGGTGGGAAATTGGAGGGGGTGATCATTGCCAAATCAGCAAAAGTGTAGGGGCTATATCCAATTTATTTCATCACTATGTAATACATACTCCTAAGTACAAAAAGTGAATATATTTGAATGATTGGGGGGAAAGTTGGGGGAAAGCTGCAGCTAAAGCCAGCCCCTTTTAACATAATTTTTCTGATATGCACCATTCTCTAATGATTTACGTGCTACAGATTTATCAATATCATCAAAAAAATTCTCTTTCTCTTTTGTAATAAATCTGAATAAGATACTCCATTAGACCGTGTTTCATATCAGAATTAACATTTTAACATAGTATGCTGCTAAAGATGGAACATAACAATAATAAAATCTTAGAATCTGCTTATATTACTCTCCCTACAAAACAGGTGTTTTAAAAAGAAGTAGCCACTATTCAAAGCTCCACTCTCTCTTCCATGCATAATGCACTAGTAAGATAAAAAGTGGAGCCCAAATAGTACAACTTGATTAATAAAAGATAATTCCTAACTTATACTTAATTAAGAGACTAGCAGAATTTGGAAATTCCTCTGAATGCCTTTTTTCTCTTTTTGCCTTAGTTTCATTAGCGGTTCTTGGTGGTGGTGGTGGTGGAGGCGGCGTTGTTATTGTCGTACACTTCGAGGAGTACGGTGCTCTTGCATTTGGGACACCTCGGATCCTTTTCTGGTAGCATTATATACATCAGGCACCTTGGACAACCAGCCACTATCATTGATGTTGCTTCAGGGCTATTGGAGAAGCTATAGTTTTCCTCTTGGTTCGGCTCCGAGGAGACGCACGAGGTCGGCGGGGAGGTCGGAGACACCGTTGATGATCGGCTTGGGGACTCATGATGAACTCGAGGGTTCATCCTTGGTGGTGACAAGTTCAACTTCAAGTCAAGTTTTGGTACACTTCCATTTCTGCGACTCATAGCTAATGACCTGATCTGACCAGTCCAAAAAAAAAAAGTCAAATCAATAAAAAAAAATATATTCAAGAAAATTAAAAAATAACCATGATCAATTGAATTATTACATTATATATGTTTTATCATGTAAAGTTTATGTACCTTTGGATTGAGAAGTGCTCTTTCTTGATGTTCTACTTTAAGAATTGGACAAGAATTGGTTGTTGGTGATGAACATCAAAGAGGGCATTATATATAAGAAGGGAAGAGGAGGGAGAGAGAGATGAGATTGCTTTAAAGTTTAATTAAATTTAAAGGGAAGAAGTGAAGAGAAGATGCATTTAGAGAGAGAAAGAGAATGGAAAAGGAATTGAATTGAAGGGAGGAATGGTAGAAGAGAAGAGAGTGTTAAATTTGAGGGTCAGGAAATTAATGTATTGATTGTAAGGAAAAAAATCCCAAGATGGTTTGCAGAAAAAGGAAAATTGGAGTAAATATTGCAATTAAACAAAGTGCAGGGAAAGACCTATATTCATTAATTACATATATATTGAGTCGGTGTATGTGTGTGTCACACTAAATATGTATGTATTTTTTATATATGAATATTAGTTAATACTAGTATAGTTTAGTAGGCTCGCGTTGATAGATGGGAGGAGATCATATTTAATTTTATAAAAATGAGTAAAGAAAATGAAAGAAAAGAAAAAAAATATGAAAGATGTCAAGTGGTCCTAATTTAATAGGTACTTAGTAAAAAAAATACTAATTTAATTGGTCATGTCATCGATCTTTTAGGGCTTGTCCAGACAAGATCTGAGTTTAATGTATCTCTAAAACGAGTAATTTTAAAATTTTGTAGACGAAAAATGTCTATTGAATTTTAATTGGATTAATTCAGTATCCGAATACCGATAAAAAAAGAAAAAAGAAAGAAAAAAAGGTTTCAACAACCTTTAAAAGCAAAAAAACCTTTAAAAGCAAAACTAAATTTGCTACTAACAAATCCAACCACACCGCTATTAATTTTTTCTGAATAGATATAATCAATTCACGATTGATGATGATGGTCATGACTTTTATTTATTATTTATTATTTTCCTTTTTCCCTAACTGTATGTGTTTATGAAAAAAATTTAAAATTCCCAATTTTGAATTTGTAGGAAAACAAATACTTTGATGACAGATATTTGTGATACTTTCAAAATATTTTGAACTCACGGTTTTACTCTGAATAAATCTTAAAAAATTATAAGTGTAACTAGCTAAACTATGAAAAACAAACACTTATTCATATAACCTTATAAAGGTTGCGTAATATTATTGACCTTTTCTCTTTTTCTTTTCTGTATTTTACCATTTTTTCCTTCTCTTGGACGCCGAACTTCATGATGTTAGCAAATTAGCTCTTGGATCCGCCCATTTTGAATCAATATAACATTTATTGCAAGTTAATGTTTTGGTTGAATTTCAATTTTTTTCCTTTTTCCTTTTCAATTTACAATACATTACAATACACTACTCTTTAATGGTCTTCTTTTTAATTATTTTATTGTCAAGACGTAGATTGTCAAAAAGACAATTTAGATACTACAGTGCCAAGTTGGTAATTTAATTATTAAAAATACATTTTATAAATGGATAAAAAGTAATTGTATGTGTCGCACCAGTAGCATTCTTGAGTACAATACACGATTGATTAATAAAATTCTTTTTAATTTATTTTTATTAACAAGATTAGGGGTGTGCATTCGGTATTCGGAACAAAACTTAGGTATTCAGTTCGGTTTTGTAATGTTTTATGAAAAATGAACCGAACCGAAATTATATGGAAACCGAATATCAAATACCGAAATTATTTCATTATGGTTCGGTTCGGTTCAATTTGTACCAAAATTTTATTTTTATTCTTGTGGAGCTCAACTTAATTAAAAATAGACAAAAGATAAAATTATAATGCACAATTAAAATAAAAACAATAAACTAAAACTTAAGAATAAAAATACAACTCTATGTAATATTAATAATACTACTAAGTATTATACAAATTATTTTGAATAATAATAAAAAAATTGGTCTATTCGGTATTTCGATAATTCGGTTTCTTAAAATTGGAAACCGAATACCAAATCAAATTATTTTAACTTTTTCAAAATTGAACTAAAATACCAAAATACCGAAAAAATCGAACCATATAGAAATTTTTGGTTTGATTTGGTTCGATATTTCGATTTAACCAAATAGTTAATATCCCCTAAACAAGATAGTAGATTGTCAATAACGCGATTTAAATATTAAGATGGTAGTTTAATTATTAGAGAATCCTTTTATGAAGAGATTAATTGTTTGTGTTGCACCAATATCATTCTTATTTCCTATACATGAAAGATTAATGATATTCAATTTAATTTTTTTTAACAAGATGACAGATTGTTTAGAACGTGATTTGAATACATTAGATGATAGTTCAATTACTAGAAACATATTTTATGAAGAGATAGAAACTAATTGATTTGGGTCGCACCCTCAACATTCTTGATACGTAGAAAATATATTTATAATGTATGTGCATTAGTTAATTTTAGACATATTTATCTTTCAATAAAAAGGAAATAAGAAGAATATTATTTTTATCCTTTTCTTTTGAGAGAAATCTGAAATTTCTATAATTTGTTGGTAGAATGATCTTCGTGCATCGGCTTTTCTTTTCAATAAAAGCCTAGAGGACGATTAGTTTAGTATAAAAAAAAACATTTCTCAATAATGATGGTTTAATTTCTTCAACTCATAAGAGCTCAAAACTCAAATCCGAGTCAATATTATTGAAAAGGGAACCTTTACTTTTATAAAAATTGTACTAATTGTAGTTATCCACTAAGTCATTTTTGGGGAGAGCCAAAATGATGATATAAATAGACACCACAATGACTTTTTCTAAATTAAGGATGTAAATTGCAAAAATAGTATCTTGAACTTTATATATTAATCAAAGGTATCCTACGGTCGCGGGTTCGATACCCTCTTTCTATGTGAGACAAGCTTTAAAATCTCCCTTTCTAGAGTTACCATTCTCCTCCTGTGAGGCACCTCTCTCCCCTACATGGGGCAATGCGTGTATACACACTATTTGTTCTTTATTTCAAATTAACATACTCTTTAAAAATGTTTTATAACATGTGAAAGCTTTAATTACATTGATGCATATTGAAATCCCTAAAAAATATTTTAGCTCAAATGAGCCCAAGTCAAACAATCTTGATTACAAAACTAGGACAAGTCTACCACAATGTTTAACGGAAAATTCTGATATGGACCAGGGAGCATAGGTAGGGGCCTCAGTCCACTTTGGCCCAAAGAATCGGCCACGTCGCCCCCTCAAAAATTTCTCTCGATCACGGTTAAAATACAAAAAAAGATTGTTCGATATGGACACGTTAAAAGTAAAAAATTGTCTCTCTCCTCATTTTATAGTGATGTGACAAATTTGTACAATTTTTTTTACTTTTAATCGTGTCCATATCGTAACAATTTTTTTTTGTATTTTAACCGTAATCTAAAAAAAAATTTCGGAGGGAGGGCGACGTGGCAGATTCTTTGTCAGTTGACTAGTGGCCCTACCTATGGCCCTGGTCCATATCAGAATTATCCATGTTTAACAGGAATGGAAACAAAGATCATTTTAAAAAATCCAAATTGTGACTAAATACAATTCATCAGCCCGAAATCCATAATTCTACAATTTCCCTATTCTTGATTTATAAGGAAATTTCTACCTAATACCTCCAATATATACTAAGAATTTTTCTACATAATTTTTTTTTAACCTTTTTTATTGCCCCAAGAATTTTATTAGTTTCGCCCCCCAATACTAAATTCCTGACTTCGTCCCTGATTGACTTGGCACTTTAGGGGAAGAACATTAGGATGGAGTGGATAAAACGAAGGGGGGAATTTTTTTGTTTGGAGAGGTTATAGGGGTGATTTAGGGAATTAGAAACAAAATGAAAACATAGGTAAATAAAGATTAGAAAAGAAAGATTACAACGAGTAACAAATAAGGTGATATTTCCAACAGAAAGCATATCATAGTAAGCAGTGGCGGAGACAGAATTTTTTCTTTGGGGGCACGATTAATATTGACAAAATAAATTCATAAAAGCATATAAACATTGGCGGAGCCAAAATTTTTTTTTTTGATAAAATCTTATAGACTAGAGTTAATCTGATAAAATCTTATATTATAATCTCTTAGTAATTATGAACTTTTTGATGAAATCTTATAAATATTATAGTCTCTTACAAACTTAAGTTTGTTACAATTTTAACCAAAATTGTTAAGATATAAGTGGTGTAATTTCTATAATTCATGAACTAAAAAATCTAATTTTAAATCGTAAAGTGATTCAAAATGTTCACGGGACGAGATGTTATAAAAACAAAACTAAAAAATTCTTTTTTTTTTTTTGGAAAAAATTGGGGGGGCCAAGCCACCTAGCTCCGCCAGTGATAGTAAACATATATCAATAGAAGTTCCATTTTTTTTTTCTTTTTTTCTTTTCTTAAAGGAGGAGGATCAATAGTGGTTCTCCACTTCCCCTCTAGCATGACTCGAACTTCCGACCTACAGGTTGAATGTGAAGCGTCTTAACGTTTGAGCTACGCTTCGTTGTCAATATAGAAGTTCCATTTAGTGATGATTATGTATGGATTTTTGTTTCTCATTATGTGTCTCATCATCGTTTTCTTTTTAAAAAAAATATAACCTAAAGGTAATGATAAAACATATACAAGGGCGAGTGGACACAAATTTAAACTTTTGGGGAGCCAAGTGTTACTTTTTTGAATTTGAGGACCAACTTATAGTTTTCTTCGGAGTTAAATCTTACAAATATAAAAATATACATGTTATAATATATATATTTTGAAACAAGGAGTTGAGGGGTGTGTAGGTCCGTCCTAAACACATGAAAATCATCTACAAATATGACCAATAGTCAAGAAGAACAAGAGCCAAATAACTCAATTTTGTCAAAAAGGCAATATGAGTTGCTTCAGTTTCACGATCAAATTAACAACATGAATATTGGAGGCATTAGTCATTGCACATTAATTAATGGAATGATTATGAAGAGATAAATTATATTGCTATGCCTCTGACCATAGAAAACATTTTAATATATTGAATTTGCAGAAAACTTTGCAATGTGCAAAAGTGTTATATATTTATTATGCCAGTGATGCAATTCCTTATATTGTGGGATTCAAAATCTGCCTAAGGTCCCCCACGAAATGATTTCCTAAGGTCAATGTTTAAATAACACATAAAACATTCAGATTTAATCATTTTGTTTGCACAAATTCTCCGAGTGTACTATTTTTTCTTCAATAAGACGATGCTATAAGAATCAAGTATGAGATCCATTATATGAAAGAAAACGCGAGGTTAAAGTTTTACTGACTAACTATTTGAAAATCGCCACCTTGTACCATAGAAATAAAAGCTAGAGATAATTAGGTAGGCTTCGTTAATGCAGCATTATAGGAGTAGTAGTATATATAATGAATAGAATCATCGATTCAATGCAGTTAAATCTTAAGTATAAAATTAGATGGTGGAGATACACTGTCAATGATTGAGTTGGTAACAAATACTCACTTCGATTCAAAATATAAGTCTTTTTAAGAGTTTTCACACAAATTAATATACTAATCATAATTACTAAAGTACCCTAATTAATACTCCAAAGAACAAAGAAATTAATAAAGACTTGCACGTGAACTACACATTTTGACCAAAATGAATATAGAGAGAAAATTATGTAGAGGTAAATTAGTCAATAAATGCACATGTTTTGTAAAAAGACTTATATTTTGTAAAAAAAAAATAAAAAACTCTTAAAAAAAATTATATTTTGAATCGAAGGGAGTATTATTTTCCAACTTAGATGTTTGAAAAATGTCCTGTTCGTATTCTTTGTGACATTCTCTATGACACTTCGTGTGACATATTAATTACAGAAAGTTTCATTCATATAACCTAAAATTTTGGGGAAAAGTAAATCTCAAGCTATGAGTATTCAAACTTTACTTTGCTTTCACAATTGAATGTTATAATAGACACGTTTACAATGCTTAATAAAAGCTTTTTAGGTCGAAAGTCCAACGGAATGCAGTTCCGTGTGCATAACAAAGTCTGAAAATTTGATTCAATAACATAATTAGGGATTTGTAATGATAACGAGCTGAGAAACTTATTATGTGGTTATAAATAAAATAGGTCTACATAAGGAATGACCTCATTAAGAGAGCAACAATTTCTTGCATGTTTTGGTTTGTTCTCTTGTGGCAAAAGCAATTACAAAGTCAAAATGTTTTAGACCATTGAATTTTGATTCTTTTTTTTTTCTTCTAGTGCTTGTCTTGATCAAAATTTCTCTAATTGGATAGGATTGGCTTTTTGTTTTGAAAATTTTCAATTCTTGTTTGGATTCAATGAAAAATTGCCCTTTTTTTCTTTTTGTTAAAGAGGATTAATAGTGATTCTCCACTTTCCCTCCAATATGACTCGAACTTCCGACCTGCCGGTTGTAAGTGAATCGTCTAACCACTTGAGGTGCGTTTCGTTGTCAAAAAATTGCCCTTAAATATAAGAATTTTTACAATTGTACCCACCACTTTAAAAATGTGTGATTATACATTTCTAATGTTTTAAAGTTTAAGCAAAAGGTACCCTTATTTGAAAACTATAAGAGAGACAAGTTTGACTGTTAAATAAGGGGTTAGATGTAATAAAATGAAATTCCTAAACTCAATTACAAAAAAGAATACATACCCGGATCTTCTTCATGCGCTCACAATACATACCCGGATCTGATTCGACTCTCTGACCCCTCTGATTCCCAACATACTGATTCTGCGGCGGTGGCTGTTGATAATGTGGTTGAGGCTGCTGATACTGTGGTTGCAGGAACAGTGTTTTGTGGTCGTTTGGAGGAGGGATATGTTGTCTTGGAGGTGGGTTATATGGTGGTGGTGGATTAACTCATCGGTGTTGGTGGATGTGGTGCTACATACCCGACCTCCCGCATTCGATACATACGATGGCAGTGGTGGTGGAAATTGTGGTGACTGTTGGCTAGATGAACCCACATACTGACGACGGTTGGTCCGTGGTCCCCGTCGGACAAAAGTAGCTATCGGTCTATCGAAGTCGTCGCCTTGCTCGTTGTTTCGGTCCATCTTACCCCAACAATTATATTATAGAAAAGATAAACGTTAAACAGATAACACATTTAACATATAAGATAATTGCAAGTAGGCATGATATAATACTTGGGTATAATATAACACATAATATATGCAATCGATAACATATAAAACGATAAGGCAATAAAATTAAGTTTTACATATAAATAAAAAAAACAAGTAAGATAGGGTACAATATAAAACATAAGAATAATATGAATTAGCACGAACGATATAAAGCGATAAGTAAACAAAAGTACATCCTAATCCATGGTCTCTACCCATCACACACCTCACATTATGTGTTCTTGTTATCCTAAGTTCATTCCATATTTTAATCCCTAAGGTTCGACCTGCTCTGATACCACTTCTGTCACACCCCAAAACCAGGGTCGATGACATGGCAGTGTCTCATTGGTTAGTGAAACACCAAAGCCGACAACAGAGTTACTAAAAGAAATTCATTTATGATATAATCCAAAGACAAGAGTTAAGTAGCGGAATTAAATTATTCTGAGTGAAATACTAAGTATTACAAATGAAAAAGGTTCAACAATACTATAAATGAAATAGTTCTACGAATAAGCGAATAAAAGAACTAAATCCGTTTAGGGATCACTCTTCATGTTCCCCTTCCCATGCTCTACCAACATCATCAATGTAATCGTCATCACCTGCACAATAAGCGGATGGATCGAGCTCGGTGCTCGAGTAGGGACCCGGATATTCACAAATAATAAACACAAGAAGGCACATAACACATTCCCAAAATACAAGTGAAACAACAAGTAAGCTAAATAGTCACATTCTTCGCATCTAAACGCTTTCACAATCGAATGTATGCAAAGCACCACGCTTTACCAACACAATACACTCCATCACTACATCGTTTAGACACTAGGAATATCACTACCGCTATGACACTAAATCCCGCAATTCGAGCTCAATCATCTATTCACTTATTAATCAACAATGACTGTAACGGCCCCAGTTATAGTCCAAACTAGGACGGCCCAAGATGTTTCAACACGTGGGTTCGGTGATGACCCCTCGAACTAAGGGTCCAAGGTTTAAGGATCCATTCTATGTATTGTCTCATCATCCCTCACCAGGGACTCCACAAAACCGTTACAGTCCCAATGATCTCCTCATCGGGTTAAGGCCCTGGATGTTTCACTGTTCACTTAGACCACAAAGGATCTTCTTATATGACTCGGTATTCGAATGAATCCTGCTAATCAATCGTTCATAGACAAGAGCTCAAATAGAAGGCAACGACTCGGTCGACCAAAACCAAAAAGGACTGAATGACGACAACCAATTAGGACGACCCAAGCGATAATCGTTTAGACAAGTTCATCAAATATGAAATTAACAACCCACGAATCACATTAACACTTAACCACATTTACATCATTTAAAGTTAAGTATAATAAAACAAGAAAAACGATACAAAAATCAGATTATGAAGCAATTAGACCAACTCATAGCAATTTTGAAATATTCCAAAGCGATAAAAAATCAATTCATGCAATTGATTCATAAATTTAACAATTCATGCAATATATGATGCCCAATCACTACCAAATATATATAACCCAACATAACTCACTGATTATACATGATTAATTGCGATAATTAAAAGGCGTAGGGGTCCCTACCTCGATCGGAAGTAATTAAATACACAAACCCGAAATCTGCACTCGCCCGGACTCGCTCACGGCATCGATAACTTCCTCGCTCGGGACTCGGATGACGTTCCCGTCTGCGCTCACTCAAGCTTATTCGATTATCTTCGAATCGGTATATTACGGGCCGAAAATGGACAAGTAACGATACCTCAGTAATCTCTCAAAGTCTGACCGAAAACTCAAAAACTCTACAAAACTCATCTGGTATGTGCGGCTGCCAGAAAATAACTCTCAAGCTCTCTTCTCTAATATTATGCACGACTCCCAATGTTGATGCTTCTCTATTTTTATTTTTTTTAACCTTTGGTGATTAAGCCTCTGCTCAATACTCTATATATATATACTATTTACAAAAGGAAACGGAAAATGCTTCAAATGCTTTTCCTTTAATTACATGCCAATAACTCACACCTTATTAGTTACTTTTTGTTTTAAATACTAAAACCCCCTGCTGCCGCTCTATTGATTTCTAAAACCCACGAAACCGATGCCCTTCCATTTTCTTTTAATTCAATTTCTATTAATTATCTAATTAAAATTACCCATCTAGATGAAATACAAATAAATCCCCAAACCACATTACGCTGCATCTAAAGGCCCCCTCAATAAAACGTGCACAATAATGTAACATGTTATTAAAATTAAATAGGCTCGTAATCGCGTAATGACACGAAATCAATTACGCTACACTCTAAGTCACACAAAAATAAATTACACGCAACATGACACGTAGTCAAAAAAGTTATGGATATCACATTCTTTCCCCCTTACAAAAGTTTCGTCCTCGAAACTTGCACTCCATGCATACTAACCCTCCCACTAAATGAAAAGGCTTAAGGGTATACAAATAGCAAATTCGGTACTAAATGCAACCTAACAAGTATAGGAAATACAATTCAAATAAGTGTACCTCACGGTGTACAAGTATCATTTCCCCATTATACTCGAGGGAGGCGAAAACTCGTGAATTAGGCTTAGTCCCGGTGTTTCCCGCCTTTGGTGTAGTCCCGGATGTTTGCCCTCCAGCTGGTAATGGTGCTCAGTACATTCACCGATTCGATGCCCAACCTTACCACATCTCGAAACAAGCACCGGCTACCCATCTCGCATTCCCCACGAATGGGTCCTACCACATCTTTCACAAACCTTCGCAGTTCGAGTAGCATTAGGTGCCCCTGTGGGTCCCCCTATCCTGATCAAATTTGAACCCGTTCCTACTCCCGATCCATGGGTGTTGATTGGTCCTGAGGCGGAAGCAAACCTCTTTTGAGCTGAGGGATAGGGAGCAGAGTTAGAGCGGAAACTTTGACCCCCGAGACATATCTCGAATCAGGATCTCTTACTATCCACCTCGGCAGTCTTAAACTCCGTCTCCACATCCAAACTTCGCCTGTACGCTTCCATGTAACTGGTAGGACGGCTTCCAGACAACATTCCTCTAATACGAGGCAACAATCCCCGTATAAACCTCTGAGTCCTCGTCTTTTCATCCTGGATAGTGGAAATAGCATACTTCCCCAAACGGTTAAACTTGCTGTTATATGCTGAAACAGACATCTCCTCAGTTTGCTTCAAATCGAAGAACTCATTTTGTTTCGCAGTTTTAAAGGTCTCGGGAAAGTACTGATCTAAGAAAGCTACTTTGAACCTGTCCCAAGTGATAACTCCGGCTTGAGCATAGACTGGTTCAACTCCTTTCCACCACTCAGACGCCTCCGATGTGAGGAAAAGTGTCACCACATCCGTCTTCATGTCTTCAGGCACCCTAATGATGCGAAAGTGTTGTTCAACACTCTCTAACCAAATCTCCGCCTCATCGGGTCCTACCCCTCCATCAAAGGATGCCATGCGCATCTTCTTCATGCGCTCACAATACATACCCGGATCTGATTCGACTCTCTGACCCCTCTGATTCCCAACATACTGATTCTGCGGCGGTGGCTGTTGATAATGTGGTTGAGGCTGCTGATACTGTGGTTGCAGGAACAGTGTTTTGTGGTGCTGGAGGAGGGATATGTTGTGCTGGAGGTGGGTTATATGGTGGTGGTGGATTAACTACTGGTGTTGGTGGATGTGGTGCTACATACCCAGCCTCTGCATTCGATACATACGATGGCAGTGGTGGTGGAAATTGTGGTGACTGTTGGCTAGATGAACCCACATACTGACGACGGTTGGTCCGTGGTCCCCGTCGGACAAAAGTAGCTATCGGTCTATCGAAGTCGTCGCCTTGCTCGTTGTTTCGGTCCATCTTACCCCAACAATTATATTATAGAAAAGATAAACGTTAAACAGATAACACATTTAACATATAAGATAATTGCAAGTAGGCATGATATAATACTTGGGTATAATATAACACATAATATATGCAATCGATAACATATAAAACGATAAGGCAATAAAATTAAGTTTTACATATAAATAAAAAAAACAAGTAAGATAGGGTACAATATAAAACATAAGAATAATATGAATTAGCACGAACGATATAAAGCGATAAGTAAACAAAAGTACATCCTAATCCATGGTCTCTACCCATCACACACCTCACATTATGTGTTCTTGTTATCCTAAGTTCATTCCATATTTTAATCCCTAAGGTTCGACCTGCTCTGATACCACTTCTGTCACACCCCAAAACCAGGGTCGATGACATGGCAGTGTCTCATTGGTTAGTGAAACACCAAAGCCGACAACAGAGTTACTAAAAGAAATTCATTTATGATATAATCCAAAGACAAGAGTTAAGTAGCGGAATTAAATTATTCTGAGTGAAATACTAAGTATTACAAATGAAAAAGGTTCAACAATACTATAAATGAAATAGTTCTACGAATAAGCGAATAAAAGAACTAAATCCGTTTAGGGATCACTCTTCATGTTCCCCTTCCCATGCTCTACCAACATCATCAATGTAATCGTCATCACCTGCACAATAAGCGGATGGACTGAGCTCCGGTGCTCAGTAGGGACCAGATATTCACAAATAATAAACACAAGAAGGCACATAACACATTCCCAAAATACAAGTGAAACAACAAGTAAGCTAAATAGTCACATTCTTCGCATCTAAACGCTTTCACAATCGAATGTATGCAAAGCACCACGCTTTACCAACACAATACACTCCATCACTACATCGTTTAGACACTAGGAATATCACTACCGCTATGACACTAAATCCCGCAATTCGAGCTCAATCATCTATTCACTTATTAATCAACAATGACTGTAACGGCCCCAGTTATAGTCCAAACTAGGACGGCCCAAGATGTTTCAACACGTGGGTTCAGTATGACCCCCTGAACTAAGGGTCCAAGGTTTAAGGATCCATTCTATGTATTGTCTCATCATCCCTCACCAGGGACTCCACAAAACCGTTACAGTCCCAATGATCTCCTCATCGGGTTAAGGCCCTGGATGTTTCACTGTTCACTTAGACCACAAAGGATCTTCTTATATGACTCGGTATTCGAATGAATCCTGCTAATCAATCGTTCATAGACAAGAGCTCAAATAGAAGGCAACGACTCGGTCGACCAAAACCAAAAAGGACTGAATGACGACAACCAATTAGGACGACCCAAGCGATAATCGTTTAGACAAGTTCATCAAATATGAAATTAACAACCCACGAATCACATTAACACTTAACCACATTTACATCATTTAAAGTTAAGTATAATAAAACAGTAAAACGATACAAAAATCAGATTATGAAGCAATTAGACCAACTCATAGCAATTTCGAAATATTCCAAAGCGATAAAAATCAATTCATGCAATTGATTCATAAATTTAACAATTCATGCAATATATGATGCCCAATCACTACCAAATATATATAACCCAACATAACTCACTGATTATACATGATTAATTGCGATAATTAAAAGGCGTAGGGGTCCCTACCTCGATCGGAAGTAATTAAATACACAAACCCGAAATCTGCATCTGCCCTGGACCCGCTCACGATACGATAACTTCCTGCTCGGGACTCGGATGACGTTCCGTCTGCGCTCACTCGAAGCTTATTCGATTATCTTGAATCGGTATATTACGGGCCGAAAATGGACAAGTAACGATACCTCAGTAATCTCTCAAAGTCCGACCGAAAACTCAAAAACTCTACAAAACTCATCTGGTATGTGCGGCTGCTGGAAAAATAACTCTCAAGCTCTCTTCTCTAATATTATGCACGACTCCCAATGTTGATGCTTCTCTATTTTTATTTTTTTTAACCTTTGGTGATTAAGCCTCTGCTCAATACTCATATATATATATACTATTTACAAAAGGAAACGGAAAATGCTTCAAATGCTTTTCCTTTAATTACATGCCAATAACTCACACCTTATTAGTTACTTTTTGTTTTAAATACTAAAACCCCTGCTGCTGCCTATTGATTTCTAAAACCCACGAAACTGATGCCCTTCCATTTTCTTTTAATTCAATTTCTATTAATTATCTAATTAAAATTACCCATCTAGATGAAATACAAATAAATCCCCAAACCACATTACGCGTACGAAAGGCCCCTCAATAAAACGTGCACAATAATGTAACATGTTATTAAAATTAAATAGGCTCGTAATCGCGTAATGACACGAAATCAATTACGCTACACTCTAAGTCACACAAAAATAAATTACACGCAACATGACACGTAGTCAAAAAGTTATGGATATCACATTCTTCCCCCCTTACAAAAGTTTCGTCCTCGAAACTTGCACTCCATGCATACTAACCCTCCCACTAAATGAAAAGGCTTAAGGGTATACAAATAGCAAATTCGGTACTAAATGCAACCTAACAGTATAGGAAATACAATTCAAATAAGTGTACCTCCCGGTGTACCAGTATCATTTCCCCCATTATACTGAGGGAGGGCGAAAACTCGTGAATTAGGCTTAGTCCCGGTGTTTCCTGCCTTTGGTGTAGTCCCAGATGTTTGCCCTCCAGCTGGTAATGGTGCTGTACATTCACCGATTCGATGCCCAACCTTACCACATCTGAAACAAGCACCAGTTACCCATCTGCATTCCCCCGAATGGGTCCTACCACATCTTTCACAAACCTTCGCAGTTCGAGTAGCATTAGGTGCCCCTGTGGGTCCCCCTATCCTGATCAAATTTGAACCCGTTCCTACTCCCGATCCATGGGTGTTGATTGGTCCTGAGGCGGAAGCAAACCTCTTTTGAGCTGAGGGTGGAGCAGAGTTAGAGCGGAAACTTTGACCCTGAGACATATCTGAATAGGATCTCTTACTATCCACCTCGGCAGTCTTAAACTCCGTCTCCACATCCAAACTTCGCCTGTACGCTTCCATGTAACTGGTAGGACGGCTTCCAGACAACATTCCTCTAATACGAGGCAACAATCCCCGTATAAACCTCTGAGTCCTCGTCTTTTCATCCTGGATAGTGGAAATAGCATACTTCCCCAAACGGTTAAACTTGCTGTTATATGCTGAAACAGACATCTCCTCAGTTTGCTTCAAATCGAAGAACTCATTTTGTTTCGCAGTTTTAAAGGTCTCGGGAAAGTACTGATCTAAGAAAGCTACTTTGAACCTGTCCCAAGTGATAACTCCGGCTTGAGCATAGACTGGTTCAACTCCTTTCCACCACTCAGACGCCTCCGATGTGAGGAAAAGTGTCACCACATCCGTCTTCATGTCTTCAGGCACCCTAATGATGCGAAAGTGTTGTTCAACACTCTCTAACCAAATCTCCGCCTCATCGGGTCCTACCCCTCCATCAAAGGATGCCATGCGCATCTTTCTTCATGCGCTCACAATACATACCCGGATCTGATTCGACTCTCTGACCCCTCTGATTCCCAACATACTGATTCTGCGGCGGTGGCTGTTGATAATGTGGTTGAGGCTGCTGATACTGTGGTTGCAGGAACAGTGTTTTGTGGTGCTTTCGGAGGAGGGATATGTTGTCTTTGGAGGTGGGTTATATGGTGGTGGTGGATTAACTCACTGGGTGTTGGTGGATGTGGTGCTACATACCCGACCTCTGCATTCGATACATACGATGGCGAGTGGTGGTGGAAATTGTGGTGATCGTTGGCTAGATGAACCCACATACTCGACGACGGTTGGTCCGTGGTCCCCGTCGGACAAAAGTAGCTATCGGTCTATCGAAGTCGTCGCCTTGCTCGTTGTTTCGGTCCCATCTTACCCTCAACAATTATATTATAGAAAAGATAAACGTTAAACAGGATAACACATTTAACATATAAGATAATTGCAAGTAGGCATGATATAATACTTGGGTATAATATAACACATAATATATGCAATCGATAACATATAAAACGATAAGGCAATAAAATTAAGTTTTACATATAAATAAAAAAAACAAGTAAGATAGGGTACAATATAAAACATAAGAATAATATGAATTAGCACGAACGATATAAAGCGATAAGTAAACAAAAGTACATCCTAATCCATGGTCTCTACCCATCACACACCTCACATTATGTGTTCTTGTTATCCTAAGTTCATTCCATATTTTAATCCCTAAGGTTCGACCTGCTCTGATACCACTTCTGTCACACCCCAAAACCAGGGTCGATGACATGGCAGTGTCTCATTGGTTAGTGAAACACCAAAGCCGACAACAGAGTTACTAAAAGAAATTCATTTATGATATAATCCAAAGACAAGAGTTAAGTAGCGGAATTAAATTATTCTGAGTGAAATACTAAGTATTACAAATGAAAAAGGTTCAACAATACTATAAATGAAATAGTTCTACGAATAAGCGAATAAAAGAACTAAATCCGTTTAGGGATCACTCTTCATGTTCCCCCTTCCCATGCTCTACCAACATCATCAATGTAATCGTCATCACCCTGCACAATAGCGGATGGGATCGAGCTCCGGTGCTCAGTAGGGACCGGATATTCACAAATAATAAACACAAGAAGGCACATAACACATTCCCAAAATACAAGTGAAACAACAAGTAAGCTAAATAGTCACATTCTTCGCATCTAAACGCTTTCACAATCGAATGTATGCAAAGCACCACGCTTTACCAACACAATACACTCCATCACTACATCGTTTAGACACTAGGAACATCACTACCGCTATGACACTAAATCCCGCAATTCGAGCTCAATCATCTATTCACTTATTAATCAACAATGACCGTAAATGGCCCCGAGTTATAGTCCAAACTAGGACGGCCCAAGATGTTTCAACACGTGGGTTCGGTATGACCCCCGAACTAAGGGTCCAAGGTTTAAGGATCCATTCTATGTATTGTCTCATCATCCCTCACTGGGGACTCCACAAAACCGTTCATGGTCCCCAATGATCTCCTCATCGGGTTAAGGCCCCTGGATGTTTCACTGTTCACTTAGACCACAAAGGATCTTCTTATATGACTCGGTATTCGAATGAATCCCCGCTAATCAATCGCTCATAGACAAGAGCTCAAATAGAAGGCAACGACTCGGTCGACCAAAACCAAAAAAGGACTCGAATGACGACAACCAATTAGGACGACCCAAGCGATAATCGTTTAGACAAGTTCATCAAATATGAAATTAACAACCCACGAATCACATTAACACTTAACCACATTTACATCATTTAAAGTTAAGTATAATAAAACAGTAAAACGATACAAAAATCAGATTATGAAGCAATTAGACCAACTCATAGCAATTTCGAAATATTCCAAAGCGATAAAAATCAATTCATGCAATTGATTCATAAATTTAACAATTCATGCAATATATGATGCCCAATCACTACCAAATATATATAACCCAACATAACTCACTGATTATACATGATTAATTGCGATAATTAAAAGGCGTAGGGGTCCCTACCTCGATCGGAAGTAATTAAATACACAAACCCGAAATCTGCACTGCCCAGACCCGCTCACGGTACGATAACTTCCTGCTCGGGACTCGGATGACGTTCCGTCTGCGCTCACTCGAAGCTTATTCGATTATCTTCGAATCGGTATATTACGGGCCGAAAATGGACAAGTAACGATACCTCAGTAATCTCTCAAAGTCTGACCAGAAAACTCAAAAACTCTACAAAACTCACTGGTATGTGCGGCTGCCAGAAAATAACTCTCAAGCTCTCTTCTCTAATATTATGCACGACTCCCAATGTTGATGCTTCTCTATTTTTATTTTTTTTAACCTTTGGTGATTAAGCCTCTGCTCAATACTCATATATATATATACTATTTACAAAAGGAAACGGAAAATGCTTCAAATGCTTTTCCTTTAATTACATGCCAATAACTCACACCTTATTAGTTACTTTTTGTTTTAAATACTAAAACCCCTGCTGCTGCCTATTGATTTCTAAAACCCACGAAACTGATGCCCTTCCATTTTCTTTTAATTCAATTTCTATTAATTATCTAATTAAAATTACCCATCTAGATGAAATACAAATAAATCCCCAAACCACATTACGCGTACGAAAGGCCCCTCAATAAAACGTGCACAATAATGTAACATGTTATTAAAATTAAATAGGCTCGTAATCGCGTAATGACACGAAATCAATTACGCTACACTCTAAGTCACACAAAAATAAATTACACGCAACATGACACGTAGTCAAAAAGTTATGGATATCACAAGAACCCTAGAAAAGGGAGATTAAAAGCATGCCACATGTATGGGAGAGTATCGAACTCACGACTTCACGGTCGTGGGCAGGCCATAGCCCCACTGAACTATGGACCTTGTGATTACTATTTCAAATGTTGAACTTCTCATTTTCTTAGATATTTCAGTGTGATTTAGCAAAACTATTTCAGTGTCAAATTATTTTCTAAAATGCTTCCTGGTTCCATAAATAAGCTTCGATTAGACTAGGGTCAAACGCGAGATTAAAAATTTAGGGGGTCAACTATAATATATGCTTCTATGATTTTTTTTTGTCAAAAATATTGGGGGACCAAAGTGGAAATGTATTGAAAATATGGGGGAGGAAAAAAGTAAACTTATTTAAGAAAGATGGGGGTCGGATTTTCCACACCTTAAACCTAAGTCGGAGATTGCATTGGTATGGCCCAATTTTTCTCTAATGGTCATGACATGGCATGCAAAAAAGTGGGAGCAATATTTTTGGCTAGGACCCACTTCCGTCCTAGGCTGACATGGCACTTCCCCAAACGCGCCTCGCCACGTCAGTACAGGACGAAAGTCCCAAATTCCGTTCTGGGGTGAGGACAAGTCACCGAATTTTTTTTTTTGCGTTTGCAAAGCTCATGGAATGGAAGAAGTGCTACACCTTTTCTTTTTATTTTTTATTTTTTATTTTTCTTTTGGTTTCTTTTTTTATGTTAAATTTAATATATATATATATATATATATATTTATACAATTGCGAGTTGAAAAAACTTTGAATCCTTTAGATATTATTTAATGTAGTAATATGATTATTTTAAACACATTAATTGATTTTACTCCGATAGCACTACTACATATACAATAATTTTAATAATATATTAGATAATGTATTCTAGTATACACTAATATACACTAAAATGAGATTGTCATTTTAAAGAAAAAAACAAAAAATTGAGTCGTATCCACGGTTCTTTTCCTTTTTAATTTTCTACTTTATTTCTTATATTATTTTATTAACTAACCCCTATTTAATTCATTATTAAATTGATGTGATTTTCTATATATATTATTTATATTATACTAACTTTCCTAATCCAAATAAAATTCCTAATTAATTCTAATACCAATCCCACATCTATTTAACTTATTCATCTACGTCATTTACAACTACACCCCCGATTACGATACGCGAGTGAAACGCCCCTCAACAAAACGTTAATCAAATATAGCAAGTAATATGTGATGAAAAAATAAATTGTTCAAAATCACTTATCGAGCAAAATAAATTCAAGTCAATGTAACAAGTCGTGAAAAAAATTAATGGTTTAGGTGATGTAATCCTTGGAATTAAAATAAATGGTTCAAAATCACATATCGAGCAAAATAAATTCAAGTCAATGTAAAAAGTCGTGAAAAAATAAATGGTTCAAAATCACAACCCTCTCAATATGAGTTGTGACGAGACCTACTTTGCTAAACCCTAAACCCTAATTCATCCCCCGCAATAGTATTTGTAGAGCCGTCTAGAACAATATTTTATTTTAAAAAAAATAATAATTAGGGATCTAGATCTAATAACTAAGACATGGCCTCAATATTGTCCAGACGGCTCTGCAAAATACACTTTAAAAATATCACAAAAAATGCAAATTAAAGCTTATTTTTGTTAATCCACGTAAAATATGTTTGCTATAAAAAAAACATTTTTCTCCATTTGGCGTATTAAAAAAAGAAACACCCATTGTTTTGAAAAAAAAAGATTAAACACATAATAAAATAAATGTTCGGGACACATAATAGATATTTGCCACGTGTAAATTTTTACACATGTGGGCTCCACTATTTTTTGGGGATTTCTTAGGATTTTGCGCGTTCATGTAGTCTAAGTCTATATCACACAGATATTCAGTCTAATTTCTTGTTTTGTTATAACAATTTTGCAATTGTTTGGGTTGATTAGGGGTTGTTAGGGTTAATGAGATTTTAGGGGTATGAAAGTGTTTTATGGCACAATAGTGTTATTAGGGTTTGTTAGGGTTAGTAGTGGTTGTTAGTGTTAATATTGTTTGTTAGGGTTTGTGTTTGTCCTTACTATTTTCTCATGTGGTTCCCCTTAAAGGATATGATAAACATTTATATATCTATCCTAAAGTCAATTTTTTGTATGTATTAGAAAAATACAAATCTAGGGGTATGGAAGGGTTTTAGGGTTATTAGGGTTTGTTAGGGTTATCAGGGTTAGAATTCATACTCTTAAGTAGTTAATTTGGAGTCAATGATAACATGTTTTAATGACAGTGTACTCTCTCTTGCGAGTTTGACATCAAGACTAGTAGACACCACCTGTAATTTCTCCACCCTACACTAAAATAATAATTAAATAAATAAACAATTTGGAGAATCTTCCGTGACAAGCTAGACTCTGTGCCTCGAAAAAATCTGGGGTGGACAGGTCCCAATGAGACTGTATAACCTAAATTGAGGGGGGCATACCCTGCAGGTGGGTCCTGCATCAAAATATGTGAGAGGAGGTGTGGGCCATTTCTAGGGATGGCAATTTGATCCGTGATCCGTTGATCCGCCCTGCCCCAATGTCTTTTGGAGCAGATCCGCTCTGCCCCGTATAGAAAACGGAGCAGATCTGCTCCGCCCCCGCGAACGGGGCAAATCGAATTTGGTATTTGTGTCTGATCCGCCCCGCTCCGCCCCGTTTTGCCCCATATATATTATATTATTATAATATTGTTATTATTAAGCCTAATTATGTTTAATTTTCATTTTAATATACTATTTGTACTTGTTTGAAAATTAATTTAGTATAAAATTTATTAATTATACTTGTTGGAGGCTCTATTTTTATGAATTTAAAAAAAAATTAATGATTTTTATGGTAAAATTAATGATTTTTTTAAAAAAAAGATAGGACTGTCGGATCGGAGCGGATCAGATTTTCCCCGTGCGGAGCGGATCACGGAGCATAAAATTTTGATCCAGGGCGGATCACGGAGCGGAAGTTATACAGTTCGGAGCGGATCGGATCATATAGATATCCGACCCGATCTGCCCCATTGCCATCCCTAGCCATTTCCCATGCACCAGGTGCATGCCAGACCTTCGCTTACGTGTTAATTATGTGTAATTAATTTTTTTCACGACTTGTTACATTGACTTGAATTTATTTTGCTCGATATGTGATTTTGAACAATTTATTTTTTCATCACATATTACGTGCTATATTTTATTAATGTTTTGTTGAGGGGCGTTTCACTCGCGTATCGTAATCGGGGGTGTAGTTGTAAATGACGTAGATGAATAAGTTAATTAGATGTGAGATTGGTATTAGAATTAATTAGGAATTTTATTTGAATTAGGAAAGTTAGTATAATATAAATAATATATATAGAAAATCACATCAATTTAATAATGAATTAAATAGGGGTTAGTTAATAAAATAATATAAGAAATAAAGTAGAAAATTAAAAAGGAAAAGAACCGTGGATACGACTCAATTTTTTTTTCTTTAAAATGTCAATCTCATTTTAGTGTATATTAGTGTATATCATTATCTAATATATTATTAAAATTATTGTATATGTAGTAGTGCTATCGGAGTAAAATCAATTAATGTGTTTAAAATAATCATATTACTACATTAAAAAATATCTAAAGGATTCAAAGTTTTTTCAACTCGCAATTGTATAAATATATATATATATATATATATATATATATATATATATATTAAATTTAACATAAAAAAAACCAAAGAAAAAAGAAAAAATAAAAAGAAAAGGTGTAGCACTTACTTCCATTCCATGAGCTTTGCAAACGCAAAAAAAATTTCGGTGGCTGGACTTCAGTCCTGCGCCCCATACGCAGATTGGGACTTCAGTCTCGTCTCGGCGTGGCGAGGCGCGTCTGGAAAAGTGTCATGTCAGCCGAGGACAAAAAATGTTGCTCCCACTTTTTTATATGTTATGTCATGACCATTAGAGAAAAGTTGAGACATACCAATGCATTCCCGCTAAGTCGTCCCGGCTCCTATCTTTGAGCAGAAAGCGTTCGAGTATATGCGGGCCGACCACGTGAGCCATTGGATCTTGTACTTTTGATCAAGCAGGTGTGGCAAAAGCGAGGGGTATTTTTGGGTTGAAAGAAATTTGTTTTGTTGGCGCCCAACAAACATCACGTCCACTGCAAAACATCACGTCCCCCATTTTCTCTGTCTTACTTTTTTATTTGGAAGAAGATATATGAATATGACAATCCACTGAAAGAACTCCCGTTTCCAAAATCTCACTTTTCATCTATTTCCTTCTCTCAAGTTACGCGACTTTAAAAAAAAATCTCCTACGAAGAAGATTGCAAATGGAAGAAAGTCAAGCCTACGAAGAAGGAGCTGCTAGTAAGGTTGAATGGCAAAGTTTTGAGGGATTTTCTTGAGAAGAGCGGTGTCCACTACGATGGCCAAACAAGTTCTCATCAAGAAAATGGTTTAGTTGGAGATCTAGGCATAAGTAAAAACTTGTGTCTTGAAGAAATTATTTTAGTCACTAGTGATAATGATGATGTTGATACAAGGGACTGACTAAAAAGAAACGAAGCATACTGATTATTATTGACCACGAAGATGGCGATGGTGAGTTGTTTCATAAATGAAAATGTTGTATCATGTTCTTTCTTTCTTGTTTCATTATGGAGAAGCATGTTCCACGACGAGAGACGCATGTTCTCTTATTGAAACACATAAAATTGTACCACGTAATAGTCGCAGTGCGGAGCTTAGGGAAGAAGAAAGCAGGGATAACCGGGAAAGACAGGACATTTGACAATTCGAGCATGATGGTAAGACATTGAATATAAAAAACACGTGTTTTATTACTTAGAACACGCGTTGTCTTACAAGGAAATATTTGTTCCTGTCGGGGAAAGCACTTTGCTTCTTGTTCGAGCGCATGTTCCCACGATAGAGAAACGCATGTTCCCCTGACGAGAGCAGCACTCTCTTGTTCGAGCGCATGTTCCACTGACGGGAAAGCACGCTTCTCTTGTTTCGAGACGCATGTTCCTGTCGGGAGAAACGCATGTTCTATTGTCAAGAAGCATGTTCTCTTATACTAACAAACATACTTTTACGAGTAATGCCGACTATTATAGCACAATTGATCCGAAGCCCGAGGAGTTCACTACGAAATTGAGTTGAGAGATTTTTACCTTGATTATGCTCATAACTTAGGGTTTGGCATTAGAAAAAGTTATAGTAAGACCTTACGTAGAAATAAGGGAGCGAGGTTGGTTACTCGAAATACGTTTGTAATAAAGAGGGATTCGGGAAATGAAGTATTTATGATCCCAAGAACAATGAGAAATGCCCGAAAACCCAGCGTAGAAGCTAGCAAATTATTGGCGCATAAGCGAGTGTGAGGAGCGGGACGGGTTATGCGGCTAAGCTAGTTTGTGAAATTTAATCAACAAAGGCGTGTATTTGTAGTTAGTACTTGGGTTAAGGAGCATAATCATTCCGCTTCATCCAAAAAATTTTGCTCATTTGTTAAGATCGAATCGTCAAGTGACGAATCTTCATGGAATTATTCTTTGAGATGAATGATAGTCTTTGAGGGTGCCACTAAAGTCTTCTTACACTATAATGTCACTGACAAGCGGGGGGGCAATGAAAGTCTCGGATTTATAAAGGTTGATTTAAAGAATCACTGTGTAGGAGGCGTCAAAAGTCGATGGAACTCGGAGAAGGAGCGCCTACTTGAGCATTTCCGGCGTGAGGCATACTTGAATCCTTCGTTTTACTACGATATTGAAATGGGTGCGATGAAAAAAAATTGCTAATATTTTTTTGGGCGAGATGGATTAATGAAGATGGACTATGGTTACTTTGGCGATGTAGTGACCTTTGATACAACATCTAGGGACCAACAACAATTTCGGACCCATAGGTATTATGAATACATTTTCAATGGTAGAGAACACTTGTTATCAAAGCAGAGACAACGTGGTCTCGTTTGAGAACAAGTGTTATCTACCATTTAACACGTTCTATGCCGGTGAACATGTATTCTTTGTCGAGGGAACATGCGTTACGAACAAGGAATGTGCGTTCCCTGTCGAGGGAACTATGCGTTCTTTGTCGGGGAACATGCGTTCTAAACAAGAGAATGTGCGTTCCCTGTCGGGGGCACATCCGTTCTTTGTCGGGGAACATGAGGTGCGTTCCTGTCGAGGGAACATGCGTTTCGAACAAGAGAATGTGCGTTCACTGTCGAGGGAACATGCGTTCGAACAAGAGAATGTGCGTTCCATGTCGGGGGCACATGCGTTCTTTGTCGAGGGAACATGCTTTCTAAACAAGAGAAGGTGCGTTCCTGTCGGGGGAACATGCGTTTCGAACAAGAGATGGTGCGTTATCTGCGTTATTGTCAATAACATAGATGGTTCCTTTTTCACCAAGCAATTTTTTTTTGATTTCTGGTATTTGTTTGTTGGTTTCAACAATCACCACGAGTCGTGCATATTTGAGGGCGACACTTTGCTATATGATGAGACAATTCCTTCGTTTAAATGGTTATTCAAGTCATTTTTGAAATGCATGTGCAGGGAAAGCCCCTAAATCTTTTTTACCGACCGGGATGCCATGATAGGCGAGTGCATGATAAAAGGCTGAGTTCCCTAATTCTTTCCATGGCCTCTGCACATGGCACATTAAGGAAAATGCCGTCAAGAACTCGAGCTCAATGTGGATTTGCGGAGGTCGGAGAGCATTTTTAATGCAATGTATAATGTCAATGATGAAAATGAGTTCGACCACGTGTGGGCCAAGCTCGAAAAGGAGTGCATTATTAAGGATAATTACGAAAAAGAAGATGTGGTTCATTCGTGGGTCAAAAAGGATTCATGGGTTTCGAGAACAATGGTCATCCGCTTTGGGTTTGCAAACATTTCCACTGCGGCATTCGATCAACCCTGATTAAGCGAGTCGAATAACGGTGTCCTTAGAGGATATCTAAAAGGCGAGACCACAATCTTGTCCGAGTTTTTCACGCACTTCGACGAGGATGTTGAATGATAGAGCGATCTGTTGAATTTGGAAGAAACTTTGAATGTATGAACAAGTTGCTTGAACAACAATACCCGCATAGCCCGCTTGGGCGATAGTGCGACCACACATTATACGCCAAATGTTTTCGTGATGTGGCGAGAGCAAGTATTGTTGTCTTGACATGAGCGCATGTTCTCTGTCGAGAACACACGTTCTCTTTAAAGGGAGCGAATGTTGTCTTGAAGCATGTTCTCTTGATGTTATCTTGACCCGAGCGGACGTTACTGGTCTAAAAAACGCGCGTTCTGCGCACCCGAGCACGCGTTACGGTATAAAAAACGGGCGTTACGGTCTAAAAAACGCGCGTTCTCTTCACAGAAACGCATGTTACGTTTATTATAATCCACTGTTTGCTTGTGTCGGTATCACCGATCAATGGAGTACTTGATAGATCCATGTCACAGGGAAAAATGACGGTGGGAAATATGCATACCCGAGTGTACAAGGGCGTTTATCTTTACGGTGAGAGAGCAAAGCTAGATGAGAGAATTGTGATGGTTGATCCCAGACAAGCGTAATTATCGAATGCGAATGTAGACTTTTTGAAATCTTTGGGTTTGCCTTGTCGCCATTGCCTTAGAGTTATGGAACTCCTAGGCTCTTGCGGAGGAGTGCACATAAAATTTAGAGTGTTGCCTCCACACTACACGATGAATAGGTGGACAAAAAAATGTGAAGAATGGTGTCGACTTAGTTTGTCGTAACGGTGGTAGGAAAGCACCTCTCGAATATAGCGAAACGCTATCGGCAAATGTGTGGAAAGATGGTATCGTTGGTAACAATCGCATGTGGCGGCGATCTGCTTATGAGTTTGTGGATCGGTCGTTTGATGATTTGTGCAAGAGTGTCAATCGATGCTCGATGCAGTTGGATCCACACGTATAACTACAAATGACGGTAAGGTTAATTTTATTCGAGTATGTACTCAACTTATTTTTTACCGACCTTGAGTGGATTAACAACTTTTTTTTTAATAATTATTTATGCGAGAATGTACTCAAGCGGTGGGTGACGGTGGAGTTGAGCGTTCGAGGCTCGAGTTGAAAAAAGCGTCCAGGACCCAAATAGATCCGGGGAAGAGGTTAAAGAGAATTGTAGAGATTAAAAGACAAAAGGCACGGGCTAAGTATATTAAGAAAATGCAACAAGACGCATTGGAAGAAACCACTAGACTAGCATTCGTAATATTGTTACGAACACACGGTGTTAAGCCCTTTTTTGTCATCTACTTACCTTTTGAAGAAACCATTTAAACTAGCATTTTAATAGTGGCAAGAACGCATGTTCTCATGTCAACCAAAATGTTACGGAAGTAAGACGCATGATCGATAATAAGAACATGCACTCCTAGTCAAGCGGCGTTACGGTATCGAGAACGCGCGTTACGGTATCGAAGCACGTACGTCCTCTTGTCACCTATTCATGTCCCACAAAGTTATTTGCATGGAACATAATATCATTACTGTACAATTCGTTTGCATAAATATAATGTTCAAACGAATCTGATAATAATAACATGTTTTCCTAGGCAAGAACGTATATCCTCTTGAATAGAACACACGTTACGGTTTAGAGAAAGCATGCGTTACAGTATCGAAACGCACGTTACAGTATCGAAAGCGCACGTCCTCTTGTAAATAATGCGTGTCCCACAAAGTTATTTGCATATGGAACATAATATCATTAATGTACAATTGGTTTGCAAAAATATAATGTTCAAACGAAGCGTTCAAATTAGCAAAAATGTTCATTCATTTCGAGCATTATACCTAAGGGCATTTTCCAGAAGTTCTCCTGCTATTTTTGTTCGTGGGTGTCCCCAAATCACGAGCCACCGACTTCTTTCTCAAGTTTGGATCATATGTGATGCCGTGGTCCAAAGTGGAAAATATTTTTTGCGGAATATGCCCTTCCCGATGCTCCGTCGCGTTGCGGGACACACACACCTACATGCAGTTCTTATCATCGGAAGGTTGGATGGGAACACAGCCGTGTTTGATTTTAAAACCTTTGAAGTTGTACTTTGACTTTAAATTTTTTCTGAGCCGAGGCCGCCAACCACTGCTAAAACAACTTGACCCCGAGAGGAATGTACTTGGCCTTGTTTACAGCGTCTTGACGACCAAGCTATTAAGAATATACAATTCTTTTGCTTTCAAATCCACCACATATACCCAGAAGTGGCCGCCGTAAACGATGGGGAGAAAGAACTATAGGAAAACAATGTTAGTATTAGATCATTCTTTGAAACAAAACAAGTTTTCGTATTAGTAGAAAACGCATTCAATAAAAGAGACCACATGTTCTGAGAAATGTAACCTTACCAAGTCAACACTTGTCGGATCCCATCTGCCATTTTCCTTTGGCAGATAATCAATCTGCCGGCAATCACCTGGTCTTCGACAAACATGACCATTTCAGGTCCTTTTGGCAAAGGATGACCAGCCATTCTTCCTTCCCATATCCCTGACGCGTAACTCTGCACAAATACAATTATATACCAACATCAATCATTTATTTTGTTGAGTGACATAAATCTATTCAGAATACCCAGATATACCGATATAATGGTTGTAAACCAAAATTTCTTCATTTGCCCATTGGTAGCCTGGATTTCTTCAACATTAAGGATATGGGCTAAGGCATTAACCACATCATCAACAATTTCCTCTCCAGGCATACAAGTCCGCATATCTTTCCTCCGCATAAAGGCCGTACGAAAAAATCAAACAAGGCGAACTTCTCCGAATAAAAAACAAACATTTCAAAGAACAAGAGCGCGCGTTCTAAACACAAGAACGCATGCGTTCTAATCACAAGAACGCACATTCTCAGCGAGAACGCATGTTCTCTTGACCGAAAGCATATTCTCTAATCAAAAAAGTTAATTGAACTTACGGATCTTCCGTAATCCAAGCATATTCAACAAGCGCAATCTCATTCTTCTTCAAAAGGCTGATCATCTTTATTATGTGTAATGAAAGGAGAATTGAGAATGGCTCTGTTGGGCTTGACTTGCCTCTTGCCCTTGACCAATTTGTGAGCTAGGGCCACGAAGCTGCTTGTCCAATTGCAGAACGGACATTAATTGGAATTATGGTAACACAAGTTCTTTGGTGTCTCCTCTCTCTCAGCTCAGGGCGAGGCTCACTCAGCGACGGTATTCCCTGACAGTTGTGCGGGGAGTCTCTTCATTCACCTCGTCCGCCTCAATATTTTTTAGCTTGAGTCGGGGGGCACGGGTTTGCAAATTTGGCATCACCTCCTCCCCTTGTCCCCAAAAGCAGACATCCTCACTTGTCCCCAAAAGCTTGACCTCACTCCCACTTCATCACGGTAATAGTCAACTACCTCACGAATAACCTCATCGGGTCCTTTCATGACCAGGAATTGGGCTATGTCGGTTTCTTCAGCATTGAAATCTGTTTCCCTAGCCTCATCTACCGTCAACTCAACCTCCATAGCGTCCCCAGATTCATCATCACTAATCCCCGAACCCTCGCTCTCTTACGGGCATGGCGAGCCCTTTTCACGACTGAGGCCACTGCCCCAAGTGGGACCTCATCGTCGGATTCCATCAAAAAATTCTTCATTAACAACACCCCGCTAAAGAGCTGATTTCCTTGTTTACTTCAACGAGCATACTTCTCGACCGCAATTTCCTTGTTCAACCTCCTTGCTGAGCGGGAAGGTCTTTAAACTTTTGTTGTTTCTCTCTCTCTTCACCACTTGCCAGAAACATACCTTCCCCAGCATTTTTAAACTTCCCGTCGGGGAAAACAACACTAAAGACACTTTTCATTTTTGACTTATCCCAAAGAGTACAACTTGGGCCATCAACATGGAGATGATTTCCGGAGAAGAAATCCAAAGAATGCACCTAACACATACAAATGGAAGTGGTGGGGGAAAAAAAATATGTTGTCAACACTAAAGCACGTATGTTATCTTGAATAGAACGCATGTTACGGTATCAAGAACGCATGTTCCCTCAAAGAGAACGCGCGTCATCGATTATCAAGACGCGTGTTCCCGCGCAGAAACGCATGTTACGGTATCGAAACGCATGTTCTCCTAAAAACACGTGTTCCATGACAAGAACGCATGTTCTCATGACCAGAACTCATGTTCTCTCTACAAGAACGCATGTTCTCTATACCAGAAGGCATGTTCCCGCACAGAGAACGCATGTTCTGGTATCAAGAACACGTGTTCCATGATCAGAACGCATGTTCTCATGAAAAGAACGCATGTTCTCTCTACCAGAACGCATGTTCTCTTCACCAAAACGCATGTTCTAATAAAAACAACGTGTACTCTATCGCCCATACCGTTAGGAAATGCATGTCGGCCGGAATCCTGTACGTTAACTGATTACCGGCGAGCGCATTTGGATGGTAGAATGCAAGAGACTCATGCACAAAATCAACAATAAATTCGGCCAAGTTGTACTCTTTGAATTGTTCAAACAGCATTGCATATCTCACACTAACCATTCTACTACCTTTTGCAATGAACAGACGGCTAAAGACGTATAGCCCGTATAAAGAAACCCATATCTTAGGGTTCATGTTGTCTTGTGTCCTAAGGAAAGTGTACACAATGTCCTCATCGATATAGCCCTTATTGGAACAGGCTATCTTCAAAAAATCATCGGAAAACTTCTTCACCTTCTACTATGGGGAAAAGGGTTTCAAGATTTTTATGCCCGAGTACTGGCTTTATGCCCCATAGGCACTCCATACACTCTCTGCACGTCTTCGCGGTAATGGGCAGTGCATGCCCGTCTCCAAGTCGGATGCATCTTTCAGATGCATCATAGTTGGTAACGGCATATTTCAGCCAAGCTTCGTGTGAGCCGGAGAGTTTAACCTGAGTAAACCCTATAAGTCCGGCATCCTTCAAAAGTTGTAACTTTTTTATACTCCGTTCTTCATCTCCCAGCACCCTTTCATTTAAAGCCATGAGTTTCGATGTAGAACATAGAAATTCCCATTTTTGGCGCTTCGACGTATCGTCAGATGTAATTTGTACTTGATCATCCTTTTTAGAATATGTGTTCTTGCAAAGAGAATATGTGTTCTTTGAAGAGAGAATTGGAGAATATGTGTTCTTTAGACGAAGAAGATGAAGTTCTTTTTGCTTTTCAAGCCGTTTTCTTAAAGAGAGAATGTGTGTTCTTGCAGAGAGAATGTGTGTTCTTTAGAGCGAAGTATTTTTGCTTTTCAGTCGTTTTCTCGGGACCTCGGGAACCCAAACGATTTGACGGTGGCGTGTTCTATTTTCTTTACGTTTTTTTATTTGTGAATTTACGCATGTACCCTTTTACCTTCTTTTTAAATCTCAGTCGTTGTTTCGAGCCGAGCTGAATTAATCGGTTGGATCACGTGTCCCGTGACGTCATTGAATTAAAGGCGTTCAGCACGAGAGCCGGACTGCACCTAAGTCTACCATGGATCAAGCTATCAAATAATGTCTGCTTTAATAGTGAAGTCATTCGTTCATAATAATACATTTTGAATTGATCAAGATTTGGGAGTCGCAATTATTGTGTATTTTCTCGAGAATTCTAAAGGGTAAGCAAAAGCTTTCTAAAAAAATTAAAAACAAAGGTTAGCTCAGATTTTTCATAAAAAAATAGCAAAAAGAAGTTTTAACCCGATCATGCATAGGGAATGTCTCGTCACCATATTTTTCATGAGAATCTTGGTTTTCTTTTGTACGTTAATTTAGTACCTTTCAATTACTGATAAATCAACCACTTTCTTATCCATCAAAACCACTTTCCCACAAAAAAATAAAACAAAAAAATGATCGACATTCAGGATGACTAGGTAAATCATTTATCTTTTTTTACTTAGCAAAAAAAAAAACATTTATTTATTTTTTTTTTTTTGCATAAATATATCAGCGAATAGATATTTCGAACTAGTTTTTTTTTTTGGTTTAGTTATGCATGATAATTACTCCCTTCGTTACTCAATATAAGTCGTTTATGACACTTTGAAAAAATTAAGAAAACTCGACCAAACAATAACCTTTCCTCTACAATTCTAGTAATACCTCTCCTTCCTCCATCTCTTTCACTTTTCTAATAAAAGATTTGTTGAATGTATAATTGAAATAAATTATTGACACCTAATAAAAAACATGTACATGACAATTAATTAGAATACATATATATCTCCTAAACGACAATTAAATGGGAATGGAGTGAGTATTATTTAGGATTAAGCCTCTACTCCAATGGTTTTTTTTTTTTTTGCTAAATAAATTTTTCTTCCATTAATCACAAAATAGCCGAAGCCATTACAATCAACGGAAAAAAAAGAAAATAAAAGTTGTACAATGATTTTAAAATATCATGATAACAGACAAAAACACACCCAAGAAAACATGAGTGGTTAGAAAATACTAAGATAAAAACTAGTAAGCTACACAAATACATAATCTTCTTCTTCGCAGCATCTTTTCCGCAATCCCACAGAGACATGAGAATATCACTTTCAACATCTTCCATAGGGATCGACAATTTATAGAACCATGGGCGTATCAACCGTCCTACAAATTGCCTCGGGAAGATGTAGAAAGATGATAAAGGGCCCAGATCAAGTTCGGGTTGAAAGAATCCTCCTAGAAAAGTAGAAAAATAGTCTAGATCTGTGAAGATCTGAGACAAATCCAACTTCTGTGTCTTGAATCTTGAAGAAAAATACTTTGAAAAAGGTTTTATATGATTCGGGGTACAAAATAGAGGAATAAAAACTAAATAAAAGAATCAAGATTTGACCATTGGCTGGAATCAATGGCCAAATCTGGCCAGGATCAGTGGGAAAAAGACGAACAGCAGAAAGAGCCGAGGGGGGAGAGAGAAGAGAGAGAAAAGAGGAGGTTAGAAAAATAATTGATGGGTATACTTATTGTTTAACAGACGAGTTTGAATACTACTTATACCCTTCCGTGACTCAAAGAAAAAAATAGCAATGATTCACTTAACATTGGACCACAAAACAAAAAAAAAGAAGAAAAGGAATTAAAGAGGAAGAAGAAGAAGGGAAGAAAATATCACATTCACTATGATCACGAGGCCTCCCGGGATTCGAATCAGAAGAAGAAGGCCGAATTTGAAGAAAACTTTACTAAGGTCCGCCTTGAGAAAATTACATTCAAACACTTGTCATTTATATAATAAGTTAGTCATCGAATAACGAACAAATAATTTAGAAGATTAAAAAATTAACCCTAAAAACTTCATAAAGAAAAGAAAAGAAGTATTCAACACAAGAAATATTTTTCTTTAATAACTATAAGAAAAATTCTCTTATAAAACATGTCTAATTCTAACATAAAACGTATACTGTGAACTCGAAAAAATATTTTTTATATCTTAAACAACCTTCGATATTTTCTCTAACTCGTCAATTTATATCATATCTTACAAATCTCTACCTAAGTACATTTTGCATAGTACTCCAAGTAAAAATAGTGTTATTGTATTGTCACTTCAGAATCTAATTATCAGATGGTCCTTAATTGTGTTATTGTATTGTCACTTCAGAATCAAATTATCAGATGGTCCTTCATGTTTTTCAATATCTTGGGGGTGGCTTCTGCCCATTTAAACAAATAGTACAATAAATATTTAATGTAGGAAGTTACTTAGGATTGGCAATGGGCAGATCAGGGCAGGTATCTAAAATATCACGCCCGCTCGCCCTGTTGATCATCGTGCTCGCTCCGCGCCGGATCAAAAAATTCCCGCCTGCGCCCGCCCTGTCCCATTCTATTTAAAAAATCATTATTTTTTTTTAAATTATAAAAATCATTAATTTTATCAAAAAAATTAAAATCATTAATTTTATCATAAAAATCATTAATTTTTTTAAAAATCATAAAAATAATTAATTTTATCATAAAAATAATTAATTTTTTAAAAAAATATTTAATTTTTTTAAAAAATAATTAATTTTATCCCAAATCAATTCTCAAACAAGTACAATTAGTATATTAAAATGAAAATTAAACATGATTATGTTTAATAATAATAATATTATAATAATTTAATATAAATGGGGTAAAAATGGGGGCGGGCGGGACGGAAAAAAATACCATGCCCTCGATCCGCCTCGTTCATGCGAGGCGGGGCGATCCGCCCCTGCTCTCTCTACTGGCGGGCTGGGTCGCCCCAAAAGGCATCGGGCAGGGCGGATCGGCGGGTCACGGGTTAAATTGCCATCCCTAAAGTTACTGATGAGTAATATCTTATCTTTGACATTATTTTTTAGGAAAATAATTTTCGGCCAAGTAATTGGTTAAAATTAGCTAAAACTCAAATTAAACACTATTCATCCTTTGTTGGTATAAGGGATTCACCCACTTATTTACTATTTTGCCACCAATTTAGTCAATTAATTGACTAAGATTTAGCCACCTAACTCTACTCTAATTTTTATTGCTATTAAATAGTGGGCCGGAACCCCCTTATTAAATAAAGTAGGACATGTTTTTATGCAGCCCACTGTTAAGGCCTAGGTTTAGTAGCTCCAGTTCTTCGATTCAATATCTTACATATATTTTTTTTTTGCTAAATAAGAAATTATTCATTAATCATAAAATAGCCAAAATTATTACAATCAAAAGATAAAAAGTAAATACAAGAAAATAAAAGTTACACAATGGTGGAGTCCACCATGATAACAGATAAAAGTTCACACCCCGGATTAGGTAAACACTACAAACAGTAGAAAAAATAAATACACAATAAAAAATTTCGCAGAATCTTCTCCAAAATCCTTGAATAGCAGTAGCAAGCTCAGTTCCAGCACCTTTCTTAGAAATCAACAATCTACGAGACCATGGGCGTATCAACCGTACCATAAATTGTCTCAGAAAGATGAAGAAAACTGAGGAAGGGCCCAGAACAACTCCGGGTTTAGAGGGAAACTCCAGATCTGGAAGGATCTGAAGTAGATCTTGCATCTGAGTCTTAAATCTTGAATCAGAATACCTTGAAAATTTTTTATCACGATTTACGGCAAAATAAGGGGATGAAGACACCAAATGTGGAAGAAAGATGGCTGGATCTAGCCATGGAAGAAAAGAAATGAAGAAACTTCAAAGGAAGAAATAGAGAAAAATAAGAGAGAGAGAGAGAGAGAGAGAGAGAGAATATCTCACATATATAGTTGTTTGAAAAGAGTTTTCTTGTTGATTAATTATTGCCCAAATTGCTTTTTATGGTGATGAATGGATCTCTCGATCTCTTTTTATTTTTATCGGTATTCAGACATTTTGACCGACTAACTTGGTTGAAACTTAAATGACAATTTAACTTAGGGAAAATGATTTGAATGGTCCCCAAAATATTTACCAAGACAAGCTAAGGTCCCCAAAGTATTTCGACTTCCCGTAAAGTCCTGAAACTATTTGCGCGACTTTTAAGTAATCCTACCACTAGTTTGAACAGTGGTTTTCGGCCAAGCATCAGCACGCCCAAAGCACGTGAGTTATTTAAAGGGGCAAAATCGTCAACTAACCTACTGAGAAATACACTATTCATCTTCTTCTCTAACTAACCAACTTTAGAAACAAGAAATAGGACCCAAGACAACACAATTGCAGCCCATAAAAACTTTTGCTCCTCTTCAATTGAACATTTTCAGCCTCTACCATCCTTAACTGCTTCGACGAACAACCCTAGTGCTCTTTTCGTTCATTGAAAGATCGTACCATTCAAAGAAACCACAATCATTCGGAGTCTAAAACAGAAAATAAAGATGAATTAGCACACTTACATGAACAATATCAAGAACAAATAACAAATCTTTTAACTCACACCAACTTTTGCACATTTCCAATACTTTCTTGCTGGGTTTAAATTTGTCCAGCTAGTCTTCAATACACAATTTTCACCATGATGACAAGCAACAATTCTTTCCATTTGCTATGCTTTTTTATTTTAGAAGAGATGAAGAAGAATAGGTGGGTAGGGCTTTTTATTATGATATTTGGTGATTGTTTTAGTTTCTAACCGTTGGATTTATTGTGACTTTTTTGCCCCTACTAATAAATCACATGAATTGGGCATGCTGTTTATTGGCCGGGAACCACCGCACAAACTGGCGGTAGGACTAGTTAGAAGTCGCGCAAATAGTTTCAGTACTTTACGGGAAGTCAAAATACTTTGGGGACCTTAGCTTGTCTTGGTAAATACTTTGGGGACCATTCGGGTCATTTTCCCTTTAACTTATTACAAGAATTTCTGCAAACATACGACAAATAATTATTCTCTTACAATAAACATGATTCGAACTATCAACTTTTAGTTAGGAGACCTAAACTATTATGACTGAGTTAAGACCTCATTTACTGTGGTGATGGAAATCTAGTAATCCCTCGTATTCAAAATATGTCTTTTTAGAAGTTATTTTTTGTTGCAAAATATAAGTTTTTTTACAAAACATGTTTATTTATTGACTAATTTATTCCTAAATTATTTTCTCTCTATATTCAATTTGGTCAAAATGTGTAGTTCCCGTGCAAGTATTTATTAATTTCTTTGCTCTTCGGAATATTAATTAGGGGTACTTTAGTAATTTTAATTAGTATCTTAATTTGTGTGAAAATTGCTAAAAAAAATAGATTTTGAATTAGAGGGAGTATTGTTGTAAAGGAAGTCTGACCGCACTTTCACTCCGATCATAAATTTTTGTTTAGACACCAAACTATGCCATATACTAAAATACCTAACTGAAAAAAAATAATAATAATAAGAACTATCCTAATTTGTTGTTAAGGTAATTGTCCAACTGTTGAATATATATATAACCATAAGAGAAAAAAAAACTACATTTGAAGAAAAATATCTTGTGTGGCACAGCCAGAAGGACTTCCTTCATAACACATTGTTCTATTGTTAAAAATTAAAATAAATGATTGTAGGAAAAGATGTTTAATTTTTTTTTATTGAGAATGTAAAACTTGTCATTTATATGAACAACGGATTAAAGTTTAATCCGACTTTGAATCTACTTACACTAGTGACATTACACCAAACGTCACAATATTATTCGGTCAAATTGAATTTATGAGTTTAGACTAATCACATCGTTCAAAGTTGTTGTGTACTAAAAGATTCAAAGTTGTTCAGTCTACTATTACTAATATGTTGATCTTTAAATTTTGGGTTCGGCAATTGATTTTTGAGGGAAAAAATATGGTCTCGAATTCTTGTCTCATTTTATGTCCCCAATAGATGATTGTCACGTGTTAATTTTTTTCTCTACGAATCTCATTATATATTTTAAATTATAATTTTTTTAATTATAATTTTAATAAGTATCGATTTTTTATTAGTGAGACAAGTAATAAGACTAAGCTATTCTACCTAGATTTCCGGTAGGGATAAAATGGGGACAGAAATTAACTTGGGAGTACAATGGTCTTAAACTTGCATCTATGAGATGAGATTCTAACACATCTCCCTTTGTCTGTATCAATACAAAAATCACATTTAAGAGCTTCTCCAGTTCAGAAAAGTGCAATGGTTGGTAGTACAATTGGGGCAGCCATCGCCAAATTCCACGTCACCCTATATAGTACTACATCCGTCCTAAATTGTTTGCAAGGTTCAATTTTTTTAGACATTTTAAATTATTTATCACGTTCCAAAAATCAATGAATTTTTATTGTTATTTTTTCAGTCATATATCTCTAATTTTTTACTCAAATAACCACTAATAATACTTCATTCGTCCCAAATTATTTGTCCACTTTGATAAATACACAAGTATTAAGGTCTTCGTGATTTTGATGGTAAAATATAAGCAAAAGTCTAAGATACCCCTCATTAATTTTATTAACCTCATTTAAAATTTATGTCTTCCTCTCTTTCCTCTCACACAACATCTAACCACCTCTTAAATATGATAAATATATGTTGAAAAGTGATAATTTTAATTAACTAAGAGTATTAAATGAGCAGTTTGTAGCACCGTAAAATTTGAAAATTTGTCATTAATACATACTTTATTTAGAAAGTGTACAGTTAATTTGTGGAAAAAAATGTGAATAATTAATTTGGGACGGAGTGAGTAACTATTTAGTAATTGATTGAGGTGAATTTAAGATTTTTTTGCCATATTAATCAATTTTTTAATCTTGGTGAAAACCCAAATGTGACAAATAATTTGGGACGGAGGTAGTACCTGAAGCATATATCCACAATTTTCTTTTTTCTTCTTCTTTTCTTTGTGTAAAGAAAGCATTTAATATGGTAACATTTGATATTTTTTCATATCCTAATTTAAAATTTGATGAAATTTTAATTTTCGTGCAAAATATAAAGTGGACCGATAAATTTGCATGCTGAGAGTAATAGAAAGAGGTAAAATTTATGGAAGTTGAATTCAACTCTCTACCTCCCCTCATTGAAGTGCATTGATATAGCATTAAGTTCTTTAATTCTTAATAATTATAGCAATACAGTACTCCTTATCCATCCAAAATTGAATTTCCAAATTCCTATTCTCTATAATATTTAAAAGGAAAATGAATGTTTATTTTCTTAAACCTAAAATGAAATATTTTCTATCTAAAATCACATAACTAATTTCCTTATTTAAAATAAGAATTTTAGGTCAATTCCTCCTTCGAATAGTACGACTTTAAAGCACAACTTGAATCGAGAAAATATAGATTCCCGTACTAGCATTCTTGAGTAATAAAGATAATTTAATTACTTTTATAATCAACTACACGATTATTCACATGTTTAACTCCTGCTTGTAGTGCTATGCTAAAAGAGTTTTAGATTAAGATTTCTTATGAGTAAAAGTACGGCATTACATGAGCAACTCGAGTAATAAAGATGGATTTGGTTGCTTAATTGTGATCAACTACTCGCTTATTCATTTGTTCGACTCATGCTTGTAACGTCATGCTAAAAAAGTTTTAGGTTAAGTCTTCCTCTGTGTAAGAGCACGACTTTACTTGCACAACTTGGATCAAGTATGAGTCTTATCTAAGTTTTAGATTATCGGGTGCTCTAAGGAACAACTCGTTAAATGTTTGTGTTAAAATATTCAATTCAATAGGAAAAGATCGAGTAATGATAAATTAATGAGGAAGGAAAATAGTCTCACTGATGGAGCGCGCCTTCAGGCAATCGAATTGATTAACCCATTAAATCGCAATACAGTAGCAGAGCATTGATCACGGAACCATTCTATTGTGGGATATTTTTTGGGTCAAGTAAAAAAGACACCCCCTCCTTGCCTTTTTAACACCCCCCAATCCCCATAATTTTTTTTCTCCCTCTCTCTCCTCTCTCTCACTATAATAAATGCTCCCAATCCAACCCTCTATCCCTCAATAATTTTTCTGCCGCCCGCCGCCACCTGCCGGATTTTTTTTTTTGCATTATCATATTGCAAACGTCGTTCTCGTCAACTTTGTCAACATACGCATCGTCAGAAAAACATCACAACTAACACGATGTAAGTTTTACTTTTTAAAATTTTGAATTTCAACTTGAAATATTTAGATCTACCACACTAGAACTTTATTTGCAAAAAAATGTTACAAAATTTGCTTAAAAATACACTATTTTGGTGTATTTTTGGAAAAAAATTGACTCGAACTTATGTTTTTGGGGACTCGGTGGGCCGACGGCGCGTGTGGCGCGTGTAGAGAGTGGGGAGAGTGGGGCGCGTCTGGCGTGGAACGCGTGTGGCGAGTGTGACGCGTGAGATGAGTGATTCGCGTGGGGCGCGTGGATCTCGTGTCGAGCGTGGGGTGCGTGGCGGGCGTGGATCGCGGATCGCGTGGGTCGCGTGGCGGGCGTGGGTCGCGTGGCAGGCGTGGGTCGCGTGGCGCGTCTGACGTGTGGGACGACGCGTGAAAGGTTTGTCAGCCGCCTGCTGACGTCAGCTGGGTGGAAATTAAATTTTTTTTCATTTTTTTTTGCAGTGCTTGATGGTTAAAATTGCATATTTTGAATTAATTTGCTATTTTCAATTAAATATTGTCTTTAATAAATATTATTTTGTTTATTGTATTTCAATTATTTTGTCAGAGTTATAATTATAAATTGTTTTTGAATTTGTAGATGGCAGATCGGAGAAGGAATATTGATCATTTAGGCCCGACTAGGGACCGTGATGGTAGAGTAGCTGACAGGCCTGTGACTCAGTCTGCCAGATTGAGTCGAGAGCATCGCAGACAAACAACTCCGCCTGCGAATATTATTCCCCCAGTTGGTAGTCCACCACCAATGAGTTCTGTACCCCTTATTCCGCAACACGCTTATGACTCTACTCTTTATAATCCTATACCATACCCCGCATACAACGAGCCCCACCAATGGATGGCAGGTAGTAGTTCGCACCCACCTCATTCAATTTCCGATATTCCTATGCAATCACAGGGGAGGGTTTCTGGTTTTGAAGCAGATTATATTGAAGATTCTTCTACTGAGGAGGGGGAGGATTTTGTTGATGCTACACCCCCTGTCCAACCCATTGTTGGTGAAGGTGAAGCAAATAAGAGTCCGGGAATATTGAAGAGAGTATTTGGGAGATTTCGGTCATCGTCTAGCAGATCATCTTCTAGTAGGCATACCCCAGGGGATGACCCAGCTGAACCGTCGGTTTCAAGAGGTAGACCTTCGATTTCCGGAGCTAGACCGTCGGTTTCCGGAGCTAGACCTTCTGTTTCCGGAGCTAGACAACCAGTTTCCGGTGCTAGACCTTCTGTTTCTGGAGGTAGACATTCCTCCTATCATGCCCCTATAGACTCTGTAAGTGATGACCCACCGTATGTATCACAGAGTACTACCCAGAGTACCCAACCTCCGAGCTTTCCCATTCTTACTCAGGTGAAACCAACGACGATTGATTGGGAGCAGAGGACTCCAGCAAGTGGTGGACCGGAGATTCCAGATGAGATTCCGTCGTATTCTGGTCATGTAGCTGTTGATATCTGGAACGGGATAGAGCGGGATTTTCTACAAATCACCACCCGAAAAGAATCTATAGCCGGTGAGTGGACGAGGACTAGACCAAGATGCGAGGCGTCCCTCTATTTTATACTGAACCGGTTTAGGACACCTCCAGTACTACAATGTTTTCGCATTACAATGATGCACTTATTTGTTCATTCGTGGAGCGGTGGCAACCGGATACTAACTCATTTCACATGCCTTGGGGTGAAATGACGATCACACTTCATGATGTATTTTATATACTTCATATTCTGCTTTTACGGTAATGCGATCTTTGACCACTAAACGTATTAGAAATAATATTATACTTGAGATTGCACAGTGTGTTGAAGTTGATGTTCAGGCCCTTACTAAGGCAATTAGTGAAAAGGGTATTCCGAATAAAATTTTGGTCAACGCAATTAATCAAATACCGATGAGTTCTATTGCCCGGGCTAAAGTGTGCTTCTTTCGCAAATGTTGGGAGTCGACCCTGTTTGTCGATCGTGGTTGGGACAGGGTGAACTACAGGATATGGGGAGCCTTAATGGTACCGGCCCAAGTAAATTCGTATTCCTGGGGTAGTGCAGCATTGGCAGCTTTGTATCGACAATTGGGTCAAGCGTCTAGGGCCGGCTGCAAGTCAATTGGCGGATGTCTTACCTTACTAGAGGTACTTAATTTTTTTTTGGGTTGTTAAATGTAGTTATTTTTCAGTTGTCACATGATTGTTTTTCTAATATTTATAATCACCAATTTTTTGCAGGCATGGATATATTCATATTTCCCGGTATTTATGACTCAGGATAGGTTGAACAAGAATTGGATATGCCAGATCGTTGTTTGAGACAGTTTGGATATGTACAGCAGATGCCAATTAACAGAATTTTGCCACAGGAGCATTATCGTCCTAATGATACTCGAAGGTATAAGGTTGTATATACTTTTGTCGATGCATTTTGGCAAAGCGCGGAAACACATTGTTTTTCCTTAGAAAATTTGGGGCGTGCAGCAAACCCTCCTTCAGCGGTGGCTTTAGGCTATCTTGAATGGTACCGGCCACGTACTCACCTGAGAATTCAGCCAGGTCGTAGGCTTCCTAAGGCGAGTAAGGAACCAACAGTATTAATTGTAATTTTTATAACAAAATTATTAATGTTTATTTTTTACCCGTTTAACAATTTGTTTGTTTGTTTATTTTGCGGTTCAGTGGATGCCATGGTAGCGTTATATGAATCTTTACAGATTCACAACATGTGACATTTCCTAGGGATTATGAAAATGTGGTTGCGATGACTTAAAGAAAATGTTCGCAGGGTGAAACGCTTTGGTCAATCGCATGATGATGAAGATGTTTAGTTTTTTAGGATATTAAAAGCATTTAAATTTAAATTTTTTGGTTTGCGCTGTGTGTTATATAATTAATTGTACAATATAACTTAAATTGTAATTTATGAAAAAAATTATTTAAAAAAATGTATGAATTTTCAAGAGGTTTTCCCCTAAACCCGCCTGCGTTTACACACGGTTTTCCCTAAAACCGTCTGCGTTTTTACACACGGTTTTTCCTAAAACCGTCTGCGTATATACACACGGTTTTCCCTAAAACCGTCTGCGTATTTACACACGGTTTTCCCTAAAACCGTCTGCTTATTTACACCGCGGTTTTTCCCTAAAACCGCTGCAGCGTATACACTACGGTTTTCCCTAAAACCGTCTGCTTATTTACACACGGTTTTCCCTAAACCCGTCTGCGTTTTTACACACGGTTTTTGCTAAAACCGTCTGCGTTTTTACACACGGTTTTACACACGGTTTTCCAGTATGTTTTCCGGTGCTGTTTTCTCAGTTTCTTTCTGATTTTATCAGTTTAAACATGTAATTTTACCCCAAAAAAATTACTAACAATTATTATTATATTGTGTTTTTTGTTGTTAGTAAATTTTTTTGGGTAAAAATACATGTTTAAACTGATAAAAATGCGAAAAAAATAGTCCGAAACTGAGAAAATAGCACCGAAAACATACTGGGAAAACCGTGTGTAAAACGCAGACGATTTAGGGAAAACCGTGTATAAACGCAGCGGGTTTATGGAAAACCGTGTGTACACGTGAGCGGTTTTAGGGAAAACCGTGTAATACGCATGACGTTTTAGGGAAAACCGTGTCACGTAGACGGTTTTAGAAAAAACCGTGTATAAAACGTAGACGAGTTTAGGGAAAAAAAAATTTTAAAAATTTTTTTTTAAATTTTTTTTAGGAAATCCTAAATATTTTTTTAGGGGTATTGCAATAAAAAATTAAGTGCAAATAAATACCAAGTATTTTCTTTGTATTTAGGTTTTAACACTTAGGGTATGGTATGTGATAACTCATCAAAATATCAAACAAATTACAAGTCTAAAATTTTACAATTCTCAAAAAAAATAAAAGTTTTACTATTAAGTGTCATATAAACTATTAAAAAATAAATGTTACAAAAAAATAATGAGTCAACATTCATATACTTGGTCTAATTTTTAGTAAATCAAGTGACGAAAATTAAAACAATATACTGATACAAATTGACGTCGAGGTCATTTAAACTATATATTTTGTATTAATTGAATTACATAATATATTCATAATATATTTTTTCAATTTATGAAAACTAATAAATAATGTTCATTGTTTCTTAATAATTAAGTTTTGTTTATTATATTTTTTACTAAAAACATTCCCCAGTATCGAGCCAATTTCTTCATCATCGGGAAGTTATTTTAGATCACTATAAGGTACGTTTGAACTTTGATTGTTATTTTTGGCAACATTTATTTTGAAATAGTTTATAAGACACTTTGTAGCAAAAAATTTAACTTTTTAAGAAATGTAAATTTTTTAAACTTGTGATTTTTTTGAAATTTTAATGGGTTATTACATATCGTAAGTGATAATACCTAAATACAATTTTTTTGGTGCCAATTGTGTGTTGCAATTAATTTTGTAATTACTTATTAAAAAAGTAAATCATGAAAATATGTTTTAGGGAAAACCGCGTGTAAAAAACGCAGGCCGTTTTAGGAAAAACCGTGTGTAAACGCAGGGCGGTTTTTGGGAAAACCGTGTGTAAAAACGCGAGGCAATTTTTGGGAAAACCGTGTGTAAAACGCAGGGCGGGTTTAGGAAAAGCCGTGTGTAAAAAGCGAGGCGGGTTTAGGGAAAACCGCTGCGCTTTTTACACGGTTTTCCCAAAACCGCCCTGCGTTTTTACACACGGTTTTCCCAGATGTTTTTCGGTGCTATTTTCTCGATTTGGACTATTTTTTTCGCATTTTATCAGTTTAAACATGTATTTTTACCCCAAAAAAAATTTACTAACAACAAAAAAACACAATATAATAATTATTATTATTTATCTCAAAATCAACGTCTTCTAAATAGCCACAATCGTCGGAGTCCATTTTGCTTGGGAATCTTGTCGAATTTTTTCTTGCCTCCAAACTTTTTTGAAATTGATATTTTTGTGGTGGATCTAGTCCAATAAGTTCGAAAAACCAAAAATTGGCGGAATCCGGTCAACGGTGGTCCGGCAGCGAGGCGGCGTGGCAGAAAAAATTATTGAGGGATAGAGGGTTGGGTTGGGAGCATTTATTATGGTGAGAGAGAGGAGAGAGAGGGAGAAAACAAATTATGGGGATTGGGGGGGGTGTTAAAAAGGCAAGGGGGGTGTGGGAATAGTGGCCATGTATTTTTTTATCTTGGTAGGCTAAGTTTATAAAGTTCTTACTAAACCCGATCGAGTGCAGATCAGCGTAGGAAAGAGAATTGATATAAGTTCAATTCTCTTTCCTACGTGTACTGTATTGATTGGCTTGGATGTAAGTTTTAAACTTAGTAGTCTACCAAGATAAAACTACTCCTATTGTGGACCTGGTCTTTTAGATCATGTGGTACAGAATTGGCCACATCATTACAGAATTGTCTCTCTCCTCATTCTACAGTAATTTGGCCAATTCTACACCACATGATTTATGTGGATCAGGTATATATCAGAAAAAATCTTGATCTCGCCTTTAGGCATTTCCCATATTTGTGATTGTGACAACCAAACTCCAGCAAAGGGACCTCTCAAGAATTGAAGAACATTCAAGTGTTGGCTGGCTGTAAAAAAAATTAATTAAACATTGAGTACTACTCACTACTACTACTAATTAATGTGGGTTTTAATTTCTTGATGTATTTTCCCATGAGATTCCATCAATGCCCTCCCACATTAACTCTAAGTAATTGCTGCATTTGATGTGTTTAAGACTTGCCAGATGCCCTAGATCCATGGTATCACGTGATATTGGATTTTCTCACGTGATCGTCTCTTTCTCTTCTTCTTCTTATTAATAGTCATAATTAGAGTAAATGTCCTATTTTGAACTTAAATAATTTTTTATTTTCGAATTTTGAACTAAAAATTTATTTTCGACTCTGCATGGATTTCAACGATTTATGAAAGTTCTGATATAGGGAAATTTGAAAAATTCGACCAAAATCCATCACATTACTGACATGTGTCAATTTGAGTGGGGGTCAAAATCGTCCACACAAGAAAACAAGCCCAATTTTATCCGACCCACCTGTTTTCCATGGTAGTTGAAATTTAACATAAAAAAAAAGGTTTAAGATTGTTAGTCAAATGCCTAATGACGTGATTAAGCTGGAAAGCTTTTGGATGGTGGTAATGCCAGGTGGTGGTGATGGTAGGGTCGGAGGAGAAGCTTAAAGAAGGTGATGTTAATGGAGATTGAGCTTTAAAAAGTTTGATTTTTTTGCATTCTTGAAGGATGAAGAAGCAGATGATGGAGAATATGGTGGAGTTGGGTTGGGAATACGGTGGGTCGAGTTCAAGTTTTTCGGTCACAATGAGTTTTTAAAATGGGTATAAGGTTATTAATGTGTATGGACAATTTTGCCCCCACTCAAATTGGCACGATCTTGTTAAGTTATCAATTTTGGCCGGATTTTCCAAATTTTCTTAAATTGGGGCTCCCGTAAATTGTTGAAGTTCACGTAGAGTCGAAAACAAACTTTTAGTCCAAAATCCAAAAAGTAAAAATTGTTCAGATCCAAAATACACTACAACAAAAAAGTCTATTGCGATGTTTGCCATATGTCACAATAAGGCAAAAAAAACGTCGATACAGATCTATATCAACATTTATTACAAATGTCGCGTAAAACGTCGAATTTGTCTGTGTCGTTATGGGGTTTTACGACTTTTGTTACAAGCGTCGGTACCTATATATTACGACGTTTGTTGCTTAAATTTTGAAACTAGGCTGGCCTAGCCGAGCCAAGCCAAGTCGGAGTCGGAGTCGGGGCCTAGATAAGCCGAGTTGTCGAGTCTAGCGAACCCTAGAGACTAGGCGAGCCGTCGAGTCTAGCCACCGTTGAATACTGTATAATAAAGTTTCTACATACTCAAAGAGATGAGAATTGAACATGCGACCTCCTACATCACTGCATGTATGTCGTGCAATTGGCTGTTGAGCTAAAAGATCATTTGTTATTTGTTGTCCTCCTATTATATTTATTATAAGGGAATTTTGGATTTTGTACATTTACTTATTTTAATCTTTCTTTGCGGTTTGATTTTTTTATGAATTAAATTAAAATTAATATACTCTCATTAAAGTTTTAATAATTAAATGACTTTAATTTGTCTTTAAAAAATATTTTTCGGAAACATATCTATGTATTTGTGTTTGTCTGAAAATGTCACAAGATCTAACGACATAGTATATAAATGTCGATATATGAGTCACAAAAAGTAACAGTTTATAACATTTAACTAACTAATATCAAATTGTCGGTGAGAAAAAAAAAATTACTATAACAATCGTTATGAAACGTCGTATAAAATTCAAACATACCGACGTTTGTATGAAATGTCACATGACGTAATGACGTTGTATATAAATGTCGCTATATGAGTCACAAAAAGTAACAATTTATAACAACATTTAATGTACACGTCGCTAACTAACGTTAAAATGTTGATTTTATCAGCAATTATTATAACTGACGCTATGAAATTTCGTATAAAATTCAAATATAGCGATGTTTGTCTGAAAAATCACAAGATCTAACGACATAGTATATAAATGTCGTTATATGAGTCACAAAAAATAACAATTTATAACAACATTTAATGTAATTGTCGCTAATTAACATCAAAACATCGATATGAATAACAATTACTATAACCGTCACTGTGAAACGTCGTATAAAATCCAAACATAACGACGTTTGCAAAAAGTGTTGCTTTAACTTACTCTTTTTTGTTTTAAGTGACGTTTGAAAAAAATGTTGTTACAAAAACGTCGCAAAATACTGTTTTTGTTGTAGTGATATCAGTGACAAAAACAGGGGAAGTCCCCCGAGATTTTTAAAAATACTACTAGATATAGTAAATTTTATATGTAGTTCGAAATATTTGATTAAATTCGCTCCTAACATTTTGTGCGACATATGTTACAATTTTTCGCCCCAATTTAAAAGTTCTGATTTCGTCCCTACAAAATATGTCATTCATTCTAATATATATATATATATATATATATATATATATATATATATATATATATATATATATATATATATATAAAAGCCAGGGAAGACGCCTGCAGCTTTGACATGTGGCGTGCCCATGGTAACTGGCGAATCAGAAGTTGCCATGTGGTGGTTTTGCATTAATGAAGTTGCACCTGCATTAGCTAAGGTTATTAGTAGATAACATAATCTTTGAACCTAATTTTTAAAGAATAAGTTCAATGTATATTTTTAATGTAATGATAATGACTATTTAATAACAAGAAGTTGAATAGCTTCTGAATAGCTTCTATATCATTATAAAATAACTTTAGCTAAACTCATTAGCTTTCTTTTATCTAATTGTTTATGAAACTCTTAAGCAAATCAATGTATAAGAAATCTGAGCTAATATCTATAGCTAATAGAGTGATTGAGGGTGTTTTGGTAATAACACATTACTATTGATTCATTGATTGAAGATTAAATTCAGAATGTGAATAGTTTATTCTATTAATGATCATTAGATGAATATGGACAGTTTTTCATAGATTAAGGTTGAAGATTGCTCATCTTTGTTCATAGTGTAATATTTTTTATTCTTGGATTGGTAATTTGATAATTATTTTCTCATCATCTTCAGTTCTTTGTTGCTATGTTGTATTTGAATGGTTCATTTGCTTAGATATGCACAATGCTTTTACATGTGGTTTGATTCTTTCATTTTCATTTTGGGGCTCCCTTTTTGTACAACCATTGCAACCTGTCTGACGATTCTTGAAGAAGTATTGTCTTCCATCTTTTCGTTTTTCACAAAATGTCATCTTATAAGCAAACTTTTATTTGGTTGTAGGGGTCATATCAGGAGGTATTAGGAAAAAATATATATTAAATCTATGCTGTTTTTTAATTTCTATCTTTTCCTTTCAATATCAATTTTTTTACAGGTAAGGAAAGGTTACAATTGTTCCAAGGTATACTTTTTCTATTGAATGTTCCAATTTTTTCCTTTACAGATTATATATATAATTGTTTCCTTTTCAGATTATATGTAACTTTTTTGTTTTGTTTCTCAAATTCAGTTATCGATTTTGTGCATTGAAATGGCATCCGGATCGCCATCAGGGCTCTTCGAAGGTATCCATTTTTATTAAGTTTAATGTATGATTTTTTCCTTCTTACTCATGGCTTATTGACAAAGTTTATGATGGAAGAACCACTCCTCTTGACTGTCTTTTTAAAACCCTTAGTAGCTTATTGACAATCTGATATGGCCACTATATAGGTTTTGATTAATTTTATGTAGGTATTCAAGTTGTTGAGCCATTTATCGAAGTTTTTGTTCCATGCCTGTGAAAGCTCCCCCCTTGAACATTCAAGGCGTTGACGTCTTTTACCTTATTCCTTCATGTAATTTTTTTAAAGTCATAGCTAATAGTGAGGAAGAATGAACCACTTTTTTCCAACTTAGTGGCAACCCATCTAGGAATCTCCGATTTATGGTTGTCTAATTTCTTTCATTCATTCAAGATTTCTAAGTTTTCAAAAGTCTGATTTTTTTTAATTTCTGTCTTTTCCTTTTAATATCAATTTTTTTGCAGGCAAGGAAAGGTTACAATTGTTCCAAGGTATACTTTTTCTATTGAATGTTTCAATTATTTCCTTAACAAATTATATATATATATATATATATATATATATATATCACAGTTACATGGGTTGAGCTTTCAGTAAGCCCTTATTTCTCGACTCACTATACGAGGAATATGCGTACAGTAGAAAAAGCTTAGTAAAAAAATATATATTCTGGTTTTTTCCCAGGCAAGACAAAGTTACAATTGTTTCAAGGTGTACTTTTTATCTTGAATTTTCAAGTGTTGTCTTTTTAGATTACTGAATGTTTCAATTGTTTCATTTTCAGGTGATATATATATATACACACACAAGATTGCTTTTGCAAACAAGTATTATGATTCAATGACGCAAACAACAAAAGGGTTGTAAAAATTTACAACCGTCTCCAGTTTCCTTTCTGCCTCACCCGCAGCTAAATAATCCTCATTAATAATGATGACAGATAAAGGGAATTCCATGTAATCGGCAACTCGCACCCATAGGCGAGTTTCAGTCCACCAATTAAAGTTTAACTCCTTATTCAAATTTAAAGGCATAAAAATTCTAGGAATTCCCCGGATTTCACATCACCCGGGCTCAATATTATCCTAAGGCAGTGAGATTTTTTGTGGGGGATAACATGATGTACTCTCTCCATTTGTAAATCAGAAGAGTGTATAAAGTCACTTTCAGAGTAAAAAGGGTGAATCTCAGGCTTACCAATTATAGTATACTTAGGTATTATTGCATTATAACCAGCCATGATAGGAAAATCAAATTAAGTGCAAATTTGTAAGAAATTATGAGGAATCTACAATAGAAAACCAGCCCTATATGTATTAGATTTGCAGAAATGTAACACCAATTTATAATAAATTCCACAAGTCACCACATAAAGAGTCACACTTTTACAGAGTTGCCAAATTTTCTGGAATTACAATCTTCCATCTACCCGAAATATGTTTATTAGATTTTTAATTAATATCAAAACCTTTCAAATTCATCATCAAACACACAAACAATGAATTATACATTTATTAGCCGCAAGTTTTTAAAACTAAAACTTAACCATTTAAATTAAATACTTAATTAACATAATCAGCATGAAGGAAAACCCCTCCAAATTCATCAGTTCATGAATTTATCCAAACAAAACTGACAAAGACATGCATGCATCAAATCACACAGATTAAAACTAAATAGACAAAAAAACTTAATGTTTAATTCATTCAAATAAATTTCACCAACCCAATCGACATACCTTTACATTCATGCCTTTAAGCTAATAATCATCAAAAAACCTCTTCGATTTTGAAGTTGCATAACTGAATTATCAAATCAATTTTCATATACATCGAACCGAAAAAATCCCCAAAACAACCAAATTCAAAACGGATATACAATTATTTGATTTTGTGGACAAAATTCAAGCGGACAAAATAACCCACAACAATCTAACTAAAAGCCATAAATTTTCTCCTTCAATGGAAATTATTTCTTCAAAACACAGAAGAAGCCAGAGAAATCTCTTATGAGGAAGATGGAAGTTTTTTTTTGGACAAATTGGCTACACGTGTTAGCAGCCTCATTTACCCCGCCACTTCGGCACTTGCTGGGAACACACGTGTTCTCCAGCTAACCAAAAGTCCCAAATTAAAAAAAAAAAAACCCCCATTAAATGAATAATAGCCATTAAATTTTAACCCCTATAAAAACCTAAAACCATACATGCCTCTATTCAATTTTTTTTTATATTTTATAAGTTCTCATTCAGTCAAACAAGTCAGAAAAATCCACTAAACACTACTTTAGATTTTTTAAATTCCAAAACACAAAAAATGGCAACTTTTGAAAGAGGTTTCATCAAGTGCATGACAAATGCCAATGATTTGATCGCAATGGTAAATTTTTCAACTCCTTTCAATTTTAATCCCGTTGTAAATCTATCATATGTAATTATTTTTCCAAAACTAACCAATATTTGATTTTAGAAAATACCAAGTAGCTTTATCATTGACAACGAAGACAATAGTCCAGAAATAATCTTCCTAACAAATCAACAAGGCACATTATGGAGTGTATACATTACCAAATTACAAGAGACCAACATTCTGAATGATGGATGGGCCGAATTTGTCAAAGACATAGAAATCAAGAAAAATGACTACGTAGTTTTTCAAAAAGTAAGAGAAATCGTTTACAATGTTGTTATTCTTGGATCTCCAAAATAATCAACTATCGATGTAATTCAAATTCAACTCTAATACAATTTTTTCCCCTTTCATATATTATATTTTTATGTTAACTTACAATAGTAAAAAAAAATAATGCAAATCACCTATTTGATTATATATACGCATTATTCGATGTTAAAATATATTCAAACTACCCCGCGCAACGCGCGGGCTTTACCACTAGTAATTATTATTAAAGTGGTGGTTCCACCTTGGTTTAATAGCATTGTCTTTGCAATTTAGTGCGGCAGAAGTAGTAGAAGATTTTTTTTTAAAAGGTAGTAGGAGAAATAAATGAAGCATACATTTTTAAATGATATCATTAATGAAATAATATTCTACTGGAAAAATAATTGTTCCATCTTTTTCAAACTAATATGAAACGAAGAAAGTATTTGTTTATCTAAATGCTGCAGACGAGCCATGTACTCAATTGTTTAGGGTTAATGTTAGTATACTTACTTCATTGACTCATAGTCAAGGATGAAGCTAGGGATCTGATCGCACTTTTACGGGAGACTAGTATCTCTCACGTTTACAGGGAGGCCAATGCCCGTGCTGATGGGCTGGCCAGAGCTGGAGGACGGTCTCCATCCTCTGATCTTGTTATCTTATACTTTTTACCTCCTTTTGTTAGCCAGATAGTGGCGGGGATGCCCGTGGAGCTCATTTTGTTAGGACTATTAGAGATACCTCTATCCATGCTCAACCTTTTATTAGCCATATGATGGCGGAACATGGACATAGGATATCCCAGGTTAGGCCTATTTGTAACAACTTTATTCCCTATCCTACGGGCTAGTGAGTGTTTATTTATATATTCTTATTTTACCCAAAAAAAAGGACAAAGCCAGGAATTTAGCATTGGGGGCGAAAACTGTAACAGTATGGCGAACTACATATAAAAACTGCAAAAAAAATATTGGGGAACGAATTTGATAATTTATTCCGAACTACATATAAAATTTACTATATCTAATAATATTTTTAGAAATCTCGGGGGCGACTGCCACCCCAAGGCCTGCAAACGGGGCGGATTTTTATCCGTATGCGACTTGAATCCGATTTTTTTTTAAGGATTTGGTAAGAACTCCAGACCCATATACCCGCATCCGAATCCGTATAAGAGTAATAAAACGGTTACGAGTCTGAAATATAAAAAATCGTATCCGTTTCATAGATATATATATATATATATATATATATATATATATATATATATATATATTCTGTCTCATTAAGGTCAATAATATCAAACTATATATGGATAATCTTTACAAGTTCAAGCAAAGAATCGGAACATTAAGTAAAATTTTACCAAGTTCATTTTGACCAAGTGGTATAGTTAGATTTGTTTTGAGGATTCATAGTTATTCAAGCGTTATTTATTTTATTTTGAGAAGACTTCTAAATATTTATATTGAAATGAGATCGAGATTCTGGTTATTTATTTTTATTTTAATTTTGAACAACAATATGATTATGGATTGTATTCTATTTCGTAGAATTATTTGCGGATTATATTATAATTGGGGTGAAGTAGCATTTGATATGTAAGATTGTTAGATTAAAGATGTATGTTTTTAATCAGCCAAAATAGAAAAGTAAAAACTACGAGGATTGAACTTTTTGAAACGAGTTTTACCATATTCGTATTCGAATCCAAATCAGCGGATCTGATAATACATATTATGGATCCGTTAGGATACGAATTCAGTAGAAAAAATAAAAAATGGATATGAATCCAGAATAGACAATTATGTATTTGTTTGCAAACCTAGTCACCCCCACCCCTTGTCTTCGTCCCTGCTAGTAGTTTTCAAAATCGATCGGTATTCTTATCAGTTTAGATAGTAAAATTTTAGGGTCAATTGCATTATACCGCTTGAAGTTTTGTCGGTTTAGAACTTTACCCCACAACGCCACAAAATAGGTAGTATGTCCATGATCGTTAGTGACACGTCAGCAAAAGCTGGTTTCGCCAACAAGTGGCAAATTAAAGGGACAAACTGCCTATTTGCAATGGAAGGGGCACACGCGCACACTTGCTGGTCAGGTAGGTTTTCCTGATATGTCTTAACTGTCTATTTTGTTACGTTATGGGGTAAAGCGCTAAACCCACATGACTTGTAAGTTAAAAAGTCGGAATTTGATACTAAAAATAAAAAAAATAAAAATCCTCATTTGGTCCCATTTGGTCTCCGAGTCCAAATAAATAAAATTGGGCTTGTATAGTATTCAAAGTCCAGTAGTATTTTCAGGGATTTGCATGGGCTTGGCCCAGTTTTTCCAGATCAGTCATAACATGGCACCTGGGAAAGTGGGACAAACATTTTTGTCCATAACGGAAGTCCTACTTCCGTCCCGGGGCCATAACGGAAGTGGGACTTCCGTTTCGGGCCGACGTGGCAGACTTTTCCCACGCTGCGTTGCCACGTGGCTGAACTAAGTCCCACTCCGCTATGGCTCCCGAGACTAAGTGGGACTTTCCGTTATGGGTCGGCAGATGTGTTTGCCCAAAACACTTGGGTTTTTTTTTCCGGGGGTTATTTTTCTGAGGTGTTTGTATTATATATAAACAATATTTGCAAAACACAATACTTACTAAAAATTGAGCAAGAAAATAAATAAATTGTATATTAATATAAAACAAGCAACAGAATTATCGTAATAATATTTTACAACTGAAAAAAAATTAACATTCTTCGTAACTACAATGAACGAAACGTAAAACAACGTAAATGAAAACCTATCTACTGCGACGAGCGGTGTGTATGGAACGGTGTGTTTGGGCCGGTCGCAAGAAGTAAAGGTCGCCATCTCTCACCCAGCACGGCGCTACCAAAATTGGTTGAGATGACCTCCGCGCCTTCGTGGTCGATAAATATCCGCTCCTCGGGGTTTATCGGCAACTGAGTCTCTGCTAGCGTCTCGATGATGTGCAGGGGTCGTACGAAGGCATCCCTCCCGAGTAGAAGCCCTGCTGCTGCAGATGTAGAGGGCCCGCACCGGGATCCCCACCCGTCTCGAAAACTCACCGAAAAAGTACCGGTGATGCAAATTGGTACTCGAAAGCGGGTGGGTACGTCGACTGACTCGGGAAAGCGTGTATGTGCTGGGGATCATGCTTTGGGATCTGTCGCCGGTGCAGCCATGGCTCCGGTGGTCCGCTGCAGCTGTCGTTGTCGCCTCGCCGCCAAGTCCTCCCGCGCGGCATCCCGTTGCCTCCGCGTACCTTGCCTTACTCTTTGGGGACCGGGCCGAAGCAGGTTCTCTCGGTTGCGTCACGGTTCCCTGAAACCGCCGACTCCGCCACATCCGCAGCCTCTCGATCTGCGCAGTCGTGGGACTTCTCGGCCGCCACGAACGCCCTCTTTGATTGTCTTTGAAGCCCTGGGAGACTAGTGGACTCGTAGTGGCCGATTGAGTTGGAAGCCGACTTATCGAGCTCACGTCGGTATGAGTCTGTTGGCATCCGCTCTGCAACATCAATTCTCGTGTCAGGTATATTATAAACAAGGAAAAGCAATGTAGACAAACAAAAAATACAAAACTTACAATAATGTCCTCGGAAGCGCGATGGGTTGAATGCCCATCGGGAGTGGGACCCAGCATCCCCTGCTGCGTGGGTTTGTAAGGAGGTGCACGGTAATGCGATTGTACCAATCCATGTACTCACGGGTTGGTAAGATCACATTACGGGGACCGGACAGATGCTCGCCGATGCATCCCGTCGGGCATCCCACATGGCCATGCTGGGTGTGGGACGTCTTCGCCCTCTGTCGTACCTTCGACCCACCGATGGGGTCGGTATCACTCGCTGAACCCGAATTACCTAGCAACCCTGGTCCGGCATGTGAAACTCAACCAACTCGAAACACACGAGTGGCGTACGGGCCCGACAGGGTGGATAGGAAGCCCTCATCGCGTGAGACCCGAACAGCAATAACCAAGTCGGGTACGGCCTCCACATGAACTCGTAAAAAAAAATTGTACATTAGCATAAATTAATTGCGCAAATAAAAAACAAACACACGAAAAATACGATAAACCTTACCCCCCGAGCGTCCAGTCGATCGGTCAAGCTGGTCGCGAAACACCGTCACCGAGATTTCGGTGCGTTCTTGAAACTCCAGGGCGGTGTTCCAACGCGCCCCAGTATGCTCGGCCGTCCCGCGGAGGTTCATTCATAATGTCTCCCGGTTCGCCGGCGGAGAAATGAAATGCGCTCCCACGCCCACAACCGGTACAAACAAACACGGGATTAATCATCAAATATTTAAAAATTTGCGGGTAAACAATAAAAAAAAGTCATTAACAATTACACAAACTCGGATCAACGAGCAAATGACAGCTATGTCCTTAAAGACGGCTCGTGCGAGAGATGCACATCCCAGCAGTATAGGTGCACGACAGACGACACTGGCCCAGGAATGCTGGTCATCGGTGAGGTCCCCGTCGCTGATGAGCAAGAGATAACGCATGTTCCCTCGCGACCCGGACTTATCCGGGAAGAGGAAAGTGGCCATGCAGAGGAAAATCAGGGCACGGGCCCGCTGGTAAACCGCGAGGTGCGTGGCATCCTCGCTTTAGGGGCTCGGAAATGTGGGCGTACACCTCTGCAAGCTCGAGGGCGTTACCCCTTAATTGACCCGGGGGGCGGAAACCTAGGATATGGTTCACACGCTCAATCCACTGACCCTTGGTCATGTTGTAGTCCTCGTCCCCACGTCACCACGTCGCCCCGGCAGGGCGGTCTAGAGAGGCGACCCTACGTCCCCCTCTAGGGTGATGGTGACCTCACCGCATCGCAGATGGAATGAGTGTGTCTCGGGGCGCCACCGCTCTACTAATGCGGTGATCAGTGCGTGGTCTATCTTTATCTTACCTATCCGACAACAACCCCGAAACCTATACTGTCAATGAGATCTAGCACTCTCCGGTTGCCCTCGCGTTGGTATGCCTCAAAAAAATGCCCGTCATAGCTAATGACCTTCAAACCCCTGTCTAGGACTACATCCCCGCCCCAAATCCTAAGTGCTCTATGTGACGTGTGTTTGTTCAACACACTCGGATCGTACGGACCGGGCATAAGGTGGGCAGGAAAAGCCATCTGTAACAAAAACTGTGGGATTTTTATCAATAAAATGTGCGTAGTATAACAATTCGCACTTAAATAATAAGGACATCAAATTCTCAAAAATTGCAATTAAAATACATAAGGATATCAAATTCACATAATTGCAATTCAAGTCCATAAGAATATCAAATTCACATAATTGCAATTACAATGCATAAGGATATCAAATTCAAAAAATTACAATTTTAGTCCATAAGAATATCAAATTCACATAATTGCAATTACAATACATAAGGATATCACATTCATAAAATTGCAATTTTAGTCCATAAGAATATCAAATTCACAAAAAATACATACATATACAATTCGCAAAAATACATAAATATCAAAACTATATATACAAAATACATTATTAATCTGCAATTGTATTTTAAAACTATATATACAAAAATTACACTTAAATAAAATTAAAAAAAAAAAGTATACCTCCAAATTAAAATTTGGGAGAGAGAGATATTGGTGGTGGGGAGAGTGAGAGTGACGGTGGGAGGGAGGAGTGGCAGCGGCGGCGGCGGCAGGTGGGAGGGAGGGGCTGCAGCGGAGGGGGAGGGGTGGTTTTTTTTTGGAAAATTTCTCTTGCAAATCGCGGTGGGGGGGAAGAAGAAGGGTTTTTTTTTTTTTAAACTGGGAGCCCATAACGGAAGTCCCACTTCCGTCCCGGGGCCATAACGGAAGTGGGACTTCCGTTCTGGACACGTGGCAACGCGCGTGGGAAAAGCTGCCACGTCAGCCAGAACGGAAGTCCCACTTCCGTTATGGCCCCGGGACGGAAGTGGGACTTCCGTTATGGACAAAAATGTTTGTCCCACTTTTCCGGGTGCCAAGTTATGACTGATCTAGAAAAACTGGGCCAAGCCCATGCAAATCCCGTATTTTCAATGAGAAGTCCAGAACCGAAAAGCGAAATAAAGTTAGTACGGTCCTAAGGAAGGGAGGGGTAAAGAAGGAAATGTCCAAACCAAAACTCATCAACCTTTGGCATGCCCAATTCATCTAATATAAGTATGGTGTTTAAATTGGCATTAGACAACTACTTATACCTCTCGTAACAAAAGTAGCCAACCAATTTGATGTTCCATCTTAAAGTCAAATAATAGTTGTTTTTTTCCCCTTTTTGTAAATAAGGTGAATAATAGTTTTGAAGTTGAGATTAGGAGATATATATATATATATATATATATGTCTTTGCCACTTCCCACCCAAAAAAGAAAAAAAAATATAAATGTTTTTTTTTTTATTAATTCCGGGACAAGATATTAAACATGTAACATATTGCCACGAGTCATACTACACTAGTCTTGCTAGATAAGAAAACATGGGGCGTATATGAATAAATAATTAAGAATTTGGATATACAACCACCCTAGCTAATTAATTTATCCTTGGAGACTTTAAATTCAAGAACGGTACTTTGAGAGGCAAGAAAAAGATGATGGAAAATGAGAGGGGGAATTGGTGCTTTTATTTGAAAAGAAATATTGTTAAGACTAGGCAATCCATTTTAAATAACAAGTACCATAGAGAAGGAATTAATGAGTTTAATTAGAGTGATAAAGATCGATGGGAACCAATTATTAACCTATTTTGGAAGCATAAAAATGAGCATTTGCTTCTGGTTAACTTTTTTTTTGGTTGTAAATTAGTGATCCGAAGATCGATACAATTAATTTATTTGTGATATATGCAAGATAAATCTGATCATATGATATAGGGTAATATGCACTAGATGGCCCATATTTATTTTCAGATTTCAGCGGATGGGGTAAAACAATGTTTTGTGCGGAAAATAGCCACCAAAATTTTACGGGTAGCGGAAGTGAGCCTCCGGTGGAAATTCCGGGCAAAAATTCAAAAAAATACCCCACGTGCCGGCCACGTGAGGGGTAAAATTGTCCTAAAAAGTTGACAACATCCGCCACCCTTTCTCTCTCTACACTACCACCACTCTACCACCAAAGTTCATCACCTCCGCCGCTACAAGCAGCAAGTGGGGAAAAATCTAAGTCCAGGTAATATCCTCCACCGCCACCACTCTACCCCTCACTTCCTCTCTCTACACCACGACCACAACCACTCCACCCATCCGCCCTTTTTATTGCCCCACTCTCTTCACCACCACATAGGCAGTGAGGGGTAGAGTGGTGGTGGTGAAGAGAGTGGGGCAATAAAATCTAAGTCCAGGTAATATCCTCCACCGCCACCACTCTACCCCTCACTGCCTATGTGGTTACCTTTGCTTATTGTTGGTGGTGATTTAGATGGATGGTGGTGGTGAAGAGAGTAATGGAGAGGGGTAATTGTGGGGTGGGTGGTGATGAAGCTGGAAGAGTGGGAGGTGAGGAATTTAGTGAAGAAATTGTTTTGAGGGGAATGGTGGCGCTGGGTGGGAGTGGTGTTTGAAGGCGGAGTTGCCATTTATTTCTTGTTGGAGGGGATGATAATGGTGGTAAAAAAAATTGGACAATTTTACCCCTCAGGTGGCCGGCACGTGAGGGATTTTTTGGAATTTTTGCCCGGAATTTCCATCGGAGGCTTACTTTTGCTACCCATAAAATTTTGGTGGCTATTTTCCGCACAAAACATTATTTTGTCCCATTTGCTAAAATCTGAAAATAAATAAGGATCATTTAATACATATTACCCTATTATATAAAGTCGCCTCTAAGTGACTCAAATTCACGGTCGTTGTAGAGCTTATAGTTATAGGCGACTGTCGGTCGCCTACACACGCGACAAAAGAAGGCCCTGAACAAAATTATTGTGTAATAAATAATCATTGGTTGCATGAATTGAGTTACGAGAACGATTAAATGTGTTAACAATATCATGAATTGAGCAAGAAATATTGTAGTATCTCGATTATAACACTTAAAAATAAAAAAAAATCGCTAAAAATGCTAGAAAAATAAGATAAAGAGCTATTAAATTAGGAATTCTGTCAAGGTGGAACACATTTCATTGTCAGTCGTGTACCTCTCATGCGACGACGAGGGAGATTAGGACTCTCCTAAATTTCATTGACACTCTTGTTCCGATATAATACAAAAACTAATAATTAGTCATCTCCTATTGTTAAAAATGGACTTGGGGCCTAACTCAATCCCGCATAATATACATTAACAGGGAAAAGATTGTCTAAGCTTTATATATTGCAAAAATGCTCACAAACTAGTCAGTGTGAGATTCTCAACACCTACACATTTTACCTAAATCCCCCTATTTTTAAATACGGTTTTGCTCAAATTTGTAATCTTACCGTGAACAAATTTTTAAGGATAAAATATAAAGGCAGTTGAAGTTGAACCAAGCCCAGTTAACATTTGGTTCTGGTTATTGTCTTTGTCTAAAGAATTATGGTTTGATTTGGGTATGAATTAGCACATGACCTGTTTCTAGTTTGTCCTTAAAAGTTCCCAACTACTCCAACTACAGTACTGTTATGATTCTTCTTATTTAACCAATTAGTTCTACTGTAGATGACTCATTATGTGATAAATATAGAAATAAATACACCCTCTTTAAAAATAGATATATACCTTTACTTCATAATCTGATTGCTTGGTTGGTAAAATTTTAGATATGGTAAATTTTATTTGAATAACTCAATTCAAGATTTTAGATTTGAGACTTATATTTTTACGCATAAATAATTCACCATCCAAAAATTCTCGAAATTGTTTGCTGTTCTTTGCGTAACAAACTTGTCTAATGTTTTTCATCAAACAACTATTTGTTCTTAGCCAATGAGGCATTGTTGTAGTGGCAAAGGCTGAGGCCTTATGACTTCTTTGGAATCCTCTATCCCGCGTCTTGAATCCCCCCATTTCTTGTACTAGATAAGTCCCCCTCTGGGCTATCCAATAAATTTCCTACCATTTATGTTCAGTTTAAAAAACATTCTAATGCATACTAATTGGGCTTCCAATATGCATAATGGGAAAATAAGGGCTTATAGGGCATAGCTTAATGTATAGTTCTGAAACTAATTGGGCCTTTTCAGGCTTATGAAATGTTTTTGGAAATTGAATTGGTCCCAAGTGAAAATAGGGAAAACCAAGTGCTCAATGTTTTTTATTTTACAACGTTCGACACAAATATATTAAATTGTACTACGAGTTAGACATTAAACAGCCAAACTGTTACTTGAACAACAAGAAGTGCTCAATGTTAAGGGATAGAAAAATATTTAGCTAAATGGCCATGATAAAGACGTTTCAAGGTGGAAGAGAGCAATAGCCCTAACCTAACGGTTGACCATATTCTCCATCGAATAGTCATAGAATGCTGGAGAATAGTGACCAAATTGAAAACCAAGCATGAACTATTTGTATAAATAGGAGGCAGATAAGAAAAGAATCACAAATTTGATGATTTACCCCCCAGAATTCTTACTAGTTCAAAAGCTTTTATTCATAAAGTCTAATTTAAAATGAATAAACCTTGAGGCGAACCGATCAACTATACATGTAAACATGACTATGATATGAAATGTCAAAAGGAGTAACACACAGGATTTCAACAATTATGGAGTGAAACTTGCATCAACCAAAGCTAAAATCAACAGACTAAGAAGAAAACGTGGACGTTCAACCATAAGAAAATGAATCAAATTAAACCAAGACAGAATACAAGTTTCAAATATACCTGATTGCTAGAAACCAAATAAAATCAACATAATAATACCTTAGAATCTCTCATTTCTGTATATTTCTAACTAAACATATACAACCTCAGACGGACGGAACAAATCAATGTACCATTACAAGGATAAGGCCAACGATTAAGATTCTAAATTACAATTTCACTAGCCATACATATGAAGATTACCACTCAACCTGACATTAGATAGGCATTGGCAAGACCAAGACCTCTTCAAACATCAGCTCCTATAAGAACTATGCAAAATCACATAGACGAAAACCAAGTGGAGAGCGGCAACCACCTCTAACAATTTTCAAAATCTATGTAATGATTTCTAGTCTTATAATCAATTACCTTTTTTCCTTTCAAACTCTTAAATAGTTTCCAACTATACCAAAATGTAAAATCCAACTAAATAACGGATTAATCCAAGCCAAGAACTTTATACTCCCTCCGCCCTACATTAGTTGTCCCAGTTGTTGAATGGGCGAGAATTAAGTGCTAAATTTCAAGCAACCATTATTTGCACAAGAAAGAACTAATACTTATCCAGTGAAATGAAAAAACGACTCAAAATAAATACTCCCTCCATTCCTAAATATAAGACTTTATATAGTAAAAATTAAGAATTTTTTAATTACATTACCAATATTACTCTTTTAAATGACTTGTATATCTGTAAATCTATTTAAGAGAGTTACATTTGATATTTTGATTACAAAAATATCTTAATTTTTATTTCATTAATTTTGGTAACTAAGTAATGAAAGTATTATATTTAGGAGTGGAGGTAATAGCAAATAACAATCAACAACTCAGATAAAATAGCAAATAACATAAACATAATCAAAATGAAACCAACAATTCAGATAAAATAGAAAAATTACAATTAACATGAAAACCAACGAGTAATTAACATATACTTCAACATTTCAATTTAGATTTAGACAGATGATGCTCAAAATTGTTCAACATAAAAACAACATTAAAAGGAGTCTCGGTAAAACTTTAAGCAACACTAAGAACAACCCATTACTAAAAAGACAACATAAGTTTAAGCAAAAACTTAATTTCCTTAATATTCGACCATTAATTTAATACCTTCTACGACCACCACCACCACCGAAACCCATAGGCTGAGCAACCATAGCAGGACCTTCCTCTTCTTTCAAAACAATACCAGGCAAATCATTAATACCTAAAGTGCCCAGCAATTCAATGGTTTCCTTATCAACTTCAATCCTATCAATCTTAATAGCTGATTCCTCAGGAACATAGTCCATACGCCGCTCCCTTTCTTCTTCCTGAAGCTTCAGCGAAATTCCTCTCACGGGACCCTTTTGAATACGCTTCATTAGGTGAGTTGAGAATCCAGCGATCTTGTTACGGAGTCGTTTTGATGGGATTATTGCGACTTCTGCAAGAACCTTCTTGTTTGTGTGGAAATCCAGAGTCATTTTTGAGTAGTGGCGTTCGATTACTAGGCGGGAAGATTTCTTAACGGTTTTGGTACGGACACGACCCATGGCGGCGGCGGAGGAGGCGGTTGAAGCGGGGAGCAGAGGGTTAGGGTTTTGTTTAGGGAAAGAGGAAATGGGGTCTTTTATATAGGCGGTGGATTTGGGCTTTCAGTTTGTTTGGGTCATTACTGTTTCGGCCATTCTTTTGTTGCTCTTAGGTTGGGCTTCACATGTTATGAAGAGTCTACGGTCCTTCAATTCAAGTGTTATTGGGAAAAGTGAAAGGAGTTTTTTGCTCTTATTTTTTTATTATCTTTAAGTAGGAATTTTATTAATAGAAAAAAACTCTATTAGGAGCTCTGTCTTTAAAAGGAGTCCAACTCTAAAAGTAGACACGAATAGTTGAATCTAGACCTTATCAAAAAAGATATTATTATTCCCTCATTCGTCAAGATTTGAATTTCCAACCAAAAAAAGTATTAATATTCCCCTTGTAATTGAATTTTTAATTTTTCTGTTCAGGATCGTATTTTTTTTATAGAAAAATGTACTGCTAACTTTTGTTTAGTTTAAGTTTAATTTTAAGAAAATTAATTTCTACTAACATATAAATTAAATAATTCTATAAGCTTACCAATAGTCTTTTTAACTGTCATTTATGTAATAATTTAGCAATTGAGTGTCTGAATTAAAATTTAATAGATCAATATCAAACTGACAACCTAAAAAAAAATCCCCTCCTTTTACTTTAGTACTCAAAATCACTACTGATATTTTTTTTAATTACTATGGGTACTATGAAAGTAACATATACCTCCGCCGTCTCCTTACTATGGGTACTATGAATATGATGCTGCCCTACAAGTTTTTGCTAAATAATGCTGCCCTACAAGTTGGTAGTTCCATTTATTATAACTTTTTCCCCTTTTTAGGGAGGAAGATTAGGAGTATATATTCATATATAAAATGAATTTATGTCATGTGACAAAATATTCAAATCATTTCCTCGAAAATTGTTTTGCACAAAATTATTCAAACTTGTAACTTTATTATATACAAATCTTTGAGAATCAAAAGTGAGGAAAACTAAATGAAATTCCGGTAAGAATCTGTTGTCTCTGTTCAGTGTCTCATTCTCTATCCTCTAATAAAAAATTATAATGTGTTAATGTTTTAAATAATAAAAAATTATAACTTGAAAGAAATAGTGGAAGCTGTAGAAAAATAAATAAATACTTGACAATCGCATATTTGTGGAATAGAGAAAGTAAACAGAATTAGGATAGAAGATGTTTTTGCCATTGAATTCAGTAGTGCTGTAGGAGACTTTTTTAGAATGCATAACTAGCAACCTTGCTGGATATGCTGACTAAGCCCAAAAAGTAAGGCCTTTGTTACTTCCAAAGGTCCAGACCTTTGAATGTTTAGTTTTTCTTTGGCCCAACTTTCATAATTCCACTCACAGCCCAACAAAGTTTGTTTGCCAAATTTTAACTGAAATCGGGGATGCTGTGCCAGTTTCCCGAAATAGCAGGGAATGGAGGAGGAGATATTGGTGTTGTCCTTATCTGTGGGAAAATCGTAATGTGTACCTATTTATGTGCTCAACTAATAAAATTCATCATGTGATCATTTTTTTAAATAATATATACACATGTTGAATTGTGATTGGTTGGCATAGAAATAGGTACACAAACGGGTACAAACGATTATTTGCCTCATTTTCTGCCGACACTGCCATTAAATTTTTATTTAACAGTTTACTCCTCCTCCTATAATGCAGTCCGGTTATGGTGGTGAAGATTTTGTTTTATATTTGCAAAAGAAATATGACTTCGAATTTTTATTTAACGGTTAAAAAGAGAATAAATAACTATTATTAAGAATACTTATTTTTAGAGCCGAACATATTTTTTTTGTATAATAAAAAAATTTAACCGTCAATTAATCATCTAATAACTAAAATTTATTTGTCACGTGATGACCTAACTAACTGATGAAGAAGATGTAGACTTGACGAACAACGCTCTTCCCAATTGGATGATTATTATTGCAGGTTTCTCTGCATGTGATTTCAGTAGGGGCATAAATGTGCATCCGGGAAACAATACGTGTCCATATTCTTTTTCAATTTTTTTTTTCTAGGTATGTATTCATCTCACTATTATCTTTATGAAGATTTTAGTTTGGAACTTTGGATGCGTTCACCAGGGATGAAGACAGCGGTGGAAGGTGCAGTGGCTCCAATATATATATATATATATTTTTTAAAATTGGGCTATTTTTTTATAAAAATTTCAAAATATTTCTAAAAAATTTACTTTTCGCTCCTAAAAGTTTTGTAAAAAGTTTACTCTTTGCCTATAACTAATACTTTCTGGCTTCTTCCCTTGCATTCACCAACTAGTTAATTAACTTATTAAGATCTTTGGTAAAATTTCAAATACTTTTCCCGTTTTAAAATATTTCTTAATCTAGTAAAGTAATTAGAGGATTAAGAATTTGATTGATAAAACAGGAACGCGGCCCAAAATGATCATAATGGCTCTATTTAGAGGGTGAAGAAGGATATTTTTGGTTGTTTTTTATTATATTTTTAGCTTAAAGCACTTGATATTTTCAACTTGGGTAAAAGCCCCCTAAACTATTCCGTTTTTTATTTTTTGACCCTCAACTAAAAACGGTCAAGTTTTAATTACCCCCTAAACTATTTCGGTTTTTGGTTTTTGACCTTCCATCCATATTCTCCGTTACATCATAACGGAAATCCAAAAAATGGGGGCATTTTGGGAAAATCATATCATTCATAATAAAATGAATTAAATTTAAGGGGAAAAAAGGACTTTTAAGAATTTTTTTTAGAGGTTAGAATTTACAGTTGGTGGTTGGAGAAAAGGAGTGGTACCCGGCTTCCGGCTTCTTCTGTCACTGTTCTCACCGGCGACTTCTTCTTTCTCGTCAGAATAATAGGTTTTTATAAAAACAAAAATTTTAGGATCTTATACAGATTGCTCAAAAATGCCCTCATTTTTTGGACTGACCGTCGATCGGACCTCCGAGCGGTCCGGTTAGGTGCCAAAACCCGTACACGTCAAAAACCGTTCTAATTTTACTGACCCGTTTGACCCGGCCAGTCCGACCGTTCGACCCGAAAACCGGAACGGTTTTGTAGAAACCGTCCGGGTCACAACCATTACCTTTTTCTTCTTTGGTGAAAGTGATTGGTCCTTGTCTTTTCTATTTCCTTTTTATTTTTTGTTTCTCTTTTTTTTTTCCCTCCCACGAAACTGTTACTATTCCTTCCTTTTACTTTATTTTCTATTTTCTATTTTATTCCTTTTATATTTAATGTGATTCTATATATTTTATTTATATTATGTTAACTTTCCTAATACAAATAAAATTATTAATTAATCCCAATTCCAATTCCCCATCTAATTAAATTACTCATTTACGTGAATTACAATTACATCCCTGATTACGATAAGAGAGAAAAGGACAAGAGACATTGGTATGATAAAATGTATCAAGGATGATGATAATAAAATTTTGGTGAAGGATGATGATATTAAAGTAAGGTGAAAGAGAAAATAAATTTTAGGGTTAGAGTGCTATTATGAGACTATATATACTTAGGACTAAAGTGCAATTAAAATATTAGCACATAAATTTCTATAAAACAATTATATTTCAAACAAATCCTAAACTATTTACTTTGTCTAGAAGTGTATAAAAAAAATTATTACATTAGTCCTTAAATTCTACTATATATACTTACATTAGCTTTATTTTTTTATTAATAAGTATATATTATATATTTTTTAATATTTATGACGTTACCGGGTTGATGAACGGGTCGATGACGGTCCGACCACCGGTCCGACCAGTGACCCGTGACCCACTAACTTTTCCGGGTCGATGCCCGGTCCGGGTTTCAAAACCTTGATGGAATGTCAAAAACCAAAAATCGAAATAGTTTAGGGGGTAAAACTTGACCCTTTTTAATTGAGGATCAAAAACCAAAAAACGGAATAGTTTAGGGGGCATGAGCGCTTTTTACCCTTTCAACTTTGGTGAGACTAATCTGCATTTAATTCAAATTGTGACAGTCAACTTGACTCTTATTTTAGAGAAAATCTCATACAAAACTCTTTCAATATACCTCCACAAATAAAAGCCGAACACGAGACCCAATTTTACCACTGGCTAGTCACCTGCCTATTTGTGACGAAACATGGGTAACATTTCATTTGTATTTTCAATATATAGAAGGGTATTTATTCTAAAAGTGAAAAAAATGATAAAGTTAAATAATTATATCCATTATAAATTTATAAGATTGATAAGTACTATATTAAAACAACCACAAAATCCACCAACATAGACAAATATTCAATTAAACAAGAGAATTCTTTCAATCAAATTACAATATATTTTGATCCAAACATATCTTATCTTCAAATAGCATAATAATATTTCTTCAAAAATCTCTAAGGCATCAAAGTACTCTTGATCACATTCATATAAGCTTGATTAGTAGTACTATACCCTCCATCGATCACCAAATTCAACCCACTCACAAGCTTAGCAGCGTCGCTACACAAGTACAACGCCGCCTCGGCAACATCCTCTGACGTCGGCACCACCCCTTTTAGATTCGCCGACGCACAAATAATCCCTTCCACACCATTTCTATCTAACCCCATTGCCTTTTGTAATAATGGCGTCGCAACGGCACCAGGAGATATACAATTAACCCTAATCCCATATTGTCCTAATTCCACGCATAGATTCTTAGTCAACCCTACTATTGCATGTTTTGACATCGTATAAGAATGTGGTGACTCCCCCGAAATTACGGATGCCAAGCTAGACGTGAATAAAATAATCCCTTTTTTAGCTGGGATCATTACTTTAGCTGCGTATTTCGCGCCTAAGAATGATCCGTAAACGTTGACATCAAAAACCCTTTTAAAATTTTCGGTGTCCGAATCCACTATGTTGAAATCTAGGTTTCCGGGTATTCCGGCATTGTTATACATTATGTCTAGCTTTCCATATTTAGAAATCGCGAAATTGATTAAATCTTGTACGTCACTTTCTTTAGTAACATCACAATTGACGTATATAACATTTTCGGGGGAGTTTAGGTCTTGGCAGAGGGAGTTTCCTAAGTTATCTTGAACGTCCGCTATGATGACTTTTGCACCGTGATGAGCGAAAAGTCGAACGGTACTTTCACCGAAGCCGCTAGCTCCCCCGGTGATAATGGCTACCTTCCCTTCTAATCTGCATTTAATTCCGTTCACACCGGTAAGTTCTTTGCCAAATAATATAAGCATTAGGGCCAAAGTATAACATCATTAAATTATTTCTAAATGTAATTCTAAAAAAAAATAGCATACAAACATGCATAAATGGAAGTAGAAGTATTATATATATATTTTTTAAAATTATTTATTTATTTATTGGGGAAGTATTATATACTTGGGAACCGAACTATAAGACATAATGCATTTAAAAGATCTAATAAAAAAAATTAGCATTTAAAAGAGAAAAAAAATCCTAATTCCGTCTCAGCATAACAACTCACACATTTACTAAGCGATAGATCTTAGATTTCGAGTTATATTCTCCGTTCATGTATATATACAAAAGGAAATCATACAAACAATTATCTAGTATGCAAGCTAGTAATATTAATTCAATTTTGCCAGGGGTTCTAGCATCACCTACCTTGGCATTTCACTATTACCTTGACATGAAGCGTTTACAAAATAAATGTATTAAAAAAAAGTAAAGAAAAATAAAAAAAATTCGACACTACCGGAGGAAGAGATTAAGCTTACCTCCTGTTAGATGGAGAATTCCAATTTGTGGAGGAGCCATTCATGTTGGACGGCATATTTATTGTCGAGATAGGGAGCTCTACACTATGAGAAATTCATATTTATCTGGGCTATTTATAGGGACCAATGAAAAGTAATGTTTTTTTTTTTGAAGCCCGGCTTGACAGTTGCCCCATGAAGGGGAGAGAAAACGGTCTCACAGGAGGAGGAGATAGCTCTAGAAAGGGAGACTTTTTTTAAGCTTGCCTCATGTATGGGGAGGGTGTCGAGGCTTGCCCCACTTGGGCTGCGGCCTCTTTGACAAAAGTACTGTTACTAGGACAATAATATTTATTTTAATTTTTTTCTCCAATTTGATTGGTTGACTGTTTAAAGTATTAAACACTTGCCCTTGTGAAAATATTAATAAATATTCTTGAGAAGAAAAGATAATATTAAAAAATATTTCGATGACATTGCAAAATGGGATCTAATTCAAAGAATGCCAAGAGAAGTAAATTCCTCCAACTACTACCAGAATTGTGCACATTACATTATTAGAGAATAGACCAAGAAATTGGTTAAAAGGATTCTGCTTTCCCATGTGTTAATAATTGACAACTTGCCTGACTTTTGTGCAAAAATGAGTAAATGTTAATATGATCTTGATCAGGTACATTTACTTGATTTGACAATGAGTTGGGGGTAACGCGTTACGGTCTAAAAAATGAAAAAAAAGAGAAAAGAAACAAGTCTATCCTACGACATTAGCTACGGGTAGGATTTAAATATGATTTATTTGTGAATTTCTGTTTGTATAAGAATAAGTGAATTTAAGTGAAATGTTTTTTATTAGATTGCTTGATGAAATCTTGTTCAGCTTCTACAACCTTAATTAGTGCTCATTCTTAATAATATCCATTTACTTGATTTGACAAGAGCTGGCACAACGAAAATCGACATTAATGCTCAACTTGTATTGGGTTTTGTTTTTGGTTTGGGTTTGGGTTTGAGTTATGTTTGTTCCTCCAAATTTTTAAAAAACGACGAATTTTTTTATAGAAAATATTTATTTTTGTGATATTTTCTTATAAATATTGTATTTCCCCCTCCGCCCCTAAAAATTTTCAGTAAGAATTTCGACCCTCTTATGACAAATTCCTAACTCTGTCACTGATCACACTAATTAACATTTCTAATTAATTATCAATTATAAACATTTCACTAGTAAGATTTACTAGTTAGAATTTAGGTTATAATAATAAAAATTTCTATTAATAGAGTGTTACATATGATTCGAACCGCAAATAAAGAGTGAGTATAAGTCAGAAGTTCAATTCATCTCGGCTTCTATCAAATGATAAATTATTCTACATCATATTCTATCAAATTAGTCGGGTTCACTCGGCTACCCCTTCACAAAAAAAATGGGATAAAATATTTTGCACAAATTTTATATCACATCTCCTGTTTTACTATTAAATAATTGTCACTTTCAATTTCTTTTTTTTAAAATATTTATAACTTAAAGATATAGTGAAATATGAGAATGAATTGTAACAGGTGACAATTATATATCTACAAATGAGATGTAGAATGTAACGGAATTTGCAACATACGATCCCAAGTGCCAAAATTGGGATATATGTCGTGGGAAAATATGATTATATACCTCTTACGACTATATTCTTTCACGGATAGTCAGTGGCGGAGTCTGGAATTTGTTATAGGGGGACGAATTTTTTATTGAAATTTTTTAGGGGACCAAATACATTATTTATAAGAAAATATTAAAAAAAAAAAATTGTGACAAAAGAAAGAGGCCGCCGAACTAAAATGTTTTTTATCTTTGTATTTTCTTCTGTTTCCCTTCTTAGAGCCTTTTGGCATGCATGTGTACAAGGATATTAGTTAAACTCATGTAATTCGGTTTCAAATATTTTGTCCCACAGGATTAAACTTCTGCCACAATAGTTGATGTGCATATATATTGCATACTCCCTCCATTCCTTATTAATTGTCGTTTAGGAGAAATCTAGGAGTCCAAATTAATTGTCGTTTGAGGTTCTTTTGTTAGGTGTCAACAATTCATTTCAATTATACCCTCAACATTTTCCTTTCTTTATAATATAGAAGTGAGAGAGAAAGAGAGGGAGGATGGGGTAGTATTGGAAGTTTAGGTGGAATGGACAACTTCCTTAATTTTCTCAAATTGTCTAAAGAGTCTTATATTTAGGAATGGAGGGAGTATTAGATAAATACTCGAATCCTATTTTTCCACGACTCAAATCATAATAATAAAATCTTATGTTCTACAATGAAAAAGTTGACATGAGTTAATTTTTTTTCTTTTTAAAGAATTTAAAATTTAAAATTTTGGTGAAATCCTAGTTAAAAAACTTTTTTTTTTGTAAAGTATGAGACTTAACCGGTATTCATGTCCGTTTAACCGTCCACAACTAATCTGACCCGCCTCTACAACCATACATTTTTAGTGGGCAGAACTAACAATAGAATTTTTTCCATTCACAATTTTCGAACTCGATAACTTACTTAAGGGACACCAAACTCTTTTCAATTTGACCAAATCATGTTGGTCCAATTAAAAACATATGTACACATGACACTTAACTATATAAATGGGCAAAAAAATTCTTAGTTCCCATTATGTGTCCTGTTTCATGTCCCACGAATAAATGATTGTCACGTATTCACTTTTCCCTTACAGGTTCCACTATTTCTTTTAGGTTATAAATTTTTTAACACATGTCAATTTTTTATTACTGGGACATGAAATGAAACACTGAACGAAGACATATGATTCCTACGCTGTAAGTGGACAGAGTGTGACGTCCCGACCCGCCCCTATCCGGACGGGGACAAGTTGAACCACCCGCTGCCCAACCTCTCGGTAGAGCGAAGCTCTAAACAAATATTCTATTAACCCAAAAATATAATATCCACAAGGTTACAATGAAATTCAATAAAATACAAGGCTAAAATACATTCATCCAAATGACTAATCTCATGCTTCCGTGGCGCACTCTTATACCCAAAATGTCACACAAACTTCAGATACCTTTGGGGGCGCATTTGAAAAACGTGAGCCAAAACCCATTGAGGGCCGTGCAAGTGGTGTTGGTGTCTTTAAAATCATTTTCCTTCCAAAGTACTTTATATCTGGAAAATAGTTCGTACAATGAGAAAAACTATATATATATATATATATATATATATATATATATGCGACTTTCCTTTGTCTTATTCCGAAAGTTGCCAATCCTGAAAATGTGGACCAACTTATACCAATTAGCTTGTGCAACACGCTTTACAAAATCGTTTCCAAACTTCTAGTTAATAGAATTAGACCGATCCTTCAAGATATTATTTCTCTTCATCAGGGTAGCTTCATTCCGGGTCGGAGATGTTCTGATAATGTTATTTTGGTGCAAGAGAAGGTTTATTCTATTATCAAGAAAACGGGGAAAAGGGAGCCATTGCTGTTAAACTTGACTTGGAAAAAGTTTTTGATCGCCTCGAATGGGATTTCATTAAAGATGACTTGCCTTCTTCAAATTTCCTAAAAACATTATTCAACTCATTATGAACTGTGTCTCCTCTTCTAAGATGTCTATCCTGATTAATGCTCAACCAACCGATTGTTTTTTCCCATCGAGAGGCATTCGTCAGGGCGATCCTCTTTCCCCCCATTTGTTTGTTATCTGCATGGAGTATCTTTCTTTAAGTATAGAAAATTCGGTGAGATGGAAGAAATGGAAGCCTATTCGAGTTGGTAAACAAGGACCCTTACTGTCTCGTTCTCTTTTCGCGGACGATGTTATCCTGTTCTGTCTGGCAGAAGAGGGGTCTATTATTGAGATGAAGAGTGTCCTGGATGATTTTAGCAAGAGGTACGGGCATAACATTAATTTGAGCAAATCTAAGTTTTGTGCCTCCAACAACTTGAGCCTTGGGAATATCCGGGATATTGAGAATATCCTTCAAATTCGGTATACGGATAACTTGGGTAAATACCTGGGATTTTCCATTTTTTCATAAAAGGCCGAAAAATAATGACTTTCAATTCATCATTGATAAAATTCACCAAAAGCTTTCGGGATGGAAGGCCAATCTCCTTTCCTTGGCCGGTAGTCATACCATCATCCAATCTCAATCCTCTCAAATTCTCTCGTATTATCTTCCTATACCGATGTCGATTTGTGAGAAGATTGATAAGCAACAACGTTATTTTCTTTGGGGTAATACGGAGAATCAAAAGAAGCTTCACCTTGTTAGATGGGATATAATTACTGAGCCTAAACATATGGGGGGCTTGGGTATCCGTAAAGCCCTTCATATCAACCATGTGGGACTTGCCAAACTTGTTTGGAGAATAAACAAGGATAGTAGTACAAAGTGGGCTTGGATGCTCAAAAGAAAATACCTTGGCAGGGAAAAGGATACGACTCTTAAAGTAAAGAGAGGGGCGGGTTCTATCAACTTAAAAGCTCTTAAAATAGGCTCCAAAATCTTCCATGATTGGATAGCATGGATTCCAAGTACTGGGAGTAGCATAAATATTTGGGAAAATGATTGAATTGGAAAGGGCCCTTTGAGAAGTATGATACAAGGGCCTCTAAACAAAGGTGAAGATAACCTTAAATTGCAAGACATGTTTGCCCCAATGATAGCTGGAACTTCAATATCCTATTCTTCAGTTTACCGAATTGTTTAGCTAATATTATTAGAGCTGTCCCTAGGAGGGAGAATGGCAATGTTCCGAATCGTAGGCGTTGGAAGGGGACTTCAGATGGTGATATCAGCTCCAAAGCTACGCATGAGATTATTAATAATGAACACGACGAGGTGGTAGTGGAAAAAATTGGAATTGGAATTGGAAAGTCGAGTGTAATCAAAGAGTGAAACTTTTTTTGTGGACTTGCAATCACAATAGGGTCACGACTCGGGAACAATTATACATTGTTAATACCTCCACATGCCCCAGCTGCGATTTAGGAGAAGAAACAATTGAGCATGTTTTGTGAAATTGTACTAAAGCAAATGAACACTGAGACAACTTGGATCTGGGCAAACATATGCAAAAGCACGCTGATCTTGATTTTTTTTAATTAGATTCAGAATGGTTGTAGAGATACAACATGTTCACCCTATAACAATATTCCTTGGGGCACTTTGTTTGCCTATAGCTGTTGGGCTCTGTGGACCAATAGGAATCATCATCTTTTCGATCCCAACAAGTCGAAAGCAAACACAATGGTAGAGGCTCTGAGAAAAGCACTGAGCTCATTGCTCTTGGTAATCATGGAAGAAACTCTTCACAAAGGAAACTTATCAAAATCTCTTGGAAAAAGCCGATTCAAGATTGGAATAAGCTTTACATTGATGGGTCTTCTTTTGGCAATCCGGGTAAAAGAGGATGTTGGGGGCTTATTCGAAACAGTAATGGGGATTGGATCTCGGGCTTCTTTAGGAATATTGGATCCTGCACTAACACGGTTACGGAATTATGGGCTTTGAGAGACGGTCTTAATTTAGCTATTAACTTGAATATCCAAAAGCTCGCAGTGGAGCTAGATGCTAGAGTTGTTATTGATCTTATACTTCATGATGATATCGATATACATCCTCTATCTACTCTTATTTATGATTGTAGGGCATTGCTGTAAAGGATTCCAGAGAGTAGCATCACTCACGTCTTCAGGGAAGCAAATGCATGCGCAGACGGTCTTGCTAAATTTGGGGCATCTTGTTCTTCCTCTGTTATACTTTCTTTGATTTTATCCCCCCTTTTGTTAGCCACTTAGTGGCAGGAGATGCCCTTGGGGCTTCTTATTCTAGGATGGTTTGTAATGAATATGTGGAGAATAACTTTTCTGTAACTGATTTTGGATGATATATATTTTGAAAGTGTTCTGACAACAACAACAAAAAAAGAAAAGAAAAAAAGAGGCATGATTTTTGGAACAATTGTCCAGGATTGTCGAGGTGAAATTGACAAAGGCATCACAATAACAGCAGATCACATTTTATACAGCCCCCAAATGCACACATTCAAAGTTAGGACTCTAAAGGTGGCTCACACCATTTGGTGTAGCACTTAGCTCCTTCAAATTGAATCATTGAGCCCGACTCAATAAACTTATAACCTTATCATGTCATGTTAATATTCACAGGACAAGTCCATATAAGATTAAGTCAAATTTATCATTTTTAATGCAATAAAATAATATTTCAAAATAATGCCCCAATTCAGAAAGATATTTTATGGTGCCACAATGCATGTCATGAGTGGATCCAAATCATGTGTGTAATGAACGAATGAACACACAATATATATATATATATATATATATATATATATATATATATATATATATATATATATATAAAAGAGTTAGGACCACTCACCTTACAAACTGCCCTTTTTTTTTTAAGATCCAAATAATCTATATCCATATATTTCTATTAATCCCAGAAAAGTTCAAAACTGTATGAGCTTGTAAAGTTCATAGCTGTCGGGTCATAGAAAAGTCGTCAAAAATTTAGAACAGAGATGGAAGAAAATTCATGGTGCTGTATGAATGATCCTTTGGCATAATTAAGAAAATGGCTCATTTGGAGTTCGGATATTTTAAGCAAACGTAAGAGAATTATCAAAAAAGGAAACAAGAAAAATTGAGTCTTTCAGTTGTCTGTGATACCCGAGATTTTTTTCATATATGGATTATGTGAGTTAGGTGCATTATTGCATAATGATTTAATTTATTATTAATGCTATTAATTAAATATTTTGTGCTCGATAACCTTTTATTAATGATATGTGTAAGTTTCGTTGAGAGGTGTATTTAACGTGTATCGAAGTTGGGGGAATTTAATTGTGATTTGTTTAGGAGATTAATTTAATTAGATGTGGAAATGAAATTAAAATTAATTAGGAATTTTATTGAGATTAGGAAAGTCACCATAATTATAATAAGAATTAAATGAAATGAATTATGTGATTTGGAGATTGTGGTCGTGTGCAGCAAGGAAAGTGAAAAAGGAAATTTAATTAAAATAAAATTAAAGTAACATAGGAAGCAGATCGTGGGATCATGGAGTTGAGGGCCTTTGGAACATGTGCATCACCAATATGTATATATAAGAGAGCACTGCTCTCAGGAGCAAAGTCAGATAAAAATAAATAATAAAAAAAAGAGGAAGGAAAATCTAGTGCTCTAGCGGCACAGTGACATATAACGGAAAAGATTTTTTTAGAAAATATTTTATGTCCAGAACTTCGTCACAAAAATTGAAGAGGTTCCGGGGTTAAGTTTTCATCGCGGGTTATATCGAATCGAAGATATTCGAAGGGGCTTCGAGGCAACGCAGACGGATTACCAACCGAGTACCCCGGATCGCGAGTTATTGCCTCGGGAGCGCTCTACCCATAGGCTGATTTTCATATTTATTTTCCTCGTTTTTATCACCGTAACGGTAGAGACCCCTACGTCATTTAATTCTCGCATATAATTATGTATAATGTTGGGTTTACGTTTTGGGACTATTTGCGTGATTAATTATCGCATTAACTATTCAATTCACGAAATAATTGCACGAATTGTGTTTATTGCTTTCGATATTGTATAAACTGTTTTAGGCTTGATTTAAATTCATTATAATCTGATTCGTAAATTGATTACTGCGTTCTTGTTATTACCTTATGTAAACTGTCATAATTAACTGATAATTGTGAATCTTGGATTAATTGGGCCTATATTGATACCGATTCTGTGACATGAGAGGTCTTCTGATATACGCGTCTCTAAACCCTCACCCGATGAGGTTATAATTGGGATGATAATGACTTGTGGAGTCCACAGTGGTGGGTGATTATACAATATAAGAATGGATCATTAAACTTTGGGCCCGTCGTTAGGGGGACCATACCAAACCCGCGCCTGCATTTTCTGAGTCGTCCTAGCTCAGATATTAGCTAGGGTCATTATCGTTATTGTTGATTGGGAATGAATACACGAGTTAGCTCATTTGGCGGGATTGTGTGTCATAGCAGTAGTGATGTTAATAGTGTTTAAACGGTGTTGTAATAAAGTGTAGTATATGAGCAATGTGTGGTGCTTGTTGTGCATTCGGTTATGTAAGCGTTTAGATGCGAGGAATATGACTACTTAACTTATTTGTTATCTCATACTTGTTCGTTCTTATTTTGGTCTTTAACTGCTACTCGGAATGATGTCTTTTTGTTTACTTTTGAGTTGGAAAGTTTGGGTATTCATTTGGTTCATTTATGCACAAGTTTTAGACTTGTTTTTTTGAAAATCGCAGGTAATGTCCGTTGTTATGTTCATGTACGCTCTGATCTGTTATGTTCTGTCCCATACTGCACCTGTATCTGATCTGACTGTATTTTGAGTCTTGAGAGACTTGAGTTGAGTTGTTTACATATATTTTCCAAAGGGGTATTTTGGGAAACGGGAATATGTTGCATCTATCTATCTGCGAATTATTCATGTTTTGTTATATTTATTTATGTTGTATTATTATCGGTCCCTACTGAGCACCGGAACTGTATCCATCCGCTTTTACTGTACAAATGATTCAGGTGACGAGCAGAACTACGACGATGATGGTACCTGGGAAAGGGATTATGAAGAGTGATTCATAACCGGTCTACTTAGATATTTATTTATTTCATTTGTTATTCAGTAATTCTTAGAGTTAGTTCATTCTTTATGATATTATTAACAATTTCCCTTGAAATAATTAGATTTCACGGTTGCACTCTTATTTCAGATTATTTAATAATTGAATTCCCTTTTAGTAATCTCTGTATCGTAGTCTTTGGTGTCTCATCTACCAATGGGGCACTGCCATGTCGTCGTCCCGGAGATGGGACGTGACATTGTCACATCGCGTAATCAGAATGATGACATGACAGTATTTCTTTGGCTAATGAGACACTAAAGCCCACAACAGAATTTACTAGGAAAGGGAATTAATTTATGTAAAATCCATAAGTTCCAAGTACAATAGAGGAAGTTAAATTACTGAAGCGAAATGATTCTAAATATTACATTATTGAAGTAAGTTTAACAGTTGATCACTCATCAAATGGCCCCTCCCAGACATGCTCCTCATAATAAGGTTCCGCATCCACGTCATCTGCAAAATAAGAAATAGAAAGGATTGAGCTGCGAGACTCATTAAGGACCGTACGACCACTGGGATGAAATATCTCACAAGACTCAAAATAGTTTGCCGTTTCTCAAAATACCCCTTTAAAACATGCTTTTAACACGACACAATCCTTGAACACCGCACGACACTCTCATATCACTGTTTCAAAATCCACATCACACTATCCTTTAATACCGTGCAGACTGATGCAAAATTTGCAAGTGCACAAATATCAAAGAAGTAATAAAGTGATAAGTAAAAGATCGTCCCAACGAAGATTGATTATCTAACTGGAAATTTTTCTTACTTGTAATCCAACCTAAACCAAAATATAGATGGATTAAATTAATTAAAAATAACTAAGAATGAATGACAACTCAAATAAAGTAAATATGCGATTTATATGAAGATAATATATGGAATGAATGAACTAAGACACCTCTAATCTAGTCAACTCTTTTTATGGACTAACGAATGATCTCTTTAGTTTAAGTCCTGAAAATAAGGTAGACCCAATCTCTTGGCGAAATGCTCTTAGTTTTAGAGAATAAATCAGTCATATCTCTACGTGATTTTAAGACCTAAAACCGCATAAAACTCGGTGGTCTTCCCTAGCTTTTATTTCCTACTCGCTAGAAATCACACAAGGAAATCGAATTCATCTCTAGTCAATTTTACGTTGTGTTGTTATTATCCTTAATCCAATATAATCTAGAACTTCTCAGCCTCTAGAATAAATTTAGGTTCATGCAATAATTAGTCAGAAAATTACAAGCATTAAGAATAAATAATAATAATAATTAACCAAATTAGAGAAAAAATATAATATTTATTAGAAATCAAACATTAACCATAAAAGTTTCGGCCTTCATAAGAAGGTCTTACTTACGAAAAATTTTGCTAGACATTAACATGTTCTAAACCATAAAATAAATTAACATAAAATTAAATAAAAATTAGAAAGAGCACGGTGATCGGCGGAATCAAAATCCTCCGCCCCAAGTCTCTGCTTTGTAAAGTGCCTTATGCCTCGACCAAGTCATTTGCTACTTCTTCTATATTGCTCCCCCTTCCGCAGCAACTCTCAATTGTATATGCATAGAATGGATTGTGAATTGTGTGAGTATATGAGGGATCTCTTTCTCTCTGCCGTGATGGTCCTTTATATAGGCCGCAGACTGCTCCTGTTATTTCCATCCAATTCCAATTCAAACTTGGAATCCAAGTAGATTTCTAAGATGATTGAACTTGCTTTGATCATATATTTTTGCCACGTTTTCCTTTATCTCTCTGGATTCCCAGAATCAATATCCATATTAGAATATGAATTTGATTTGTACCAACAACCATGAGCTTTGACTTTCCTCTTCATCTGTCCTTATCTCATAATGAATTTCTATGTATATGTGGCATGTCCTCTCTGCTCTAATTGTAATTGGATTCCACTTATTGGTTTTTGAACTCCAATAGAAAGTAGAATATGATTCGCTTCTTTGATCCCTAATTGGACTTGGATTGCACTTCTTCAATCTTCTATTCCAAGGTGAAATCAGTTACAATTTAACACATGCCAAATATAATTCTTATTTTCCTTAAATGTCCAAAATGTCCTTCAACCTGTACCAAATATTAGAAAATTAATGAATTAATTTTAGTTTTGCAAATAAAATTCACAAGATAACTTTTAGACATATTTACTCATAAAGACTAATTTAATATATTTTTCTCTCAATTAAGTTCCATTTAAATAGGAAAACAATCCAAAATAATGGTAAAATATAGACTTATCACAGACCATAACACAACACCATTCACAAGGACTCTTCGGTCGACCTAGATTAGAACAGAAACATTGTCCTAACAGTCCGGTAGACCGAAGACCAAGCTCGGTCGACCATAGCAACATCGATTGATAGGATTTTCATCTCCGTTGACCGAAATCCACTACTCGTCGCCCGCGATCGGTCCGGTGGTTTTTCTGGATGATGGACTGAGGGATCCGGTCGAATGCGATTCAGTCATGACAAAAAAATTGTAAAATTACAAAGGAAACGTGCATTTCTGCACATTTTCAATCCCTGCCCCAAAATTACTGATTTTTTTACTCAAATCATATAACAAAAAAGGCAAAAGCAAGAACAAGTAAAATAAACAACAATTTAGTTCAATTAACCATCATCTTATCTCACACTATACTTCGAAATGTGTTATGAGCACCATGCTCTACTCATAAGGCACAACATAAGTACATGAAGTTTGACACTACGAGAAGGGCTAATGCTAAGATACACATACACACACTTCCTACAATTCGAGCTCAATACATATTCACGACAATAACTGTAGCAACTCTAACAGTCAGCCTAGTTAGGAAGGCTTAAGAGTTTCACACACATGGGTTCAGTATGATCCCTGGAATGAACGTGTCCAAACTTTAAGGATCTATCCTACATTGTATCATCATCCAACACATTGGACTCCACAAAATCGTTATAGTCCCAATGATAGTCCACATCGAGATAAGGCTCAAGAATTTCCACAAATCACAAGATTTCCCGGGATCTACACATTTCATGTTTATAAGTTCGAATGAATCCTGCCATCTAGTGATTCCTAGATACGAGCTCAAATGGGGCGACGATTCGGTCGACCAAAACCAATTAATGACGACTACGACAACCAATTAGACGGCGACTCCAAATGATTCAATTAGACATCAACCAACTAACCCAAATATCAATTAAGTATAGAATTTATCAAATAAGAAAATATGGCAGTCAGTAATATCAATTACATAACCAATTTCATAACATAACACAATATCAACGATAAATCACGTAATGCAAAATTATCACCAACACTTCATTCATTTGATGCACGAAAATATGATAAACAATTCATACTTAATATTAACATAAAAATGACTGATTCCATGAATTTTAACAATGAAAATACAGAGGTGTAGGATCCTTACCTCGTAAACAAGCAAAATCAAACAAAAGCACAAGAACCCAGAATTTCCAGAAAATCAGCTCCGCTCCCGGTGCTATATCTTTTCACTCCGATTTGATTTCCATTTGTGCTCATGATATATTTCGAACGTGAGTCGTTTTGATATATCGATCGTCCAAAACGGATTCCGATTACCCACTCAATTGTACTCTCAAACTTTTGCTCAAAATTCCCCTCTTTTTCTCTCTCTCTCTCTCTCTCTCTCATGTTTTTAGTAACTTCCCAAAACTGCAGAAATTCTGCAATAACTCCCATTACACACTCTCAAATAATAGCACACTAAGTCCCACACACTCACAATTTGCCCTCGTGTCCTCACACACCCAAAACACAATTTATATCATACAACACATTAATAAGTCATCTAGCACATAACACTTAATACTTAACTCATGTGATCAATTTATAAAGTTTAAAATCATACAATAACATAATTAAAACACAATATCACATAAGCAAAAAGTTTCGAGTATTAAATCAGCAAAGTGGAAACCAGTGAAGAAATGGAAATATACAATGAGACAAAGAGAACTGGAACTAGTAGTATATAATAGTGCTAGTCGGTTTAAGTAGTCAAATTATTCATAAAAAAAAAAGGTTTACTCTTCTTGCTAGATGTATTAATAACAAGACAATAAGAGAAACGGTCGCAACAAAAGTAAGGAGGCCAAGTAAATGTATTCTTCAAGCAACGCATTTATCGAAGAGGCCAATAGTCCAGTGGGCATTGGCCGGCCCATGACCGAGATGTTTCGGGTTCAATACCCTCAATCTACGGGCGGTAAATTTTATTCTAACTTATCTAGGGTGTTTTTTTTTCCAATGTGGGGCAATCGCCCATCGTGACGTCAAGCAACGCATTTATTTTAAGCTACTCACAAATTCTTAATGAGGGGGTATTATATATATAGAGGATGAGATCGAAAATGACAAATAATCTCACAAAGGTTTTGATTTTCACTTTGGATATTTTATTACATTTTCTGTCCCATTCGTAAATAAATAATTTTTGGAGCAATAGTGGAACAATTTTTTTTTTTTTTTTTTTAGGAATCGCCCGTTTTCGGGTAGCCTTACCACTTGGGCTACCCGATTCCCATAATTGTGGAACAATTGAATAGCAAAAGTGATAAGTAAAGTAATCTTGCCGTTCCTAATGTTTGTAAAAGTCAACTATGTTATTTTACACGTTTAATCCATAATTGTTTCATTTTTCGTTTTTGAGGCTCAAGAAGAATTTTGGCCTCGTTTTATTGTATAAGATTCTGATTTTGGGAAAGTAATATAATTTCTATTTAAAATAAAAAAATCCTGATAAATCAATCTAATAGAATCCTGATAAATCAATCTAATAGAATCTCATGGAATTTGCATAGACTCTGCATAGAGTTAAAACAATCCATAAAGTCAGCAAAATCTATAGACTTTTGAAAATCAGTTAAAATCTTTTAAAATTCGGATTGAATACACCCCTTTAGATTTAGATTCTACGCAATCAGATCTTTATACAAAATTCATTTCCGGCCAATTAAATGAAGCCTTAATTAGTTTCACAAAAAAAAAAAAAGGATTAATTAATTAGGATGAATATTTGTATTTTCTAAAAATTCTAACTGCTTACTTTACCGGCCAAAATTAAAAGTACGAAAATGATTTAAGAACATGTCATAGTTTCGCATGTTGACTCGGCACAAAATTTCAACCCCACCAAATTTGAACATTTATATAATAATAATAATTAAAAAACAAGACCAACAAAATGATAATGTATAATAATAAGATCATCTTCTTCGCATATCCTTTCGGTCAATGTAGAGCATCAAGTATATTTAAAAACTTAAAATAGGCATATATTTTATTATTAACTTTTTTTTTTTTTTTTTATGAGCGCCCGAAGGCGATTGCCCCCGAAGGGAAAGAGCGGAGAGTACCCTAGATTAACTTTGATATAAAGAGATCGAAAGTGAGCGTAAATTTGGTCCAATTATAAACAGGGGAAATCGTGTGTTCCTAGTTAATTTTCTGACCACTAAAAATTTACCATGTAAATATCTTTTCTAATTTCATATTCACGTGACAAATTATACATAATTGGAATATATATGAAGACACAAATTGAATATCTACAATTTTTCGCTGCTATAATAAAATGTAATGCAACTCTTTAAGGTTTGCGGAGAAAACAATATAACGTCAACAGTAGTAGTTATATAATTGGTCAACATAAGTAGGTCTATATAATGGGCAGGAGTTTAATATTCTTTTCAAAATATAATACAATATATAATTTTAAATATAATTTTTTTATTATATATTGCAAAAATTAAGGAAGTAAAAATTAAGATATTTCTATAATCAAAATATCAATATTATTCTCTTAAATAGAATAAGTCGTATACAAGTCATATTTAAGAGAGTAATATTGGTATTTTAATTATAAAAATATTTTTTGTTTTTTTCTTCTTTAATTTTCGCAACATGTGCTAGTCTTATTTTTAGGAATGGAGCGAGTGTATTTGGCTGAAATTACCAAAATGTTGTGAAGTTTAATATTCTTCTCAAAAATAAAATTAAAAAATTGCTTTTTACAGTGGTACTTGCATTGAAATAGAGAATAGCATATATCTGTTAGAGGTAATTATAGGATTCCTCATGAAAGTGCCTTTGGCAAAGGCGTTTTTTTTTTTTGGAATATTAAAAACGCCTCTACCAGAGGCGGGTAGCCCAAGTGGTAAGGCTACTTGAACACGGGGCGGAGGTTCCGTGTTCGATTCCTATATCTCCCCATAATGGGGCAAATATTTTCTCCTCCTTATGAGGCTTATCTTCCCTCCCCAGGCATGGGGCATGCTTCAATCTTCCCTATCTAAGGTACTCTCCGCTCTTCCCCTTCGGGCGCTCAAAAAAAAAAAAAAAAAAGAGGCAATTTTTCATGAAATGATATCGAGTCAACTCTGTGTAAATATATTATTAAAATCGCTTTAGTATGGGCGATTTCTATATTTTAGAAAGCAACATTAAAAGCACAATATTTTGAGAATTTACCTAAAAAACAATGAAATGGAAGAAAAAAAATTAACACTTTGGGATAACTACTTCAGCCTAAGAAAAAAAAAAAAACAAACAAATAAAAACAGATGACTGGATGCGATGACAAAAGAAAAAGGCAAGGCTAAAACTCGCAAAATATTTTGGGTAATGATAATGCCAAAGTAAGAATCCTCCTGCAAGAGCGATTTACGTGCATATGACAAAATTACCCCTCTAACATATTAATTAAATCTTTTAATTATTTTTTCTATTTTCTCTCTATTCTGTCCTAATCTTTCTCTCTCCCCTATATTCTTTCCTTATTTTTCTCTCAATCTCTCTATTTTCATATGATTTTTGTTTCCATATCTGTTTTTTTTTTCGTTTTTTCCTCTCTGTTTTTTCTCCTTTTTTTCTTCTCTCCATCTCCAAGTGATTTTGTTTTCTTCTCTATTCTTCTCTTTCATTATCTCTTCTTGCTCTTTTGTCTAACTTTGAATTATATATATATATATATATATATATATATATATATATATATATGTTCAGATAATTTTCAACTACTTTCGGTAAAAGAGGTAAATTTTATTATTTTTATTGAGCTTTCGATTTTATATTGTTGTTGAATGATTTAATCCAAGAAAATGGTATATTCAGTGGGGAAATTGAGAGAAGAAAAAATAATAAAAAACAGAGAAGAAAACAAAATCATTTGGAGATGGAGAGAAGAAAAAAAATGAAAAAAAAAAATAGAGAGAGAGACAGAGGAAAAAACGAAAAAAAAAAAATATAGAAACAAAAGTCACGAGAGATTGAGAAAAAAATAAGGAAAGAATCTAGGGGAGAGAGAAAGGTCAGGCCAGGATAGAAAGAAAATATTGAGAGAGAAAATAGAAAAAATAATTAAAATTTTTAGTTAATATGTTAGAGGTATAATTTTGTCACATACACGTAAATCGCTCTTACAGGAGGATTCTTACTCTGCATTATCACTACCCAAACATTTTTCTAGGACTCATGCAATAAATGTCTCTCACAATTCACTGTAAAACTATTACATCCACATATATATTTAGATTAAGGACTGATATAGATTGTGAGAAAGGTATTTATTGCACAAGTCCTAAAAGTCTCTCTAGTATATTCTTCTGTTCTCATTTCGTAAGGCAGCTAGTGGCTTGGTCGCCTTGGCGAAAATTTGTTAGACTTTGTATTCGTTTTAATTTAAAAAAAAATCGTTCCCTTTGACCAAGAAAAAAAAACAAATGCGAGAAAAATCACTTCTCTCTGCTATATAATTATAGCCATTTACTACCTGCATTAGCTCAATCTGAAGTCATTCCATACGGAAGATCCACAAGAGAAATGAGTGCCTTTCCTTCAATCCTTTCTTCCAACAAAAGGTCAACTTACTCTTGCTTATAATTTTTCATTTTACTTGTTGGATCAATCAATGAAGATCACCGTATTTTTTTATTGATTTTTTTTAAAGGAATGAAAATTAGCATATTGATCTCTGTTCTGAATCCCACATCTGCTAGCTTGTAAGTATATTTACAATATATAAGGCTTTTGCAATCCTCCCCTTTTGAGGGATTGAATTATACCCAAGTTCATTCTTAACATGATATCAGAGCCACCCAATCTGATTTTGGGTCCCATTGATGATGTGATGAATCTCACATTGGTCCCATTGATGTTGTGCAATCCTCCCCTCTTGAGATACCTTTTGAGGGATTGAGTTGGTACCAAATTTTTTTTAACAATCTCAGACACCCTTTTAGGTTGATTTTTTTAATAAATCTTTATTATTAGGATTGTTAAACTTAAAACCTATTTTAATTAACTGTGTTGTAGCCTTCTTGACAGGTTTTGGTCATCATGATACCATTTGACGACTGACCATTAATTCTTTAAATATTCAGGCTACAAGGCAAGGTTGCAATTGTTACCGGTGGCAGCAGCGGTATCGGAGCAGCGGCGGTTCGGCTGTTTGCAGAAAATAATGCTAAGGTTGTAATAGCTGATATCCAAGACAATCTTGGACAAGAGCTTGCTGATAAACTTGGCCCAAATGTATGCTTCATCCACTGTGATGTATCAAAAGAGGAAGATGTTACCAATCTGATTGATACAACCGTGTCCAAATTTGGTGAACTAGACATCATGTATAATAATGCAGGTATTGACAAAATTGAAGGGTTTAAGATCACTGTCTATTTCGTTTTTTGTGCCTTTATGAACTTTAAATCTTCAAATAACCAAATTTTTAAGAGAGTTTGAGATAAAAAGAAAATAACTTGTTTCAAATGATTAGTGGATTAATGTCTAATGGTTAAGGATGAGGTCTCATGACGTAGAAGTCATGAGTTCGAACTCCCTTTCCGCTTCTTGAATCTTCCATTTCTTGTATTCCCTCCATTATCATTTAATTGTCGGTTAGAAGATATAATCCAAATTAATTGTCATTTACATGTCTTTTATTAGGTGTCAAAAATTGATTCCAATTATATCCTCAACATATCTTTTATTGGAAAAGTGAAAGAGAGGGAGGAAGGAAGGGTATTATTAGAATTGTTGTGGAAATATTACTATTTGTTTGAGTTTTTTAAATTTTTTCAAAGTATTTAAATGTCCTATATTGAGAAATTAAGGGAGTAATAGATAGATCCCTCACCCAATAAAAAAATAATAATATTGGATTAATGATTACATGAAAAATAGGAAGTTATATCTATCAACTACCTTGTTTTTTCTTTTTTATTTATTTACTTTTGATGGTTTCCTATATCCTATATTAGTCCTATAGGGGTTTGAATAATTTTGTTTGTTTCTCTGGTCATAGACACTTTTGTTGAATATATAACTATTATACAAACTTTTCTCTCAAACTTTTTTCAATATCTTTTATATTTTCATGTCATGTATATATTACTCTTGTCCCCGCAAGAATTATGTAAAATTAATTACTCCTTCCTTTTTTAAATTGAATGTAAATGCTTCTATTTAAAATAAATAATAAATTAAACATTCGGAGCAGATAAAATATATTGTTTGATGTTTAAATATTTCTATGTACTTTGACTTGATCTTTTTTGTTTTGATTGCAAATGCAGGCCTGGTTGATGGCATTTTCACAAGCATCTTGGACACGACCAAGGCGGCCGTTGACCAACTTTTGTCAGTAAACTTAGTGGGATCTTTGCTAGGAGCCAAACACGCCGCAAGAGTTATGATTCCGAAAAAGAAGGGTTGTATACTTTTCACAGCCAGTGCATGTGTAAACATAGCCGGCCTTGGAACCCATGCATATGCGGTTACCAAGCATGGCATCGCTGGCTTAGCTAAGAACCTTGCGGCTGAGCTAGGCCAGCATGGCATCCGAGTCAACTGCATATCGCCATCTGCGGTGATGAACACCGGAATTTCCAAAGGCGTGTTGCCTTTGTCGGAGGAAGTGATGGAGAAAGGTCGAGTGATGATGAGCGAGGTGGCTAACTTGAAAGGAAAGGTATTGACTGTGGAAGATGTTGCTCAAGCAGCCCTCTACTTGGCCAGTGATGAAGCTGGTTATGTTAGTGGGATGAATTTGGTGGTTGATGGAGGTTATAGTATTGTTAATCCCACCATGTTGAGAGCTTTAGCTCAACTCGTATCGCTCGAATAATCAAGACTAAATTAGAACAAATGCGTCAAGAAATGCTACTGCTGTTTTCAGCAGCATTTCTTTTAAGAATGAAGTTGATGGATTTTGACAGAAATGATGAGTTGAAAATTTGTATACGTACTATTGAACAAGTTAATTGTATGCAGCTGCTGAAATTACAAACCCAAGTAAGGATTTTATTATAAAGTATTAGTAGTATAATACAATAAAAAATATAGAAGGGTTAATTGCAGTTTACTATTTTATGTTAAGGGAGAGTAGCACTTTACCTCCATAAGGACACGATCAAAGTCCGTCGTTTCGACATCCATGATGCGAGGTTTTTTTTTGTCCACAATTCCAGCATTATTGAACATTATGTCTAATTTTCCATAAGATGTGATTGTCTTTGTCGCACAGAGTGATTATCTGGCAGTATCTTATATATCAATGAGACACCGAACCCAAAACAGAAAGGATTAAAATCCAAAATAACTTCATTACAATAATTAAGATACCTCAAAATCTTACATAACACTTAAAGGATCTCAAAAGTAAATACATCTCCTTACAATACAAAACATAAATGTTTAACACAAGGAAACTAAACTATACTATTACATAAATACATAAGTCACTCTTCAAAACATATATCATCCTCATCAACATCTGCAAAAGAATGAGCTACTAAACTAGCTCAATAAGGATCAACAACCTTTGGGATGAAGTATCAAAATAGGACTTAAAACCGTTTTCCGACTTTCCCAAAACACTTGAAAACATAACATACATAGCTTGAAATAATTTTAAAAACACTTACAACATACCTTACAGAACTTATAAAAGACTTAATTTCGAAAACGAAACCGAACGGAACTCAAAATAGTGCAAAACAGGTCCAGGACGAAGTGTTACACCCCGTAACCAGGGATTATGACATGGCATTGTCATTGGTAAACAAGACACCAAAGCCAACAGACAAAGTTACTATTACAGGAGTTCCATTTATTCAATCCAAATATCAAAGTGTGTTAGCGGAAATAAATACAAAAAGAGAAATTACTAGGTAAATATAAAGCAAACAAGACACGAAATAATTTTCTCATTCCCGACACGTCCTCAAGGAAATAACAAGTCTATATAGGATGCACAATGCAAACGTACTGAAACATGCCTCGGAATCAGTATACAATATGCATAAGTTACGAAACATGAATCGCAGAACATAACGATGTGAAAAATACCTCAGCACAAGCCACAGACGAACCAATCGTCCGCGGTATATTACTCAGAAAAGGGACCAAAAGCCCGGACGATCGAATCGTCCTCAACCAGTTGACTGCAGTGAACCGCGGACAAAAAGAATCGTCCGTAGGTCCATCTGCCATATCGCCCGCAGTTCAGAAGCTCCCAGTAGTTGAGCGAACGAAAGCAAGGACGAATGCTTCGTCCGCGGGCTGCAGAAAGTCGATTTTCATGTACAAATTTGTACACAAAAACTCCATTTCTGCACCAATTTTCCCAAAACTCGAAAAACATGATTTTGACTCTAAAACCAAGTTGCAAATAAGACCAAAACATGAATAAACACTTAGGAAATAATTTAGACAATTAACCACCCACTACAAGTCACACACAACACTTCAGAAACTCTACGAGGACTATACTCCACTCGTGTACATAAAGGAAATACATATGTTGTGACTCTACGAGAAATGGTAAACGCTAATGACACACACACACACACACTTCTCACCTTACGAGCTCAAGTAACTATTCAAGACTTAAAAGACAATAACTATGACGGCCCCAACATTAGACCAAGTTATGAAGGTTCAAGTACTTTCGACACAAGTTTAAGAGTTTAAGGATTCATCCTATGTTGTATCATTGCCCATTACCATGGACTCCACAATACCTTCATAGTCCCAATGATAATCTCGTCGGGTGAAAGTCCGCAAGACGCTCAGGATCCGCATGTTCGTGAAGGACCCCTCAAAGTCTCACGTATTGGCATGACCCTCAAGATCCGCAATGTTCACGCATGATCCTTTGGCTACCGCCCATATCCACCTAGCAGAACCCGAAATCCGCACCCAGCGCAAGAACCCTCGACATCCGCCTCAGAACTTATCAAGACATGAGATCACACGGGATCAACAGATCACGTATTACTCAATAGAAATGAATGAATCATGTAATCTAATCCATTCTAAGTACGAGTTCATAAAGGGGCGAAGACTCGGTCGATCAAAGCAAATAAGACTAAACCGACTCAACCAATTAAGACGACGCCAAATAGTTCAATGATGCAAAACTTGAACAAGTATAAGCAGCGAGTAAACCAAATACAAATCCTCAATTCACATATTAGATGGCAAGCACAAATTCACGAATTCCAATTCACAATTTCCCTAGCATTTGATTCAATTGGTAAGAATACATTAATACAACAGTTTATGCTCCAATAGTACATAATTAAAGCAGTATATAAAGGTTCTAACATCCAACACAACAAAGGGCAGGATCCATATCTTGAATTCTTAGAAAAGCGATAACGTACAAGTGCTGGAAAAATTCTGCTTCTACCTCCTACTTCTGACATAAATTACGGAAAATATAACAGTTAAACTCACAATCCCTCCGGTCATATTATAGCCCTATCAATCTAGTTTCTAACTCAATAGAAATTACCTCATTTAGAGTTCGGATGTTACCTGTACGACGATTCTACCGGAACTGCGTAGAAAAAGAAATCTGAAAACTAGCCCTGCTCCCGGTGTGATATCTTCCAACTTCGAACTCGAAATGGAATTCTGCTTCCTCTACCTAGAAGCTTGTCTCGCTGCGATCAACTTTCATATAAGGTTCGTCAAGATCCGACGAGGATTGCCCACTCAAAAGCCCTCTCGAAGTTGCCAGAAAATAAAGCTCTCAAACTCCTTTTTCTTCTGCACCACACGGCTGCCCCAGGAGCCGTTTCTCATTTCTTCTTTGTTGCTGCACGTTTCCCGAGGGAGATAACTCCCAGCCCATGATTTGCATAATGATTCGGTAGTTATTGCTATTTTCTTTTAATTTTAATTCTCTAATTAATTGTTCCCCTGATTCCTCTGCATATATATATATATATATTAATTCATTTTATTGTATTCCTATATTAATTATCATGGTGATTTTCTAATCCAATTTAATATTACTAATTAAATTCCAATTCCAATTTCATTTAATCCATTCTAGGTGAATCACAATTACATCCCCCAATTACATTACGCGCGCAAAATACCCCTCGATAAAACGTACACCAAAATAACACATAACTGGTTATAGAAGTTAAATAGACTAACATAATTAATCATGAATAAATCACATCAACGCAATTTAATCAGACTAAATTAATTATACGCAAATATTACGTAAGCAACAAAAGTTACGGGTATTACACGAAGACCCCGAACGATGTGTTCGTCCAGACCCATCATCCGCAAGCTCTGGACGATCTGCAACCGCCTCCGGTTGATTAGAGATCGTCCGAGATCGAGGCAGTAGCCCTAGTACTTTGGTTTGAACGATCTTTAGAACATTTCACTTTTAGTACAAAATAAATAACAAAGGAAAATGTATTTTCTGAAATCCCCAAAGGTCTCAACCCAAAATGACACATTTTGACACTTTCACATACCAACTATGACCGAACCAAGAACAACAAATGCAATGAACCATACTCTTCAGATCTAATACTTATACATCATAATCGTGCTACAAGCACCATGATTTACTCATAACAGTACATACGGACATACAGTTCATTAGACATTACGAGTAAGATTCATGCAAGACACACACATAATTCCACACAATCGAGCTCAATTATCCAATCCCGACCCTAAAGCAACTACTAAAAGCCCCTTAATGATTGTATCCCAGTTAGGGAAGGGTCCATGATATAGTCATGTGTCCAGTATTCCCCCTGAATGAAGGGTCAATGGTTTAAGGATCACCATATTTGGACTGTTAATAGCTCTAAGTTATCCCAGTTAGAGGAGGGTTCAGTGGTACAGTACTAATCAGAGTACAGTACATATCAGTAGTCAGTAATCAGTAATTTAGGATAGATCCTGCTATAAAGTCGTTCCTAGACAAGAGTTATAGATTGGGGAGCCTCTCAACTAACAAGTATAGCAAATATAACGCAAACGAACGACAACAAGTATATATATATATATATATATATATATATATATATATATATATATATATATATCTCTCTTACGCAATTAGACTCGACGATGAACCACACAAATGCATATCTAATTTTATCATTTTTCAATGCAATACAACATATATAAAACTTTCATCATAATTCAGTAATTGTAAAATATCCAATTCATGCCTTTTAGGACAGAAAAACAAGGGTGAAGATCCTTACCTCAAAGCTTAGATTCAAATTGCAAAGACAAGAGGAATTCTAGAAAACTAGAAAATCTACACTCTTCCCGAAGCAATAACTTTCTAAGGGAAACTCGAAACGCTGATTCGTAACCGCCCAAACGTAACCCTTTCAGTTCTCTTTCGAACGCCGCTAAAATCACTCTGATCCGACTCCCTTTACTATTTAAAATATCAAATCTCTCACAACCTCTCAGTTCTTCCCGCCTTTTCTTTTCTCTTTTGTTTTTCTTTCTTTTTCCTTCTCTTTCTCTTCCCTTTCCTTTTTAATCTCCCCTTCTCAAAATCCAGCAATAACTAACCATAACTCCCTTACAAAACACCTCCTTCAATTTCTAACTTCCACACTTAGGTCTCTCGACTAACCAACCATATCAAAACACCCATTAACCTCTTAAACACTGACAACTAACACATCAAACATTTAGTTGTACAAAATTAAACACTAAGCATGAAAACCACACGGTCCGAAAAGTTACGAGTATCACAGTCTTATCCATAACATTTCATACATGATCTTTTTTTGTGACATCGCAATGTATGTAGGTACTATTAGATCGACCTAGTGAGTCACTCACTCACTTGGTTGCTAAGATCTTCTTGGATGTTGGATATGACAACTTTGGCCGACTAAGTTAATGTGTGGAGGGGAGCGTTTTCTTTGCACCTGTGTGGATACAAGGACTGCCGGATAACTTGAATTGACAGTAATTAAAGTAGATATTTTCATATTAACAATAACTATTTGTATATCAAAATAGCTATTTTTAATAATAGTCGTCGGATCGAGTGATCCAATGGTCTTCCTTATGTCCGCACAGTACGGAAGAAGTGCCCTCTCTTCCAATGTCCAGAGAAGAGTTTTGTTGTGTATTCTCATATTATTGTCACTAGCCTATAGAATTTAGCCACAAATTTGTAGTTTTGTCACTACCTGAAATTGCATTTTTGGCGAAAACAATAGTCACCGCCGTAAAGTATATAATTAGAGTGAAAATCGTCTCTATCAGTCTGTGTACTTATTTATGTGTCCAACCAATAAGAATTCATCATGTGATCATTTTTTTTTAATTATATATACACATAATGAATTGTAATTGATTGGACACAAAAATGAGTATACAAACAGGTACAGACGATTATTTGTCATATAATTATATAACGCCATTGTATTATTTGTAACTACCTTTTAAGGGGTAATTTACTCCTTGGATTTGTCCATTGCATCTTGACTCTTCTCTCACACACTTATTGAAGCGTGGCCCTTGTATAAATATAAGGGGAGTTGGTTTTACTTGAGAGAGGAGTAGATTAAGATGCAATATACATAAACACAAATCCTCGAAAAAAGTTTTCCTTTTAAGATAGTCACAAATATAAGCATCAATTGAATTGAATTGAAATATGGTAGTAAAACATCAGGGCACAAGGCAGAAAACTTGAATTGAATTTAGAGTTCCAACAAAATCTTCTGAAATTCTCAAGTACACATGAAGAATCTATATTATTAGGTTCACGTGTTTTTCATGTCTGAAATTTCAGTTAAAATCAGAAAGTACAATATGAATCAAAACCATGACAGGGAAGAAAGAGCGGAGCTCCAAAACTCTATCTAATCTAATGTAAAGCATTAAAATCACATATATATACCTTCTTGTGATTGCTGAAATAAGTGAAGTAGTCATATGCGGAACAGATTTTTGTTCCGCACTGCGGGACACGATCTCAGTCTTCGGATGAGATTTTCTAACGGTACAGATCTAGAGAGAGAAATTTTTTTATTTTTTATTTTTTAAGTTCAGCCGCAACTTTTCTCTCCAGATATGAACCATTCAAAATCTCATCCGACGGTTAGGATTGTTCCGCACGTGCGGAAAAAAAGCTGTTCCGCATAGGAACCGGACTGGTCATAACTGGGCTTGTCAGTGGTATTTAAAAGCCTAACTCTAAGATCTACTGGATTCAATTTGGGTCTAAACATATTCTTTTATATCTAGAATAAAATTAGGTCTGAAACAGATGATTTTGGATTCAAATAACTATAGAATTTAAGAGTAGTATGTCTAAACTATAATTGTGTTAACCAAAAGCCCAATTAAGATGTATTAATTTTCATAAAAAAATATAATCACCAAAACATATGCAACTGCCGCCATCTACTACCTTACCGTCGTCGAATCACCGCCCATTGGCGACAAGTTGTCGGAATTTCACCGGAATTCAGGCAACATGTTGCCGGTGGTTATATGGCGGCGGCTGGCTGGCCGTTCTTCCATTGTTTTATTTTGTAATTTTTTGTATTTTGCTTAAGAGCGGTAGCTAAATGATAGTAAATATATTTTCACAAAATATTTCACTGATTGATCGCTATTAGGGATGGCAATGGGGCCGGGTGGGGGAGGATACCATGATCTCCAGTCCCGCCTCTTCCATCGTATCCAATCCCCAGCTCAGGTGGAGGCCCACCCCAACTGGGAAAAAGCGAAGAATTTTTTCCTCAAATTCCCACTTTCGTCCCAATGGAGACTTAACCTCAACTAGAAACAAATAGTGAATTTTTTAAAAAAATCTCCAAATATAACCTTGAAAAAAATGATATAGAATTGTAAAATAAAATATTTAATGTCTGTAAAATGAAACAGTATAATCTAAATTGATACTAGTTTGCTCACTAAATGATACTAGTTTGGTAGACACCGCTCATTTACTGCCCAACAACGTAATATAAATAACTTCACAAGACATGTGACCTCTTCCCAATAACCAAAGATTGAGAAGTCGAAAAACTTGTTGGTCTATTTGGCTGCTTCTCATTTTTTTGACTTGTACTCATTAAACAAATTAATGCAAAACTTTTTAACTTTCTCAATCCTATTAGGAGATTCAACATCAACATATATTTTAGGAGGAGTCCCGGAAAGAATTTGATTCACGCGATCTTCTCCAAATTAGACGTCTATTTTATTTTTTAGGTATTTTATACTTTTTCTATTTAATATTTTAGAAGGGTCATACGAGGCGGAACGAGTCGGGCCGGGATGGGGACGGGGATATTATTTCACCCGCCCCCGCCCCCGCTACCGCTAGTGGGGCCAAATTCATCCCCACCTCCAACTTAAACCGGGCAATCCTCGGCCCAAGCGAGTTTGGTCGGTCCGGATCTCCAATTCACCCACCCTATTGCCAACCCTAATCGCTATATATTTTTTAAAAAAAAATATGTATTTCACGTCTTAATCGTTAAAATTAAGGGAACGACAAAAGCATAAATAAAAATTATAAATACACCTAAATAAGATTCGAGACCTAACGATTCAAAGACCAAGATGCAATGCAATAGTGACCCAACTTGAATTTTCATTTAGTGGGTGTGACATGGGCCGAACATTTTGAACACAAGTGGATTCAATTGATATCCTTAGTCATAACGTTCGACTGTCGTGACCGAGACAGAAGGGTGAGGTGGCTGGAGGCCGCCAGGTGGTGGTGAAAGATGACTTTCAGTGTCCAGAGCAATGTAACAAAGTAAAAATGATGATAATAAGCTCTACTAATCAAATATGAATACCAAAGTTAGATTTGTTGTTTCTTTATAAATTATCTTTAATCAGACAAATGTAGTGCAATACCATATTCTTATAAACTGTTAAAGGTAGTAATGAAGCTGGTAAGTTCTATTAAATTTCAACCGAATTAATTGGGTGAAATTTCTATGTCAATCCTAAAAAAACGAAGAGCGTTATGTTTGTAACTTAATTTGATAATTGACAATGGTTAAGTATTGTGAATCCTGCGTACCATTATGAGAGCTTCACCCAACTCTCCTCACTCAAATAATTAAAAGTTAACCCTAAGGAAATGTGCAATTTGAATCTACGATCTTATTTTATGTCTCATTTTTATTCTATTATTAAAAAATTGTACATGTTTGTTTTTCTTTTTAAAAAAAAATTTATAATCTTAAAATAATAGTATAATAGTGAAATCCTAAGAAGAAATGTAGAATTTTCTTCTTCCTAAATTGATAAACTCATAGTTTGATGCATGTCCAAAGATTAAAAGAAAATATAGCTTTTAAGGTTAAATTTATGGGTAGTGACCAAAATAACGAGATAATGTAATTATTGCTGAATTTTTTTTAACTCTTCAAGAAATCAAATAAGAACTTACGAACTACAAGTCTAATAATTTGTGTATAATTGTTGAGTTATAGAAATCGTTTACATGATCACAATGAAATCTTGGCAGATTACTCTTATTAGTAGGAGAATGTCTCATACCTCGTACATCAAGGGACAAGAATGCCACTAAAACTCAGGCCGTATAGATTGATAAGGGTCTAATTGAACTACCACCACATTGTGATAATTAGGAGGTAAAATCATTCTAATGAGACTGATCTCACTTTTAAAACACAAATAAAGACCCGGGACCCACATTCAAACGTATTATTTGTGTGATGTAATCAGTCCCATTGAAATGGTTCCACCTCCCAATTTATTCCTAGCTAGACTGATTTTTATTTTTTTTCACCCAAATTGAAATTACTATTGTAAATTATATTCCAATTTTTCAGTGATGTAATATTTAATTATTCTGGATATTGGAAAATCCTAAATGTTGCGTTGTTAATGCTAAGACCACCATCGAGAAACAAATTATGTCCACTTACATATTTGGCGTCGTCGCTTGCTAAATAAAGGGCTGCTTTAGCAATATGATCCACCTTAAGGGTTATGCCTTTAAGGGTTGCCAGGGAATTCATGGCTTCTTCAAAAGCTTCATCTTCAAGCCTCACAAATTTAGTAGACAAAGACGTGGCTGCTGCAAAAGGAGATATGCAATTTACTCTAATGCCAAACTGCCCAAGCTCCACCGCTAAATTCTTAGTAAGGCCAACTACTGCATGCTTTGAGCAACAGTAAGCATGCGATGCTCCACCGCCTATACCTGCGTAACGGAATAAAAAACTTCATGTTGTAGTGTAAACTTTATACAACTGCAATAATAATATAACTCGTTAAATTTTTAATAATTGGAGTATGGGCGGGAAAGGATAAAAGATAGACTTAACATTTGACAATAAATGCACAAAGTGGCTACTCCCAGAATACTACTAAAACAATAGATTGGAGACTGACATAATATTTGACAATGAATGCGCAAAGTACTGCTCACCAAATACCATTGTAAATGTAGGTAAACTTTATAAAAGTGAAAAATATAAGAAGTCAAAAAAAAATCGTATTTGTTGACAAAAAATCTTGTAAACTTGCGACATCTTGAATTCTAATAGGCATTGTGGTCTGCTACTAGAAAATTCAATAAATTTGCAAAGATAGTCGTTTTCAAGATATCTCAAACTCGCAATGTTGTCCTAGACTAGCTCTGAAGGATCGAAAATATGACCAGAATGCTGGTACCACTTCACTATCAGAAGATAACTTAGAAAAGCTTCTTTCTATATGTTATGTCATTTCAAAAGCAATTGAATCTATTGTCAAATTAAAACTGGGGTCGACCAGATACTTCAATCAAGCAGAGCCCACCTTGATTGCCTTTTTTCTTTTTAAATTGAATTGAATTAGATTCGCAGGAAAGAAAAATCTTCGTTTTCGGCCTTTGTGGCCAATCCATCCTCCTTTGAAAGTGGTGAAAATCATTTGTACTCGTGTATGTCGCTATTTTTGTACTCAATCAATTAGAATTTACTATTCAGATATTTTTTTTAATTATATATACAAATTACGAATTATAATTGGTTGGATAAAAAAATAGGAAATGCACGAGGACAGATGATTTTTTATCCCTTTGAAGGTGCTAGAGGGGATTACTCCATTACACTTGCATATAAGCGTTACTTGATGATTATCTTTGAAATTTCTTTGTTTTATTATTTGGAAAATTTTATTTTTTTTAAAAAAAAAGTGTTAACTCATAAGTCATAAGGGACCTATTTAAAAAAACAAACTTTTAACCAAAAGTAATATTTTTGAGAAAAAATAATTGTTTTTCGAGAAATTCCCTATTTGTATCCCTTGTCTATTTATATATTTCTATAAATAGACTTATCTTTTTATTATGCTATTTATAAACGTAACTTTTTACGGGCTACTATAAATGTCCAATTAGTGAATTCAGTCACTTTTCAAGCCAAAAAATGACATGTGACTTGCACATACTCTTGCAGTGAACGGAAAAAATGTTCATTCTCCTTTACACCCTATGGGGCAACCCAAATACAAATCCCTACCCAACTACTACAAGACCTCCACACGTACCTAATACCGCCACCCCGCTTTTGAGGAGGAAGAAGGAAAAAACGCATCTTTGATCTTGTTTAGCTATTTTTCCCATCTGTTCGCGTGTCAGGGTGTGTGGTTCGCGGGTCAACGGAGCATTCACCTTCATTCGCGGGTTGCCCCCATAGGGTGTGAGGAAGAATGAACATTTTTGTCATTCACTCCGAGAGCATGTACAAGTCACATTTATAGTGGCCCGTAAAAAGATGCAGTTATAAATAGCCTAATAAAAAAATAAATTTATTTATAAAATACGCGAATAGATAAAGACTACAAATATGAAATTTCTTTTGTTTTTCCTTCTACAGCTATTTTTAATCATTGAATTTAGTCCTAACACTATTTCCTCAACTTTGTCAGACCTGAAACTACTTTTAATCACATTTTCGATCACTATTTTTAATATTGAATTAAGTTTATTTGTCTAAGATAGTCCAGAAACAAAAGAACAATCTAGGGTACTCTCCGCACTTCCCCTTCGGGCGCTCAAAAAGGTGTATATATATGCTGAAAATAGTACTCCCTCCATTCTTAAATATAAAATTTTCAAAGCAAATAGTAAAACTAAAGAAATAATTATTAAAATATTTGTTTGAACAAAATATCAATATTATTATCTTAAATAGAATTAGTGGCATACAAGTTCTATTTAAGATAATAATATTAGTATTTTGATTAACAAAACCCATTAAATTTTACTTCCTTAATTTTCACTACTTGTCCTGAAAGTCTTATATTTAGAAATGAAAGTAGTAATATCCAGAACTAATTTTTTTTTAATGCATTTGGATTTTGGACATCATCTAGAATCTCATATTTCTTATTCGGTCATATATTTTCTCTTACGAACAATTCAACTATAAGAGAATAATTCAACTTTTAAGGAATTCAAGACGGAGCTCAACTCCATCAAGTCCCAGCTAGCAATGGCAAATGGGTTAACCCGGCGGGTTCGGGGTGGGTCGGTGAACAGTGGCGGGGCGGGGTTGACCAGTCAACGGGGCGAGGCGGGTTGGGTCCAAAAATGAAAATGACGAACCCACCCCGCCCCGTTTGGAAAACCCGTCAAAAGTGGGCCGAGTCACAGGTTAACCCAGTGGGTTGGGTGGATCGGTTGGGTTTGGCGAGTTTGGCGGGTTGGTGGGTTAAGTGGGTTCGGAGTTTTTTTAAATTTTTTTTTTTTGGTAAAAATAAATATAGATAAAAGTCATACTGGTTTTACTTATAACAAAATAAGACTTACATATGAGGGGGGACTTAGATGAAAACAAACGATAATAAAACAAACATTACAATTTAAAATGAAAAGTACAATAAAAATTACAATTTAAACAGAACAATCCGGGTGTTTATTTTTTATGTGTCTAACCATTATTCCCGTCCCCCAACCATGTTTGTGACGAATTTCATACCCACATATCGTACATTTAGCTGTGAGAACTTCCTCATTAAATACCCATAATTGCCAAACCTTGGAAGTCCTCCTAGTCCTAGCACTAGTAGAGGGATTAGGAGGAATGTTGTCCATATTTTCTATTTAGAAAATAGAGTAGAAAATGATAGTGTGGGTTTGAGGGGATTTGAGTGAGTATTTATAGGGGTTGGGGTAATATGGGTTTAAGTGGGTTGGGGTTGGGTATTATGGGTTTAAACGGGGCGGGTTTAAGTGGGTTGGGGAGACGGGGCGGGGCGGGTTGTGGGTTTTTGGCGGGGCGGGTCGATTTTCTTAAATGTACAACCCACCCCGCCCCATTTGTAAAACCTACTTGACTCGTGGGTCATAACGGGTTTAGGCGGATCCAAAAGTGGGCCGAGTTAAACGGGGCGGGGCGGGGCGGGGTGGGTCGCGGGTGGGCCAAACCCACTTGCCATTGCTAGTCCCAGCCTAAAGAATAATTTGACCAATAACTAAAATAATCGAAAATAGTTGAAGAACCAAAATAACCAATTTTCCATTTTTGGATATTGTTTTTTCGAAAATGTATATTATAAAGACAAAAACAGAGTACCTGAAGCTAGGCTAGCCATGGAAATTATGCACCCACTTCGTGCTGGAACCATAACCCGAGCAGCGTGCTTCATTCCCAGAAATACTCCACTCACATTAATTTTAAGGACGCGTTCGAAGTCTGCTGCTTCAATATCCATGATCCTAGGTTTATTTTCGTCTGCAATTCCAGCATTATTGAACATTATGTCTAATTTTCCATAAGATTCGATTGTTTTATCCACAACATTTCGGACATGTTCTTCTTTTGTGACATCGCAGTGTACGTAGGTACTATTTGATCGACCCAGTGAGTCACTCAGTGAGTTTCCAAGATCATCTTGGATGTCGGCTATGACAACCTTAGCACCGTGCTCGGAGAAGAGTTTTGTTGTGTATTTTCCAATTCCGCTGGCTCCCCCAGTTATCAGTGCCACCTTCCCTTCTAGCCTGCATAATCACAATGCAGCATTGCGTAAGACTGACTAGTATAGTTAGTGTAACACTTCTAACTCGGAAAAATGACATTTGGAAACAAGGAATAGGGAAGATCTAAGTTTAACTGATCTAGAAGTTTATTTATCAAGGAGCGTGTTATAAAGGGAAATAAATAGTAATAAATTTTAAATTTTACTATGAGATCTAATATTTACAAGCATATTATAAAAAGAATTCGTTTTTTTTTTCTACACAAAAAAAACTGCATTTTTTTTTAAAAAATGTTTGAGGCGGCCGTTACCCTACCCCTCCTCCCTGCTTCTAATGTAAGTAACATCGTTGCCGATTTTTTAATTATTTTTCAATTTTCATGGCTTGTTAATATTAGACAGAATTCTTATTTCAACTTTGAAATAGTAAGATCATATAAAATATTAATGGATATAACAAAACAAATCAATTAAGCCAAGAAACATATTAATTGAATTAAGTTGGGGTTTTTTTTTTTTTTGTGAATAAATTGAATTAAGTTGGTTGCCTCTTAATGAGATGTGACTGAATGAGAAAGTCAAAAGCATGACTTGGAAGAAATAGCAGAGGTCAAGATCTCAATATTACTCTAAATGTAAAACATCAAAATAAATACATACCTTCTTGTGATTGCTGAAAGAAGTGAAGAAGTAGCCATAACTTCCGGCGATAGTGACTGAAAATTAGAACGATGAGGTAGCCGGGGGAGGAGGCGGCTGGCTATTGGTGGTGGTGGTGGTGGTGATGCAAGATGACTTTCAAGTATAAGATACTAATTAAAGTTTGACATTATAGTTTGGCTTGTCGGTTCATATAGTGCTAACACTCTATTGAGAATAGTACAAAAAATACTAGCCACGCCTAAAATATTTTAGATTTTCCACTCTAACATTTAAATTACTATTTGTGATTTTTTGACACTCTAACTATCCAGAGCTATTGAAACTAACGCAACTGTTTATTTTGGGTGTTATGTGATTACAGATAGCATCACGTGACATTTTCAAGGGATACTTTCGTCATTTTGTATGAGATAAATGACATACTGATCAACTTTTTTCTGTGCGGCTCGATTATGTTGCAGAATAACAAAAATTCAAAACATACAGAACAATTTTGGTCGCATTTGATAGTTGGATAAAAAAATTCAACTGCCAAAGTTTTTATTTTTGCGGGAACACTTGTTGTGATTCTCAGACACCTGTTACGTAAATCATGTGTTACATGTCTAAGGGCATATGTTCATCATGATAAAAATATTCTCATGTGTTACACCATTAACCTCACAGAGAGTAGACAAAAATACCCTTTTAAAATGTCACATGTTGCTCACAAATGGTATTTTGGCACTAGATAACGCACATAATGAATGATTGTGTTAGTTTGAATAACTTCCGATAATTCGAATGTAAAAAATAATAATAAATAATAATTTGGACGTTAAAGTGAAATATCGAGAATAATTTGGGTGTGACTAGTACATTTTCCCTTAAGAATAATGACTTATCTTCTCAACGGTCAAAAGATAAAATTTAAATATTTGGAGTGGTTAGTTTGGCTTGCTTTCAAAGAATCTTTTTTGTTGTTTAATCCAAGTTGTTACATTAATTAATTGTTATTTTTTAAAAAAAAATTATTTTTTTGGTGAATAATTAATTGTTATATTAGTCTTTGGTTAGTTTTTATAACTCTATTTTGTACCACAAATCATATGAAATTTTTTTCTAAGTATTTTTCTTCAAGATTCAAGACACAGAGGTTAGATTTGTCTCAGATCTTCTCAGATCTAGACTATTTTTCTCTGCTTTTAGGAGAAGTCATTCAACCCGGACTTGATCTGGGCCCTTTATCAGCTTTCTACATCTTTCCGAGACAATTTGTAGGACGGTTGATACGCCCATGATCCTATAAATTGTCGATTCTAAGGATGATGTTGAAACTGATCTTCTCTTATATCTGTGGTTCAAGAATCCTGCTGAAGATGTTGCGAAGACGAAGATTATGTATTTGTTTTATTTTACTAGTTTTAATATTAGTATCTCATACCCATCTAAGTTTCTTGGGTGTGGCTTTTGTCTGTTATCATGGTTTTCTAAACCATTGTATAACTTTTAATTTCTGTATTTTCAGAGTTTTCTTTGATTGTAATGGCTTCGGCTATTTGTGATTAATGGAAACAATATTTATTCAGCCAAAAAAAAAAAAAATTATGAAAGTTACCTTACATTATATTATAATCAGTGTATAATAAAAAAAAATGTATCCAAAAAACTACTACATCCATTCATAATATAAATCGTTTAGGATATTAGAGAAAAAATTAAGGAAACAATAAACAAAGTATTTTGTTAGTCAAAATATTAATATTAATATTACTCTCTTAAATTTAATTCGTATACCTCTAATTCTATTTAAGAAAATAATATTGACGTTTCAATTTAAAAATACTTTACTTTTTACTTTCTTAATTTTTATTATATGTTTTAACAATTTATATTAAAAAATGAAATGAGTACAAAATAAAGACTAATGTAGTAGTCATCTCACTCAACGTCCAGGGTAAGTCTTGGGTCCGGCCCCACACTCCTCTCACATAAATTTAGACATGATCCACCTGCAGGGTAAAGGTCTCACAGATCAATCAGATGGGTCCTCCCTAATTTATGTGAGCCCATTGGGTCCGTCCCATGCCGAATTTTTCCCAACGTCCAAAGACTAATGAAAAACTTTAAATGATTCTGTACTTTTTTGTTTGTTTGTTATGCTTTTATTATTTACTAAGTAGTATCACTATTGCCAAATTTTCCCACTTCCTTCTCCAAAGCCCCCTTCTTTCTCTCTTTTCTTCCCCTTAAATTTTCTTCATTTCTTATCTTCCATGGCTAGATCCAACCATTCTGGGTTAGATCTAGCCATCTTTTTTTCATTTTTGGTGTCTTTATCCCCTTATTTTGCTGTAAATCGTGATGAATTTTTTTCAAAATATTCTGATACTAATCAGAATTATTAAAGTACCCATAATTAATACTACAAAGAATAAAGAAATTAATAGAGGGTAATTGCATGGGAACTAAATATTTTGACCAAAATAAATATCGGGAGAAAATTATTTAGGGATAAATTAGTCAATAAATGCATATTTTTTTTTGTAAATATGCTTATATTTTACAACAAAAATAACACCTAAAAAAACTTATATTTTAAATCGAATGGAGTATGTATTATAAATAGAGATTTGCGTTATTTTATTATTATTATTATATGTATTATCAATCCCTCCTCGGTTCGAATTTTCTGTTTCGTTTTGTAATACTCTATGTAACACACTAATCTCGTAAATTTCTATTCATATATAAAATATTATAAACTAAATAAGATAAATCATAACTGTAGACAAAATAATAATTATGAATGTTACAATTGATATTTTACATAGTATCACAAAGGATAGTATATGATCTACAAATCCACCATGAGCCCAATTCATTTGGCTCACAAATTGAAATACACGTCAGAACCAAACATATTTCGAATTTATAATTTAATATGGGAATACCATTCCAATTATAATGTATCAGATTAATGATTTTTCCTACATTAAATGAAAATTATAATTTGTCAACAAAAATGGTCGAGGAAACAAAATCGTTTTAGACTAAATTGAATTAAAAAAATATTAATAGTGTAATTGCATTTAAGTTTGTACCTTATATTTAAACTCAAATTGAAAGTTTTTTTTTCTTTTTTGTTTTTTTATCAAAAGGGTAAATAGTATAAATGATTAGAATGCGAGACTACAAAAATTACCACGGCTCCAGTGCAGAATGAATATTTATTTCGCATGTGCAGAATGAATTCTGAACCGTTGAATTAAATTTTTGACGGTTGAGATTGATTTAAAAATAACACTAATTCTAATTTTAAGAACACATGTTTTTCGAACACATTGCAAAAATAATCTTTTTTTTTTTGTTAAAAAACTCTGTTTCGCATAGGTATCGAACTGTACAAAAATAGTGTACCGAATATTACAATGGAGGACGGATGATCATCCGCCTAAGCGTCCGCGAAATTGTTCCCGAAATACATACATAAAACCAAAACAGTGCATTGCGGTCGAACCCACCTAGATATGTCCCGAAGGTTCGTCTGCAATACTACCGAAAAAGCCCAGTTTACATTGTTTTTCCGTTACCAAGCACTGTTTCCACCTTGCCTACCTCAGCGATGACGTCACCAAGTGAAGTCCCCATAATTGTTTTTTTTTTTGGGGACAAACCAGCCCATTTATAGGCAAAGGCCCAAAATAATGTGAAATTCATCAACAACTTATAATTCATATAGAAATGGAGGATTTTTTTTTTTGGCTAAATAAAAATTTACTCATTAATCATAAAATAGCCAAGATTATTAAAATCAAAAGATAAAACGCAAATACAAGAAAAATAAAAGTTATACAATGGTGTAAACACCATGATATGAATAAAAGTTCACACTCTAGACTGAGTAAACAACACAAAAAACAGTAAAAAAAATAAATATATGATAAAAAAATTCGCAGCAACTTCTCCAAGATCCTGGAACATCAGTAGCAAGCTCAGTTTCATCATCACCTTTCTTAGAAATCAACAATCTACGAGACCATGGGCGTATCAACCGTCTCATAGATTGTTTCGGAAAGATGAAGAAAACTGAGAAAGGGCCCAGAACAACTCTGGGTATAAAGATAAACTCCAGATCTGAAAGAATCTGAAATTGGTCTTGTATATGAGTCTTAAATCTTGAATAATACTGCTTTGAAAAAATTCCATCAAGATTTACGATAGAACCAAATTCCATATAGAAATGGAGGATATTATTAATGGATGAGGACAATGTCTCAAATTCATTGCAGCCTGGTCAAAAGTTGGAGAAGTTTTATCTTGTTAAATGAGTAAGTTTAAAACTTATATTTAAGACAATGAAACAATACACGTAGGCCAAAAATGGAAAAAGAATTTACTTTTTGACCTACGTGTATTGTATTCATTGACTTGAATGTAAGTTTTAAACTTACTCACCTACAAAAATAAAATTTCTCCAAAAGTTGACATCATCCTCGACTAGCAAAATTCATTGTTGCTCCAAAATTCATACCGATTCTCCGTCTTCGTGCTCCTCATACTCTGACCCGGACCCAACATCGGCTTCTGCCTTTGAAAGCACACACTATTTAGGTAATTACTATACATACAGTAGAAACTAATTAAGTACATGTCTTAATTAAATACTAATTAGGCACTTCCTAATTAATTAGGTAATTCCTAAATAATAACTTCCAATACTCTCCCTCAAGTTGGAGTGTGGATATCGAGAACACCCAATTTGCTAACCAGATAATTACACTGTCATTGACTCAAAACTTTGGTTAGCACATCGGCGAGTTGCTCATTTGTTTCTACATGACAAGTAACAAGTGTTCCCATCCTGGACATTTTTTCGTACAAAATGAAAATCTATCTTGATATGTGTAGTTCTTTCATAAAAAGTTGGATTGGTCGCAATGTGGAGCGCCGACTGACTATCACAATACAACTTAACGGGTCTCAAAATGACTCCAAGATATTTGAACAACTCTCTTAACCAAACTAGTTCACTTATTGCATTGGTCATAGCTCTGTATTCGATTTCAGCTGAAGATCGAGAGACAACTTGTTGCTTCTTGGATCGCCAAGAAATATAAGCGTTTCCTAATTGAATAAAGTATCATATAACAAACCTCCTAGTTGTGGGGCAAACGACCCAATCAGAATCACAATAAGCCACTAGTCCTGCATTGTGATTGTTTCTAGGCAAAAAAAATCCTCTTCCCGGATTGCCCTTAATATAACGCACGACTCGAAGTGCAGCATCACAATGTCTTTCCCTTGGATTCTGCATGAACTAGCTAAGATTATGGACTGCATAAGTGATATCAGGCCTCAATATATTGAGATAAAGTAATCGCCCCACTAATAGCCTATATCGCCCTGAATCTCTTATTAACTTTTCACTATCATATTCAGTTGTCAACTTAAGTTGTGTCTATCATATTCAGATAAACCACATTCTATTAAAATGTTAAAAACATACTTTATTTGACATAAAAAATAGACTTTTGTGAGAATGTGCTACTTCTATACCTAAAAAGTAGATTTTAAGTGCTTTGAAAGTATGCATACAAAAACTCTAGCAACTGTGGAAGACCTCTGGTTTGAATGTGACCCCGATTTTGCTCTTTTGGTTATAGACTCTATTTGTAAGGGCATAGTAATGCGTATCCTAAGTAATCTGTTATTTAATTTTTTGTATGCTCTCCGATCATGTAATTTTCTGGCTCACTTGTTGGCTAGACATCCTCTAAGGCTTAGCGCCTCATTTCAAAGGGTAGGGGATCTCTCAGAATTCCACCTCCCTCATGTAATTTCTGATATCGATTAATGATATTACATTTTCCTTCAAAAAAAAAAAAAAGACTTTTGTGAGAATGTGCTACTTCTATGCCTAAAAAGTATTTGAAAACTCCAAGGTTTTGATTGTAAATTTAAAATCCAAGTAACTTTTTACTTCTTGGCAAGTTTTAAGGTCGTTTCCTGTGAGAATAACATCGTCAACATAAACAAGGAGAATAACCAAGATGTTACATCTCTGATAAATAAATAAGGTATATTCGTTTGAAGTCTGCCTAAAACCAAACTTGAAAAACTCTGAGGGGAAAGTAAGTAAACACCTATTTTAAAAACAAAACATGTGTTATTTCTAAGAGAATAAGTTGTCAATCACCTTATCAACAATTGCGATTTGTTTCCCACATACGCAACAACCACCCCGTTCAAAGCGACATCCTTGAACCCTTTTTAAGGTATGCTTGGCTTAGAATAACCTAACAAATTATTTCAGATCAATGAATATAATATAGATACGCTAAAAAGTCTGTCTTGTCTTGTAAATTAACCTTTTAACTCACGTATATTACACTAATTGATATGAATGCAAAATTCTAAAATTACTTTTTTTTTTGTTGTAAAAAGTTTGGGTGGGTTCAGCTCCGGTTACCACCACGGGTTAGGGCAGGCCCTAGGAACCATATGTCGCTTACAAGGGTACTTACAGATCACCCACCAACACAGCCCTCACACCGCAGAGGAAATTGAACACTTACGTTTTTTGTAAGGATGTGCCAAATCTTTACCAACTGAGCCAATTTGTGTTGATAAAATTTTAAAATTACTTACGAATGAAGATAAAATTATTCCCTTTTCCACATGTTTTTGCTGCCAAAACTCTTCTCAACCTCAAACCCATATACTTCTCTTTTCTCTTTCCCCATCAAATATCAAACACTATATATATATATATATATATATATATATATATATATATATATATATATATATATATATATATATATATATATATATATCAAACACTCTATTTTATTATTACAATAAGAGAAAAGCACTATTTATGCACTCGATGTATCTTTCAAAAGCAACTGTTAACCCTAAGGAATATATCGTGCCATTCTTGTCCCCAACAATTTATGGGGTGCCATTTATGCCCAAAAGTGGCGGCGGCCGGCGAAAAGAGGCGGTGTTGCACATGTGTGAACCGCACAAGCATATTTTCAGGGGCAATTTCGTCCATTCATATTTTAAATTAAAAACAAAAACAAACTCTCCCCCATTCCTCCCCACCCCTCTCCCACCACTACCAATTTCAAGAACAACCACCTATCCCCACCACCAACAAACCCTCCCCCATTCCTCTCTCCCCTCTCTCCTCCACCACTCACCCATCACTCTCTCTCTCTCCCTCCCTCCCCCGCCACTCACCACTCCTCCCTCCCCTGCACCACTCACCCTTCCTCCTCTCGCCATCTCCTCCACCACTCACCCTCATTCTTCTTTTCATCATTCTTCTCCAAAAAAGAAAAAAAAGAAAAAGCTGAAAAAGAAAACCATCTGTTTCTTTTTGAGATAATCACTATTTATGCCCTCGAGTTTACTTTCAAAAGCAATTGTTATCCCTCAGGATTATATATCGTGTCATTTATGTCCCCAATAATTTACGGGGTGCCATTTATGCCCAAAAATGGCGGAATCCTCCTTCCCCCACCGCCACTCACCACTCTTTGGGTTTTTTTTTCTCTTCATGTTCTTAGCTCATTTTCTTTGTTGTTCTTTGTGATGTTTAGATGCTTTTGTGAAATGGAGTTTAAGTGAAGAAATTGGTAGAGGAGGAGGAGGTGGCGGCGGCTTTGGTGGTGGTGGAGATAGGTGGTTGTTCTTGAAATTGGTAGTGGTGGGAGAGGGAGTGAGGGAGAATGGGGAGGGTTTGTTCTTTGTGATGTTTAGATGCTTCTATGAAATGGAGTTTAAGTGAAGAAATTGATGGAGGAGGAGGAGGCGGCGGCGGCGGCAGCTTTGGTGGTGGTGGGGATAGGTGGTTGTTCTTGAAATTGGTAGTGGTGGGGAGGAATGGGGAGGGTTTGTTTTTGTTTTTAATTAAAAATATGAATGGACGAAATTGCCCTTGAAAATATGCTTGTGCGGTTCGCACATGTGCAACACCGCCTCTTTTCGTTGGCCGCCGTCACCTTTGGGCATAAATGGCACCCCGTAAATTGTTGGGGACAAGAATGACACGATATATTCCTTAGGGTTAACAATTACTTTTGAAAGATACCTCAGGTGCATAAATAGTGCTTTTCTCTTACAATAAAAGCCATCATCTTTGGTGAGGAAGAAAGAAAATGGTTTTACGGTCATATCCTCCAACTCCTAAGCAATTGATAGTGACAGTTTGCGGCCTTCTCACCGGCGCCGCCCTCTTCACCGTTGGAGCCCACTTATCCTTCACTAACATAGCCCCTCAACAAGCCCGAACCAAGGCCCGAAAAGATTTCGTTAAAGCGTTTAAGGAAATTACTAGAAGATTGAGTTTACAAAATGGTTTCTTGTGGAAATTGAAATCGTCCCAGTTTAAGTTTGGCCATAAAATTTCAATCTTTCACAAGGTTAGGACTTAGGACCTTAATTTTAATGATCTCTGTGTTTTGATTGGACTATTTATTCCCCTTTTTTCCTGGGGTTTTGTTTGAATGATGTGAATTCTTTTCATCAGTAACTGGGTTTTCTGTTTTTTATTCTGATCTGCTGAGTTTCATTTTCCATATACATTAATGTTCTTGATTTGTTTTTTTTGGTCAATTTTGTTAATAGATCAGTTGCTACTTCATTAGGAAGTGAACATTTAATTCGGGACTCAGACTTTCCTATTCAAAATGGACATTAGAACAGTGGACACTCAATTCAAACCATTCTATAAACTGCTGTTCATATTGATTAATATCAATTGAAGGGGTGAAATCTCCAAATTCAACAGGAAAACAAATAGAATAAACAAAGAAGCTATCTTTTTCCAGCATCTTGGAATTAATTTTCTTCCAACTGTATTTTATGTTGGCCATACTGTTACAACCTTCAGTGCAAAAATTCAGCTGTGTAGTCAGCTTTTACTTGGAATATGACAAAATAATGCAATGTGGGATGACGATAAGAGTATATATACGCATCAATGAGGAAAAAAAAGGAAAAAGCGGCAGATATTTTTCGGGAATGTTAGTGTTTAGAAGGAATCGTGAATTGCCATTCAATTTAGGCCTTGAGCTCTTTGTTTCAGTTTAGACTTTAGATCAGTGTTACTCGATACTCTGCCCCATTTACGTATTGCGTATGAGTTCTCACACTAGTTCTCCTAGAGGAGGTACTGCTTCAGTTAAGAGAAGATGAGGATTTTATATGCTTTGCTTATAGATTTTATTGTTTTATACTAGTTGTTGGGTTTACAATTTAAAACTTCTGTCAATGTATATTCTAATGGTAAATAAATATTGTTTATGGCGAATCCTTCTTAACGTATTGCGTACTACTTTTTAGCATATCGTGCACTGAAAACCGTACTAACTAAGCCTACCCGAGTATTGCATACCGAAAAAACTAAAGTATCACGTCTACGTACCCGTAATGTACCCTAACATACTACGAACTAGGTAACATTGCTTTAAATAGACCTATAGAGTGTTTTCAGGCCAACAAGGAAGGTAGAGAAGAATGATTCTTTCTACTAAAAATGGTTTCCAACAGTTCTGGTTTAACAATTAAGACCAGCCAAACAAAGTTTAGATAATAATATTTGTATTCTAGCAAGCATACAAGATTGTTTGAACTTTGAACTATCTCTTAGTCGTAAATCGAACCTAAAATTAAATATAGATCCTTGATGTTGCAAGTAGCATTGCCTAGGGGATTAAGTAGGATACTGTAATAGCAACAATAATGATATGGACTTGAAGGATGGAGACATGAAGTTGTAAGAGGTAGGGGAGGCCGAGAAAGGTTTGGATTGAAGTCATCAAGAATTGTAAAACACGGGGGGGTGAATTGGGTTTTAGTCGAACTTGGGAACTTTATCGAATCTATTCAATGCAAGTTAGAAGTTTATGCAAGATGAGCAAATGCAAAACTAAACCCAACAACAAGACAAAGGATTTAGATTGGTTCGATTCACTTAGAATCTACATCCACTACCTTGAGCCGCACCCAAGGATTTCAACAACTTCACTAAGAAGACTTTTTTACAAATGTGGCTAACTCACTAAGAGTTTTACAACACAACCACAATACAAAAGCTCACTAAGAACTTGCCCACACAAAGTAGGACTTTACAAATTGCCCACACAAAGTAGGACTTTTACAAGAATTACCCAATCACTTAGAAAGGGAATTGAATGTTTAAAGAACAAGATTGATCACTCTTATAAGTGAGAAATATACCTTTGAAGTACAAGAATGTTTAAGCTCTTTTGAACATATGAATTCCACTATTTGTCTTGCTTTTTGAAAGAACACCTTTGAATGAATTAGATCATGGAGATCAAGTGTTTTTGCTTTGAAGGTGTTTAGACTTGATAAGAAATCAATGTAAATTGTATGTGCAAGTCTTGGAGTCATTCTCTAGCATTGGAGTATTTATACATTTCAAAATATGCTGAAAAATGACTCTTTAACGGTAAAAAAACGGCTAGTTTCTCGCAGAGTTCGGTTGACCGAAATCACACCTCGGATGACACCTCGGATGATACCTCGGATGATGGTTCGGATGACCGAGGCTTGACAGATTCCAAAACTCAACTCTCAGTTTCTCTTCGGTTGATCCGAACTAATCTCGGTTGATCCGACCTCTGAGCTGATTTTTCACACTTTTTGAAATCTTTTGAAGTCTTTTGAAGTCAAAAAGGTTTTCCCAAAAGGTAACAAGTAAGAACACTTGGAAAACCATTTTAAAGGACTTAGACTTAGAAAACAAAGGCTTTGAAAATACGAACTCATTTAAGAAACCTTTTGAAAACTTAGCCTTTTTCAAAACGTGTTTATGAGAACATGCAAGACTTGAGTCTAGAGCTTATGTTCATGAGAGCATTGGTTAGAGCTTTATAAGATAACGACTTATGACGACAAAGCTAAACTAACCAAACCTAAGTCTTCAATCTTCAATCTTGAAAGATGAGCCTTGAATAATATGACTTTGAATCTTGATCATGGCTTGATTGAAGTACTTAGAGCTTCCATTATAAGTTCCGATATTCTATCACAAAGATATAAAACATTAGACACAACATCAAGTGTTTGTCCATTATCAAAAACCGAGTTCGTTCGCCCTTAGGGCTTACAAGAATGATATTGATTTGTTAGACTTGGATGAGAGTATGATGTTTGATAGAAGGAAATAGAGGGAATGTATTCATGCGAACGACCATACAGAAATCGTAAATTGATTCATGTAACCAACCCCAATTATTTGGGATCAAAGCTTTGTTGTTGTTGTTGTACTGTATTAGCAACAATGGCATCATGCAGCCAAAAAAACAGATATTGAATGTACCAAATATTGCAAAAAATAAAGAAATTGTATAACAATTTGAATAGCATTATGGCAAAAACAAAGTATCAATAGTTTCTCCAATAAGATCCTTCAAACCTAATCAACATAGTAAATGGCATACTCTTACTTGGTTGAACTTGAACAGATCAATTTGATCACAGTGAGTTGATCATTTTTACCTGCAATTAATGAGACTCTTAAAAGGAGTTTGATACTTCTCTACCATACTATGTGATTGTATAATTCCTTTGTGTGGAATTTGTTATTCTATCCTGAATTTCCAAGACTTTTCAGTTCCTAGAAAATGCTTAGGCGATATCATGATACCCAACTTGCTCTCTTCTTTAATACTCTCTTACAAGTGGCTTCAATTTTGTTGTTTGTAAATGACCTTATGCTTTGACTGTCTGATTAGTCACCAAATGATCTCTAGTTCTATTGGTCGGAGAAACGGGGTGAAATGGTACCTTGTTTCAGGCTATCATCGTACTCCACAACAACTAATGGTTTTACTTCCCCGCCAGCTTTGCAAGGTAAACTAGTAAATGTATCTTTTCAGTGTTCTGAATTCTCCTCATTGGTTTTCTTGTATGGTCTATGTAACATTAAGGTAAAACTGTAGGAAACTTTTCTGATGATACACTCACACTCCAACATCAAGTATTCAACCCTCTCCCATCGTCAATCTGACTAGCGAGTATACTCTCGACCATTTTGATAATCCTTTTCAACTTGATAATGCCAAATCCTAGCAAGTATACTAAGGTTGCACTTATAGCATATAAAATTACAGGCCTAAGCATCCATTGAAACATTCATATATGTATTTTGAAATAGTTTATAATAGTTGGTAATAAGTAGTTGGTCGTTAATATTGTCATGTCTATACTCTTGGCCTGCGGGCTTGAAACGGGACATTAAGCATTCAAATTTTTGTGGGTTCTATCCCATCTCAAAATTTTCACTTCCTCTTTATGTCTCAAATTCATTTGGGGTTTATGAATGGTTCTTTTCATGGAGAAATTTAGGCGTTTGAATGATTTTGGTTACATTATTTTTCCTTTTGAATATGGGACACAGTCAGACAAAGTATTTTTCCTTTTCCTTTTCTTTTCTTTTCAGTGACAGTGCTAAAGAAATTTGTTGTGTACTCTGACTTAATGATAGGGCCATGAAAATATGATCAGACATCTGTTGTGGTTCATGCTGACATATAACTTGAAGAAATTGGACCTGTTCTTTTCATGTCTACTACTTTTTTTCTGCATTCTTTTCTTTTACACACAAAAAAAAAAAGCGTTACCCACGCCCACGTGACCCCCACTCTCCAATCCGATAGAAATTTTGTAGGGTATAAATCAATGTGACTCAGCGACCCGACCAGGTGGAAGAACTTGTCTTAACCGACCATAAGAAGCAATCTGCATTCTTTTCTAACAGGTGAGATATGGAAGAATTCCTTTTTACCATTCAACTTCCCAAATAAGAGTAGAAAATACACATTTCTTTGGTGAAAATAATTTTCACATCGAGTTTTGTTTTAGATGTTTTCTTAAAAATCGCAGTCATTCGAAGTTGTAAGAAAATCTTTAAAAAATTTAGCTGATGCGACTTTGGCACCTCATGTCTTGTTCAAATATTGTGCCTTCTTCTGTACTAGCAGCTGATATATCTGGTTAATGTAATATTGAGTTACCTTAAAGAAAAGTTGTAGCTTGTAGGGTGGCTGAAATTTATCCAATTAATTGGATAAATTGGTTCAAAATTGTAAATAATTCGTTAATCTATTATGTCAACCGAAGATAAATAGTGTTTAATTTGAAATTTCAGCAATTTTATCAAATATATTTTAGCCAATAATCATTTTTCAAAGATTTATTGGTTTTTTTTTTTTTAAGTCCGACTGGAGGGTTGTTTCATGTAGGGGAGAGAGATGCCTCACAGGAGGAGGATAGTACCTCTAGAAAGAGAGATTTTAAAGCTGGTTTTACGTAAGAGGAGGATATTAAACCCGCAATCTCACTGTCGTGGATAGGTGCCCGCCCCAATGGGTAGGACACCTTAGATAAGATTTATTGGTTTGAGACATGTAAACAAACAAATACGCCCCACCCTTATTAAAATTTCAAGTTTAATTGTCGGAGGGACGTGGCTTAATAACAAGCTAGCGTCGCCTCGGACTTGAACGACCAAGTTTGACAATTGGGAGGCACAATGTCTAAAAATACTCCCCCCACTTAAAAAAACAATTCAAGTGTCATTTCAACTAGTCAAGTAAAGTTGGTGATAATTCTAATATTAAACAGGTTTATTAGGTTTTATAGTCTAAAATTAATTATATTATTATAAAATAAAGAGATAGGCAATTTTGTATTAATGAGCTAATTTTGTACTATGAGATTCATGTATACATGGTTCATATTAAAATTTTTCTGTAAAGTAAGAGGTATAGTGCTACAATTTAGTTTTGCATACTTTCAGTGTTGATAACTATTTTTTTAATATTATATAAAATTAATTTTAATCATCGTGTTATGTATGAAATAAATTTTAATCTTGAATTGTTTGATTTGATGATTAAGATAATTATTTATGAACAATCATTAAGAAGTTTATGAACGAGCATCTATCTTAATTGGATTAACCAACTCAACATTCAAAAATGATTTATTTAGAACGACAATCCCATACAGAAAAAATGCTAGAGTGATAAGTGGTTTTAGTTTAATTGATTTCACTTTCAATTTTTAAACCCGTAAAAAAAAAGTAATGATTTTAAATCAATTACAAAATAACTAAATATTCCATTTTTATCAGAACTTAATATTATATTATTAAAATTTATTCTATTTAAATTTCAAATAAATTATTCGAGTTGAATTATACTCCCTCTATTCCCTATTAATTGTCGTTTAGGAGATATCTAGGTATCCAAATTAATTGTCGTTTAAGGTTGTTTTATTAGTTGTCAACAATTTATTCCAATTATACCCTCAACATTTTCCTTTTTTTATGATAAAGAAGTGAGAGAAAGGGAGGGTGGGGGATAATATTGGAAGTTTAGGTGAAAATAACAACTTCCTTAATTTTCTCAAATTGTTTAAAGAGTCTTATATTTAGGAATGGAGAGAGTACTTGCATATCTGTAAAAAAAAATGCTAGAGTAGAGTCAAAATAATACAATATCAGTGGGAGGAAATAATTAAAAAAACAAGTAACAACTTGAAAAAAGAAAGAAAAAATAAAATAATAGAAAAGACATTCGAAGACTGGCAAATGATTTGTTGCCACGCCTCTAATCTCACATGCAAAATCGAGCCCCACTTTTTCACTTTTCTGCTCCCTCCTCTCTGTCTATCATCTCATCAGCAGCAAAAACATCTCATCATCATCATCATATGATTCTTTCGGACAACTACTCCCATTTTCTTCTCTGATGAAGCTATCAATTCTTGAAAACTCAAATTCTGGGTCTTTCTAATTTTCTATGTTTTCTTCTCCATTAACCAATTAAAGGCTGCAAATCGAGCTGCCAAAGTTTGCCCCAACCCCAGTTTCCCCTAGAGCCCACATCAATCCAAGCTTTTGCTCTTTTGAGGAACTGATCAGTGGAATTTGTATGATCTTAAATTTTTTTAATAAAAATTCAATCTTTATGCTATTTTCATTGTATTTTACTTCATTTTCATCTTAAAAGCCATAAAGTAAGTATATTTTTTCTGTAAAAAATCTCCCTACATACAAATCAAGAATGTCCAGGCAGCAGAGTAGGGCGATGCTGGAAATGGAAGGACTTATACCCAAGATCCGGAAAAGGGGTTCTTCAACACCATCATCTTCATCATCTAAACTCCATTCTTATCGATTTAAGAGAACAATTTTGGTGGGCAAGAAAGCCCGAGGAGGCATCGGGCTCGGGCTTGGAGGAGGAGGAGGAGGAGGGTCCAGATCCAGTACACCAGTGCCTACTTGGAAAATGATGACTCCTTTGAGAAGTGGAGGTGGGGGAGCCATTGATTCCCCTTCTAAGTATTCTCAGAAGAGTAATAATAATAATGGTGGTGGGCCAGTTTCTGCTAGAAGGCTTGCTGCTACTTTATGGGAAATGAATGAAATTCCATCTCCTTCTAGATTGAGTGAGAGTTTTGGGGATAAGAAAAAGAATAAAAATTTGTTGTTGAAGAAAGAGAAGTTAAGGTCCTCAGTCCCATCTCATTTATCTGATCCATCTCATAGTCCTGTTTCTGAGGTTTGTTTTTCATAATCTTTCTGGGATTTTTATTTTATTTTATTTATTAATGTTGCTGCTTCTAAATTGGGTTTTTATCTTAAAATGGTCTATTTGTTGTGAGGTTGGCTGCTTGAGAGTTGCTTCTTAGTTCTTGATCCTCTGTAACACTCCCTGTACCTCTCTTTGTAATGTTCTAATTATAGTATTGTTAATAATGTCTAGGGTTTATTTTTATTAAAGTTTAGGTGTATCTGGTTTAGTTCATGATATATGAACGAAAGTTTCAATGATTGGAATGTTATAGAGAGTGTTACCCAAGCGTTAGAGAGGACCGCAATGTCTTTAAAACTGATAGAAGATAACAGAAGTGGCAAAATGAAATTTTGGATTAATAATGTACCTCTCTTTGTAATGTTCTAATTATAGTATTGTTAATAATGTCTAGGGTTTATTTTATTAAAGCTTAGGTGTATCTGGTTTAGTTCATGATATGTGAACGAAAGTTTCAATGATTGGAATGTTATAGAGAGGACCGCAATGTCTTTAAAACAGATAGAAGATAACAGAAGTGGCAAAATGAAATTTTGGATTAATAATGTTGATTTGAGTGTATGTAATTATGGTTAGATGGTATTTGGATCCTCTCTCTCTAGCTCTTTAAAATTAGGTAGTCTTTTGGCTGATATTAAAATGTTCAGTTTAATTAATTATGAACTGGGCTAAGACTGTTGATTATGTATAGGAGGAAATTTAGGGTTCAGCATTATTAGAGTTAGTGTTGTTTTATTCCCTTAAGAGGACTTCTTCTTGGTGGTTTGAATAGAAACTTTTTTGCAATATATGATTTTTTTTTTCTTTTTCTGATTATACCTTCAAGTTGATATGAGAAATGTGATGTTAAGCATTCAAATCGTGAATGCGTAATCTGCACAAGATTATGCTTGTGTAGGAGGGAAAAGGAAATCATAAACCGTGGATTCCCTTGCTTTGTTTGATAGGATGACTTAGCTTCATTGTTCGTGTTATCTCATTCTAGCTTCTGGAAGGCTTTGGTCACTGCCGAAGGGTAAATGATATTCCTGCAGCCTAAATTTCCCTACTCTTGGATCAAGATGTAGAAAGCTTTCTCTGCTGTTAAGGAATAAAGAGAAAAAACTTTCCTCTAAAAGTTGTTCAATAATCTATGGTGTAAATTAAGTGATCTTATATTTGTTTTGGTTCTTACACTTCTGGCTCTTAAGGTTAGAAATCGGTAAAACCATAGAGTGAAGTTGCAATGGATATTCTGATAAAACATTAATCCAAAAGTAGAATTCTACATTGCAAAAGAAAATAAATCGATCTTTTCTTGTCGATTGTTGCAGAGGATGGACAGATCTGCAACAGGTAGTCACCAGAGGAGATCATCGTCAACTTCCCAGAGGCTCAACCCGACGGACCATAATGCAAAGGCTTTTGATTCAATAAGCAGTGCTAGTTTAATGGAGGTCAGAGCCATTTCCATTCCCATTCTTTTCCAGTGTACCGGCAAGTCTAGTATATTATTGTCTAATTCACATTCCTTTGGTGTATAACCAGAGAAGTGGAACTTCTATCTTGCAGATTGAGACTAGATCAAGAGCACAGACGCCAAGAGGATCAGTGACTGGTGTAAGAAACCGTCTGAAAGATGTTAGTAATGCCTTGACAACTTCCAAAGAGCTTCTGAAGATCCTCAATCGTGTTTGGGCCACTGCCGATCAGCCTTCATCTAGCGTGTCTCTTGTCTCTGCTTTACATACTGAGCTCGAGAGGGCTCGTTTGCAGGTTAATCAGCTCATTCAAGAACAACACTCAGACCAGAATGACATCAACTATCTAATGAAGTGCTTTGCTGAAGAGAAAGCTGCATGGAAAAACAAAGAGCGACAAGCTGTTGAGGCTGCTATTGATACCATTGCTGGTGAACTTGAAGTGGAGAGGAAGCTAAGGCGTCGATTTGAGAGCTTAAATAAGAAACTTGGAAAAGAACTAGCAGAGACAAAAGAATCATTCATGAAAGCAGCGAAAGAACTTGAAAGAGAGAAAAGAGCTAGAGAAATAGTCGAACAAGTCTGTGATGAATTAGCTAGGGATGTTGGAGAAGATAAAGTTGTAGTGGAAGAGCTAAAGAGAGGCTCAGAAAAGGTTTGTGCGGAGGTCGAAAAGGAAAGAGAAATGCTCCATTTAGCTGACATGATGCGGGAAGAGAGAGTTCAGATGAAACTCTCTGAGGCTAAACATCAATTTGAGGAGAAAAACACTGCCGTAGACAAGCTCAAGAAACAACTTGAATCTTTCCTAGGAAGAAAGAGAGGTAAAGAAAAAAGAAGTGGTTCTCTTAATTTTATCACTGATGAAGATATATCGGCATGCTTAAGCAAATCCCAGTTCAGTACCCATCGAAGCCAAGAGAAAGAAGATCACGGGGAAGTGGAAGATGTTGTGGATGCTGAAGAAGACTCAGCAGAGAGTGAGCTTCATTCTATAGAGTTGAACCACAACAATGGTAGGGGCTATAAATGGCCACATGCATCCACTCTCTGTCGTGAATCAAGAAGGACTTCCGTTGATGATGAAAAAAGAGGGAGGAATTCTAATGCGGGGCAGGTGCCTAGGAAAAGCAGTACTCTCCATAGGAGCATTTCTGAAGGAGTTGAATGGGGAATTCAAGGTAGAAATCTCCACAACACATCCGAGGTCTTAGATGGTGATAGAATCACTGAAATCGAGAAACAAGCTCAAAGAAAAAGTACTGCAGATGAGATGCGTCCAAGTAACGCTGTGATGAAGAGTCACAGGGACCAGTTCTTTGAGGAACTTAGGGACCAGTTAATATATGGTTCCAGGTCAGGATCAGGTAGAGATTTTTCTAGCCCAACCCGAGATCCTAGGAGCATAGTTCAAGAAAGAACTACGGTCATTTCAGGAAGTGGTTCAAAATCGAGGCTAGGAGAGACCAGAGGAGAAGGGCAGTCTGCAAGAAGATCAAAATGGTAACTTCTCACAAAAAAAATGGAATTGTGTGACCGAGAAAAACTTGAGCAGTGAAAGGATTAACTTCTTGTTGATTATTGCTTTGGACGTTTCGTGGTAGCAGGTACTTTTCATGGTACTTTAATCACTTTTTTTTTACGCTGATGAGTCGGTATAATTTTGTAGAAAGTTGTTTAACTATCCCTTGTATAAAAACTTCTTACTTAATCCGAGTTGATTTGCTGCCAGTTTTTGTTACTTGTTCTTAGTGTTTCTGGTGATGTGTGTGTTGTCTTTCTTAAGTAAGATATAAAGAATCTGCTGCTGAAAGTAATGTTCTTTCAGCCTTGGCTGCTTGAGAGAAACTTTGTTATTTGTTTACTTTTAACTAATGATATTGATGTGTATATATTATATTGTTTGGGAGATCTGCTTATTTGTATAGAAACCTGATAATAATATTTCTGCTACTCTAGATTTTCCTTGTTTAAAAGCTTTGTCCCAACATGTGGTTTTCTTCATCTTCCATGTATTTATTGAAATAATTAGTACTCCCTCAGTTTCGTAATAGATGTCCTTTTCTAGGTAGTTTAGCATAGATTAAGGAAATGGGAGACAAGAAGAATTTTTACTATTATACCTACCTTTAAGTATTAACCACCAATCTATCTATTTCTCTCCTTTCCATAACATGAGTGGAGGCATTTTTTTTAAATGAAAAAAAACATTTTTAAAAGTTGGAAAATCAAATATATATTTAGGTAGGGAAGAGAGGCAGAGGCTAAAAAGACTTCTGCTATGAGACGGAGGGAGTAGTTGTAAATTATGATGATTTCTGCTACCTAATTTGAAGAATGTATTTAGCAAAATGAATAGGAGAGATAAAATGAGACCACCCTTCAAATCACCCCCTCTTAATCCTTTAGAGGATTGTGCAGCTCAAACCAGCATTTACTAAGACCTGGTTTTAGGTTTTCATCTTGAAAGATTGTTTTAAAAATATTTCTTATAATGTAGAGAGTTTTGTATTCATATAACAAACATACTTAATTCTCTCTGATTCATGTAACTATTCTCAATTATTCGCTTTGATGTTATTTTTATGACTTTGATGGAAAAAGTGTGTGAGATTTATTATTCTGTGTCAGAAATGTTTATACGTCTTACCATCCTTGACACATTCAAGATATGATTGTAAAACACACCACTATTTTTTATCCTTTAATATGATTAATCGAAGCATCTACAACTTATTATCATAAAAACAAAGCAATATAATATCATTTCAGGGATATAAGATTCAGCTTTTGAATTTTGTTCCTTTTCATTTAATTGCATCGATCTTGCGTAGAATGCTTTAAGTTTCGCACATGTGATTCAAAATTTGGTTGTCGGATGTAAAATTTAATAGCTAAGATTTTTTTGCCGAACACATGTTGCATTGAACATGTATTTCATGACTTTGGGATAAATATTGTAAATTTTTAGAACACTTTTTATACTGAACATCGGTCTCAAAAATAATATAACCCTTGTTCCAAAAACATATAATACGTGTTCAAAACATTACTCCGCACTCCGGAGCCGTAGTGGCATTATTCTGGAAATCTGAAAAGATCAGAAAGAATGGTTGAGATAATATCTCCATTTATAGAAAGAAATATTGGATACTATTCATCTCCTCGTCACTTTGCAAAAGATTCTCATACAAAAACATAAGGCTATATACGATTCGACAGACAATGAATCTCATTGTGGATCATTGAAGCCCAAAATGGTAAGTCTTATTTGCTGCCAGGCTGCCAGCCAGATCACTACACCCACTCTCAACCAAACAAAACGGCTAGTGATATTGCCAATGCATGTTTCCTCTTACTAAAACAATTTGTTTAAATGACCAAATTACCCTTTTGATAAATATTATACTCAATTAATTTCTCTCTTCAATATTTTTTTTTCCTTAATTTATTCTCACTCAATCTCTAATTTTTTTTCATCCTGTGAAAATGTCTCGTCCCGTCGGAGCCGCCACCGCCGCCGGGAGGAAGATGAGAAGACATGGCGGTGGGGAGTGATGGTGAGAGGTGTTTGAAGATTTTTTTAAGGATAGAGATGTAGCCAAATCGGGTGGGTCGGGTCACTATTTTTTTTATGGGTAGTGTCTATTGGAAGTCTAATCATCTTGTGAAAATGTCTCGTCCCGTCAGAGCCACCACCACCGCCGGGAGGAAGAGGAGAAGACATGGCGGTGGGGAGTGATGGTGAGAGGTGTTTGAAGATTTTGTTTGAAGATTTTTTTTTATGGGTGGAGATGTAGCCAAATCGGGTGGGTCAGGTCACTATTTTTTATGGGTAGTGTTTATTGGAAGTCTAATCATCTTGTGAAAATGTCTCGTCCCGTCAGAGCCACCACCGCCGTCGGGAGGAAGAGGAGAAGACATGGCGATGGGGAGTGATGGTGAGAGGTGTTTGAAGATTTTTTATGGGTGGAGATGTAGACAAATCGGGTGGGTCGGGTCACTATTTTTTTATGGGTCACCTTTTGCTTTTATAAAATGACTATTTTGCCCTTCTCGTCGGAGTCATGTGCGAGGCACATGGTTATTTTAGCAGGAATTGTCCCTTTTTTGTTAATTTGACAAAAAGAGAGCACCAATAAATAGTTAGTGTACATATATCGATTTTCTCAACTTTAAAATTAAAAAAAAAAAACGTAGTTTTAGTTCAGAAAAGTGTCAAATATTTTAAGACATCAAAATAGTAAATGTCAATAGCAACGGTACGAATGAAGAGTATTTCTTTAGACATTAAATTTTGAATGAGTACTTTTTATTAAAAGGATTCAATAGCAAGGGCCTTCTTTTGCCAAACCAAACACAATGTTACCAAAAGAGATGATATGATCAAAGAGAACTAGTAATCCTTTGCTTATTGAACTTGTCCTATCCTTTTTGCATTTGGTAAGTGTTTACAAGTAATTAAACTCAATAAACCATTAGCATAACACTGTCCGTCTTGGACTCTTCACTAATCTTTAATTAATCGATGGTTAATAAATCTCAATTATTATAGTGTAGTACTATTTGAGAACGCCACTCTGATGCTCAATAAAGTTTAATGTTTTCCCTTAAAAAATGTTAGTTGTGAGAAAATAAGTAGACTTTTAACACAATTTATACCTTTTAATCTGGACTCCGATTTTTAAGTACATCTTATAGTACATCGTTCGATATGAAAAAAAAAATAGACTTTTAACACAATTTATACCTTTTAAATAGGGGTGTCAACGGGTTTGGCCGGATCACATAGCTCGAAAAAATGGGGGTTTGCATTAGACTGACACTGAATAGAAAAAAGGGCAAAACATGGCAGAACTCTGTTGGGCGTTCTGCCACGTCAGCCAGGACAGAAGTCCCACTTCCATCTTGGCCCCGGGACCCATGCCCCATAGATAAATTCCAACTTTCCTCTTCCCCTTCCCTTCACGCGAACAAAAAATTCCCAAAGGCAAAAAAAAACCAGCCCCCCACTCCCCTAGAGCTTGACACGACTTCTTGGGCCAGCAGTTTACTAGCACATTTGTACCGCCAGATGTGCATCTCGTGCATGGTTGATTCCAAGGACATTACCGGTTGTTGCTTGCTGATTCAGATTTGTCTAATTTATATAAATTTAAATGTGAATTTGTAATTTAAATATTTAATAATCGATTTTGTTTATTTTGACCAGTTGTGGCCGTGTGAGCGTATTTCATTTCTCCGTCCGGCGAACCGAGGCAACATTCCAAATGAGATCCCCCGCCGACGGTAGACCTCACGGGGTTAGGTAGAATGTCCCCCAGAGTTTTCGCAACGCCCCGAAATTGTAGCTGTTGGTGTTTCACGAACAGCTTGATTTGATGACGGAGACACAGGGGGTGAGTTAATTTCGATGTTCTTGTATTTTTTTATTATTAACTAAATTATTTTACATTAACAATTATCTTTTTTGGCAGTTCATGTGGAGGTCGTACCCTGATTCGATATATGCAGAGAGGGTGGCTCGAGATGTAGACTTCTTTAGGACGTGTCGAACCCGTACGCCACTCATCTGCTTCGAGATGGTTGAGTACCACCTGCCTGACAGGGTCATGCGTCAATTTGGCTTCCACCAGGTGGTACCAATCCCGGCAGGGACAGAGGGCACTGTCAAGGGTCGAGACCTCCACACGGTGAAGGCGATATCGACAAAGAATTGGCAGACTGAGCACAACACATACATTTAAATTGTGGGACTTACGCGTCGATGCACTGGAGGCCGCTGCTCCCGCCCTCGGTAATTTTATTGCACCAACACGCGAGTACATGGATTGGTACAATCGCATTACAGTTCACCGTATGATGAACCCCCAAAATCGGGATCCCAGGCCAATCCCGATTGGTATTCAACCCACCGCTACAACAGAGGACATTTTGGTAAGTTTTATTCGTTTATTACGCAGTATAAGTCACTCATCATTTGGGCAACCAAAACAATTAAGGATGGCTTCGCAGCGGCAGGGAAGTCGACGACATGCCGATCGCGGGCTGCTGATGTTGTAGAAGCTGTCGTTCTGCAACCTTCCACACAGCCGAGGGAGAATGTTCCGGGTAGGGTTGCGGTTGGGAGGCAGGGTACTCGTCGGAATCGCCAGACAAATCAGGAGAATCTTGTCGCGTGGTGGTGAGGCGGGATGGTCCCAAACGCAGCAACAACCGACTCAGTCTCCTACTCAGTTCGAGACTTAAGGTGATGTACCCCCGAATATGAATACCAATTTCCAAGCATCGACACTTATTCTCCGGGTATTAAAACGGGGGGCCATCCTGGTGCGGGGACTTCTTCATCGGGACAGCCGGAAATCTATTTTGGTGCGACGCCCTCGTACAGCCTCGGCCTGGACCAGACACAAACGCTGCAGCAGACCTCACAGCTCCAGTCAGATTCCCCTGAGGAGGCGATACGTATCGACACCAAATGTGCAGAATTCTTTGAAACGGAGCATGATAGTGCTGTGCGAACCAGGGACTACAACACATACTATCTCCGAACTAACCCGAGAAGGACACATAGATACACCCCATCGGGACCGTAGATAGGATTTACTTTGTATTTCATATATTTGTTTTATTCTTGTTACAAACAAATTGTTTTATTTATGACATACACGATTCCTTTGTTTTTTCGTTGTTCTTATTTTATTAATGAAGTCGGTTTCGTCAAAGTAATTTGTGTACACGTATTTTGGTAAATATTCTGCTTAAGTGAATTATTTTGTTGTAAAAAGACCCAAGTGTCTCAGGAAAAAAAAGTCAGGTAAGAACGGAATTGTCACTTGACATTTTCTTCCCGAAATGAAAAAATCCTTCAGTTTTTGGACAAATTTTCTGCCAGTTGGGAACGGAAGTACTGGGTTGACATGGCAATTCCCATCCGGGTTCTGCCACGTCAGCCAAGACGGAAGTCCCACTTCCGTTTTGGCCCCCCAGACAAAAATATTGTCCCATTTTTTTGTTGCCATATATGGTCCTTTCTGCTACATTAGTGTCAGTCTAATGCAAACCCCCGAAAAAATGTGAGTGTGAGCTTATGTGACATGAGCGTGAGCTTAATATTCAAGCTCGAATTTTATGTGAGGCCCCGCTCAGCCCGATTAAAGCTCGCACCGAATAAGAAATAATATATATATATATATATATATATTACTAAACTTCTAATTAAAAAATACCTATAAAAACTGGCGGCAAAATGTATAGTTTCTTTTCTATCTTTGGTTATCTTTTTATCAGTTTATCTTGCACCAGAAATTAAGTATCATTGTATTATATATATTTGTATTCTTGTCGGGATTTAGTCTCGTGACTAATTGTATTCTACTATTCTTACAACCTGATTTTTGATTTTTTGCTAATGTAAATTTTGCTCATGAGCACTCAAGCTCACATTAAAATGTGAGCTGAACATGAGCTCAATGTTTGTGAGCTTTCCCGGGCTGAGCGTGAGTTGAGCTTTCCAATTTTTATGTGAGTTGAGTGTGAGATAGGCCAAGCTCGACTTACATACCTCGATTGACACCCCTACTTTTAAATAAGACTCCGATTTTTAAGTATATCTTATAGTATATTGTTTAATACACTAATCAAATTGTTTTAAATGTAATAATATTATTGGACCAAAGACAATTCATTAACTTAAACCAATAACAATGCTCACGTGTGATAACTTGATTGGTAAAGTAAACAATGTACTCGAGTCTCAACATTGCCCATGATTTGAATCTTTTGCTTCTTTTTTTTCGCAAGTTAGAGTTAAACACTCAACTACTAAACTCATATCTAAGATAGAATAATCCAATATACTTTTGACAGGATTACCATTAAGGGGTCACAATTGAAAGAATACACAACTCGTAAAAAACTTCTCCCAAAAGAAACTAATTATTGATCAACCAAAAGATAACAAAAGAGATTGGACATGGTCAATACTCTAGGAAATCCCGCAATCAAATGAAACAACGTAGATTACTTTCTATATATTAGGACAAAAATACTTTGAACGCCCGAAGGCGGAGCCCCATGAACGGGGAGATAGAATGACTCCCATGAGCGGGAGAGAACAGTCCCTAGATCGGGGAGAATAAAGTCTCACCGCAATGCCGGCGGAGAGTATCGAACCCGGGACCGAGAGTCCTGGCCAAGATCTTTACCCACTTGGGCAAAGCACTTGATGATAGGACAAAAATACTTGATAGGGATATTTACTATGCAAATTAAGTGATTGAGGGAAAAAAACGGTTTATGCGACATTTCTAATTATAATTATATTTTTTTTGATGAGTAATTATAATTATATTTACACTTATAATATTTTATATTTATATATTAATTTAGATTATATAAATAAAATTTTCCATAATTAAAATGTAAAAGAGAGTGTCACAACACAAATATGCAAATGAGGATAATGTGCAAACCTTTTAGCCTTGATATGGTCCTAGTAAAAAAATTCTCATCGGCCTTTAACTTTACAGTTTAAATAACCTGTCTTGTTTCCTATTATATTTATGGATAAATTTTTAATATTTTCTTTAAGTTATGGACTCTCTAAAAAGAAAATTACCAACTTATTAATAAAATATGGCATTTCTAAGGTGTGCCGCGGAGAACCTGATAATTAAGATAAAGTAAATTATATATGGAAATTAAAATATATTAAAATTTAAATTTAATCACAAATGAGGAAATCCCTGGGTTAGGAATTTATATTACTATATAAAGTAACCTAATTCATATTAACATGTGTCTTGGAGGCACGTGTTTGAAAAATCCATAAAATAATACTCCAATAAAAGCAGTATGCACATTCTAATAATTTTTTTTTTTTTTTTTTTTACATATATTTTTATAACCTAAATTCTAACTAGTAAATCCTAGGAGTGAAATAGTTACAATTGAGATATACAATTAAGAAGGTTATAGAGAGTGGTACAAAGGATCTGAAGTGCAATAGAAGATACTTCTCCGTTCCAGGGACGACGCCAGAACATTTAATTTGTGAGGCGAAAAACTGCAACAATATGCCGAACTAACTGCATAAAAATGTTGGGGGCGAATTTGATTAAATATTCCGAACTACATATAAAATTTACTATATCTAGTAGGATTTTTAAAAATCTCTTCATCCCTGCTCCGTTCTATATCCGGTCCGGATCCTTTGTAACACTTTTTGTGACATTTTAGTTATATATATTTTCATTCATATAATCTAAACTAAAATGAGTAATCCTATAAGCGAGTAAATAAATTTTAAATGTGAACGTGACTCTAATTAAAAATATCAGAAAGAATCTTGTGTGCCTAAATTGTATATCATTTCTATTATACAAAATGAATAAGAAATAATTGAAAGCGGGAGAGTATAATATAAAATGAGAAAAAATATCGAATATTCATCAAAAAGAAAAAAGATGGAATCGTTATTTTAGGAAGCATAATAATAAGAATCCAAACTAAGCGCCGAGGAATTCGAATACAACAGAAAACCTCATCATCTTTTACGATTCTTCATTCTATTATAAACTCCATAATATACAAATCTCCTTTCTCTCAGAAAAACCTTAATTGATTAATTATGGCGACTAAACTATTTTCAGTTTTACTTCTCTTCACTTCTTCTTCCATCTCCTCCTCCTCCGCCGCCGCCGCCGCCAGAATCAGTTCGAAGTTTCCTTCCGCCGTCATTCGACCTGAAAAGTTGTCTGAAAATAATAATAATAACAATAGTGAGCTTTATAAGACTAAATATTTTACTCAAATTCTGGATCACTTCACTTTTAATCCAGAGAGTTACCAAACGTTTCAGCAGAGATATTTGATTAACGATAAAAATTGGGGTGGCGGTAAGAAGAATGCTCCGATATTTGTTTATACAGGAAATGAAGGTGATATTGAATGGTTTACTCAAAATACCGGTTTCATGTTTGAGAATGCTCCCATCTTCCAAGCACTCCTCGTCTTCATCGAGGTATATTATACTAGCACTTTGTCTGAAATTGAATGTTCACATTTTATTTATTTTTGTATCTGTAGAGATTTTTTCAGTGGCGGAGCTAGGGGAGGGGCGCCCGACACCCTAACATTACCAGATGCGACGAATTTTTTATAGAAAAAAATTATTTTTTGTGAATTTTCTCCGCCATTGAATTTTGCTCCTCTACCTCGTAGTCATCGATGGTAAAAAATATGCTAATACGTATTAGAATTACCACATTAATTAGGTTCCACCATGAAAAAAAAAATAAGCATTAGTATTTTTACAATGATTTGTCCCTAGCTAGGATGCGTTTCAGGGAAAGTGGAAAATTAGATATTCAATTTCGAATACTAGAGTTTATATTTAATTAGTCAAATTCAAATATTAGACGTTCAATTGTTGACAGAGAGTAATAACTATCCTTCTCCATTTTGAAAAAATAACAATTATCCTTCTAGAAGGCCATTATTCAATGGTGGACGGAGTCTAAGGTTGGCGGTAGCGACTATTATTTTTTTAAAACGTTTGATTTTCTATTAAAAAAATTAGTTTTTGAAATGTCTACGTGTAAGTTCCGGATCGGACTGACATTATTGGTTTTCTTTTCGAGTTTCATGCACATTTATATACATGGATAATCGATTTCAATATATGGAGTATTGAATTGCAGCACAGGTTTTATGGAAAATCAATTCCATTTGGGGGAAATAAAGAAGTTGCCTATTCAAATTCAAGCACTCTTGGATACTTGACATCGACTCAAACATTGGCAGATTATGCAACTTTGATCCTTGATCTCAAGAAGAATTTGACGGCCGATGATTCTCCTGTTGTGGTTTTTGGTGGTTCCTATGGTGGAAGTGAGTATTTAGAAATTGCCTAAATTAAATTTTTAGTATCTCTTAATATTTTATCTTTAGTGGTGAATTCTGAATTACAAGGTCAATGTTTAAAAAGATGGACCGAGTTTATAAGAGAGTTTCCGACTTGGCCACTTTACTTTTGCAGTGCTTGCAGCATGGTTCAGGCTGAAATATCCTCATGTTGCAATCGGTGCCTTGGCTTCTTCTGCACCAATTCTCAACTTTGAGAACATCACTTCTCCATATAGCTTCAACAACATCATCACCCAAGACTTTAGGGTCCCTCTCTCAAACTCTTAAACTTTTTAACGTGTCTTCGGATATTATGTAACACTCCCTTTAACATATTAAAAATAGTTAGTTACAGTTTATTATTCGAAAAGTTATACTGCAGCTCCCATGACTATTAGTCAACAATACTTAGTTAAATGACAACTTTGTTGACTGGCTTGTTAATTCTCTTATTTAATTTGCAAAATTTCATCTTCGCAGATGGTTCTTTCGATTGTTGGTAGATAAACATTCGGACTATACTGCTTTCTCTATTCAACAAAGGCACAATAACCTATAAATGGTGCAAAAGAATATTACCGAGAATCCAGAGTAAAATTTTGCTTAAGATAAGATCATGAATAATTATTCATAAAAAAACAGTGAATAAGACAATGTTGGTGTAGGAGAACATTAACAAACAAAACCTACAAGTCGTATGGACTTGGAACATATATACAAATGTTGGGTGGTGTTTCCTTTTCAAACTTTCTAATTATATATTGATTTTCACATGTGGACAACAGAGTGAGAGTGAGAACTGTTACGGAGTGATCAAGAAATCATGGAAACAGATTGAAGACACTGCAAAACAGTCTGGCGGGTTGGAGTTTCTTCGAAAGTCTTTCAAAATTTGCAAGTAAGGACAATTTTCTTGCCAACCCTATTGCCCCTGTCCTCCATGTTCTAACCTAAATTGGAAAAACACTTCACCAAATCTCTCTCTCTCTCTCTCTCTCTCTCTCTCTCTCTCTCATATATGCACAAGTTTATTATATAATCTCTCTATTCAGAATTGAATGTCAATTTTTTTAGTGTTTATTTAAATACACACATAATAATTTTGCAAAGGAGTGATATAGAAAATGTCACCTTTAATTATTATTTTAGTTTAGTATAGCAATAACCCTTTAGCTTGTAGCAGTTGATGAACAATTGCTAATGCCAAGTGTTCAACTTCTATTTATGGCGCCATATATTAAGAAAGCTGTGAGATATGCTTTCTTAAGAAAAAGAGTTACTAAGACTTTGTTAGCAGAAGACGCTTAACCAAATAATAGGGATACTGGTACTCTAAAGAAGAAAAAGAGAGAGTAAATGTTCATATATTTATAACCATCAACTTGATAATCTAGTTTGCGTATGTCACTATTCCTACTCTAGTTGGGCACCATTTGTATTATTAGTTCGAATATCAATTTGAACATAAAAATTGCTACTTTACTGACATAACATTTTATTATATACATGATATCGTTTGTTCATAATTTAATTTGTATGTTGATGAATATGTGATAATTAAGTTAAATTTAGTCTCAACAAGCTATGACAAATTCGACTTAACATTTTATTCAGAGAAAATAATTTATATTTATAAGGTGATAATAATGTTGGTGAAAATATTTTGGACAGAAATGACACAAGTGCAGATTCTATCGGAAATTGGCTGAGCACAGCATATGTTTATACAGCCATGACGGATTATCCAACTCCTTCAAATTTTCTCAACCCCTTGCCAGCTCATCCAGTCAAGGAGGTACGACCCGGGTTTGTTGGTCTCTCGTGATTGTTGTTGAATAAAGTCAAAGTTTGAGATTGACTATGAAATTGTTTTTGTCCAGATGTGCAAGGCAATTGATGATCCAAAGAAAGGAAATAATACGTTCGAGAAGTTATACTCTGCTGCTAACATATATTACAATTACTCTGGAGATGCCACGTGCTTTGATCCGGATGACCATTCAGATCCTCATGGCCTTGCCGAATGGACGTGGCAGGTACATCCCATATTCAGATCTAGGTGACCGATTGATCAAATAATTAAAGATTTACCCGCTTTAAAACGACTGTTTTAACTGTATGATTAAATGACTCGATAATATATATATATATATATATATATATATATATATATATATATATATATATATATATATAGTACTGACGACAAAAATACATGTATGCACCCAAAAAAAAAAAAAATTGTCCATGTTCCCTCTCCCAAAGCCTTCTTGTTTTGTTTTTCTTCATAGACATGAACACATTCAATGGCTTGTGTTGAAGATTCTCTGCTTAAAAAAATAAAAATAAAAATTCAAAATTACTTGACTTGTTGCCTTGTCATATAAATCAAGGAATTGAAAATAAAATGTAAATTAGTAAAAATGAAAAATAGAGGATCATGTTATAGGATTGGGACCAATAATACTTTATTTTTTTCATTCAAAATTGGATGTGGACCACAAATAGAATACATAGCTTTTTCTTTCCAAGACAATATATAAGTTAATCAAAAGGTCCAAACAATTATATTTCTGAATGTAGAGAGTGTACGTTAGTCTTCTTACAACCATAAATAAATCAAATTAGGAAGTATTAGTGATGTAAAAGACATTTTTAAATCTCTTTTACTCTTTTTTTTTTAAAAATACTTTTATTTTTAAAGGGTAAAATAGTTATTTTTATAAATAAATAATTTAATTTAATGTTAAAAATTACTTATAATTTACTTCCCTTCCCTAATACCGAACAAAACCGATATAAATACATTTATCTCTCTTAGAGTAAGTAAATAGTGTCACTGGCCTTCCCGCTTCCCGCCCGTACCAAACAAATTAAAGCCTCAAGCTGGTCATGCGATGGTTGCCTTAAATTATTGATGTCGATCTAGAAGAAGATACCTCCTCGACTTTGAATTGGTCGAGAAGGTAATGTTGGGAAAATGTCATCCACTAAAGAGCAAAATGTGAGTGTTTCCATGAAGATCATGTGCTTCACAAGCAAATGTTGGATCTTACCTGTACCGTCGATTTCTCTATAATTACTAAACCTAATCTTCTTTGGATCCTGAACCACAATAGAGTCAAAATCTCAACAATAATTACCTTCCTTTCCTTTTTCATGAGAATAATTCTCATTTGAATCAGGTCTAATAGATTATATGGTATACAATCATGATGAAGAGATTGATATTTTTGTGACAGCAATGCTGATTTTAGACCACAAAGTACATATAGACATGTTACATATCAAAATTTTCCATTTCATGCTTACTAATTAGAAATGTCCATGAATTAAAGGGATTATAGTGATTGCCTTTCATAAGCCTGATTTTTTTTTTTTGTTACCTTCACTTTGCACTACTAGAGTATACTACTTTAACCTTGCTAGAATTAGAGACTTGGTTCTTTTTTTCTTTTCTTTTGCTGTTTTAAAATTGTCAGAGTTTAATCTCTAATATTTTAAATTATGAGTCCAAAACTCAAGCATCGAATTATTATACATATATATATTTTTTTAAAAATTATTTATTGGGGGAAGGAGCCTAACACCGAATTATTATATGTATGTGCATTGTTAGGATCTTTTCACCATGACTGTGTGAGCTCTTTCCGAAGATTAATACATTATCCATTTGGGTACAAAAACTGAATTAAAGGTGAAATGATTTATGATGAAGTCAGACACCATTTTCAAATGAATTTGTTTGATCAAATGAAAATTTTATTTTTCACTTTTTTTTTTTTTTGGTTGGTATTTTTGACAATTTCTGGAATTGAATAATTATCAGGCGTGTACGGAGATGATACTTCCTACGGACGGAAACAATGCGGAGAGTATATTTCCAGCCTCTACGTGGAACTATAGCGATAGAGCCCAATCTTGTGAAGACTATTTTAATGTCCAGCCCAGGCCCAACTGGATTACTACGGAGTTTGGGGCCCATGTGAGTATCTCACCCTTACCATTTCACGCCGTCTTTTTACTTTTTATTTTATTTATTTATTACTATTCATTACTTCTTTTCGGATCACGTGATCTAAATTTATTCATATTAGGAGAGAGACAATTTTTCTCTTAATATGAATAAATCAGGACTACATGGTCCATTGAACCATTCTCCATATCATAAGTTTCTATTACTATTACTAAAAGAACCCCGAATTCGGGGTGAGTGCTAATACTACACCAGGAACCATATCCGAATCCCTTTTATAAGATTAGTCTTATTTTGATAATGAGTAGTTGGTGTAATATTTAAGAATTTTAGAGTTCAGACATTATCTTCGAATAAGAGTCACATTTTGTGAGCGCTTTGCAACTTAAATCCGAATTAGTTTCACTATTGGTTTATTAATACTAGACGTCCCCACAGAGATATCAAAAAATAAAAAAGTACCATAACTTTTTTTATTATATGTTTTACTATTTAATTTGGACAAAATTGTTTTGGTTTTGTAGGATATTAAGAGGGTTTTGAAGCGATTTGGAAGTAACATTATCTTCTTTAATGGATTAAGAGATCCATGGAGTGGCGGAGGGTATATGCTTCTTTCCAGCTCTCTCATCTACATTTCCACCATTATTTTTCTCCTTTTTAAAATTTCACTCATTTTCCTTTGGTATTATTCTTAATGTCAGGGTGCTGAAGAGTATATCAAAGAGTCTAATTGCTATTGTTGCAAAACAAGGTCAGTTATTCCATTATAACATCCTATGTAATTTTCTATTTAAATTATAATAAAAGTGTCATGGAAAATATAACATAGAATTCATATTATAATAAAAGTGTTATGGAAAATATAAGATCAAAGCAGAGCAAAACATACCTTAAAAATTAGAAAAGGCGTCTAATTTAGAATAAGATGGAGGGTCTAAAAACACTTCTATTAAAAAATATAGAGAATATCTTATAACTTTAGAAAGATTTAATTACCATAATTAAAGTTGAAAAGGAAAAAAGAAAAATGACTGTAGCAATGCAAGTCCATTGGCTATGCTTGCATGATTTTTAAAAACACTAATATTTATCGAAATTTTATATGTGTTTTGAAAAAAATTAAAAAATTTCGCCCCAAGAATTTTTTTTTTTGCCGTTTTTATTGCCCCAAGAATTTTTTTGCTGTTTTTTTTATCACTTGAGCTCTGTAATTCTATATGCTGTTGCAGTTTCGCCCCCAACACCAAATTCCTGGCTTAGTCCCTGTATGCTTGTTTGGGCTTTAATATTGGATATACTGGGCTGAACCTATTAATGGGTCACGGCATTTTACTGAAGCCCAAATGGGTGTTTGATATTACTTTCAGGTGCACACCACGTAGATCTTAGATTCTCAACAAATGAGGATCCAGAATGGCTTCGAAACATAAGGAAAAAGGAGATCAAAATTATTGAGCATTGGATTTCTCAGTACCAACGTTCTTTATAGCCCTTTTCTTCTTTTTTATTTCTTTCAGATACTGTAATAATATCTCTCTCTCTCTCTCTCTCGGGTAAGTGAAATAGTTCTAATTGTACACCACTTAGGATATACTAATAATCGTAAAAAATAATTAAATTATTCATACTCTTTTTTCCCCCTTTAAATCGCATAGTATTTTGTTTTGTTTAACAAAATATATTTGTATATTTTGATATTTGATATTTTATTTTTATTTTGGTTGATAATTTGGACTTACTACAATAAAATATTTTATTTTTAAAAAAAATATTAATATCACGGCAAGAGTGTCTGAACTCAAAATCAATTCAAAAGCGTTAAGTCAACTATGTTAGCTTCTTGACAACTACAATAAGATACTCAAAACTGCTTTGTGTCTAGATTGAGTCTGTCCCTGATTTGAGTTTAAGTTAAATTTTCTTTGGAGTGAGTCTGAAACTAAAATCTGAAACATTAAATAATTTAGAATCTAGTTTGAATTTGACACCGGTTTGAAATCGAAATCAGAATCGCAGATTGACACTCAATCTAGAAATTGATTCATTAATTCTTTTTTAGCAAGAGTATTTGATTCTCTGTCCGTTCTCAAATATCTGTCGCCTAGACATACTTTATCAGTTTTTTAATTATCTGTCACTTTATGAAACTAAGAGAGTATTAAATGTATTTTTTTTCATACTTACCCTTGTCTTTAATTAATTCAGTCAACAATTAATTTGAATTATCCCAACATAAATGTATTAATTGAAGATTAAAAATGTCTATCTATTTTTAAATTAATGTATCTTAATTATTTTTTTAATTTGAGTGCACTATTTTAAAACAACATATAAATGAAAACGGTGGAAGTATTAAGGAAAGAACATGAGGTCGCAGAAAATGCAAATGGAAACAAGAAACTTTATAAATTAATGAAAGCTACTCATACAATAAGGTAATTAGCTGCAGTGAGAATGTGAAATACTGATAAGATATAAATGACACTAATTTCCAAGTCAATATTGTAGTCCCAATTAATCCAGACATAAACGTATAATTATGCTCCTTCCCAATTATTTTTTCTTCCTAGGTAATTGGTCACACAAACAACGTCAAACATTGAAATATTGTTTGTCCTCTTTGAAAAACTACTCTTTAACAACAACGTTAATGAAAGAAAACAAATACTAAAAGATAACCTAATTAATCTAACCAAACAGTGAGTCAAGGGAATTGACAAGGCACTTTCTATCACGTTCAAAATGTTTTAAGTTACTTTTAATTGCTTGTAGTACTGCCATTGTCTGGAAAACAAAAGGAATTTATATATATATATATATATATATATATATATATATATATATATATATATATATATATATATATATATATATAAAACGTTGATTAGAATACTATCGAGTACGAATCACTAAATTGTTTATTGCCTAAACCAGTAATCCCCTAATTTCATAATATAAGTAGTTTAAAATATTATTAAAATTTATAGAAACCAAATAAAATGTATTATGTTAGTCAAAATATTAATATTACTCTCTTAAATAGGATTTATATATCACTAATTCTATTTAAAAAAGTAGTATTAATATTTTGACTAATAAAATATTTTATTTTAATTTTCGTTACATGTACTAAACAACTTAGGAAATGAACGGCGTATATATATTAGATGGAGTAATGAAACACGAGATTCCTCGCTAATTTAATCATATTCCATGCATGGGCTCCATAATTTGAAGCATACTTTACACGTGGTTTGCTAATGGTCATAACTGATAAATTAAAGAAGATCTAAATCATTGCAAGTCTTAATATTTGACACCATTAACGTCATTCCATATGGAAAATGCATGCATTTGAACGGATAAGACTAATTATTATTTCAACCACAAATATATGCTCCCTCCTTACAAAAATAATGTTAAGACTTCAAAATTTTCCCAAAATAATATTAATATTTAGAATATTAATGAAATATAATAAACTTTTACTACCGTTTTACCCCTTTCTTACTTTTTTTTAAACACTATTTCAACTTTCAAGTAGTTAATGGGGATATATTAATCTTTTATTTTTGAGTCTTATTATTATTTTTAGAAAAAAAATTAATCTGTGAGAAAAGTCAAAATGTTAATATTATTTTTTTGGATATAAGAAGTATATTTTAGTCAACATAATTTTACTCATTCGTATGGTCAACATTTTTCTCATTCCAAATTTCAATGATGATAGAATAACTATTAATATCGTATCAATCTAATTTTAATCGTTGGAGATTTAGGCTCAATTTGGATTGATTTTTTTTTGGGTTTGAATTTAAGTTTTGGCGAGAGAAATTTAAATTCAAATTTTTTTTTCTTTAAATAATCGTTCAAGTTCAAATTTTTGTCTCTAAAATTGGCGAGAGAAATTCAAATTCTAAATTTTTGAGGCCAAAATTTGGAATTGAACGATTATTTGAAGAAAAAAATTTGAATTTAAATTTTTCCTGCCAATTTTTTAGTTTTTCCCGCCAAAACTCAAATTCAAACCCAAAACAAAACTCAATCCAAGTTGAGCCTTAATTCAACAGTTAAGAATTGTCTATAAACATTTATCTCTATCGTTGAATCAAACAAATTAACTATATATGAAAATTGGTTCAACACAGTCTAATTATCAACACCAGCGCCAAAATCAATTTTCCCTTTGAACACAGTCCAATTATAAACATTTAAATGGCGGCTATACATAGTACCTCTACAAAGTCAAGAAAACATGTATGGAGAAGACTAAAAGCTAATTGGCAATTTGACACCCTCATTTTCTAACAAAGGAAAGCAAAATGACACAATAACTAAATAAAGGTTTGAAAAGATAACACTAAAGCTAAATTTCTCTTGACGAGGATTTGATTTATACTGAAAAAAAGACTCGTAGCGATTGATAAGAAATTTCTGAATTATTAGTTCAAAGAATTTGAGACCGAGAAAAGTAAAAATTGTTTTTCACTATATTTAGGGAGATGAAGGAATGTTTCAAAGTGTTGAAGCAAAATTGAAAATGATATGTTAAGAGATATAGCGCAGTTGACAAATTCGCTCATCTCATTTTCGATTTTTCAAGGCATGTTTAAGGAAAAGTAGCGAGTATCAGTCAATTAAGATGCAATTTTAACGTATACTCGTCTTGCACAATTCTAATCGGATTAGTCAGATATCCGAAAACCGGCACAAATAATAAAAAAAATGATGATGAAAGGGATGAGGTAAGGTGTATTTTTGAAGTCTTCTTCGGCTTTACTATTTGTGTTTTTTCTCTTCATACTTGAAAGCAAGAATCAAAGTTAGGCTAGGTCAGTTTAAGTCAAAGAGAAAAAAAGATGATAAAAAAGGGCAATATTGTAAACACGTGGAAATGACTTTTCAAAGTCCTTGTCAACTCCACTTGATTAAAAAATTAAGTCCCTACTTTCTGTCTCATTTCCTATTTCTTCAATAAAAAATTACTAATTTTTTTCGGAGGTTCCACTATTTTTTTTAAATTATAATTTTTTTTAATTAAAAAATTAACACATGACAATTTACAGGAAACGGGATAAAGAATGAGGACATACGATTTTTACCGACCAATGATATCTCTATATCTTGCAAATTCTAAATTAACCATGTCTTTTCTTCAGCTACAAACCTTACAAAATAATTATGCTAAACCTATGTTTTCTTTTTCTTTTTATTTTTACACTTTTTATTGAACTTTATTGAATATAAGTTAATTATTGTGGGTGCAATATTTAAAACAAAAAACTTAAAAGACTTTCAAAAAGGAACCAATCCAAGTTAATAGTTATTGTGACAAATGCATATTTCTTTTTCGCAGTGGAAGTCATGGTCACAAAGGGACCACTCTCCATCTCCTTTGCCTTTTAATATTAGTATTACTTTGGGACCTTTCCATTAGTACTCTAGTACATCTTGATATTGTACAAAAACAATAAGAGATGAAGAATTAGAGGACTACTCCACATATGGTCTGATACAAGGGCGGATAAGAGGGTATTTGAGGTGCTCGATCGCACAGGGTCTTAAAAAATTGGGGGCCTTAATTTTGTGTTAGATATATATGTATATATATGTTTGTATTTTGTTGAAGAATGATAAAAAATATTTATATTTTAAAATTATGTTTAAAATATTTTAGAACATTTTGGAGAACAAAAATTAATATACAATTGCAGTGATTTTTTTATTTTATTTTTTTATATTTACATTAAAGTCACCTTACTCCGGTTACGTAGAGCCTAATTTTAAATTTCAGCACTGGACACTCAAAATGTTTGAGAAGCTCTTGGTCCGATATGTTAGAAAATTTTGATTTGAACGTAACTCCACTCTCAAAGAAAGTACTTACTGAGGAAGATGATTGTTCAAATATTATAAGAAATAATTTTACTCGCAATTTAGTCGAGTAAGGTAAACTTGATATACATATATCTCATGCGTAGGATTTAAAATCTGAATCATTAAGCTTCTAAGACTAGACATTTGATGGTAGCAATGACTGATCTTACAACTTTAGACATGCGCCTAACACAATGCTTTCTTCTAATTGATTACAAATAATCAACTAATTAAATATTGAATCATATAAATATACGAACAGAATATTGTGGAATCATCATTCGCCACGCATAAGGCATCAGAAACTGGTCCAAAATTTCTTCCCCCATCCAGCCATCCTTGTGGTACCCTCTCTCTATATCTCCTTTTGCCAATGAAGCAAGAAAAGGAAAGCTGCTAGTTGCATGCAGAATTGCAGAAAGGAGAAATATCATAAAATGATGGACTTTTTTTGCACTTCTAAGATGGGCACACAGAACACACTGTAGTACAAGTTTAAAATCCCGTATGTAATGTATGGGCTATGCATCTTCTGTCCCCGTTCGGTCTCTCATTTCCTATTTGCACCAATTAAAAAATAAAATGTGTTAATTTTTTAATTAAAAAAAAATATAAGCTAAAAAAAATAGTGAAACCCGTAGAAAAAAAGTGAACACGAGTCAAATATTTATTCGTGAGAAAAGAAACGGGACACAGAATGAGGACAACTGATTTTTGGCCATATGTATGGGATGTGGGGCTAAACGTGGGCCGAGCTATTGGGTGAGAGAGTTGGTCAGTGGTCTAGTGGGGCCCATTTAGGAGGGGAAGTCCATGCACGCCTTCCCTCTGCAGCTTAAGGACCATTTTGGAGGCAGACCAGGCCGAGATAAACAGCTGGAAAAGGATAGACGTGGATTCTTCTATAATCATCATCTAGCCCTATGCTATTTTTAAATTTTCAGATGATTTATTATTTTATGACTGTTGTCAAGTTATTTAACCCGACTAATTGAATCGTGGCTGAATAAACATTTGAGCTTGTTGGTAGAAAATGTGACATTTGAGCTTGTATGCAAAATTCTAAATAGTTGTAAATGTGATGAGATAAATTAAGATGATTTAACTTTAAATGATTTATTATATTATCTTATAAAAAATATTAAAATAATAATAATTGATTCTAAACATTTTTTGCATATGCATGACAATTTATTGGCTTATAAATTGTTATTTAAATTTTTGGCAGTTGGCTACCAATTGCATGCAAGTTTGGAACTCATAATATAGTGATAGGTGGTTCTTTGTTTGAATGCTAAAATTAGTAGTCCACTAGCACCCTGCATGACATGGGCAAGACTTTCAAATCTCCCTCAAAGTTAAGTAGAGGAGCCGATAATCATAAATATTTCACGTAATAATTATAATAAAATACATTTTACCGGATCATAAATTATGCCTCCGAGTCACATTTTATTATAAGTAGCTTAATTTAATTAGTTTCACTTTTAGTTCTCTTTCGAATTACACAAAAAAAAGAACTGAATGTTATAGTAATACATTTGAAATTTTAATTAAATTAGTCGGATTAATAATTGATATTGGTCAACAAAAAAAATATATCTTATTTTTTAAACAAAAAATCTCCGTGTTTGTTAGTCTTGGAAAATTGAAGATTAGGCAGTTTTATTTTGTCTCTAATCGAAAAAGGGCAGTAAGATGAAGCAAAACAAGGCACGCTTCTTCATTTCATAATTAGAATAATTCGGTTTAATATTCGATTTTTAATTTTAAGAAATTAAATTATCGAATATATTAATTTTTTAAATAATTTGATTTGATTTTTTAAATAATTTCCGTATTCGCTTTTTATATAATTTCGGTTCGATTTTTATAAAATATTAGAAAATCAAAACGAATACGAAATTTATTTATAAAACCGAACCGAATAATAAATGCAACTACCTGACTAACTACTAGTACTAATAACAATATTATTCTTTCTAAATAAAAGAAAAAAAAACAAAAATGTACCAAGAGATAGATTCATCACCACCTAGATTTCAGGGCAAAAAATCCTCTGTCCCCATTTGTGTATGTCCCTGTGTCCCCAACTAATCACAATTCACCATGTGTATATATAATTGAAACAAATATTTATATAGTAAATTCTGATTGGTTAGGGATACGGGGGGGACATACGCGGACGGGACGGGGACAGAGGATTTTCACCCAGATTTCAGAGTCCAATATTACGGTAATTTTAGATAAAAAATAAAAACGAAAAATAAAAGCCCAACAAAACGACTTCCAGATTGTGTATGAACGGGATCTTATGGCCGGTCCGTGTCAAGACGTGTAACCCTTCAAGTTTGAGGTCCCCTACCCCTTTATTTTCCATAATCTGAGAATTGAAATTTTTTTTTTGGAGAAAAATAATAATTTTGAATTCAATCTCAATTTTAATACGGCAAATTGGCACCCCAGATCTAAAATCTATTTAAGATTTTTACGAAAGGTCTAAAAATAATATTTTTACACTGTTCCATCTAAAAACAATTTACAATTGGTAGATTCCATCCTTCCTCAAAAAATTAGACTAGTCAACTGTTAATTTAAAATTTGAAGTTAGTCAACTCTTTTAATATGAGGGGCATTTTCGAAAATTTGTAACCATTTAAAACCTGACCCGATCCATTTTAACCCGCGACCCATAGAATATTCTGGGAAACTCTTATTTTTCCCCGAACTCTTTAAATCCTCAAAAAAAAAAAAAATACAGAAATTTTTATTAATTTTCAAAGCTATGGAGAACATGAACTCGTGATAAATCCATGGTGGAGAAACCGATAAGGAAATTTCCAATATTTTAAAAAAATTCCTGACCTCTATGGAATTGATATGATTTACTTTCAGCGATTTGATATGATTTTCTCTTTCTAGTTTTTGTTGATCTTGACGAGTGGTTGTGATGATTTTTTAAATTAATAGTCTACCTGTATCTTGGCAAGGCAAAAATCTTAACATGTTTTTGCAGCCATGGCGGGTTTTGGCCTTCCCCCTGATTGAATGGAAGATTTTGAGCCTTCTTTGGTCCCATTTCGACCCTGTGGTGGAGAAACTGATAAGAAAATTTCAACGCCGATGAGCTGCCTTTGACATCACCGCCGATACCGCAGCTCCGCCCCCACAACCAAGACTAAGTCCGACCACCACCTGAAGAAATTCCGCCGCCGCCTCCTCCTCCACCAAGACCAAGGATGCCGACTTCCGTTAAAAATCTTTGAGAAATTTTCTTCAAAAAAAAATTGGAGAGAATTTAGAGAAGTGGCAAAATGAAATGGACATTTGACCCTGTAGTCGAACCACCACCACCACCTGAAGAAATTCCGCCGCCGCTTCCTCCACCAAGACCAAGGATGCCAACTTCCGTTAAAAATCTTTGAGAAATTTTCTTCAAAAAAAATTGGAGAGAATTTTACGGAGTTAAAAATTTAGGGTTCTTTACCAAATCGAATCGACATCGGGGATTTTTAGCTCTGTTGAGCTTCTTAGTCCTGGAAATTTTTTACCTTTAAAATCTCCTAATTGCGAAATGAACAAATCAAATGGAGCTGCTAAAGCTAGTTTCTTCAGTTATTCTGATCCTTTTTCATCAGTTTTTTTTTTCTTCTGGAAATGAAGCATAAAAAAAAGAAGGGAAATGTAGGTGTGGGTGATGGGAAAATCGGGTCTGATTTTAAATGGGTAGGATAATTGAAAGTGTCTACTATTACAAATTTCCGAAAATGCCTCTCGGATTAAAAGAATTGACTAATTTGAAAATTTAAATTAACAGTTGACCAGTCTAATTTTTTACGGAAGGATAGACTTCACAAATTGTAAATTATTTTTAGATGAAACAGTGTAAAAACATTATTTTTAAACTTTTCGTAATAATCTTAAATAGATTTTGAACCTGGACGTCAATTTTCCTTTTAATACTCAATGCGAGAAATTCATCATCATTGTTGTCCTTAACGTAAATATAATACAGGGAAAAGTAAACTTTAAAGAAAGAGAAAATAAAATTCTGCATAAGATAGATATTGAGCCTCCAATTATGTATCAATTTTTGGGAAAATTCTGATATAGACCTGGGCTATATGTGGGGTTGTGGACCACTTGATCCAGAATTAACCGCATCACCTCTTTTGATTAAAAAAAAATTATAAGGCCCCACCTATTTTTATTATTTTAATCAAAACTGTGATGTGGCTGAATGTGGACCAAGTGATCCATGACCACTTGGTGGCCTAGGTCCACGACAGAATGCTTCCAATTTTTGCCAATTTGGACGAGGTGTCATCGACGATCCATAAATGAGCTTATTTAGTTGGTCTCCCCTTTTCTTCTAGAGGCTTGCTTAATATAAGGTTACGAGTTTGAGTAACTTTATAAGTGATTTTATATCATATTAATATGTTATCTGTACAAATTCTAACCAGCTTAGTTAGTGTAGCATACACAAATACTTGTTTAAGAAAAAGGTAAGTGTAAGATTATTGCATAACTAATTGTCTTGTTATCGATTACTTGACTCATGATAATAAAGTTGCAGCTCAAGCGGTAAAACGTTTTTCGTTCAACCAAAAAATTAGAAGTTCGAGTTACGAAAAAGGGAAAGTAAAGAACCACAAATAGGAAAAACGGATGATTATTTGACTCATAATTTAAAAAAAGAGGTCAAACAATAAAGGTCAAACACTGAGAACTTAAAAAAATTGTAAAGTTAACATTGGTACTAATGAAATAATGGACTCATTTGTTTTTACATTTCAAAATGTTGAAATAATTTTCTGAATTATTAGAGATTTGTTCGTCTGTTGAGCCATATTATCTCAAAGATTGGTCTAGATATTTTACATTGTTATTCCCTTTTATATTTTCTTCGGAAAAGAGAACAAACTTCCTCATATTTTGTGCAAAAATTGCAGACACCACCAATCATATACACGCTGGCTCTAGTACCGAAGGGGATAAGTTTCACACACGCGCGAGACTTATACTCGTTCGTCGAATTAAAATTTTGACGTTCAAAAATATGATTTTTTTTATTATTATATGAATCAATTCAGTGTGGACTTTTGCGTTCAAAATTAGACACATCTAGGTTTGCAAACAGATACAGATCTGTCTATTCCGAATTCATATCTTTTTTTAATTTTTTCTACCGGATCCGAGTCCGGATCCAGAATATGTGGTTACTAAATTCGTCCATTCAGATCCGAATATGAATCTGGTAAAATCCGTTTCAAAAAGTCAAATCCTCTTTTCTGCTTTTCTATTTTGGCTGATTAAAAATATATTTGTTTAATCTAACAATCTTACATATCAGATTCTACTTCACCCCAATTATACTATAATCCACAAATAATTCTACGAACTAAAATACAATACATAATCATAATATTTTTTAAAGTTCAAAATTCAAATAAAAATATAACTAGCACTTGAGCCGTTGAGCCAAAGCATCATAGGCGCTTCAAAAGTGGCGGCGGCTCTCGGCTATGATGAAAAGAGAAGTAAACGGTTGCAAATTTTGATGAAAAGAGAAAGAAACGATTGATTGAATAACATATGTTTTATAACTTTTATTCATATACTTTCATATATGATGATAAAATTAGGATATGCTTATATGTGAACTGATCTAAATGTTAAAAAAAATATGCATAAATGGATCCGGGTCTAACATATACGATTTTTTATATTTCATATCCGTAACCGTTTTATTACTCTTATACGGATTCGAATTCAGATACGAGTATATGAGTCTGGTGTTCTTACCGAATCCGAACAATTTTTTCGAATTCGAATCGAATACGGGTCTAAATCCGACCTGTTTGTAGGCCTAGACACATCATTACATAATTTTCCCTCTCTTTATCTCGTGATAACATGTGGCTAAATTTGAACTTTTCTAAAACTTTAGGTAAATTATCTGGCATTTCATTATATGCCGATGAAGCATTTGTTTATCAAACCTATGGATCTTTTGTTGATCTTTCTAATCTTAATATAATTGAGATGCGTATCAACCTCTGGATTATGGTGCATTGCTCTTGGCCTTGCTAGACTCTTAAGATCATGTTTGGTTAGTTACATTAACTTGTCCTACTTTTCTTTTTAAATAAAATGAACTGGTCCTCTAGTTTACTACTATATATACATTTTTTGTTCTAGTGTGTGCTTATCACGCTTTACTGAACTAATTTGAATTGATCAGTCACTTAATCTGATCACTAAGAGAATTATTCAAAATAACCACTAGTTATTTTAGAACAACATATGTTTGGCTTTAAATAACTATCTCGATCATAAAAGGAAACGCTTCAACAATTTAAATTGATTCAACAAGGTATGGGGTTGTTTGAATTGGCCATGACTAAGAGAGTTATACTCAAGAACAACACTAGTCGTTTAGGAACAACAAATGTTAATACCTATCTCGATCTTCATGTCAAACGAGTTTACGATCCAAATTGATTCAATACGGTGCTAACAAAATAATTGAGGATTAGAATCTGATCAGTGACGGATCTAGGGGAAGAGACGATTGCCCCAAACATTTTGAAAAACGTCACATTTTCTATTAAAAGCCTATTACATTACCCTCCAACAAGAATTTTTATATCCGCTCCTGAATCTATATATATATATATATATATATAAAAGTTGTCTTAAACTAATGGATATACTATTGACATACCACTCGAACACCTCGATAATGAAATTTATTTATTTTTCTAGGAAAACTTGGTCATTGTAGTTTCACGTGTACCATGGATTACTTTGTAATTAATTTGAAATAATCAAAATATTTATTTATATAAATGAGTGTTCTATGATAGGGCGTCACAGGTAGGTATGATGACTCGGGAATAGAGGAAGAACTCAAGAACAGGGTCCCGGCTCCTATGCGGAACACCTTTTGTTCCGTACGATGGGGGACACGCTCTCAATCGTCGGATGAGATTTTTTAACGGTTCAGATTTGGAGAGAGAAAAGTTTTGTTTTATTATTTTTTAAGTCAGCCGCAACTTTTTTCTCTCCAGATCTGGATCGTTCAAAATATCATCTGACGGCTGGGATTGTTCTGCACCTACGAAACTTTAGCTGTTCCGCACAGGAGCCGGACTGCAAGAACAGATATGGGCAAAAATGAATAATTTGTGCTTTTACGATATCTCATCTCATTATCTTTTTCTTTTTTTTAACAGATCAAAAATTCATCACTTTCCTCAAATATCTAATGAAGTTGTCTTTTTCCTCCAGCATTTGACAAAACAAAACCTGTTGCTTTTAAATAAATAAAATTATTACACGAAAACCCTGAACAAATAACATGCTAGATTCCTTTTCTTCTTCTTTTTTTATGAATAACATGCTAGATTCCTTACTCAACAAGTATTTTGCTTGAAATATTCTAAAGCATAAGGAAGAAACCTGTCCATAATCAAGCAAGAACCTCATTTTGTAAATCACCATTCAACATTATTAGTCTCGATCATAGTGGATTTAAAACATATAAGAGTTAATGAGCGAATTATTCATTTCGTATCAAATTATCTGTTCACACAAATAGTTAATTTATGATAGTTTTTTTATATAATTCTTGCATTCAATGTTAGAGAGAATAACAGAGAGAGAAAATAAGGTAAAATTAAATAAGATCGTATTTAACATTTACCATATCTTATTATACAATTTGATGAAAACTTAATTTACCAAAATACAAAGATCACAGATAATTTGATCTGAACGGACTACATATTAACACATGGTAGTAATCTTAAAGACAATTTAGTCGATGAAATTCTTACTTGTAATTTAAGAAGAAAACAAAAATCTTTTCACATAACAATTTCGTGTTTAAAATGATTTTGAGGGTTACTGCCATCTTTATCCCGATTTTGACGTATTTATATTTATTTACTTATGTGAAACCATGGTGTAAGGTAATTCCTTGACTTTGTTGTTGAAAATTGAAATGATGGGGGGAATTGTATCACAAATTGCGGTGGAAGATGAATTTGATCTTTGATACTCCCTGTATTTCTCAATATAGGCCGTTTAGAACACTTTGAAAAAATTAACGAACTCAAACAAAAAATAATTTTTCCACCACAATTCCAATAATACTCCTTCTTTCTTCATTCTCTTTCACTTTTCCAATAAAAGATACGTTGAGAGTATAATTGAAATAAATTATTGACACCTAATAAAAGACATGTAAATGATAATTAATTTGGATACATATATATATCTCCTAAACGATAATTAAATGGGAATGGAGGGAGTAGTAAAGAAGATGAGGCAAGAAATATTGTTTGTATTGGAGATGTATAGAGAGACCAATACCTCTATTAAATATACATGTAAAATGTCCGGATGCAAAGAAAATAAATAAATAAATAAAATAAAAATTTGATGATATAAAGGTCGTTGGAAGTATTGTAAGAAGATCAAAAAGGGTGTCTGTATTTACCTGGAAACTGAGGTGGGGTTTGTCTGATTCTTGAAACAAGACACACAGATATACATATAATTGTGTAACTCAATCTTAGTACCGTTCTTGTGATACAGCTCACTCACAAATTGAGTGAAATTCACATTTGCAGATAAACCCCGCACAATTAATGTCAATTCCATAAGAACGGTGATATAATTGAATTTTTCAATATAACTAATACTTCTTTGAAATAACTACTGCTACTTGTGTGTATATAGATAGTTTGAAGTCATCTGCCCCCATTTATTATTTTATCTTAATTTTAAAATTTATTCGTATCCTACTTTTTTTTTATAAAGATTTCTCAATTATTTATATGTTCTATGTGATATTTCTATCTTACCGGTATAAACAGTCTGAATTATATAAGAATAAGACAGTTGTCAAGTATGTAATTGTAAGTGAAGTCAAGCTAACGAGTTGTGTTTCAACACTAGCACATGCATACCGTGACATTTAAGAACGGATGAGAGTCATTTCTAAAACCTCGTTATATTCACCTTGAATGGATTGGGAACAACGAGGAATATTGTCAATTAAGTGATAGTAATTATTGTTAGACATATGAAGCATGATTCGAACCCTCACGTGACATTAGCATGATAATATATAATACTACTTCCATTCCTAAATATAAGACTTTCATTATATATTTTGAAAATTAATGAAGTAAAAATTAGAATGTTTTTTGAATTAAAATATTAAAATTATTATCTTAAATAGAACTTGTATGCCACTAATTCTATTTAAGAGAGTAATATTGATATTTTAATTTTAAAAAATCATAATTTTTGTTTCATTTATTTTCGAAACATGTAATGGAAATCTTATATTTAGAAATGGAGGGAGTAGAAGATATGATGATAGAAAAAAATCTTAAAAGATATATAGACTGTCTATCTGTATAATATAAAGGAGAAAGGGACAGAGAGATGCCGCAAGTGATTTTACATGTGATTAATGTGAGAGAGGATGAATATGTACATGAGGAGAGAATTCAAACACGAATGCAAGAAAAATCAAGAATGTTATTTCTTATTGGACAAATCTTATCTCATCTCCAGAGACTTTCTTCTCTCTGTGGGTTTACTGGAAACTTTAGATCGGTGCATTTTATTTATTTTTCTTGTTTTAAAAAAATAAAATAAAATAAATTCCCTCGACAAACAGGCATATTTTAGCTAATATCGTCTTTGACTTTCAATGGATCGGACTTATTTTGCAAAAGGGTGATGCTATAATCAATCAATTGGCTAAAATCCTTAAAAATCTCCAAATTGATATTTTTATTACCCATTATGTTCTCAATGTATTTTCCCAATTTTTTTTTTACTACAATTATATAAAAAAATAGAAAGTTTAGGCTGACCTTTATTATTTGACCTACTCCTACTGCCATAAACATCCACCTAGTCTATTAATCAACCACTTCAAGTCTTTAAAACATCAAATCCCACATCCAACTCCAATAATTTTTACTTTGAATCCCATGTTAAATAAAGGTACCGGATTTTTTTTTTTTTTTTTTTATGTATTATTCTGACAAAACAAACCAAATAATGGTTTCCAGGTTCCTTTTAAAAAATGTACCTGGATTTTTTTTTATATATATCGTTCCTAGATGCATGGCTTAAACAAAAAATGGTTTCAGAAATCGTACATGGCTTAAACAGTGTGCTTAACACTATCCTAAAAAAACATAAAGTTGGTAAAAAATAGCTGTAACTTTTTTTGGATGTATTCGTTGCTTATCAAACACTAACTAATTGTTAGTTAGTAAAATAAGTCAATTTAGTGAAGAGACTATAATAAGGAAGGAAATAATTTTCATTACTAACTGGATAATTCATAGGATTACATTACAAACAGGAAAAAAAACAGAAGAAAACAACAAAACTGCTGGGCTAAACCCAACAGTTAAACTAGTTTGAGTACAAACAACAAAATTAAATCCAGAAACTACTGGATAAAAACTAACAATACAACTAAGCTGACAAGCAGTAGCTACAATCCTACAAAAATTACATTCTAATAAGTGGTCTACAAGTACCCTACAAAAAACTTTTTTCCATCCTTCAAAACGTCCCAACCAGTCCCCCACTATTACCCCACTGTCCCCCCCCTCCTAACCCAACTAACAGTACCCTCCTCTCCAGTCTCATAACCAGAGAAACTGGAAGATAAGCTCAATGTTAGGTTGGGTGTATCCGCCCCACCAGACTCCGACCCAGAATTAATATTGATTGGAAACTCAGGAGACCCTTGAATAAGGGAAACCAGATTCCTAGTTAGAGGCGGTGGAGGTGAAGGTTGTGGGATCGCAATTGTGCATGGTGGAGTGACATATCCAGCAGGCGTACTTTGAAGAATACGTGATTTTGGTGTAGAGTTGGGTGGAAAACATGAAGGTCGTAGCCTATTTCTTTCCGGAACAGGTAAAGACCAAGAGTAGTTGAATGTCTCGGTTCTTTCAAGATCACCGAGGATCCTATTCGAGTTTGTGAGACTAGGGTTTCGTACAGTGCAAGCCCTGAGCTGACGAGCTCCAAAGTCTCAGCCAACATCTCAAGCGTCACTCTCAGCTCTATCCTATCAGCCGTGATTTCATTGTCATGGAGTGCAAAGTTGAGTGAATGAGAGATCCTTGAACGTTTTGATGAAGATGAAGAAGCAATATCTTTTTTTTTTTAGCTTTGGTTTTTTTACTAAGTTCCACCTCCTTAGCCATTACTATTTATACTCAAATCCAAACCAACCTCAGAAGCTAAATATTAATGGTGATAGATTGATTTGATGGTGGTGCCGGAATAGAGGAAGTGAGACGTAGGAGGAGAGGTGGAGTCTATAGTCTTGCAGTAGAAGAGAAGAAGAGAATTAGAAAAAAGAAGTCATACAAAACCGAATTGTAATTATTTTGTAAGTAGGATGACTGAAAAACACAAGGAGAGGGGGGGGGGGTGAATTGGGTTTTTATAAAAAGTGGCTTCTTTTTCTTTGAGATATAGAAGTGTAGAACTTGTATATGAAGCTTGGAGATTTGTAGAGCAAATATGAAAACAAGAAAAGCAAGACACCGGATTTAGAGTGGTTCGATTCACAAAGAATCTACGTCCACTACCTTGAGTTTCTCCCAAGGATTTTCAACAACTTCACTAAGAAGATCTTTTTACACTTGTGGCTAACTCACAAAGAGTTTTACTCAAATAACCACAATTACAATCAACACTCACTAAGAGTACAAAGCCCAACACTAAGTAGGACTAAACACAACTAATACCCAATCACTTAGAAAGGGAAAGATGAAGATATAAAGATACAATTTTCACACTCAAGAAGTGGAGTATGGATACCTTTTAAGATCACACTTTAATGCTCTTTTGAACTTTTGAATTCAACACTTTGTATCTTGCATATATGAGAAGGATATGAACTTTTTAACACATAAAAAGAGATGGATATGCTTTTGAAGAGTTAGAGCTTTTGTATATTCAATGTAGATCAGTTGTGGTTGTTATCTTGTGAATATACAGCTTTTGGGCTTTTATACTTTTCAAAAAGTCCAAAAAACGACTTTAAAACGGTCAGATAACGGCTAGTTTATTTCAGAGTTCGGTTGACCTAACAAGGATCTCGGTTGACCGAGAAGGCACTTCGGTCGACCGAAGTTGGCCATAGGTCGACCGACCTGTTTTGGCACAACTCTCTGTCTAGCTTCGGTTGATCCGAGGCAAGCTCGGATGATCCGAACTTCTGAGCTTTGAAAGATGTTGTTTTGACCCTTGTATTGATATCTTTTGAAGTCTAAAAGGTTTTCTCAAAATGTAACAAGTAAGAGCATTTTGAAAATCGTTTTAAAAGACTTAAACTTAGAAATCAAAGGCTTTTGAAATACGAACACATGTAAAGCTCATTTTGAAACTTAGCCTTATGAAAACGTGTTTAATATGTATGCAAGACTATAGTGTTGTATTCTTAAGTTCATTTAGAGCATTGGTTAGAGAGCTTAAAAGATAATGACTGATAAATATAAAGCTATCCTAACCAAACCTAAGTCTTCAATCTTCAATCTTGATGATATGTGCCTTGAAGATCTTGTTTATAGCTTGATTGAAGAACTTAGAGCTTCCACAACGAGTTTCGATATTCTATCACAAAGATATAAGACATTAGTCACAACATCAAATGTTTGACCATTATCAAAAACAGAGTTTGTTCGCCCTTAGGGCTTACAATCTCCCCCTTTTTGATTATGACAAACTTTGATGTAATTAGATAGAATACGAACAATAGTAAGAACAAGGAAGCATGGCAAACAGGATTTAAAAACAATTAAGAGTGAAGACTAGTGTTTTAGAAGATAAACTTGTGAGAAATACAAACACTAGTACTTTAACTTTTTTTTTTTTTTGCCATCACATTAGGGACTCTTAGAAGAGCCCTAAATACCTACCATCCTCCTTTCCTCCTTCCTTCCAAAACACAAGGCTAGTTTTGAGAATTATAACATATTAATCATTTTAAATGCTCCCCCTCAAAACATGCCATATTAAAGATAAAAACAATATCAGATATATTAAGAAAACTCCCTTAAGTTCCAGCAGTTGATAGCAGCAAAAATCAGAATTGAATATGAGACTGCATGGATCTCGGTCGACCGAGCTTATGGTCACCTATCTTGGTCGACCGAAGCAGGGGAAATTTTCAACTGAGTTGTCTCCTGAAACTTTCTTTCAATAATTCTCACACAAACAGACAGTCAGTTTTCAATAAACAGTTAAGCAAGATCAATAAACCAGTTAAGCAAGATCAATAAACTATTCTCCCCCTTTGGCATAATCAAAAAGACATTAATAACCAATATAAATGAGTGCTTTGCCAAAACATAAACATTTTTAAGTACGAAAATAAGCCATAAGCATAAGTAGTTAAAGCAGTTCAATAATGCCAAAATGAAACTTTAAACATAAATAAAAGTGCCAAAAACGGATTCAACGTTGATTGCCTTTATCGTCACTTGAAAGGCTTAGCTTCTTAGCTAAGTCTTTTTGCATTTTTATAGCCTTATCCACCTTGTCGGATACGTTTCGCACATCGTCTTTAATGCAAACAATCTCCTTCGACATTGACTCAAAGTGTCTTGCCATTTTCTTTACTAAGGCGAACATTTTGTTGATTCGTGACATCTTTGGAGGAGTACCTTTGGAAGTATCATGTGATGAAGAATGAGATGCTTCGTCTTGACTCTTTTCCAATGAAGCATGTTTGCTTGAACTTTGTGAGTTGTGTGCATCAAACTCTTCTTGCTCATCACTTGAAGAATCATTTGTAGGTTTGGAAGATGCTCCAACCTCTTTCTTTTCAAGCACCCTTTGCTTTTCAATCTTTTGGAGTGTTTTGAGCATATAAGTGGATACGTTTCTAGCAAGGATCGCAGCACCAAGCTCATCATTAGTTGTCTTCCGAATGAACTTCCATTGATTGTCAATATAGATCATCTTCATTCTGTGAAAACAAGCCTCATCAATTTTGACGAACTTTTTCTTTAAAGGATCGTGCAAATCAAGACCGAATCTTTGAAAAAGCCTAGTAAGCACATTTCCATATGGTATGAAATTCCTTGATCCTTTGATCGCAGCCATGAAATGTTGAAGAGCTAAATGAGCAAAGTTCAAAGGCTTCCTTTCCAATAGATGTTGCATGATAACCATTTGGAGGAAGGTGATAGACGACTTGTGTCCTTTGACCGGAACAACAATATTGGATACGAAGAAATGAAGAATTTGTCCAAATTCATCCAATTTGTCTAGTGCAATCAATTTAACTAAGAATCCCATTCATATGTTATTTGCAGAAAACAAGCATCAAGTTTACCCATTAGTTTACAAGCTTTTGACATTGGTTTTAATTCTACCAGTGGCTACTGCTTCAGTTGAGAGAGTATTTTCTCCAATGAGTTTTCTCAAGAATCGTCTACGAGATCAGTGGTTGAATGATAGTTTAATTGCATTTGTTGAGAAAGATGTGTTTGATAGTATCGAAAATGATGTAATTATATAATATTATTAAAGTATGTAAACACGTAGGGAACAATTGTAATGAAATATTTTATATGCTCTTATGAATTTATTTTGTCAATGTTAATTGTGCCCCCAAGGATAAATTCATGACTCCGCCACTCACTGTAGTTATATATAGCAACTAAAAACCTCTCATTTTTCATTTAACCTAAATGTAAGGTGTTAAAATTTCTCATTTTGGTTAAAAATTCGTTTGGACGAGTAATTGAATTACCTTCTTAATAAATGTTGGGTATATTGCATTTTTCACCATGAACAGATCAAGAGGTAAATGTAGGTAAACAATTGGAATGTTACAGAACCTTTTTTTTTTGGACGCTACGATGGGCGATTGCCCCACATTGGGGAGAGAGAATAGCCCCACATTGGGGAGAGAGAACACACTAGATAAGGTAGGATAAAACTTATCGCACACAGGCAGAGGGTATCGAATTTCAACAAAAATCTCCCAATACAACCTTGAAAAAAAATGTAAAATAAAAAAATTTAACATCCGTAAAAATAAATAACACTATATAAAATGATACTAGTTTGCTCCCTAAACAATAATAGTTTATAGATACAACTCATATGTTGCCCAACAACATATTATAAATCAATTAATGTCTAACGAAACAAAAAAAAAGACATTTAAAATAAAGAAACTATATTGAAGCCAATCATCAATCAAGATCACTGTCTCTTTCAATCAAGATCATTTTAGAAAATTGAAAAGAGAGTAGGGTTATAATACATTTTAGGAGATGGAGGAGTTTATGGAGAGAATTTGAGATCTCTCATGATCTTCTCCAATCTTTTAGGTATATTTCCTTTTTGTATAGAAATTTTATTCTCAATATATTTATTATTTTAGACAAGTCATGTGGGCCGGGCCGGGCCGACCTGGGGCCGGGGATGTTAGTTATCCCACCTCCGCCCCCACCCCCGTTAGCGGGGGCCAATTCATCCCCATCCCCACCCTCACCCCCAACTTAAACCGGGGAATCCCCGACCCAATTGGGCCGGGGCGGGCCGAATCTCCAATTTAACCGGGTCTATTGCCATCCCTACCCGGGACCTCTTCGATAATGTTACAGAACCTGAAACATTTTTATCCATGAAAATGACAAAGGAAATAGGTAATTGAGCAGTTGGGGGAATAGTACGTATATGGTATCCCTCTTTTAGAAATCATACTTATCATGTTGAAATAAGTAATGCAGATTAAAATTTTGTTACATTTCATTAAAAAGGTAAGTTAAGATGATACAAATAGAATTTAATACACGTAAAATATTATTATTGGTATATTAAAAAATGTGATAAAAATGTAATAGAAGATTCGAAGTAAATATTCTCATTGAAGAGTATGGAAGAAAGAGAAAATTAAGGGTGAATGAGAATAAGAGTAATTGATCTATTAGATTGTTTTTTTTCTTTAAAGTAATTTAAGAAAGAGGAAATGTTTAGCTTGACTCCTCTTTTAGTAACTAAATGCATATAGAATTTTGTGTAAATTTAATAAAAGATATTTTTTCAATTATTAAAAGTTACTACTATTTTATACTGAAAGTTACTTCCTCCATTAATAAATATAAGACTTTCATTAAATACTGTGAATATTAAGGAAGTAAAAATTAAAATATTTTTATAATTATAATTTATATACCAGTAATTTTATTTAAGAAAGTAATATGATTTGTACACCAGTAATTTTATTTAAGAAATTAATATTGATATTTTGATTATAAAAATATTATAATTTTTAATTTTTAATTTTTCACAATGTATAATGAAAGTTAAGAAACGACACAACCAGCTGACAAAACCATCAATATCCAATTGCGTTTGATGATCTGTTACATTTGGAGTGCCATAAAATTACGAAGCAAATAGTATGGATAATTCTTATATGAATCAGGTCCATTAGACTTTGTGGTACAAAATTGGTCACATCATCATAAAGTTGTCTCTCTCTTCATTCTATGGCGATGTGGCCAATTCTGAATCACAAGGTCCATATGGACCATGTCCATATCAAAATTTTCCCAAATAGTATAGTAGTAGTAGTAATTATCCAAAATAATAATTAAAAGAGTAAATGGCTATTTGTGGCACTAAACTATTTATGTAACTAATTATATCACTTATTTATTTATGGATGTCAAATAATATACAAATATCATTTTTTTTTTTAGTGTTTTTTGGCTAAAGTTGGCACATGACTTTCATGTGCAAATTATTGAAGGTAAAAATTGGAACTTCGTAATAATTCAATGATCCGTGAGTTAAAGATTTGACCTGATTTTAGCCCGTGAGTTAAAGATTTTGAGTGAAAGAGTTAAAAATCGGGTCAGGGGCCAAAATCGGGTTAGAATCTTTAACCCACGAATCACTAGGTTATTGCGACGTTCCAATTTTGTCTCTTAATAATCTGCACATGAAAGTCTCATGGTAACTTTGACTGGAAAACAGTCAAAGAATGGTGGTTGTATAATTAAGTAAAAAAATAGTTTAGTATCATAAATAGAAATACGCAAATAGTTTAGTGCCGCCATTTACTAAAAAATAAAAAAATAGTTGGAATGAGGAAGTAGTAGGAAGAGAAATGTGGGAAAAGATGAAGAGCAGGGTCAGCCGTTGGATGGGCACTGCGACAGATAAGGGCTACCAATCGATCTGTTAGGCAACATGGTAACATGGGGTGTGTTTCTATTCTAACACATTTGTTTTTCTAACACATAATTATTCAGCTGTAAAATCTCTCTATCTTTCTCAACATACACATACATTGTTATAAGTGAAAACCGTATGTACTCGTGTATATTTTTATTTATGTGTTCAATCACTTATAATTTTTCATGTAAATACTTTTTTTAATTATATATACATGATCGGTTTCTTCAGAAATCCCACCACTGTTATGCCATTTCCACCACTTTAGATATTCCTTATTTCATTTTTATTAAACTAATAAATATTTTGGAAAATATGTAGCTATAAAACCTTAAGAAAAAATGGAAACGACAATTTCTTATAACTAAAACAGGATCGGTATCAAAAGTAAAACATATAATTCTAAATTAATTTCCACTAATAAACCCATCATCAAATTTCTTGTCTCGCATTAGGATTGTTATTAAAAAGAATTAAATAATTACTTCATTTCATTATACAAGTCATTCTAAATAGTTATTAAGTTTTTATTATATAAATCATTCTAGTTGATTATGCATTCTCCCATGTTGTATTCTTAATTATACTTTTATTTTACTCAAAATATTTTTACCTAGTAGGAGATAAAAGGTTAATGTTGCTATATTAAGTTAAAATTTACTTTAATTTTTATTTATTTAATCTCTATAAAATTTCCTAAATGACTATATTATTAAAATGAATATATTAACTATTTATAAACAGCTATCTAATTTGTCAGACTAAATGATCAACATCTCAAACTGATTAAATATGATATTGGAAAAAAGATTACACATAATATTGGGAAAATTCTCGTACTACCATGTATCCTCCACTATTCCTGCTCCTTTTCCTCCACTCTCAACTTTTTTGGTATTGACTTTAGAATGGCCCAGTATTTTCATAATAGGCTAACCATGACATCCAAAAATGGGGGAGGGACTTTTTTGCCATAACAAATTTCTCAAATTCGTCATGGATTGGCAGTGGCCATACCTTAAATCACTTCAATTTTGGCCAAGAATTAGACAAACCAGGACGGATTTGGTTGGCAGTGTTTGGGCACTTCAAATGTACCATTTTTTCCCTAGAATTTGTAACGTCCAATTCAACACGATTCAAAATCTAAAAAAGTGCAAAAATTCATAACACACTTCAACATCATTAACATAAAAAATAAAGTTAATATTTATCACCACAAAGAACTACACTCAATAACATAAATACTGAAGTTAATATCCCTCAACATAGAAAACAACGTTCAATAACATAAATTCATTGTATCTAACATAAATTCATTGTATCTAACATAAACAAAATATTTAAAAACATAATTACAAGTAAAAATTCAACGTCTCTTCGGCTGCTCTATCGTTGTCAAAAAATCCTTCATTTTTTGTTTCGACCTCAGCCAGTATGTTTTCCTCTCTTTTGTGCGTATCACAATACCTTCAGCCGTGTCTTCAACCTGAAGGCCTTCTTGGTCGATAAAAAGAGGCCATTAAGTGACTGAGGCAAGAGTAGTGGATCCTCGTGTTGGGTATAAGTCTAATAAAGTCCAAGAGAGAACGAGGACCGGTCAACCATAGGATCAACTTGCATACTTGATGAAGACGCACCCAGATCGCCGAAGTGAGTGGATAAACCAAACCAGTCGAAGCCGCTGGGCAACGTGTAATCACCCCATGGGTCACTAACCTCGAATGTGCCCTGGGTCCATTGAGGATGAGCCTAAGAAGGATCCGTCTGAGGCTGAGGCTGAGTCTAAGTCTTTGTATCACCCCAAGCTAGCTAATCCTGCGCCGGCGAAGAAGGGATCAAAGCGTCCCAAGGTCCATGAATCTTTCCATCGGCATATGTCCGCTGAATGGACTCATAATGTGTGTGTGTGTATCCCGGCGAGACCAATGCCCTTCCCGCCTCCTAACCTGACTTCTTCCCTCCACATGTTGTATGAGGACTGTCAATGGACGCTCTATGACTGCGACTCTGAAATGTTTGTTGAGCGCGGTTTGCATGAAAGTGCCCTCTGTAAGGTTTGTATCAAAAGGTCGGTTACCCAGGTGACCAGGCTCTTGTACTGGGGGATCACTGATATTACCCACAACTTTCTGGAAGGTATCTACGACCTTATTTTTCCCCTTAGCCTGCAATAAAAACACAAAACAAACATAATAAACTATCTGAAAAAAGTAAAATAGGTAAAAATATAGTACATAGAAAATACAACTAAGCAGAATTGCATCCGATGAAGCGTTTGGTTGAAATCCCGGGAAAGGTGCGTAGTTTCCCGATTTTGCGGGTTACTTATAAGCAAGACAATAATGTTATTGTACAACGACATGTACTCATCGCTAGGTACAAAAACATTACAAGCCACTGCAATACCCTCTACAATGCGCTCTAAGCGTTTATCCCACATCTTTATGTACTTCGAGTGAAAATTGGCCCATTTCTTATTTGCCACAAGTCTAACCGCGTGGACGACCATCAACCTGTCCGTGACTCTCTGCCTTATCTGGTACCGTTTGCTGATACCCAAATTGCCTCATGACTTGATCATGCAGATAGTACTCCACAATATCGAAGCAGATCATTGGGACTCGGGCAAGCACAACTACTCGAAAATTAGGATCCCGAGCAACAAAGACATCAATAACTTGGGTCGGGTATGGTACCAGTGACCGGTGGTGACGAGTGGGGGTGACCGGATTGTGGTGGTTGCACGGTGGTGGGAAGGAGTGAATTTGCCTATTTTTTCTGCCGAAAATTGCAAGGGATGAAGAGAAGAGAAAGGATGCGGTTGAAACATTTAGGGTAAGGGAGGACGGGATTTCTCAAATCATGAGTCCAAGACGGATTTGGGTCCCTCCTGAACTGACGTGATCATGCCCTTTAAAATTTATCACGTCAGCTCAGTACGAATTTCCCAATTCGTCTTAAAATCAGGACGAATTTAAAAAATTCGTTATGATAAAAAATATTTCTCCCAAAAATTTGGATGCCATGGTTTAACAAATTATGTAATTTCATAATCATTATTTGGCCAAACCCAACTTTCTCTCTCAAGTTTTTTTTGCTTGCTTGCTTGCTGTGGAGAACAGATGAAAAAAGTTTTTTCCCTCTGCCCCTGCCTCTTCTTGCTGCGTTTTTGTTTCCTTCTGGCAGATTTTGTCATTGGCTCCGGTCAATGGTCAAATCTTAATCAATTATCTGCTTTTATTCACTTTTTATGTCTGCACCCTCTCATTTTACCGTAAATTATGATAAAAATTTTTCAAGGCATTGTTATTCAAGATCCAAGACTCAGATGCAAGATCTACTTCAAATCCTTTCAAATCTGAAGTTTCCCTCTAAACCCGAAGTTATTCTGAGCCCTTTCTCAATTTTCTTCATATTTTTGAGATAATTTATGGGACGGTTGATAAGTCTATAGTCTTATAGATTGTTGATTTTTAAGAAAGATATTGGAACTGACCTTGCTATTGCTGTTCAAGGATTTTGGAGAAGATCTGCAAATAATTTTATTATGTATTTATTTTTTATATTTTTTATAGTGTTTATCCGGTCCAGGATGTGAACTTTTATCTGTTATCATGATGATCTACACTATTATATAACTTTTATTTTCTTATATATTATTTTTATCATCTGATTGTAATGATTTCACTTGTTTTATGATTAATGGATAATTTTTATTTAACAAAAAAGAAAAAAAATGCAGTGAATATAATGATTGAATTTTCTTATCACGCAAAACCTTAAAAGTACTCTCGTACTTGTTTCTTCCCCTATATAATCCCCCTCACAACCTCTCTATCTTTTCTCTCTCTGGGAACATACATCAAACAGTTTCCACATCAGAAAACCATAAATCATCATATCACTACTTTCTCTCTCTTCATTTCCCAAAGTTTCTACATCATCACCTGCAAAAACATTATCACAAATTTCGGTCTCTCTCTCTATCCTCACATGTCTGTAAACCATTACTCTTCAGAAATTCAAGAAGCACTCTGGTGGCAGCAATCACAATCTCACCACCATATGATGGAATCCTCAAAAAACAATAATATTCCCAACAACGCCACCGCCACCAGATTTTGGTCCCATCCCCTCCCACCGCCGGCTAATAATTACAGTTTCGACCTCAACAATAACGAGGACGACGAAGAAAACGACGAACAGCTAACCGATGAGCGGGAAAATACTAGTTCTAGTAACAACAACAACAACAACAATTATAATATTTTGAGAGAAAATGAAGAATCGATGGAAGTTCATGAAATTATACCAAAACAGCCTTTATTCGAGAAGCCATTGACGCCGAGTGACGTAGGGAAACTCAACCGTCTCGTGATCCCCAAACAACACGCCGAGAAATACTTCCCGCTCAATAATAATAATAATGGCGGGAGTAATGAGTCGGGAGAAAAAGGACTTTTACTGAGTTTCGAGGACGAGTTAGGTAAGCCATGGAGATTTAGGTATTCATATTGGAATAGTAGCCAGAGCTATGTATTTACTAAAGGATGGAGCCGATTCGTTAAGGAAAAAAGGCTTGATGCTGGAGATGTAGTTTTGTTCCAACGGCACCGTATTGATTGTGACCGTCTTTTTATTGGTTGGAGAAGGAGAAGTGCCGCCGCTGCGGTGGTTTCCGAAAATAACGGAGGAGTTCAATCGGCGCAGACGGGGGCGGGAGGTGGTGGGTGGACCGGACTGTTTTCTCCTGGGCATCATCCTTATCCAGCGCAGACTCAACAAGCTGGTCATGGGCCTGCTAACTCATACCAACCTGACTGTCTTCATGCTGGTACTATACTATTTGAATTCTCTCTTTTTTTTCTTATAAAAAAAAATCAAATACCCTATCTTCTTTTTGTTTTTTCTTTCTTTGCATTAAGTTACACATTTAGTTTCAACAAACACGTGGAAAAAAATTGTTTATTCCTATATATGTCTTTGTACGTGTACTCAATCGCTCATAATTCGTCACGTGTATAAAAAATTTAAAAAAATTGTAAATTCTGAGCGGTGAGTACATATATACGGAGACATGCGATTTTGCCTACATGGACAAGTCTCCGTACGAGTTAATATTTTTCACGTCACTCTCTCAAACTCTAATCATTCAAACTTTTATTTATTTATCTTTGACCTAAATTGAAAGAGAGAAATTCTAAACTTTAAAATATAAATACAAAGCATTAATAGTACTATGATTAACAATGTTCAAAATATTCATCGAGTGTTACTAGAAGTGTTAACGTACATTGGGGCGTTAATGCAATTAGAGAAACACAATTTTTTTAATCATTGCACTTCCTATGCAAATTGTGTTACATTGCACCATGTATTTTTTTAATCATTAGAGCAAAAAAAAAAAAATTGACTAATGGAACATGTGATCATATGTGAGATAGAATTGCAAATTGTGTTACATTGCACCATGTATTTTTCTGAAACAGTATCTTTTGAGTACAAAATCTGCTTCCTTCTTCTCTGCACGTTATTTTGTACTCCTACTACTATGTTTTTGCTCCCTTGTTTTCATCCCAAGTTACAAGTTGGTGAAAAATATAGGGAAAATTCTTTGAATATTACTATTATGGTACAAGTTGGTAAAAAATATAGGAAATTTTGTTGAATATGACTGAAGCTAATTATAAGTGCACGTGTTATGATTTGCAGCATCAGGTTTGCAGGGTCAGACAACACAACCAAGTAATGCCAATGCCAACTCCAAGAGACTCAGGCTATTTGGTGTGAACCTGGACTTGGGTTGCCAGACCGACGAATCTGAACCGCCCCCACCTGAGGACGGTTCATCTGTATTGAGCCAGACTCAAACCCACTATCACCACCCGTACCAGTACCACACCAACTCCAAACTTCAGGCTTATAACCATCAAAATCACAAGGTACGCTACACATTATTTGTATTATTCTGAATTGTGAATCAAACATTTAACTATTAGACTTTTATTTGAACACGAAAAAAAAAATGGAGTTGGGTTATTGCTTGCGTGTTAAAAAGGAGTCCAATCTCCTATAATGATTTTGGTGTTTCCTGTAAAGAGACAGATATACAGAAACATAAATGGTAATAAAAATTGATGGTTTTTTTTAGGGGTTTGGAAAAGTCTTAAATATGTACAGAAAAGTGATGTGCCTAACATTGAATTGAGATTAGTTAAACCAGAAATGGTCAGGGAATGAATGGTCTGCCTCTCAAGATATTGTCCATTTGAACAAGTAATGTTCATTTGTGGAAGAAATAAATATATATCCAATTCTTGCAAGTGGTGAAAAAGAAGAAAAAGAAGAAAAGAAAAGGGCACTTTTGGGTTTGGATTAAGTCTGATTGGGCGGTTGCCCCGTATAGGGGAGAGAAAACTGCTTCAAACGAAGAGAATATAGTTTTAGAAAGGGAGATTAAAGTTTGTCGCACGAAGACGGAGGGTATCGAACACACGACCTCAAAGTCGTGTGTAGACGCCTGCCCCACTGAATTAGAACACCTTTGATGATTTGGGTTAACTTGCTCAGCTAGTGAATCCATCAAATTACTTGTATCTCTATCAACCAACCCCTACCCCTCTTCAAAAATATGTTTTTAGATCACTTGTCTCACCATCTGTTTTATCTTCAATCTCATTCATAAAGAGATTATTGTGTGTCTCGCTTTCTCTTTTAAGGTTTTAGATTTTTTTTAGTTTATATAACAACTAAATAATATCGAGAGAAATGCATAGGAAGAAAATGAGGCAAAAGATAGACAGCTCACACCGGTCCACTCCCAACCCAACCCTAGTCCTTAGATGTTTCCATGGTACTGTAGGGGCCCAAAGACCCACCGCCCTTTGGGAGAATACTTTGACAATAATGCGTGGAATCGTGTGAAACTTGGACAACATTATAGGAATGCATTTATTTTAGGCTTACTAATTGTGGCATGTTTTTAAATAGCTTGAATTATCATATCAACTGGGCTCTGGGTTTGGTTTTGCGGTCCTAACTCCTGAGGCCACACTGAAATTTCTGAATGCCCACTACTTGTATTTCTTTGATAAGATATTTTCTAGTAGTAGCTGTTGATTAAGACTTTGGACTTTGGACTTTAAGGGTCAAGAATCGCCACCATTCAAGGGCAAACCAAATTACATGTCAGTTTTATCGTCTACATTAATTCTATAAAAAAACTCATAATTAAATTATACATTATAGGCCATAGTTTGCCGTAAGGATTTTCTCATTTTGCAAGAGCCGATTCTCAAGTACTTCTATTATCTCTTGGGAAAAAGGGAACATCCTTTGAGGAGGAGCATTTAGAGACTGTGATTGAATTGAGTCTAATTTGTGTTTGATCTGGTTTGAGATTCAAATTCAGTCCCAAAATTAACTTTGTATTGAGTTTCAAAATGAAATTTGAAATTATTTAGAATTTGGTTTGGATTTGATACTGGTTTGAGATCAAGATCAAAATTTCAAAACGAAACCAATCCTATCACATCCGAATCTGGAGAAGAAACAAAATTCTGTTCATTTGATGTGCTCATAAATTTTAGACCTATTTGCACGTTTAATGCATGTAATAATATGGCAAAAAATCATTTGTCTCCGTTCCTGTCCCCATCTCTATCCCCACCCAATCACAATTTACTCTGTGTATATATTATTAAAAAAAATGTTTATATAGTAAATTTTAATTGGTTGTGGACAGAGATGGGGACATGAATGGGACAGGGATTTTCACCCAAATAATATAGAGGTGACACATGGATGCAACATTTAGGTATTAATTCACGAATGGTCAACCATACTGATAAATATGAATAAATTTCAAGTTTTTGGTGTACTTGTAAAAGCTTTGTACTTAAAACTTGGTTAAACTTTCTTATTTTTTCTTTCGCAAATAATTCATCTAAAAAATACTAAATCCGTTCGAATTTGAATACTACATTTTGATTTGAATGTTAAAATTTAAGAATTTTCTTTGACTTGTGATACAATTAAATTTTTAAGTAAATTTAAAAATGAAAAAATGCAATTCCGGACCTTCTAATAAGACAAATGAAACATTCTAATCCGAACAGAAAGAATAATAATTAATCACGTTAACCCTTGTAGTGATTTTTTTCTTGAGTAATGTAACACCATTTTATACTACTGTATTGTTTTGTCTCCCTTTACCATGTTCGAGTGCTGCTGATTGAATTTGAGGATAATATTAATTTCTGAACCTGCTGTATATGTATGTGGTGGCAAACAGGATATCAATTTCTCAAGAGATGTCAACCAGACGAAATATCACCAGGGATGAGATCTGTTGATGCGACGTCCTGGGCCACTTGGAATTTCAAGAAAAATATATTCAGAAAAAAGAAAAGGAAAAATGAAAAAGGAGAACTTTTATAAATGAAGAAAAAATCCCAGATTTGCCGTCCAGGGGATAAGGGAAAGAAGAGATAGAAGCACATGAAAAGAAAAATCTGAAAGAGACTTCAGGAGGGGGTAAATATGGAAATGGAAGATCTGTGGCCCAAATAACATGTAAGAGATGATGTATAATGAAGGCAGAATTTGGAGAATATGCGGGGCCGTGGAAAATCAAGAATCTAGAAAATAATATTTTTTTGGGTAGTGCTACATAGCTAAGACTTAATTCAAGTCGAGTCTATTATAAGCCTGGCTGTTAGAAATGTAGTCGTCTCATTTTTAACAAAGATCATGAAGGATAAAAAAGTTAGTCAAAAGTGAAATGTTTTAATCCCAAAGCAATGGCAATCTTTTTGCTATTGCTATTGTCAGTAGTACTACTATGTTGAAAGGTTATACGTTAGACTTTCTCGTATAAGAGTAAAACTCTATAATTAAAATAGTTATTTGTCAAGATTTTCTCACTATTTAGAGTCGGTCTTTGTAGTTAAAAGAGTTATTTGGGTGTGATTCAATTCCTAATTAACCTCAACAATACGAGTGACCATAGTCCAGTGGGGCTATGACCTGTCCACGTCTGTTAAATCGAGAGTTCGACATCTCTCCTTTACATGGGGCAAATAAATACTCCTTTACTAGGGCGGTTCTCCTCCTTTGGTGAGACTAAAATAAAAAAATAAAAAAACCTTGACAATACAAGAATACCGATACTAAGTAATTCTAAAAAAAAAGAATAAAATAAAAAGATGCAAAGCCAGCACAACCAAAATAAGTGTTGACGATCAAGTATGGACCAAGTAGATGCGGTTAAGAGGCAGCCACGAAATCATCATTCAAGTTTTCTCACTAAATAAAGCTTATTCAATGTATTCGGCCCATCTCAGGTCATCAGCAGCAGCAGACTTTTTTTTTCTCCCCCCATAAAAAAAAATATATATATAGAAAGGGTAGGGACATAAAGTCTATATTGACTACTAAACCAATGTCTTAATTTGCAGATACTTATAAACCACCTTAAGATGAAAAATCCAATTCCAGTTCTTGCAAAGAAAATTTAAGGATTGATGTTTGTCTGCTCAAGAACCTGTTCTCAAGATGAGTGGTATATCCACCATGAATTGCATAACTTAGAGCAGCAACTAGCCTGTTAAATAGACAATACCGTAAAGCGGGTCACTCCGGTATGAAGCCGCCCTTTTGGACTGACCACACAACCCTTTCACATGAGTTGATGTGGGGCCTACACATATTGTGGGGTCAGTCTCATAAGGGCGGCTAAAGATATTTAATTTTTGAACAATGCAAGGCTCCTCAAATCGATTGACTAAAAATCGATTCAAATTTATTTTCGGACCTTTCTACCCTTTTCAACACCTTCACCTTTTTTAAAAATAAAAATTCAAAAATCAAGTTAGGTGATATAGGTATAGGTAAAGTAGTTCATTTAAAAAAAAAAAGAATAAATCTTTTTACACACTCAATTTAAAATTTAGCCATTTTAGTCAATGTTTTGAGAAGTCAGACATTTTCCTAAATTTTTAACATTCTAATCAATCACGCCTGAGTGAAGCAGTCGAATCTTAAATGCCTCAACCCTGAGAGAACGAACCACCACCTGTTAGTAGCCATGATCAGCACATACTAAATGGTCGGTCAAGCTGTCTGTTGCTTATTACAACTGTTAGAATCTTATATTACATGTCCTACACAAAAAAGGCGATATCCATACCTATAGGGTCCTATCACGGGTCGCACGAATATAACATCTCTCAGCGACCGTGACGATGCTCGGCGCACTAAGTCGTCGCACGAAGATAGCATGTGGTTCACGGCGACGGCTAACCTCGGTGCAGCGTGCACTGTAGCTGTGTCCCAACGGCGTGCAGCGTGCACTGTAGCTGCGCCCCAACCGTGTGCTGCGGGCACTGTAGTTGCGCCCCAACTGGGCAGTGGAAGACACGTTGCTCCGCAATTTTGTGTGCCATCCGGCTCCAAAACTTCTATAACTCGGCGTATGTCCTAGAGACATCCTAGAGGACCGGATGGCACGGTTAGTTTATGTACATAGCATGTATATTGTTGTAAACGAGTTTTCCCACCTCCTCGGAAATGTGGTGTCTACTCCTGCCACTAGGGCAAATGCTTTTTAAGCACCTATAGGGGGGAATAAAAATCTACACACAAGCAAGCAAGCAAACAAGCAATTGTAACCACGTTCAAACGACTCCTTCCCCTCGTCGTCTTGGACGTTTAAACTACTACTCTTGTAATCATGCATTCAAATCAATGAAGTGATTTTCGTGCAATTTGTCCCGAACAATTTATTTAGCGTTTATTTACAATTTTGCCATCGAAGTGCGTTTGTCCCAATTTCAAAGCCGGGAGTGACTAGGGCCAAGGGCCAAGGCCACTCAGCATAATGGTGCGCCTAAGTCCTTTGAGAGACGGCCCGTGACAGCCCCCCACCTCCCGATCAGACAGAAATTGTGGATGTAAATTAAGGTGACCCAGCGACTCGATTGGTGGGAGGTCTTGTCTTAGCCCACCGCAAGAAGCCACCCCCACATTGGAGGTTTAAAACTTTCACACTGCGCCTACCAAGATTCGAACCTGCGCCCTTGCGTATAATCTTATATTACATCTGCTGCTTCGAGAAATTGACCTAGCAAACCTAAAGTAGATTTATGCATTTAACAAAAGAGGAACTTTCTTATCCTCTGAAATAAACTGGTTCTCCACCTTAATTCTAACTAATTTCCGTTTCTCTACGAATTCTAGATGTCTCGTTGCAAAACAACTAATGGATTCTATTCCTATCCTATAATAATTTTACCAGAGAAAGGGGAAAGGCAGAGGGAGAAATCTATCTAACAATTACCTTTCCTTTGGTTAACCTCCCTCAACTGTTTTTTCTTTTTCCTCATTTTTAAACAACACAAACAGAACCTTACGGCCCTATGGAAAGTAACATCAGTTCTAAGACAGTATCATATAATTTTTCATCAGGAAACAAGTTATGTTACTCGGACTCAGGTATGAGTATGTGTATGTATTTACGTGTCAAGTGTTTAAACATCTAAACTAAAATATACGGGGATACTTTCTCAAATTCGGACACGGGTACGGGATACGTCAATAAATTTCAACTGTCTCCCATTATTCTCTCCCCATTGTCTCTTCCTTCTCTCTAACACTAATTTCTTCTCTTCCTCATACTAAATTTGGAATCAATACAGATTCAAATCACCAGCCAATTTCATACCTTGTTCAATTCCTATACCCTCTCTATTACATCTTCCCTTCACTTATTGCTTGAATTTTGTTCAAGCTCCTTTGTCTGCCCAAACTCCAATCTCCGATAGTCATACCTTCGATTTCACAGCAACGGTAGCAATGGGTGTCCCAGCGATGGCGGCGATGAACTTTCTAGAGTTTGTCAAATTACCCATTCGTAGTTGATCATGTCAGGTACGTATTCCATACACATACCAATGTCGTGGCGTGTCGACACCAGTACGACACGGCTAAACGAAGAGTTCGATTAACATAGGAAACAAGTGCAAAAGAAGTTGGTTGTTCACCTGTCTTACATATACTAAAATAATGAAGGTACCTGATAACAACAACAAAATGGTAAAAGTAAAGAATTATAAGCGATTGCACAAAGAAATTAGTTCAAGATTCCGAAATATATGGAGACTTCTTGTTTTTCTTTTACAACAGGGACGAAGACTGCCTCCGACATTTTTAAATTTTTTTACTATATATAGTAGATTTTATATGTAGTTCGCAATATTTGATCAAATTCGCCCCTAACATTTTTTTGCAATTTTTATATGTAGTTCGGCATACTGTTACAATTTTTCGCTCCCAACCTTAAAGTCGTCCCTGTTTTACATAAGGAGGTTGCAGCATATAGAGAAAAACATTTTCACAAAAAAGGCCTAAAATTCTAAAAAATTTCAAATCAAACATATGAGAGAGAACTCAGAATCTGCCTCTTAAGAACCAAAGGCAACCAGCAATAAGACTAAACTGTCGAAAAAATCTTCTTTCTGCTTCTTCTTGAATTCTCCAGCTTCTTGTTCTTGATTTGAACAAATGAATTTGAAATAATCTGAAATACTTCTAGGCGTGTAATCACTTTCCTTAACTAATATTTTCCCCTTATAGTGCAAGGTTATAATGCAAATTCACTAAGGATACAAAAAAAAAAACCTTACTTGAATTTGAGTGCACTCTCAACTTCAATCTTAGAATGTTTGCTTTTGTGTGTTGTGTCCTTTGATTCCTGTAACCTCCTTTTTATTTATAATGTGAAAAGGTATGGTAGTAATTTCATGAATTGTCACATTAGTTCATGAAGAGAAACATTCATACTTGTTTATGAAAAATCACATTCGTTCATTAACGATCATATTGTTCCATATTCATACCTTTCCAATACACCTTTTCAATTGGAAATATTTCCAACAATCCCCCGCCATTTCCAATTGATAGTTTTAGTTGTTTCAAACACAATAAATCGGAACCCATTGCATAGATGCTTGTATCTGGCGATTTGAACCAAAACATAGCGAAAATTCATAACAACAAATCTGAAGTGAAATGGTAGATAAAGCCTTGAACCATTCATCCAATTTGATAAGTAGTACAAATAATCACACAATTGAGTTACTAATACAAACATTCTTTAAATGACACATAAATGACTGTGTGTTATGTATCTCTCGTAAATGTATCATAGCCAAGTCCTTCACTCCTTCACCTCCTTGAAGCGGCACCACTTCACATTTACGTAGGCAGACCTACCAAGAACACCCCTGCAATTTGTGCTCCGACGAAATAGTCTATAAATCTATTAAGAGCGCAAGCTCAACCTTACTTTATATATGTGGGAATTTAAAGCACATTTCTCTCCTGGATGGTTATACAGTTTGGTGCTTACCATCACATATTGATGAGTTTGAACTCAAGACTAAGCGTTGTACTTAGCGTTGAGTTGAGTACCCACCATACATGACTAGAACATGGGCTTGAGTCTCATCCTATTTATTAATCAAAACACAAGAACTCTTGTAAGATCATTTAGTCAACGGATCCGTCAAGTTTTGACTTCATCTTACAAAATAAACAGTGATCACTCTATAAACCAATTTAACCATAGCTATGAGTTATAAACTTTCTTGTATTTATAAGAAACATAAAGAAGTTTGAGCATAAGTCCTTAAGTCTTTTAAGACTATTAAGTTATCACTTCTTTATTCAAACTCGCTATATGTTCATTTTTTGAACCAAAGCATCATTTCAATTTTTAGGCCTAGGAATTGAATCGAATATTTAATATCATATCTCTTTATTCAATAATATTTTCCCATTATAGAATCTTTCATTCTATAACTATAACCGATATGCTTTAATATTTTGCATATCACATATGACACATTCAATTCCTGATGAAGAACCGTGAGGTACTAAGTACCAAAAGGTTCGACAGCTTAATTTGTGTCGGATCTTTCTCTAATTCTCGAACTAGTTTCTAGGGAATTTAATCAACGCAACGTTAAGGAAGGTTAATTAACAATGGAGGCTAAAACACCACAACAAGAGAATCTAAACTTGTTGATATAGTAATCAAAGATGATTGAATTCTTAAAAGAAGTTCATACACGAGAAGTTAAGAAATAACCTTACCAAAATATCAATATATCTAACGTACCTTTACATCTTGGCCGAACCCTCCATTAAATAGAGTAATAATTCGGTTACAAGCAACAACAAATAAGAGTCCTTGAAGAAGTAGGACTCTTGAACAAACAACTTGCTCTCAAGTAAAACACATGCTAAAATAGGCGGCTATTATAGGCTATTCTAGAATAAGCTAACAAACTTATGAAGAGTCATAGTTGCATTAGGACTCTTAATAACCAACTAACTAACACATGGACAACATGTCCTTTATTATAGCAACTACTTGCTATTACACGCCTAACATAATGATTAAAGTCAATAACAAAGGTGGAAAATAATTAAAGTCTAGAATAGACTTTAATTGTACAAAGACTAAAATGCCCTTTAATTTCGTCCCAATTATGGATAGATTGTTGGATCAGGTTGCGCGACGGGTTCGGACACCAAGATTGCTGAATCTAATCTTGTGGTCTCATAAAAGTTGTAGATCTGCCTCTTATCTTTAATATGCAACTGGAATCAGGTCCATTGGATACATATATCGAAAGTTATGATCCATATACCAAACTGTCGCAAAGATGTCCATCAGCTTGTAAGATTACTAAAATGCCCTTCTTAGCCTCTTTGCTTGATAGGGCCTAATTGTATAATTGTGAACCTTGAGAGGCCGCCTTGTACTTTATATTCTATGTGTAACTTAGCATCCTCTTTGTACTTTAATATACGAACCAATGATGTAGTTATTCTATTCATGTTCCTCGTTCTAAGCCTCGTCATTGGTCTATATATGTGATCCCTTGAATTGGGGAACCTCGAGGTTGGTACCGTATCAATTCCGCTTTCCCAATTTTCTTGTTAAGGTTCAAAACCTTACATAACCATAGTCATCTTGTGCTGAACATTTCATTTATTCCATGTCTCACATTGAGACAATTTTGTTCCACTTATTTTGAACAATACTAAACACATACAACTTCTTTCTAGAACCTTTACAATAGCTCTAAACCCCAAACTGTATAAAGTTTATGTTGGACTTTCTTTCATTATGTCCCATATGAGGGTAGTTTCGTTCCATTCACTTGGGATGCTATTACAGTTTCTTTCTACAACCTTCACAACCTTGGCCAAGGACTTGAGTTTGACACTATGGTTTAAACCATTTTTGTCAACTCTAATTTAGGCTTTACCGTACCATCACATTCGGTATGCAAGAAATTGTCATTTTAAAAATTACCCCAACGGACCTAAAACTAGCGGGACATAACAATATATTTTACTTCTTATCACACATAAACATAAATAGTAATGTGACCAAGAACCATACCATTTTCTATTTTCCACTTAAAAACACACCATTTTGACATGGTGTATGTTTCAAATATTCTCCCAAAAATAGAAAATAGAGCACCAAAATATTGTCAATTTCAACCATGTATTAACATGTATAATACTAACATTATAGTTAAACTTCAATATGATAGATTCCTCTAATCCTTCATATTTTCTATGCAAAAGATATATTAAATAGAGCGTGAACAACAATTTATACTAAATAGTAAAATATCTTGTTCCTTAAACATGACATAAAATGCAATACATATTCATATATCATATGCCCAATTAAGCCAGTTTGATTAACATGCATTCTATCAAAATGTTACTATAGACATGTATACTTGAAAACATGTCTCTACCATGATATGCAACATATCACACATATAACAAAATAAGTACCAAAAGAAGTGAACAAGAAATTTCTTACTAGTTCACGACCAACTTTTGAGTTTCCAACATATAAGAATTTCAGACATGCCATTGCGCTAAACTTAGCCCAGTTTGTGCCCTGCTTAGCCAGTCCAAATTCTCCCTGAGAAATGTATCCACTGTTGTTCCATGAGGGATATTACCTTTGTGGCTCTGACCCATAATTGTTTATCTTTCTGGTATTCCCCTCAAACATATTTTTGGCCTTAAAGAAGCCTTAAGTAAATTACAAACAACAGCCTGCAAATTCCTGCAGTAACAATATCCCAAGAGCTGAACTTGATTCTCTTGATGTTTCAAACAACTCAATATTTCCACTTCTCTGCAAAGATCGTCTTCCGAATGCTTCGAGGAATCAAGGACTTTTGCTGCTACTCTGTAAAGTTGGCATTATTTCAGTTGATGGTGTTAAGGAACATGGCATTGTTAATGACTTTTTGAGATGGGATTTAGTTTCTGAATCGTCTTTGTTACTGAATGCTTCTTGCATGCAGCATCAACTGACCTCTCAACATATGCTCTGATCCACCATATGCAGTAGTGCACATCAAACTATTCATGTACTTACTTCCCACTCATTACTAGCTTCAGGAAATAGTAAACTCAAATATCACTTAAGATTGTTGGAAAAATCTTCCTTCTGCTTCTTCTTGAATCCTCCAGCTTCTTCTTCTTGATTTGAACAAATGAACCTGAAATAATCTGAAATACTTCTAGGCGTGTAATCACTTTCCTTAACTAATATTTTCCCTCTATGGTGCAAGCTTATAATTCAAATTCACTAAGGATACAAAGAAACCTTACTTGAATTTGAGTGCACTCTCAACTTCAATCTTAGAATGTTTGCTTTTGTGTGTTGTGTCCTTTGATTCCTCTAAACTCTTTTCTATTTATAATGCATGAAAAGGTATGGTAGTAATTTCATGAATTGTCACATTAGTTCATGAAAAGAAACACTAGTTCATGAAGAGAAGCATTCATACTTGTTCATGAAAAATCACATTTGTTCATGAACAATCATATTGTTCCATATTCATACCTTTCCAATACACCTTTTCAATTGGAAATGTTTCCAACAATCCCCCGCCATTTCCAATTGATAGTTTTAGTTGTTTCAAACACAATAAATCGGAACCAATTGCATAGATGCTGGTATCTCGCGATTTGAACCAACACTTGGCGAAAATTCATAACTACAAATCTAAAGTAATGTGGTGGATAAAGCCTTGAACCATTCATCCAATTTGATAAGTAGTAAAAATAATCACACAATTGAGTTCCTAATACAAACATTCTTTAAATGACACCTAAATGACCGTGTGCCCTGTATCTCTCGTAAATGTATCAGAGCAAAGCCCTTCAGCTTCTTGAAGCGGCACCACTTCACATTTACATAGGTAGACCTACCAAGAACACCCCCGCAATTTGTGCTCCGACGAAATCGTCTATAAATCTATTAAGAGCGCAAGTTCAACCTTACTTTATATATGTGGGAATTTAAAGCACCTTTCTCTCCTGGATGGTTATACAGTTTGGTGCTTACCATCACATATTGATGAGTTTGAACTCAAGACTAAGTGTTGTGCTTAGCGTTGAGTTGAGTACCCACCATACATGACTAGAACATGGGCTTGAGTCCCATCCCATTTATTAATCAAAACACAAGAACTCTTGTAAGATCATTTAGTCAACGGATCCGTCAAGTTTTGACTTCATCTTACAAAATAAACAATGATCACTCTATAAACCAATTTAACCATAGCTATGAGTTATAAACTTTCTTGTATTTATAAGAAACATAAAGAAGTTTGAACATAAGTCCTTAAGTTTTTAAGGCTATTAACTTATCACTTTTTTATTCATAATTGCTATATGTTCCTTAAGTCTTGTAAGATTTTTTTTCATTTTTTTTCTCACGATTTCTAAAATAGCACTTGTCGAACCAAATCAGTGACTGTTTCAGAATCCAACCGACCAAAGGTATTCCCATCTTTACAGATGCTTATAAGGACATGTAATGCACGCTTAGTGAAAGAATTTACTCAAATTTATAATATACAAAGTTATGCCAAGTTGGGGTAGAAGGTTGTGGTGATGACATTTGGCATTCTATAGATTCATGGTCGAATGAAAAGCTTACATGTGACAATGTAAGCATTGATTACTCTCTAAAATGCAATACCCCATTAGCTAATAACATAAATTGAAGCTTTAGATAGTTATGGAACTCAATATTTAGTCATAGTAGTTTAGCTATTACTCATGATATATATATATATATATATATATATATATATAGTTATTCTAAGAGATCAAGTAAATAGAGAATTGGAATAGACTATGGTTATGTAGTATATATTTAATGGATCTCATTATGAAACTCTTAGACTTCATAACCTTTTTAACTCATTAATTTTTATCACCTTTTAAGATTCTATGATGTTATAAATATCTTTAACTATTTAATATTATTCTAAACTTTTAGACTTCATAACATTTTTAACTCATTGATTTTCATCACCTTTTAAGATCATATGATGTTATATATATGTTTTACTATTTAATATTATTCCAAGAAAAAACTGAATTCTTATTCATGTATATAGGAATTCTAAAAGGCTTGCATCATGAAGTAGATTTAATATTCTAAGAAAATAACCAAAATTGTATTCATGACCAAATTCTTATTCATGTATATAGGAATTCTAAAAGGATTGCATTATGAAGTAAATTTAATGTTCTAAGAAAATAACCAAATTCTTATTCATGTATCATTGTATATAGGAATTCTAAAAAGCCTGTTTCATGAAGTGGATTTAATGTTTCAAGAAAAAGCTGAATTCTTATTCATGTAGAATAAATAGCCAATTTTGTCACTAAGGTATTTTCGTCCTGCCACTTTAGTCAAAAATGAGTTTTTTTTAACTTTTTTCATCACTAAAGTTTTTTCATTCTGCCATTTTGGTCAAAATGAGTTTTTTTAACTTTTCTCATCACTAAAATTTTTTCATTCTACCATTTTCATCACTAAAGTTTTTTCGATCTGCCATTTTGGTCACTAATTTTTTTTCAAAAACTCATTTAGGTCACTTAAGTTAGTGACCAAAATGGTAGAATGAAAAAACTTTAGTGACAAAAATGGCAGATCGAAAACACTTTAGTGATGAAAATGGAAGAAAAAACTCATTTTGACCAAAATTGTAACAACCCGTCTCTCAAGCACCTCATGTGTACAAAAATCTCAAAATATGGATTAGAATCGCATGAAATTGCTATAAAAGCAATCGCTACAGTGACTTTTGACTTTGCAGATGCTTAAGATGATTTGCAGCTACTTGAACTGCTCAGCAGTTGCTCAACAGCTTTTGATTTGCAGCTACTTGAATTGCTCAATGACTTTTTGACTTTGCAATTGCTTAAGAAGCATTGCCGTCAGCGACTTTTGATTTGCGACTACTTGAACCGCTCAAAGCATTTTGACTTGCAAACTGCTTCGAGGAAGCAATGCTCAACAGCTTTTGATTTGCGACTACTTGAATTGCTCAGTGACTTTTGACTTGCAATTGCTATGGGAAAGCGAAAGCAGATTGCTCAGCGAGCTTTGATTTGCAATGCTTAAATCGCACAGCAGCTACTGCTTTTGCTATACATGATTAAAGTAGTTTGCTCAATGACTTCCATTCTTCTATAAATAGTTCATATTTCCTGATTTCATTTTCATTCAAAAATCTCTCATCTTCTTCATTTCCTTCTTATACCATATGATTTTGTAATCTCTACATTTGTGCCAAATTCTAGTGTTGTTTGTTGGAAGATATGATCTATTAATAAATTATGGCGAAGTTCTATTCTAGGATATATTTGGATTTTGAAGAAAGTCAACTAATCAGGTGAGTGGTCTTAAACCTTTTGTAAAATTATATATACGTATCGTGTGCTCATTAATTGTTCATTGCACTCATGGCCTGGATCCACTCATGACATGCACTGATTACATTTATTTGTCATTATGAAATAGTTTTCTGAAATTGGGGCCTTATTGTTAATGTTATTGGGAATGAAATGTTTTTACTGAACCTTGAACGAGATCTGTCCTGAGATTATTGACATGGCATTACGAGACTGCGAATATATTGAGTCGGGCCTAAATGAAAGGAATCGAAGGAACTGCGTGCTATACCAAAGGGTGGGAGCCACCTCCAGAATCCTGTCGATAAATGTCTAGATCGAGGCCCGTATGAAATGTGATTTAATGTTATTAGAATGCCATTGTCAATCTGATTTCGACAGTCTTGAACAATTGTTCTAGAAATCAGGCCCCTTATTATAAGAGTATATATATGGTTTCTCGTTGTGCGAGATATTTTTGATATAAAAGTATTTTTCCAAAGAAAATGATTTTTACAGACACTGGCACCACTAGCACGACCTTCACTGAGCTTCGGCTCACGTTTTCCAAAATGTTTTCCCCCTCCACAGGCATCTGAAGGTGGTGCAATATTCTGGTATCAGAGTGCGCAGCGAAAGCTTGGGATTAAAAATCTGTATATAGGGATTCTATTGTATTGTATTAGATTTCATTGTAATCCTTTTTACTTTATATTGTAAAAGATAGAACCCAGTGCCGAGAGGCACGCGGCGGTCCCGGCCCGAGAGGGACGGGGTGTCACAAAAATGGCAGAATGAAAAAACTTTAGTGATGAAAAAAGTTAAAAAAAACTCATTTTTGACTAAAGTGGCAGGACGAAAATACCTTAGTGACCAAAATAGCTATTTATTCTATTCATGTATATAGGAATTCTAAAAGTCTTGTACAACATGAAGAGAGTGGTTCAGAAATAAAATACAACATATAGAATAACTCTCTTTTAGGTTACAGAATAACTTTTTATAGTAAAAAAAAAATGCATTTATTATGTGAGTTTTTTATTATATGTGTAACATTTTTTTTTAAAAGAAAATAATATCATTAATCGATATTAGAAGCTTCAAGAGGGAGGTGAAATTTCGATGGATCCCTTACCATACCCTTTGAAATGAGGCATAAAGCCTTAAAAAATGTCTCGCTAACCAATGAGGCAGAATATTACATGACATACGGACATAGAAAAATCTAGAGAATAAGTGTCATATAGTACAAAGTTCTATGACCGTATAATCAGACTCTACTACCAAAGAAGCAAGAGCAAAATCGAGGTCACGCACAAACCACAGACCTTCCACAATTGTCAGAGTTCTTGTTTTCAAACTTTGAAAACACATAAAATTAGGAGGGGAGATCAGCTGAAAACCGCGTAAAGTAGTTGGCCATCGACCACGCCAGATACGAACAAAATGTTCGCTCCCGATCCTCCATTCGAAATCATGTTGCAACAAAACTCTATCTTGAGTGATCATTCTCCAAGTTTGAGACTATCGCCTCATTGATTTCTTACATAAAAACTTGAATTAAATCCTAATTTAAAACATGAATTAAAACTTAATACTACCATGATATAAATCATGAAGTTTGAAATCGACTTTATTATGAACACAAAAAAATTATTAGGAAAGCGAGCTATTATGAGGCGCGCTAAGGATTGATTTACCCAGGAGTTGTGAAGTCCCGCACAATTCAAGATCAAACAACTCATGGGCCTTGGCGAGGCCGACCTACGACGTCCTCCTTATTCGAGTTAGAAGCAGCCCAAAAATTTTCATTTTGAGCTTCAAACTTTAAAACTTCAACTACCAGGCCAGCTTGGACAAATCCAACCATATGTGTTGGACCTGCCATAACCAGCCCAACAAATAGCCCAAAAACCCCCAGCCCATGGAGCTTCAACTAGCCTAACAGATGGTCCTACCAACCCAGCATATGGTCCAACCAAGACCAAACCCTTAATGTGGAAGCATTGGATCAACAACTCGGTCTGAGTACAACTATACTTGGTCGTTTGTGGGTCTACGACCCGACCACCCACCTCGCGCAACAGTCCTGCATCACGTCGCCCCCATGCTGGAAACCCGCAGCAAACAGTAACCTTCATCAACTCCGGTGACAAAACCGCCTTCATCCATGGTGAAGCCGTGCCCGGATAGCCTTTAGAAAGTTTGACCCCTACCTTATCTATCCTCTCAATCTTCTCCCTCACCTCCAGTCCAAGAAAAAAAACAAGTTGCTGTCGGACACCATTGTTGGCGACTCGAAACCCACATCCTCTCCGTTAATAGGCGACCCCACTTGACCAAGAAATCAACCCAGGTCCAATGTTTTCTTATTCATATAGTTTCCAGAAACAATTACAATTGCTCTATGCTCCGTTACATCTTCCATCTTCGGCACAAAACGCAGACGGTTGGCGAAGGCAGTAAACCCACTGTTCACAGATGAGAAGTTCAGTAGGCCATAGGAACCATTGGCTGACTAGCACACACGTGCATTTGCGGCGAAGAAAAACCCTAAGATTCTATGGAGTATTCCAACATAGTCGGAGATGCTGATTTGTGTAATATTACCCCTGTTAATTCAGACAAAGTAGATTATCTATAATAATTTAATTATATCCGAATTCAAAATCCTATTAGAAATTGAAGAAATTTTTAAATGGGACAACATACATATTTAATAAATATTTTGGTGGTGAGTGAGTCGAACACATGATTAATCTAACAATACTAGGGAGAGAAGCAAACAATATTCTATGCATCAACTCGCAAATTCACAAGGATCAATAATCCTAACCACAACACAAATCTACTTCAGACCATACTCCAAGCCATACAAAATGCATAGACAACCCTGCTATTTATATATGAGTCAAACTCTAATAGAATCTCTAAGATATGTAGGAAATATTGATTGACTGGAAAACTAACTGACATCTAAATTGACTAGTTAACTACTAAAGCACACATGTTACAATAAAATTAGTAATTACCAAAACTAAATTATTCTCTTAAATAATAATCTTGATATAATAATATTCCAACCGAATTTGAAGAACCCTATAGGAACAAGAAACTTAAACCACTATCTACAACAACATAATCCCATATTAACTTGTATCTCAGGGGTACTCGTTAGAGGAAAAAAAAAATCCATACTATAATTTTGTATAAATCAAGATCAATTTAATATAAGTCTTTAATTACAACATTAATATTTGAAAGAAAAAAAAAACAACATCCATAAGAATCTCCGTTTACATAGTTTCACCACAAAACAAAGACACTCTTCAACTTATAAAAGGAAAAAAAAATTCCTAAAAACACTCTCCCTCTTCTCATGGATCTTCTTCATCCTTCTACTTCCACACCACCACCACCACCCCACCACAACCACCCTCTTCCAAAACTCTGTTACATTCCAATATTCATTACCAAAGAAATATCTCATGCACTTGTATTTCTCTTCATTCTAATCACTTCAATTATCTTCTATAACGCCGTTAAGCCATTCGAAACACGTTCCCTTCTTGACATTGGTTTTCTTTACCAATTCCTATCCAAAAATAATCAAAACTCATCATCAGTTAATTATGTTTGTGATTACTCTTATGGGAAATGGGTTTGGGATGAAAGTTATTATAATAATGGTTGGAGGAGGAAGTACGGCGAGAACTGCCCGTTTTTGGATCCTGGATTCCGGTGCAAACAGAATGGACGGCGAGATTTAAACTACCAGAAATGGCGGTGGAAACCACTAGGGTGTGATCTTCCGAGGTATGGATTAGGATTATTAGTTTATGGAAAACCAAGTATGGTTTTCCATTTTTGTACGTTATTGTTTTATTGCATGCCATAAATGTACCAATTGACTATTCTTTTGCCACGCCACTAGGCCGGTCTTTACTATTGGCCTTTTTAATTGGTGTTTCGATATCTGTCACAATCATGCAGATTTTGTAACGTGAATATTTCTTTAATTTCACATGATGGATCTGAATAGTTGTGACAGACATTAAAACATCAATTGAGGACATATAATTTTTTGCCGTTCATTATGATTGGATCACATGGATAATATTTTGTAAAAAAATAAAAAATCAAAAATCACAAAGACGAGTTTTAATCATCTCTTATAACTTTTTTTTCTTGTCCATCCAGCTATGTCATTCCAATCAATTTCATCATGGATGAAATACTAATCAATCTTAATAAAAGACAATCTATTTAAGAAAATAGGATTAAAACTCAGTCAAATGTTGATAGAATAGTAAAACTTTATCCGTGATTGATATAATATCTGTAACTTCTGATTTTGTACTCAACTACAAATCCCACGAAGAAAGCTTTCCCATGCCTTTTAAAATGTTCCTACCAAACGTTACTCAGCATTGGTGCATTAAGATTGACCGGATTACATGACTGTGCCAAAATAATATCATACTCCAACTTGTTGATTGTTGATTTGGCTCTCCACTTCCCCAGGGACGATTCTAGCCTCGCCCCGAGATTTTTAAAAATACTATTAATATAATAATTTTTATATGTAATTCGAAATTTTTTATCAAGTTGCCCCCCCACCCCCCACTCCCTTCCAAAAAAAATTTTCCAATTTTTATAGGTAGGTCAGTATACTGTTGCAGTTTTTCGCCCCCAACAGACAATTCCTGGCTTCGTACCTGCACTTCCCCTCGGTTGTGTAAAATCTTCACATGTTAGATTCTAGTAGGCCTATTAATTGAGCATATTAAATCTAAAATATTGTGTTCAGACTCAGGCCCACTAAATTGAAACCCAAGTTGGATTTTTATTGGATTGGGTCTATATCTTTTCAACTAAAGTCCGAACTCAATCACATTGGATCTTGGATCTAATTTGGTCCGCTCACTAATTTTACGTATAATTTTATTGATACTCAATTTTATCGATTAAAACGTGATTTTTTATAAATAAAATAAATAACGATTATTAGCGAAATATTTTGAGAAAAATAATATACACTGTTCATTAACATTAGCATCATACCCTTGTGTTAATATAAAACAAAATAAAAAAATAATCTTAATTGGGTCTTTGGGTCTCTTGGGTCTTTACAATTATAATTTATACCCACAACTCTTGGGTCCCATACTTGGCTTGGATACTAACCATATGAGTTCAGACTCAATTTAAATCTGAGCGTAGAAAAGTCTATCTAGACCCAAATTAGAACTTATGAATTTGAGCGTAGAAAAGTCTATCTAGATTCTAGGATAGAAGATGCATGCTTTTTTTAGGGGTGGAAATTCAAACTCGCCAGTCCAATTCCTTACTCCTATCCTATAAATGCATAGAAAATTATTTCCCGTACACTAGATATGCCTAAGAGGCAAGTTATAGAAAATTTGAATATAGAATAATATCATAAAATTTTGAAAAGAAAAATTGTAAACCATTGTTCTAAAAGAAACCTTTCTCTCGTTTAAAATAGAATGTTCAATTTTTTTATTATTATTAAAGGGTAGCAAATTTAAATATTTTTGGAGCCTAACGATTTGATTTTTGCAGATTTAATGGCAGCGCCCTACTAAAGCGTTTCCGAAACGGGAGAATAGTTTTCGCCGGTGATTCAATTGGAAGAAACCAATGGGAGTCCTTCATATGCATGCTTGGTCAAGGAGTTTCGAACCAATCTACAATATATGAAGTCAATGGAAGCCCCATAAGTAAACACAAGGGCTATCTTCTAATGCGGTTTGGTGAATACAATCTTACGGTCGAGTACTACAGAGTTCCATTCCTAGTAGTTATAGATCGTCCACCCCAAAATGCATCGGAACTGGTCAAAGGTGCTATTCGGGTCGACAAGCTACACTGGGTCTCCTCTAAATGGGTCGGAGCAGATCTTCTTGTTTTCAGTGCTGGCCATTGGTGGAATGCAGATAAAACTGTAAAATCGTGCGTATCTTTCCCTCTTCACATATTACCCTCATTTGTGGGGGGGGGAACAATATTCCATTTCAAAATCAAACATAATACTTAAAAACACCAAATTTAATAGAATAGTACTACCTTCATTTTTTAATAAAAATTGAAAAAATAAAAAATAAGATATTTTATTATAGTTCAAATATCAATAATTTTCTATTAAATATTACTTATATATCATTAATTCTATTTAAAATAGTAATATTGATATTTTGGTTAAAAACACCTTATTTTTTATTCCTTAATTTTTGCTACATGCTCTAAACGACTTATATTAAGGAATTGAGGGAGTATTAGTTTGAAACAAAATGTCTTCATTCTCGTAGAAAGAGAAATTTTTTATATATACTTACACTATTTTTACTTTTCTCTTTTTGTCAACTTTGTCTGTCCTTAAATTATTTTCGAACTATAATTAGTGTAAAGTTGGGTTTTTTTTACCACTTTTGATCGCATGTTGACAACCTTAAGAGCTTAAAATGACAAAAAAAATATCCTTAATTCTGACTAAATGTGTAGAAAAGGTGATGAAAAAGTATCAGTTTTATACAAATTTGACCAAAGTTGTAGTTTAAAAATAATTTAGACACACAAACAACTAAAATAAAAATTTACTGACATGTGAGAAAAGTAAAAATAATATATATTAGTGTTTTTTCCTTTTCATAAAAATTGAATTAATTTTTTTGCTCCGATCCTAAAAGATTGTCCAACTCCAAATTTCCACTTCTGTGCCCACATCTTCTCTTACTAAGATTCAGTTTTTGTACGAAGATAAAAAACTAACTAGCACCATCAATCGAAATTTTTATGTTCTGTTCTTCTCTGAGATAACTAGACCTTATATCTTCTATAAAGAAATAATTCTAACTTTTACAAAATTTAAAATAAAAATTACAAAACTAAATGCTATTGAAAAAGATAATCTATAAGCTTCACATATAGTCCAGGAATATATATTGATTTTAAGTGATATACCTGCAATTTCAGGGGCCATTATTTCCAGGATGGTATGGAAATGAACATGACAATGGATGTTACAGAGGCATTTCGGAGATCCTTAAACACATTGATGCAGTGGGCAAAGCAAAATTTGAATCCACAACAGAGTCGGATAATCTTCCGCAGCTACTCACCAGTTCATTACAGGCAAGTCTGTTCTAAAACTGAATTGGATCATAACTTGTACTTCCCGGTAAGATAACATAATGAAAGTAATTGGGATAGATTGTAAAATGATAAGAATTTGATACTACTCTTTATGTGCAAATTTTTCTTACATCAGGATCACGAGTTTAGTAACATATAAATGTATCGAAAAAAAACAGTATCATTTTATGTGGAATTGCAGGGATGGTGCATGGAATCAAGGAGGCCATTGTGACATTTATGTAAAGCCAGAAGAAAATCTCACCAAGCCCAGGGCAGAGCCCTTAAACAATTTTGTTATTTCTGAAGTAATCAAACAAATGAAGAGTGCAGAATTCATGGCGGAGCTTCTAAACATCACGTATCTGACTGAGCTCAGGGGAGACGGGCACCCTTCAAGCCACCGTGAACCAGGCACTGCACTCCTTGCGCCTCAAGATTGTAGTCACTGGTGCTTACCTGGGGTGCCAGACACATGGAATGAACTCTTGTATGCACATATATTATCAAAATAACTTATTTGCATAGCACCCAGATCAATTAGAAGAGAATATTACCTGGTTGATTACTGAGAATCAGAAGGTCAGCACATACTCTTACTTGGGAATTTCTTCGGTTTTTTCGTTCGGGTTCACTTCACCTTCCATTTCCTTGACTTTCTCAAGCTGCCTCAAGAGATCTAGCCTTTCTGGTCCATAAGTTGAAGGTATCTACAGGAAAAAAGATTTGCCTAATATAAGGTTGGGACCCATTGAGATATCAAAGAAACTAAATCACAAGGTTAGAGGATACACACCAGGGACGGAACATATCTTTGAATTGCAGCCAACATAGCTGCATGCCCAACTGCGGTGACCTGAAATGAGGAACATTATGAGCAAAACCCAGATTCGAAGGCAATCATACCCCCCTCCCCCAGTAGAAGCAAGACGGACATATTTTGCCTCAATATTATGTACACCCCTTTTCAGTTCATTGCAAGACGCAAAGTACCGGATTAGATGCATTTGGGGACAAAAGTTGTGCATATATTCATCAGCTCAATACAGGAGAGAAAGAACAATAACTTATTATCAACAATAACAACAACAACAACAACCAAGCCTTAATCCCAACAGATTGGGGTCGGCTACATGAACCAAAGTAAGAATCACGTAAGGTCATCCACATGGATGCAATCTCTCCATTTCTTTCGATCCCAAACACAACTCTCATCTAGTTCTAGCAGATTCATATCCCCTTTTATCACCTCCATCCAAGTCTTCCTCGGTCTCCCTCTACCTCTTACGCCATCTACATTACATAATCCTTCAATTCTCCTAACCGGAGCATCACTTGGCCTTCGTCTAATGTGCCCAAACCAACGCAAACGGTTCTCTCTCATCTTATCTTCAATAGGTGCTACACCAACCTTCTTCTGAATAGTCTCATTCCTCACTCTATCCATTCTCATATGCCCACAGATCCATCTTAACATACGCATCTCCGCTACATGCATTTTCTGAATAAGACACCTCTTAGTTGCCCAACATTCTGTACCATATAATAATGCCGGTCTAACAGCGGTTCTGTAAAACTTTCCCTTCAATCTCAGCGGTACATTACGATCACACAAAACACCCGTCGCACTCTTCCATTTCAAGAGTGGTTCAGAAAGTCCTTCACCAGTCAACGACGAAAATCTAGGGCCTAATCAAACATATCTCTGATTTTTAATAACAGACGATAGCCCCTTGAAAGTCTGACCTTTTCAAATATATTCATCCTCTGGTTCACTTATTGGAGGAAAGAAGGAATTTAACTTATGGTTAGAACATAGCCTAGAGAAAAGAATTGCTACACAGACATGTATACATTTATTCTGTAATCACCTTCACCTCAAACGAACACCAATTGATTGACCGCACTTTAAGCCTCAAATCATCTTTAAATTACTTAACGAACACAGATATGACAACACCTAGGCAATCCCAGAATGTCCCCGTAAAAAAATGGATATGTATAAAAGACGTATCAATCATCAGTTTTTTAGACTATCCACACCAACAATGTATTGCAACAAAACACAATCCAGACTGCTTAATGAAAAGAAAGATAATACTCCCTCCATTCCCATTTAATTGTCGTTTAGGCGATATATAGGTATCCAAATTAATTGTCGTTTAATGCTCTTTTATTAGTTGTCACCAATTTATTCCAATTATACCCTCGACATTTCTTTTATTTGCCGCCTCTGCCATCCCTATTTTTTCCTTTTTTTTCTTTATGCTGTAGAAGTGAGAGAGGGCTAATATTGGAACTTTCAGTGTAAAATGACAAGTTCCTTAATCTTCCAAAATTGTCTAAAGCGTCTAATATACGGGAATGGAGGGAGTATTGTTTATGCTTACAGGCAGCAGCATAAGGATGCTAATTGGAACTATCGATGCCAAGTCTGTCAAAGTTCTTCGAAGTGCTTGTTTTTCTTTTTCTGTTAATTCATCCCCTATTATCGCTCTCCTAAGTAGCCCCATAGCAGCAGCAGCATCAATAGCAAGAAGTTGAGTACCTTGCAAAACATCCTGCATAGAGAACAAGCTTCTCACTGAGAAAAAAGAAACTATAAATTATGTTCCGTAAAAAATCTTCAAAAAAGAACAGAATAGAATTCACATAGGACTTCCAAAGGCAATCTTTGAACTTTCTGGTTGTGTTCCAGTCAATATAGGTATAGGAGTCTGAACATTGGGTAAATGCAATGTAGACAAGTTTTAGCATGGGCAATTTTTCCCTTATGGTGGCCCTTACCAAGTGGCAGAAATGAGAGAAGTATCAGCAATCAATTAACTAGAAAATATCTCATTATAGGAGATGCAGCAAGATAGAATGTGTAATATTGGGTTAACAGATGGAAACACACCGTGCATGTCTCCTTCAGCTTATCCAATGATTTCCTAATGATACTTTCCTTCCTCTGCGCTTGAACTAAGTCAGTCCCTTTGGCTTCATTTCTCCGACGGGAGGTGTCATCTGTCGCCCGAATGTCATCCTGGAAGAATGCAACAGTAAATCTCTAATGATTATGCAACTAAGGAGCCAACTTGAGGATCACAAAACATCCATTAACCAAAAAAAAGCGAAGAAATATGATCTACGTAATGTAACATTAGGCTATCTCAGTTGATATGTTGCTAAAACCCCAAACCTTTATGGTAGCTCTTCAGCTAAGAGCAGTGAGCTTCTTTCTTTGCCTAAAAGGGTTACTAGGGTAAGTAAAATCAGCAAATCAAGCTGGATATTATGAACTTATGGGTGTAAGGTAAGTACTTTTCATTTTCACACTAAATTAAGCATAACAATAAATACCAGTAAAGGACATAGTACGCATAAAATCTACAAAGGAACCAAACACAGTCAACATTATCATCAAACACATAACAAAAGACATACGAAGGGTCAAAGTACCTCTTCAATTTCAGATCCATCAGCACTTTTTTTCACCCGTCTCTCCAGTTCTATTAGCTCATTCCTTAGAAGTTCAAAACGCTGGATTTCATTTGATTCATAATCAAGCATCATGGGAACCACAGTTCTTTCTTCAAGGTATTCATCCTCCTGCAAAAGATGTGCACAAAATGGGCAAACAGTAAGACATCACTTAATTTGAATTTCTCCTTGCATATTCAGTCAAGATGAGAAGCTTCTGATAAACAGTCGGACAATCATATATTGTTAATCTATTTCATATGTCATAGAAACAACTTCAACAGATACTTATTTCAAATTAGGTCCACTTCAACTTTGAAAAATATTATCATCCCAAACCAACTAAACAAACTCAAAAAGGCCAGGGCATCCAGATGAAGCTATTGTTACATACTAAATTTGCTTGCAAAACAAGAAAACCACTTTGCAAGCAATTGTGTCAATTCAGGGCATACATTTTCATCGGTAGTTGATGTCCCAGGGTCACTGTATTTGCTTGGACGAGGTACGAGGGAGCTCCATAGTCCACGAGGAATACTTTCCCTAGATTAATTGAACTTTGAGTAAAAAACAGGGTTTGACAAGTCTACCATTTAAATGCCAAATTCATCACGAAGATGAGAAACTCAGAACTGAGAAGAGATGTTCTACCTACTACTTTTGTCTATATTTTCACTAGCACTCTTGATCTCTTTGCCTCCAGCATACTGCCTCTTCCCAGTAGTAGAAGAAGGGGAACTACCAGCAACACCTCCCTATCAACAGAAATAAGGAATGAATGAACATGAAATGGAAATTTATGTCATTGAAAAAGACAGGGAAAGAGTATCTAGAAGCATGATAGAAAAGATGTCCAAGACAGCCCTGATAGACTGTCACTTAACTTGCCCCCATAAGAAGCACAATGGGAAGTAGCAGAAAGTAAACCTGTTGCAGTGAAGCTGCCTTGGCCCTGAAAGATGCCTCGAAAAATTCAGCCTCTTTCTTAAGTCTTCTTATCTTCTCCAGGTCAGAACAAGCAGCTTTTAGATGCTCCTTGCCAGAAATGGAGCTTGACACATGTAGCTCCTGAAGCAATTCCTCTAGTCTCACCAGAGCTCCTTCAACACTCTCCAGTGCCTGAAATAAGATACCACATCAGCCTATGGTCTAAGAAACTTTATAAATCTTTGCACAAAGGGATATGAACAGACACATAACATGAATCATGCAGAGGTCATGTGGTCGATTGTCATTGGAACTTGTAAGTGAAAGGGATAAAGTGTGCATGAGGGCACTTTTAGGAAAATGTGAATCTAACACACACATGATTGGAGCATGCTAGAGTGTTCAAGGAAAAAACTGTAATCCTCTCTAACAGCCTAAGCATTCAGGGGAAACCTAACAGATAGTGTTCATTTCCAGTCAGGGTTTGTAGAAAGAGTCATTTCCCAAAACACACGTAAAATTGGAAAAGGTTACAGCTTGGAAATAGGCTTGTATATAAGAGAATAAATACCTTATCAAAAGAATCGGGCTCGTTCTCAGTCAATGAATCAACTCCAGATGCAGCCCTGCCATAGATTTCTTAGTACTTGGAATAAAATGAATATCAACACTGCCTGCTTAGTACAACTTGATTCTCTAAAAATAAATGGCCGAATTAAAGCAATAAGATTATCAAAACAATCATCTAGGAAAAGATACAACTGCAGTTAGGATGATTGATGAGGATAAAAGGAGTCAGCAATAATGAACTTAAGGAATTTAACTTTGACTTAAACAATCTCATTAAATATGTTAATATGTAAGATATAAACTAGAATATTACTCATTTTGAGAATAAAAAATATAACTCTCATCCTAATGAATCAGACAATACTATGTTATTCGAGACCCTGAAATAAAAAGAAATAGAATAAAGACCATGAGAATGAAATACAGATATCGCAGTCCTATTTCTGCTTTCCTGTAAGCAGTTTCCGTACTGTTCATTATTCAGATTTGTTACTGTGACCTAAACCAATGCCCTAGAGTACTCTTATATCCCAAAATCTTTTCCATATTATCAGATGCATGAAATTTAGCCCCCCCCCCCCACACACACACACACATATATATATATATGGAGAGAGAGAGAGAGAGAGAGAGAGAGAGAGAGAGAGAGATTTGTGCTAAAATTGCAATTCTCTCATCTTGCCAGATGTACATATGCCCTCAACACACAAAGGCTGATTAGACCAAAACTTGTCTGCTTTGACTTACTTTTGTATCCCTAGTTCTTCACGACAAACCTTCAATTTCTTGTGCCTAAAGAACAACAAGAAAAGCATGTTACTCAGATGAATTGTTTCAGATTCAGATAGCTTTGATATATTGAAAAGCTTAGATACCCTGTAGAAAGAAATCTGGCAGCCTTGACATTTGAAGGATTTTCAAGCCATTTACTGTATTTGATAAAACTTGTGATCCAGTAAGAGCAAACATCTAATACTTGGGGAATAGCTTCAGGATTTGGAGGACCTTCATCCTTGTTCTTATGTCCAACGGTGCGTTTAAAGGCGGCACCAATTCCTGGATAAAATTGAAGCCAATCTAGCTCTTCGCAGACAACCTACAATACACCCAGTTCCTATTAGATTATAATATCAATCATATACGTAGTTATTATCGATACATTTTCCAACCTGCTAACCTCCACATATAGTTGATAAGAACTTATTGAAGAGAGTTGTGGATAATATAACACGCTGCCACCAATGAAATGCCTATTTCAATGGGAAAATGAAAGATATGTTGAGTGCAAAATAATGACAAATCAGAAACCAAAGAAATGAAAACTCAACCAAGATAAGTATACCTTATGAGTCCTTCAACAGGCTCATTGATGGACTCGAAGCCGTTTGCAAAGAGAAAGGACTGTGTGCTTCTTCCTAAGGCAATGAAGAACCCAAATATGGCCAAATCCTTCTTCAATACCTACACAAATTTAAACCATCTCATAAAAATAACCTTTCTATCATTTTTCACAACACACAACTTAATAGAAACAGTACAAAACCTATCTTGTCCAGAAGGACCAGAACTAACAAATTCAGTCATTTATATATCCGGACAATTTTCATCAAATCCATTGGCAAGACGAACCATTTATGATTCCTTAAATATTTTGATGCAGAGATGCTGTGATACAATACCTTTTTACCTATTCTAGACGGGGTCGTACAAGAAAGTCCAGATATATCCAGAAAACTGATATGATTCATAACAGTTTCACTCAGTCATACTCTTAACTTTCACCTGCAGAAACTAATTCAATTATGCATGATCATGTTTCCCTTTCCAAGTATTAAATTGGTAGCAACACTGAAGCCCTTCACGATAACAGTTAAAATTGAAGGGTCAACAAACTATTATTATTATTTTCCAAAAGGCACTAAATATTACCGTTTTAAATTAGATTTCTATTTTTAAGGTAAAGGCTATCTATTTAATGTCTGGCTCAAAGTCCTGTACATAGACACCTGGAGTACGAATACCAAGGAATATACAGTTGGAAATCTGCAGATCAGTTACCAGTACAAAGTCCACAGATAGTGGTTCATTTCTTCTAAAATAGAATGAAGCAGCAAATGCAGAATTAAAAAGGCCACCTCTCTAACCTCAATACTTTCAGATGTGGTGAGCCTGGACCATATTCTCTCCCTATCAATAGCTTTCTGTAGCTGCTTCTGTACAAGACCCACGCAAAATATCACCTCTTCAGAGCTTCGATCAGTTTTTAATCTACAAGCTGCAGCTCGAGGACCAAAATGAACAAGAAACTCTCTGCGTAGGCCGATATGCTTCATAGAATGATAAGCTTGACGGATAGGCATGAATTCAACCAGCATATCCATCATTCTACCCGTTGTGTCAGGAATGACAGAAAATAACTGTGCACAAGATAATTTTGTGGGACCAAGTTTCATAATTGCTGCAAGGCAAGTAAGTCCAAGCATGAGAAGTGACAAGTCACTTGTTTTGCCAGAAGCTGAGGATTGACCTTTACCACATCTGGACAAGGAAGAACGGCAGCAACACTATCAAGTGAGTTGTCATTATACATCAATGTGCATTTTTATTACAAACTCAGCCATCTACTTACACTCCAGTAGCAGCAGCAAAACGTTGGTCCTTCTCAAAATAATTTACAAAACTGGTCACAACAGCTGGAACTTGCTCAGACCAAAACCATTCATAAGCTTCAGGCTTCTTGGTTGATAATTTGTCTGTGATTTGAGCCACCAAAGAAGCAGATTGCCGCGACAAACTACATTTGAGAAGCAGCAAATTATTATAACAACATCATGCCCAGGAAAATTTTGAGAAAAATGTAGAAGGAATTCTTGGGATGATAAATACATCATCTCCTTCCAATAACTTCTATTTCGCTTGTCCGTATTAAATCTTTCCATATTCCGGTTCTCTTGGTTCCAAGCTTAAAAAATTGGGAAAATATAGGCACCCTGGACAGTATTAATCTTGAAAATTCTCAGTCAACTTTAAGAGTACATGACAAAGAACTTTGTTTTGAAAAATTACTATGGTAAGATAACAGCAGTAAAGTGCTGTGTGTTTTTAATTTGACTTAATGATCAATCATGCTCCAAAATCAATTCATTAGCTACTCGAGAATAAAAGAATGTGATAAATATGTCTATGCCACTGATGCCTTTTAACCAGTTGGTGTGATGGATATGTAACAAGACAGTATACCTCCTTTGAACAAAAACATTGATATCTCGTATCTCTTCCATCTCCTCGAGAAGAAATCTCCCTTGCTGCTTGGAGTAGAGAATACACAGATGCCTGAGGAAATTCATAAAACTTCAGCCTACCTATACCATAGATGAAGCTGAGAAAATGGAAGCAAAGTGACAATGAATATTAACAGAACAAAATAAAAAAAATAAACGATATAACATCAGTTCCAATTCTCTCTTAGATTGTACATGACTATACATGCATATGCTCTCATATATCAAACTACTACAAAAGGGTATCTGCATAACTAGGCTACTACCACAATCTCGATATATATAGACGTGTATCTACCAATTGATTTTCTCCCTTCCTCACGATGTGATGAAAAAACATGTTTTTCTATTGTTAAAAGCAATTAGAAGGTACACCTTAACAGAAGTTATGACATAATCCACTAATACATTCGGATCCAAATAAAGTTTCATGATACTTTAACATGATAGAAAATATACCCTAGCACTAATTTTGTATTTAAATAGTCAATGAACCGCCACAAAAAATCTGCAAGTGCAAGAGTAAAAACTACGGGAAGGCATGAGGAGGAGACTAACTACATGTTTTACTGATTACCTGATAAGAGAGTGCCTTTATCCAAGCATTATTGCCAAGACCAAGCCAGGCAGTTGAGAACCATGAAAATTTTAATGAGTTCTGCTCTCTAATTGCAAGTTCAAGCACCCTAGCAGCATCATGAAGAGATTGAACAAGTCCACTACTGTAGTCCTCACCTTGGAGTGACTGATCAAGTTTAACCCTTATTTCCTCAACATTACTGCTCGTACTTGCATGAGGAGTCCCATTAACTGTCACCCCATCATCAGCAGAAGCAAATGACAAAAGCAGTCTCCTTCTTCTCCTTGATTTGCACAAGTTTACACATTGTCTCCTGGAATCTGGAAATCTATAACCTAGACTGAGGTTATCGTGCTCCAACAAAGAAACCCTTGCATAGCATTTTTTCTTTCTGTAATACCAATGAAATGGCAGGTAATCCAAGCGGACTACTTTCTTGCTGAGTGTATAGTTTCTAGCTAGCTTAGCCGAAAACACTGGATCTGAAGAGCTGCAAATTTGAAAATCCAGGAATGAGCACATTGCATTATTATTGAAAAAAAGGTCTATGAACTAGTGGATGCTAAAAGTTGGCCAGAATGACCCGCAGAAATGCAACTTGCATTAGTTCAATTCAATGTATGTTTCATACAGTAACCAATTAGCCTATCCATGAGATGCATATATGTTTGCAAAATAAACTAAGAAAATTATCTAAAAATACTACTTCTGCCAACCATCCTCCCAAGCTCTTGATGGAAATATGTTAGCTTTTATCCATTAATATCACCTTATGCCAAATGATACTGACTGATTATAATTAGACAACCTCATAGATTGCACATTGCCTCATTCACCATTTTCGTCCCATACAACCACTACATGTTATGTTGGTATTTGACCAGGCAGAAGACAAATACTTATCCAGCAAAATGTTACCACCCTCGAAATTTCGACTAGCCTTGTGAAATCCAAATAGAGTCCAAATAATGCAATCCTTATCATGCTAAGCGACCAACTATTTGTCAAATAGAAAATGAGAGGATAACTCCCCTTCTAAAAAATAATAATAATAATCGTAATATAATCGGAGCAAACAGTTATTAGTATCATATAGGCTGACAGTTATCACTAGTGGCTAAATATTTATCAACTAAACTCAAGGTTAGAGCCAGCACTTCAGACTCGAGACATTGTAACAAATTAAAATAAAATAAAACTAAACATAAATACTACTCCTTAAACTAAAAACAGGGGAATAAATAAAGTACCAGCAGTCAGTCCACAAAATTACACCTCTTAATCAGATGCTACTAAATCTAATAATTTTTGAGGTAATTTCACAATGAGTAATTGCTGAAAATTCAATATAAGGTTTACAAATTCATTCCAAAACCGATACAGATTTTAGGAAATTTCCTCGGCTGAAATCATTACACCATAACTATATTCTCTATTAATTCTATAACTACGAACTAGAATTACGATAGATAACTTTTCACACAGAAAAACTGAAATATCACTATTCACCAAAAGAAATTGAAAATTCACTGCAATATGTAACCATCTTCTCTATTGTTTATCATCACCTGTCACCAGAATTTGCCAGGTAATTCAAGAACGACGAACTAGAATAAAGATTAAATAAATAAAATTCACAACTGTAAAATTGAAAAATTGAAAAATAAGAAGACACGAACTGAAAAACAATGGAAGATGAAAATTGAAGATAACCTTGACGATAATAGGTTGCTGCGGTGGTGGTGCAATTTGAGTGACATTGATTAGGCGGCGGAGGAAATGATCAGCTAAGGAATCCGATTTCTGCAATGGAGGAGTTGAATTTAAAGAGGGAAATTTAGTCCGGGAAATAAATTCTTTTCTGGTACATAGAAGCTGAGCCAAATGAATGTTGACGTGGCATATGGAGGGTTTATCCGACTACGTGGGGAAATGATTTATCACAAAACTTTGGAATAACTTTACTTTCTTTTTTGGGAAAATAACTCCCATCATCCTTAAAGTATTTAACAAATCACGATAAGATTATACATGTTTGTTTACTTTCTAGTAGGTCCCAGAAGAAATTTCGCATATGTTAAGTCGTCCCAACACCATTACCCGCGGCGGTTTCCAGCCAATAGTAGTCATTTTTGGGCTAATTTTGATCGGAAACTACCACGGACAATGGTGGTGGAAATACTTAACAATCACGAAATTTGTTCTGTGACCTACTAGGAAGTAAAAAAAACTTGTAGGATCTTATCGTGTCTTGTTAAATAGTTTGAGGATGATCCAAGACATTTTCTCTTTCTTTTTTTTTTTTTTTTTTTAGTTTTGTTTGATCAAGGAAAAATTGTCTATCCAGATCGCACTTGCTTGCAATATCTTGAACCTTAGATGTCAACACTGATTCACAAATGTCAGTTAACATTTTAAAATATTCAGATAAATTTATCTATGCTAATATTATTTATGACTGTAAATTCCTTCTCTCTCGGTAGAGAACGTGAAACGTTTATCCATCTATCGAATAGGCAAATCATTTGGCTGATAGGCTCGCTAAATTTAAGAGTCAACAATGCATTGGAAATCCGCAAGGATAGCCCAATTGGTTCGGAGGTGGCAGATTGTGTAGGAAGGCGCAAATTCGAATCTTGGCAACCGCATTGTGGAAGTTTCAACCCTTCAATGTGGGGGTGGCTTCTTGCCGGGAGGCAAGACAATGCCTCCCACCAATCGAGTCGTTGGGTCAACTTGATTAACATTCTCTACAATTTCTGTCGGATCGGGAGGTGGGGGCGTGGGTATCACCTTTGTGTAGGAGCAATGCACTGGAAAGCGTCTTCTTCACCATGGTTCCCGACTTCTTAGCTGATATTTGGCTTTTGGATAAAAAAGGATTGTGTTCTTGTATCTAGTTTTCTAAACTATGTATTCGGCTATCTTTATTTTCTGTATTGTTTTCTTTCCATGTACGAATTATTAGCTATTTTGGTAATCAAATTATTTTTGAGCAGTCACTTTCATCTTTTTTAACTTTTTTTTATTCTAAAAATTTTACGAACAGATATTTTTATCCTTCTATCAAATAATTGTTTAAAAGTCATCAAAATTGATGAAGTGTCCAAACGGTTCTCAGATTGCCTATCTCCTGCAGGGGTGTAAAGATGGTAATTTCAAAGTATATTAAGTGCCTTCTTTGTAAAGTCAATCATTCCCATCCATATCAGCCTCTATTCTCATTTTCCCTCCATAATTTAGAACAAGAAAACCCTAGAAACCTAAATTTTAATATATTCTTAACATAGATAGATCTTCCATCTTCAATTCATTTAATTTCTTCTGAAATGCGAAGTGAAACCCCTAAAGTTCATGAAGATTCCAAGAAGGCAAACAAAAAAAAATTCCAAAAGGCAATGGAAATGAATTTCAAGATCTTAAGTTTGAGTTTGGGGTGACAGATAGTGATTTCACTCCAAGGATGGACCCATCTTCAAGCTGCAATGTTGTGGATTTACAATACCCAAAAACTTCATAGACTGAATTTAACCATAGTAGGAGATTCAAGGTAAGAATGATTGAATTCATATTGAAATTAATTACTCTCTGTTTGTTAATAATTTTTTTTATTAATTTGGAATTTCCATCTTTACACATGTAGGAGAGAGGCAATCTGAGAGCCGTTTGAACACGTCGTCAATTTTGACGACTTTTAAACAATTATTTGACGGAAGGACAAAAATGGTTGTTCGTAAAATTATTGAGGGAGGAAAAAAGTTTAAAAAATTAAAAATGATGAAAGTGACTACTCAAAAATAATTTGATGACCAAAATGACAAATAATTCTTCCTTGTACTGTATTTTGCTCTTTTATTAATGCAATTCTTGTTACCAAAAAGGAGAAATTGCCTACAATCCTATATGTTGCACATAAAAGTAGGGTTACAAACGTGTCAAGTTTTTTGAGAATGCATTTTGGCAAAAAATGCAGTGCAACAAAAAAAAAGATGATCATGTGTGGATCAATCTACAAAAAAAAGAGGATCATTTTGATAAATAAATAATAAAAAAAAAGGCTTCCTTTACTAAGCTTTAAGAACTGGGTAGTGATACTGAAGATGAATCGGTATTAAAAAACATAATACTCCCTCCGTCACATTTCCCTTTTAATCTGTGCCAAATTATTTGTCCACTTTTTAGATAAAGGGTTCATTAATTACATTTTTTCCAATTCTAACCCTTACATTAAATGTTGGAGAGAGAAGGTTATAGAGAGAAGAGGAGTAGAATTAAATTGGAGTAATATTAAATAAGGTCATGTTTGACATTGTACCATATTCCACTATAGAATTTGATGGAACCTTAATTCATGTGCAAAATACAAAGTGGACAGATAATTTGGGACGGAGTGAGTAATAAAATACTCTAGGAAAAGAAAAAAAAATAGGAAAATATTAAAAAGTCAAATTTGCCACTAAACTCGATGCAAATTAACCCCAATGGTCGTAAGGTAGTTTCTTTCCCGCCTCCCTTTCCATTAACATAGCTTCACGACGAGTGTTCTCTGTAAGCAAATAGATATGAGCTGACCCTGAATTTTCATGAATTTTAACCACTGATTTCTCTTCTTTAGAAAAAATTATGTTTACCCGAAATCTTGAAACCTTCTACTGCGAAACACGATTCAATTGCATCAAGACAAATGTTATGACTACCTACGCAGACCTCCTGTTTGATGAAATGTCTCTGAGAGTAACAAGCTTTATTCTTTCTTTTTTCTCCTTTTCTTACTGAGCATCTATTTGTTGATTGATTATCCTTTACCAATATCAGATGAACTTTCTACAAATTCAAAATGTGGCGGTTCATGGGCTTGCCCCGTGTATACAGAACAATCTCCCCTGGGAATCACACTGTTCTGCTGCAAAGTGTGCACTTTTTTCTCACTGGTCAGGAATTTTCTGCGTCAAAGAAAGGTAAACAACTCATTTTTATATACTCCCTCTGTTCCAGATTGAATTTTCATTTTTTATTTTAGTTTGTCTCAAAATGAATGTCCAATTTCTTTAAATGAATATATTTTCTCCCTAAACCCCGATAACTAACCTCCTACATTTAAGGGAAAGGGATGCAAGTTCTAATAACATGTGGATGCTCCCATATTTAAGGACATTATGATAACTAACTTATGGTCAAACTACTCTTCTTACTTTTTATGCAAGTCAAATGTAGACATTGAATTTGGGACGGATGGAGTATGTTTTATCCATTGTCAAGGTGATTTGTAGTTGACTGGTTTCTTTAACTTTGTATAAAGGAGAATTGGTTTGTGTAAATGTGTCACAGGAAGACAATTTGATTCGGGGTTTTTTGGTGAAATGAAATTTCACACAAAAGTTCAGGGATTTGTTAGAAGAGATGGAAATGATGAAAAAGAGGAAAAGACGCTAGCTTTGAGCTTAGCTAGCTTAGTTGAGGAATCTTCTCATGTTGAGGAGAGAAAAAATCGGAGTCGGGTGGAGCTTAAAAGGTTTCTTGAACTCCGTGTCAAAAGAAGGGTCAAGGAACAATACGTAAACGGGAAGTTTCAAGACCTTATGCTGAAAGTGATTGCCAACCCGAAAACTCTCAAGGATGCTTATGATATTACTAGGGTGAACTCTAATGTTGACTTAGAATTGGAAAGGGGCAATTTACCCTTTGAGACCATGGCAGAAGAGCTCTCTTATGGAAACTTTGATGTGAGTGCTAATACCTATTCAATAGCAACAAGGGGACGAGATAAGGAAGTTCTAGTTCTCCCAAATCTTAAGTTGAGAATAATACAAGAAGCTATTAGAATAGTACTAGAAGTTGTTTACAAACCCCACTTTTCAAAGATTTCACACGGTGGTCGAGATGGTAGAGATCATTTGTCTGCTTTGAGATACATTAAAAAAGAATTATCTGATTCTAACTGGTGGTTTACATTGCTCCTTAAACAAAAAGTGGATGATTGCACTCTTAATAGGCTTTTCTCAACTATGGAGAATAAGGTTGAAGATCCAGGCCTATATGCAATAATCAGAAGTATGTTTCATGCACAGGTTCTCAATTTTGAATTGGGTGGCTTCTCTAAAGGGCATGGTCTTCCACAAGAAGGAGTATTGTCTCCAATCCTGACGAATATATATCTTGACCTTTTCGATTGTGAAGTATACAGGATGTCAATGAGATTTGAAGCTTTAGATATGCAGGGGCCTGCTGAGGATGACGGGACTGAATCAAAGCTGCGTACTTGGTTTAGGAGACAAATTCATGGCAATAATAACACCCAGAAATCTGATGCTAAGGAGATTTCTAATGTCAGACTTCACTGTTGTCGCTTTATGGATGAAATTTTTGTTGCCATTTCAGGTTCTAAAGAAAATGCTATTGCTTGCAAATTAGATATGGAAAACTACTTGAAGAGTTCGCTACACATAGATGTTGATAAGCAAATAGATGTTCTTCCATGTGATAGCCCCTGTGGTGTTCGGTTCCTTGGCACATTGGTTAAGAGAAGCCTGAAAGATAGCCCTGCAGTAAGAGCTGTTCATAAATTGAAGGAAAAAGTTAAGTTATTTTCTTCACAGAAACAAGAGTCTTGGGATGTAGGGACTCTTAGAATAGGAAAGAAATGGCTAGGTCATGGACTGAAGAAGGTCAAAGAGTCAGAGATTAAGCATCTGGCTGACAGCAATTCTATTCTGAGCAAAATTTCATGCTTCCGTAAAGCTGGGATGGAAACTGATCACTGGTACAAGATCTTACTAAAAGTATGGATGCAAAGCATCAATGCCAAAAATGCAGAGAGTGAGGAGACTATCTTGTCTATCCATATTGCGGAACCAGCTCTTCCTCAAGAACTAGTGGATTCCTATTATAAGTTTCAGAAGTGTGTTGATGACTATATTTCTTCGGAGACAACTTCTACTCTTGCTCTTTTGTCGAGCACCAGCTCTTCAATTGAATGTCACTCTGTGACACAAATAATAGCCCCAGTTAATGCAATTAAGAAACGCCTCCATCGATATGGATTGACGAATTCTGCAGGATTCCCTCGAACATGTCATATGCTAATTTTACAGGATGACAATCACATCATTGATTGGTTTTCAGGAATTGTTGGCCGGTGGCTTAGATGGTATAAAGAGTGTGACAACTTTGATGAAGTGAAGCTCATCATTTCTGATCAAGTAAGGCTGTCCTGCATCCGGACACTGGCAGCAAAATATAGAATACATGAAAATGAGATAGAGAAAAAGTTTGATGTACAACTTTCTGGAATTCCCTCAACCCAAGAGATAGAACATGAGATATCTGATGAAGCTATAAATCATGAGGATGCCCTGTTTTATGGAATATCTTATAGCGGCTTGTGTTTACTATCTTTGGCAAGGAAGGTAAGCCAGTCAAGGCCTTGTAACTGCTTCGTTATCGGATGCATAGATGCAGCTCCTAGTGTTTACACGCTTCATGTGATGGAAAAGCAAAAGTTTCCAGGGTGGAAGACTGGATTCGCAAGCTACATCCATCCCAGTTTAAATAGAAGACGATTTGGTCTTTGTAAACAGCATTTAAGAGATCTATTTCTTGGCCACATTTCACTTCAATCTATTAACTTTGGTGCTTGGAGATAAAAATCCTGATGCAGTATCCTCTTAAAGTAGTGAAGTCTCTAACCTGCAAGTAGCTAAGTGCTTGAGAAATATCTCGTAACGTTTTGGTATCAAGACTAAAATCTTTAGAGGTCATGCTGACTGATGACACCATACAAAGGCACACCCTTCAGCGTATGCAGAAGAATGCAACACAAACTACCAAGCGTTGCTGTGGTGGAAAAAGCACAAAAAAGAGACAATTTTATCATTAACAGGTCTGTGATGTTTACCTTTTTGATATTACTTTTCATCAGCGCAAGAGTATTCAAACCCCATTGCGTTGATTTTATCTTATTTTTTGGCATATAAAATATTAAGACTATGCATTGTGAGCTTTTTATGCATGATACAACATCATGACTGTTGTATGTAGTGTATATTACCAATAATGAGTCAAAACTAGGGACTTTAGTTAAAGGTTCATTAAGGTGCCAAAATGGAAAGAGTAATTATTTTAATGCTTCCTAAAGTTTCCATGGCAATGCTAAACAGGCCAGTAAGTGCAACAACAAAACAAAACCAGAGGCATTCTCATTCAGCACACTAGAATAGTTTTTCCTCGTTGGTTGTTTTGGTAAACTTCCACCAGTAGGGATTAGAAAATGTTGCTAAAACAAAAATTAGCATTTCCACATCAATCAAACGTTATTAGATAAGACTGCCACAACGTTAGGTTTTTCTTCTTCTCCTCCTCTTCTTTTTGTCCCATCCTATTAGCCAAAAGCTAAAGTATATAAATAGTGTCTTGGTCCATTATATTACCATAGGAATCTTTGTTTTCCCACCTGAGTGTGAAATAAGGGCTGTGAAGAGATCCTCTGAGAAGCTTGATTAGTTGAATTACGTTTTCACTATGTTTGGAAAAGAAAAAGTTGACTTACAACTAATACTAATTAATCAATGTTTTGTAGTTAGAATTGTGGAAAGAACTGATCACAGACAGATATGACTTACCAAACGGTCCAAACCTTTGACTGCATTCTCAAATTGGGTGTCGCCGTCTATTAGGGTTATAGGTTATGAAAGTTAAATAGGGTAGTCTTAAATTTGCTATTATTGAGATTATTTACCTTTTGTAGATAAAGTATACACTAGAGACTCCCACACCGGGAGCTGGATGCAACGGAGCACATGAGGAGGGTAGAATCACATCATAAGTGGATCCACAAATTCACCATATCCAATCAATTGCTATCATGGAGATTCCCTACTTGCTTTTTTCTCCTTGTCATTATATTATATATCGGTCCCGGATTAAACTAATCTGCATATTAACATCAAATCATCATTCTCATTATTTTGGATCTTGTGTCCCTTTGATGTTACTTACAGAAAACATCAATTTATACTGTAAACATCATATGATGCATCTATTTGTGTAAAATATCTTGAATTTGTTCCGTGATGCTAAGTTCATTATGTAAAGCACTCTGCCGGACCGATTCTAGTAGTAATCTTTCTTTAGTTTTTGGTTGACCTTTTTATGCTTATTTGTGCTTTGTCTGCAGCTATCTAACTTCATACGAACAAAAGGTAAAAGAAGGATTTAGAAAATTCTACTAGTTCTGGAGATAAAAAGTTGACCTTCAGAGTAGGGTTCAATATGGTTTTATTTGAGAATTCTATCATAAAAGTGTCAGAAATAATGAATTGTTGATGAAATATTATGTTAATAAACTTGAGTGGAGAAGGGAGGTCTGAGTCAACTTCCTTTTATGATGCAAAGTTGACCATGTATTTCTTTGTCTGTGATAAACAATTGACTTTGTCAATCAATTAGTTGGAGGACTGTAGAATTAATGGATTTATACCTTTTCCACTATCAATAAAAAGATCTCTTGTAAATTTTTAAAACTGTGTATCAAAGGCGTATTTTTGTTATGGTCCCTAATCACATATGCACCTCCTGAAAGTTCATTATGTTGGAAATTGGTAAGTTTGTAAACATTTATTGTCAACGTAAATTATAAATATAAAGAGTTTAGGAGTTATGAATACCTATTTTATGACAATTATCCCACTACTTCCATTAAATTAGAGGTTATGGGAGTTTATGTCATGAGAGTTGCATAAGTTACAATAAGGAAGAATTAAGAGATTTAACCATCTATGATGGGAGGGTCACTTTATTCCTATAAATAAGGTTATTGGTCCATCTCTCTACTCTTACTCTCTCTTCTGCTCTATGCTCTTCTACTGTAAGCTCTTGCGGTTTGTGTGTACCACCCCATTAAGAGAGTGCACTAGGTTAACTTAATCTAAAGTTGACTTGGTAAACTATGTTCAAATTGGGTATTCAACTGATTGGAATATAAAATTGTAACTTGTAAGACTATTTCTGTTGTCTTTTCAGCTGGGTTGAATAGTCTAATCACAAAGTCCAAACATGGAAGGGAAAAATAAAGAGTAATTTACAATTTGCCTACATTATAATTTATTTATATTTAAAGATTAAATTGTAGTATTAGTAGTTGGTTAGAGGTTGCGCAACGGGCACTTTGTAAACATTTCAGTGTCAAATTAATAAAATTTGGAATGATATAGGTTGATGGGTCATGGGTTATTTCTTTCTTATGTCTCCTTCTCACCAAATAATGCTAGCAAATTATTAATGCCTCCATTTTCAAAATATTCATGTGGCATACATATGTCGTGCTATACTAAGCCTAATAATAACCTCGTATTAGCTACAAACCTCGTAGATATGGAGCAAACTGGGGTAAAAGTGTGAAATTGTATGGCCGGCTTTGATAAATATGGAAGGCGTGAATTTTGTTCCTCAATTCATACACATTTGCTCCGAAAAACATTTTCGTTTGTCTATTTGTAAGCTTCGAAAATGATTGCAGCTCAATACACATACAATCTAAATATGTATTTTTTTCATTTTCTATTATTTTTTTATCTCATTTTCTCTCCCACAAAAAAGAATATAGAGTGTTATTAAACAACTAAAACTCAAAGAGGTACAAAAGTTTGTAGAGAATGAAAGAAAAATCATAATCCATTTCATAAATCCAGAGGCTATTAACTAGCTTACAACTTAAATAAAAAGGCTTAAACTTTAGCAATAAATCTAAACAAGATAACTTAATCAATTAACCCTACAGGCCGTATTTTTATTAAACTACCTAACAAACTCCCAAAAATCTGGTCAACAATCCTCCATACTCTCCCTTAAGCTAAAACATTGTTAAGCTTAACTCATTAACATCACGTACCCATCATTCTTCGAAACTTAACAAATGTATCAGCTTTAAGAGGTTTAGTCATAATGTCAGCAATCTGGTATGTACTTCCACAATGCATCAAAATAATGATGCTTTCCTTTGTTAAATCTCTGAAAAAAATGATACCTCACATGTATATGCTTGTTGCGACCATGTAGAACTTGATTCTTCGAAAGTTTAATGGTGGAGGTGTTATCACACATAATAGTGGCACACTCTTCTTTGTCATGTCCGAGTTCCTTTAGTATCCTCTTTAGACAAATAGCTTGACAAGCACATGTTGTTGTTGCTGCTACAAATTCTATCTCACTGGTTGAAAAAGTGACAATGGGTTGCTTCTTTGAGCTCCATGAAATAATACCTAAGCTTAACAAGAATGCATGCCCACTCGTGCTCTTGCTGTCTTCTACTTCTCCTGCATAGTCATTGTCCGTGTATGCCATAAATTTGTTGTTGTTCCCCTTTTGTAGTAAATACCATAGCCAACTGTGCCCTTCAAATATCTCAAATCTCTCTCTGCAACTTGTAAGTGTGACTCAGTTGGTTTAGTCATGAACCTACTCAAAAGACTTGTCACAACAAACATCAAGTAAGGTCTGGTAGAAGTAAGGTACATCAAGCTCCATCTAAGCTGTTTGAAGTGAGTTTCATCAACTGGCACACCTTGCATATCCTTCTCTATCTCGAATCCTGAAACAATAGGAGTATTTACCACATTACTACTCTCCATTTCAAAAAAATTCAACACTTCCTGAGCATACTTATTCTGAAAAATAAAAATACCCCATGTTCGCTGTACAACTTCTATTCCAATAAAATAGCTCATGCTCCCCATATCTGGGATATCAAATTCTCTCATAGACTTCTTAAAGCCAAGCACTAGTTGTGTACTATCAAACATACATATTAAATCATCAACATAAATACTTACAATGATTAGGGGTGTCAATCGAGCTATGTGAGCTGAGCTTGGCATAGCTCACGCTCAGCTCACATAAAAATTCAAAAGCTCACGCTCACGCTCAGCCCGGAAAAGCTCATAAACCTTGAGCTCACGCTCAGCTCACATTTTAACACGAGCTCGAGCTTAGCTCACGAGCTTCCCAAGCTCACTTATATTAGCGAAGAAAAGGAAAATCCTATCTCAAGAAAAGTATAATACAATGAGCCTTAAAAATAAATTTGGACAAGAATACACAAAAAGAAGCAAAAGTTTCAGAATTGTTTGATATGCTAATAAAAGGAGTCTTATATAAAAAAAAAAAACAAAAAAACAAAAAACAAGAGAATCCATGCACTTAAAATTTTAACAAATGATAAATTTGCAAATTTCAAAAGATTTATTTAATTCCATTGTCGGTGGCAATTCCAATTTTGACAATCTCATTGAATTCTTCTACACCATCTCACTTTTTGTTGCGATTCATCCCAATGTATTTTGTACCGTGTTTTCCCACGCTGTCTTTTCCTGTTTTCTCTCTTCCTTTAACTTTTGTACATATCTCTCTCCTGTTTTAAGACTCCTTTAATATAATCTCCTTTCTACCCAAAAAAAAGATTATTGAGTTAATCCACATAATTATAATGTATATAAGTTTTTTTTTAAATTAGTATTATTATTATTATTATTATTATTATTATTATATAATATTTTAATTATATTAATCTTATTCGGGTTCGAGCTTTTTTTCGGGCTGAGCGGGGTCAAGCTCACGCTCAGCTCACATAAGAAGCGAGCTTGAATATTAAGCTCACGCTCACATTACCTCAGCTCACGCTCACATTTTTTCGAGCTATGTGAGTCGGGTTCGGGACACCCCTAACAATGATGATGCAGCCTTTACTATTCTGTTTAGTGAACATGGTTTGTTCACTAGCACACCTTAGGAAGCCTTCTCGAATAAAGTAGGACTCAATACGATTAAACCACGTCTTAGGAGCTTGTTTTAGTCCGTATAGAGTTTTGTGTAATTTGCAAACCATATGTTCTTTCCCTTTATGCTCATATCCTCTAAGCTGCTCCACATACACCCTTTCATTTAACTCAACGTGAAGGAAGGCTGACTTGACATATAGCTAAAAAACCCTCAAACTCTTTTGAGCAACCAAAACAATAATGGTTCTCACAGTGTCTAACCGTGCTAATAGAGAAAAGACTTTGGAGTAGTTAATTCCCTGTCTTTGTGAGTATCCTTTGGCCACAAGGCAAGCTTTATACTTGACCACCTCTTCGTGCTCATTTTGTTTGGTCTTGTATATCCATTTGTCACCAATTTTTCTAGCTCTTCTTGGCAAGTCTACAAGTACTCAGGCATGGTTTTTCTCAATAGACTGAATCTCATTATCTATAACTTGTCTTCATTTCTCCCTTCTCTCACAACATCTTCAAAACAAATAGGATCTTCTACGTCACCAACATGTACCATATATGCATCTTCTTCATCCTCGTTTAGTCTTTCACCACTCACATAATCCCCCATCCATACAGGTGTTCTTCTTTCTCTCCCATGAACTAAGGCACCTTCAAAACTACCCTCTTCATTAAGGACTTCACTAACCTTACCAATGTCATCTTCTCCTTCACTATTGTCAGCCTTTACATCCTTTTCCATTCCATCAATTTCTCCCTCATTTTTTATCTCTAAAATCATCATCTTCCCATAATAATTTTGCATGTAACTGTTCTTCGAACTCTTTTCTCCAATCCCAACTTCTATCTTTCACAAAAATCACATATTTGATTACCACAATTTTCTCAGTCTTAGAATCAAATAATATTCATCAGTAACACCCAAAAATATGCAAGGAAAACTTTTATCATCTAGTTTACCTTGCTTGGCTTGTGGAATGTGCACATGTACTACGCAGCCCCACACTCGAAGATGATGAACTGAGGGTTTAATTCCGCTACGTGTTTCTTGGGGAGTGATGTTCTTCATGGCTAAGGTAGGATATCGATTTAGCAAATAGAATGTCCAATTTACATATGTCGTGCTAATACTAAGCCTAATAACCTCATATTAGCTACGTAACCTCGTAGCATATGGAGCAAACATGGAACAACTGGGGTAAAAGTGTGAAATTGTGTGGCCGGCTTTGATAAATATGGAAGGCATGAATTTTGTTCCTCAATTGGTGCACATTTGCTCCGAAAAACATTTTTCGTTGTCTATTTGTAAGCTTCGAAAATGATTGCAGCTCAATATACATACAATCTAAATACAGTATGTATTTTTTTTTCATTTTCTTTTATTTTTATCTCATTTTCTCTCCCACAAAAATTAATATAGTCATAAACAACTAAAACTCAAAGAGGTATAAAAATTGTCATAAAAAAGGTATAAAACAGAAGGAAAAAAAAAACACTTAAACACACCTTACATTCGTTATTTTTCACTTTAGATAGTCATTGTATCAATGGGTAAAAAAGAAGTATGCAAATCGCTAAATTGTATTACTCGAAGATTTTCGGTAACATTCTAACTATACAAAAAAATTATATATATTTTTTAAATTTAAGCTGATAAAATTTAAGTAATAAAATTGTAATTATAATTATGAATATTATTTTTTTATTTTTTTTGGTAAAGTAAAAGTTTGGGTAGGTTCGGCTCCGATCACCACCACGAATTAGGGCAGGTCCTAGGGACCATAGGTTATTAATTAACAAGAGTACTTAAAAATCAATCACCAACACAGTACCAACTAAGTCAACTTGTACTGGTTTAATTATGAATGTTATAGATTGTGAGAGAAAAAACTTGTTCTGCCACCTGTCAGCTCTATGAGTCTAGTGGAGCATGACAATAATTTTCTTTATATATTTTTTGAAATTGTTTACTGCACATTTGACTAAAGGGTATAATAGGAATCTTATCCATAATCTTTAGCCATTAAGAATTTCTCTAATTTAATATATAATAAATTTCTACAAAAGGATAATTTTAATATATAATAAGAGAAGAATCGAGAATATGAAAATGAAATGGATAAGAATGTTGGTGATCTTTGACGCAATGGTCTTCAATATTGTGATGTCATGCTGAAAATGACCTCAAATTTAAAAAGATTAAATACTCGTAATATTTTGAGTTAAAATATTATGATTTTTCTGCTACAGTTATATTATCACAATCAAGATAATATCAGAATTCATTGTACACAAAAAAAAGGATACTATAATAAAATATTGTGAAGAAAAATCAAGTTCGACAAAGTTGGATTCTTCATACGTAATTAAGTAGATAACTCCATTTAAATAATGAATAATATCATGGTCAATTGCAGGAAGTAATAGTCCAAGATTAGAATTAAATAGCCGGCATTTTAATAAATAAAGCAAGAGTGACCATTTCTTCTCTTATTTTTAAATAAATAAAATAAGGAATTGTAATTCCGTAACATACTAGTTTCTATCTCTTTTTATTTTTTTTGGCAAATTGGCGTAAATAGTCCCTAAACAATTTATCGCCAGAGTGAGGGTCCCTAAACATTATTTTTTGATTTTAAAATCCTCAAACAATTTATGTTTGGTGTGCTAAGTCCTTCTGTCTAAAAAGTCACAGTCAACATAAATTTTGAAAAAATAATTGAGTCAAAGTAAAAAGGTAATTATGGTATTTTATCACCCCATCCCAGCATACCCTATTGCAGCCCTACCCCCAACCCCCCCCCCAACCTCCCGCTATACTCCATACCCCATCTACTCCATCTTCCTTCTTCTTCTTCTTCTTCCCCCGACGACCCCCAGCCTCGCACAGTCTCTCTCTCTCCCCCCTCTTAAAACAGACCATTTTCTCTTCTCTCTTTCCACTCCCTTCTCTGATCTTGTTTTTCTTTAATTTCTGAGCATCCAAAGTTCATATCTTTTATCAAGATTCATGCTTTACAGTTGAAGAAGATGATTAAAGCTTTAAAGGGTCGTCCATTTTTGCTTCTTCTTCTTCTTCTATTCGTCTCAATTAGTAAATTAAGATGTTTTACCAGTCAATATTTAAACAAAAACACAACAATAGGAAGCCATAGAAGTGGAAACTTACTTAGTTCAGAATCAAGAAAAATAAACCCACTACATTCTGCTAAGAAATACTCTCTCCATTCCTAAATATAAGACTCTTTAGACAATTTGAGAAAATTAAGGAAGTTATCATTTTCACTTAAACTTTCAATATTGCCCTCCCACCCTCCCTCTCTCTCACTTCTATGTCATAAAGAAAGAAAAATGTTGAGGGTATAATTAGAATAAATTGTTGACAACTAATAAAAGAACTTTAAACGACAATTAATTTGGATACTTAGATATCTCCTAAACGACAATTAATAGGGAATGGAGGGAGTAGCAAAGATTGAATCTTGGTTATCTCCTCATCTGCGGCCAAGAATTTGCAATGATTCAATTTCAATTCTCTCAGTTATCTCCTCATCTTATTTTATTGCAATGGTCTCATTTCTATTTTGTTCTGTAGTTTCTTCATCTCCCCTCATATGATTTTTTAAGAACATAAATAAATTGGAATATGAATTTGTTTGCTATTTTCTTGTTTGAATTCACAGTCTGAAATTAGGGATTTCTACCGGAGACACCATCCATTCGCTTTCTGTCAATTTCCTTGGCCTGGTTTTTTGCGCCGACTATCTGACGGAGACAACTAGGGGATGAATGGATGGGTATGGAGGTGGAGGGTGTGGTGGTGTTGGTGGGCTGAGGGCGGTGAAGAGGGGGTTTAATCGTGATTTGTACTTTTGAAGAATAGCTGGAGATGGATCGCCGGAGATGGATGGGAAGGTGTTGCTGGGTTGAAGGGATAGATGTGGGTAATTTGGATGTTATTTTAAATATAGAGTTCCTAAAATGCCCCTGAAGTTTTTGCATTGACTTGGTCAAAAAATTGACTTAACACTTGACTAGCTATTTTTTTTTACGGGAGGACTTTACACACCAAACGTAAATTGTTTGAGAATTTTAAAATCAAAAATAATGTTTAGGGACTCCCACTCTGACGATAAATTGTTTAGGGACTATTTTCGCCAATTTGCCTATTTTTTTATTTAAAGAAAATGTTCCTAGTTTCTCTGAAGTTTGATAAATTAGTTGACTTCTGAAAGTCGACTTTCATACTTTTTTCTGAAAAAAAACATATAAAATGTATTATCAAGAGGAGTACTGTTAAGAGCTATTGTTATTTAGAAGTGATATGTTAATTGAAGTCTTCGTTAACGGTCAAAAATCGTAACACGTTTACTTTTAGATCACAGTACAGGAAAATTAAGAACATCAAACTACTCAACTCCGTTAAGTATTTTTAATCAATTGAATTACTATATTACCGCAAACTAGCATGGGTTCACATTGAAATGTTTATTCAAGCTGTAGATGATGATGAAGGTATGAAAGGAATAGGGACTCTTTGACATATTTTAAAGGTTGGACTTGAATTTGAAGCAATGCCAAAATATCGGCTCTTTGTCAATATTAGTGGCAAGGAATATAAGAAGGGTCTTTTTAACAGTGTGTTTGGGATACGCGTTAATTCAAATATAATTAATTATATATGGTAATTTAAGTATATAAAATTTTAAAATCTTATCAGAAATGAAAAACTAAAGGAAATCAAAATTTTAAAATACTATTATATATAGAAATTTAATTCATATTAACATTGGTCAAACACGCGTTAAAAAAAATTCATATAAGAAAAGGAAGATTATTAATTATGGCTGGCGGGAAGTTTTTTTTTTTTTTTGAACGCCCGAGGGCGGAACCCCATGAACGGGGAGATAGAACAACTCCATGAGCGGGGAGAGAACAGCCCCACGAACAGGGAGAGAGCACCCTAGATAAGGGAGAATAAAACTCACCGCACGCTGGCGGAGGGTATCGAACCTGGGACCTCTCGGTCACGGGCCAAGCACCTGCCCACGGCACCTGATGATCTGGCGGGAAGTTGATGGTAGTACTAGTATTGAAAAAAGTTTTTGAGTTCCTTTTCCTTTTTCCTTTTTTCCTTTTTCCTTTTTCCTTTTTTTCCTTTTTTTACTTCTGTAAGTTAATGTTAGCACTTAGCATACTTTCAGAATTATCCACTCAAAAATGGGAAAGACAATTTTCCATTTAAATCAACATTGAAATCTAGGATTTTCCCTTATTCTTCCTTTTGCATATGCTAAAAGTAAAAATTTTTATCCAAATAACCTTTCAAAGACAAATCCAAATGGATAGTGATATTGTCAAGGCATATTTTCTCCTGCCAAAATAATTTATTTTCAAATGATCAAACACCCTTTTGGTCAATAGTGATCTTTCTCATTTAGTTTTTCTTTTCTATATTTTCTTCCATAATATATTCACATATAATCTCTAATTTTCTCTCTCATATCATCAAAATCAGCACACGATCTCTTCAATATTTTCTTACATAATCTATTCACACTCAATCTCTAATCTTATTTTTCTTATACCAAAATCAGCCCACAATCTGTCTCTTTCTCTTCTCTTTCCATCATTCTCTCTCATTTGATATCCAATATTTTTTTTAATTTTCTATTTTTCTCGCAACAATTTTTTTCTAATTTTCTGGCAAAAGTGACGTCAAAGGAGAGAAAGAGTTCTAATTTTCTATTTTCCAGCAACAATATTTTTTAAATTTTCTGGAAAAAGTGACGTCAAAGGGGAGAGAGAGTTCTAATTTTCTATTTTTCTCACAACAATATTTTTCTAATTTTCTAGCATAAGTGACATCAAAGGGGAGAGAGAGAGAGAGAGAGAGAGGTGTGTGCGTGTTCATGCTATGATTTTGAGGATAATAAAGAGAAAATTAAAGATTATGTGTGAATAGATTATGAAATAAAATATTGGAGATATTGTAGTCTAATTTTGGGATAAGAAAAAGAAAATTAGACATTGAGTGTAACATATTAGGGAAAAAATATTGGAAATATTAAATTAAATTAGAAAAATTAATAATGACCAAAATGATAATTTAGTCACTTAAAAATATATTGACTTGGCAGGAGGAAAATCCAAATACAGTATATGGTTCAATTTTCATAACGTGTACGGTCGAGTTGGCTCGGCTGCCCTTAGTCAGTTTCAATTTAATGTTTTTTTAGCATTAATCGAAACTGGATTAAATAGCCGGCAATGGCAGCTTGTAACAACTAGGTTGTTCCTTGTTCCTTGTTCCTCGTTTTCAATTTAATGTTAAAACACTTATTTTTATCAGCATGTATTGGATTATTATTATCAGTTACGATTTAATTAGTTTAATTTTACGGTTGAGATTTAAATAAATAGATAAATAATATTTTTAACATTTTTTATTTCGAATAAAATACATTATATATGATAATTTAAATATATTAAAATTTAAAATTATATAAGAAATGAAAAAAATTAAATTATTATATATACAATAACTTAATATGTGCCCTTATTTGTTCGAAGGCATGCCTTAGAAAAATCTTTAGTTAAAATATCTTGATCAGAGACCTCACACACAAGCAAAAGTTCCGTCTTGGAGTCTTTCTCTTTTAAAATAAACTCTCTCTTTTAAGATAAACAGTTCGAATGATTATTTTTTCAGGACTACTAAATCGAATATTAGGATAATGATAGGTAACTAAAATTAATTGGATAAATTATCTTAATTGTGACAAAATTATAAATAATCTATGAGATTATTGTAATTAATCCGTTAACTATTTTAAAAATTGATAAGAAATTTAGGTTTTAACAAATTTAGTCAATTAAATTTAGACAAAAACCATTTTCCTATTTGTTAATCCTTACCAACCAAAACGATGTTCAGCAATTAAAGCGAAAGACCAAGTGGTAAATTTAGGCAAAGACCCTTATTACATCTCCTATTCCCAAACACCACTATATATAATGAATGGTCTTCACCCCCAAATCCGATACGCCCCATTCCCATAACAAAACCATATTCCTTACCTAAGACAACCCAAAAAGTCCGATGAACCCTCATTCCAAACACTTACCAACTCCGATCACCACCGTCTCAGCCCAGGTAAAACTCGGTGGCCGTACCGATAACGCAGACTTTTCATTATTACATCCCGACATCATTGAATCTCATATTCTTAGTCGTCTCGACGGCCCCACTCTCGCCTCCGCTAGCAGCTCCTCCACCACTCTCCACCGTCTCTCCGCCCATGACCGGTTGTGGTCCGACGTTTGTCAATCCACGTGGCCTTCTACTGCCACCTTACGTGTCAACCGAGTCATCTCAGCTTTTCCCGGCGGTCCCCGCGCTTTTTTCTCTCATTCTTTCCCGCTCCCTCTCCTGGAACCATCATCATCTCATCGTGGCCGTTTGTCGCAGCCGATAGAGTTGATTTCAGCCGTTGATATACACTACAAGGACAAATTAATCTTCACTAAAGTACAAGAAACGGAAACCGTTAGCGGATGGTTCCGGTGCTCACCCTTCAGAATTGACCTGCTGGAACCGAAAGATGTGGTCCCCACACTAATTCAACACCCGGAAGGAGACGACACCGTTTTGGCTTTAATCGCTGACATGAGTCTCAGCTGGGTTTTAATTGACCCGTCCGGGAAGAAAGCGGTAAATTTATCATCTCGGAGCCCCGTTTCGGTTCAACGCCACTGGTTGAGCCGAGAAGTTCACGTCCGGTTTTCTTCGATTCTCTCCGCCGCCGCGTCCGGTCTGGTTCAGTGTGGGATAGTGGTGACGTGTGGGCGGTCGGAGGGAGGAGAGATGCAGGTGAGGGAAGTGAGCATGGAAATGGAAGATATGGATGGAATGCATTTGAATGGGAAGGATAGTTTGGTAATTTTGACTAAGGCTTTGGAGGGTAAAAAGGGAAATTCGGTGAATATAGAAGAGGAAGGGAGGAGGAGATATAAAAAATATATGGAAATGAAAAGAGAAAGAAAGGAGAAAAAGTTGAGGACAGAAGGGGTATTAGATATATTGTTTGTGGTATTTGGGGTATCAACCTTTGTGGCATTTTGGTGCTTTGTTTGGTGTAAAATCTAAAATGTAAATTTGGACGAAAAGTGGAGGATCTATAATTATAACTATACCATATTTTAGGGCCTAGAGAATTAAAAGACTGTAGATGGACAATTATTATTTTTTTAAAGAAAATCATATCTTTTGTACGGTTTAAAATAGAAAAATGAAAAGCTTGTAATATATTTAGATAATATTCGGTATGACGGTATCTTCCTTTTTTTTTTTGGCATTCATATTTCATAGATGAGATGCTATTTAAGAATTTTTTTTTTTTTTTCAAGAAGGCCGTAGTCCAGTGGGGCGGTCCCGAGTTCGACACCCTCTCCGTGCATGGGGCAATAATTCTCCTCCTCTAGTGAGGCTAAAAAAAAAAATTGGATACAATGAATCTAATTTATAGAAATGGAAACGATAATTTCTTTAATTGGCAAAACATTTTGTTGGATGTCATGCTTAAAAAGCTGGACATAGTTTGGTAAAGATTTTACAACAATAATTCAAAGAGAAGCTAAATTTTGAGAAAGATATGCAAATTTACATCTTATTGGGATAAAATTGCAAGTTAACATAAGAATCCTCAGTGTGTAACTCAACTCTAGTACATTTCTTTAAAGGCTTGAATCTGACTTCATTCTAATATCCATTTTTACATTATTTTCTTCGATTCATCTTCTTACTTTTCTACTTTTCACGTTTCCTGTTTGTGTGATATCATTTTAACATAGCTCACAGTCAAGTTTTTTTCCAGTCTATATTTTTAGGAAAATGATTTACTCCTATAATTTTGGGGATAGAAACTCTAAACCACCAAATTGAGGGTGTTAAATGACTATCTCACCCCCTACTGGTATAAGGGATTCACCCAACTATAAGGGCAAAAAGGTCCGAAAAACTATTTTAGTCAATCTTTTAGCCAATAATTCTAGTAGCCTAGCAAGGTCCATATTTTTAAAGCTCAAAAGTATCTAAAAAAGTAAAGAATTGTCAAATCTTGTGAAAAACTAGTTACTAATCAATGTGAGATTCTCAACACACATCTCTCAAGATCAGTACTGGAAATCTGGAGTGTAAAAAATTGGGCTAATTAGTGAATTATATCCCTAAACTATTTACATTTGGTAACTAACGTCCCATTTCATTATTTTTGTACATTACCATCCCAAACAATATACAATTTGTATGTAATGTCCTTCTGTCAAAAAAATGATTAGTCAACTATGAATTCCAAATTTTGATTGGGTCAAAAGAAATAGTTGTAAGGGCATATTTGGTACATTACAACCTATTACCCCACCCCTACCTCTTCCACCTTCGGATCACCACTACAACCAGTGGCGGAGCCAGGAATTTATCTTTGGGGGCACAATTAATATTGACAAAATAAATCCATAAAAGCATATAAAATATTTCATTACAATTGTTCTCTACGCGTTTTCATACTTTGATAATATTCTATAATTACGTCATTTTCGATAGTATCAAACACATCTTTCTCAACAAATGCAATTAAACTAGGCTAATTTGTCATTATTGTTCCTAAACAATTTATGAATCAGGTATAAGGTCCCTACCGAATTTTCTGGACATTAAAATCCTCAAACAATTTATGATTGGTGTGTAAGGTCCTTCTGTCAAAAAACATGTCAGTCAACTGTTAATTCAAAATTTTAGTCGGGTCAACCAAAATACTTGTAGGGGCATAATTGGTACATCATAATGCTTCTTCTTTGAACATGCAATTTAATGAGTTTCTTTGAGATGGGCATTGTGTTCCTTATGGATTGGGTGAAGGGGGGGAAGGATTTGGAAAGTTGTTGCTGAGTGGTGGTGGGTGGTGGTTGAGAGATGGCTATCGGATGAGGAGGGGTGGAAGAAGAGGGATGGTGATGGAATGGAAGGTACTTAGTGGAATTTGGTTATGGTTTGAAAAAAGACAAATTGGTCATTATTGTTCCTAAACAATTTTTCTTCCTCTCTCTGTGTACGAAAAAACCCAGAAAAAATTTCAAGATTTTGTGATCTAGAAACAAACAGCAAGAATTGAAAAAAGGCCCTTTGATTTTTAATAGGTTGAAAAGCAGAAAAGATTGAATCTTTGGGACTGGTTTGACTTGGGATTTTTTTCAAGAATTTTGATGAACTAGTAGTAGTCCTCTCCCCTAGTCGTCCTTAGGGATTGATTAACCAAATTAGCCTTGGTAATCATCCTCACATTCTTAAATTTCACAAAAATGGGATGATTTTCGACAAAATTACGCAAATCTAGACATATTACCTCTCCAATTCTCCTCTTTTCTCTCTCTTGTTCCAAGTAAAACACACAATACACAGTGACCAGAAAATGAAGTCGGCGTCGGAGCACATCATCAGAATATCAAGGTACATGAAAAGGTAAAAAAAAATCCGACCAGATTTCCATTTGTGGGACCCGCAATTTTGAACAACAATGGAAGGTTCGAAGAAGAACCAAGCGAAGCTTACGAGGACTCATTCCTCACTTCTCCGGTCATCTCCGACCATTCGATCTTCGATTCACAGGTTATCTTCAGTGAATGAGATCGTATCTGCTGACGATGAAGAAGAGTTCTTCCGAGACATTGAAGAACAGAAGCCTTACTCTAAATCGGGGTCTTTCTTTCTTTTCCACCAAATATAGAAAAATTGGTTGTTAGCTTGGATTTGGTATGTCAATTTTGGAGTTTGGTGATGGATAGTGAAATGGGTCGTGGTGGTGCGGGTTGGAGGAGGAAGGGAGTGGTGGTGGTGGGGGTTGGGGTGGTTGAAGAAGAAGACAGGTGGGGTACAAAGTACCATATTACCCCTAAACATTTTTTCTTTGACTTTATTTTTTCCCCCAAAATTCATGTTAACCGTCACTTTTTAGACAGGAGGACCTTACATACCAATTGTAAATTGTTTGAGGATTTTAATGTTCAGAAAATATCGTTTGGGACCTTACATCTGAGTTATAAATTGTTTAGGGACAATAATGATCAATTTTCCATTAAACTATCATTCAACCATTAATTTCCAATTCGATTGCGTAAACGATTCTTGACAAAAGTCATTGCAGAAAATACTCTATCAACTGTAGCAGTAGTCACTGGTAGAATTAAAGCCAATGTCAAAAACTTGTAATCTAATGGATAAACTAATAGCAATTATATGTATTTCACAAAAAATGTACATAAATAATGAAGATTAAAGAAGTATTAAAGAGCTTACCTGCTATTTAATTCAAATAATTAAGGATGATGATAATTGAGGATAATAGAAACCCTAATAACTAATGAGAGTCAAAGGAGAAAAAAAATCGTCATTGTTATTGTTGAGTAACAGAGAATTGAGGCTTGACTGCTTGAGCTGCTAAAAAATATCGTCATTGTGGACTTTTGCTATTGGTAGCATGACCCCATGACTACTAGACTTGTAGTCTAAAATATAGACTAGAGTTTTTTTATTATGAAATCTTATAGATTAGAGTTATACACATTTTGTTCACCCGCCTTTTCTAGTAGTAAATTTTATTTATTTATTTATTAAATAAATATTACAGTCTCTTACACACTTAACTTTGTTACAATTTCAACCAAAATTGGTAAGATATAAGTGGTGTAATTCCTATAATTCACGAACTAAATAATCTAATTTTAAATTTTAAAGTTATTCAAAATGAGTACAATAAATAATGTTTACGAGACGAGGTGTTAAAAAACAAAACTATTTTTTTTGTTTGGAAAAAACCGCCCCCCTGCTCCGCCAGTGACCACAACACCTCGCCGACCCCATTTTATAACCCAGCATCCAAGAACACAGTAATTGCCGACCCCAAGAGTCTCCTTCACCAAAATGTTTGCCATGGAGATGCCTTCTCTACTCTGAATCAGAAGAATACTAAAGAATCATCCATGGAAAAAGAAGATAATTGCACATAATTGCAAGGCCTAAGTAATAATTTGCCATTAAAGAAAAAGATGACGAAGGGAAAAAATTTCAAGAAGAAGTAGTGAAATTCACAGTATGGGCACATTAATTTCAGCCACAAGCAAGCAATTTCATTTTGAAATTCACACTCTTATCCAAGAAGAAGCTGAACAAAAATGGAGTCTTTGCTTATTCAAGAATGCTAATTTCATTTTGAAAAAAAATGGAGTGGGTTTCGGAGATGGTGGTGGTCGGCGAAGGTGAGGTGGTGGAGTGAGTTGTGGAGGTGGAGATGAATTGGGGGTGGATTGGACTGCGGAAGTGGTGGTGGGTGGGTATGTTTTTTGGCCAGCCGGAGAAGAAGAATTGTAGGGTTGGGGGTAGGTTATTTTTAATATAATGTACCATAAATACCCTTAAACTTTTAGTGTTGTTGACTCGATTTTTTCTTTCAATTTTAGTTGACTGTCACTTTTTGAACAGAAAGACCTTAAATACAAAATATAAATTGTTTGGGGATGGTAATGTACAAAAACAATAAAATGGAACAATAAAATGGAACGTTAATCACCAAATATAAATAGTTTAGGAAAATAATTTACTAATTAGCCTAAAATTTAATTGGAGTATAATTTAAAACCTTAAATGGTACCTCAAGAGGGAAATATTAATGAGTTCTCCAAACTAGCTCACACTAACTAAGGTCCAAGGATTCGCAACAATTTTACTTCAAATATCTTCAAGTTACATGGCTCGAAGCCTCCAACCACTGTTGAAACAGTTAAGCTGCAATGAAGACAGCTAAGCATATAAAGCCATCAGCATTAAACCAGCAAGTTACACGAGCAACTTGGAGAATTATGTTATGCCTAGCTGGAACAAAGAAACTTGGTAATCAAGTTTAATAGCAGTTAGCAGTTACAACAGACAAACTGCCAACAAGATGAAGAAATTAAAGTAACAGCAGTAGCAGCAAATATCAGTTACTTTGCATAGAATAGAATAGACTTTTATATTCACATTGATTGTAAATACATACCTTGTATAGTGTTTTAGCATCGTAGCAGTTTACTTTCCTCTATAAATAGAGGCACTTGTACAGCTTTTAATCTATGAGAAATATCAGAATATTTCCCCAATTTGATCTGTCTTCTCTCTGCTCTTCTCTTCTCAATATCTAGTAGTCTAGGGTTCAAGGAAATTTGTCATGGTATCAGAGCAATCCGCATCATTCTTCTTCATCATTTGACTCTAATTTTCTTCCTGTGATAGAGTTTGAAGAAGGACTGATTCAATCTGAGAACCTTATACTATTTCTTTTCTCTTTCAGTTTTATCTTGAAGTTGAAACTTCAAATCTGTTTAGCTTTGTAGTCATGGCAGCCACAGCTGTTACAGCTATTTCATCTACCAGTCCATATTATCTACATCCAAGCAAAGGTCCAGCCCAATGCTTGGTTCAACCTGTATTGGATGAAGAAAATTATCAAAATTGGTCAAGAGCTATGAGAGTAGCCTTGATTTCTGAAAATAAAATCCAATTCATTAATGGTGTAATCAAGCAACCCAATCCTGATGATGCAATGTTCGAGTATTGGACTCAATGCAATAACATGGTACTCTCTTGGCTTCTGAATTCTATATCACCAACAATAAGGCAAAGTGTACTTTGGTACAACTCAGCCTTAGAAATTTGGAATGATTTGGCAGAGAGATACAGCCAAGGAGATGCTTACAAATTGAGTGATCTTTTGGAAGAAATTCAGTTCTTAAAACAAGGTACAATGACTGTTACTGCTTATTTTACAAAGCTGAAAATCTTGTGGGATGAAATGACTTTATTGAGACCTATACCTAAGTGTAAGTGCAATCCTATTTGTGACTGTGGTGGTTATACAGAAATGCAAAATTATGTAGATCAAGAACATGTTATTAGGTTCTTGAAAGGGTTAAGAGAGGAGTATGAGCAGGTCAAGTCACAAGTCTATCTTAGTCATCCAATGCTGAAAATTAAACAAGCCTTCAGTCTTGCTATAAAACAAGAAAGACAGTTACACAGAGTGATTGAAGGACCTGTTAAGGCCTTAGATAATCCTATTCTAGCAGCATATGGAGGCAATCAGGATAACAAAGGAGATAGTAATACTGGAAAGTTTAACAATCACCAAAGCAATAGCAATGCTTATGGAGGAAATAATACTACAGGAAATGGAAATTTCAAAGCAGTTTACCAACAATCCAACAATAGCAATTATAAGAGAAACAATTATCAAGGCAATGCAAGAAGACCTCAATGTAGCTTTTGTGGAAAACCTGGGCATACAATTGATAGGTGCTATCAAAAGTATGGGTATCCAAAAGGAAAAGAGAAAAATATTGGATATGGATCAATTAATCAAGTAACAGCAGACACAGGAACTAATCACAATGTTGTGACTATGCAGAAACAAATTACATCCAATATGAGCAACAGTGCAGGTACTATTTCTCCAGAATTATGTCAACAGCTGATCAATCTTTTACAGAATGCACAACATCAAGGAGGACAACAAACAAACAGTGGATTTTCACCTACTGCTTTAACTGCAAGCTTTGCCAATACAGCTGACAACATAGCCAATGATTCAGGTATTTTCAGTTGTTTTTCTACTAAATGGATTGTAGACTCTGGTGCATCTGATCATATTTGCAACACTAAGTGCTATTTTGATTATGTGCATACTCTTACTCTTGCACATATTACTTTACCTAATGGTCACAAAGTTTCTGCTACACATAAAGGTCAAGTGACATTAGGATCTGGTCTTATCCTTCATAATGTCTTGTATGTTCCAGATTTTAAATTCAATCTCATATCTCTCAGTAAACTTACCAATGACCCAAACCTATTGATCTATTTCAAATGCAATGATTGTGTTATTCAGGATATTGCACATACCAAGATGATTGGGAAAGCTAATAAACATCAAGGATTATATGTGCTGGATCACAATTACAAACTCACAAACAGCCTTCCTTTTGACAACAATACTTCTAATGTCAAAACTAATCCTAGCATTTCTGCTTCTGTAAATTTCAATAAATCTTTTCCTAATCTTTCCAGCAGTCTGTCTTGTATTTCCAACAAGGCTACTATTGATTCTAAGTGGTTGTGGCACTATAGATTAGGCCATATGTCCATCCAAAGGATGAAACAGATTCAACTTGAGCATGGTTGTATTTCTTTACCTGATAATAAAGTTTGTGATATATGTCCTTCAGCTAAAATGAAGAAACTATCATTTCCTTTAAGTACTTCTACTTCAGATTCTTGTTTTCACTTGATACATGCTGACATTTGGGGGCCTTACAAATACAAAACCATTCATAATCAACAATATTTTTTGACCATTGTTGATGATCACAGTAGATACACTTGGGTCTACCTAATGAAACACAAGTCAGAAGTTAGAAACATTCTACAAACTTTTTTTGCTCTTATAGAAACACAGTTCTCTGCCAAAATAAAAGTTCTTAGAACTGATAATGGATTAGAATTTCAGATGCCTACCTACTTTGCTTCTAAAGGCATTATTCATCAAACAAGTTGTGTTGAAACACCACAACAAAATGGCATTGTGGAAAGAAAACATCAACACTTGTTGAATGTGGCTAGAGGTTTAAAATTCCAATCTAACATGCTTTCTAGCTGTTGGGGATATTGCATTCTTCATGCTGCCTATCTTGTTAACCTGACTCCTACACCTATTTTGAGCAACAAAACACCTTTCCAAGTACTATATAAAAAGCCAACCCCATATGAAGCATTAAAGGTATTTGGCTGTCTTGTTTACTGTTCTACTATAGAACAAGGAAGGGGAAAGTTTGATCCTAGGGCTAAAGCTCGTGTTTACCTAGGAGAATCTGATGTCAGCAAAGGACATATACTTATGGATCTTAATGCTAGAAGTATACTGATTTCCAGACATGTTAAATTCTATGAACATGTGTTTCCTTTTCAAACCAGTACTTGTACTACTAATCCCATTCCTTCTTTTCCTACTGTCTTACCTAGTTGTTCTCCTTCTATTACTTACTTTGATGATTCTATACCTGTCAGCATTCCTCATACTAATTCTTACACATCTCAGTCTGCTCAAGCATGTTGTGTCTCCTACTCCTTGTCCTCACAGTAATATTTCTGTACCTAGAAAGTCTTCTAGAGTCAGTCATTTACCATCTTATCTTCAGGACTATGTCTGCCAATGTGTTCACACTTCACCTCACAAAATGCACAAAGTTATCACATATGATCATTTGTCACCACAGTACAAGCATTATGTATTGAATATAACTGCATTAACTGAACCTAAAAGCTATGAAGAGGCTGTTAAGGATCCTATATGGCAAAAGTCTATGGAGGCTGAAATAATTGCTCTTGAAGCCAATAATACTTGGGAGTTAGTTGATTTACCTCCTGGAAAAATTCCCATAGGAAATAAATGGGTTTATAGACTCAAGTTCAAGGCTAATGGTTCAATTGATAGAGCAAAATCCAGGGTTGTTGTGAAAGGTTATACACAGTTGGCTGGCATTGATTTCTTGGACACCTTCTCTCCTGTGGCCAAAGTAACAACCATAAGAGTTCTTTTGTCTTTAGCAGCAGTTAAAGGGTGGCATCTTCACCAGCTTGATGTGAATAATGCCTTCCTCCATGGAGATTTAATGGAGGAAGTATACATGCTGCCTCCAAAGGGATTCACAACACCACCAGGTAAAGTGTGCAGATTGATCAAGTCCATTTATGGACTCAAACAAGCAAGCAGGCAGTGGCATGCCAAGTTAACCACTAAGTTGTTTACTTTGGGGTTTGTTCAGTCAAGGAGTGATCCTTGTTTATTTACCAAAAGCACATCTACTTCTTTTCTTGTACTTCTTGTCTATGTAGATGATGTGGTACTTGCAGGAGATAGTTTGTCAGCTATTCATGAAGTTAAGCAGCATTTACATACCAGCTTTGGCATTAAGGATCTGGGTGAACTTAAGTTTTTCTTGGGTTTGGAGATAGCTAGGTCTAAGGGAGGGATTTTCCTAAATCAAAGGAAATATACTATAGACCTACTAAGAGATACACATTTCACTGATTGCAAGCCATCCTCTGTACCAATGGATTACACTTGCAAGTTAGAAAAGAATGATTCTACTTTGCTCACATCCAATACTGAATATAGGAGCATAGTAGGAAAACTATTATACTTAACCATTACTAGGCCAGATGTATCTTTTGCAGTGCAACAACTAAGTCAATTCTTAGATTGTCCCACTGAAACACATATGAAGGCTGTGCACAAAGTATTAAGATACTTGAAATCAGCCCCTGGTCAAAGGATTTTTCTATCAAGCAAGTCTGCATTATCCATCACAGCTTACTGTGACTCAGACTGGGCAGGATGCACTGAAACAAGAAGGTCTATTTCAGGATTTTGTGTTTTCTTAGGAGACTCTTTGATTTCTTGGAAAGCCAAGAAACAGACTACTGTTGCAAGAAGTTCTTCTGAAGCTGAGTATAGGTCTATGGCCAATTGTGTGTGTGAATTACAGTGGTTGATCTTTCTATTCAAGGATTTACAAATTGAACACATAAATCCTATACCATTGTTCTGTGACAATCAGGCAGCTATCTATATAGTGGAGAATCCTGCTTATCATGAAAGAACTAAGCATATAGAAGTAGATTGTCATTTCATAAGAGACAAATATCAAGAAGGAGTAATCAAGCCTTTGCCAATATCTACTTCAGATCAATTGGCAGATATCTTCACTAAACCTTTACATCCATCTCAGTTCCATTTCCTATTGAAAAATTTAGGGATAAAATCTATCTATCAACCCATTTCAGCTTAAGGGGGGATGTTGAAACAGTTAAGCTGCAATGAAGACAGCTAAGCATATAAAGCCATCAGCATTAAACCAGCAAGTTACACGAGCAACTTGGAGAATTATGTTATGCCTAGCTGGAACAAAGAAACTTGGTAATCAAGTTTAATAGCAGTTAGCAGTTACAACAGACAAACTGCCAACAAGATGAAGAAATTAAAGTAACAGCAGTAGCAGCAAATATCAGTTACTTTGCATAGAATAGAATAGACTTTTATATTCACATTGATTGTAAATACATACCTTGTATAGTGTTTTAGCATCGTAGCAGTTTACTTTCCTCTATAAATAGAGGCACTTGTACAGCTTTTAATCTATGAGAAATATCAGAATATTTCCCCAATTTGATCTGTCTTCTCTCTGCTCTTCTCTTCTCAATATCTAGTAGTCTAGGGTTCAAGGAAATTTGTCAACCACAATTAAGTTACGGATCAACGTTTATTCAAGCGCAATAAACTTTTCTGTATTTCTGTATCCAATTGCCATTCCCATTCTAATTTCCCTAATTCGTAAAATTTAATCCAAATGCTACAACCACTAGAGAGTGTGTGTGTATATATATATATATATCTTATTTTCTGAGTTTATATAAGGAGTTTGTGAGTCAAATTACAAGTATTTTATAATGTTTGGATTGCTCAACTACTTGTTACTTTTATTAAATAATGGTTAATATTTTATAATTAAGTAAATTTGGTTAAAATTAACTAATAATTTAAATTAAATATTATTCGCCTATGTTGGTATAAGGGCAGGGGTTCAACAGTATTTTTTACAATTTTGCCCTCAATTTAACTAATTAATTGACTAAATACTTAGTCACCTACCATTACCCTTAAAATATTTAGTTTTGGTACTGCCTCACATGAGTAGGAGATAGCCCTAAAAAGAGAGATATATTTTTAAGTTTACCCCATGTATGAAAAGGGTGTCGAAATCGGGACCTTTCGATTACAAGTCGAGGCTTTGCCCCACTGGGCTGCGGCCTTTTGACATTTAGTTTTGGTGCTTGAGTAAGTTTGTTGATCATTTAATGCAGCATTCGTAGTTCATATTTGAGTATAAACTGTGTCAAATAATTATTACTTATGCAAAACTGTGTCAAATAAGATGAGAAGTTTCTGCATTTTATCATTTGTGGAGATCATTAAATCATTTGGTTTGGTATAAAATATATTTTTTTTTTATGTAGAAGCTCAGGTGAAATGAAAGTGGTGATCACTCTCAACATTTTATTTAATTTTTAATTTTTTTACTACAAGATAATTTTATTTTGTAGTTCGTACTCTCAACATATATATTCTAAGAAGATATTTCTTTTAGCAACAAGCAGCAGGTACGTAAAAATCTGCCCCTTTTTTGGTTGATCAATTATTGCATCGTACACTTTAGTAAAGGACCGGATTGGTAGTTATTGGCTCATTTTCAAAATACAAGTCTATTAATAATTCAACCACATACATAATAATTATATAACCTGAAAATAGGAGAATTTATGAATTAAAGTATCCTTATAAATATTCTCTTCATTAGGTGAACAGAGAAATTGGACGAGATGGTGAAATGAGTAGTACTGGGGGAAAACATTAATAAAATGGCTGTCTTTTATGAAAGTGATTTTTTATGTCAATTCATTTAATAATTAGCAATAAATCACGATTAAAATTTAATTGATCAACCTACAATTTGCGCAAAGTGGTTAAATTCTACAGGCAAAGGAAAATGATTGCAATTATAGGAGATACGAAAAATGTAAGTTCACTTTCCCAAAAAGAAAAGAAAAAAATATATTTTGGCATAACTCTTTATAGGTTATTATAAAAAGAAAAATGTAAGTTCACTTTCCCAAAAAGAAAAAGAAAAAGAAAATAATTTTTTTTTGTTTGGGACAACTCTTTGTAGTTTTTTGGTGTCCTCACCCCTACTTTTGGCCACAAACATCGATGACCTTCCCTAATGCGTTTTTTATCAAGATTCAAGACTTTGGAGCGAGATCTTTTGTCGATCTTCTTAGATCGGCTAGTTAGTGGTGGTAAGATATGGATACCCAGTACTGTTCTGGGCCCTTTCTTGAGTTTCCACCTCTTTTTTAGGCGATTCTTTAGATCGTTGATAAGCACATGTTCTTCTGAATCGCTATCTATGATAGAGGTTGAAACCAAGTGCTTGCCTCTGGGGTTCGAAAATGGCGATGAAGATGCCGCGGAAAACACTATATTTTGTTTGTTTGTTAAATTAGTAGTTATTTATGTTTTAATTCCTCCCGAAATTCTAATCGACGGGGATGAACCAAGTTTGTAATTGAGGATGATGTATCAGTTTGTTTTAATGAAGCGTTACGATTTATTCAGCAGAAAATAACAAAAAATTAAATTCTTTTTAATTTTGATTATAGCTCAAATAAATCGAAAAAAAACTTCTCTTTTAGAAACTATGTACCTTTCAAAACTTTTGCTTATTGATTCTGTCAAAAATAAGAATGTTATTTTAAATTTAAAAACATTGTTCTCGGGTTTTTTTTTTTTTTTTTTTTTTTAAAAAAACATTGTTCTCAAAGTACCTTTTTTGCAAAGTATTGTTAAAGTACCTTTTTTCACTCCTAAAGATAGGGGTGAGTACCGAATTCGAATTCGCCAATTTAATAATTTGAATTCAAGGTTTTCAGTCTTTTAGGACCAACAAAACGACCTAATTCGGATCCGAATTTAGAATTTAGAATTCAATTTTTGCTGAATTTATCGATTTCACAAAAATTCTAATTAAACTCAAGACAAATTCAAAATCAAAACAAACAATAAATTCAAAAAAAATAATAGAAACAATAATTTCGTTAACGTTTGATTCAACTATATTTACAACGAAAATTAATAGACAAAACTTGCAAAAATAAAAATTTGCATGGTCTATATAATTCATATATTCACTGTATAATTAAATTATCAAGAATTGCCAAATTCATACTAAATTATCAATTTTGAATTGGCGAATTGAATTCAAAATCGGTAGGTAATTCGGTAAAAAAGCAGATGTGCTCACCCCTACTTAGAAGTCCATATCAAATTAAAGAAGGAACAGATTTGCCGGCGCCGGAAATACTGGTTTATACAATTGAAGACAATTTATTGTGTGTTAGAATCAGCAACCAACAATGAAGAACAGAGAGGCAGAAGGACTGTGATAGGATGGGATGGCCGGCCATGATCATTCATTGTTCTGCAACCAAAGATAACACTCCCTAACTCATCAACAACGTCTTTTTTTTTAGACAGGTGATTCAAATTTCCCCGACTAATCTGGTTGGAATATACATGATACTAATGTGGTTAAGGTATATAAACATGATAATTTTGATAATGCGACATGTAATCTTCTTTTTAGATGACTCAAACTCGTAATCTTACATAGACAAGTAAAGAAAATATCTTTTGAAACAAGACTTGAAGCAATTGAGGGCAAAATTGTCCAAACAAGACCATTTGTGAAAATTAGCACATGGACTTCTATATCCTCCCAAAATTAATTGGCAATGACTTCATATTTTAACACTCCCCAAAACATCCTAGTGATAAAACCTAATTAAACATTCATTATAAAATCTTACTTGAATAACATTGACATTATATATATATATATATATATATATATATATATATATATATATATATATTGTTGAAACATAATTTTTATTAAAATGTCAACATAGTAATAAAAATATCTTTATTTTTAAAATTAAAAATAGATTAAAACTACTACCAAGAAAAAGAAATATTTATAAAATTACCATCTATGAAATTATACTAAGTGAAATAGAATATTTATGACTAAATATGAATACGTTGCTATGTAAAATGAACGTAATACTTAATTAAAAGAGGGGTATAAATGTCAGTTACTATTTATTGATGATTTCATGTTCTCCTTGGAAAGGTCATTCCATAGGTTTTGGTGTGCAATGACCTTTCCCACTTCTTTATGTAATCGTTATTCCCACTTTAAATTGCTCAACCAAACACCGGAATGGAAAGAGAGGTGGGAAAGATCTTTCCATTCCTTTCCATTTCTACGTATCAAACGCGCACTTAAAAGATTAATTTAATTAGATGTGTAATTGAGAATTGAAATTAATTAGGAATTTTAATAGCATTGGGAGAGTACCACAATAACCATATAAAATAAGAAAATGAAAATGAAAACAAGGATTCGTGGGTTGTAGGGCATCAGGGAATAAGGAAACAAAATAAAAACAAAACAATCAGAAAGGGAACCTGGGGTAGGGGGAAACGTGAGGAAAAGGAGAAAAATAAGTAGGGGTAAGCCGCAAGGGAGAGAGGAAAATAAATTGTGAGATAAAATTCTGGGCAGCTTTGAGAGAACAATGTGTGGCCTAACGACGTCCGATTTTGACGCACTGTATATCGAAACGTTCTTCTTAGAAAGACTTTCGTGTGAGCGCAAACGGAATTGAATTCAGAGTTTGGAATAAAAATTTATTGCACCAAGAGCGGTACTGGTAGTGCAGATTTCGGGAATTCTTTGTTCATCGCTTTCGTAAGAGGTAAGGACCCAATATTTTTGTTATTTTCTACCCGGAATTGTATATATATTGGGTACTGTTTTGGGATTGTTTGAGCATGAATTATTGTATAAACTGTTGGAATTACGAACAATTGTGTGTGTCGTGTTTTATCGTTTTGATTGTTGGATTTCTGCCATTGTAGTGAATTGTGGATCGTAGGTTATTGTTGAACTTGTTTAGTTGTTTATCGCTTTGGTTGTCTTATTTGGTCTCGTCGTCTTCAGTCCTATGTGATTTTTGGTCGACCGAGTCGTCGCCCTATTTTGAGCTCGTGTCTAGGATCTACTAAATGACAGGTCTCGTTAGAACTATATAAGCACGATGAAGTGCGAATGTGTTGATCCCGAGAGATTATGTGATACGTGTAGCACTTCATGGACATTCACCTGATGAGGGAAAATCATTGGGACTGTAACGGTTTTGTGGAGTCCAAGGTGTTGGATGATAATACAATGTATGATTAGTCTTTAAAGCGTAAACCCGTTCGTTCAGGGGGTGAAACTGAGCCCATATGTTGGACTTTGTGGACCTTCCTAGTTTGGATTATAAATATGACCGTTATAGTTATTGTCGTAGAGTCGTGACTAGATATTTTGAGCTCGTACTATGGGGAGTCGTGTCACATCGGTAGATATGCTCGTAGTGTCTAAGCAAGTGTGTAATCGAGCGAACCGTATGAGCAGAGTATGGTGCTTGTCGTACATTCGGTTGTGTACGTGCTTGGACATGAAAAATATGGTTATTTAGCTTAATTGTTGTTTTTAACTTGTTTGTTCTTGTTTGGGTCATATTTGATACTTGGTATTGAGTCTTTAAACTAGTATTTTGGGTTGGGAAGTGTTGGTGTAGAATTGGTGCAATTGTGCACAAGTTTTGTATTTATTTTTTTGTTTTTCACAAGTCGCGGACGATCCATTTGTCCTAGGGTTCATCCGCAGAAGGATAGTAACTATTGTCTTACCATGATCGGAGCCGCGGACAATCCCTTCTTCCGCGGGTACCTTCGGTCTACCGGATTCTATGTTGTGGTCGACCGGAGTCTCTTTTTCTATCTGTTCGATCCCGGATGACCGCCGGTCGACCGAAATACGGGTTAGGTAAACTAGAGGGTCACAATGAGTTGTGTTGTGTTCCGTGTTGTGAGGTTTCCAGCTCTGTCTATCCAATGATCGAGTTCAGTGTCCTGTGGGACTTGTGCAGTGTTTATCAGTATATTTATAATGTTACATAGTGTGTGATGTGTCGTGTCAAGTGTATTTTCCAAAGGGGTATTTTGGGAAACGGGAAACTGTTGAGTCTATATGTTATATTTTTCTGTGATTATATTGGTCCTTACTCAGTCCATTCGATTTCTTACTGTGCAGGTGACGTAGATGTAGATCAATACTATGGTGATTATGCTTGGGATGGGGAATACGAGGAGTGGTCTTAATCGGCTAGCTATAGAACTCTAATTTATTTTCAGTAATTCATTTAGAACTTTTGAACATTTTTCGATCATTTAATACATAGATTCTTTTCATTTCAGTAATTTAGACTTCCGTTGTTGCACTTTGGATTTTATTGAATATTATATAATGAATTCCTTTTTTAGTAACAATGTTAGTGGGCTTTGGTGTCTCATCGACCAATTAGACATCGCTATGTCATCACCAAAGTTACGGGGTGTGACAATGAAAGGAGGTCATGTAGTCCTATCTCTAGTTCAACATAGCAGGTCAGAGAATGGGAGTCGGTTACGATTTTGAGACATATTTTCTCTTCATGGACGCCCATGAATCTCAATTGTTGATTTCGATCAAACGGTTATCTTGAAAATAACTATTAATACAAGAAAAATAATAGCTATTATCAATCTTTTAAACTTAGATCGAATTGATTCGACCACTGCTGGAAAAAAAAAACATGCATCAACACGCTAATTATAGCTTACAGAACGAGCTAGGAAGGAGAGATGCTGTGTAAGTTAGCATATACACTACTTTGAACTCCAATAAGTCAAAATGAGGGCAAGAAAATGAAACTCTTTTATTGAAAACCAAACAATTAGTGCACTTATAATTATTCCAATGATCAGCTTCTATTTGATATGGAATTATACTGCTATGTATATTACTAACCAGTACTCCTTTCATTTCTTAATATAAGACTTTCATTATACATTGCGAAAATTAATGAAGCAAAAAATAAGATACTTTATTAGTTAAAATATAAATATTATTCTCTTAAATATTACTTGTATACTACTAATTTTATTTAAAAGAGTATATTGATATTTTGATTAAAAAAATATCTTAATTTTTATTTATTTAATTTTCGTAACATGTAATGAAAGTAGGAATGAAGGTAGTAGAAGATTAAACCAAGCAACATATTGATAGGTATTGCTCGTTCCGTCTGGAAATTTGATTCATCATGGTTGAAAGTAACTACTAGCATCAAAGTGTTCATAACCCACTAGGGCTTGGCATTGCCCACGACCTTAAGGTCTCGAGGGTTCGATACCCGCCTCCCCGCCTCTTACGTGGGGCTTAATAGAGTATATTGGTATTTTAATTATATAACATTTAAATTTTTACTTCCTTAATTCTCACAACATGTAATGAAAGTCTTATATTTAGGAATGGAGGGAAGTACTCAATTTTGTGAGATGTTGGCTCAGCAAAACCAGTTTTATGTTTTGTGTAGTCAACAAAGACAATGCGCCCGTTAATTCCTACAGTATCGAATTTGTAGAGTTAGAATATACTGAAACTGATAAGTAAAATTATTGAAACCATCCAGGTACAAGCAAGGGGTATTTCAGACTCGTTCTAGATGCGGAGATCTTTTCTTCCATTCTAAGCTAGAGAAGTCCACAAAACTAGATGGACTAAGGGTTGCTTGTTCCCTTGTTATGAAATAAAATTAAACAAAAAGTAGTAAATAGAGTTTACATTAAATTCTGGACGAGACAATAGTAAACCACTTGCATTTAAACTCAGTTTACTCGCCTAAATGCTTTAGGCCTACAAGAGAAATGAGTTCCCAGGTTACAACGTTCAATCTCACTAGTCACTGGAAGCGTCGAATAACATTAATTCAAACCTTTATGTGCAAAACTCTCTGGTAACTCTAATATGATATGCATAAAGGAAGAGATGAAGAGGGAGATAGAAGTTTGTGTAGATAATAATTATGTGGGGGAAGATGCCTTTTATAGTAGTTAGAAACTGCATTTTCTCCTTCACTCTCTCACCTTATAGTGGAGAACGTGGTAACTCCATCACCTCAACGTGGGGTAATGTGTAGTTACTCAAAACTATTGGAGGATTCCGTGTAGGGACTATTCTGCAGTTACACAAAAATTATGTGATTATTCTACAATAAGTTAATAGCTACGGGACTATTCAGTAATTATTGTAAATTTGTCCAAAAAGATATTATTGTCCTCCCGGCAGGGACACGTGCGACGTGAAGCGCCCCAGACGTAGTTAATTAGGGTTTTGTCTTTCCCCCTATAAATAGCCTATTTATTTAATTTAATATTGTATCTTGTAATATAGTGAATATCTAACACCAGACTTAGTCAATTAACTAGATAAACAATCTCTTATGTCTTTCTATATTACTTTCAATCTTATTTTCTCCCCTATATTGCTGATTATTTTCTAACATATACTACTTTAAGATAAAAGATGAAGTATATGGTAGTTTATTTCGTGTGAATCATAATCGGTATTTTGTGTCGAAGCGAAATCGGACCATTATCCAAACTACTACGGTAGGTTAGAGGAGCTAAGTTTTCCCAGAATCTAAATGAAGTGAATCTTCAATCCGTATAATCTACACTGACAAATCTACTAAACTCTGGACCGTTGGCAGTGGCGGAGCCAGAAAATTTTCTTTGGGGGGCACGATTAACATTGACAAAATAAATTCATAAAAGCATATAAACATTGGCGGAGCAAAAAAAAATTGATGAGAAGGACTCTCGAGAAGAAAAAATAAATATTTACAATGGAAATTAAAATATATATCATGTTTGATTGTTGAATCAAAAAAGAACAAGCTTGAATAAAAAGGCTCCAAAGACCTTTTTTGTATGATTAGACCAAAATAAAATGCCATTTAGAAATATTATGGGTATTAGAGATGAAGTTGGAGGAAACACAAAGTGCTTATTATTAATGTGAACGAATATTTTTTTATTTTTGATAAAATCTTATATTATAATCTATTAGTAATTATGAATTTTTTGATGAAATTTTATAAATATTATAATCTCTTACACAATTAAGTTTGTTACAACTTTAACCAAAATTGTTAAGATATAATTGGTGTAATTCCTATAATTCACGAACTAAAAAATCTAATTTTAAATCGTAAAGTGATTCAAAATGTTCACGGGATGAAGGTGTTATAAAAACAAAACTAAAATTATAATTGCCCCCAGGCCCCCCTAGCTCCGCCAGTGACTGTTGGTGAAGACAGGGTTAGGAGAAAAATAAAAAATGGTTCAAAATACCATTAAACATCTTTAAGAGGTTCCAACCGTTGGATCTATTTTCCGAAAATCTAAAGGCCACCGGGCGTTCCGCAGGTGCAAAAAACCGTGTGAAAGGACGACTCCTCAGAACAAAGTGTCGCGTAGTAGTACACACTCTTTGGGATTTTCGCAGAAGGTTTTGGTTTTAAAGCCCCAAATAAAAAGGGTCGGATCACACTTTCACTTTAATAAACGCAGTGTATTTTTAATTGATATTGCGGTTTCTTTGACAATTTTGCTCTCCTTAAAACCATAATATAAAAATAAAAAACTAAGATTGGACTGGAGCGACCCACTCAGTAGGAAAGGGCTCGTTATTAGTGGCACTAAAAGTCTCAATGTGCCACATTCAGTTGGCACTTCAAGCCTTAGTATATCTTATTCAGTTGGCTCAACCAGTCTTAGAGTGTCACCATAAACTGACATTTTCTAGTTGGATACCGCTAGCTAGTGGCTTATTCCGTTCTTTAGTGCCTTTGATTTTGGCAGCCCCAACTTACCTAAAGAATTTTTTTTTAAAAAAAAATTATTGCCAAAGTAACACCTTTCCGGTTGATCTAAAAATCCGAGCCCTTTATCAACTTCCGCTATGTAGTTTGAAGATAATTTTTTCCAACTAAATAAGACGTATAAGTACTTATAGAATGTTTCGAGGACAAAATTTTCAAAATTCCACTGCACTTGTTAAAACTGTGCTGTACAAAATTTTCAAAATTCCACTGCACTTATTAAAAATGTGCTGTACTTATCAGTTGTGTTTGGTTAATATGCTTATAGGGTTTTCTATAAGCACCGTGATTATAAATTTGAATCATCCTATCACTTCATCTGACAGTTCAGTTTACGGTTTCCCTAAATGCATATAAAACAGTAGAATTCTTAGTATAAAGCAAAAACAATTGCAAGCAAGGTTGTCAAGATCATAATTTTGACTCGAAACGGAAGGGGTCTCAAAAATCGTAAACACGAGGATCGTAGCACGGATCGGAAGATCCGAAAAAATTATTAAAATAATATTTTATGATAAATTTAAACCAATAGAACAAAAAAGTTGAAATTAAAACACAAACTAACAAGTGATAAACTTCAAAAGCAAACCAACAATTCATAAGGTCTTTTAACCATATTTTCATTATTTCACCCCGGATCGCTCCTATTCCCGACTGCTTTTTTTCGGAGATTTAATTGACCACCTCCAGCGCTAGAATCATTGCCCACACTTCCACTATCCGATCCGGACGCTCCCGGCATCTTATTTTTCCTTGGTTCTTATTAATCTTGCACCTATAACAATTATTAATAGTAAGATTTTATTTTCTCAAATGTATTTTAGAATTTTTTTACAGTAAAAACCATAACAAATGATTAAATCTGTAATTAGTAACTTCATGATTCACTAACTAATTAAATCACAAGCAAAAGAAAAAGTAGAGAGGGATTTCTCACAATAAAAACAAATTTGTATTATATTATTGGGCCAGAATCTAAAAAATAAAAAAAATAAAAATTGAAAAGAGACAATATTGGATCGTACGATCTTTTACGATCCAACTCTGATGCGATTTTTAGTGCGATTTAACTCGATTTATACCCCTAAGAAAATCGTACGATTTTACGATCCAACTCGCGATTTTAACAACCATGATTGCAAGAGTTCTGGTGATTTAAATGGCGAATTTAAAAGTTCAATGACAACATATGCTTCAAGTTTCCTCTTCCTCTTTTTTGGAGAAAGACTAGTTTTATCAGCACCGAAAAGTATTTAATAAAAGAAAAAAACAGATAATTATTTATAATACATTTAATCAATTACAGTCAGCTATTGATTTGGATGATTAAAATTTGTCTCTCTCACTCCAGTACTACATGACCCAAACTATCTACTATCTATATCTGATGACTGATATGGGAACAGTGCAGCTAAAGGGGTAAAAAAAAACATGTACAACAACAGGGAGGTTGCAATTCAGATTGAGACAACAGACAATAACTGATATTTACAAAAACACGGTTGTACGAGAAATCATGATTGACGATGCACCTTCATGAGCGCCCGGTGTACCATGTCAATAAATTGGTCGTCCTGCCACAACATCAAATACAATACTTCAGCTAATATGAGCTTCGCTAACATCGTGAATATTATAAATCCAGCAATAATGCAAAGATTCCACTTTACTATGTAACACATGAAATTCATATAAACGTAGAATTATGCTTACAAGTGACAGTTTGTACAGATAAAAAGTTGTTTTTGAGCTCTAGAGTGTAGAGTTGTGCGAAGTTTAGCACTCGGTAATTCTTGAAACCTCTATTTCCAGCTATAATATGAGGCAAAATATCATTCTAATCCAGCTTGAATTTCTATAATATCCACCCCCAGATAAGAAATGCAGGTTAGTCTTACTAAAAACTTGTGACCAACCCAAAGGTCAAAAACAGAAAACACGCGCACAAAAAATTAATAAATAAATAATGTTTCATCCCTAGAGGTTCCAAGCTTCTCGTCATAGGTTGAAATTTCAGGCGTAACACCAACAGGATCCAGGTATTTGCAAAATTAGAAGCCAAGTATGTGACAAAATTACTGAATCAAAATCAATATTGCACTGAGATGTTCCTCTTGGAGAAATGAATTACTATCAAAATCTAAGAATACCTGAACAAGCATAAGAAGGGCGTCTCGAACTTTTTCTTTATTCAAAGGTACATTAACTGCAGTGGGCCCAGGATTCGCAGCAAGTGATAGTGGTGGTGTAGGTGGAGGGAATGGTTGAAGCATTGGGGTGTCATGTGAACTCTGATGATTTAAAATTGGATGAAGAGCAGAAGTAGATCCTCCTGAAGAGGCCATTGGTGGAGTATATGGTAACAATGATGGTGGTGGTGTATAGAAAGAAGAAGGCTTCACAAGATTAGCAGTCCTATTACTGTTATTGACTGAATTTAACACATCATTTTGGGTCGATGAAAGAACTGATGGAGAGGTGACAGGAAATGAAGGAACTTGTTGAGTTGGTGCATGAGATGGGGTAGCACCGTAAACATGGGATGGAGGAGCAGTTGATGCAATGTTGTGATAGAATTGTTCAGAGTTGACATCATTTGAAGAGCTATATCCCTGTTGAGTTAGTGTACGAGATGGGGTGGCACAATAAACATGGGATGGAGGAGCAGATGGTGCAATGTTATGATAGAATTGTCCAGAATTTACATCATTTGAAGAGCTATGTCCAATGTTCATGGCCATCTGCAATAAAAACAGGAAAATAAGATCATGTCTTTAACTGAAAAGTGATATAGCAGCAATAGTTATTGCAGCCACCCGCATAAGAAAGGGTGATAAGATACCTAAGAGATCCTGCAGTAATAAAGTAGGAAGATCCAAGCTAATTAAAAAATGATGTAAATCAGACAAAGAGAAGCACCGGGGTGGGGTGGGGGGATGAGAGTAAATGCAAACCATGCTCGAATTGACAACTGTTTCCCCCCTACTTCATGCATGTGGTCACTAGAAACTGCAACCACCAGGATAACGAGGGCTAATTAACAAACTCTTTGAAATAGTGGAAAAGGTATAAAAAAAATTATACTCTTAAGTAGAACAATTTAGTCCTCAGAAATCCTATCAAAAACTAAAACAGTATAATTCAAACTTCAATATTCTTCCCAAGCAAAGTTACTTGTGCATAATAAAGTATGAAAGGAAAGTAGAGGTAAAACTCAAGAAGAGGTAAGTAAGACAACTCAAGAACAAGAAAATGACAAAAAAGGTCTGCATTTCAAAAGAGGCCTACACAACATCCCTGCAAAGGAATGGTCTTGAACTTGATGATACAATTAATTGGGGTAGAATAACGGCCTTCCCTGAATAACAGCATTATTCATGAGTTACACTGATCGTGCATCTCTCTTTGAGAAGGAAGACTGAATCGATACCAATTTTGGTAACATGAAAATGCTCTCTGATTAATATGATATGGGTGTTGCTGGCACATTTCTTGCCTTGAGTTCGAGTAAGCGGGAATTTGATTCCATAAGAGCTGTACAATCTCAAAACATGAAGAAACAGTTTAAATACTTTACCAATTTAATACTTACACTAAAGAAGTTAACAAAAGTAGGGTCATCCGGTCCAACTGTTGAAATGCCTGGAGTAACTGATGGTTCCAGCGGACCCTCAATTACTGCACTGGTTGGTACTGCTTCAAGTTCTTCAAACTCACTGGAAAATGGAAAAACAACAGAGCAAGAACTGAAATTATCACCAGAAAATAGCCATCAGATATCAAACGATTTTCAATTATCCCTAAAACACCAACTCCATATCAGGTTATAATGTTGATTAGTTCTTCATTTTTGCTTGGTAAGGAAACAAAGTCCTATGCACACACCTTCCCACTCCAAAAGGAAAAGTAATGTTGATGCACACTTTCTTGGCCTAAATCCTAGTTCCCTGCTAGAAGGGGACAAAAGGAAGTCCCTCACATGTTCCGTAAGTAGTATACTATAGTTCTCTGTTCTCCGAATAAGTCAAGCTTCCCAATAACAATCAGTGTTATCAATGGCGGATGGCGGGCTACGGCGGGAAGCTACAAATCCGCCATAGAAAATAGCGGATGGCGTAGCGGATTATGGCGGCCGTTATGGCGGTCTTAAAAAAAATATGTTTCGGTGGGTGCTTTTCTATATGACAGATGTGTTTCCTTCTGCTAGATTGTATACAGAACAATCTAAAAGGTCTTTCTTACCTTTTTCTTGGAGTAACTTGTGACTTGGGAGCAACTTTGGAGTACGCATTGAGTATCCTAAAAGAAGCAGAGTTTATTGTTAATGTTACAAAACATAGAACTAGAGTATATTCGTCATACGTGTTACAAGAATTCTATACTGCTTTTGAAATTTACAGAAAATAATACCAGGCAAAATGTTTTTTATCAAATGAAATAATACACACTGAAAGATGGTGGAGAACATGCTATTTTTTATCTGGTCATTTTTCAGCCAGACTAACAAGTGCTCCATTCCTGTATGATTAGTAAGCCCGCATCGACGCACAAAAGGTAGGGCATTCTTGTGTTAAAACTACTTAACTATTCCTATTTTTGGTTGGCATCACTCGAATCAAATACTCCCTCTGATTTTTTAAAAGAGGTCCTTTTAGCCTCTTCATCTCTTTCCCAAATATAAGTCTTTTTCCAACTTTTAAGGTTGTTTTTCCAACATTGCCCATACTATAGAGAGAAAGGGGAGGGGTTAATGTTTGAGAACAAACTAAATTAACTAAGGGTATAGTGGTAAAAATATTTGTTGTCTCCCCCTGCCTTAGTCTATGCCAAACTACCTTGAAATACCTCTGTTAAGAAACAGAGAGAGTAAAAAAATAAGAAATTTATTCTGCTTTTGAAGTTTGCAATCTCTTCTCGAAAGGGGTATTTGTCCTTCACAAATTATTATCCCAAACAACCCACCCAGAACTTCAACTCGTTTCACATCCATGTTTCACTGGAACCAACGAGAAGTACTTGATAATTTTGAGCACCAGCAAAACAAATTGACCGGGGAACTCAAACTTTTGATATAGAGCTTCTGTAGCAACATTATTGTTGGAGAACCTGAACAAAAAAGTTCATGATAATACGAATAGCATGACATTTGCAGTTGGCACGTGATATCAAGTATAACTGGACCACTGCACAAGATTGAAGCATACAAGAACAACTACAACCAAACCTTTGGTCCAAAAAATTTGCGGACAAGATTGAAGCATGAGGCACAAAAATATAAGCCATGTTAATATGTTATTGTTGGTTCAAAGTAAGTGTTCGAGGAGCATACATCAAGAACAAAGAATATTGAAATATATACCAATTAATGCACAATTTCAGTATGACTCAAGTCTTCAACAGCATCTTTTGTCATGATGAGATGAGATGGGAAATATGAAAATACGAAGGCCAAAAAGTCTGAATGAGAAAGTAAAAGAGTTAATCACCTACTAAAGAGATTGGCCACTTCCTCACATTCAAGTGAATTATAGAACCAAATTCCATTGACTTCTTGGGTTGCATTATTTCTATACAGCAAATAAGGAACCTGAACTTCATACTCGAAGTCTGCCATGAGATCCTCAACAAGATTTTCTGACCATAAGAAAAATAGCATTAAAATGAAATAGGGGCACAGGCGTAAGCAGAAGGAAAAGCAACAATAATTTCATCAGTGCTAGAGTGGGTTCCCTTCTGCTCTACAATGAACCTACGAGCATCTTTGGATCTCGAAGGCTTAATACATCTATTATCATTAAAATTATTAAAAGCAGGAAACTGGTATTAACACAAAGAAATGTAGGAGAATTAAATAAAGGAAAATGCTGAATTCAGAAATCGCAGCTGATACACTAAAAAGAATTATAGCACACCTGTATTCCGTCTGTTCATTACAATGAACTGAAACCGCGGCTGAGTATTTCTGAAGAACCGCATCAAGAAGAGAGTTGGGTAAACCAGACAAACAAAAAGTCATATTCTTATAGCAACATAAAAAGCGGGTTACCGAAGTCCAAGGAAGTCAAGACTATCTCACAGACAGGGTATGGTAAGGTCTGAGTATTACCTTTTAACCACAAAAAGAGACCCTTCAATCTCCTTGCGACTCTGTAATCGAGTTGAAATAACTAATGTATTCAGTAGTATTTATCAAAGAATGTAGTATAGGAAGGACAGACAGATAAATTTTGGATTTCAGAATGAGGGCATATTACTGTGACAATCAGCTGGATGGAACTAAAATTTAACATATCACTTGAATGCACATACAATAACTAAGTGCCGAATAACTATACAATTATAAAATACAATGAAAAGTCCAGTCTATAGTGATATATAATAATAACTAGCTTTAATTTCCTTGATCACTTGTTTACATTTTCCAATGCACCGGACAAAAAAAAAAACAGCTCATAATGACTTCAACTGTCTGCATATGGGAACAGGCTATACTATCTGTTATATCCTTTAAGGGGCCCAGTGAAGATCCTTCGAAAAAATTCACAAAAGGTAAAGTACAAAACAGGACTCCCCAATTTTGGAATCGTTATGTTCTCTATTGTAAAATATAATTTTCTCCTGTAGATTTAGCATCTGCACCCCAATTTCAGCTGAATTCTCAATGCCTTCTAGCTACAAGTATTCATATATTGACGCCCCAATTTTGCGGCATGATTCTGCATTGGTCAAGAGTCGTGTCTAATTCCCTTGTCACTAGATTGGCAGTTTCATTGACTTAATTTGACTTAAAGAGCCTTTTACCAGTTCTGATTTTACTTAAGCTATAGATCCAAAAAGGGACTGCAGGAGCATATTATGTATTTAAAAGGAAAGATTCCTTCCGGTTTTTTCCAAAGTCCAGGAAGGATTCTAATTATTATCTAGATCCCCAATTCTGAGCACACTGGATCCAGTGACATTCGTAATTATAGTGTCTTTCACACCTAAATGTATCTCATTTGGTATAAGATAATAGGAATAAAAGTTTCCAAAACTAAAATCACTCAAAACTTGATAGAATTAAACCAAAAAATATATAAAATGTTAACGAACTATACCCACTGATTGAGGTCGATGTTGAACTCGTAGAAGGTGACGTGGCCAGCGGTGATCAGGATCTCCTCGATAAAAGGATCTACTCTCTGCAACACAGTAAGGTTCAGCATCTTCGTGCTTCTCTGATCCAAATTCGGAGTCAGCTTTCCTCCGCCGCTGAGCGACGGCGCCGTTGATGATGACGCAGCCGATGACATCTTCGTCCTTACCAAAACCTCACTTCTATAGATTCTACCAACTCCGAGTTTCTTACAACTACTCGAGATTGTCAGCAAAGGCTAACGTAGTTAATTAGAAATTCTGACTCGGAACAATATGTCAGTTCCACACCCTACCTGATATTAATAAAATATTTATATATAAACAACTACAGGAGATTCATATATTGAACTGGAAAGAGAGATAATCGGAGAAATTGTGGCTATTACAGAGCTTCTGCTGCCGTCTGGAATCGGTGGTTGCCGGCGGGAAGCTGCAGAAAATGGTGGGAAGTGCCTCGATTTCCGTGTGCAAGGGTAAAAGGGTGTGTCATCTGGGTAGTTGTGTATTTTTTTCTTTTGGGTTTTGCTGCTGAGATGGGTGGTGGGCCCATTAAGGGGAGCATGCTTATCGGTGTTTTTGCAAAGCCAACAAACGGATAGGGAACTAAACAAATCTCGGGCACTAGAAGTGAAAAGAGAACTAAACAAATCTCAATTTCATTGACTAAACCGGAACATGATAGGTGGAAACTCAACATTGATGGGTCATCGATTGGCAACACGGGAAGAGGGGGTGTGGGGCCTGATTAGGAACAACAATGGCGACTGGATTGTTGATTTTCTACAGGAATGTAGGTAACTGTATAAACAATGTAACGGAACTTTGGGCACTTAAAGACGGTCTCAATCTAGCAATTAATACCCATGCACAGAAACTTCATATAGAGATGGATGCTAAAGTGGTGATTCTTCTCATCCACTATGCGAATACTTTTACTCACTATTTATCTCCTCTTATTTCCGATTCCAGGGCATTACTGAGGTGACTTCCTGAAACTAGGATCTCACACATCTACAGGGAGGCCAATGCTTGTGTTGATGGTCTCGCTAAAGTTGGAGGATTATCTACATCCTCTGATCTAGTTATTTTCACTCTTTACCCTTTTTGTTAACCACTTAGTGGCGGGGATGCCCATGGGGCCTCTTTTGTTAGGACTATTCCTGATATCTCATCCATACCCAACCTTTTGTTAGCCTTATAGTGGCGGGGTATGGACAAAAGGTATTTTTAGATATGCCTAATTGTAACAACTTTGTCCCTATCCCTACGGGCTAGAGAGTTTATTTTGTTTATTTTGCTATATATTTTTTCTATTTTACCAACAAAAAAAAACGGATAGGGAAATGTTTATTCTAAATCCATATCTGTTTTTAAGTTTTCTTACATAATCAAATCCGGATCCGAACGGATTCAGGATATGTAGTTGTCAAATCCGTCCATTCGATATACATGTGTGTGTGTGTAGAAACATATTCGGGTCTAACGAATCCAGTTTTTATATTTCAGATCCGTAACCATTTTATTACTCTTATATAGATTCGAATTCGGATGCGGGCATATGGGTATGGATTTCTTACCGAATCCAAACCATTTTTTCGGTTTAGAGTCGGATACGATTCTAAACCTTATCCGTTTACAAGCATATGTGCTGATTTGACTAAGGTAGTAATATTAGGCAAATAATCGTTTGTACCCGTCTGTGTACCCATTCCTGTGCCCCAACTAATCACAATTCACCATGTGTATATATAATTAAAAAATTGATCACATGGAGAATTCTTATTGGTTGGGCACATGAATGGGTACACAGACGACGGTACAAGCGATTTTCACCCATAGTATTACTGCCAAATGTATTTTGGGCCCAACACTATTTGGCTTGCTCCATATGAAACAATTTAATAAAGGATAATGCTACATGGCTAAAAATTATTGGATAAAGAACATGAACCTACCCAAATTTAATGCATCCACTGAAAAAGTACAATGTGTGATTACGCGTATCAAATGAGTCTTGACATCGAGACTAAGTTTATGAGGACTGATTCTGAGAGAGAGAAAAAGAGACCCCATCAAGAGATGACACAGGGATAAATCACATTTACAGCCGTAGAAGGATGTTTTTGTCATCTAGGCAACAATTGGTTCAGGACTCGTAGAAAGAACAAAGATTAATTCGGCCAGACTTGGGAAACTAACAGCTACGCCAGGTACTTCTTCAACATTGACCGTGTGTGCCACATGTGGACGGAAACACACTGGGGAATGTCGGTTGGGTTGGAATCCTGTTACAAGTGCGAGAACTTGGGACATTTTTTGAATCAATGTCCGATGTGAAAGCAAGGAAATGGACAGATAGTCGTTGAGGCCAAATGCTTGAATGATTACACTTATTCAATCAGGAGGTGATAGCATGTACGCTTGTGTTCATATGCATATCTGTTACATGTTATTTGTTATGTGGCGATAATTTTCATTTATTTTGACATAGATTACAGGTAATTTTGATGTAGAGATGATGTGAGGTTATTTGTGTGTTTAAGTGCCTAATTGAGTTGTCAATCTATGTTTATTTGGTTGGGACCTTTTTGGGATTTCAAAAAATGCAATTTCCTTAGTTATTTTGCACTTAAAATGATATATTTTGAAGTCCGGACGACCACTCTGGTCGACCGAAGTATTTTTACATTGTCCGGACCAACTATCGGAGCTTCTGCCTGGATCTCGGAAGGGGTTCGGAAGAGCTTCGGTGGACCGGACCAAAGCTCGGGTGACTGGTTTGGATGACCACCACGTCCCAATTTTGACATATTTCTAGTTTGACCCGTTTTGACTTCCGTTTGATCCGTTTTCAAAGCTAAGCATTTTGTAAGCTATGTGAGGTGTATTCTAAGTGTTTTAAAGGTATTTCAAGCCATGTAAATTTATGTTATGTTTTCAATGTTTTTGGGAAAGTCGGGAAATGTTTGAGTCTTATTTGATGCTTCATCCCAAAGGTGATCGATGCTTACTGAGCTAGTTAGCTCACTCCTTATTTTTCTCATTTTTGCAAATGAGTTTGTCGAGGGTACAATTGCTGACACTATGAAAAGGATTACGAGGAAGATCTAGTTTGACCATGTAATAGCATGATTAGCGGAACGTTTATAGTTATTTAGTTTTTCCTTTGAACATTTAGTACTTTTTCTTTTATGATGTAATACGTTTTTGGATTATGTAACTTTCCTTTTTAGTTAATAGTATTAAAATATGATCCATTTTCAATTTTGAAATTTATTCGGATTTTTAGTAGTTCTTGTTAGTAGTGCCCTAGAACCATTAGCATATGTTGTACGTTTTATATCTTTTTGAGCATGTCTTTTGAATAGTTAATTTTGCTTTTAAACATCAAATGTGTGATTTGATAGTAAAACTCATTAGCTTATGCAATTACTATTCTAACTGTCCCCAGTTTTATGTAATGTTCTTTACAATGAAATAAAACTAGTATGATGTTTGACTGATGATTATGTTTTACTAATCATGTGTATTGAATACAAATCTTATCATAGATGCAATATATTGGGATATATTGCATCGGACGTGATCCGTTAGAGAAGTAATACTCCATGGTCCTTAGTCATAAGTATTATTTCCTCAATACTATTTTGGAATCCTTAGACCTTATGTCTCCATTGATTCTAGCATGAATGGAGCCACGTTTTGACTCAGTCGCACGTTACTTTTAATCGAGTAATCAATACGACTGATGATCGGATGTAGTGTCCTATCATGGCTTGAATGTGAGAGGCATTGTAAGGGATTTGTCACTCTCTATCATTAGAGAGATATATATATATGGGCCCCTCGATAGGGAAGACTGTATAAATGCATGGCCGTGCTCAAATGTATTTAATAAAGTGGTTATTAAATACCGTTTGTTGGAACAGTCTACCTGGAGATATCGAGAATAAATATAATTAAGCTTTATAAGGGTGACAACTACCGTGCCTTATGCTTAATTTGGATATCGCGAGACAAAGGGATTAAATAGTAGATTGATATTAGGTTCCACCGTAAATTCTTTCACTTTGGGTAGTCACAATGTCCTCTTAGGGACCGCTTGTGATTTATGAACACATACTACTACTAAGTGTGTTTTCATTGCCATTGTGATATGAACCTACAGGGTCACATGCATAGACGAGTTAACGAGCTTCATGTCTAGATTCATTGAATCTAGAATGTGTCTAGGTTCATTATATTTGACATTTATTTCTTTGAGAATAATAAAACGTTATTACTTGAATTAGAGATTAAGGAGGGGCATTTTCGGTATTTGGTTATAGCTGGGATTACGTGGGAGTTATTATCCGATAAAGACTCCCACTACCAGTAGAGGTTTACAAGACGTTGGAGTTAAAGACTCCCACTGCCGGAAGAGGTTGATAAAACATGGGAGTTGTCCTTAGAACAAACTCTCACACCCTATATAATCCTCTCTTGGCCAAAACCCTAGACTAAGTTTTTTTTTTTAGCCGCAATAAACAAATACACCTGAAATCAGATTTTTGGTTTTTCAGCCTCCTTTTCTCTCTAGATTCCAAAACTCAGAAAAACGAAGAGGTAGCACTCGCTGCTCATTTCGTCGCGTGGATACCGGTATGGAGTAATTCCGCAAGGGAGGACTCTAGTGGCAGAAACACACATCTGAAAGAAAAAATCTTTAGCCGAAAAATGTAAGTCTTTCATAAGTATTTTTGATTCGTTTTGGTATGAGCGGATCCTTCGGGGGAGGACTCAGGGGTGTTTAGAACGAGTTTCTGCCCATGAATCCTTTTAGTTCTGTGATACCCGTAACTTTTTGGCTTACGTGTTATTTTGTGTGTAATTAATTTTTGTGTAATTTATTGCGTAGGCGTATTTTATTTCATATTATTGCGTAAGTACGTGTCTATTTATTTTTATAACATGTTATGTGTTACTTTTTGTACGTTTGTTGAGGGGCGTTTCGTGTGTATACTGTATTTGAGGGACCTAGTTGTAATTCACTTAGATGAGTAGTTTAATTAGATTTGAAATTGAATTAAGAATTCTAATAGAATTGGGAGAGTTACCATAATAAAGAATTTAAATAAAATAAAAAAGAATATATATATATATATATATATAGAGAGAGAGAGAGAGAGAGATAGGGCAGGATATCAATTTACATCTCATAAAACAAAAGAATAAAAAAATGAATAGGGAGTCGTGGGTTCTTGGGGAATGTGCGCAGTAAACAATTAGAGAGATGCTGCGAAGAAAGAAAATTATGTATTTGTTTAGTTTACTAGTTTTTATATTAGTATTTCCTAACCATCCAAGTTTTTTTGGGTGTGGTTTTTGTCTGTTATCATGGTTTTCTAAATCATTGTATAACTCTTATTTTCTTGTATTTTTAGATTTTCTTTTGATTGTAATGGCTTCGACTATTTTGTGATTAATGCAAAAATTTCTTATTCAAGAAAAAAAAGAGATGCGGATACAGTAGGGTGAGCCGCAAATAGAGAGAAAACTTTTTGTGAGTTTAGAATTTGGCAGACTTCAAATGAGCGGTTGGGTAGGCTAACGACGTCCGTTTTCGACCCACAATATACCGATTCGACATCGTTCGAGTTAGCTTCGAGAGAGCGCAGACGGATCGTGATTCGGAGTTCGGGGTAAAAAGTTATTGCACCGAGAGCGGGACTAAGCAGTGCATATTTTGGGTTTGTGTGTTTAATTGCTTTTTATCGAGGTAAGGACCCCATCTTTTGTTGTTTTCTGTCTGAATTGTTATATATATGTTGGGTACCGATTCGTGAGTGTTTAAAGACTAATTATACGTGAATTTTTGCCTAAACTTTTGGGTTGCGAATAAATTGCATGAATTGGGTTTTATTGCTTTAACTATTTCGTAATTATTTTGGGTTCAATTAATTTCCTTATAATCTGATTCCTAATTGTTTACTGCTTATTATACGTGAATTATCGTTGATTTGATATTCGTGAATTGTTAATTGGTCAACTGATAAACTTGCCTAATTGTTTATTGTCTTGATCGTCTGAATTGGTTAATACTTGAATTGTCCTATTTGATGGTCATCGTTTCAGTCCTATGTGGTATTGGTCGACTGAGTCGTCGCCCTATTTTGAGCTCGTGTCTTAGATCTACTAAATGACGAGACTCGTTTGATTGGATAAATGTGGAATGTGTGCGGATACCGAAGAGTCCTGCGGGTGTTCTTATGCGGATTTCGAGGGTCCTGGTGGATTTGGGAAGATTCTTAGGGGTCCCGCGATGTGTTCTTGTGCGGATCCCGAGGGTCTTTCTATGTGAGCCTTAACCTGATGTGGACTATCATTGGGACTTTAACGATTTTGTGGAGTCCAATGTGTTGGATGATGATACAATATAGGATGAGTTCTTAAGGTGTGAACCCGTTCGTTCAAGAGGTGAAACTGAACCCAGTGTGTATGAACTATTTGAGCCTTCATAGTTTGGACTATAACTAGGGTAGTTACAGTTATTGTCGTATAGTCGTGACTAGATAATTGAGCTCGAATGGTGGGAAGTCATGTCACATCGGTAGGTATGCTCGTAGTGTCTAAGCAAGTGTATAATCGTGTACCGTTTGGACAGAGGATGGTGCCCTTCGTACATTCGGTTGTGTAAGTGCTTGGACATGAAGAGTATGATTATTTAGCTTATTTATTATTTTAACTTGTCGTTCTTTTTTTGGTTCCATTTGATACTTGATTTTGAGTCTTTTAACTTGTATTTTGGGTTGGGAATTGATTTGGTGCAAGATAGTACATTTGTGTACAAGTTTTGCACTTGTTTTTTTTATTTTTTTTATTTTCATAGGTTGCGGACGAAGCATTCGTCCTGCGTATCGTCCTCGCATTCGTCCGTCAGTTGGACAGTAGCTACTGCCTTATCGCGGACAAAGCCCTTCGTCCGCGGGTATTTTCGGTCGACCGACTTGGTGTTGTGGTCGACCGAAGCCTCTGTTTTCTATCGGGTTGATTCTGGAAGACTACTCGGTCAACCGGGCTATGGGATAGGTGGGCCGGAGGGTCCTTGTGAGACTGTTTCTGTTCCGTTTTGTTCTGATCTGATCCGTTCTGTTCTGTTCTATTTTGTTCTAAGTTCTGTGGGAATTGTGTAGTGTCTTGTTAGAGTATTTATTTCCAAAGGGGTTTTGGGAAACGGAAAATTGTTTTAGTGTATATCTGTTATTTATACTTGTGATTATTGGGTCCTTGATGAGCATTGAAGCTCAGTCCATCCGCTTTTACTGTGCAGGTGACGTATATATTGTTCCTACTTACGAGGATGATGCTTAGGGAAGGGAACTGTGAAGAGAGATCCATAACCGGCTGTGATTTAGAGATTTAGATCATTCGTTTATTATTTACACTTAGAGTATTTCTTTTATAGTATTGTTGAACAATTTCCTTGTAATACTTAGTATTATTCCACGCATAGTAATTTAATTCCGCTACTTAACACTTATTTTGGATTATTTCATAATTGAATTCCCTTTTTAGTAACTCTGTTGTGGGCTTTGGTGTTTATCGACCAATGAGACACTGTCATGTCATCATTCTGGTTACGGGGTGTGACAATTTTTGTATTGGGTTCGGTACCTCATCGACGAATGAGGTACTGCCATGTCACTTCCAGTTACGAGGTGTGACACCGAGGAAGTCGGAACTCAGCAATCAAATACACTAATAACAAGTGAAAGCAATAATTCTTTTTTGGTAAAGCCTAAAGCTTGAAATGTGGCCCTGCTTAAACAATGGCTCCGGCGTGGAGGATACGGATGCCGCCGCCATGGACCATGAGTCCTTCGAGCAACCAGTGCTGATAAAAGGGATGTCAAGAGGGGTTTGTGAGAATTGTAATGTGTGTGTGATAACTGGATTTTTGATAGGATCCTAGGTAATAGAGTAGGGTTTAGGTAAAGTATGAGATGTATAAAAAATAGAATATTAAAACAAATCAGTAAAAGTGATGAAAAGGTACTCATGTCTTTTTACATACTCAATTTGGGGTTTTATCTATTTTAGACAATTTCTTTTAGTCCAAAAGCATTTTCTTTTAATAAATTGTTCAAGAAATAAAAATGAAGACTTATAATGTCCAACAAAATCTATATAATATATAAAAGTTGAGATAGAAATCCGTGAGGGTAACACGTAACAATTTCATAATGATTCTCCAATCGAATAATGTCATGTGGTACTGGACATTTATGATTTTGAGCATCCATTAACTAATGACAATAGCTAATAAACTTAGTTATGTACATAGAATATAAAAAATAACTAATACTTATAGTTATGTACAATAAATATAATCAAGATGTAGAATATATAAACTGTATTCACTTTATGACCTTAACTATAGTCACAACGTAAAAATATATGTAGTATATAAAACATTAATTTGTAACATCATTGTATATATAATACCCGTAACTTTTTTCTTACGTAATAATTGCGTGTAATTAATTTTGTCTGATTAAATTGCGTTGATGTAATTTATTTATGTTAATTATGTTAGTGCGTGTCTATTTAATTTTTATAACATGTTATATGTTAAAGTGTGTACGTTTTATTGAGGGGCATATCGCACGCGTAACGTACTTGGGGGATTTAATTGTGATTCACCTACATGATTAAATGGAATTGGAATTGGATTTTAATTAGGAATTGGATTAGAAAGTCAGTATAATAATTAATGTAGGAATAAAATAAAATGAAATAATTAAATAGGAAGTATTCACTTGATTGATGGTTAGGAGAATTAAATAAAAATAAATTAGAAACCAATGATTAAGCATTATATAGCAATCATGGGAGAGAAGTTTACCAACACAAGTTGGCTCAGTTGGTAAAGATTTTGACACGTCCTTACAAAGGGTCAGTGTTCAGTTCCCGCTGCCGACGTGAGGACTGTGTTGATGGGTGATCTGTAAGTACCCTTTAAAGCGACCTATAGTCCCTAGGGCCTGCCCTCACCCATGATGGTGACCGGAGGCGAATCCACCCAAACTTTTTTTTTTCGTACCAAAAAAATAAAAAAATGGGAGTGAAGTTTTCTCTCTTGGGAAACGTGCCAAAAACATCAAAAAGAAAAAAAAGAGAAACTGCTCCCAAGCCGTGAGAGACCCGAGAAGGAAAAAATAAGAAAGGTTTTGAGAGCTTCATTCTCCGACAACTTCGGGAGGACTTTTGAGTGGGCAATTATTGTCGGATTTCGACGAACCTTATATAAAAGTCGATCGCAGAGAAACGAACTTTGGGGGTAGCAGAAACGGAATTTCATTTTGAGTTCAGAGTTGGAAGATGTTGCACCGGGAGCGGGGATTGGTTTTCAGAATTCGTTTTCTGCGCAGTTATGGTAAAATCATCGTACAGGTAACATACGAACTCCAATCGGGTAATTATTTTTAAGTTAGGAACTAGACTGATAGGGCTATAATTTGACCGGAGGGATTGAGATTTTAACAGTTAGATTTTCCATAATGTATATCAGAAGTAGGAAGCAGACCCATAATTTTTCCAGCACTTGTACGTTATCGATTTTTTAAGAATTTAAGGTATGTATCCTGCCCTCTTTGTGTTTTGATGTTAGAACCATGTATAATCTGCGTTTTTACTATATTATTGAAGCGTCAACTGTTAATTATCGATTTTATATCTATCGAATAAATTATGAATTTGGAAATTGTGAATATGTTAGAATACATGAATTGAATCACTTGTTGCCCTATGTTATAATTGATGTTGGGAATTATATTTCCTGTCTTATTTACGTATTATTGAAGCATAAACTATTTTACTATTGTTATCAATCATTTGAATCTATTACTACGAAACTTGGTATAAGTGGAAACATGTGAGTTGAAGTTGAATAGATTTATTGCATATTTGATCCCCTATGTGTTTAGTTGTTATCACTTTGCAATTTGAGTAATTGGAGTCGTCATGATTGGTCGAGTCGCGTTGTCATATTTGATTTTGGTCGACCGAGTCGTCGCCCCTTTATAAGCTCGTACTTAGAATGGATTAGATGACATGATTCATTCGTTTTATTGAGTAATGCGTGATTTGAAAAGATCTCGTGTGATCTCATATTCTGATAAGTTCTGAGGCGGATGCCGAGGTTCCTGCGATGGGTGCGGATTTCGGGTCCTGCGATACTGAACCGCTTAGCAGAATGTCGAGGTGCCTGCGCTGGGTGCGGTTTACCGGGTTCTGCTAGGTGGATATGGGCGGTGGCCAAAGGATCCTGGGTGAACATTGCGGATTCTGAGGGTCATGCCAATATGTAAGACTTCGAGGGGTCCTGCGCGAACATGCGGATCTTGAGTGTCTTGCGGGCTTTCATCTGACGAGGTCAGTGGTGGAGCCAGGAATTAAGTTTAGGGGGGCCGTTGTAGAATAAAATGTATATTATATAAAGATACTTGAAATACAAAAAATCAATACATTATCTAAAGTAGTCCCAACCGGTGTTTCAAGAAGACAAAATCATATATTATAGAGTTTGAACAAAAAAAACTACTTGACATGATCATATATACGTTACCTAAAGTGGTACCCGCCTATCTTTAATTGAAGCAAAAGCATCTAATATAGAGTTTGAATCAAAAGTTTCGGCAATTTCTTTTTCAATGTAAACCACCTATCAGCAAGATACTCATCATCCATCTTGTTCCGAAGCCTTGTCTTAATAATCATCATTGATGAAAATGCTCTTTCAGTAGTTGCAGTAGATACTGGAAGAGTCAATATAAGTCGGATCAATCTATCAACAAGAAAATACACTTTATTCATGTATGTCTCTGCTAATCCTTGGCATAAATCAAAAACTGTTGACAAATTCTTCAATTTCGGATGATTCAAAACATTAATCTTATAGTGTTGCAATCGGTAATTCAAGCTTATCTTCTCCTGCTCACTAAAATCATGAGGATAATAGTTTTCCACAAGACAACAAATGTTATCAATATTAAAATATTTATAACCATCATTCGGATCCAAGGCCGAGCTAAGAGCAAGAAGACCCATTGTTTTCTCATCGAATCGACTATTTAGCTTAGAGAGTTGAGAATCCATAGCAGCATTAAATATATCAACTCGATAATGATGTTCCACATTGATGTCAAATTTTCTACGACCACGTTTCACCGTATATGGAGAACTCATATCAAGAACATTAATATTGTACTTCTCACAAAATACTTTGACAACATTTATCAAATTATCCCAATCGTCTTCTCTCAAGTTTTGGATCAACATTTTTGTACTTGACACTAAATGCAATGCATTTACTATATCTCATTTACTATATCTTGTGACTTGTGTTGTAGGCACTTACAAAGGCTATTTGTTCATCCCGCTTATTAACTGGATATTCCCATATTGGACGACGATCCCCCGGATCCCTTGGCAAAGTAGTAGCATCAAAATCTTCAAGATTATATTCTTCACGACTAGTTGGATGCTTTTTAGACTCAAGCCTTGGAGATTTAGAAGCATTAATTTCAACACTTGGAAAAGTTACATTTTCCGAAGGACAACTACCACCACAAGTATCACTAATTTTTCTTTTAAAGAAAGCATCAATAGGCTTCATTTTACTCATCTTTCACAAATAACCTAAAAATAATGAAACAATAAACAATAAATTTATTTCCACTATAACACCGACGTAGAATACCAATCATCACCACTGATAAACAAAATCAAATCCATAACTTTCCTGTATTTATCTAGGAAAATCTCCTTAAGCAAATGAAGCATAAAAACACACAAATAACTACCTAATATCAAATATGAACAAATGACTAGTACATAACTTCATCTAATATATCCAGTAGGAAACAAGAATTCAATAAAGATTCCACTGCCATGGTAGATCAACCAAAATTAAGCTATACCGAGCGGAAAGCAGTTTAAATCACTCACAAAATTGGGCTTTCACTCACAATCATAGTCGTTTGGTGCAGAAATTTTCACTCAGCTTCAATCTTCTCTATTGATGCTCCGAGAATGAGTTCTGCGGCTTTTAGGAGACATAACCCAAACAATTGTAGAAACTTCTAAATGGTAGGTTTCGCTGTGTATCATATATTTTCATGTGTTTTTGAAAAATGTCCGATCTTTTTTTTAAAAAAAAAATCTATCTTATTCTGAACTATTGGATATATATCTAGTATATAAAAAAATTAAAAATTCTTGGGGGGCCATTTAAAAAAAATCTCTCTTATTCTAAACCGTTGGATATATATACCTAGTATATAAAAAAAATTGAAAATTCTTTGGGCCTGTGACGGTATTGTGGAGTCCATGGTAATGGGCAATGATACAACATAGGATGAATCTTTAAACTCTTGAACTTGTGTCGGAAGTACTTGAACCTTCCTAACTTTGTCTAATGTTGGGACCGTCATATTTATTGTCTTTTAAGTCTTGAATAGGTACTTGATCTCTTGAGGTGGGAAGTGTGTGCGTGCGTAGATTAGTGTTAACCATTCTCGTAAGTGTCACAATATAAGTATTTCTGTTATGATTACAAGTTAAGTGGTCCTCGTAACTTTCTGAAGTGTTGTGTGTGACATGAAAAAGACGGTTGAATGACTAATTTGTTGCCTATGTGTTTATTCTTGTTTTGGTCTTGTTTCTTACTTAGTTATTCTTGTTAAGTAATTTTGTGAGAACCCGATTTTCTGCTTACGTGTTTTATGTGATTGTTATTTGTCATCATGTATATTTAATTTATTACGTGTTATGTGCTTTATGGATTCGAGTTTTGTTATGAAAGGTTTATTCTTAATGTTCATTAGAAGTTAGTTTCCGCTGTAATGTATAAGGTTATCCCTTGTATAGATTAATTTCCTTTGAAGTTATAGATGATGAAGTTTTAAGTCCATATAAGCTTGAGGTTAAGAAGTAAGAGACCTTGTGTCAGTATTATGGGCTATTGACACGGTTGTGTCTCGCCTCTTGGATACGGGGTGTGACAGAGTGGTATCAGAGCAATATGTTTATGATCCTTTGGAGGACTAGTTAATAAGTTATAATCAAAGTAGCACAACGAAAGAGTGATAAGCACTTATTGAAATACAGTGGTTAAGATTGAACTCTTCTATCGATGCTAAGTTATGGAATCAGTATGTCATTCTAGAAGAGATAAGGAATGACAACTCTTATGGTTTGAGGAGGTTTGATTACGTAAGTTTCGAGGACGAAACTTTTTTTTTAAGGAGGGAAGTATGTGAGAACCCGATTTTCTGCTTACGTGTTTTATGCGATTGTTATTTGTCATCATGTATATTTAATTTGATTACGTGTTATGTGCTTTATGGATTCAAGTTTTGTTATAAAAGGTTTATTCTTAATGTTCATTAGAAGTTAATTTCCACTGTAATGTATAAGGTTATCCCTTGTATAGATTAATTTCCTTTGAAGTTATAGATGATGAAGTTTTAAGTTCATATACTTGTTTTTAACAAGCTTGAGGTTAACAAGTAAGAGACCTTGTGTCAGTATTATGGGCTATTGACACGGTCGTGTCTCGCCTCTTGGATACATGGTATGACAGATTTGGAGTCAAAACCAGTATTTCTGGAGCAGGAATTAGGAGTGTGCAGAAATGCACATTTCCTTTGTAAATTTTGCCTTGAAATTGTCCTAACTGAATCACGGACCGGTTCGGTCGATCGGACTCTTCAGTCAGTCGTCCGGACAAACTACTAGGGTTTCATCGGACAAAGGGCAGCAAGTTTCGGTCGACCTGGACCAAGGGGTCCTTCTACCGAGGTGATTGCGGTCGACCGACGACAGTTTTCGGTCAGCCGGACTTGGTACCATTTTTAGGACAATCTTTTTGTTCAAGATTCGGTTGACCGGTATTCCACATAGGTCAACCGATACACTATATAGCAGGTTAATATTCTGTTAGTTATGTAATATGAATTGTATGAGTATGATCTGGAAGTATTGTGCATTCTTCTGAATTCGTGTCATGCCTATTGCTTGCATTACTTGTCATTTTGTACAGGGATTATGTGGATCATACTGAGTATCGAAGCTCAGTCCATTCACTAATATGTGCAGGTGAGTACGATGATGAGCATTATTACGAGGAAGAGACCTGGGATGGGGCTTCTGATGAGTGAAGTCTAATCAACTTAGACTGAACATTTTTAATTCTTTCAGTATTTCCTTATGAACTGGTTATGTACTTTTTTTTTTTGTCAGCAACCTTAAATTCTCCCTTACCAGAGGAGGAGAATTTTTATTGCCCCACGTAGGGGGAGGGTGTCGAACCCGGGACCTCTTGGTCACGGGTAGAGGCTTGCCCCCACTGGGCTACGACCTCCTTGACTACTGGTTATGTACTTGGTTATGTAATAACATAGTAATTTCCTTTAGTATTTATTCCACTAGCACACTTTGATTATTATGGTTCATAAATGAATTTCCTTTTATAGTAACTCTGTTATGTGATTTTGGTGTCTCATTTATTAATGGACACTGCCATGTCATCATCCCTGGACACGGGGTGTGACATATAGTAACTATGTTATGTGGCTTTGGTGTCTCATTTACCAATGGGACACTGCCATGTTATCATCCCTGATCACGATGTGATAGATATATATATATATATATATATATATATATATATATATATATATATATGTGTATCAAAAAAATATTGGTGATGGAAATTGAAAGAGTTTATAAAAAAATAGCATAAATTATGTGTTTTAAAAATGAGGCGAAAAATATATTAGGTCAAAAGTTAATAAAAACTTAAGAATCATTCGTTTTAATAAGAGGTATTCAATTGTTAACGATTTCGCAACTAAATCTTATAAATTAAGAGTAATTATTTTTTTAATAAGAAGAGACCAAGAGTTGACTGATTCACAACTATTTTTCTAACATAAATTTTTTTAATAAAAAGAACCGAAAAAATTAAACAAATTATATATATATATATATATATATATATATATATATATATATATATATATATATATCTCTACCGGTCACATCGAGGAGGCATTTGCAAATGGTTAAATTCAAATGACACCAACAACAAATTGTGTTGGTTTGCTCAATGAGATGTTGAGAGCAACCAATTTCATTAAAATAAAGGTTATTTTTAGTACACATCTTCCTTACAACAATATTTTCTAGTTTTATTTTTATTTTACTTTTTGTCCAAGCACTTTTACGGTTATAAAGAGGAAGAAGAATCATTTGGAGGTGAAGGTTTTGAAACGTTTGTATTTTTTTTTTCTCAATGTAAAAAATTATTAATGTATGTTCAATAATCTAGAAAAAAAAGTATACATTCATCTAAAAATTCTGAATTTATTTCTATTGTTAATGTAGTTTTGCTCCATGATTGGTGTATTAATTTCTTTCGTACATGAACTTTTATTAGTATATTTTATATCATTCAATAAATTTCTTAATCTTGCAAAAATATAAATATTATATATGTATAAAACAATTAAGAGAATCATTGAGTTTATATATTGAATCTCTCTACGATATAATTTTAATTTTGGATGCAAATTGGCGATCAGAATAAATTATACGATTCACAAGAAATGTCCAAGTCAACCTCCAATTGCACATTTTCAATGACGATAAAAAAAACAAATATACTTTAACTTAATTCAATCCCTAAATAAGTAATAAAAGATTTATTATCAAGTGTATATGGATAAATCCCCTCCTCACATTTCCCCAAAATGAGCTCATATATCAATTGTAGTTGTGGTTTTTTACTTGTAAAATATGCATATGTAGGTACCACTTGAAATTCATAAGTAGGCTGAACTGAAATCAAACTTTTACCAGTATGATGATATCTATATTATTTTAAAGTGAGACTTCCCTCTCAAATCACATTTGAATTTCAAATATATTTTTTTGTTTAAAAAGTGAGAAATTCCAAATAAAGCCTAAACGAACGAAATGAATCAGATTTATATACATTTTTTTTTTTTTTTTTACTTTTTGGTGGAAATCAGATTTATATACATAAAACAATAGGAACAAAAACAATTAATAATAAACATAAAGGACAAAATTGGCTAGGGCATAAACATTGAGGATTAAAATGGTGAATTAACCAAAAAGTTCAGTATCTTACGTCGTCGTTCGAAGTAGGTATATATAATTTCGTCATCTCCGGAGCTGAGACAGGGCAAAACTAACACAGAAGCAGAAAAAAGGAAGAAAAGATGTGGGCGAGTTCAGAAGGAGGGACCGCCGGAGGTGACTCTGGAAACTTCCATGGGTCCCTTTACTCTTGAGGTTCTCTGCTTTTTTTTCTTCTTTTCTTGTAATTTTTTATTATCAATATTTAGTGTCGAAATCTGTAACTATCATTTTCAGTCCGAAGTGTTAAACCAACTGCGCTAGCCTTTTACAACAACTTGTTGCTAATAATAAGAAACTTATTTATTTTTTTGATTTTATAATTTCGTGGAAAAAGATGTATTACAAGCAAGCTCCAAGAACTTGCCGGAATTTCATAGAGCTGGCTCGCCGAGGTTACTATGATAATGTTAAGTTCCATAGAATCATCAAGGTATGGAAATAATTTTAGTTTTTTTATTGAGTAAATGACAAACTATTGGCTTGTACATTGATACTTATATGAAGAACTATTCAAAATCTGAATTTTGGACTAGGGTTTCATCGTTCAAGGAGGAGATCCTACTGGCACTGGTCGTGGTGGTGAATCTATATATGGGTATATTTTCTTTTACTAATTGTTTTCCTCGGGTATTTTATGCTTGAGAGATACTCTATACATGTACATAAAATTATTTTCGCTTTTCTCTTTCTGTCCATAAACTTTTTATTTTAGCTCTTTATGACCTAAAGTAGGCTTAAAAACTACCAGTTTTACATTAATTTGACAAAAGCAGCAACTCGAAAAATATTTTAGGAATAAAAAGAGCTAAAATAAAAGTTTACTGACAAAAAGACAAAAGCGGAAGAAGTTTATGAACATATATAGAGTATCTCCCTTTTATGCTTCTTGGCATGTTGAATTGTTGATGCTTTAGATGTTCCGGCAACTTATTATGCTTGTTCTTATTATTGTTAAAAAAAAAGCTAGGAACTTTATATGTTTCTTACTGTGTTTGGTTCGGTATGAAATATGAATCAAGGCTCAAAATCTCTTTGAATTGAGTTCAAGCATGACAACCTAAAGCATCGGTCTTCTAGAAAGACTGGTTTTGGTTAAGACTTGTATGAGACTGAGAACATAAATCTCATACTTGACCCGATCTAATGAGGATGAGGCAAATATTGGAGGCTGTTTGTTTTACTTTTGTGATAGTTGCTGCATATCTGCATTATTCAGTATTTACTTGGGAGTTGGGAATAGCTTGAACTCGTATGAGCTATCATTTACTATTTGATCGATGAGATGCAACCTTTCCCTTTGCAGGCCGAAATTCGAGGATGAGATAACTCCACAGCTAAAACATACTGGAGCTGGCATTATATCTATGGCAAATGCTGGTCCAAATACAAATGGAAGCCAATTCTTTATTACCTTGGCGCCTGCACAGTCTTTGGATGGTAATGCAAATTTCTCTTTTCATATTCTTTATGAACACTTATGTCATGGACCGGGTCCATGTGGACCATGCGGTCCAGATTTGGCCACATCACTGGAGAGAAGAAAATACAGTGATGTGGCCAAATCTGGACCGCATGGTCCACATGGACCCGGTCCATATCAGAATTTTTCATTCTGTATAGGATAATACAGATTCTTGATGAATGTTGGAATATGTGGGACTGGGGTATTTAAGACTTATAAATTGATTTCATTTAGATCAATGGAATAAGTAACTAGTGAGGCATCCTGAGTTAGGGTTTTCATTGTAGGAGAAAATCGTCCAAATGTAGTATATCTTATGGTTAAAGTGCATAGTAGTTGCTGGATTCAGCCTGCTAATCAAATATTTTAATATGATGGTACTATTATGCTAGAAAAAGGTAACAAAGAGTATTGAATCAGTAGCTCCAGCTCTATTAAATTGTTTTATTGATAATGTTGTTTTGTCTGTAGAATATTGCTACTTTTCAGTTTTTTTCCCATTTTCTCATTGTGGCTTAGATTACTATTTATTATACAATTTTTGTGTTTATTTTTTTTCTGCCGGGCATTTTATTCTCCAAATTGTTGAGAGCTGCAAAATTTGCAGTGGTATTGTCAGTTGATTAATGACATTTCCTTTATACTTTTATGGTTCAGGGAAGCATACAATATTTGGAAGAGTATGTAAAGGAATGGAAATTGTCAAGAAACTTGGAAGTGTTCAAACTGACAGCACTGACAGGTTTGTTTTTCTTCATAGTGTTTTCGGATACGTCTTCAAGATAACATATACAGAATATAACGTTGTCCTATGTGAAAAATCAATGTGCAAGTGTTTCAGATAGTCTCTTCGAACTGATATATGTGTGCTTGCTTTGTTTTTTTAGCCATTCACTGATTAGTGTGGTTGATGATGTGAATTACTTCTAACTTTTAACATATTTATTCAGACCGATTCATGATGTGAAGATACTAAGGGCATCAGTGAAAGACTGACACTCCTGGCATCGTGGCAAGAAGAACATTTGGCTCTTTGCAAATATCTAGTATCACAGATATCCCCTCGCAATAGGAGCATAATGCTGTGATATCTGACGTTCTTATATATGTTTAGATAGGATTGGCTCTTTGAAGAGGAGGCCATATGAATTTGCTAATATGAGGTCCTAACTATAGTCCGAAGTTGTACCTTATCAACACCAACTATCTTTCTTTGTTTGTCCCTTGGCTTTTATCATTTCAAAGAGAGGAATTTGTACCTTTTATGTTTTGCGTTAAAAAGAAAAATACATTTGTATGACATAACTTCAGCAGTTAATTTATCTTTCTTTTGCAATAGGATTTTTGTTCCAGGACGGTTCTGCGTAAGAAGTGAAGAGGTTTCTTGGACAAAAGGATTTAGATCTGCAGATTGTTCTGATTACTGGTTGACAAGAAAGTTTCAATCAACTTTTGATGATGTTTTCGATCTTATTATGTGATTTTAAGCCAGCAGTGGAGGTGTAGAAGGCCTTTCATGTTCGGGTAGTGCCTGTAATTGTCTCTTTAACACAAAAGAAGTATATCCTCTTCAAGTTTAAGTCCCTGTGCTGCCTAAAATTAATTGCAAATGGCTTGATCCTAGGTTTACTGTGAATATAATAAGAAACTGCAGAATTGAACCTTATTGAAGGGGGGATATTTCCTTGAGAGAAGAATAATTATTGTTTACAAGCAAAACAGGATGACATCGATCTACTGATTGTGGATCGAGCAGCATTCGTCCATATATCTTGCTTGATCGTCTGCTCCAAGAAATCCAAAACTTGAAAAGGACACAAACCGTTACCTGCAAAGAATCATCCTATATTTTACAAAAAACCCTCATTTTGATTCATGGGGTGATACCGAATGGCATAATTATACAGTGAATATTTGGACATTACACTATATATCTATACCTTGAATACAATAACTTCTATTTAGATAATTCCTGCTGGCATTCTCATGAGAAAAAATCTGCGGCCAAAATACTATGCAACAGTTTTTGTTGCCAAAGCAGCTGTAATCAGATATGGTATGCCAAGCCTCATCCAATATATGATACAGAAGGCTCGCACAATTGCAGATTAATTACCACTTTCCTGCATAACCCCTTGTATGCAGCATTGACAAATCACGCTAAAGAAAATCACTCCTCACTCAATAGTCTGTCTTAACTGAACCACATTTTCTTCACCAGGTGCCGAATTTAAGATAGAAGTCCCCAGATTGAATCCATTAGCTTTAATGGATCCTATAGAACCATCTCTAGAAGTAGAAACCTCTGTCGGGTCTGACAATTTGGCAGCTAGCTCATCTGGAACCTGTTGTTCGTTTGAGTTTGGTTGCTGCAGCTTTTGTTCCGGCTTTATTAGTTCCAGACGCTTTAAAGAAGGCACGTCACCCTGGCAGTATCTTCGCCACATATTTCTGTATATTGACTCAACGCCTTTCGTAAACCTTGATCCATCACAGAGAGGTGATATGGACATGAGATCTCGCAAGCTTGTTCTCACCTCAGCGAGAGCTGGAATATCAGATGCTAATTCGACAGCTTGCTCGACATATTCATCTTCAGTTTTGGCAACCAGGTTGCTTAAACCTGCAAGGCAATGCCAATGAGCAAAACCCACATGGCACATAGTATATATCAGGATTATAAAACATTTACAAAGCCATGCAACTCAGGAGGACAGTATAAATACCGAGTATAACCAAGGTGCATTGTTCTTCAGCAGAGGGAAGTTATTTGGGGGAGGGGGGTGGGCCATGGGGGTGCAAGTATGACTGTCCTTATTTTTTGACTATTCACTCCCAAAATTTACTCCATTAAAAAGGTTAAGAATGATTCAGAATTTTCCTTTTATCTTTCAAACTTACCATCATCAGATTCTACGGGATTCAAGAATTGACAAACTTGATGATAAAGTAAACTTCTCCCACAGACTCGAGCGTCCAAAAGATTGAACGTAACAAATTACGAAGAGAAAAAAATAGGTTGCTTACCAACTGTATTTAGAAGACTCACTCCCACATTATGTGCATGCACTGAACCTCCCATGGTGACGCATGGAACACCCATGTAGAGAGATTCACAAGTGGTAGTTGTTCCAGCATAAGGAAATGTATCCAAGCTGCGGTATAAAAAAAATATTATATTTGTTCAGTTTCTTATTAGAAAGGAAACATTTTGCAACCAATAATGTAATCAGCTTTTACCTAATGTCCATGAGAGAATATGCTTGCATATGATCATGGTTGAGAAGAATAAGAGGTAAAAGATCGACACGAGTTGATTCCAACCCCAGCTGCTCTAGTGTTGAGAGAAACCTCTGTCTTACACTATCAGAACAGAAGGGTTTGCACTTCACAATCAGACGAGAATTGGGAACTGCACATAAGATCCTTGCCCACACTTGCAGCACTTTAGGTGTTATCTGATGTTAAGCAAGAGATGAGGAATAAGAACAATGGAAGAAGCAGCACCTACCTTCCAGTTACACAGGAAACTTGAACAAACCAAATACCTTTGCGAGATTATTAAAACTGCCAAAAGTAACGAAGCCATTCGACACAGCAGGAGTTGGAGAGACAGGCCCTGCTTCAGGTGAAGGCGTGTAACAAAGAAAGCATTCTGGTAAACGAACTAACTCCTCGACATACCTGCCACATTTTGCACATGGATGAGAAAGGAAAAAGGAAGATGCTAAGTGACTGAAACCCAATGTTTAATGGACCTCAAATTTTAAAAAGATCAGTAAACTACTACTGGAAAGAAAGAAGTGTATCCTACCTCTGTTTTGTATCAGGAGGGTCAGCCAATGGATCGGTGATTCTGTAATCAATTGTAGGCAATCCAGTTGTATTTGGGTAGCCAATCCAAGTTACCTATTACAGATACAAGTAAAGAATTTTAGTAATCAAGAAAATCAGCAATGAACTATCAGAAGCAACCAGATCAAGTGATGAAACCAAATAACCAAGAAATCAAAGAACTGATTATTCCCATTCTTCAAAGAGTGAAAGAGGGATTGAAAGCTTTCTGATTAAAACAGCAAATGAGAAGAAGTTCCACAAGAGTATGGCAAGATAAGATGATAATATTTATACTTTCTCTATAAATACCTGTACAGGGGCAGGCCGGCAGGCCATCATTCCCAACTTGTTGTTTGCTGTATGACCAGTGAGTTCAACCAAGATATCAACTTTGTCCTCTCTAACCATGCTGGCAACTTTTTTCTCATCAAGCCCATAGATATCTCTCCAAATACCACCCTTTTTCAGGACTCCATCTCTAAACCTGTTAGTTTTTGCATCTGCCTGCAGCACATTTTAAATAAGCAAATGTCAAGTGAGCTCAAGTCTAATGATGCTGTAATCTGCCTTCCTAGGGATAAAAATCAGATCATATAACCAATTAACAGTGTATCTAATAATTCACAAAAAAATTACCAAGACTTGCATACAGCAGTAAAAGCTCACAAGTGGAGAATAAAAGTTCCAAAAATGTATACCTTTACAACTGCAGAGTAAACCACAACCTCGAAATTTTCATACTCATGATAGATGAGTGGTGCTTCAATGAAATATGAGACAGAATGGGTAAAATAATCTGGAGATACATATCCAATAACAAGTGGCCTTTCTGGATCTTTAGAGTTGTCCCATGAGGTGTATTGAGGATATAGCCTCATGAAGCGCCTACCCCAATCTCTGCATGAGCACATTCCACTTCAGTCAAAAGCTTAAAATACATCTTTGGATTCCAGAAAACCCGGAACATAGATACAAAATCATAAAATGAAACTCTCAGCCAGGAGAGAATATATTGAATTAAACAAACATCAAGAGCTAACAGAAAACTGCACCCTGAACAAAAGGTTTTCAGTATTTACTTTGTCTGAAGGAAATGAAGGTGATTATTTCTCAAATGGGACGAAAATAATTTGGAAGAAAATAAACCAGATTATCAACCATTCGTGACCTAAAATATACTCCTCGTGCTATAAATAAGGAGGATCCAAAAACTGATAAGTATAAGAAAATAAACCATATTATCAACCAGTCGTGAACTACAGAAACCATATAGAAAATAAAAGAAGTACACTAAAGCATTCTGAAGCATAAGAGTCTAAAAAGGTTCAAAATAGAAGGAGCAAGAGAACCACCTCCAATCGCAAAATTTATCACTTTAGGTGGTCTCAAAATGCCACAGCCCACAAGGATACAGAAATATTTTAGAAAATCTGAAATTTGAATCTTGCTTATGTCGAAGTTGGACGAGAAGAAGAACCACATAAAACCCAAAAGAAAATTAGTTAAAGAACAAGGATAGTAGCAGTAATAGAAGCTCGGGTTTGGAAGTCTAAATGATTATAGCAGCATTCATACTTGTAATTTGAGAACTTAATAGATTCAATAGTGGAATGTTTTCTCATTGGTAATGCCAGTGAATTATTCATTTCTGTATAAGCAATTCAACTCTCATCCATGGGGCACGAACTTACACCTTTTATATATGTAAGTAGTGCACCCTTTTAGGGGGGAAAAAAAAGGAAAAAAATGCCATACATATGGTAGTAAATTGGACCTGTGAGCCTCATATAATTTGTCATCAGACCCCTCATTTATGTAGTTCATAGCAAGCAATCGATTCTGCAAGAAGAGGTAAAAAGAAAAATAAGAGGCAAAAGGGGGTGGGGGTGTGGGGGGTAGAGAGGGGGATAAATAATATAACAGAGAACAGCCAACAGTTGTAAAAAAAAAAAAAAGATTCAGACATAACTCAAGAAAAAAAGAAGGATAAGTTGAATTATTACGTGCAATACTTTAGTCCTTTATACTAGAACAGTTATCACCTTTGATCTTTGTTCTCAAATTATCAAGTACAAGGAGCAACAAAATTTATATTATTTCAGTATATCAAGTTTTAACATATGAATTTGGTAGCTGAAGTTGGTGAACACTAAAGGAGAGTCGAACCTCAGATCCTTAAATGCGTGGTTCATTGTATGGAGGAGTGGGTTCTGGATGAGAGAAGCATGGTGGATAGAACCACGGCCACATTTTTGAAATTGGATAGTGTTGGAATGTTTGCACTAAAAAACCCTGATTCCAGCCAACTTTTTTTCCAGGAAAAATGAAACAACAACATCAATAGCATAGCCCATTAAGCCCCCAATAATTGGGGGTATGGGTGGGGGATGGATAAGAGACAGACCTAACATTTGGCAATAAATGCACAACAACATCAATAGCATAGCCCATTAAGCCCCCAATAATTGGGGGTATGGGTGGGGGATGGATAAGAGACAGACATAACATTTGACAATAAATGCACAAAGTGCTGCTCCCAGAATGTCACTGAAACGGATGGATTGGAGACTGACCTAACTTTTGCCAATGAATGCACAAAGTGGCTGCTAACAGAATACCACTGAAACAGTAGCCCCTATACCGTCATGTTTGCTACGGAATCATCCCCTCAAATCAAAGCCAAAAGGCATTAGAGAAGACGGACTCAAGAACCATTTTGATTTATGTGCACATTACTATGCATATATCATTCAGTATCCAGAGCATATATGTGCACCAAAAGGAAACTACACCTGATAAAAACCAAAGCAAGGTAACGGTGCAGAATTCTTTCCCCATCATTTATATCTCTCATTTTCCCCAAAAGACAAACACAGAGATCATTTGAAATCTTAAATATCCATCATTACATCAGGCTTTAATGGCTGCACACTTCATTGACCAACACAATCAAGTTGGTATCTCATATTTTCAGTGAAGATCCTTCTGTACATTCAAAAGTATCCTGAAGCAGGATTTGCAATGGTTCAATCTTCTTTTGGTAGAAAGATTCTGATTTGGGCATTTTTTCTTAAGCAAAATGTCATTCCAAGTTCTTCAGTTTTACATTTTTCTAGGAATACCATTTGGAAATTGAAAAACTTTTCATAATTTTCATTCAGGTACAGGATGGCCAGGTTCAGTTGTTTTTAGAACTTTCATAGCAAATTACAACAGATGCTAAAAGAAGTTTAAACCTAAGACAATGAACAAAAGAATGAAGAAACGGGTAAGCGGAGCAACTCTGCAGTAGAGAAACATGTAAAAGACTTGAGGATGACAAGAACATAAAAATTCACAAATTGAAAGAAACAATACCTGCCCTGCATTGCGTGAATCAGGATCAATCTTAAGGCACTGTTCATATGCTTCAACAGCCAGAGATATACTGCCAGCATCTCTGTAAAGTACACCTGTAGTCAAAAGTAAAAAATAAGTGTCCGGTACATGCATTACATGAAAACACAATTCTTCTCTGAAGAGGAAACAGACTAGCTAAATTTAACAAAGGGCAAACAAATTATATGTAGCTTCTTATGTTTCAAGAACTTTTGGACGTGTATAACTGCTAAAAGAAGTTAAAAAAAAACCCAAAGAAAACGTGAAGTAATTATGAGAACAAAGAAATGTAGATAGGATAACATATTGGCATATGCATATGTATGGTAAAAGAGACCTAAATTATTATATGCTTCAGCATATGTAGGGTTGGCAACAATAGCTTTCTCAATCATACTTGCAGCTGCATCCATTTTACCCTGTAAGCAGTCATGAATCTGAACAATTTAGTCTCTGAAAAGAATGACAATTAGACATTCCATTATAGAATATAGTTAATGAACCTGGACGGTGTAGACCACTCCAAGATTATTTAATGACTGAGAGAAGCTTGGTTTAATTGACAGAGCCATCTGCAAAATTAAGTAAACAAGCTTTCAGTAACAAAAAGAATATGCCTCCCATCAACCCAGAAAAGAAAAAGAAATGCAAAATGCTCAATGATAAAGCTGCACTAGCCACAGAAAATTTCCTGGTAACATTCCACTGCCTTATCAAGGTTGTCCCTGTCCTTGTATATCACACCTAAGTTGTTGCAAGCCTCTGCACAGTGAGGGTTGAAATGGAAAGCAAGCTCATAAAATACGATTGCCTGCCAAATCAATGAGTCGAAAAATTAATAATAGACACCAAGTTACAAATCATTAAGTGTATCACCAGATACACCAATACAAGCAAAAAAAAAGATGAAATACCGAACAATTAGAAGATCTTGAGACAAGTCATATTGCTACATGACAAACTTCTACCTTTCAAAAGAAGAAATGGCAAACGGGGAGGGGGAAAAGAAAAGAAAATGAAAAGCAAGGACATCCTTATCATTTTTATCTTCAACAATTACCATGTCGAACTTAAGCATTTCACCCATATGCAACACCAAGATTGTACATGGCATCAGCATAGTGCCAATTAAAGTAAAGGGCCTTCTTGTAAAATGTCACACCCTGATTGATGTCCCCCTCTAGCTTTACCTGGATGCAAATATCAAGAGTCAGCAACCGAATCTGAATAAATGAACATAAACTGTGAAAAGAAATAAGATAACTTCCACCAGCATAGAAACTAATAAAGAAACTATTCTGAAACAGAGGGGAAAACCGAGAAGTATTCTCCAAATGCCACTCTATTTAAGCTCAAGATTAACGTTTCACAGACATTAAGAACTAATTCCCTGATCTTCTCGATCAAGTGAATCACAGGAGTTTTGGACAAACAGATCCATTCTTGGGCTAATAGCTCTATGGAAGTTTCAATAATAACAATCAACATTTTCAGCCTGACACAGTTCCGAATCAAGTCAATCAGAATGATTTACTTGCTAAAACTTTCTTGGGAGCTGAAATGTCTCACCTTTGTGCCTAAATCAGTCAACGCAATTGCCATGTTATTCTTAGCGATCTCAAAGTTCGGAGAGACAGCCAAGCACCTAAACGGGACATTTAAAAAAAGAAAAAAGAGCACATGGAATCAGATGGAGAAAAAATGCCAACCAAAATTATTATATTTTGTCCCTCTTTTGTTGTACTTTCTTTCCCCTTTATTAAAAGCTGAATTTGAAGTAAAGATATGTAGTTGCAAGATAAGAGGGCACCTTTCGTAGCAGGCAATTGCTGACTCTAGATCTCCTCGATTTTTAAAAATAACACCCATGTTGCAATATGCTTCAGCATACATAGGCCTCTCCAATGCAGCCCTCTCATAGCAACCAAGGGCCACATCATATTGCATCATTTCAGAATAGACAACACCAAGGTTATAATAAGCCGGCTGCAAGAATAAATCTAGTGTCACACTCGAACCTATAATATGCAAAATATCACACTGAAGAAGCATAAAAATAAAATCTCACAGCATAATGTGGATCTATTTTGATCGCCTCATGATACTTTCTGGATTCCCTCTTGAGTGTTCCCAGCAATCTTTAAGCTGGTCCCTAGATCAGTTAATACAATTGCAAGACATTCTGCAGCTGGTTTATATGAAGGATCAGCCTCAAGAGCTTTCTGATATGACTGCAGTAAGTAACTTTGGTTAAACCTAGATATGGAACTTTCAGTAAGGAGGAAAAATTGCCAACCAATTAATTGAAAACCCTATCGACAAAAAGCCCACAGTACAAGGTTTGAAATTTTGATTTCCAGTACTAAAGATTGAGAAATATTGCAAGAAAATATCGGTCAACTTGAAACTTTTGCAAAGATTTCAGTACTGAAATTGAAGGATCCAATCATGACTTGTTATACTAGAAGTCTAGAAGAATTGTTTACAGGCCTAGATGCTAAATGAGAACTTTCACTCGGATAAGAAATGCAGATTCTTCAATTAAAGCTTTCATATTAACCAGGATTATAGAATATAAATTCCTTTTGACACTTCAAAGTTCAAACTTCAAATAAATTTACAATTTTAGCACCAGAAAAGAAAAGTTGCGAACTCTCTATACTCTCCAACAACTTCTTGGAGCTCAATATACGCTAAATGATCATGTCCTTGAATATGTGTTTGTAGACATGTATTTACACAAATAGCCTTAAAATAGCTTCTAAATTTGCACCAAGTGAATAAGTATTAGCACTGTAAAGAAGCTCTGCAAGGAAGCTTCTGACTTTCCAAATTGGATGTATGAATAAAACGCTTGATTAATCACTCCAAATCATTAATAGACACGAAACAAAAATGGTCATAGATCAAGCTCATAAGAGCATCTAAAGCAAGCAACCCCCAAACATACATTTAATGTCATACCTCAATTAGATTAAGCTAACTGATCAAGAGCACACCAATTTTTCTTTTTCCTTTTTAGAAGTAAGAGAATTAGGGTCATACCTCAGCAGCCTCCATCAGTCGTCCCTCATCCTTGTACAAAATACCAGAATGAGTGAGAGCACATGCATTTTGTGGATCTAATCTGATAGCTTCAGCAAAACTATCAAAAGCAAGTCGAGTCATATTCTGCATCTGCTGACAAATTCCTTTACCGATGTGAGCTTCAACATTTCCACTATCCTTCTCCAGTACACTCTCATAGATAGCAAGTGCATCCACAAATTTGTTTCTGGAACGAAGAATGTTCGCATAAGAAAGTGCATCCTTTCCTTCGAGCGTCTTCTTTGTGGGACTAAGGCTAACCGAAGATGCTTCAGATGAAGAGGACCCTCCTCTGGGCAAACCATTTTCACCAATTAAATCCCCTTCTTTAACATTTCCATTGTCCTTGTCCATCCACGCTATCTTGTCTGATCACAGAGCAGTTTCCTACAGAAAAACTATTCAAGAGTATGCAAACACTCTGTCAGTAATACTTGGAAATTCCGGGTTAAGAAAATATTAAGAAAAAATATTAATTTTTCCACTAATGCTTAACAATAGCAATAAAAATAAATCAAACTGACTCATTATTTCTTTCCAAAACACCCAAATAATAGTATTTGGAATTGTCTGCTTATGAAAAAACAAAAGAAAGAAATACACTTTCCAACTAAGAGCTAGCAGTTATACGACTCTGGATCTTCTAGTACATTGTATAGTACACCAACGGAATTATCACAAGTGGAGCAACCTCATTGGACTAAAGTGAATTAGTGGACTTAGACTAATCACATTGCTCCACCTGTGATAATTTAATTAGTGTATTAAACAATGTGCTAGAGGATATACTAGAAGGTCTAGAGTCCCCATTATTCCTTATCTAACCCTAAATTAACAAACTAATAACTCCTAAACCTACTTTATAGTAGCATTGATGCTCCTAAAACAGTCCAATAACAGCCAAAAAAATATATGCCCCACAACAAGTACAGACAATAAAATTCAAACATCATCACAAGTCACAACTACAACATTGATGAGTAAACAATGCATCATAAAAAAAATTTAAAAATACTGTTATATAAAAAGGTACAAAAAACTTACTTTTTCAGCTAGGATCAGAAGAGCAAGTGATGATTCCGCCTCATTCACAACTTCAAATTAAGTATAAATTAGCTTAAATTGAGCTATGTAAAATAGGAGAAACCAATATATAGAGTAATAAATCTAAGTATTTTGTTTGAAAACTAGGGCAAGAAAATCGGAGAAGACTAATGGGAGCGGCGGAAGGGAGGGTGGTGGATGTCGGAGGACAGAGGTGGACGGCGGAGGACGGAAGTGGCCGGCGTTTTTTTTCTCTCCGACAGTGAGGTTTTTTTAAATGCCTTCCAAGCTCCGGAGCCCCTGGTGTTTCGTCGGTTTGCTACATATAGGAAAGTAATTTGACTTTAATAACCCTTTACTGTTATCTTAACTGCAGAATTGCCACGAGTTCCGTGGGAAATTACAGCACTGTCAAACGGGTCAACCCGGTCCGACCCGCCGCACTCTAAAACAGACAGATTTGGATTAATTTTTGCTGACCAAGAGCATCCGTTCATGAAAATTCGCGGGGTTAACGGGCCGATTTGCGGACCAACTTAAATTTAAAAATTGAAAAAAATAGAGTAAAGCTTTAAAAAAATGGCATTTTTGTTATTTGTTTTTTTTTAAAAAGTTTTTTAAAAAATTGAAAAAAGAATGTAGAGCTTAAAAAATAGTGTTTTTGTTATTTATTTTTAAAAAAATTTGAATTATTTTTTTTGAAAAAAAGAAAGTAAAACTTAAAAAAGAGGGATTTTTGAGCAGGCCGCCTTGCGTTTGTCCGTAGTCTAAAAGGACCGGGCTAAAATGACCCGCATTTAAACGGACCATGAATAGCTAGGTCCAAATCTTTCCAAATAACACGAGCCACGGGCCGGTCTGCGGACTTATGGCCCCTTTTGACAGAGTTAGAAATTACTAAGTAATATAGCGGTTGATTCTTTTAATACAAAACTCAGTCATCAAATTAACTTATTTAAGACATACAGTCAATCGCTTTCACATGCGGATTGAAAACAATTGTTCCATGTATAATCTAAAATTATATTGGCATATTATGATCGAGGAAGTGGCTACAATGTGGAACAACTTAATTGAGTCATAAGGAAACCTCACGGTAAGATCGTCATTGGCAACAAAAACATCATAACCTACTTTCTGTAGGTATACCACACCAGTTTGATGAGTACCTTCATCAACATCACCTGCCTGAGATCTCTTATGAACCATCATTTCTTCAAAGATTAAAGTTCGAGCCAATTTTTTTGAAAGATATATTATATGATCTACAAAGGGAAACACATACAATATAAGGTTAAGTGCAAAAAATTCAAAGGAAAAATTAAGGCTTCTCCTCGGATTCCCGGAGGAAGAGAAGTCACAATGACTAAACTTACGCAACAAAGCTTGGGAATAGATTAGAGAGGCCGCAATGACGGGAAATCAATCTATTTAGTCCCCCATAAATTTTTGTTTTGCCTGTATAGTTCTCAATATTTAATTTCAGCCTATAAAGTCCCTTACTTATTTACGGGATGCATATAGAGATTCCACCACCTCTTATGCGACGGATTTAGGGCAAATGAGTTCCTCCAAAGTAGGGCAATAGAATTTGGGGCTTTCCTTTGTATAACTATTTTTATACTGATTTTTTGTATTTTATAAATTTTATAGATTGAAACTGACCATTATTCTTCGCTCATTAAGCACGTGGATGGCATGAATTTGGGGCTGCCCTGATTCCGCCGTAGAAGAGGTGGTGGAACCTCTATATGCAACCCGTAAATAGATAAGAGACTTTACAGGCTGAAATTAAACATTGAGGACTATTCGGGCTAAACGAAAATTTTTGGGGGGACAAAACAGGCTGAAATTAAATATTAGGGACTATAAGGGCTAAATAAAAAAATTTGGGGGACTAAATAGACTGATTTCCCCCACAATGACCAAACTTAAGCAAGAAAGCTTGGGAATAGATTTGCTCGGGAACAAGTCAACCTGGCGTTAAATAAGTATGTGAGAAACAAAGTAGCCGAGCTAAAACAACTACTTAGACATACAATTTCAAATCAATCAAGTTCGAAATCACTTGTGACGAAGATTAGAAAGAGATCACTGGAAAAAAAATGAAGAACATAAAAGAATAAATGTCTTAGTGAAAAGTCAAAAGTCAAAAGAAAATGAGGGGACCAACTCTATTTATTCCTTATTATAATGGAGTAAATCACCCAAGTTTCCCTCAAACATTCAAGAAGATCGGGTTTTGCACCTCAACTTTCAAAAGACAAGTCTTTGCCCTCCAACTATCTTCAGCTTTGCTATCTGTCATTCCGTCTCATTTTTCGTTAATCAATGACTTGCACATGACCTTTTTAAGGGCACTTTGGTCAATGCAATTTTAGATTTTTTTACTTGTCTTTAAATACACGAGTTTGACAATTTTGATCATATTTTAAGAGTAAACTAATTATATAAGCCCTTAATTGCAAGTTTCTAAATTTTATGGCCTATTCCAAAACCATTTCTGAAAATTTGGCCGCCGACTCAGACAGACACAGGTCAAACTAGAACCAGACCAGCACATCGTTGTCTTCCTTAGCTCCGACGTTGGTTCACATTAGCGGTGGCTGCTGGGATCTTTCATTCTGCACTGGAAATACGCAGCGGCTGCCACAAATTTTGGATCTCCCTTTTGTGGATTCCGGCGAGACAATGACTTCAAACCTTCTGCAATTCCTACAACTTGAAGACCAGCCCAGTGCATATTGGTCGTTCTCCAAAAACGCGACGCGGGGTGACAATCAGATCTGCAGAATCTGTGATAAAAATCCAATGCATATTGGTCATTCTTGTTCCGCGATATATAGAGAACTCCATGCACTCCCGCGGCCGATTTTGCACAATTAATTTTCCGAACTATTTTGCGATGAAAGCGGCAGCCATCCGGTCTTTTCTTTTGGGTCAAAGGATTGTCGAGAAAATAAGGACTAGTGAAGCCCGGTTCGTCTTCTCCGGCGATGTGAGGAGAAGAAGGACGAGGAAATGAGATGGTTATAAAGTTTGAAAATTTGCAATTAAGGGCTTATAAAAATTATTTGAATCTTAAAATATAATCAAAATATTCAAACTCATATTTTTAAGGAAAATTGGCGCCTCAGGTCCAAAAACTATTTTAATTTTTTACGCAAGGTCCAAAAATAATTTTTTTACACAGTTGTATCCAAAAATAATTTACAATTGGTGGAGTCCATCATTCGGTAAAAAATAGCCACCTCATAAATAAAACAGACGCGAAGTGGGTTTCTCCCCATTTTTTACTGCATTGTAATTTTAGGGTTATTTACCAAACCTAGGGTTAATTTCCAAATCTTTTTGGCATTGTTTACTAAACCTAGATGGAAGAAGACGATGTAGATTTTGTTTTGATCAACGATGGAGATGAGTCGGATGATAAGGTTCGAAGGTGTCGAGGTCAAGTTGGTGGTCGAAATTCGTTACATATTGGAAATATTTTGAAGGGTACGCTCGATTCTTGAGCTGTTGAAGCATACATGGAGTAAGAAGACTTGTTAATCGATTTTTTTCCTTTTTTATATCAATAGTATTTTGCTTGACTTATTTTTTTTTAATTATCAGATATATATTGAACGAACTTTCTGATGACAATAAGGCGTCGATATGTTTGTTGGACTCACTGTGGTTTAATCTTTACGCAACAAACAGCAAGTTGAATGTTTTGGAATGGATTTCTGAGATGGACTTGGCAAAGAAATACATTATTGTGCCAATTGTGTTGTGGTAAGTTCATCTAAAATTATAAATATGTTTCGTAAGAATGAATCTTTGAGGCACTACTGATGTTAAAATCCATTATTTGTTGTAGGTTTCATTGGTCTCTCTGTTAGTAGTGTCCTAGGACCATTAGCATATGTTGTACGTTTTATTTCTTTTGAGCATATCTCTGAATAGTTAATTTTGCTTTTGAACATCAAATGTGTGATTTGATAGTAAAACTCATTAGCTTATGCAATTACTATTCTAGTTGTCCCTAGTTTTATGTAATGTTCTTTACAATGAAATAAAACTAGTATGATGTATGATTGATGATCATGTTTTACTGATCATGTGTAATGGATACAAATCATATCATAGATGCAATATATAGGGATACATTGTATTGGGCGTGATCCGTTAGAGAAGTAATACTTCATGGTCCTTAGTCATAAGTATTATTTCCTCAGTACTATTTTGGAATCCTTAGACCTTATGTCTCCATTGATTCTAGCATGAATGTAGCCACATTTTGACTCAGTCGGACGTTACTTTTAATCGAGTAATCAATACGACTGATGATCGGATGTAGTGTCCTATCATGGCTTGAATGTGAGAGATATTGTAAAGAATTTGTCCTTCTCTGTTAGAGAGAGATATCCATGGTCCCCTCGATAGGGAAAATCTGTTTAAATGCATGGCCGTGATCAAATGTATTTGATAAAGTGGTTATCAAATACTATTTGTTGGAACAATCTACCCAGAGATCGAGCATAAATACAATTAAGCTTAATACGGGTGACGACTACCATGCCTTATGTTTAATTAGGATATCGCGAGACAAAGGTATTAAATAGTGGATTGATATTAGGTTCCACCGTAAATTCATTCACTTTGGGTAGTTACAATGTCCTGGTAGGGAGCACTTGTGATTTATGAACTCACACTACTACTAAGTGTGTTTTCATTGCCATTGTGATATGAACCTACATGGTCACACGCATAGACGAGTTAACGAGCTTCGTGTCCAGATTCAACGAATCTAGAACGTGTCTAGGTTCATTGTATTTGGCATTTATTTTCTGAGAATAATAAAACGTTATTATTTGAATTATAGATTAAAGATGGGCATTTTCGGTATTTGGTTATAGCTGGGATTACGTGGGAGTGATTATGCGATAAAGACTCCCACTACCAGCAGAAGTCTAGGGGACGTGGGAGTTATAGACTCCCATTACCGGAAGGGGTTGAGGACGTGGGAGTTGGTTCTGGGAACAAACTCTCACATCTTATATAAACCTCTTTTGGCTGAAACCCTAGATAACTAATGCTTGAGCCGCAATAAACCAAAATTCTCCCGAAATCAGATTTCTTGAATTCTGCCCTTCTCTTCTTTCTATATTCTCGAAACGAAGAGTTAGTACTCGCTGCTCGTTTCGTCGCGTGGATACCGGTAGAAAGCAATTCCGCAAGAGAAGGCTTTTGGTGGCAGCAGCACACATCTGAAAGACAACATCTTTAGCCAAAAAATGTAAGTAATTTTTTGCTGTTTTCGATTCGATTTAGTATGAGCGGATCCTTCAGGGGAGGACTCATGGGTGTTTAGAACGAGTTTCTGCCCATGAATCCCTTCACTCTCCTCATACTATGTAACTTTGATATGGATATGTCATCAAATACTCAATGCATTTTGTTATTGGACTCACTACAAGCTACTGAACAAAACAATGAACCTATTATTAGGAGGTATGTTATATTATTCTGTTTTATAGTTTGGATTTCAACAAGCTGATATTGTAAATGTGTGTCAGATTTGTAGTGGATATCCTGAAAGTAATTGGTAGGCCTGTTGACAGCAAAATGGTAAAGAATATACCATTTCTTGTACCAAAGGTAAGTACATAGATGGCATGTTTCCTATTTTTGTTTGAAACACATTGGAAGAGTTTTTGTCATATTTTACTTTGAATGTGCTTAGGTTCCACAACAGACAAATGGAGAATGTGGTTGTTTTATACTGTTTTATGCTTACCTTTTTTGCAAAGAGGCTCATACAAACTTCAATCACAATGATGGATATCCATATTTTGTAAGTTAATGAATGATTTTGTAATATATGCAACTTGTACATGTTTTTTATTTGTAAGTTAATTGTTGTTTCTTTGATTGTAGATGGGGGGATTGGTTTTCTGAACATGAGTTGAATGCATTTAGACATATGTTAAATGAGAAGACTAATGTTGAAATGCTAATGTTGCTAGTGTTGATGTTAATTGTACTGGCTTGTCATTTGTTGATGATAAGGATATATGTGAGAAAGCTGTTGATGAGAAAAATGCGGATGTCATAGATGGGGAGAGTGATGATGATGATATGGTTTTGGAGTCATTTTTCCAAGATTCAGATAATGAAGCTAATAATGGGGTTGATATGTTCCAGGACATAGTAGAAGAAGTGTTGAATGACTTTGATGATCAGGCATCTAATGCAGGAAGAAAGTTAAGAAATGTACTAGAAATGCATGATGAATCTGATTTGCAAGCTGCACCCACAAGTGGAAACTGATGAAATTCAAGAAATGTACACTGCAAAATCTGACATGGACCAATTGCAACATGTTCAAAAGTTGAACAAATGCAGCCACTGTGAACAATTATGACACAATAGGAAAGGTTGTAAAATCCTAAAAGTTGAACTTGCAAAGGAGAAAGCTGAAGCTGCCAAAAAGAAGGTTGAACAAGATCAGGAAACTGAACTTCAAATCCTTGCTAATGCAGAAATTCAACAAGCTGAGGCTGAACTTGAGCAACAAAATTACTGTGTTTTATGATATTGGGAGCTAAAATGGAAGACTTTTGTTGAATTTGATGTATTTTTTGGCTGCATTGTAGAATTTAATATTGCCAAAGTAGATTGGTAGGGGAATCTTGCATTATTATATGTCTAAGCAAGTGGTTGTGGTGTAGTGAAATTTGTTGGCAGCTTTTAGACTATTGACTGCATGTTTTTGTTCACCATTTTGGCCTTTACTCAATGACTTTGGCTCCTATTACAATGCTGAAATAGTATATTATTGTCATTGGAATGACCAGTTTTTACTACATTACAAATTGTATTGACCAACTGAAATTCACTTCTTTATTCCAAACACAACATTACATAAGATTACCAAAGGCAGCTACATTCATTGAAATTACATGAATCTCAATTCAACAGACACTTACATCTGAACCAAATTATAACAAAAAAAAAATCCAAGAAACAACCAAAGCTATCCAAAGGTTCTTGATTTTCCTTTTGTATACAATTGCCTCGGCGTCCATTTTCTTCAACCTTTGGATTACTCCTGGCATAAATTCCCTTCCTCTATCACATAATGGAACATCAACCCACCAAAAAAACTTGAATTTTTTCCCACCATATACACTTACATTCCTCTCACAGCTCATAAATCTCCTACTTGGGTTTAGGACAGTCCAAGAAGTGCGAGTTTGAGTAGGAATTAGCTCGGGACAGTTGCAAAATTCAGGCATGTTTCCGCTGCTGTTTTCCACTCCAAACGTTGATCTAGAACCGCTATCATCTTCAGCAAGATGCTCTTCAAGACGATTTCTTCTATAACCCCTTCGAGGAGAGCTGAATGAAGTCATTGCGAACTTCTTTTTGGAGAGTTTGAGAGCTATGGAAGATGAGGGAAACAACCAATTGATAAAGGGTTAGGGCATTTGGGAGGGACTGGTGAAAATATGAGGATTTTTATAGAGACCCACAATGGGTCGCGGGTATTAAGGTAGGGTCGGGTCGGGTGGGGTTGGGTTTTAAATAGGCCAATGTCTATCATTATAGATTTCCAAAAATACCCATCATACAAAAACAGTTGACTAACTTCAAAATTTAATTTGACAGTTGACCATGCCAATTTTTGACGGAAGGATGGACTCTACCAATTGTAAATTGTTTTTGGATACAACTGTGTAAAAAAATTGTTTTTGGACCTTTCGTAAAAAACTGAAATAGTTTTTGGACCTAAGTCGCCAATTTTCCTATTTTTAATGACCAATAAAGAAAATCAAAATTGCAGTGACCAAAGTACCCTTAAAAAGGGTCATGTACAAGCCACATGACGGACTTCCATCACTGGTTAACGAAAACATGAGACGGAAGGGAAATTAGCAAAACTGAAGATAGTTGGAGGGCAAAAAACTTGTCTTTTGAAAGTTGAGATGCAAAAATCGAACTTCTTGAAAGTTTGAGGCGATTTATCCTTTATAATAGTATGAGGATGTGTAAACGCTCCCATTAAACGCTACGGCAGACCCATTAGGAGACGACAACAGTTACTCCTTGCCTAGAAGTTGAAATGCCCATCTGAAGATACCAAGCTCACAAAACACTTCTCTAAGTATCTTGAAGGTCTTATGCTGAGATTAAGTTTAAGGCAATAGTTTAGGTTGAATGGTCTGGACCCAAGAAAGAAGTACCTGGTTTAATAGTCCACGAAATAACCATGTTGGCTTATGGGCTCGGACTAAGGTCAAACCTAGCTACTCCGAGCTCTTCGCATGGCCTAGGATGTACAAACGCACTCAGACATCCGAGATCATGCGCATGAAAGTTATTCGGCTGTACCGAACTCAATTAACAGTCCACAAAAATGCGGTGGGAAATCCTAATAAAAGATAGGGTTGTTGCACCTTGACTTGTATTGTACAAGGTATTGAAATATCTTTTAGATAATGCCATCTATAAATAGTGGTGTCTCTGTTGATTTCGAAATCAACTTGGCAGATCGCATAGTGAATATTCTTCGCACAAACCCTAGAAAATTAATAATTTTTTTAATGTTGATGTGTTTGACAAAAGCAATACTAGTTAAGACTCGGTGCTATAATTAAATTGTTGCTGAAAAGTTTAGTAATGGTAGAGTGCACATTTTCAACAACTTACTCCATGTTGACTGGAGGTGGAAGGGATAAGATATTTATAGTTTAAAATTAGAAGTGTTACGTCAATTAAATTAATCAATTTCAAATGAAAAAAATATCTGCTATGGAAGTAAAGGCATCTTCCATTCATGTAGAAATGCTGAATTTTTCTATTTAATGCTTTGGGGAATGATTAATGTTGGGTTGAAGTTCAATCAGAGATACAAAAGTAGTTGGGTTTTGGTCATGATACTTGCTAGGGTTGTATGCTTATATAAAACTAAGACCAGATTTTTATATGCTTTGACAGCTTGAGAAAGAGACCCATTATTGTGACAAAAAGAGTTGGGGGATCTTTAGTGAATGCTTCATGTTCAGTGTGGATCCTATGCATAACGTCTTTTTTTCAGTACGTGCAGAACACTTCAGGATATGTGTTTTGAGATACAAAAAAAAAGACATGTGTATTAAAAAATAAGACATGTGTTCGTTTTAGATTAATCTTGACCGTCAAAATTTTAATTCGATGAACGAAATTAAATTGCGCATATATTAAAAAAAATATTCTGCACTGGAACCTCATACCTTCTTGTTATGTGGCTTCATATTCAGTCATAATTGCTACAAAAAAGGCAAGTCACTCTAGAATTTGGATAATTTAATACGCTAGCGCATAGTAGAAGCTGCAGTCAAGCTGAGCCGATTAGTCGCGTCGCCCTTCCCAAAAAAAAATATTTTCGATACGATTAAAATACAAAAAAAGATTGTTACGATATGGGACACGCTAAAAGTAAAAAAAATTATACAAATTTGTCACATCACTATAAAATGAGGAGAGAGACAATTTTTACTTTTAACTGTGTCCATATCAGAACAATCTTTTTTATATTTTTAACCAGAATCGGTAAAAAATTTTGGGAGGAGGGCGACGTGCCCAATTCAGGGCCAAGTGGACCAGGTCATATCAGAATTTTCCCTAGAATTTCCCTCATTTTCGAGCATCGTCAAGTCACTTTCGAATTTCCACTCATTTTCGAGCATGAGTCAAGTCACTCGAATTTCCGATGGGAATCAACTTTATGGGAGGCTAATTGGAGGAAATAGTCTGGTAATTTTCCTGAGGTTACTAGGAAAGAGCTAAAGTCGATTGGACCGTTGTCCTTTTTTTTTTTTTTTCTTTTTTGCTAAATAACAAATTATCCATTAACGATAAAATAGTCAAAGTCATTATAATCAAAGAATAAAATAAAAATACAAGAAAATAAAAGTTATACAATAGTGTAGATCACCATGCTAACAGATAAAAGCCCACATCCAAACTGTGTAAACAACACTAAAAACAGTAAAAAAAATAAATACATAATAAAATTCTTCGCAGCACCGTTGTCCTTTCATTTGCATTCTTAAATGACATTTAATTTCAGACAAAAATAAATAAAATATTTTTTACTTAAAATTTCCGAAAAAAATGTGAATTACAAAATATGAAACTTCATTAGAATTCAAGAGAGAATGGTAACGAAAAATGCAATTCATAATCATTCTAAATCGATCTAAATGGTTTCAATATATTAAAATATAAACCAAACTTGTAAGTGAGAAGAATATATCTCTTGGAAGTTTCACATACGTACTTGGCATCTAACTAGCGTTGCCAAATATAATTTATGTAATTTTTTTTTATCATATATTCCAATATCTTTTTAATTATGTTGATTGTCCCTTTTCAACAAAAAAACATTTGTGGCTTGGCATGTCCGAATAGGGGGTCCATAATTATTGGCAACCTCTAGCAGATAAATTTACTGTTTGCACTACAGGATCTTTTCTTTTTTCTTTGGTCATAAAAAAATTTGAGTGGATTCGACTCCGTTTACCATTATGGTTCAAGACACTGCCCTTACATTGATAGTAAAATTTGAACATATAATTTTTACAAAGACATATCAAATCTTTACCGATTTATAAAAGATAGACAATAATATTAGCAACTCGAAGAATATGACCCACTCTTATTTAGTTCCCTAAAACTTCCAAACATGTTTACCATTTCCCTTTTGGCCACATTTTATATTTTCTTATGAATCATCATGATGTTCAAATGTTAATATCAAATAATCAGACATCAAATAGAGACATTTTCTCAATCGGATAATGAGGAAGAAAGTGAAATTTATGTTTGTTTCTCTTTGTCGTCCAAGTTATGCTCCAAGGATTGGAATTGTTCAAAGGACAGTGTAGAGGCCCAGATGCAGTACTTGTCATTTGGTTCGGGAATTACTACTCTCCATATCAGAATATAATTAACATTTTATTTTTTCACACAAATTAAATTTTTTATATAAACAATAGGATTTAAAGTTAAAAGACTAATATATCTTTATTAACTACTTTTTTAAAATTAGAATAGCTGTTAGAAAAAAGGTAAAAACGATAAAAAAAAATTATTAAACATTCATCAATATATCTTCATTAATTACTTTTTGAAAATTAGAATAGCGGTTAGAATAAGGGTAAAAATGGTAAAAAATTATTAAATATTCATTAATACATCTTCATTAACTAATTTTTGAAAATTAGAATAGTGGTTAGGAGAAGAGGAAAAAGGTAAAAATTCATTAAATATTCATTAATATTACAAATGTAAAACTTATTTTGAGGAAAAAAAACTTGAAGTAAAATGTTAACTATATTCTAGAATGAATGGAGTACTAATTTTCGATTATAAATATATGTTAGTTATATTAGCTATTAAGATTAGTACTCAGATTCATTCAGATTTATTTCGATTATGATATATTTTGATTTATTTAGATTATAAATGATTTCACAAAAACTTTTGAATTGTCAGGTACTCCCCTAATGTTCTTTATTCTTGTATTCGCCACTGGCTGAGGCCATTATTTTAGAAGCAGTTCATTAGTTCCCAATCCAACAAAGGTTCTTCTGGGAAATTCCAGTCCCCATTTTCCACAGCATGATCAGTAGTAGTATGATGAGCAGCATAGTCATTTTCTAAGGCATGATCTCCAGAAGATGAGCTACCTTGAGAACTTGGTCTATGATCTACTAATGGAGTTGCGGATGGTTCCTTCTCCTGGGGAGGTGGACGCCTGTCGAATGCCCTCACTGTTTTTGATTTTATGTAAACTCGGCATATGCTTAATTCTTGGCGCAACTACATCAAATAAAATGAGAAAATTACACCCAAAAAAGTTTCAAGAATAAACCTCATGACGCAATTCCAATCAAAACAATAAGTTCTGAATTCAACTACCTTCTATCTTAATATTAATAAAAAAAAATATATTATATATTGATATTAAGCTACTTAAACTAGTTTTTTAAGGGGAAAATTATTTTTAAAGTTAAAATAATATTTTATTGTTAATTTGCATCTATAGACAAAAGTTGTTTTGAAAAACACATTCTAAATAGCTATAAACAACTTTTTTTCTTCTTGAAAAACGAAAAGATGTCTATAAACAACGTATTTTAACTGAGAACATGCCCTTCGTACAAAAGAACCTAATTAAAGAGAGAATATGAAACCTAGCTAGCTATAATATTTAGGTGTTTTAGCCTCCTAGAGATATTCCATATAAAGATATTAATTAAGTAGCAGAATCTTTGACAACAAAGTGAATAAATACCTATATTTTTGGTTTTCTTTAAAAGTGTTTTAGCTCAACATGCCTTGGGAGCCTTGTATTATTTTTACTTTTATTTTAGTCGGATCAAATATTCTTTCCCATCTTTGTGTATTATCTGTTGTCTCACCGATAATAAGTTACTATGTCAATTTTCCTTTTTAAATACTCTAAAACTTAAAATAAAATGACAGAATTTAAAAAGTGACACTTAAATCATTTAAAAATGTAATAGAGAATAAGATAGAAATCGGGACAGAAGATTCATTATGATTTCCAAAGAATATATACCTTTGGGGGAGCTCTAGAAGATGATGAGGAATCAGCTTGTGGTGGTTCAATATATTTATATTCATTCATCTTCCATTGTGTCTTTCTGGCATTAGGAGCTCTTCCATTGTAGAAAACCATGGTTCTCTTGACTCCAATTCGGACCCGGACGTTGTTTGAAGAATAAACATAACCAGGAGATCCAGTTGCTTTCCAGTAACCTTCCGTTGTTAGCCGATTAGGTCTTCCTCCACGAGCTTCCCTCTCTTGCATAGGTATGAAGAAAAACCATTCTTCAGGATCTTTTCCACAGTATTCTCCTGCAAATTCTGCAAAGTTTCAATCAAAGAAAAATATTCCAATTAGCATTCGTAAAACACCATGCAAAAATCTTAGTGATATCTATCTTCTTGATTATATTTTGCTATTCATGCTCAACACATCATATGTCATAGTTTAAGAGCACAACTTATGAGTCTGACAATCAGTGACGGAGCCAGGAATTTTTTATTGGGGGCAAATTTCTTACTGACAATTTGCCCCCTCCAGTCTCCCTTTATCTCCGCCACTGCTGACAACACCCACGATCATATGCTATTTAGATTTCTTATAGTCTCATATGGGACGAAAATCACATTCACCTCTTTCAAGGCTTAGCATCTTCGCTAGTCACCCAAGCACATATTCCCTCAATTCCTATTTAATTGTCATTTTGCAGATATATATGTATCCAAATTAATTGTCATTTACATGTCTTTTATTAAGTATCAACAATTTATTTCAATTATACCCCTCAACATATTTTTATTGGAAAAGAAAAAGAGATGCAGAAAGGAAGAGGTATTATTGGAATTGTGGTGGAAATATTACTGTTTGTGGAGAAAGGAAGAGGTATTATTGAAATTGTGGTGAAAATATTACTGTTTGTTTGACTTCCTTAATTTTTTCAAATTGTCTTAAATATCTTATATTTAGGAATGGAGGGAGTATAACATAACATCCGAGGACCGAACAAGGGTATCTAGGTGCATGGCTCCGAGAACATAACGTCAAGCACTATGTCAGCCGACTTAAGAACGCAACTCATGAGACTACAATATCTACGATTAACTAGATGACAAACTTTTTTGCCGTAAATTAGGGTTACAATTCATCGACCATAGCAGAAACTAAGAGGGAATTAAAAAAAAACTTACGTGGAAGCTCCCATGGATTGTACTCATAAATATCAAGAACCGGAATAACCCTATCAATGGCTTCCACTCTTATTCCTTCTAACCTGTTATGCAAATAGAAAGATACTAACTCTTCTTCAGTAGGATAGAACCTAAAACCTGGTTGTGGTGGATCTCCCATTTTCCAGCTCCAGAAAAAAAAACTAATAATCTTTATATAATATCTTAGTGGATTACCTAATTCCCAGTTTATAGAAAGGTGATTTGGAGCAGCTTCTGCATTTATGGGGGTTAATTAGGGTTTTGAAGAGAAGAGACGAGTAAAATTGGAAAATCCATGAAGATATGGAGGTTGCTTGGAAATTTCCAACAGTGTAAAAAGAAGAAAATATTTGCCACGACGTTGAAGAATTAGTCAAATTATTAGTTAATTTAGTCTATTTTAATTCTTGCTTTTGAAAACGATTCTTGACAACTATTGAAAAAAAAAAAAAGCGATACCTGTTTTTAATTATAAAAGGAAACCTATTTCTTGGTTTTACAGTATTAATTCTCCACGGGAAATTCAATCCCATAACCGTACTTGTGTTATTGAACTCACGGTCCTCTCACATAAATTGTGCGGGGTTTACCGAAAGATGTAAACTCCGCTTAATTTATGTAAGAGGATGGTGCAACCAGTCTCATAATAACGATTCTTAAGATTGAGTGACCCACCCCTTTTCCACCCTTCAATGCTTTTATTGAAGTTCCTGAACAAAAAAGAAACAATTTGAATAGTACCTAATTGATAAATAAAAAAAGTTGTTACCATAACTGTTGTTAGGATACGCAAAGTTGGACTTTTATTTAGGACTTGAGAGAGAACATGGATTCTCAATTAAAACAATATTGAGGACCGAAATTTCGCAAAGGGAATTCAAATTCTCGTTTGCGGCATAGTACTGACAATCCGCAATGAGTTACCCTAGAGTTTGGGGGTTGATCAGTGACGGAGCTCCTGTCCCTCAAAATTTTCAGAAACTACGATTTTTTATAGGAAAAAATTATTTTTGTGGTATTTTTTCTTATAAATGTTGTATTTCACCCCTATGACAAATTCCTGGTTTCGCCATTGGGTTAATAATTTAAGTTATTTGCAAAATATAATTATTCCATCTCCGTCACAAACAAAAGGAAGGGGAGACAGGGTATCGTCAAAGTCTTGGAACAGTTCCGCTAATTTTCTCTATGCTATGCATTAATTTGTCTACATTGCATGTCTGATGTTTGATGTTGGAAGCCATCATACATATATCAACGTGTGTGTAGTCGTGAAGAAAGGTTAATTTAGAAGAAATAAGTCAAGGGATTTCAACTTCTAATACGCGCTATAGGCATTCATTTTTGAGTGTGAAAAGGGTTTTTTTTATTATATTTTGCTTGTAATATTGACAAGGCATATTTCATTATAATAAGAAATTTTGTATACAAATAACAAAGTTACTTTTTTTTGTCAACATTAACTTTTTAAAAAAAATTATCTCTCCAATATTTTTTTATTTCATAATCTATTTACACTTAATCTCTAATTTTCTCATGATTTTTTGGATAAAAGAGAGAAAATTAGAGATTGAGTGTGAATATATTAGGGAATAAAATATTAGAGAGATCATTGCTGATTTTTTTGTATAGAAGAGAGAAAATTAGAGATTGAGTGTAAATATATTAGAAAGAAAATATCAGGAAGATAAATTAATTGAGAAATTAATATTTACCAAAAAGATAGATTGGTCATTTGAGGACAAATTGTCTTAGCATGAGAAAATATGCCTTGGCTATATCACTGACATTTTTTCTTCCTCTGAAGAAGTGCTTTGTCTTCCTCTTTATCATTTTTTGTCATGATTTTTTTTATTGGAATTACAACATGATTATTGTGTATATTATCTCATATCAGCATCATATTTTATATTCCATGAAACTAATTTTGATTCTTGGAATTTTATCTTCGAGAATTCACTCCAAGCCAAGAACAATATGCCTTTTCTAAGAGGTACACTGACCCTAAAGTCGCAGATGTTTGGGATCGATCCACCATCCGACATGGTTTTCGCTATGGCAATACGTGAAGAGAATCACTTATCTTCGGTCCCGGTCACAGAATCAAACTCATTGGTGGAAGGGACGACTTTTAATGCTTCAACAACTACGTACTTTACTACCGACCAAATTGGAACCCAACAGTTGACAACCAATTTGTTGTTTCTGTGGTAAAATTTGAAATACTCGAAAAGGCATTTGCAATATTCAGAGGGAGAACTTTAGAGGGGGTGAATACGGTTCTCAATTTTTTTGTATTTTCTACCAAATTCTTTTCCTAAGTAATCACCTTAACAATAATTATGTTCATTAAAAATATAATGTGAATTAAAGGATTATCACTTAGATGACTTATATGTGTAAATGCAACACATAGAAATACAAGACAATGAATATAATCAAGGATTGTCTAGGTCAAGATTCCTATATGCAAAGCTTGTAAGAACAAACACACAAGTCATGAGGACTAGCTGAAGGAAAATTTTCATAACACCAAAAACGCAGCGGAAATAAACGCGCGGGGTTACGTTCCTTTAAAGGATCTACTCACGAGAAAGAACCAAAACCCTGTGTTTAGGAGTTATACCTTTCTGTCGATCTTATCGACGATACCCGGATTCTTGCTACTTGAATTCACCATCAACAGCCAAATGACTCTTGTCTCTACTGGTATCCACACACCAACCTTTGAGCTTGTCACTACAAGTCTCAGATGCTAGTCCAAAACTATGAATGTGGAAAACATTTTTTCCGGAATCCACAAAGTATATATGACTTAGGAAAATCGAAAATCTGAGAATTAGATAAATCAGATTTTTCTTGTCCCTGAAAGTGTTCTTGAGAGTGTGTAAGATGAAGAATGAAAAATCATATTTTTCTTTCTTTTTGGTTTGGCTAGAGGTAGAGAGAAAAAGAGAGAGTTTCAAGAACTTGTGTAATACTAGAATGAAAAGAAAAAAAAACATCTAGTGTGGGGTAAGTGAAATCACTCACTCACCCCACTATCCCCTTATTTCTCTCCCACTCCACACACTCACTCACACATGTAGATGTGCCGGTTTTGACCAAGTCTAACTGGTATGGTCGACCGCATAAATGGTTCTCAGCCGACCGGAGTGACCAAAAGTTCGGTCGACCCGAGACAGCTCTCGATCGACTGGTATTTTGCCCAATCCAATTGTATGCCCAATCTAATTGACCACCTATATCAAATGTAAACTGCAACAAGCCCAATCCAGTTGATTATAGTGTGCGACCCTTTATGTATTTGCTATGTTGGCCGTGACAACAATTGTCAACAGTAATGAGAGATATCTACCAACACATCATTACTCCCAATTCATAAATAGTCTCGGTGATTCAAGTAACCACGAATATGATATTTTGCATTAATCTCTTTGTCCTCGATATCTAGATTGAACACAAGTCACGGAGTATGTCAAACTTGTACCGTTCAACCAATCGGTTTCTTGATTTTCGAGTAGACTAATCAAATGACATTAATATCTAATATTAATTCACTTGTTCATGGCCATGAATTAGTCTCACTCAATCAAGGGGCTCAAGATATCACTCATGTTGTTTATGAGGGACAAATCCTCTATCTATCACACCTCATCCTGACATGGTTCATAAATATACCCAACAAATGCCTTTATAACCCATCTAGTTACAGACGACGTTTAACAAAGTACCTATGGTACAATTCAACCTGGAATTTTAAAATTGAACCATTTAATCTTTGGACAATGTTTGAATGGATATCTAAGTTTTTACTTGCAACTGATAATCCTTTCTTCCTTGTGCAGAATGAAAATGGTCATTTTTTGAATTATGCAGCAGTCATGATGGAGACAGTATGGATGATGACGAACAAATTGCTACATAATCAGGATATTCCAAACTGGCAGTCCATGAAAGACTTGATTGAAAAAAAGGCAGCGTCTTATTGGAAGGCGACACTCAATAGATGTTTAATTCCTGCTAAACTTAATGTTTTATCTTGGAGTGCCCTCCCTCTGGTTTTTGTAAATTAAATTTTGATGCAAATTAGGACAATATTAGCCCTTTTTTTGCGTGTATTTTGACAAATGATGAGGGTAAAATCCAAGGAGCCTGGACAAAAAAATCTAAGGAGTCGATACCTAATGCGGCAGAAGCTGAAGCAGCCATGTTTTGCTTTGCTATAGGAGTCAATATTCAATGCCAACATTTGATCGTCCAGGGAGATGCTCTGTTCGTAATCCAAGCCTTTTTGGGTAACAAAGACATGAAAAATTGGCAGAGTAGACCTACTATTCAGAAGGGGAGAAAATATCTCAAAGACAACAGTAATTGGAATATGGCTTTTATACCTAAAAATTGTAATACAGGAACACATAATCTAGCAAACTAGGCTAAGTCTAATTGCTATATAGGTTATATTCCCTCAGAGAGTATCCCTGCTCCCTCAGGCCAAAGCTGTAATAGACTGGTCTCAGATCAAGGTACCAGCTCCTCCGGAGTTTTACTAAGTTCTGATGTCAATGTTTCGAATATTAATGGAAGCTAAGGCATTTTTCATCCAAAAAAAAAAAAAAGAGTAGAGGTTTGCGGGTCTTTTCTTCTGGCAGTAGGAATGGATTTGGTAATTATGTTAAGACAAGGGAGGGTCCGTTTGCAGACGAGTGATAGCAGTCCATTCTCCATAGGAATGTGATCATAGGATGATTAAACCATTAGCTATTCATTTTCCCCGGACTCCTCCCACTGCTTGGGAGCTTACGGTTTCATGTTCTATTTCACTCCCTGATCCTAGTCCTTAGCCTTCAGTCGCTCTTACATCTCTATCAGCTAGTGTAAAAAGTCATCAGTCATTGTAAAGGAAGACGGCATTTCCTATTTCCGCTGCCTAAAGGCTTATTGGTAGTTCTTAGGTTCTTTGGTTGTAGAGTGATTGCCAAAACCTAGGTTTTCGGAGAATAAGAAGCGGTTGTGTACTAGAAGAAAGAAGGACAGCTCAGTTGTATCTATGAGGTAAAGATACCTGATTAAGGTGGTGCAAGGGACAGCTAGCTATGCTATATATATATATAGCCGGGCGGAGCAGCTCGGGTCATCTATCTCTATTGATCGAGCTGAAGGAGAAAGGGGCTCTTTCCTTTTTCCAGGGAGGAGAAAAGGAAGTCAAGTGCTACTTCTTACAAAAGGCGAACCCAGGTAGGTAAAAGAAAATGAGCCAAAGTTTCAAGTTCAGTTAGGTAACTTACCTGAGAAGGTGGATTGCTTTGGATGCTTCCTGTTTAAAGTAAGGACTATGCTCAGATGGGCCTCCTCGCAAAAGATTTTTTTCGATGCTTAGAATATAGGGTAAAGCTAAAATAAGAAGCTGCGTGTCCCATTCCTTCTCCTCGTCTTAAACCTTTTTTCTAGAATGATTTAAGGTAGCGAGTGCACTACTATACTAAGGCGGAATAGAAAACCCTTCATCCTCTAGGTAATGTTCTTTTTTAAAAGAAATTCCATGCCTCCTTATCCATATCTGTCTATGAAGGTCACAGAATGGCTGCTAACTGCTCTGACACCATTCCTTGCATCGTCTCATCGCTAAAAGTGTGGCCGAATCGAAAAAAGAGACTTTATGCGGCAAAGATTCTTGATAGGCCGAATCGTCTTTTCTTCCTTTACCAATGTGAGAAAGACCACCCAGGCAATTTTCATCTAGCTAGGGCTATTTAAGCCGAATATGTGGATGTGGACATTCCATTACTTGAACCGGCTCCCGGCGATAAAGAAGAAAGCTCAAGGCGATGACTAGAAGTTCTTACTCTTTTCCCAGTTCTCAAGGAAGCGAAGGAACTCCGGATTCAATTCTTTAAGAAAAAACGGCTCAAAGCGTAAAGGCTTTTCCTAATTAAGGAAGAAGGCAGAACTCTGAACTAAGCCCAAAGGCTAGATCCCATCCCACTTCGAACTTCATGTTTTAAGCACGTTGGCATTTGATTTTAACCAGAAAAGAGGAAACCCGGTAAAAGGGCAAGGGAGAAGGAGAATTGGCTTTCGACTCATTTTCTTGGTTCCGTTGACCTCGAACTAGTGGATGTATCAATTGACTTGAGATGGAGACCACTAACTCTACTTCCAAGAACTAGACCGCCCTGAGAACTCAAAGGTGTACCCACTGAAAAGGCTAAGGGCGACTTGGAGGGTGACTCGGCCCTAAGAAAGAAGCGGGGAAGAGTAGTCTCGCCCTAAGCGAGCGGGATGTGAACGAAAAGATGTCAACCCTTGTTCTAGCGCTCTCTCTACTCTAGCGAACTAGAGCATTCAACATCACCTGCTAAATAAGGGGATAGGCAAAATTCTATTCAACTGTTGTGCTGCTCAATTACATCGACCCTTTCCTTGCCTATAAGTCTTCGGCAGGCTTTCCTTTTTTCTCTTATGATCTTTATCTAAAGAAGACCAAGTGACAGTAAACCAAATAGTTAGGTACTAAAAACAGAAAGAAGAAAGGAAGAAGGATAACACAACCGATCACTATCGAAAAAGAAGAATGAATTTGTGGGGAGACTACAGCACAGGAAAGATCCGTTCTGCAAGCTACTGCGCACAACAATAAAGAAAGGCTAGTTGGCAGATCTATATGCTAGCGAAAGAAGCCCGAATTCATACTACTTTAAACCGAGCTTGCCGAAAAGATGCCACGTCGCGCTACGGGAAGAAGTTTCTGATTCTTAAGGCTAACTAAGCCCTATGCTCTGGCGAAAAGAGAGAACATCAATCCAATCCTTAGTTCAAAAAAAATGCATTGCCTTAACATCGAGACTGGCACGGGGGGCGGAGACCTCACCGCCCGCTCCTTCCCGTCGAATAGAAAGTAAAGTCAATTAGATATTCGATTCGAAAATGGGAACTACAGCAAGACTACCCTCCACTTAATGTTGGGGCAAAGAGTGAGATCCTTTTATCAAGCGATTCGCCCACTACGACTAGTATAGAATAAGATCTATTAATACACGGGGCTACCTATATAACAACAACAAGCAAGTTGCCTTTTCACCTGAGTCTCCTACTAAACTTGACTTTCATTTAATGTTCTCCCCTGTCTCTAAGCATCCAGGGCACAGTTAACTCGGTAGCCTAACTTGAGCTAGCCCACCTTTGCCTTCCCGAAAGCCTCTCTGTGAGCTAGAAAGAGATTTTCCACTATTTAGGTCCATTATCTATTATCCCTGGTCTGAGGACGAGAGGATTCCTTTCCACCGACACCTGATGCAAGGGGATGGAAGCAAGGTTTCTATTTTCATTACCGGACTTCCTGCTAGCACGCCCCACTCCTAACTGCATAATAAAGAAAAAAAAAAGAAAGCACCTAGAAGCGGGAGGAAACGGGAGGCTCGCCGGACTACAAAAGGCAAGACCGCCGGCAGCCCACCTGGAAGCGGCAAGGTAGGCCACCAGCAAAAATGGGTGACGGGTTGGTTAAGAAGGTTAAAAATGATGTTTTGGCTAATAATGGGTCTTTGGACCCAAAAGAAAAAACAAATGGACTATCTGCAACAACTGGGCCTAATGGCTCTCATGGGCTGGGAATAACGCCTGGGCTAAACAAAGGCCTGGTCCCTACTGATCAAGAAACAAATAAAGGGATCGAGACTGGGCCGATTAAGGAGCCCACGGGTTCCACTATTTTGATCCCAGTGGAAGCCTACCCAATTAATTTTGGGTCAGGTGAAAATGAACCAAATAATGGTGATCTTTATAATTTTGGGCTCAATGGGTTTGAAATTAAAATAGAGGAGTCTGATTTCTCTCCAAATTGGAAACACAAGCCAACACAAATGGATGATGACTTGGATGACCTTTTCATGGCTGATAACTTATTTACTATAGAAGAATTATTTCCTTCGGGGGCTCCTGCCGATAATCAGGGTAAGGTGGAGGTCGTTAAGCGACCCCACCAAGGCCCATGAGTTACCTCGCTTGGAATTGTCGAGGAATTAATAATTCCAAGACAATTCAGGAATTAGTGCGCCTTTGCAAAGTGCACAATCCGGCTATAGTTTTTTTGTCTGAAACAAAGTCTTTGGCTCGTTCCATGGATTTTGTTCGTATTAAATTAGGTTTTTCATTTCATTTTCCTGTAAGCCGTAAAGGCCTTAGTGATGGTTTGTGTTTATTTTGGAATTCTACAATAAAGCTGGATATTTTATCTTACTCTGCTGGTCATATTGATTCTTGTATAACTTCTAATGAAAATCATCTAAAATGGCGTTTTACGGGTTTTTACGGAAATCCAGAAGCATCAATGCGCGTTCACTCGTGGGAATTACTTAAGAGACTACATTCTTTAAATGATTTTCCATGGCTATGTATTGGCGATTTTAATGAAATCCTAAGTCAAGAAGAAAAAACTGGTTTTTTTCCCCGAAGCCAAAGGCAAATTAATAATTTTCGCGAAACAATATCTTTTTGTGGCTTAAGTGACTTAGGATATGTTGGTAGTCCTTACACTTGGTGTAATTTTCGTGATAATGCTGGCGAGATTTTCGTCCGACTTGATAGAGGTCTTGCAACTACTTCATGGCAAAAATTATTTCCAAAAATGACCATCCAGCATCTGGCCACCAAAGATAGTGACCATCTTCCTATTTTGCTTGGTTTACCTCCAAGAAAAAAGAGAAAAAAGAAAAAGAACAATAAACCACGACCGCTTCGTTTTGAACCCTTATGGTTTAAAGAACCAGAATTCTTGGAATATGCCAATCAAATATGGTCATCACCTTATGAGGTCACTACTGAGGGACTTAGTCTAGCTCTCTCAAACTTTCGTGATAATCTGCTAGAATGGAGCAACAGAGTTGTGGGCGACATAGAAAAAAAACTCACATTTAAACAAAATGAATTGGAAACAATTCAAAAAATCCGAGGTCTTCCACATTACTCTCTCGCTAAAGAGCTTAAAATATCACAAGAACTAGAAAAAATTCAAGAATTGAGAGAAAGCTACTGGAAAGCTCGAAGCAGAGCAACTTGGTTAACTGAAGGAGACCGCAACACAGCTTACTTCCACAATAAGGCATCACAACGGAAGGAAAAAAATTACATTGATGAAATTGTGGGTCCTGATGGCACACTCCTAACTGAGGAAGAAGATATTGAAGAAGTAGCTGTTGATTTCTTCGAAAAACTGTTTTTAGCAAACTCTGGCGGAGCAAGTCTCTCGCCTCATCTGCTTACTAATAAACTAAGTCCTAGCGAAACTGATGCCCTTGAGCGACCTTTTAACCAGGAAGAAATCATGAGAGCGCTCAAACAAATGCATCCGCATAAAGCACCAGGCCCTGATGGAATGCATGTCCTCTTTCTACAGAAACTATGGCATATACTAGGGAACTCAGTTACTAGTTTTGTCCTGGGGGTTTTAAATAACGGCAATAGTGTAGCAGCTATAAATTCAACGCACATTGCTCTTATACCAAAGGTTAAAAAGCCCTTTTCCATGTCACACTACCGGCCTATCAGTCTGTGCAATGTCCTCTACAAGCTCATATCGAAAGTTATAACCAATCGACTCAAGCCCGTCATGAATTCCCTAATTGATGAAGCCCATAGCGCTTTTTTGAAAAAAAGACTCATTACGGATAATGCTATTGTTGCATTTGAGGTATTCCATAGCCTCCAAGCTATACAACCTAACGATTCCCACCAGTTAGCCCTCAAATTGGACATGAGCAAAGCTTTCGATAGAGTGGAATGGAACTATGTTGAAATGGTAATGACATGCATGAATTTCCCTCCCAAAATCCTCTCTCTCATAATGAATTGTATTAGAACTGTGCGTTACTCCATTTTGCTAAACGGAGTACCAACAAGATATTTCACACCAACTAGGGGCATAAAGCAGGGAGACCCCCTATCCCCTTTCATTTTTCTCATCTGCACAGCAGGACTCTCTGCACTTGTTCGTTCTGTAGAGGAACGAGGGCTCCTAACTGGCTACCAATTTAGCATGAGTACCTCTGTCACACACTTATTATATGCAGATGATTCTCTTTTCTTTTCAAAAGCTGAAGAACCATGTCTAAAGCAACTAAAAGAGATATTGGAAACATATGAAGTATGCTCCGGGACAGCTTAATCAATTATGACAAGTCCAACCTGTTATATAGTAAGGGCACTCCAGATGACATTAAGGAGCTTGCTTTCTCTATACTCCAAATTCCCGAGGGAGATGGAAAAGGCAAATACCTTGGACTACCTTATATGACAGGACGTTCAAAAAAAGAAGCTTTTCAGTTTGTTGTGGACAAAGTCTGGAAAAAGTTAAGCAGTTGGAAAGAAAAAACACTATCTTTTGCAGCCCAGGTAATACTTATTAAATCTGTGATTCAGGCAATTCCAACGTATGTAATGTCTTGTTTCATTTTGAATAAATCTACAATTGACTCCATCACAAGCATGATGAGAACTTTTCTCTGGGGAGGAGATGAAAACCACAGGAAGATCTGTTGGAAAGCTTGGACTGCACTCTGCAAGCCAAAAAACCAAGGAGGGCTAGGGTTTCGGGACCTGGAAGCTTTCAACAAAGCTTTGGTAGCTAAACAAGGGTGGCGTATTGTACATCAACCTTTTTCTTTATGCTCCAGAGTACTACAGGCAAAGTATTTCCCCTATGAAAGATTCCTATCAGTTCCTCTTAAAGGGAGAACCTCAATGGTGTGGCAAGGAATTCTAAAAGGAAGAGATCTTCTTAAAGCTGGTTTAACATGGAGGATTGGTAATGGTTCAAGGGTCAACGTTTGGGGAAACAAATGGTTAACCACCCCAAGTACCTTTAAACTCATCGCCCCAACTGAAATGGATATATTCAAAAAAATGATGCCTGTCTCTAGCCTCATTGACCACCAAAGAGGTACATGGGATATGAACATGCTTAACGAGTTCTTCTCATCTTATGAGAAGGATGAAATTCTTAAAGTACCACTTTGTGATACATGGCCGCCTGATCGTCTTGTATGGGGATACACAAAAAATGGACTATACTCTGTTAAGTCCGAATATCACCTACAAGTTGACATCAGCATTGGGAAACATGATAGCCCTTCCACCTCAAATAATAAGGCCGAAAATCATTGGAAGGGTATTTGGAAGTTATCCATTCCCCCAAAGCTACAAGTTTTCATCTGGAAGATCTTCCAAGGAATTTTACCAACTTGTAAAAATTTGTCAAAACGGATGCATACCATAAACTCGCAATGCCCTATCTGTAAAGACGAAGTTGAAACTGAGGCACACGCCCTTTTTACATGCCCAGCAGCCTTGGATGTATGGAATCACACTAGTTTCGACATTCAAGCTCAACTTAAAAAGGAAATCTTCCCATATAGTTTGACGTCTATTCTAGCAGATAGTGAGGAATACTCTACCCCTTTTGCTTACATTACATGGCATATATGGTGCAACCGGAACAGGACTGTCTTTGAAGGCACACGAAGACCCCCAGAGGAAATTGCGAATCTGGCTCTAGTCAATGCTGCTGAATATACTAGTATTCACTTATCATCCTCAAAGCCATCAGGTGCTCGACAGCTTTTGCCCAACTCTGACAAAATAAAATACATTTTAAAGGGGAAAGCACCAATGTTTGCACCATCCGAAAAGGAGAAGACACCAACAGCTGCAAAGCAACTATCAGAGTTCAAGTGGGAACCCCCTGATGAGGGGCTCCTCAAGCTCAACATTGATGGAGCATGGTCTAATCACGAGGGAGGCCTGGGCATTATCATACGTGACCATGAAGGCAGATTTATAGCAGGAGCTTCAACATTTATTTCTCAATCTCCCAGCTCTGAATACACAGAAGCGATAGCCCTACTGGAAGGAATTCGGTTCGCTTTAGCTCAAGGTCACTATGCCATTATCATCGAAAGTGATTGTCAATCACTTGTCAACCAAATCCATCAATTCGAGGAGGATCTTTCCCCTTTAGGTCATATTATCAGTCAAATTCAGAATCTGTTAGGGGATAGATTAGCCAATTTAATTTTTGCACCCCGTTCTTATAATCATACTGCTGATAAATTGGCAAAATATGCAATGAAGCTTAGAGCTTCCAATCAATGGTTTGGAGACCCACCGGGATTTCTCCTACCAAATGTACTACATGATATTGGTTAATGAAATATACGATTTTACTGTTCAAAAAAAAGAAGAGGTTTGCGGGTCAAAGCTGGACTAGAGTTGTAAATAAAAGATAATTTTGTACTTATCTGTAAGCTGTAAATAGAAGTTAGTTAGCAGCTTTTTTATTTTCTTAGATATATAGAGACTACATCATTTTGTGGATTAAGTGAAATAACATGCAAATTTACCAATTATCTCTGTTCTTCATTTGCTTCATGTTTTAATATTTAAGTAGGATTTGATAATAAAAACACTATTACAAAAATATTCCACATAATCATTTTATAACGTTCTAGAGAATCCGATTTGTGTACATATATTTTACAAGTGTGACTCATCTTTCTAAAAAAAAAAAGATTAATGTGATTCAACCATTAAATATGGTATATCACAAGTGTCCTCTATAAATTGGGTACATATGAAATACTTCCTTAGTTTGAAAATATTCGCTCCATATCAAATTTAACACTTTTTATTTTAATTTATTTCAAAATAAATATTTAATTTATTAAAATAAAAATATTTTATTTTTCAACTCCCATAACTAAACTCTCATATTTGTATGCATGCTCCACAAGTTGAATATAGACTCCACTAGAACTGCCAAAAGTTCAGTTTTAATATTTGGATTGATTTTTTTCGTCTTGAAAATTTAAAAAGTAAATTTTTGTGAGAAAGATATTCCAAATTGAGAATTTTATGTTGGTGTGCACAAATGCAACCACTTTTTGCCTTTTTCAGTTTGCATGGATGAACCATATAACTATTTAATTCCACTAACATAATACTATCTCAATTCCTAAATATAAATCTTTCAGTACATGTTTTGAAAATAAAGGAAACAAAAATTAAAATATTTTTGTAATCAAAATATTAATATTACTCTCGTAAATAGAATTAGTGGTATACAAGTTATATTTAAGAGAGTAATATTGATATTTTAATTACAAAAACATCTTAATTTTCGCAACATGTAATAAAAGTTTTATATTTATGAATGAAGAGAGTATACTATAAGGATAGTTCTGATATGAACAGGTCCATTGGACCATGTGATCCAAAACTAGCAATATCATTACAATTATGTGATGACGTTACTAATTTTACACGTACATATCAGAAAAATTCTTAATATAATGGGCAGAAATTGATGTATTTTGCAATGGAGAGAGTATTATGCAGCAGAATATAATGGGCTGGATATGTTGGTATATATCAAAAGCCCAATAATAAAATATCAATAGGGTTTTAGTTCGATTATTTAGCAGCCACTTTCCCACTATATATATCTTGCTCATCTTCCTTCTCTATCAGTTCTCACCGCCTTGGAGTAGGGTTTATCAGCTTGGCTGAGTAGTCACAGTAGCTAAATTATTGTTTCTTATTGAGATTTCCATATTCCTTATTCGAATTTCTGCGTGGCCCTTAAGATCGCCTTCCAATTGAAAAAAAATGGGAGCGTTTTGAGTCATAGCTGCGCTAGATTAATCCATATTATGCACCAAAAAAACCTTAATCGTAGATTGAGTTTTTTTTTTGGTGTGTAAAATTAGGGGTTCTCTTTAGGGTTCTCCTATAGAGAAATCTCTTTATAATCCCACCTATAATTGGAGTCATCTACTCTTATGATCCCTGTTTTTCCTGTTTGTTTTTCAATCCTCAGATAATGAAGATTATCTGTTGGATTTTCTTAAAAAAAATTGGATCTTCAAATCATAAATTTTCTTGAGTGTCTCAATTTATAGGTGGGGAACATTATTATAAGATTTTTTAATTTTTTTTTGTGGTGATTGGAATAAAATTATTTGGAAAATGCTTATGGGCAATGCAAGAATGATGAAACGAATTAGATGTGCGAGGGGGTGAATGAATCTCCTCCATGAGCGGAATTTCGAGGCATTTTGGTATATTCTGACTTGCTTGCCTATTATTATATTTATATAATTACCTTTCTAAAAATCTCCGTTTGCGTTTCTAGATTTTTGTTCAAACTTTTGGTTATTATTAATTGTTTGAAGAAATGAATTTTCTTTACTTGAAATGGAATGAGTAATTACAGGGTTTTGGAGCTGTGGCAGGGATGATGAGAATGGTTAAAGAGTGAGGGGATTTACTCCCTTGTGAGCTCATAAATAATGCTTATTGATATCCTGACTTGTCACACATTATTCTCAAAAAATGCTGCAATGGAAAGAATTCAAATATGAAGGAAAATTAGTTGATTTCTTCCCCTTCACACCAAGCGAACAACCCTCCGTTTAATCCGCCTACAACCCTCCGTTTCTTCTGCAACTAACAGCCATGGAAATTTCCTGATTTGCTTCTGTGACTTGATTAATATGCTAATAAATGCTCCTCGAGGCGATTTGATTTGACTTTTTCTTTCTAGTTTTTGTTGATTTTGAATACAGACCCTAGGTTCGTTTGTGGCTGTGATGAATTTTTAAATTAATAATCAGATCTCGAGCTACCTGTATCTTGGCAGGGCAAAAAATCTTAAGTGGTTTTTGCAGCCATGGCGGGGTTTGGCCCTTATCGGAGAATAGTTTTATCTTGGTAGGCTACTAAGTTTAAAATTACATTCAAGTCAATCAATACAGTACATGTAGAAAATCTCTACATTCAAGCCAATCAATACAGTATATGTAGGAAAGAGATTTGAACTTGTATAATTTCTCTCTCGAGCTACCTGTATCTTGGCAGGGCAAAAAATCTTAAGAGGTTTTTGCAGCCATGGCGGGGTTTGGCCCTTTTCCTGTGATTGAATGGCAGATTCTGAGCCGCCTTTGGTCTTATTGGAGAGTAGTTTTATCTTGATAGGCTACTAAATTTAAAATTACATTCAAGACAATTAATACAGTACACGGAAGAAAGAGAATTGAACTTATATCATTCTCTCTCCTACGTGAACTGCACTTATTAGTTTGGATGTAACGTATTAACTTAGTAGCTTATCAACATAAAAATTTTCCTTATTGGATTTGATTTTTGACTTGTCTCTGTTCAAAACCAATTTTTTTATAAAGAACCCATGGCCACACTATTAGGGCTGCAGAGAAACGATTCTATGTGGATGTATATAAATGTGAGCTAAATTATTTGTTTTGGGGGGATTGAATTATAATTATTTGGAGAATGATTATGGCAATGCGAGAATGATGAAACGCAAGGTTTTAAAACCCGGACCGGACCGGCCGGTCGGACCGGTCCGACCGTCGACCGGACCTCCGAGCGGTCCGGTTAGGTGCTAAAACCCGTTTTCGTCCAAACCCGCTCTGATTTCACTGACCGGTGGACCCGGCCGGTCGGACCGTTCAACCCGTAAACCGGAACGGTTTTGGGAAAACCGGCCAGGTCACAAAATGCATTTTTTTTTTTTAAATTTTTCTGTATTCAAAAAATAAAGAAGAAAAAAAGAGAGGGGCTGTGGCGGATCGGTGGCGGGGCGGTGGCTGGGCAGAGGAGAGGAGAAGGGAAAGAAAAAAAAGAGAAGAGAAGAGAAGGACGCCGGAGAAGGAGAAGAGGGGAAAGGGGAAAGGGGCGCCGGAGAAGGAGAAGGAGAAGAGGGATGCGCCGGGGGGAGGGGGGGCGGGCTGGAGAAAAAAGGAGAAGAGGGTTGGGGGGGGCCGCTGGAGAGAAGAAGGAGAAGAGGGAAATGTAGGGTTTTTTTCTTCTAGGGTTGGATTAGGAGACTTTATATAGGTAGGACTAAAATAGCAATTACAATATTATCATATAAACCTTAAAAAATAATTATAGTACAAACAAGTCCTAAAAAAAAATCTATTTTCAACATTTAGTTGGGTATTAAAATTAAAGGAGATATTTTTTATTAATAAATATATATTATATATTTTTTAATATTTATAACGTTGACCGAGTCGTTGACCGGGTCGATGACGGTCCGACCAGTGACCCGTGACCCAGTGACTTTTCCGGGTCGATGCCCGGTCCGGGTTTCAAAACCTTGATGAAATGAATTAGATGTGCGAGTGGGGTGAAATGAATCTCCTCCATGATCGGAATTTCGAGGCATTTTGGTATTTTCTGACTTGCTTGCCTACAAATCTACGTTTGTGTTTTTAAATTTTTGTTCAAAAATGAGTTTTTAATTATTATTTGAGGTAAAGAATTGCCTTCAGTTGATTTGAAGTGAGTCATTACAGAGTTTTGGATCAGTGGCAATTATTATGAGAATGATATTAAAGAGCGGGGTGATGTATTTCCTTGTGGGCTTATAAAAAATTGTTATTGATATTCTGACTTGTCACACTTTCATGTGCAGAACAAAAAAAAAATTGTTAAGACATATTTTGTTTTACAATTAAAAAAATTTGGATTGTTCGAATTTTTTATGATCGTGTATCCTACATAGTTTTTTTTTGCTGAATAAATTTAGTTTCTATTAATCATAAATAGTGAAGCCATTACAATCAAAGAAAAATTTGAAAATACATAAAGTAAAAGTTATACAATGATTTAAAAAATCACGATAACAGATAAAAGACACCCAATAAAACTTCGATGGTTAGGAAAAACAACTAAAAAATTAGCCAACTAAATAAATACATAATCTCTCCTTCAAAACATCTTCATCGCAATTCTTGATCCACAGGGATAGGTGAATATCACTAGAAAGTTGATAAAGGGTTCAGATTTAGTCCGGGTTGAACAAATCCTTTTAGAAACATAAAAAAAAAGTCTAGATCTGTGAAAATCTGATACTCATCTAACCACCGAGCGGTCCTGTTAGGTGCCAAAATTCGTACACGTCAAAAATCGCTCTAATTTTATTGACCTGTTTGATCCGGTCGATCCGACCGTTCGACTCGGAAACCGAAATGGTTTTGTGGAAACCGTCCGGGTCACAACCATTACCTTTTTCTTCCTTTTCCTTCTTTATTACAAGGAATTGAATAAAAACAATATAAGGGAATTCTACCGTTAATGAATTAGGATAAATTTAAGGGAATTTGACACATTAAAAAGGGAATATTTTAAACTAATCATTGGGAAAACAAGTTTGATCAATTTCCTAATCAACATTTCTCTCATTATTTGATATCTTCTTTCTTGTTTGTTTAATTTAGTTGTTATTTAATTTTAAGCATTAGTTAGTAAAGCTCTAAAAAATATTTGTAGGTCTAAATTAGGATAATAAACAATTTTGGTACTTAATTATAATATATGTGGGAACGACACTTGTCTTACTTATATACTCAACTGGACACTAGTTCATTTAATAGGATTTTGTGCATCATGTACCAACAGTCGTACAACTAGAATGGATAATCTTGTGTCACTATGTTAGCATTATTTTGAAGTGATTGATAATTATACCATTAAAATATGGATAATTCTAATATGGATCAGATTCATTGGACCCTGCGGTATAAAACTGGCCACATCATCAAATAATGATGAGAGGGACAACTTTGTGATGATAGGCCAGTTTGAATCACAATGTCCATATGAACCTGATTCATATCAGAATTTTCCTTAAAATAGAGCATTCTTACATTTCATAAGGATTGCTTCTCGTTGTTGGACGCCCCCGTTTCTATGTAAACAATCAACTTTGACAAGACAAAAGATCTCGCACAAAAACTCAATCCAAACCACATTTCCCCCCTATTGTGGCATGTTCTTTCATCATTAAAACCAAAACAACTCTTCATTTGGGATAAAAAAGAAGAAGCCCAGATAAAATGATTAGAAATGTTTTTTTGGATTAAACACACCATAATACTCAATCTATCCATGCAGTTGTAAAGGTAGCAAACTCTAACAATCTTTGGCTTTTTAGTTCTGTCTATGCTAGCCCAGACCAAATGATTAGAAATGTTTTTTGGAATCATCTTAGGCATTTAGCTATGAGTCATGAATTACCTTGGCTTATTATGGGGGATTTTAATGATGTACTTTTCCAATCTGAAAAATTTGGTGGCTTACCTGTGAATCAAAACCGTGCCTCGAATTTAAATGTATGCTTGATGACTGTAATCTTGTTGATATTGGGCATGAGGGGTCGAGATTTACTTGGACCAATAAGAGAGATAATGGTGACCTTATCTTCCAAATATCTGATAGAGCAATAGCTAATCCTGAGTGGCGTGATATGTTCCCTGAAGCTGCTCTGTTTAATCTGGTTAGGACTAGGTCGGACCACTCTCCCATTATTTTGCATCTTCGTCCTGTTAATCATACTCCGGTTCGTAAACCTTTTCGTTTTGAACCTGTTTGGATTAACCACCTGGAATTTGCATCTGTGGTACATGATTCTTGGATTGAATTTAATAATAATTTTGAGTTGGGGGCTAATAAGTTCAAAGAGCAAGTGAGAATTTGGAATGATACTGTGTATGGTAATATTTTTGCTAAGACGAAAAATCTGATGGCTAGAATTAGGGGTATTCAGCGGGACTTGGAAATTCGGCCTTCTAATTTTCTTGTTAATCTTGAGCGAGACTTGTTGGGTCAATTAGATTGGGTCTACAAAGAGGAAAAACATATTTGGGCTATTAAATCTCATATTGACTATCTCATGTGGGATGATCTTAATGTTAAATTCCTGAAAGCCATTACAACTCATCATAGAAAGTGTAACAGAATCCTCTCTTTGAAACGCCCTAATGGTGAATGGGAATTTGATTTAGCTATAGTTAAAGACATGGTCATTAATCATTTCCGTTCTTTATACACTACTGATAAAGTTTCCTCAAATGCTCACCCTCAACCTTTCCATTTTAACTGGGCGGTCTCAGAGTGCATGAATCTTAGAGAACTTCAAGAGCAACATTCTCCGAAAAGAGATCAAGAAGGCGGTGTGTGATTTCAAACCCAATAAAAGCCCGGGTCCGGATGGATTGCATCCCCTTTTCTTCCAGAAATTCTGGAATACTTTGAAATCGTCTGTTGAGGCCTTTGTGTTGGAGTACATTTAATCTAAGGTGCGCCGGGCCGGGCTTCGGGCAGGACCGAGATTGAATTGGGCCCTTAATCGGGTTGGGCCGACCAACCCATTTGGACCGACCTTATGGCTGGAAATATAGGATATATTTTCAGCTCTTATCTCTAAGAAAGGAGGTTGAAGTGGTGGAGAATGTGGAGGAGTAGTTTCCTCCATGATCTCCCACTTTCCCTTTTCACTCTCCCCACTATCTCTTGAATGACTAAGGAAAATGCTGTTTTTTCTTAGCATTCCTAAGTCATTTTCTCCAGCTTTTTGAGAGCTTAGAATAGAGAAAAAAAAGTGAGAGCATTCAAGAGAACTTGAATAGAAAGAAAAGACAGCTTTTCTAAAGACTTCTTTTCTAGCTTTGGCTAATAGAAGAGAAGTAAGAAAACTGTTTCTTGTTCTTCGTAAGGTCATATATATACTCCATCTTGAAGAGTGTCTTCAAGACTTCTACAAGGCGTTGGCTAGCACCAAGCAGTAGAAGACCATCCCTGGAAGATCAAGTGGATATCGGGAGAGACGGAGCCTGCGTTGGTGGCGTTCCGTTCGTGACAACTGAAACCGTTTCAGACAGATTCTGCATTTCGAAAGGTATAATACTATCCCGTAGTCTAAGGTTCTTACTCATGAAAGATCCTATTAGAGGCGGGTCATTTTATTTCCGCTGCATAACCTGTTTAGACCCGGTTATTCCTCTAACACCTTGTACATAGAACATTTAGTTTAAATCATATTCCTGATGTTACTAATGCTACTTTTATCTGTCTCATTCCAAAAGTGGCTAATCCAGAGTCTGTGGGTCAGTTTCTTCCCATTAGCTTGTGTAACACTATCTATAAGTTGATCTCTAAAATCTTGGTTAATAGAATTAGACCCTTGATATCGTCTATCATCTCTCCCCATCAAGGCAGTTTCATTCCGGGTAGGCGGTGTGCGGATAGTGTGGTTATTGTTCAAGAAACTATCTACTCGATTGCTAAGAAGACGGGTAAGCAGGGTGCTATTGCAATTAAGTTAGATTTGGAAAAAGCTTATGATAGACTTGAATGGGATTTTATCAAGGATGCTCTCAATTTTTTCCACTTTCCTGCCAATCTTATTACCATCATTATGAATTGTGTTTCATCTCCAAAATTGGCTATCTTGATTAATGGTGAACCGTCTCAATGGTTTTTCCCCTATAGAGGGATTCGTCAAGGCGATCCTCTTTCTCCCTATTTGTTTGTGATTTGCATGGAATACTTATCGATTAGTATTCAGAATTATGTCAACGGTAAAATTTGGAAACCGATTAGGGTGGGAAAACAAGGCCCTCTTATGTCACATTCGCTTTTTGCTGATGATGTTATCCTTTTCTCTATGGCAGACAAATGTTCTATAGTTGAGATCAAAAGAGTGTTGGATGACTTTAGTAATAGATCGGGACAAAAGATTAATCTCTCTAAATCTAAGTTTTGTGCTTCTAATAACATGTCTAGTGAGAAGATTAATGAGATTGAGGACTTATTGCAAATCCAGTTTACGACTAATCTAGGAAAATACCTTGGCTTCCCAATCTTTCACAAAAGACCGAAGTCCGCTGATTTTCAATTCATACTTGACAAGGTCAGAAATAAATTAGCGGGTTGGATTGTAAAACACAAGAGGGGGGGGGGGGTGAATTGGGTTTTAACTAATCTTGCTAACTTTTTCGAATCTATTCAATGCAAGTTAGAGTTTAAGCAAGATGAACAAAACCGAAAGCAAAACCCAACAACAAGACAAAGGATTTAGAGTGGTTCGATTCACTTAGAATCTACATCCACTACCTTGAGCCGCACCCAAGGATTTCAACAACTTCACTAAGAAGACTTTTTACAAATGTGGCTAACTCACTAAGAGTTTTACACAACAACCACAATACCAAGAAACTCACTTAGAGCTTGCCCACACTAAGTAGGACTTTTACAACAATTACTCAATCACAAAGAAAGGGAAATAAGAATGTTTAATACAAAGAATATTCACTCTTCTAAGTGAAAGATTAATACCTTTGAAGTACAAGAATTGTTGCTCTTTAGAACATATGAATTCCACTCTTTGTCTTGATTTTGAAAGATTGCTCTTGAATGATTTAGATCATAGAAATGAAGAGCATTTACTTTGTGAGTGTTTGGACTTGATAAGAAATCAATGTAAATTGTATGTGCAAGTCTTAGAATGATTCTCTAGCTTTGGAGTATATATATATTTCAAAATAGCTGAAAAATCGACTCTCCAACGGTCACAAAACGGCTAGAAAATGCAGAGTTCGGTTGACCGAACATAGACCTCGGATGACCGAAGAGCAACTTCGGATCAACCTATCCCCAACTCGGTCGACCGACCCAGTGCCTTGGTCGACCGAAGCTAGATGGTTCAACTCACTGTCTTGCTTCGGTTGATCCGAGGCAAGCTCGGATGATCTGACCCCTGAGCTGATTTTTCACACATTTTGAAATCTTTTGAAGTCTAAAATGTTTTCCTAAAAGGTAACAAGTAAGAACACTTGGAAAACCATTTTAAAGGACTTAGACTTAGAAAACAAAGGCTTTTAAGATACGAACACATTTAAGAATCATTTCGAAAACTAAGCCTTTTGAAAACGTGTTTATGAAAACATGCAAGACTTGAGTGTAGAGCTTATGTTCATGAGAGCAATGGTTAGAGCTTATAAGATAACGACTAATAACGGCAAAGCTAATCTAACCAAACCTAAGTCTTCAATCTTCAATCTTGAAAGATAAGCCTTGAATAAAACTTTGAATCTTGATACCAATGGCTTGATTGAAGTACTTAGAGCTTCCATAATGAGTTCTGATATTCTATCACAAAGATTAAGATCATTAGACACAACATTAAAAGTTTGTCCAATATCAAAAACTGAGTTTGTTCGCCCTTAGGGCTTACAAAAGCTAATTTGCTTTCAATTGCCGGTCGGCGAACCATCATTCAAAGTTCATCGGCTCAGATTCTGTCTTACTACTCGCAATGTCTAGCAATCCCCATGGCTATTTGAGACAAAATTGACAAAGAACAAAGAAATTTTATTTGGGGATGTTCCGGGGAGAAAAAGAAGCTACATCTTGTTAAATGGGATAAGGTTTCTAGACCGAAACATAAGGGTGGTTTGGGGATTAGGAAAGCGATCCATATTAACAGGATTGGCCTTGCTAAGTTTGTTTGGAGACTGAATAGAGATAAAGGAAGTGACTGGGCTTCGAGTGTTAAAAGGAGATATTTTAAGAGTATAGATGAGCCTGTGTTGGAAATTAAAAAAGGGCTTGGATCTATTAACCTTCGTGCTATTAGGAGTGGATTGTAGCTTTTTCATGAGGCTTCGGCTTGGATCCCGGGGACTGGAGATACCATTCGGGTTTGGTATGGTGATTGGACGGGGATTGGCCCACTTAGAACTTTCATCTCGGGTCCGCTGGGTAAGGAGGAAGAGAGTATGAAACTTAACCGGATGTTTGGGGACAATGAGGATTGGAACACTAATATTCTCTCTATCCATTTACCCCCAATCTTGTATAGTGTATTAGGGCGGTTCCTAGAAGGGAAAATTCTTCTATCCAAGACATAAGGAGATGGAAGGGAACCGCTGATGGTGATTTTAATTCAAAAGCGACTTATGATATCATCCAAAACAAGATCAAGGATGAGAAGATTGGTGAGAAGAATTGGAAATGGATATGGTCAATTAAGTGCAATCAAAGAATTAAATTATTTATGTGGACTTGTAATCATAATCGACTTCCGACTAAGGAATACATATTCCTTAGAAAGATTGTTGACTCCCCCGATTTGCCCGCGGTGTGGTTTGGAGAATGAGTTTGTGGACCATGTGCTTAGAAGCTGTTATGTAGCTAAGGAGCTATGGAATAAAATTGGCTTGTATAATCAATTACCGGAACTGATTGGCAGTGACTTTGCTTTTTGGTTAAGGAAAGGAGCTAAAAATGGGAAGTTATATGGTATTGGTAGGCTGCCTTGAGGCACCTTATTTAGCTTTGTTTGTTGGGTACTTTGGACATTAAGAAATAACTTCATTTTTTCTCCTGGGAAGCCGCTTGTGAACACTTTAGAAGTTAGCATATCAAAAGCCTTAGAATTCTATGTTTTAGGCTCCTGCGGCTTTAAGGAAAATAATACAACTTCTGTATTGGTTTCTTGGAATAAGCCGTCTAGGGACTTCATGAAATTGAACGTAGATGGGTCGCCTTATGGCAACCCGGGTAGAAGTGGAAGCGGGGGTATTATTAGAGATCATACCGGGAAGTGGGTTGGAGGCTTTAGTAGAAATTTGGGTATTTGTTCTAACAACGTGGCGGAACTTTGGGCACTTCGTGATGGGTTTATAATGGCTATTGAGCTTGATATAACTAAACTGGAAGTTGAACTTGAAGGAACCCAAGAGGGGGGGTGAATTGGGTTTCTAATAAATCTTGTAAACTATTTCCAAATTAACCAATGATAGTGCAAGTTTAACAAATGCTAAAGCAAAAACCCAATCAACAAGACAAAGGATTTAGAGTGGTTCGATTCACTTAGAATCTACATCCACTACCTTGAGCCGCACCCAAGGATTTCAACAAACTTCACTAAGAAGATGCCCACACAAAGTAGGACTTTACAATTGTGGCTAACTCACTAAGAGTTTTACAAACACAACCACAAACAAAAGCTCACTAAGAACTTGCCCACACTAAGTAGGTCTATTACAAAATTAACCCTATCACTAAGAAAGGGAATAAGATGGAATTCAATACAATGAAGTTCACTCTTCTAAGTGAAAGATATAATACCTTTGAAGTACAACAATTGTAGCTCTTGAACATAAGAAGCTCACTCTTTGTCTTGCTTTTATAAAATGCACTTGAATCATCTAGATCATTTGCAATGAAGTGCTTTTTTCTTTTGAGAGTGTTTTGGCTTGATAAGAAATCAATATAACTTTGTTGTGCAAGCCTTGGAATGTTTCTCTAGCTTTGGAGTATTTATACATTTCAAATTTGGCTGAAAATCGAGTCTCCAACGGTCAAAAAAACGGCTAGTAGAAACAGAGTTCGGTTGACCGAAGCTCGAACTCGGTGCACCATGCTGAGGGTCGGTCGACCGACCCAGGGACCTCGGTCGACCGAGTTCTTCACAGTGTACTCCTTGTTTTGCTTCGGTTGATCCGAGGCAAAACTCGGTTGACCGACTTTCCGGACTTTCAAAGATGATTTTTAAACACTTGTTTTCAAGTCTAATGAAGTCTAAAAGGTTTTCCCAAAAGGTAACACATAAGAACACTTGGAAAACTTTTCTAAAAGACTTAACTATGAAATCAAAGGCTTTTTGTATAAGAACACATGTAAAGATCATTTCGAAACTTAAGCCTTTTGAAAACGTGTTTATGAAAACATGTATGCAAGACTAGAGTGAAGAGCTTATGTTCATTTGAGCATTGGTTAGAGCTTAATGATAAAGACCAATAAAGACAAAGCTAATCTAACCAACCTAAGTCTTCAATCTTCAATCTTGAAAGATAAGCCTTGAATAGTATGTCTTTGAATCTTGAACATGGCTTGATTGAAGTACTTAGAGCTTCCATATTGAGTTCCAATATTCTATCACATAGATGAAAACATTAGACACAAACATCAAGTGTTTGTCCATTATCAAAAACCGAGTTCGATCGCCCTTAGGGCTAACAGAACTTGATGCAACAGTGATTATTCAGCTTGTCCTACGTGCAGATATTATGATTCATTATCTATCTACTCTTATATTTGATTGCAGGTAGTTGCTCGTGATGATACCAGGGACTAGGATCACTCATGTCTACAGAGAAGCTAATGTGCTGCGCAGATTGCCTTGCGAAGCATGGAGCTTCCTCTTTATCTACTGCTTTTGTGTCTTTCCTTTCCATCCCCTCTTTTGTTAGCCAACTAGTGGCGAGGGATACCCATGGAGCTTTTTATGCTATAAATGTTTGTAATGAATCAATTTGTATTTTGGATCCTCCTTGATCTGTTAATATAGTCATTTAATTCACCCAAAAAAAAAAAAAAAAAAAAAAGCCGAGTCGCGCTGAATCAATTGTGATTACCCCCAATAACCCAGTATTCACTTGGACATTGTCATGTCCCCCCTCAAATACACACACCAAGTATCACAAACACACAACAATTCCTCAACAGAAACCAACAGAAATAGGAAACCAAGGCAGAAACAAATCAGCTCCAAGAAATATATATTAATAAGATCAACTTAACACCTCAGAATGGTGATTACAATGTCAAAATGATAAGGAAACAGAAACCAGACCATCTGCCATTGATATATAAATATATGTTTGTGTAATGGAACAGCCACTATCACCTAGTGTTTTGATTACAGCATAAATAGAACAACTAATTAATAGTACTTAGTTGTTCATCAACTAACTTCAATCTAATCCCACTAATAGATAATAAGGAACATGGAATAGAAGTACAGAAAACAAACTCAGAAGTGATGCCCAAAGCTGCGATGCACACCAACAGTTCAAGGGAGAAAGAATGGATGTGGCCTTTGGGAATAAATATCTGAACCCCCTTTGATGGAACAACGATCAATAGACAGGGAAACTCGAACTAGCTGCAATCTCCGTTCCCGACCATTGCAAGCAATAATCTGAGAAGGCAAGGCAACCAGTAATTCAGCGACAGAAGGGGAAAATCTGAGGGAGAATAGAGTGAATGAATTTCAAGGGAGAAGAAGAAATGGAACTCACAGATGAAGAAGAATGGTTGCTGCCACTTTGGGGTTAATTTTCTGAATATCTTTCAATGCTGAACCTCCTGCCTTTTATACCTAGGGTTGCCCTTCCTAGGTGAATCTCGTCCCTCCACATCACCCCCTTGCTGACATTGTCAGAAGATCGACAGTGTGCACAACACTCCCTTCATCGACGGTGGAGCTCAGCAAAAAGCATCCACAACAGCTTCCCTTTTTTGCTCGAAGCTTGGCTATTTAGGCAAACTCCAAAACCGTGCCGTTTAAGGCTTAGGTAATTAGATTTAAATAGAACGACGTAGTATTTGGCATTAGGCTCTGATTTCCAATTGCAAGCCCTAATCCCAATCCTCTCTTCATTAACTAACAACTACCTTTCCCTCTTTATTTACATTTGAAAATCTTTCTTGTATTTTGCAGAATCTGACAGACATAGTTTGTTGGATTAGGCGATGCACATTATATATGTATGAAACTATGGTAGCATCTAAAACAAATGCCAAAATCATAAATTTAGTTCCAAAATATTTTAAAACACGTAAGTTGGGCCTTTTTAACTTTTTGAATCTTGTAACATTTTACCATCTGTTAATTAGGTATTTCTATTAAATTTTGTGTTGGTCAATGATTAGTCAAAAGATAATTTCGAAAGATCAAATAATCTCACACCCTCTCCCTCTACATCTGACCCAGTCCATCCCCCTCTCTCATTTCCCACAGATCAGTGACGGATCCAGGACTACAGAATACTGGGGGCACACGATACTAGTAAAGGTTTTGGAGAGTTTCTATTTTATTAGCGGGATCACTAAAAAAAATTATGTATGAATTATCTATACATTTATTATCTAAATGGAGTAAAATATAACATAAATACTATATATAAAAAAAAATCACAGTGCTAGAAAGCTACATCCGTCAACGCCCCAATAATCTAACCCCCATCTTCCTTCTTCCTCTTCCTCAAGACCCAATTTCTAGTTTTGAGGAAGAGAAAGAAGAGATTGGGGGGGTCTTGAAGGGAATAATTAACCTGTGTTCTTCCTCGGTCCAAGTTATAACTTTCTCTCTCTTTTGATCACAAGTTCTTCCCCTTTTCCTAATAAAGGAATCAAACTCCATCGTTTCTATTACTCACACAATTCCATGATCAAAATTCACCAAATAAAATAGAACACAAATTTCAGCAAGACTTGCAACTAATCTTAGAGGACCCAGATTAAAATAACAATTCTTGCTCACCCAAGAAGTGAAAATCGAAGCTTGATGTCTATATGTAGTATGAGAGAGATTTTTGACTTATTTTTGGACTGGAAATTTAAGCTACAAACAAGTCTCTAAGATCCGAGAGAGGCAAAAGAGACTAAATTTAATTAACCAGCCGAATCCACAAATCATAAAATGTTACAAGGTTTGTAATCAACCTACAAGTCGTAAAATGTTTGAAGACTAAATTTACAATTTTGCAAAATCAAAATTGCTCAAAAGAGGATCAAAATACAACCAGAATTCCCAGGCAGAGTTCAGCTAGGTAATTGTAGAGAAGACAATCAGTCCACTACAAGGTTTAAGGATCCAAGTTGGGGTAAATCCCTATTGGTGATAATTTGTTTAGTAGCTTGACATGGTTCTATTCTATGGAATCAACTATCACAAAAATCTCAAAATTGTGTGCCATTGCTCAACAGAGTCCAATGAAATTGTTCTTCAAATTCTTAAGAATTTCTATTCATCTACATCACATGACCATAGAAATAGACACAATTGAAATAAAAATTGCTATTCATCTCCATAATTAGCTTATTAGGTTGCAAATATACTGCTTAGATCGGGTCTCAAACTGAAATTCTACTCTTAGTCTCAAACCATTCTCGAATTGAAACCAACCGGATTTTAGATGATTTGATTATTCAGATCTCATATACAGACTCAATCCAAAATCAATTTGAAACTCACTTTGAATTTCAAACCAAATCAAACCTTAGAACTAATCCAAGTACAACTCTAATTGCATGTCCCATTAAAGTGGAAAACTACTGCTTGAATCTGTACTTTTAATCATACAAAATCAGAATTTGACTTTATCCAAACAAAATTAACCATCTCAGAATCAATTCAAAGCATTCATAAATGTTCAAGTAATCACACTATAATGAAACTGCATACTATATCATAATTCTATTCAGTAATTTTTCTTCCAATTCTGCCAAATGGAAGCAATTATATAGGCAACAAAATTTTGACAACATTTCCAACAATTATATATAAGAGCATTACAGCCAGGACATAAGAAAGTGAGAGGAGCAGAATTGAATTACCCAATTAACTAGCAAAATACTAATCAAACTGCCTATGAAAAGCTACCAAAAATTAAAACTTCTCACTTTGTATACTCTGTACTAACAAATTTTTAATACCTTTAGGCTTTATCAATCCAGAAAACCTGTCTGACGAAACACGGCGTTGCGAACTTGACGTAGATCTCTACCTTTGAGAGTTCTCCCAACGCCTTCGAGAACGGAGAAAGTAGTTTCCGGAGACCTAGCCGCGGATCCTCTAGCAACGATCTCGTGCGGCGGTAGCATCTCATCATCGGCATCATCAACATCTACGTCAGCGAGTAACGAGTTCCTCGGTTTTCTCGGCATTATCGGTACGTTCACTGGTGCCGACTGTTGAAATTTCCTCATCGGCATCGATTGCGAGTAACCGTTGAAGTTCTGTGGCTTCGGAATTGCAGGAATTGGCCTGGAAAAAGACGAATTTGGAGATATCGACGACGATGCTGAGCCTGAAGATTTATGAAACGGCGAGGAGGAAGGTGAGAGCGACGGATTTCTGTAAAGCAGCGGATGGTTAGGGTTCCGGTGGTGGTCCTCCGGCAATGCAGCAAGTATACCAAACTTCTCCGACTGTCGAAATGGCTTGCGGAGCGAATTCTCACTCACCGGCTGTGGAGATGACCGATTCTGCTGAGGCTCGGTGGTGAAGTCTCCAGTCCAGAAGACATCGTCTTCGTTAAGCTCATCGCCAGAAGCGGCGGAGCTATTATCACCGGAGGCGGAGAGAGCGGTGACGCCGCCTGTTTTAGACGGAGAGAAAACTCCGAGGAATCTATCGGAGGACGGCGATCGGCGATGACGGTAGTTTGCGCTAGCGCCGCCGTTTTGGTCCATCTGAAGTGATAGATAGCGAAAGCTAGAATACTAACCACACTAGACTGTCTGGAATTCTTTTGCTCCGAAAGGAAATGAATCTCATTATCAGGTGAAACGAGGATTTATAGTAGTAATTGCTACTCGAACAATCGGAGCCCTTGGAGTGTGGAGTCGGAGGTCCAATCAGAGGATTGGACAATTAAATAACTTGTAGTAACAATTATTTTAAATTAATTTATCTTACAAAATACAAAAATTAATATACGTGAATAGAAATTATTAGCCATTTTGGTCATCAAATTATTTTGGAGAAACCACTTTCATCTTTTTTTTATGTCAAAGATTTTACAAGTAGCCATTTTTGTCCTTCAAATAATTGTCTAAAGGCCGTCAAAATTGATGACGTGTCCAAACGGCTCTCAGATTACCTCTCTCCTATGTTAGGAAATAAATCATCTTCTAATTCTATCCCACAATCAAATACGAAACGAGAAATTTTATCTTGGTAGATGAGTAAGTTTAAAACTTATACTTACACCAATGAGTGTATTACACATACGATAAAAAGTCAATTCTCTTTCTTGTGAGTTTGCACTTTTGTCCTACGTGTATTGTATTCATTGGTTTGGATATAAGTTTTAAACTTACTCACCTACCAAGATAAAACTACTCAATACAAACAAGGAAAGCGATAGCGTGACACAAAGATTTATGTGGTTCGGTCAACTGACCTACATCCACGGGTAAGACGAGCACATACTCTCATTATAACTGAGAAACAAGAATACAATTGAGATTCCTCCAATTCATTAGCTTTCCCTCGCCTTACTACTCCAAACAATATATATATATATATATATATATATATATATATATATATATATATGAGTAGTAACTTTTAGCTAAAAGGACTAGGAGTTCACATAATTAGTAATTCACCTAACTACTAATTCTTAACGTAATTAGTATCCAATTAGGAGTCCGCCTAATTAGTAATTTACCTAATTACTAATTTTTAACCTAATTGATATCTAATTAGTACTCCAGTGAAACCGGATCAATCCTCCACCCTTCCAATTCAAACGTCTAAATTTAATCATTTTGATTTGCTTTACTTGTACACCAACCACACTATATTTTTATCTCTTTCAGTAACACCTCTTATAATCCAAACCTCTATCGCAAGTGCGCTACACCTCCCAATATATCTCTTTTCCATCTCCCATCTCGACGGGTCTATTCCATCTTTGGAGGACATACATAAAAAAAATTTCACCTGTGTTAACGATTTCTGGTGATGATGACTAGAATTATATAGAACTCTGAGTTGACAATTGGTCGATCTTCAACTGGAGAGTAACGCCAAATTCTAGTGTAGCAGTGTTGCGTTCCCACCTTGGCTTAACCAATCGAAAAAATCCGCTTTCGATTATATTCAACACTCTCCTCCCATCTCTATCGAAATTGATTAACCAAAACAACTATTCTTCTGTTCTGAACCTCGCTCTGATACCAGTTGTTAGGAAATAAATCATCTCATAATTCTAGCCCACAAGCAAATACAAACAAGGAAAGCGATAATGTGACACAAAGATTTACGCGGTTCGGTTAATTTACCTACATCCACGAGTAAGGCGAGCACATACTCTCATTATAATGGAGAAACAAGAATACAATGGAGATTCCTCCAATCCATTAGCTTTCCTTCGCCTTACTACTCCAAACAATATATAATGCACATACATATAGGAGTAGTAAACCTATAGCTAAAAGGACTAGGAGTTCACATAATTAGTAATTCACCTAACTACTAATTTTTAACGTAATTAGTATCTAATTAGGAGTCCACCTAATTATTAATTTACCTAATTACTAATTCTTAACCTAATTGATATTTAATTAGTACTCCGGTGAATATGGGGCCAAAACTCAACATCCTATAGGGGTAAAGAAGGAAATTCCAAAGTAAACTAAGTGCCTCCCTTATAAAGCCCGTCATTCCCACCCATATCAGCCCCGTTCTCATGTTCCCTCAATAATTGAGAACAAGAAAACCCTAGAAACCTAAATTTTAGGATATTCTGAACATAGATAGTTTATCCATCTTCAATTCATTTAATTTCTTATGAAATGAAAAGAAACCCTAAAGTCCATGAAGATTCCAGAAAGGCAAACAAAAAACAATTTTAAAAAAGGCAAACCAAAAAAATTGTTTCAAAAGGCAATGAAAATGAATTTCAAGATCTTAAGCTTGATTTCACTCCAAGGCTGGACCCATTTTCAAACTGCAATGTTGTGGATCTACAGTACCTAAAAAACTGCATGGACCAAAATTAACCATAGTAGGAGATTCAAGGTAAGAATGATTGTATTCCTATTGAAATGAACTACTTCCTATTTGTTAATATTTTTTCTTAATTTGGAATTTCCATCTTTACCCTTACAATAGAGAGAAAATATGAAAGCTGTTTGGATACGTATTCAATTTTGACGGCTTTTAGACAATTATTTGACAGAACGACAAAAATGGCTGCTCCTAAAATCTTTGGGGACGAATAAAGTTAAAAAAAAAGTTAAAAATGATGAAAGTGACTGCTCAAAAATAATTTGATGACCAAAATTACTAATAATTCACGTGAATAGAACACTCATTTTTATTAGGTTGAAAATTGTCTGTACTTGTGCATGTCTTTTTACTTGTGCATGTCTTTAATCATGTATTTCACCAATCAGAATTCTCGCTATTTGGACATTTCAATTATATATTTACATGATAAATTGTGATTGGTTTGGGATATTAATAGAGATATACACAGGGACATATGATTTTTTTCCTTTTATTAGACTCGAATTTAAAGTGTAGGAAACTGGTACATTATGGCTCCTATGCGGAACGAGGTAAGTTTTATACGTGTAAAACTTTATTCTCGTCTGTCGAATTAAAATTTAACGGTTAATAATGATTTAAAATAAAAATTTGTAATGAGTATTTTTAAGAATATATATCATATTTTATGCTCTCAAAATATTTGTTCAGAAGCGTTCTGTACATACAAATTTTTTATTATTTCGCATCGGATCTGAAAATGGGATGGGTAGAATGAAACCCGGGTGTAAAAAAGGTAAATTAAGTGGTGGAACAAATGACGTAGCGATGGGCCGCGTATAGTAATGATGGGAGTGATGGTGGAGAGTCAGACGTCTTGTCTCATTGGCAGAAAGAAGAGGAACGTCTTTTGTGGGACCCACTCGTCCTTTTCATCAGTTGTTTTCTATTTTCTTTTCCTATTTTTGCCAGTGGGGCCAGCAATGCAACACATCGGAAAAGAGATAATTCTATTGTGGATCTGGGCTATATGTGGTGTCATAGATCATTTGGTCCACATTGAGATATATCACTTTTTTTATTAAATAATTAAAAACACTCTCTCTTTTGGTGCAAGTAAAGAGGTTTTTTTTTTATTATTAAAAGAGGTAATGTGGCTCAATGTGGACCAAATGAATGATGACCCCATATATAATCCAAGTCCACAACAAAAAATTTCTCGGAAAAGAATATCTTTATCTGAAGCAGGGAAAATCTTAATGGCTTAAAATAAAGAGAAAATAATAACCGTTGTCCACATCTATTTTATTTTCGACTCGATAATCTAATTTATTTTTTTGTAATAAAAAATCTTTTAACAATTTACCGACAGATCAGAAAATATTTTTCATCAAAATATGATGAAATCTGTCAACTGTGACTGATGATCTTTCAAATTTTCTTCTACCACATATAACTATAGATTTAATTAAACGATAATCCAGTTTCTCTTAAAGAAAAAAAAACCATTAAGTAATCTATTGGGTCAAGTTGAAAACCATTGCCATATTCTACCGAGGTTCAATAAAATGTCCAATAAAAATAATTATCTTATTACATTTACACAAAAAAAAATTTATTACCGACAAACACACCATTTTAGTGGATAATTTCTTTACACATGGTTTAAGAAAAAAAAATCTGGTTCTATCTCTAATTTAAAAGGAAACAAATTATTGTAATAGTATAATTGTACTACACGAAAGTACTAATAGACTCACATGTGAAAATTTAATTAGTGAAAAAAATAAATAGTAGGAAAAAAATGTCCAAAGTAAAAGTTTGAAGGGCCATTGAAGCAATTGTACTCATAGAGATGTAGAATGTGCTAAATAGTACAAATCATAAACCTTTAAGGGATCACAAGGTCCTTAGCCCAGTGAGGCAACGGTCTGCTTACGACCTTAAGGTCGTGTGTTTCGATATTCTCTCCGTGCATTGAACATGCTTTAAATTGTCTCCCTTTCTAGAGTTATTTTCTCCTCCTCTTGTGAGGTGTTACTCTCCTCTTTGAAGTGTACGTCCGTTTGAGCTTCAAAAAAATAAAAATAAAATAAACCTTTAAAGGGGAAATAATACACTTTAAAAGAGAGAGAAATCCCCAAATACCGCATATTTATCTAACAATTATGATATAGACCTGGATTACCAAGTGGTACCACTTGGTCCACATTCAGCCACATCACAGTTTTGATTAAAATAATAAAAATACTCCCCCTTTTGGTGGGACTTTTTGAGGCGTTTTTATTTTTATTTTAATCAAAACAGGTGATGTGACTGATTGTGTGCCAAGTGATCTTCAACCTCACATATAGCCCAGGTCTATATCAAAAATTTTCATATTTATCTCGGTTTGAATTTGATGGGGAAGGAGTGTTTTGCTAACACTTGTGGTACACAATATCGACATATTTATTCTTAATATACTATTCAAATAGCTATGAATCATTGTTCTCCACAGCTATTGATGAATAATGTCCATCTTACTTAAAAAAACTCAAGCCAATAAATTAAACTAATTCAAAGACTTAAGTTGTATCGAACTACTATTTTTATTTATCCAAAACTTTCAAAGAAAAGTTGGGAGTTCAACTTCCTTTTAGTGCAAAGAAATATTATCTTATGTCGGTAATAATTTTTTTTCCCAATTTTTCTCATTTGGTAAAAAATGATATGTATTAATCACCTACGAATATATTATAAAGTGAGAATCAAAATTCTCTATAACGAAACCTCCTTTAGAGTATTTCTAACAATTTATACTTTTTTTTTTGTTTTACCCGTTTGGGGGCATCCGGTATCCACCGACAACGTGGTGACTACATCCGGACTCGGCCTCACAGTTGGCCCGCAGCGTTATCGCTCAACGGGGGAGAGCCTGGCCCATACTATTCTTAAACGATGCTCTCAGCCGCGGAAAATCCCGCAAGTGTCGAATTCCACCAGTGGAAATCGAACCCTCGTCAACGGCGTCAGCTTAAGCAGCTCCAACCAGCTGCCCCAGAGCTCGGGGTTAACAATTTCAGTTTGTTCATAGGATATGCAATTTTATTTTAATTTCTGTTTCTTAGTTCTATTGGTATTCTTATTTTTTCCTGTTGAAGTATTATTATATTTTTTTTGCTCAATTGCATATAAAATGATGTCTTAATGACATAAATTTATCATTAACTATTATTTTAATAGTTTTGTCAGATTTTCTGATCCGTACTACGATACTCGTATTTACAATTTTTTATACATTTTTGTTTGCAAATCAAATTTGTGATCTTCTTTTTTTTTGAGAAAATCTGACAAATTTGTGATCTTCATAACGTTGGTATGAGGTACTAATCCTTTCAAAGTATCCTGTGCCTAAGGACAATCTCGCTCCGCGTGAAGGAATATCTCGACCGTCATTTCACGCAGTTTGCAAATACTATTTAGAATACTCATTCTCCAAAACAAAAGAGCCTTGGTCTTTAGGGAAAATTCTGATATGGACCGGATCCATATGAATCATGTGGTCCAGATTTGGCTACAACACTGCAGTTGGCCAAATCTAAACCGCATGGTCTAGTGGACCCGGTTCATATCAAAAGTGTTCGGTCTTTAGTCGTTCCCGTCTTCCGAGCTAGACAAGAACATCAATATCAGTTGGGGTCGAAAAATTGTAACAGTATATCAAATTACATATAAAAAGCTGCAAAAAAAAAAATTTGGGGATGAACTTATCAAATATTTAAAACTACATATAAAATTTACTATATCTAGTAGTATTTTTAAAAATCTCGGGGGGTGACTGCCACCTCCGCCCCCCTTAGAATCATCCCTGATCAACATTCACCTGATATAAATTCCGAAACGCTGATGACGAGCTAAAAGTATCAATGACGTTAAACTCCCAAGAATCAACATCCCAAAAAGTAGGGGTGGAAGTGAGTTGAGCCGACTCGTGAGTAGCTCACAATTCGATTTCATATTTGGCTCGACGAGCTCAGCTCATGAGCCGAGATTTTTGGCTCATCTATATATATATAACAAAATAGCCTCACATACCCTTTAAAAAAGTAGCCACACATCTTATCAAGCAAAATAAACAAAGAAAACCCTAGAAATCTCTTATAATCTTCTCATCTTATCAAAGTAGAAGAGTTATTGATTCATATTGAGCTTCTTTGCCCGAAAGCAGTTCAAACATTGAGTTGTGAAGGGAATTGACTCGACTCACTTATGACATTAAGAGAAACCCAAAGTGTATTACTACTTGTCTTTTATTACTGATGATAATTAATTATTAGTCTACAGAATACTATTTTTATGACAATACTATATTTTTATCTTTTCAGGTGAAAAAACATGCCACAAAATCAAATTGCTTATATAAGAAGACTTTTGAGACTTTTGCCATTTAATAATAAGAATTAGAATATTTGGTAGCTAGACTTTTATTGGTTTACATTGGTTTAATTTTATATTTTGCTAAGATTTTATATTTTTTTTACCAGAGTCTTTACATATTATAATTAGTTTAGAGATATAAAACTTATATTATATGTCATTGTGCTAATAAAATTTATTGATTTATTTTGTATAAGTTGGATATTAAATTTATATTATAAGTCACTATATTTTTTCTAAAATATTTGTAGATAAATGAGGTGAGCTGCGCGTGTGAGTTACTGATGAGCTAAGTTTGAACTGAAAAAATTAACTCACATCAAATATGAATTGAGCTATGAACTAGACAAAAGTAATGTGAGGTAGAGCTTTGAGCTAGCCAAGCAAATAAGAGAGCAATTGCCAGAGTTAGATTTGGCTAATGTTTAACCGAATTAGTCATTAGTCATTACTAATATTATTTTTTAGATTTATCCAAAGAAAGTTAAAAAAAAAAAAGAAAAGAATAGGAAAAAGACTTCCCCATAAAAAACACAAACCTTGATTCACGTGTCAACTCAACCTTCCGCTAGGCGCAACATAGCAAACTGGTATTACTATCGTCTTAAACGCCACGTTTATCAGAGAGTCATTCATCACGTGAACTCGACGGAAGATATTTACCGAACTGACCAACACCGGCGGCGAAAAACATAGCTTTCCGACCATCCTCTTACCAGATAGCCTTACCTCGTTAAACACTCCTCTGCAGATCTCCTTCATCGCTGAATTCGATTCCCGTCGCAGCCATGATCACAACGGTAAATCAATATCAATCCTCTCTCAGCTTTATCTTACAGTACACTGATGAATTCAATGTCCTTTAACTGATTTTTCGATACTGTTTATGTTGTGCAGTTATGCAATACAAATGATTCTCTTAGGTTCTTACTATTGTATGATTTAGTGGCCGATTGGAATTTTTTTTTTGTGTAGTGTCCGATTGGATTGGTCTGGTATGATATTGCTAGTCTCAGTCTCAAACCAAAATCAGTATTATTTTACAATACAATTGATTCTCTGTGATTGGTACTATTGGATGATTAGGAGTCTGATTGGATTTGGTATAGTATGATATTTCTGGTCTCAGTCTCACACTAGTCTCAAACCAAAATCAGTCTTCTTTTGTAATACAATCGACTCTCTTTGATTGTTAATATTGGATCTTAGTGTCTGATTGAATTGGGTCTAGTCTAAGATTTCTGGTCATAGTCTCTGACTAGTCTTGAACCAAACTGTTTATATTTTGCAATTTTGCAATACGATCTATTTTCTTGATTCTTACTATTGTATGATTTAAGTGACTGGTTGGATTAAGTCTAGTATGAGATTTCTTGTCCTCAGTCTTAGATTAATCTCGAATCCAATTAGATTTCTAGTTGCAGTTTTGCAATGATTCTCTTGATTCTTACTATTGGATGATTAATATTGATTTGATCGGATTATGCTGCAGCAAAGAAGTGGAGCGGGGTTATCACAAAGCCCTAGGTCCCCATCTTCACAAGCGCCGTATCTATCAGTATCAGTGACTGATCCTGCTAAAATGGGTAATGGAGTTCAAGCCTATATCTCATACAAGGTCATCACTAAGGTTTGTACAGTCAATCCTATGAGTAATTATGAATTTTAGGGATTACTAGTTGAAGAGGATTTGCAAAATTTGGTTAATGTATTTGGATTGGCTTTTTGTTTAAGAATTTCTATCTTGTCGATTGAAAAAATGAATTATTTGTGAGAAGAGATGTGGGGCACAAAGTGACAAATTTGTGTTGGAGACTGCAAAAGTGGTGCACAAATGCACAATCGATTAATTTCTCGGAAGAATGATTGCATGTGGTTATTTAGAAAGATCATAGGGTTGTTTTGGTTGATAATGCGTATAGAGATGAAGTACTGTTCAATGAAGTCCCAGCATCTGAAAGAAGTTAGCTTTATATTGTTTAATTGGGGTGCTTTGGATTATCGAGTTTTGTTGATTGTTTAAATATATTGGTTTAAGTTATGTTATCTATCAAAATGGTTCTTGTTTTTGCAGACAAATTTGCCCTGAGTATCAAGGGCCAGAAAAGATTGTTATTCGGCGTTACAGTGATTTTGTTTGGTTACGTGATCGAATTTTTGAAAAGTACAAGGGTATCTTTATTCCTCCTCTTCCAGAAAAGAGTACAGTAGGTAATAAGTGCTCTGCTTTCGTCTCCTTCCCCTTGCATCAGCTGCATAATTATGAACTACATACGGGTGTCTATTGTGTATTAAGATAAAAAAGGGAATGATGAGAGGGTGCTAAGAAGTTGAAATATTCTAACAGAGTTTAATGAAATTTCTCTCCCTCAATTTTATTTTTTAGACTTTTCACTTTAGTGTGTGAATAAAGTTCCAGCTTGTTCTTTATTAAATCTTATACAAGCCGAACCTATATTGTCAAATGTTTCTATTTCTGTGAATTGCTTGGAATTTATCACTTGTACTGCTAATGAAGCCAATAACTTGAAAACATAATACTAATATATGGAACCTGGGTTAATATGAGAGAGTATTAATATATGAGGCAACTGCATGAAGAATTAAATGAAAGATAATCATTTTTTTACTCGTGGCGCATGAAGCTCATATGCTTGGGCACAAGGACATATTTTATCCCATTAGTCACCAATTGAATCTCCACATTTCCATTTCTGAGTTAGCTCATAAATGTAAGGAGAAAGAGAATGGATGTGAAATGACTACCGTGGATGGGTGGAATAATTAGTCATTAAGGGTTAGGTGGTAAAACGGATAGGGTATAAAATCAATTTGGGTTGGAGAAATTACTTCTTCCATACATTTCATCTAAGAACCATCTAGTTCCCATTCTCAAGAAAACAAATTATTTCATAAATCAATCATCTCAGTGTTTTGCAGCATGTTTTTACTGCTATAATATGTACTAGTATGGATAAATTTTGCCAACACGTTATATATTTTTTTTCTATATTAGGTGCCTCTGCCCTATGTAAGAACCACTAGGTATCTGAAACATTACCTTTTATGCAATCAAGTCTAACATTTTTCTTCCTTGGGCAGAAAAATTTATGTTTAGTGCTGAGTTCATTGAAATGAGGCGTCAAGCACTGGATGTATTTGTTAACCGTATAGCTTCTCATCACGAACTTCAGCAAAGTGAAGACCTGAGGATCTTTCTGCAGGCAGATGAACATGTAGTTTTTCTTTAAAAAAAGTTTTTTTTTGTTGCGCGCACACAATGTATTCGCACAGTTTTCACCTCCGAAATGGTAACTTAAAGGTTACCAATTGAGAAAGATAGTGAGTTTTATATTTCTACTTGGGCGATTTTTCCAAAACTGGACAAGCATTTATAAGATTCTCAATGTTATTTTTAGAAGATCATTATGAAAGTCCTTCTAGACAGGACTGCATATGAGACACATACTTTCTCTTAAAAGGAATATATATTCTTGTTAGATGTTGAATCTTAACTTCCTTTTTTTGGAAGGGAGAAATAGTATTTTGGTTTGCAACCCGTGAATATATACCAGTGGTAAGATTTCTAGCTTCTATGAAAACTTTTCTCAGATGAAATGGTGCAACTCGCTCTAAAAAATTATTATATTTCGGAAAAGACGAAAACTTTTTCATCTTTAGATAAGCCTGACTATTTGAATACTGGCAAGATATCTGTAGTGGCTAAAAAGGTCTTTTGACTTTTGATCTTTCTCCCTTTAGCGGACATTTGCGAACCTCATCTAACTCATGTATTATGTGTGCGCACATGTATCTTTATTTATTTTGCTCCTTTTTTCTCTTCTCTTTCCCTCCAAAACACTTCTCTAATATCACTTGATTGACTGTGTGCAGACAATGGAAAGAGCAAGGTCCCAGGAGACTGGTATTTTAAAGAAGAAGCCAGCTGATTTAATGCAGATTTTCAAGGTACCTCATAACTGAATCAAAATTTCAGTGGGAAAGTAAACTCTTAGTCTGTCCTGTGAATTCTGGAAACAATGAGCAAATGAATGAGGACTGTGTCACTGCAAATAGCAGGACAGTTAAATGTTTTACTCTCTAACAACTTAAACTTCTTAGAGGTACCAAACTAGGAGATCTTTTTTTTCAGTCTTGAGCTGCCACTACGATATTTAAAGTGTATCAAGTGTGCATATTTTGGAGCCGTTCTCTAGCCCAGCATGTAAGGGGGCATGTAAAACGTGTAAATGTCATTCCTCTCTATCAACTTAAGATTTATAAGTGAGGTGGTATTGAGAAATCCTGTGGCTGATTTCTGAAATTGCATGCCGCACATATGTTGTTCACTTGCTATGTAATCTCTGGCAGGACGTGCAATCAATGGTTAGTGATGTTATTCTCGGAAAGGAGAAGCCTGTTGAAGAATCAAATCATGAATATGAGAAATTGAAACATTACATATTTGCGCTTGAAGATCATTTAGCTGAAGCTCAGAAGCATGCATACCGTCTTGTAAAGAGGCACAGAGGTATTAGTGATGTCTGTTCTTTGTAATACTCAATCTGTACTTTGGATGCAAGTTGGATAAGTGCTTACCCTTTTACTCATCTATTGGATCTACGATGGCAAACAAAAAATGTGAAAGAATATTCTGTTATGATCAAATTTCAATTGTACTGATATAGAGAATTTCTTTTAAAGTAGTTAAGAAATGTATTGAAATTGTTTACAAAGTCTGACAGCATTGCGCTTGTTGTCTGTTCCTATGCATTTTATTTTTTATGAGTATAGGTCACTTTCACTGCAATTTCTCTTAATATACACCCCACCTGGCATTATGGCTCTCCCTTTGTGGGGATCAGATTTTACTGCTTTCCAAAATTCATAAAAGTATCTATTGTATAAGAGTAACAAACATGTATCTTACTTTGTTATGTGCTATTTGTTATGATTTGTCAGCAAGTACTTCGAGTTAGTTTTTATGTGAATTGAATCTTTCCATGCGTGTCCTCAGAATTAGGACAATCTCTGTCAGACTTCGGGAAAGCAGTCAAACTCCTTGGTGCTTGTGAAGGAAATGCTCTTGGAAAGGCTTTCTCTGACTTGGGGGCAAAGTCGGAGATAATTTCTATTAAGCTACAGAAGGAGGTAATTGGAAAATATTGCTACAAATTGAACCACTAGCCATATTATCCGAAACTGAAGTTGGTATTTTCGACAATTGTTACTGAAATGCAGGCTCAGCACCTCTTAATGAATTTTGAAGAACCTCTGAAAGATTACGTCCGCGCTGTGCAATCCATCAAGGTGAGTGCTTGATTCTGTTCCTATCGTGTTGAAATATTAAGTATGTGCGTGTAACTTCTTTGCCTAGCTTTTTAAGGCTATTGGCTACTAAGCATGCTCTCAAAAGTTTATATTCTCTTCCTAGTGTTCGTAAACTTACTTTGTTGGTCGCTAGTTTATGAAGACACTCTTGCAAACCTAATTGACTCTTGGAAGTCAAGTGCAGTGCTTCTGCATTTTAATAGTAAATGAAAATGGATGTTAATTCTGTCCAGAGAAAAGAAAATAGCGATAATGGGTCTCAGTAATAATGGTGTGATTTTTTCTTCATTCATTAATTTAATGTCCGTTGTATTTCAATATTTATTAAGGGCTATGGTATCTTGTTTCTGTTAACAGGCCACCATGGTAGAGAGAGCTAATGCTTTCAGACAGCAATGCGAATTGGCTGAAACAATTAAATTCAAGGAAATTGATCTGTAAGTTGCTGCAATTGATATTCCTTTACAATTGTTTCTGAACTAATAAAAAAAGAGAGAAGACGCAGGAAAAAAGGATTTCCCTGATGATTATCTTAGTATGTCTGAATCTCTGTCAAATTCACTTGTTTGTTGCTTTGCTAGTGAACACCACATAGTTATCAAGCAAATAGATGACAGTATTCAAGCACTTTAATGTATCAAATGAAAGCATCGTTAATAACTGTTACTGATGGGGAAATTCAAAGGTGTTTTTCCTGGTTGATTGCCTCGCATAACAATGCAACATTTCCTATATGAATAGGTAGTAGCCTGACTGCATTATATTAGCGTGTGGTGCCTAGCTCTCTCTCTCTCTCTCTCTCTCTCCTGTGAAGAGCGAACTTAGCAACTTTATTGCTCGAGTGACCAATTTGGTTTTAAATTTCATCTCCAGGAACAAATTCAGGTTAACGCGCTCAGAAAAGTTGGCGGAAGCTGAACGGGAATATGACGTGGTTAGTAGTTAACTTGCACAAACATTTGAATGTTGTAGTCTGCAATCTTGTGCTTAACTAAATATTTCATCTATCCCCAGCTTAAGGCTGAAGGTGAGGAAGCAACAAGAAGATTTCAAACAATTGTCCGGCTGATGAATGAAGAAATAGTCCGATTCCAAGAACAGAAGACACTGGATATGGGCCTTGCTTTTCATGAATTTGCAAAGGGACAAGCGCAGCTAGCAAATGATATTGCTGATGCTTGGCGAAGCCTTCTTCCAAAGCTCGAAGCTTGTTCTTCCTCATAACCGAAAATAAAGTACAAGCTCACATTTCACCAGCAAAACTACACGAGTGAGAGAGAGGTAGCTTCGGCTTGTTGTATCCGTTATGGTAAATTTCCTTCTTGTGAAATGTACAGACCCTAGTAGTGAAGAGAAATTAGTTTTAACTTTCTTGGAATATTCAGGGGAAACAGAAATTTATTTGATGTACAAAAGATCCTCCCTGGAAATTTCATCCGTCTTTTGCTCATTACATCTGTATTACCAAGTAAGATCAAGAATGCGTTCTCTCTTTCGCATGACCTTTGGTAACTGTTGCTTGTTTCTATGATGGCATTAACTTCCCGGCTAGATAGTCGAGCCAGGCGGTCATAAGAGTCGAGATTTTCGGTTCTGGCCAGGTTAGGGTGTAGGGTGTTGAGACTCACTTTTTCTCAGCAGGTACCGAACGCATATCTACTGATGGGGTGGTCATAACTCATAAGAGTCGAGATTTTTTGGTTCCTGATTGGTTAGGATATATGGTGTTGAGACTCACTTTTTCTCATCACTATTGATCCAACAACTGAAATTGCAGCTTTGAATCGTTATTTAACTAATTTTGAATATTTATTCACTTAGTTTTGAATGTTCATTTACTCAATTTTTGAGTACTTATTCAAGTGTGATTTCAATTCTTATTTACTTGATTTGGAATACTTATTCATTCAGTTGTTAAATAAATATTTAACTACAATAATTACAATCGTAAGATTGAGAAGATGTCAACTCAACAAATTAGATAGCATCTCACTCGTGTTGAGAAAAGCGAGTTTAATCAATACTATACTTAAGGGTTGAGACTTCTCATTTCTATTGCACAACTGTCGCGTGTTGAATTAACGTGTCAAATTCTAATCGAATTAGTCACGTTAACCTATTTTTTATTCTTTTTGAAAAAATTAATATTAGCATAAACACATAATATCTTATCCAACCACACTTCTTCATCACATCCACATATGACTACTCCCACTCATCTGCCTCCGCTCTATTTTATCTGAAGAAATTCAGAATTGGAAGCCATGGCTACTACCAGTACGAGCACTGTAGCCATTGCCCACCTCTGTCACAAATCCAATGCTTTCACTGTACTGAATTCCCATTTTGGCCCATTCATTCCTTTTTCACCCGCAATTATTACTGATGAAAACAGTAATTTCCTACGTCTTTCGTCAAGCAAACGGAAATTTACCGCAGTCTTGAAGGCAACGGCCAGAGATAGTTCCATTTCACCTATCAAGGATGATGGAGAGGGAGTATCATTGGGGACCTTGAAGCTTCCAGGAAACACTGACCTTGCTAGATTTGAAATTTTGCTTTTCCAGGTTAATGTACTTTTCCCCCCCTCATAGACTTATTACAGGCCGGATGCGAAACAGGCGTTCTAACTGCACGTGCGGAACAACGGTTTGCCGTTGGATGAGTTTACTGACTACTGAATTTTGTTTGGGAGAAATGAATCGTTGTTCGATCACTTGTCCGAGGCTGTATGAGTTAATTTTAAAATAAAATTTAGCATTTAATTTTAAAATAAAATTTAGCAATCAACTCATTAAATGGCAAACAAGTATGGCACTTGCAAACATAACACATGTCTTGCGTATAATTTAAAATCGACTTATTCAAGCTTTCGACTTCTTGATATCCCTGAATTTGAGACAATTGGCACATCAAACAGTGTACCATGTGCATTACAGAGAAGTAAAAGTACACAAAATAGTATTTAGATTACATTATACTTTTTACAACGTATATGGTACTTCATAATGGCTTGGATAAGTAGTGTATATAAGTACGAGATGCATGTGTATGCAATGGACTTGTACCAATTGCGCGCAAACAGTTGAAATCCAATCGTTGCAGCCCCAAGAAGTCCCAAGTCTAAGTTCAATATCGTGGTAGTAGTTCCTTGAAAGAATGATTTTGACATCCTCCTAAGCCCTTTTCAGTTTTCAGCTCCAATCTAACGAGTGATGATTTGAAGAATTTTTGAATTCTCTAAATTAAAGTTACTTTATTAATTTCATCAGAACCAAGTTTGCTCCTATACTTGCTTGTTTCCCACAAAGTATATTGTGCTGGTCAAGAATTCTCTTGTTGTGTCTCTATGCCACTGTTCTTTCATTAGTATTGGTTTTATCAATGTTTTTGAAGTATATTATACAGCTTGATCATTAATCAGTTATTTTATTTTGACACTGACAGTGGGCGAATAGTCTTTGCCAAGGTGCAAATTTGCCAATGCCAATGCCTCTTAAGGTTTGTGCTTACAGCATCTATACTATGTTTCAATTTTTCAGCATAATAAGTTAGTGAAAGCCATGTGAACGAAGACGAGCGCAATATTTCCAACTTGGAATCATAGGTCCCAAGTCGACCCTTTTACCCCTTTCTTGCTAATATAAGTTGAAGAAGAAAAAAAAAAGGTCAGTGAAGCCATAGGAAGAAACAAGATCCTACCTTAAACTGGATGCAATGCATCTTTAGTGACTGCTCGAATGACATTAGGACGTGTTTATCCTACAGGTTGATAAAATTGCTGGTGGAGCTAGAATTGGTTTCATTTCAATTGGAGATGGAGAAACTGAAGTACCTGTGTACATTGATTGCTTAGTATATCCTCCCACTGATAATTCTGGTCCAGTTTTCCGGGCCATCAGAAATGGACCACGAAAAGCGGAGACACCTCCTGGAGAGCCAAGAATCATGAGAAGCCTGCTAGGAGCTCTACAAAAATCTGTGAAAATAGCTCAAGTTTAAACGACAATGATTCACTTCAAATTGTATAATCCATCTTTCGAGTTTCGTAGGCTGCATTTTAGGTGTAATATACTTGAGAACTACACCTTGGCAAATTACTGGTTCTTTTATTTATTTTCCTAATCCTCTTAGAGTTGTTTCTTTAGTTATTTATTTCCTACATGCTTTAGGATTTGCTTTAGAAGTCAGTTTTCCTTTCTTATTTCAGTTTTATTTTATGAAGGTCATTAGATTAGGGGTTAGATTATTATATAAGACTGGCTGCTACAGAAGAAAATTAATTATTTTCAGCATTATTAATTAAATTTCTGTCATTAAGGTGTTTTAATTAGCTGACTGGAGCTGATGATATGCCCGGAAGACGTGATCTTCACCCTTTTTCCGGTGATTGTAACAGAGGAAGAATTGACATGCCTTTTCTGCCAAAAGAAATCATATTCAGAATTCTTCTTTGTCTTCCTGCAAATATACTTTACAGCATCATGAGGTATGTATGCCGAGAGTGGTATAGTCTGATAAATGATCCTATATTTGTTGATGCACACCTCCAAGAGTCACCCGCACCCACTAGTCTGCTTGTCCAATTGGGTTTGCGACGATCTTGTACTTTCTATGTGGAAATTGAGAAGCATGATATTGAGATAATTGATCTAAACTTGTCCCAAGAGGGTACGAGAGATATTAGTTGCTTCTGGCCCCCGGACTATTTGAAATTGAAAACTGCTCCTTATCGAATGGGATTGTTGGAGATTTCCTGTTAAGATATTGACTTCTTGTAGAGGCTTGGTTTTGGTTTGTGACCGGGAAAGATAATGTTTTGCCGTCGTTTATATGTGGTAAATCTTATCTTAAACCAATGCGTGGAGCTCTCTCCTTTAATAGCTACAGTTTCGTTCTGTCGTTCAGCTGGGTTAGTATATGTAGCTTCTTGCAAGAAATACAAAGTGGTTCGTGCATACATACTATTCCAAGGCCGATAGAGATATGTTGTGTGCAATATTAACTTTGGGAGTCGATAAAGCATGGAGAAGCATCCGCATAATCCTCAAGGAGCCTCAGAGAATGAGACTATATTTGGTACTAAGCCCCATTGTGCTGTAGGGTATATACATTGGGCGTGAGATATACTTGTTATTAGCTTGGAGGTTGAAACTGAGAGTTTCATGTATCGGCTGCTCCAAGGGGTGAATACAAATCGAGCTATTGCCCAAACAGAGTCTTACCTCTGTTTCATATGGGAAGTATGGGCATTGATGGTAGTAGAAACAGGAGGAGAGTGGAAAATGATGGCGAAAATAGATTAACTGCAAATATGCAGATGGTTGAAGAAAATTTTGGTATTAAATTATGGTCACTTGGTCCTCGTGGCTTGTTGCAGAATGGTGAAGTTTTGGTGCATGAGATATATGGAAAAAGACCTTTGCTTCTCACGGTAATAATACAGTACTTTCTGCATTATTATCTCGAGAAGCAGAGGTCTGTCCGTCTTGGAAAGCGAAGAATCATGTGAAGCCTTCTAGGAGCTTTACAAAAATATGTGGATTGTGATTTGATTAACTGAGATCTGAACCCGGAAACTCTTTCGACTTTCATTATGAGATGATTATACCAAAGTTACTAGTAAAAAACAAAGAGGTTACAAGTTCATGAGAGAAGTGTATTCATTCTGGCTGATGCACCTATTTTACACCACGAGGATGGATTTTCATCGAACTTTTTGCTGTGTTAATTACCAAAGTTAGCCCCCTCATTTTAAAATATATATAAATTATAAAAAAATTCAAAACATAATTATATACTCAAGTTTTAAGAGTGCGAACAATCATAATATTGAGTGGAGATATGAGCTGAGGAGTTGGGGGCTCAGAGGAAAAGCTTCCTTTTGTAAATGCAACTGTGACATTAAGATCATATATTGTAGACAATAAGTTCTTGAATTGGGGCTGAAAACAAGTGCATGATGAGTAAATAAAAGGGCTTTAATTCGAGTGCGAGCGTGGTTATACTAGCATTAATATATGCTATTAGACCATTGCAACTTGTAATATAGTAGAATGGAAAAAGGAAAGTATGAGGCAAAAATATTAACTCTTTCCTATCAAATTGAATATAAATGGATAGGAAAATAGATATTGAATTTGAGATAGAGTGAGTATTAGTGCTGTGACGTACCGGTTTATTCCTGGACAAAAAATAGAAAAAACGCTTGGATGATTCTTTTATAAAAAATAGTTATATATTGTGTACTCAAATCAAAACAAATCGGACAGTTTGGCCGAGTGGTCTAAGGCGCCAGATTTAGGCTCTGGTCCGAAAGGGCGTGGGTTCAAATCCCACAGCTGTAATTTAACGTTTGTTTTGTTTTTGTTTTCTTTCACCCACCTCAAACTATTTTAACCTTTCTATTTTCTTCTAAATTTATTTTTAAATTTTTCTAATTTATTTTTTCATTTCTTTCACTTGCCTCAAACTATTTTAACTTTTTTTTTGGTGAAATAGAATTATTCATTCACAAATTTCAGATCAAGACTGATAGGAAGGTTATCCGACCAGCCTCCAGTATGTGGATCACAAAATACATAAGGCAATAGGGAATTCAACGGTATATTCCCCGTCCTACAATTAAGTTTTGCCCACTTTACTAAGTTGTGGGCAACCTTATTGCATAGCCTAGACACATAATTAATTAACCAATAATTAATACTCAAGAGCTTAAGCTTGCATTGATCATTAATCACTTTTTCTTGACATTCTTCAGAATCCTTATTTCTTTCTGAGTGAGAAAATCACATTTGTTACCTTTTCTTCCAGTATAACCTTCTCCAAGCTGTAATTTACAGCAACATTGAACTTTTCTCTTTTCTTCTAACTTTATTTTTAACTTTTTCTAATTAATTTTTGTATTTATTTTAAAGTAACTTGCACTAAATTGCTAGTAACAATCATTACATTTTAGGTTTTTGTTACAAACAATTAAAAATATTTTACGGATCACACATTTTAATACAAACGTCAGATTCCGGGCAATTTTACTTGAAAAAAATGGAAAAGGGGTTTAAAACATAAAGATATATTTAAATAATTCAAGGGCAACTAAATTGATTTTCTCAGTGAGATCTCATAATATTCTTGTTAATAAAAAATATAAATTTAATCACTATTTATACCTCTAAGGTATGTTTAAAAAACAACTGTTAACCATTAGGAATTTTAGGTACTATAAATGTCACAAATTATTTACGGGGTGCTATTAGTGCTCAAAAGTGACGGAATACGCCGAGAGGAGGCGGCATTCCCCATGTGCAATTCGAGGGGCAATTTTCCGCATTCAATTTTTTAATTAAAAAAATAAAAAAACTCTCCTCCAACTCAATGAGATCCCGACCGACTGACCGACCGACCCATCTTCATCTTTCTTCTTAAGAAACTCAATTCTAACTCAATTCATGGACTAACTTAGGGGTGAGCACCGAATTCGAATTGGCCAATTCGGTCATTTGAATTCGATTTTTTCATACTTCAAAAAACCGACCGAATTCGAATTCGGCGAATTCACCGAATTGGTGAATTCAGAATTTGGTTTCGACCGAATTGGCCGAATTGGAGCATATTCAGTTTTTAAAAATTCTGCAGAATCAGGTTCAAATTTGAGCAGTTTCTGGTTCACTACAACACCATTCATACCCTGTTTTCTATACAATTTATAATAGTTCATAATCTGTCCAAATGCGACAAAAATTAGCTAAAATCAGTCTAAAAACAGTCCAACATCAGTCCAAAATCAACACAAAACAGCTCCAAATCTGTCCAAAAAACAGTCCCAACTTACAACAACATGAAATGCTAAAAAAGTGTTAAGTAAACTGAAAAACAGTCCCCATTCAAAGTCTTTAAACATCAACTATACTAGATTTGTCGCCAGCCTTGAGCACATCTGCAAAAAGAAAAATAAATTATCAAAGTATCTTACACATAGTAAATATAATTAAATAAATATCACAAATTATTAAATAAATATTACAAATTATGATAGCATACCTAATTCCAATGCTTCAAGATCTTCTAAAAACTCTTCAATATTAATTTCTTCCTTTGATGATCTTAGCCAATCTTGAGCACATAATAATCCTTGAACAATCCTAGGAGTCAAAGAACTCCTAAATTGATCAAGAACACGGCCTCTGGTACTGAATGCTGATTCAGAGGCAACAGTAGAAATCGGAATGGCTAAGACATCTCGAGCCAAGTTGGAGAGAATTGGGAATCTAATACTATTTCCTTTCCACCACAATAAGACATCTAATTTATCATTATCTTCAACATCCTCATCCAAATATTTATCTACTTCAGATTTAGAGTTACCTCCAAGCTCCATTATATTCTTCTTAAATGCCAACTTGTACTTATGACTGAGTGTTGTAGAAGGCTCTCCATCTCTATCATTCGAGGAACTAGATTGAACTTGTAAGATTTTGAACCAGATGTAGGGGCAGCAAGATTGGCACTTCTAAAGTACTCATTAAACATCTCACGTAATGCAGCTTTTTCCTTCCCACAAAGTTCTTCACCATCTGTTTCACCATACATTTCACATAACACAAAACCGAGGTACTCAACTTTATATCTTGGTTCAAGAATAGATGAAATTAAGATTAACATATTCATCTTATCTATCTTACCCCAGTACTTGTTATATTTATCCCTCATAAACTCTGGATCTCAAACTTGTATCATCACTTTTTTTCATATCCCCTAAAATGCTATGAACATGACTAATTTCATTAAAGAAATTGTTTGAAGTCACGTATTTGGTCGCAGAAACATTCAAAATAACCCGATAAAAATTCTTTAAGAATACGACAAAATTCCTAGCATTTATCCAATCAGATCTTGTAGGCAAACTTCCTATGTCAGTAGCCATACTAGATTCCTCTAATCCAAAGCTGTTAAAAGCCCTCTCAAATAGTTGAGCTGTTTCTAACATTAGGTATGTTGAATTCCATCTAGTTGAAACATCCAAACAAAGTAATTTTTTACTTTCAATGTTAGTATGATCAACACACTCTTTAAATCTTTTCAGTCTAGCTGGTGATTGTCTCACATACCTAACCAGCTGCCCGAATTTTATCAACAGATTCCCCAACCATTTTTATGCTACCGGTGACAATTAGATTAGTAATGTGAGCCACACACCTCACATGAAGCCTAAAATGCAATTTCGAGAGTTCAACGAGAAATCGCTGCTTTGGGATAGGTGGTTGTGAACCTTGAACCTTCCTTAGTGAAATACCATCGGGTACACTTGCTAACCAGTGGACGCGATGCCTTGAACTGTTCAACTTTCTGTGTGTACCAAGACAACGATACTCACACAACGTTTTCTCTACACAATTAGTCGGTTCTTTCGTTGTTGTCCATTTCGACCCTGTACTGCCTTGGAATATTCATTGAATGCTCTAGAAATTTAGCCCTCAAGTAATCTCATAGAAGTGGCCCCTTCACATTCAGTATAGGTGATCTCTTATTAGAAGTATCATGTCATACTCCACGTATTACGTATAAGGATCATTAAAAGTTTAACACTTATCCTTCGATGGACAGGTCTATCACTCTTTTATCACAAGAATGAGGCTGAGAATTCTTTTCCCGAGTGCTTTGTTCGATTCCCCCCACAATTCGGTTTTCCCGTTGAATATGAAAATTGAGTTTTTCAATTCAGGTTGGGTTGCCATCATGAGTGGCAAACAATTTCACGGGCTTCAACCCATTCCCTCGATGAACTCTCTATTAAGTCTCTTGTTAGACCTTTTGTTAATAAGTCCGCTATGTTTTCTTTGGACCTCACAAAGTTCAAAGCAATAACGTCGGTTTTTAACAGAGTTCTAACGGATTTGTGCCTTCGACGTATATGTCTAAATTTCCCATTATACACGTTGTTTTTTGCTCTTCCAATAGCTGACAAACTATCACAATGTAAGCTAATTGATTGCATTAGTTTTGAATACATTGGAACGTCCTCAAAAAAACTACGTAGCCAATCAACCTCTGCTGCTACTATATCCAAAGCTATGAACTCGATTCCATAGTTGATCTTGCAATGCAGGTTTGTTTGCATTATTTCAAGAAACCGCTATTGGAAGAGCAGAAAATGTATTTACAAAAATGTATTCACTAGTGGACTTTATATTTTTGGAGTTTGAAATCCAATTCGCATCAGTGTACCCTTACGCAACCCACTACGCGATGAATTCAAAACACTTTAAAACTAAGCGGTGGAACAATCAATTAAATTTGATCAAATCAGTCCACTTTATTAATTAATTTTCCAATATAACTAAAGATTCTGCAGGGTCATTCAAATGTTGATCTTCGTGGCTATTGGATTCTGGCAAAACATGGTTACTAAAATTGGAAACCTTAACTTGATTTCTGGATGAATTAGATGGCAGATTTTCATGGGTTTTTTTCCTCAATCGAGGTGGATTCCACTCAAATTCTGGTAATTTTCACCTGAACTTGGGCGAAGACTATGAACAATATCATGAAAGCTTAAAATTTTAAGGTAATTTGGTAATCTTTTTGTACTATTGAACCTTAAAACAACAAAATCTCTCTGTGAACTACCCAAAACAAGCCCATAAATACTCCAAACCACAAAAATTCCAAGAAAACAGTTATTACCAAAACCTTAAACCATCCATTAATCACTGGATTTGGCCTTAAAAAACATGCAAAGTTTCCACCTTTCTCTGGCTTATGAGCAGACATCACCATTAGTACTTGAGATAAACAAAAAAAACCCAGAAATTCTTAAAACACAAAATTTTAACTGACAAATCACATTCCCAGAAGGGAAAAAAACAACATTAAAATAAAATGTACTTGGCAAAAAAACAAGTTTTCTCGAGAACCCAAATGGAATATTGGTTTATTATATATATAATAAAGTATAAAACTTACCGTTAATTTAGCTTCAACTCACAACTGGAAAAAAAGATTCATGTACAAGAAGAAACTAGAAATTTTAGCTGATAAAGACTACAACTTTTCCAATTCTTTCAAGAGGTAATGGCTCTACATAGACCTTAACAATTTTTGCTTTTCTCTTTTTAGACATAAACATTTTTTTTGTACATTTATAGACATAAACAATTTACGAGACTGCCGTTATAGATTTTTTTGACATTTCCGGCCAAATATGTGCACGTGACCAACATGTGCCGGTCTTACTAGGGGTAAAAATGTCTATTAACATATTAAAACATGAGTGAATGGCCCTTTATGGACCTTAACAATTTTGCTTTTCTTTTTTTAGACATAAACAATTTTTTTGTACATTTATAGACTTGAACAATTTACGAGACTGCCGTTATAGATATTTTTGATATTTTCGACCAAAAACATGCACGTGCCCGACATGTGCCGGTCTTCCTAGGGGTAAAAATGTCAATTAACATATTTTCCAGAAACCCGAGTTCGCCGGAGATGCCAATTTTCCAGAACCAGATTTTCCTTCCCAAGACCCGCTGCAACGGAAGCGGTAGTAGCAATAGCGATGTTCAAGTGCTTTGGATGGGATAAAGAAGAGGATAAACATTTTTAATTTTTAATTTATCTCAATCTTTCCCAATATGATTTCAATCGATCTCAGAAGTACAAAACTTAGGGCTTTTCCTTTAAATTTTTTCAGTACTAATTTATCTGAGTTGGAATTGGAATTGTTGTTGCAAGGAAGGTGGATGATTGTTGCTGCTGACGGTGGCCGGAGTTTAAAGAGGAAGAAAAGGGTAACTTCTGTTTGATTCTAGGAGGAATTTATTTATGAAGAATGGGAAAAAAAGTCGTGTATAATTGATTCTTCATTTGGAGGAAGAAGATGAGAGCTCGGGTGGGTGGGTCGGGTGGGTGAGGGTGAGTCGGGTACCATAAATTAAAAGTGGGATAGATGTTTTAATATGTTAATAGACATTTTACCCCTAGTAAGACCGGCACATGTTGGTCACGTGCACATATTTGGCCGGAAATGTCAAAAAAATGTATAACGACAGTCTCGTAAATTGTTTCTTTTGGAGGAAGAAGGAGAAGAGAGCTCATGTTGAATCAAGTCGGGTCGGGTCGGGTCCTATGAATTAAAAGTGGGTAATATGTTAATTGACATTTTTAACCCTAGGGAAGACCCAAAGCACATGTCGAGCACGTGCATGTTTTTGGTCGAAAATATCAAAAAAATCTATAACTGTAGCCTCGTAAATTGTTTAAGTCTATAAATGTACAAAAAAATTGTTTATGTCTAAAAAGAGAAAAGCAAAATTGTTAAGGTCCATAAAGGGCCATTCACTCATGTTTTAATATGTTAATAGACATTTTTACCCCTAGTAAGACCGGCACATGTTGGTCATGTGCACATATTTGGCCGGAAATGTCAAAAAAATCTATAACGGCAGTCTCGTAAATTGTTTAAGTCTATAAATGTACAAAAAAATTGTTTATGTCTAAAAAGAGAAAAGCAACAATTGTTAAGGTCTATGTAGAGCCATTACCTCTTCTTTCAACCCCTTTTGTTTTTCCTGCTTTGTTGGAGATTGCTTTTTTTTTCTCTATGTGTATAAGAGGAAATTTGCTAGAGAAGAGAAAGAAACAGAGTATAATTTCTTCTTTTAATTAAGAAGAAAGATGAAGATAAGTTGGTCAGATCGGTCGAGTCGGGGGAGAGTTTTTTTTTTAAATTAAAAAATTGAAAGAACAAAATTGCCCCTCGAATTGCACATGTGAGGTTTAAACATGTGGAACGCCGCCTCCACTCGCCGAAATCCGTCACTTTTGGGCACTAATGTCACCCTGTAAATAGTTTGGGGACATTTATAACACTTAAAAATTTTAAGGGGTAACAATTGCTTTTGAAAGATAGCTGAGGGGCATAAATGGTGTCAATTGATCATAGCTTAACAAGTTGTTGGTTATATATAAAATTAGCACTGTCAAACGGTCCGGTCCGGTTCGGTCCAATCCGTCGCGGATTACCCTAAAACGGACCGGACCGGATTTGGACCAATTTTTACGGACCAAGAAAATCCTAGTCCATACCCGTCCATAAGAAATTCGCGGGTTAAACGGGGCCGGTCCGCGGACCAAATTAATTTTTAAAAAAAAGAAAATAAAGCTTAAAAATGACTTTTTTTTGTTTTTATTTTTTAAAAATTGAAAAGAAAAATTGAAAAAAAAAAGAATATAAAGCTTAAAAATTGAGTTTTGTTGTTTATTTTTGAAAATATTTGTAAAACAAATTGTAAAAATGAGAAGTAAAACTTTAAAAAATATTTTTTTTATATATTAATTTAAATGTGGGTTAGTCCGGGTCCGGTCCCGGTCCCAAATTCGCTAGTCCGTGATCCAAATGGAGCGGGCTAAAATGGCCTCGCATTTAAATGCAGTACCATGAATAACCTTGGCCCAAATCCGTCCAAAAACGCGACCACTGGACCCGGTCCCATGAGCTAGTGGTCCGTTTGACAGTGCTATATACAATGGATACTGAGTGCTGAATTCAATCACATTGTTCATGGAAATATGCCAAGAATCATCTGGATTAGTTCTTTTATGGTGGTTCTAATTTTTTGCTGGATGCTTCAACTTTTAATGTGATTTTAAAAAAAAATTAAGCGTTGTTTAGTCAACACATTTGTGCCTTCGTTTATAGAAGGCATTCCTCAAGACCTTACAACTGGTGTCCAGTTTGGGAAGAAAATTTCCATTAAACATTCTTCAGAATTTTCTCACCTTGTATGATTTTTTAAAGCAATTTCTACACAATAGTTGAGGTATTTCTATAAGAGTTCACATAGTGGGTATGTTACCCTTCAATCCGATGACATGTATCTTCCACATGCATTTCTTTTTACCTGAAAAGTCACCGGATTCACTAATTGAGCATCTATTTGATGCCCGTAAATTGTTCGTGTTATTTTTAGCTTAAAAAGTTTGTGCTAAAAAACAAAAGAGTTAATAGCTATTTATAGCACTAAACTATTTACGAATTTCTCTTTATAGTACTAAATTATTTTTTTTATCTAAATATGTCACTCAACTATTTACGTTTGCCTAAATATGTCACTCAACTATTTACGTTTATCAAAAAATATACAACCACCCATTTTTTGGGTGTTTCAAAGCGATGATGTCACATGAGTTGCTTCGCAACATGAACAAAGGCGAAAAGGAAAAGAAATATTGGAAACGTCGGGCCATAACTACTTAATTTGACAGACCCGTTTGCCCTTGCAACAACAAATTAAGCAGTTATCGCCCGACGTTTCCAAGATTTCTTTTCCTTTTCGTCGTTGTTCATGTTCCGAAGCAACTCACGTGACATCGTCGATTTGAAAACACCCAAAAAATGGGTGGTTGTATATTTTTTGATAAACGTAAATAGTTGAGTGACATATTTAGATAAAAAAAATAGTTTAGTACTATAAAAAGAAATTCGTAAATAGTTTAGTGCTATAAATAGTTATTAACTCAAAAACAAAATATAAAAATAAATATGTTATACAAATAGTTAGGGGATTTCTCATTGAACTATTATAAATCTCTATTTCATTCACTTCCTTTTTATGCAATAGACTCCTACTACTTATTGTCATATTCTCTAGCTCCACTCTCTTCCATTCAATTGGAATTTTGGATAATCACCGACTTACCAGTGTTTCTGTCTCTAGTTTAGATGATATCAGAAATAATTACAATGGTTTTTTTTCTTTGACATTACCAATATTAATCATTGGTTTTATAAGTTATGAGTTAAGTTATGAGTAAAATATTCGATCACCAAACTATTACTCAATTGACAACTACAATGGTTATTCTATCAAGTATAAATACAGACTACAAGTTAAAAATATTATATATATATATATATATATATATATATATATATATATATATATATATATATATATATATGTCACACATAGAAAATAGCTTGTGAAGTAATCAAGATTTTTTAGTCCTACCTAGGGTATTCAAGATTTTTTTGGGGGCTGAAGTCGATACTTTTCTTTTTGGGGACTTTATATTTTAACATATTGTTATTGTTGTTGTTTGTTGTGTGAAAATGTGGTGTAAAAATATACTGGAGTTGCTCCCAAGAAAGAAAAAAAATATATATGGTTCATTACAAATGAAAATAAGTTTTGGTAACATAGCAGTCTCTAATCTACTTTTAGAGGTTATATTCAATTCAGATCTTAACTGATTTTCAAAAGTTTATGCGATTCTGCTGATTTTGTGGATTGTTTTAACTCTTTAGACTCTACGCAGGTTCTATTAGATTGATTTATTATGATTTCTTTTGATTTATAAAATATATAGATTATTTGAATAACACCAACAAATGAAGAAAAGACTGATTCAATGGTATATTATACAAATTTAACGGTGTTGAATTTCCAAAGTCAACATATGTTTATCAATCCTTCTTATTTTGAAATTAAATCATTTGTTACAAATTTAAAACGTTTGGTGGCGGGTTTTTTATTTTTAGGTATATTTTTTGATGGATTTTGTTTGAATTCTTTTTCCTCCTTGATTTTCACTTTCATGGAAATGAAATCCATATTTGGAAAATAGAAATTGGTGGTTATATTGAGAAGAAATTGTTTACTTTCTTTAATATCTGTTTGGATATGACCAGGGAAAAAATTGTTTGGATATTATGACAATATATATTGTTTTGGAGAAATAAACCTTTCATATTGAATTTTCTAACAATATGAAAATTTTCCTCATATTTTTAGAGTTGGACATTTCTTTATTTTTCTTTTAATTTTAAATAAACGTTATCACTAGAAAAATTGTAATCTCCGATAAAATTATTAAAGACATTTAATTTTAATATTAATGAGAGAAACTCAGAATCTTGAGAAAAGATGAAAGATTTCTGAATACAAATTTAGGTCTAGGAAATCCATCAAAATAGTTTAATGCAATATATGAGAATCTATAGAGTTTTGAATACCAACCGATTTCAACAGATAATTTATAATCTGAATTGAATACCTCTACATTTTAATGAATTTTTTAAAATCCAAATTGAATACCTCTAGATTTTAATGGACTTTTTAAAATCTAAATTGAATATCTATATACTTAAAAACTCCTTAAAATCCTATAGAATCTAGATTTAATACACCCTCAGTTCTACTCCCTCTAGAACTTCCTAGCTATTTACTGCATTAGATGCATTAAACATTATGAAGTTAATAATTGTTTTGAAGTTACTCATAATTTATTTTATTTTTATAAATCCATAAATATTTATTCAAGTTTTTTAACTGAAGAGATGATTAAAACAAATCTATTTGTACTGATATAGATAAGATTATTAGAAGATTTTGATGGGGAGTTAAAACAGGGGATGCTAGATATCTTTGTCTCAAGGCTTTGGGATCTATTTGTTTACCTAAAGAGGTAGGGGTTAGGATTTAGAAGGATTCGAGATATTAATTTGACTTTTAATACAAAGTTGGCTTGGAACATGCTTGCAAGTAAGGACAAAGTGTGGGTTAATATGTTACAGGCTAAGTATCTAGAAGTTCAGTCCCTTTTGCAAGCTCAAGTCTACCATGGACAAGCATCTTGGATATGGCAAGCGATATGGAAAAGTAAAGGTAATTTCACTAAAGAGGCTTGCTTTAAAGTAGGGAATACTACCAATCTTGAGATTTGGACAAATCCTTGGATTGTATCTATTTCAGATTTAAAGTCTCTATCATTTCTGAAACTTGATAATTCACCTTGGCATGTGGTGGATCTGATTAATGTGGCTTCTAGTACATGGAAGGATAATTTGGTTAAGAGTATGTTTCCAGTTACCATTGCTAAGGCTATTATTAGCATTCAGGTTCCATCTTCTTTGGAACTCGACCTCATTGTTTGGTCCCTCTGACTTGGAGAATTCTCGATACGCTCTGCTTATTGAGTAAGCCAGCAAGAGAGAGTTCTTTATGCTTCTAATTCTTCTGCTATCTCGAGAGCTACTTGGAAGTTAATTTGGAATTCCAAGCTCCATCCGAGACACAATCACCTATTGTGGGGAATTCTTGGTGATATTTTACCTTCTAAGCAAAAACTTGCTCCTATTTTTTATGTTGGTAACTTGTCTTGTTTATTATGTGGTGCTATTGGTAGTGTGGATTCCCTCCAACATGTATTTTTTGAATGCCCTTTATCTTCTCTTATTTGGCGGAAATCCTCTTGGAATATTAGAATCGATCTTTTAAGTAATATGACTATGATTCAGTGGATTGAATGTATCCTTAATCATATTTCAGTGTTCCCATTTCAGGAATTCGAGGTAGCGTTTACTATTGATCCTACAAGGAGAAGATTTTTAATAAAAGAAAAAAGAAATTCTTTCGTTAGTAACTATTTTCTTCCAATATTCAGCAAAAAAAAAAAAAAAACTTTTTTCTTCGAAAATAACTTCTTTTGTTTCTATTTTTCTTACTGGGCCTGGACCGTTGTCCACAGAAAACCGAAGGGTAATTTGGGAATATCATCACAACCCTGAGTGGCAAACCCTAACTATAAAATACCAAGGCAAGACATTTCATTTTTTCTCACCGAACTGTGGCAATAGGGTTTTGTGAACTCATAAGAAGCAGCTAAGCCTCTTGTCTGTAACACCGCCGCAACCACCAACATGGTAACCATCTTCTCCGATCAATATTCGTCCGATTTTCACTCCTGCAATCCTACAGATTAAACTCGATTATGCTTTGTATTTCACTGGTTGCCTTTTGAGATCTCTGTTCTGGTTTTCGATTATTCAATCTGTGAACTATGAATTTTAATTTAATCTGCGTTTTTCAATTTTTATTATAGTCGAAGAGAAAGACAAGAGAGCCTAAGGAAGAGAACGTGACCCTAGGACCATCCACAAGGGAAGGAGAGTTGGTGTTTGGTGTCGCTCACATTTTTGCATCGTTCAATGACACTTTCATTGTAAGCATTTCTGTTTATTCTTAGTTAAAAGTTTGAAATTAGTTGATTATTTATCTCTTTGTTTTAATTAACTGTTTGTTTTGCATTATTGCAGCATGTTACCGATTTGTCCGGAAGAGAAACCATGGTCCGTATTACCGGTATGCTTCTCCGCTTGCCTCTATACCGAAAGCTTCGGATTTATTACTGTCTGTATATTTATATATGATATGTGTGTATATATGATTTGTAGTAAGTTATGAGAATGCTAGACTGATGTATCCCTTTATGTTTGCCTTTATTTGTGCATATATAGCTTAGAGCTTTGAATTATGTGATTTTGTTTTGGAGAATTCTAGTGTTCTGTTGCTTGTTACAAAAGGTTGAACAGTGAGAATTTGTTGTGGAATTTAATGTATGCTAGATTTTGTATATTGTTTAGTTCTGCTTCTGTGAAAATTGATTCTCTAAGTTATGGTTTTATTCAAGCTTCAAGTAGTAAATAATATTGTATGTTATGCTCCAACTATGGTAAATTATACATCTGTTAACAATTTTTATTTGCTAGATTTCTGGTGCTCTATGATGATTACATCTTTAATATTTTTAGAATCGATGTCTCTTTGGTAGATGTTCTTGTCCTTCCTGAGTAGTTGTTACTTCTTAGTAAAGAGTTCTTAGAAGATGTAGTTGGAGTTACTATCAGACATTGTGAGTTCTCTAATTTCATACTATTTTGATAATCTTAAAGTCCTATATATATCCGGTGAGCTGATTTCCTAAATACAACAAATAATTCCATGTGTAACTTTCCAAATATCTATGTAGCTAAAAGGCTGCATCTTTGTCTTGTTGATGAATTAATCAAGATCTGAGGGTTTAGGATTAGGTTTCTACTTGAAAATTGTCATTTTTTCTTCTCGTAAAAGTAAATTGTTGTGAAGGATGTGGGACTCAAAAGGAAAATTTTGTTGAGTTTGAAAACAAAAATTTGCATGGTAAAAATGAAGCCTAAATATCAGTCAAAGACTTGTAATCACTCTGCCCTCTAATGTACTTGTATTATTGCAGGTGGCATGAAAGTGAAGGCTGACAGAGATGAATCATCTCCTTATGCTGCTATGCTTGCTGCACAAGATGTTGCCCAGAGATGCAAGGTCTAATTTTTGTAATTTTGCATATTGGCATTGTATCATAAAATTTTCTTTTCTTGCTCGCATTGTGCTGTACTTTTTATATCTAGATGGTTAATCACTTGTTAGCATATGTGTGGATTAGTTACTCATTAGTCTTGCTCTTACGGTTTCAGGAACTTGGAATTAACGCCCTTCATATTAAACTACGTGCTACTGGAGGAAACAAGACCAAGACTCCTGGTCCTGGTGCCCAGTCTGCTCTCAGAGCTCTTGCACGTACTGGCATGAAAATTGGTCGCATAGGTACAACAGCACTTGTGCTTTTAACTGTTGTGATGCTTCTCTGTGCATGTTCATGCTGATTGGTGGAATGGTTAACGAAATGTTTGTGGATAAAATCTGAAAACTTGTAATTGACAAAATTACTTCATGGGGGAGGTTACTGATTCTTTTCTCTCTCTTGCAGAGGATGTGACTCCAATTCCCACCGACAGTACCCGTAGAAAGGGTGGCAGAAGGGGAAGGAGGCTGTAATTGCTTGGCGTTCAGACTTTATGTTTTGTTATGGTTGAGATATTTTCTTAATATGCAACATTGGTCTTGGTTTAAATGTTCAAACAGTTTTGTAGTTTTCAATGTTCTTGTCAGACTTTTAATTATCTGGATTATCTTATATATGGCGAGATGGTGAAATTTCTGATTTGAAAGTCTATACATTCTCCAGCATTTTGCTGTTAATGATACCTTGCTATTTTGTTGTGAAAAGTAAGAAAATGAACCTAATTTATGGTTGAAGATAATGCTGAAAGCGTCCGCATGTTAAATGTCTTGCGTTTTCTTCCGTTGATCTTTAGTTCTAGGCGTTACTCCCTTATCTTTCTTTGCTGTTGTGCTAGTTGACCCATAGAAACCTGGTTATCTTTATTTCCTACTTAAATTCATTCTGGGTATGTAGAAATTCAGTACCAACGACTCTTGATTAGAAGAAATGATCTTGAATATCTTTGGTTATCATGAGCAGGTCATAAAATTTGACTGAGGTAAAAATCTTGGCTTATATATTGCTCATTTGGCTCATGAGCTGAGCTCCTCGAGATGAATATTGAATCGAATAGTGAGCTACTCACTAACAGTTTCACTTCCACCCTTACACCCATCATCCTTCTCCACCACCCACCCATTCTTCTTCCCCCATATCCCCCAACCCTCTCTCTTAACACCATGGACCTTGGAAGGTGATCATGTATTTGATTGGGTCGAACATATACCTAATTTAAATTAATCCAAAAATCCACAAATCAAGAACATGGAGATTTATGCAAAAGCCCTAAAAATATGACTACGGCTCCAGTGCATAATGGATTTTCATCCGTTGGATTAAAATTTTGACGGTTGAAATTGATTTAAAAAGAACACCTGTTCTAATTTCAGAACAGCTGTTAGCGTGTTTTTAAGCTAAGAACTCATGTTCTCAAGGCAAAAAAAAATGTTTCGCACATACTGAAAAATATCTGTTTCGCATAGGAGCCGAATTGTAAAAATATATATGAAAAATGGTGGTAGTATGAGAACTTTATGGAGAGAAAACCCAGTAGCAAAATATCTAAAAAACTCAGTAGCCAACTCATGTATTCAAGTTTGAGCATGTGAATTCTCTTTTTAGGGGAACCCAACACATGGAACTGTAAAACTTTTTACCAAATAGTTATCCATCAAAATTGGGGATAACTTGGGGAAATTTTGCAAAACATGCTAATGAAGCTTGGGGAAATTTTGTGAATACAAGCCCCAAGGATCTTTTTGAGTGTATAGAATTTCGACTTTAGGAATGACTTAGTAAATCTTCCTACTTGTGAATATGAGGTTTTTGGAATGACGGCAAGTTCTCTTTAAAATAATTTGAATTTGATATGCATATGAAGTTGGACAGAAAAGATTTGGAAATGAGCAAATATAAATACAACATTTTGCTTTAAATGAGTTTTGATAATTGATAATTGAATTGTTTGATTCTTGGCAAACTCCATAAAGATTGAAATGAGTTTTGATAATTGTGGAACTTGAAATAGTTTTGATAATTGTTTATCATGAGGGGTGCTAGTTGGCGGTGGTGGTGGAGCAATGATGAGGGGTGGACGAAGATGGAGGGAAATGGGATGAGTTTAAGATATATTTTATGGTTAATTTAAATTGGGATATACGTAGTTATTTTTATTTAGCAACTGGGTAGCCAAGTTTTCTAGTGGAAAATATGTTGAAATGTCTGAAATACACTTAAAATGTATCTCGCATTCAAGGCACGTGACACATGGCTGTGTTGATGATGGGACTTTGACAGTAAATTGGACGGAAATTCTTTATTGACAGGTCAAAAGTACATACAGAACCTTAAAATGTCAAATATGTACGAAGAGAACTTTAACACACACAACCAACACACAAAATGATCAAATATTCCAATTTATTGACACATGGCTATGTTGATGATGGGACTTTGACAGTAAATTGGACGGAAATTCTTTATTGACAGGTCAAAAGTACATACAGAACCTTAAAATGTCAAATATGTACGAAGAGAACACACACAACCAACACACAAAATGATCAAATATTCCAATTTACCTAGTAGTTTTAAGATTGAAAAAACGTGGTCGGCAGGATTCGAACCTGCGCGGGCAAAGCCCACATGATTTCTAGTCATGCCCGATAACCACTCCGGCACGACCACTTGAATGTGTATTATCTACTCCTTCTATTTAGTAATATACATCTCCCAACAAATATGGTGAAAATTAAGTAAGAAAAAAAAAGATACTTTGTTAGTACAAAAATTCAATATCAATTTCTTATATAGAAGTCATATTTAAGGAAGTAATATTAATATTTTAACTTACAAAATACTTTATTATTATTATTTTTTTAATTTTTCTAAATGTTTTAAACGATTTATAATGTGTAATTGGGAGACTAAATATTAGGGCCCATGGCCTGTTTTTTCTTGCGGTTAGAACTTACAGAAGAGGAATGTTCATGACTTATGGTTGCCTTTTGGCCCAAATAATCTTTCTTCTAAGCTCTAAAATATTTTCCCCCAAGTATGTGATGGTTTTCAATGTTTTTACTAGGAATTTACTAGGCAATTAGACTTTCTGTAAAAATATTAAATTTTTTATCGATAGAAAGCATAATACTTAATACTTGTAACCAGATTTTTGTACATAGAAATTTTGTTATGGTTGTGTCCGCAAGGGCAGGCAATTTGGTTACGAGGTGGTACATTGTACACAATGACGCAATATTGAATCTTGGCAGCCGCAATGTAGAAGTTTAACCCTCCAATATGGGGGTGGCTTCTTGTGGCGGGTTAAGAATAGTACTGTCAAAATGGGTATGCCCGCCCGCTCCGCTTTTTAAATGGGCACTTCTTAAATGGGGATGGGCGGGCATGCCCGCTTTTTTCACGGGCCATTAAAAGGGATTCCGTACCCGCCCACCGAATGCCCATGGGCAAATGGGCATGCCCGCGACCTTTATTATTAATTTTGTTTTTTAAAAAATAGATTTAATCCGAAAAATTCAACAAAATGTAATTCTTTCTCATTCACTTGCAGTTTATAGTCATGTAGAGGATAAATAAATATCCAAAATAGTTCAAGAACAATCAAATAAAAGTCCACAATATCTAAAATAGTTATAAAAAAACAATCAAAGTCCATAATTTCAAAAATAATTATAGATCAACTATCCAAAATTAACAAACATATTGCTGAAGTCAAACCAACAAAAAAATAGATATGTTTTTTTTTAATATCCTCTACATATTGATCTAAATCTTGACACTAGAAGTATTATTTGAATCCACCTTAGATAATGTTGATTCCTCCTCATCATCTCCACCTATAAAGCACACAAAACTTGAGAAGTTAGAACTTAGAACATTATAAATGGAACATTATAAATGGTAAATGATCAATTATAAATTAGAACATAATTTAGTTACCTTCAGAGATGAAACCGTTAATATTTGGGTAATAGAAGTATAGAACGGCTTCAAGGGGATTTGCTCAAGATATATAGCACGGCTCAACTTTTATCTTGGGCTTTTAGGGTTTTTTTTCTTCTTTTTTTGGCTATCAAGTCTCAACTGTGAAAATTAATCCATATCCAAAATAAAAAATAAAAAAACAAAGTGGGCATGCCCGGTTGCAACCTGCCCATACCCGCATTGCCCATTACCTGAACGGGTATGCCCATTAATACCTGCATTTAAATGGGCATGGAATTCATAACCTCATACCCGCCCATTAAGCTCACGGGGCAGGCATGCCCGCGGGCATATGCCCATTTTGACAGCTCTAGTTAAGACAAGTCCTCCCACATGGTCGGGCCACTGGGTCACCTTGATTTATATACTCCAGATTCTCTATCTTTCACCCCCCGTAACCAGGGATGATGACATGACAGTGCATTAAATCCAAAGTGAATTAAATAGCGAAAGTCTGAATACATAGATGAAAATGAATCTACTCATTACATACGGAACGCCTTAGAACAGGTGTTCTGAGATTAAAAAACATGTGTTTTGAGCTTAAAACAAGTGTTATGAGATTCAGAACAGATGTTCAGCGCAATAAAAATAGAATAGATGTTCTGAGTATTAGAACATGTGTTTTTTTAAGTAAATCTTAACCATCAAAATTTTAATTCAACAAACGAGTAAATTTTCGCACGTGAGGAACTTACCCCGTTTTGCACTGAAGCCGTGACGATTTTTATTGGGTTTGTCGATGAACGAAAACCTAGTACGATCTGTTTGGATTTGAGTTTATTTAAGTTTTATTGCTGATTTCATTCTCAAAATGGGCCAGGGGCAACATAATAGAATCTTGGAAAATCATTGGGCAAAGTCGTTTAATCGTCAAGCTTCTAGAATGTTCGTTCCCCTGCTGACATCGAAAGAATTCTCTAGAATGTTCCACTGGACGAGGAGATATAAGAAAGGTGCCAACAATTGGGATTTGATTTCAATCTATAGTCTTTTTTGCAGGTTAAAACTTAATCCACATTTTCTTCTTCATATTGATTAGTGACTACCGTTCTTCAACTTTGTCAGCTGAGTTCATTCTCCAGCAGTTGAATTTCATGAATGGTACATTATCTTTTTACCTTTTCCCCCCACTAGTTTTGTTGTCATTGATCGTGTAAATTTCCAATTCAACTTAATCCACATTTTCTTCTTCATATTGATTAGTGACTACCGTTCTTCAACTTTGTCAGCTGAGTTCATTCTCCAGCAGTTGAATTTCATGAATGGTACATTATCTTTTTACCTTTTCCCCCCACTAGTTTTGTTGTCATTGATCGTGTAAATTTCCAATTCAACATACATATTCTCATTTTCAAATTTCTTCAACAATAACCTTTTAACTCTTGTTGAAATATAAGGACAATATATATGAAGATGAAGAGAAGCTGTGCAGGATTGAAGGAAGAAAAATGGCAAATTTTTTTTCAAGGATCAAAGAATTGCAAGCTGAGGTTGGTTAGATAGTAGTTAGTTCAGTTTATTGTTTGTTAAATCTATTAGGATATTAGTTAGGGCATTAATCGCAGTTAATGCTATTAGTTATGGTTAGGATATTAGTGATTGTGTAATTGGTAAAGTAGTTAATTATAGTGATCACTTGTCACTCTTTGATAGGACAAGAAGGGCTCAGCTATGTGTATATAAAGGGAAGCACGTGACATTTTTAATATGCAGAAAAATTGTGATATTTTCTCCCAAAATAGCTCTCTTCTCTTTCTTCCCAAAATATCCATTTCTATTTTTGTTTATCAATATGGTATCAGAGCAACCATGAGATCTTTCTGTTGCAAATCGATTTACTAGTTATATATTCTTTATTTCTTGATCAAAGAATCTACTTTGCAAGAGCTTCATTTTGATTGTGTTTGATTTTGTTTTGGTGAGGTTTTTCAATTGCTTGTTAGCTTGATAAAACTTCATATGCTCTTTCAATTCTCTTCAAATTTTGAGTCTCATTCTTGAAATTGAAGGTCTTGTTCTTGAGTCTCTTGTTTAATTTTGTTGGAATTAGACTATTCTGTTCCAAAATATGATGAGTTTGCCAGAAATCACACCAGCAGATCCATCACATATTTTCTATGTGCATCATGGTGAAAGTCCTAGCTTGATTCTGGTTTAGAATCCTTTACGTGGTCCTTACTATCACAATTAGCGTCGAGCCATGAGAAGAGCACTGATTATGAAGAACAAGATATGTTTAATTGAAATAGTGCTTGAAGTTCAGATACCAATGCCAGGAGATAGGTGGTATGGTTCATGGTTACAGGCTGACCAAACAGTGGTAACTTGGATTATTAATTCAGTTACAAGTATTATAGCACAAAGCGTTATTTCTTTTAAGTGTGCTGCTTCTGTTTGGGAAACTTTAGAAAAAATATATGCAAAATATAATGCATATAGATTATCATATCTTCTAGATGAATTGCATAGTTTAAAACAAGGTAGTATTTCTGTTGATGAATATTATGCACATCTTAAAGTTCTATGAGACGATTTCCTAATTTTAAAACCACTTCATTATTGTACTTGTGGAGGTTTAAATGTTATACATGAATACTATTTATGTGATTAGTTTCTCAAAGGACTTAATGCCAATTTCGGAAGTGTTAAATCTAAAGTCCTCATGAAAAAGAAAGTTCCTCTCATTGATGATGTTATTAACTTTGCTTGCCAACAAGAAGGACAGTTGTTGAAACCAATTCTAAAAAAGAGATTCAAATCATGTATAATGAAAGACCTAGTTATGATCATAAAACTGGAGAAGACAATTTTGCAAATTACACTGACAATAGCAGTTACATAAATGCCATGAGTGACAGTGGTAATGCTTTCAAGAAGAAGAAAGACTTGATGTATACCTATTGTAACTATCAAGGACACTCATTGGATAAATGCTACAAAAAAGCATGGTTATCCACCTGGTCATAGGCTGTATAAATGGGAAATTGTAAATGGAAGAAGTTCTGGAAATGGAGGGTTTAACAGACAGTTTGGGAGCTTGAACACAAATGGACATCAAAGGAATTCAAGGTTCCATAATGGTCAAAACAATGCTACATGTTATAAAAATATTAATCAATGCTATATCTTATCCAAGACCCGCCTTCCTTGAGGAGGCTTGGGACAGCTGATGTCTGGCATGACCTCTATATTCTAAACACTTCCAGCATTGTTTGCAACCTTGTTGATTCTTCTGTACCCACTCCTCTTGTTCATTACAATAAAACTGTTGTTATTCCTAATCAAGAAGTTGAAAGTCTTCTTTGCCATTATAGATTAGGGCATCTATCATTGTCTAGACTGAAACTCATAAAAAATATTCCTATATATTGTAATAAGACTACATGCCATTGCAGTGTCTGTCCTATTGCTAAACATCATAGACTTAGTTTTCCTCTAAGAAGTATAGTTGTACACAAAGTATTTGACCTTGTCCTTGTGGACATTTGAGGTCCTTACAAAGAAAATATTGTATATGATCAAAAGTATTTCTTAATTATAGTTGATGAGTTTAGCAGATTTACATGGATATTATTGCTAAAAGCTAAATCAGAATCTTCTACCACTTTAAAATCTTTTCATGCCTTTGTTTCCACTAAATATTCTACATCTATCAAAGTTATCCGATTAGACAATGGTGCTGAATTCTTAATGCTAGATTTTTATTCTAAACATGACATTATACATCAAACTTATTGTGTTTCTACACCTAAAAACAATGGCACGGTTGAGAGAAAGTATCAACACATAATGAATGTAGCTAGAGCAATATGATTCTAATATAGCCTTCCTATTCAATTTTGGGGATTTTGTGTCAAGCATGCAACCTACTTGATCAATTTAACTCATTCACCTGTCATTAATAATATTTCCCCTTATGAAAAACTTCATGGAATTATTCCTTCTTAATACTAACCTCAAGGTATTTGGTTATCTTTATACTTGCACTCTAGATCAATGTAGATGCAAATTTGATCATAGAGACAAGAAAGGCCGTTTATTTAGGACAGTCTAGCACTTCTAAGATATGTTTATTTAGGCTGTTTCATACTTCTTGATCTTGAAACTCATGATGGTTTTGTTTCAAGATATGCTATCTTTTTGGAACATATCTTTCATTTTTCTGAATAATATAACGTTGCTCACAAAAAAATTGATTATTATTTTGTTCATTCTCCCTCATCCTTTACTCATGATGTTCTTCCTATCATACCTTTATCTTTGTCTCAATCTTCTTCAACAGTCTTTCAGCTTTCTTCCTCTAGTCCACCTGATAATACTTCTTGCCTCATTGACAACAATCAATCTAATGTCACATATGTGCTACTTAGACTATCTATCTGATTATGAATGTACCTTACTACCTAGTTCACAAGGTTCTCATTCTTCTACTTCAGTTCAACATCTGTTCATACTCTTAATAAAGTCTTGTCATATGATATGGTTAATCCAGAACACAAAATTTTTGTTATGTCTTTAGAATTTTTGTTATGTCTTTAGATATTTTGACAGAACCTTCAAGTATTCAAGAAGCCACTCAAGAAAATGTTTGGATTGATGTTATGAAAGCAGAAATAACAACTTTAGAAGCTAACAACACTTGGATTTTGGTAGATTTACCCTCAGGAAAGATCCCATATTGATTGTAAATGAGTATATAAGATCAAGTTCAATTCAGATGACATAGTAGAAAGGTATATAACTAGATTAGTAGCAAAAGTTTACACTCAATAGCCTGCAATAGATTATATTGATACTTTTTCTCTAGTTGCAAAAATGAGTTCTATAAGAACTTTACTGACTGTGGTTGTTGCCAAGGGGTGGATAATTCAACAGTTGGAAATCAATAATGCATTTCTTCATGGAGATCTTCATGAAGAAATATACATGAAGGTACTTCCTAGTTATAACAATGTTGATGGCAATGTGTGTAAGTTGGTAAAATCTCTCTATGACTTGAAGCAAGCTAGCAGAGAGTGGAATGATAAACTTACCAAAGCACTGCTTAAAATTGGCTTCAAGCAATCATGGCATGATTATAACCTCTTTATCAAAATCAACAAAGGGAATTTCATTGCTTTGTTACTTTATGGGGATGATGTGATTTTCACTAGCAACTCTATAGATGAAATTGATGTAGTAAAACAGTTTCTACATGCTCAATTCAGAATCAAGGACTTAGGAGATCTTAAATACTTTCTAGGTATTGAAGTTGCAAGGGACAAGACATGTATAAACCTATGTCAAAGAAAATATACATTTACTAAAGGAGGAAGGATTCCTTAATAGTAAGCCTGCATCTACTCCAATGGATCCTAAGGAAAAGTATGAGCACACAGATTCAGATCATTTCGAGGATGTGACAAGGTATATAAGGGTCATAGATAAACTTCTATATCTTACGGTTACTATGCCAGACATTTCACATAGTGTTCAACAACTCAGCCAGTTTTTAGTTAAGCCAACTGTGTTGCATCAAAGGGCAGTCCATAGGATACTGATGTATCTAAAAGGTACACTAGGCCATGTCAAGAATAGTGACTGGGCTGGATGTTGTGAAACTAGGAAATCTGTAACTGGCTTTTGTATGTTTCTAGGAAGTTCTTTGATTTCATGGAAATCAAAGAAGCAGCAAACAGTCTCTAGAAGTTTTGCTGAAGCAGAATATAGAGGCAATGCTATGGCTACTTGTGAAGTGCAGTGGTTGATATACTTGTTAGGTGATCTGGGAATTAAACAAGCCAAAGCAGTTCCCATATTATGTGATAGTGCAAGTGCCATTTGTATAGGCGAGAATCCGATTTTCCATGAAAGGGCAAAACATATAGAAATAGATTGCCATTTTGTAAGAGCGAAATATCAACAAGGCATCTTGAAACCAATGCCAATTTCAACAGTGAATCAGCTTACTGATATATTCACTAAGTCTCTAGGAGAGGTTCAAAATGTTGGTACACAGTTTGGGATTGAAGAACATCTACCAAGTATCAACTTGTGGGAGGGTGTTGAAATCTAAGGACAATATACATGAAAATGAAGAGAAGCTGTGCAGGATTGAAGGAAGAAAAATGGCAGAAAAATCTTCAAGGATAAAAAAATTGCAAGCTGATGTTGGTTAGATAGTAGTTAGTTCAATTTATTTTTGTTAAATCTGTTAGGATGATAGTTAGGGCATTAATCGCAGTTAATGCTATTAGTTAGAGTTAGAATATTGCTGATTGTGTAATTGGTAAAGTAGTTAATTATGATGGCCACTTATCACTATTTAATAGGACAAGAAGGGCTCATCCATGTGTATATAAAGGGATGTGTATATAAAGGGAAGCACGTGACATTTTTAATATACAGCAAAATTGAAATATTTTCTCCCAAAATAGCTCTCTTCTCTTACTTCCCAAAATATCCATTTCTCTTTTGGTTTATCAATAACTCATGATATAAAGGATTAAAGATGGCATTTGAACAAAGTTAATTGGAAGTTTACATAAAAGGTAAAAGCAAGAATTTTTGGTGGAATAAGAAAACCTCGAAAGTTTCCATTTTATTCACAAATCTATACTAATGAAACATATAACAGATATCTAGTTTACTAAAACATAAAACATCCCAGGTTCCTGTCACGATCCGGAGTCGAAGAACAATCTTTTTTTTGGAATTAAAAAACAAGATATTACTAGATATCCGGTTTTATTTTATTTTATTTTTTTGGTACGAAAATTAAAAAAAAACAAAACATAAACATAAACATCCCAAGTTTGTGATCAGATTCTAGTTCATCTGCTTGGGGGGCACCATGGTCCAAGCATTCAAAGTATCTATAGTAATAGCCTCTGTGCCATTGTTGAATACATACAAGTGAGCATTGTGGTTCACTGCTAGTGTTGGATAAACCCTTGATGTCATGCAAGTCTTTCCTCCACCTCCAAAACTCTCTACAACTGAGTTATCAATCTGCCAAAAAAAATACACAAAAACAACGCGGCCATTTTAGTTCCGCGATCCAAAAACAAAAAGGAAGATAAAACTTAGCAAAAGATTGAAGAAACATTACCAAGCTCTTTAGAGAAATCTTCTTATCTTTAGTCAAATCGACATCTACGAATCCTCCAAATGGGGGTTTGTACCATTTTGGATCCTTATTTAAGGTAGACCTGATCAAATAACACGACAAAAAACACTCGAGTTAGAAATCCTCGAAAAAATAAGACATTTTTTTTTAGTTAAATTATATAATAAGAAGAAGGGAAAGGAACAGACTTTCTAGCATCAGAGCACATAAGAACTTTGTATTGATTGTTTGAAGCTTTGAAAACTCTGAAGAAAACAGGGGTATATTCTTCCAAGTTCTGAGAAGCAAGTGTGGCAAGACCAAATGGACCAAGACCACCTTGAACAAATGAACCATTTTTTATCACAAACATCTTGAGCATCAAGGTTTTCCCATTTTGGATCAAATGGTTCTGCTTTATCCAATCCAGGGAAAGAAAATGTCACTTCTACATCAGATTGAGCTGCATGAATTCCTTTAATCTCTATTTTTTCACCTTTCTTCATCACTGTATTGGTTATCGATGTCTTTTTCCTTCTCAATGTCTCTAGTTCTTCAACTGGCCATTGTAACAATTGCTTTCCACTTGGATCAAGCCAAATTACACGAGGAATCAACTGCACTCATACCCAAAAATAAAATAAAAATTGTAATACAACAATGATATAACTTTTTGGGCGCTGTTGTGACTTGTGAGTGGGGTAGGACCTAATGGTAATGATGTGGGTCAAGACCATTAGGCCCTCCTCTCTCCTTAACGGAAAATTCTATGGTAGAGCCGTCCTTGTGGGACTGGTCTCACAACCGTATCACATGAGTTAGGGCGTGACCTACGTTGTAAGTAGGTCATGCCTCATCATGTGAGAGGAACGTGGGTCCAGTCCCACAAGGACGACTTCATGCCAGAGTGACCCACCTTAGCTTCTTGAAAGAAACCGTTTATAACAATAGAATAGAAAAATGGAAGGTGGAATTGGCTTAATAGGCAAGGTCACACTTGTTATCCTAAAATATTCAGCACTATCACCGTGAGTTGACTGTGCTGAATATTTGAGTGTAGGAGGTAGGAGTGACCCATTTTCCAAATTGAAATGTTAAATTTTTTGTATTTTTGTATGGATAAAAGAAATGTAAAAGTTAGTACCATAATTCCAGCCCATCCCTTAGCAACATCATCTTTAGCAGAATCAGATTCATTGGCCCAAGACCACATAATCCTCCTATTTTTCTGGGTATCCAAGAATGATTTGGAGGCATAACAATTTCCATAGTCCAACCTTAAACCTTTCCAATTATCTGGGGATGTCTTTTGAGGAGTATAAATATCCTTCTCACTATCATAACTGCCCAAAGTATAGTACTCAAATCTAGTAGCATCCAAACTAACCTTATGGACATATACAGCTTTCGGGTTCACAGCCGCCCGATCCAACCCGGATTTACCTTTCTCAGCAACCGGGAAAAAATCCGGGCATTCCCAGTTTCCCGTTTTATCAACCGAATGCAACGGTTTTTCGGACTTGACCCATTTCATGAAATCCTTACTCTTGTACAAAAACGAAATCCCTGTCTCGGCATTCCGACCACCGATCAAGATTCTCCATTGTTTATCAGCGCCAACCCAACCGGTTGTCGGGTCACGGAAAGCGGTTTTATTGACACCCTTTTCGGCAACGATTAATGGGTTGGTGTCGGGTTTGACCCATTCTCTGAGAAATGGATCGGATACGTTGGCTGGCACGGCGTAGTTTTGGACCTGGGTATTGAGTTTGTCAATAATTCCGGTGTATAGGATCACGGGCTTGTTACCCGGAAGGACGGTGGTGGACCCGGACCAGCACCCGTATTTGTCAAAAGGCTTGGACGGGTAAATGGCTGGATCTAGCCCGATCCAGTTGATTAAGTCTTTTGAGACTGAATGGGCCCAAACAATGTTGCCCCATACAGCTCCCTTGGGATTATATTGGTACATGAGATGGTAATATCCATTGAAAAAGAATGGGCCTGGTAAAAAAAAATATTTTATATTAGATTATTTAAACAAAATGATTTGTCATGGAAAATTAATTATATATATATATATATATATATATATATATATATATATATATATTGTAAATATTGGTTACCATTGGGATCTGTTCTCGATATATTCCACGATTTGAGTCCCACCAGAGAGTAGCAAAAGAGAGAAAGTGAAGGTTAAGATGGTTAGCAAATGAAAGCAATAAACAAAGATGATAAAAATGACAATAGAAATTCTGAAATTGTGACTAATATTTTGTTGTGATTGTAAAAATCAACTTATTATTTTCTTTAAGATAAAGTCTGTTATTATATTATACGCGATTATATATAATATCAGCTCCAAGAGAATAGGAAGCAAACTCAGACTCTATTTTTTTTTTTAAAATCTTAAAAATGATTAAAGTGAGAAAATGTAAGTTTATACCGTTAATCCAATGCTTCTTGGGCTGGAAATGGTAGGCAGTTCTATGCAATTTCTGTACACTAACGGCAGGGAGAGTCTGGTAATGAAGATACACCTTATGAGAGGCTTGGACTAAGCCATTCTTATTATTGCATGATAAAATATACAAGAAAAGGACTGGGAAAGTCCAAACAAGTTTATTTAACATCACCATTACTGTTGGACTTTGTCCAGTTTAATTTTTTTTAAAAAAAATAATATAAATGAACAAAATAAAAAAAAGTAGAGAAGAGAATAGTTAAAATTGTTGATTTCTTAATTGATGGATTTTGGATGTATTTATAGGGGAAATGACAGTGAAGAAGTTGAGGAATTTTCGGGGTATTCCATGGTTTATAATTAATTGTGTGATTAGTTTTAAGTATATTTTTGGATGAAAAAAATATTTAATGAATTCTCATTGAATATCGCTTAATTTGTTTTGCTTTTTGAGGTTGAAATACGTCTTAACTACGTGTGACTTTTTATTTTGATGGTATTAGTTAAATTATGAATATTTTTGTTGATAAAGTAGCAGAAAGAGAAATGAAATTTTGAGGGAGATGAAAGTTTGTGTTTTTTTCGTATAATTTTGGTTTTAAAAGGAAAACTTGTAACAATTTGTTTATTAATAAATTTGTATATTTTCAAGGATAAATCCAATAATCAATCAAATGCTAAGAGCGAATTTGTCGTAAGGAGGGAGTCAATCGAGTTACGTGAGCTGAGTTTGGCATAACTCACGTTCATCTCACACAAAATTGTAAAGTTTAATTCACACTTAACATGAAAAAACTCACAAATCGTGAGCTTACGCCCAACTCACATTTTAATTGTGAGTTTGCCTGAGCTCATGAGACTCATTAGCTAAATTTATATTAGCAAAGAAACAAAAATTTCATAGCAACAATAGTTGAATACAACGAGTCATGAGACTAATCCTGACAAAAGTACGAATATATATATATATATACACACTTAATTCCTATAGTAAGATAAACTAATAAAATGTCGTAAGTTTATATAGGTCTTCTTTTTTTACTTTTAATTATAAATTTAGTAATATATATAGAGATGTGCTGTGGTGCCGAAAGGGTAAAATTTAGGCACCTAAAGATTAGATATAAGCGAATCAAAAATTGACATGTGGAAAAACATAACCTGCTAATGCAGGTTTTCAGTATTTTTTTTATATAAAAAAAATTAAATAAATGAAATGGACGAATGAGAGCTTGCCACGTCACCCTAGTCAAGTGACCGGTTACCTGTCAAACAGGTAAATCCATTTTTTTTTAGTATTAGTAATTTTGGTATTTTTAATGGTAACACTAAAACAAAAATTAGTAAATTTTAATACATAATTAGTAAATGTTGAATATTACTACTTTAATTTATAATCTTACCATTTTTACTTTGAAAGTTACTATTTGTATCATGAATATTTATATTCTATAAAATAGTAAATTTAGACGCAATAATGGTGAATTTAATGACAAAAATAGTAATATATTTTATAAAAATGGTAAATGTGGTGAAAAATAAAACTTACTATTTTAAAATAAAATTTATCATATTAAATTATAATTTTACCATTTTTATCTCAGTTGTATTCAATTGTTAAAATGGTAAGTTTAGTGACAAGTTTGGTAATTTTATTTCCATTATTTGTAAATTTTGTTATAAAATTAAAAACTTTTGTAAAGATTAAAAAAAATATATATATAAATATTCAAATTCAAATAAATCTTACCATTTTAATATATGCAACAGAAACAATGATCATCAATATTAAACATTATTTGGTAACAGGCACTCATTTTGAGTGTTTGTTGGTTATATTATAATTAAAATATATAGTATTGACACAAATTTAATCCAAAGTATTATAAATTATTTATGAGTATATTAAACCTTTTATTATTTAGCAAAATTAAAATATTAAACATGTTATTAATTTCTCTAATAAAAAAGTAAAAAAAAAAATGAAAATGATGTATAAAAGAATTGAACCAGTATCATTCCTATAACTTATGTTATAAAGGAAAGCCAAACACACCAATAAACAATTTCTTAGGTACATTTTTTCATCCACTTTGTTAATGGACATAGTTTTGTTAAATGAATGATGTTATACTGCTGTGATTTTGCACCATAGTAGGATTTAGTTACAAAAGGAATTTTGTTCCTGGATGCTTTCTGACTTGCCATTGGAAGTTCAGAAAACTTCATTTATGGAGTGTTTTTCAATCTTGGAATGTAACGTGTTAGGAGTTTGGAAAGAGATTCAGAAAAAAAATGGCAGCAAATTTAGTACTACTTGATAAAAAGATGTTAGGAAGTTTATGTTAGTTGTTAAAAGGTTGTAAGAAAATTTAGTGTTGTTATATATCTAGGTAGAGTAAGTATAGTAGGTGAAATATAAAAAAATAAAATATATGACAAAATCCGTGAAATATATAAAACAGTAGACTTTTCATTTTAAAATGTCAAATTGAGTCTTATTCATTTTAGACATTTATTTTTAGCCCAAAAGTATTTTCCAATAAAAATATCATAAGCATTTTGGAAAAGAGAAAAAAATAACACCAATTTAGTCATATGATGCGAATGGTATATACAACACTTCATCTTTCAATTTTAAATAAAACTATCATAAGTATTTTGGAGAAGAGAAAAAAATAAAACCGCAGAGAAGGATAATGTGAAGGGAGTAGATCTTCAGGACTTTTAATTTTATTATTTTAGCAAGTGGAATAATGTAATTAGTCCAAACCTACGAATTTTCCATAGTTCAATAATATTTCACATATAATAATTCCAATTAATATACTAGATTAAATACTTTAAGATCCAAAGTCTATTTTCAATAATTATTACAAATATGAATCTTTATCATATAAAATACATTTCTTCAAAAAAAAAAAAAAATCATATAAAATACATAGGAGTTTTATTATGGATATTTATTTTAAACAATGAATTAATCTCAATTAATTATTTTTAGCAGGTTCTTTTTTTCTCTTTTAAAACTAATTCTTTTTTTATTATTGATTTAGGAATATTAAATAATATTTTTTTAATATTTTTCTTATTATCATTAAAAAAATTATTCATATTCTTATAAAAAAAAATGTTGTAACTATACAACTTTTAAAAAAAAAAATAAGTAACTCCAATTAATTCATCAAAAATATTAATTTCATTTTAAAAAATTACCAAATTTTGTGAAAAATTTACCAATTTACAAAATAGTAAAATTTAACCAAAAATGGTAAGATTTGTTCAAGTTTGGATATTTATATAGTGATATTTATTCTTAACAAAAGTTACTAATTGTTTAACAAAGCTTACAAACAATGTAAATAAAATTACCGAATTTGTTACTAAATTTACTATTTTATCATTTTATTAAAACCAAGACAAAAATGGTAAAATTATAATTTAATATGATAAATTTTATTTTAAAATAGTAAGTTTTATTTTTCACCACATTTACCACTTTTATAAAATATATTACTATTTTTGTCATTAAATTCACCATTATTGCGTCTAAATTTACTATTTTATAGAATATAAATATTCATGATAAAAATAGTAACTTTCAAAGTAAAAATGGTAAGATTATAAAATAAAGTATTAATATTCAACATTTACTCGTTATGTATTAAAATTTACTAATTTTTGTTTTAATGTTACCTTTAAAAATACCAAAATTACTAATACTAAAAAAATTGGTAAAAAAAAGTGGGTTGACCTGTTTGACAAGTAACCGGTCACTTGACTAGGGTGATGTGGCAAGCTCTCATTCGTCCATTTCATTTATATAATTTTTTTTTTATAAAAAAAAACCTGAAAACCTACAAGCAAGTTATATTTTTTCACATGTCACTTTTTGATTCGCTTATATCTAATCTTTAGGTGCCGAAATTTTATCAATTCGGCACCACAACACTTTCTATATATATAATTATATTTTATTATTTAGGTGTGAACTTTAACCAGATTGAACTCATAAAATTCAAACTTGAATATTTAACTCACGCTCAACTCACCAACTTATTTAAGCTAACACTCACATTTTTCAGGCCCTATTCTCTTCTACAATCCTTGGTTTGATGAAGTTAATGGTTTCATTTGAACATCCATGTAACTTTGTTTTATATGCTTTTGGACATAAGTTTTCTCTGAAATGGAGCAATTTTATATCCACACAACACACAAATATACATTACAAAAAAATAATTAAATAACTACGAACTTTTCCGTTGTTATTCGGTCACTAAACTGAAAATAGCGATCGATTAGCGACCGAAACATGTGGTCAGATATTTTGTGTTGCTGAGTCAAATAGCAACCGATTTCTAACCGAATTACTGATAATCTTGTCGCGACGGAATTGCGACTGATCTGACATTAATGTTGACTTTTGACTTTTGACTTTGAATGTGCAACGACCGATTTCCGACAGAAATTTAGCAATTGATAACTTTGTCGCTAGAGAGCGACGGAATAGCGACTGATCTGATATTAATATTAACTTTTGACTTTGAATGTGCAACAATCGATTTCCTACAAAAATTTAGCGATTGATAATCTATAATCTTTTCGATTGCTCAATAAGCTGTTTTCTTGTAATTAGATAATTACAAAGTTTCATTTTTAAATTCGCGTAAGGTTGTTAGTTACCAACTCTTTAATCCCTTATTTAAACTCATTATTAAGACCTAGAGTGAACTCTTTCATTCCTTCGTATCGACTTTGCGTGGAGATGGATACACTCGCCATGTACTATGAATGTATCGATCAAGGCATTCCTACGAAAGGTCGGTGTAATATAAGTAATTTTTTATTTTTTTATTTTTTTTATCTAAAGTTCTCTTAACCATCAGTAACCTCTCATATTGTAGTTCTATTCCCACTATCATAAACATTTGGTAGGGAAAAATGGCAAAAAATCCTCTGTTCCTATTACCTGTTTCCGTTTCCATCTCTCTCCCAGCCAATCACAATTCACTCTGTGTATATATAATTGAAAAAAATATTTATATAGTAAATTCTGATTGATAGAGATAGAAATGAAGACAGAAATGGGGACAAAGAATTTTCACCTGCGAAAAATCAGCACTATGGACAACACACTTATTTCTCCATCTCCATGCAAGTTAACAAGCTCCCTAGCTAAAACCTTCTGATCTCTATATATTTAGGTAATGTCGAACATAGACATATACATTTAAAAAAAAACAACTACATTGTAATTAGAACATGTCTCTCTGACTTATATGCACAACATGTAAGAAATCATTTCTTATTCATGTTGGGACGGTTTTCATACACCTTCTTGCATTCCCTACATTGTATTTTTTATTTCTTTTTCCAAAGTTGAAAGACTTAGGAATAGATATTATATAGTTCAATAATAAAACGTCTTACTTATATTGTAATATGAGAATGATGGGATATACCTTTCGCAAAATGTAAAATAGCCTTTCATGTTATAACCAAACCCGTTTCGAACAATATTGAGCCCCTATACTAGTTATTAAAGTTTAGTCCCTAATTTTTTTTAAAAATATAAATTATAAAAAGTGTCCAAATATAATATGCTTTTCGAATTTTAAAACCGAATAAAACAGTAGTCATGGTTTTTGCCCTGCAACTTCGGCCACTGAATTGTTTATACTGAGTAAGTGATGAACAAGTTTTCAAAAAAATAAGCACACATATAAATATAAGTAACAAAATATTAAAACCCCAATTTCCGGAGGCCTTGTTCAGTCGAGCACTTTATACACCCTTATCACCGGGCCTGATTACAACAATAAAGGTGAGGTAAATTGTCTTTGGTCCTATTTCAATCCTTCTGTCTGTTTCTTTTTCTGGTGGGTAGCACAGAATACATAGAACATGTTGTCTCTAGCACATCCAAAACCGCAACTATAAAATGTTAAATAAGAATATGGTATTTGATTGATATTTTTTACCTAAGAAAGAAGTATTACTAAATCTTATTAAAAATAAAAAATTATACTCAAAGTTTGATTGAAAATCAGGTTTTTGGCAAATAAAAATGCATGAAGATAGAATAAAATATACAGCTTTTAGTACATCTGTAGGTCATTATGAATGGTTAGTTATGCCATTTAGTTTAAAAAATACACCTCAGATATTTCAAAGAAAAATAGATAAGATATTTGAAAAATATGATTATATAGTTGTAATGTTGATGATATATTAATTGCTTCTAATAATTTAGAAGAACATAGAAATCACTTGTTAGAATTTGCTAATATACATAGAACATTTTGTCTCTAGCACATCCAAAACCGCATAGGGCATTCTTTATTATGTGTTTTTTTAGTGTTTATTACAAGAAAATTGGCACTGTTAGGTAAAGATTAACTCTAAATTTTCTAGTATATATTCTAGGTAAAAAGCGCTGACGCCCCTAAACTATTTCATTTTTTGGTTTTTAACCCTCAACTAAAAATTGTCAAGTTTTACCCCCTAAACTATTTCGATTTTTGGTTTTTGACATTCCATCCATATTCTCCGTTACATCATAACGGAAGTCCAAAAAATGGGGGCATTTTGGAAAAATCATATCATTCATAATAAATAGAATTAAATTTAAGGGAAAAAATGGCATTTTAAGATTTTTTTTAGAGGTTGGAATTTACAGTTGGTGGTTGGAGAAGAGGCGTGGTACCCGGCTTCCAGCTTCTCCTGTCACTGTTCTCACCAACGACTTCTTCTTTCTCGTCAGAATAATAGGTTTTTTATTTATTTTTTATTTTTATAAAAACAAAAAATTTAGGATCTTATACAGATTGCCCAAAAATGCCCCCATTTTTTGGACTTCCGTTATGATGTAACGGAGAATATGGATGGAAGGTCAAAAACCAAAAAGTGAAATAGTTTAAGGGGTAAAACTTGACCGTTTTTAGTTGAGGGTCAAAAACTAAAAATCGGAATAGCTTAGAGGGCGTGAGCACTTTTTACCCTATATTCTAATACAATGATTAGTATACATGTGTAACAACACTATTGGACTAAGGAGAATACATTGACTTGAATCAATCACATTGTTCAATATGTTACAATTTCATTGGAGTACTAAAAGTGAATAAGAAGATCCAAAACTAAAAATATATATATATATATATATATATATATATATATATATATATATATATATATATATATATATATATATATAGTATAATCCATTGCATTGAATTACTGCTAAAATGTTACTCCCTCCGTCCCAAATTAACTGTCCACATTTCTATTTTTATTTGTCCCAAATTAATTGTCCACTTTCTAAATAAAGTAGGTATTAATGATAATTTTTCCAATTTTACCCTTCTTCCAACTCCTCATTGAATGCTCTTAGTTAACTAAAATTATCACTTTCCAACACATATTTAAGAGATTGTTGGATGTTGTGTGAGAGGAAGGAGAGAGAAAAATATAAATTTTAAATGAGATCAATAAAATTAATTAGGGGTATCTTAGACTTTTACTTATATTTTACCATCAAAATCATCAAAACCTTAATACCCGTGCATTTGTCAAAGTGGACAGATAATTTGGGACGGAGGGAGTAATAGATAACAGTTTTCAAAAACATGATTTTAAAGGATTAACAAAATAGCTGGAATTATTAGCCACTTTGATCATCAACGTTTTTTCGCCTAGCCACTTTGGTCAAAATTCAAGTTTTCTAACTTATTTCATCATTAAACATTTTTCGACCTGCCATTTTGGTCAAAAATGATTTTTTTTAAACTTTTTTCATCACTAAAATTTTTTCGGGCTGCAATTTTGGTCACTAAAATTTTCTCATTCTACCATTTAGGTCACTAAAATTTTTTGACCAAAATGGCAGACCGAAAAAACTTTAGTGACCAAAATGGCAGGCCGAAAAAACTTTAGTGATGAAAAAAGTTAAAAAAAATCATTTTTGACCAAAATGGCATGTCGAAAAATGTTTAATGATGAAGTAAATTAAAAAACTTGAATTTTGACCAAAGTGGCTAGGCGAAAAAACGTTGATGATCAAAGTGGCTAATTATTCAAAATAGCTGAAAGAAACGATTCATCATAATAATTTAAAAAAATTAAATCATACAGAAAGTAAAGAAAATAAATTTAAAAAAGAAGAAGTAAAGAACGATTATAATTTCCACCAAAAGTGTAATTTCCATCTCAATAATTTGAATAAAGAATGACAAATCTGTAGGCAAAAATCCAGCCCAAAATGGGAAATTAAACCACAAAAAAAAAGTCTCAAAATTATGATCTTAGTTCATAAGTCGAGGTTTTTCCATGCTCCAAGCATCCAAACCCTCAATTTTGATTGGCTCAGTGCCATTGTTGAATACGTACAAGTGAGCTTTATCATTAACTGCTAAAGTTGGATAAACCCTTGATGAAATGCATGTCTTCCCTTCAGCACCAAAACTCTCCACTAATGAATGATCAATCTGCAAATACACACAACAATATGTTCATTAGTTAACAATCAATTGATTTCTCTTGGTACAAAATATCAATAGCGCGATACATCTAAAATTGTCTAATACACTAATATAATAGATGTTATTGTTACCAAGGGCAGATGCATGATTGAATATATAGATGAACCAAAATATTACGTAAAAAATGTATAACATATCATATTACAATTTGTGGGTTGAGACACATCTTAATATTTTTCTGGAATCAAATATTCATATCATATTAGATGTACCAAACATTTTTTTTTAAAGAAAACAAAAAAACGGTGGGCCCACATTCTCTTGTATGTTAAAAGGTTTTGTTAATGTATTAGACAATATACTGATGTAGAAGAAAACTATGGACGTACCAAGCTCTTAAGGGAAATCCTTTTTTCGGTCAAGTCAACGTCTACAAATCCAGCAAATGAGGGATTGTACAAACCCTTCTTCAAAGAAGACCTGACAAAAAGATACAAAAAAAAAAAAAAGAAGTTAGAAATTGATGTTAAAATAGGTTGAAGAAGAAGATGAAAAAGGTTAAAAACTATTAAGTAAAAAAAAAGAAACAGACTTGGTGGCATCTGAACACATGAGGACTTTGTGTTTGTTTCCATCTTTGAATATTCTGAAGAAGACAGGTGTATATTCTTCCAAGTCCCTGGATGCAAGTGTGGCTAGCCCAAATGGACCAAGTCCACCTTCAACAAATGAACCCTTTTTAGCACAAACATCTTGTGCATCAAGATTAGCCCAGCTTTTATTAAATGTCTCTGCTTTGTCCAAGCTTGTGAATGAGAATGTCACTTCTACATCAGCCTACAAAATGTCCAAAATTTAGTACCATTTTTGTTATTATTGTCCTAGGTACCATAAAATAAATAATCTTTCCTATGATGGAAATCTTTTATTCCCGCCGTAGAAAAATGGATATTCAATACTAAACGAAGGGGAATGATGACACAAACCTGAGCTGCTGTAATCCCTTTAACCTGAACTAGGTCACCTTTCTTTAGCAAATTGTTGCACATGTGAACATTTTTGCCTCTCAAAGTCTCCAATTCTTCAACTGGCCATTGCACTAACTGTTTTCCATTTGAATCCAGCCAAATTGTACGAGGAATCAACTGCAAAACACAAGAAAAGAACATGAAAAACTTTTTTTTTAATACATTAGCTTCCAACTATTTTTTTCTTAAAATACTGGAGCAGGGACAAAGTAAGGACTTTTAAGGTTGGGGGCGAACAACTGCAATAGTATGCCGAACTACATATAAAAACTGCAACAAAGTTGGGGCGAATTTGATAAAATATTTCGAACTACATACAAAATTTACTCTATATAGTAGGATTTTTAAAAATCACGGAGGCGACTGCCCCCAACCGCACCTGTCTTCGTCCCTGTATTGGAGGACGAGAATGTGATTCGAACTTAGGAATTATCACATATGTAAATCTAATCAACTAGCTACAGCTTGTCACACATGCTAATTAGCTAAACAAAATGATTTAAAAAAAATATAACTTTATAGAAAAATGATGCTTAAACTTTGCAAAAATGCATTAATACCTGAACTCCAGCCCATCCTTTCAAGACATCATCGGCAGTAGTATCAGATTCATTAGCCCAACCCCAAACAATTCTTCTATTCTTACTTGGATCAAAGAAACTCTTAGAAGCATAAAAGTTTCCATAATCAAACCTCAATCCTTTCCAACCATCGACCGAAGTATTATCGGGTACATACTTATCCTTTTGATTCGGATAATAACTACCAATAGTATAATACTCAAACCTCGTTACATCAAGGCTAACCTTATGAACATGTCTAACATTTTCTCCCGTTACACTATTGTCCAAACCATTTTTCCCTTTTTTCGACACGGGAAAGAAGTCCGTGCACTCCCAGTTACCCGTACCCGCAACCGTATGAAATGGACGTCGAGCCTTAGTCCATTTCATAAAATCCCTACTTCTGTATAAGAATGAAATCCCTCTATGCTTTCTCCGGCCGCCGATCAAGATTCTCCAATGCCCATCTTTGAACCATGCAGTTGTTGGATCCCGGAAAGCAGTTTTGTTCATACCGGGTTCTGCTACAATTAACGGGTTTCTGTCGGGTTTTATCCATTTTCTTAAATATGGGTCGGATAGATTGGCGGGTACTGCATAGTTTTGGACTTGGGTATCGTTTTTATCTATTATTCCAGTGTAAAGAATAATGGGCTTATTGCCCGGAAGAATTGTGGCTGACCCGGACCAACATCCGTATTTGTCAAAGGGCTTAGATGGGTAAATAGCGGGTTCTAATGGGATCCAGTTGATTAAGTCCTTTGAGACTGAATGGGCCCAAATAATGTTGCCCCAAACAGCTCCTTTGGGATTGTACTGGTAGAATAAATGGTAATGCCCATTGTAATACATTGGCGCTATCATTGACAATATAGGAAATAAAAAAGAAATTAGATAATTAATTTAATTAAAAAGGAGGAAAACATATTTAGAAATTTTCAACAAAATGAGAATAAATACTTACCATTTGGATCTGCTTTCCATTAATTTTTGACATCCAAGAGTAAGATATGGAAACCAAAAAAAAAAAAAAAATACAATTGATTAGTGTGATAGCAATCAATAGTAAATGGATAATTAATTTTCTTAGTTTTTGTAAAGTCACCCGATCACAAATATTTTTATTTTTACACAATTCAAAGAGTCTGATTCCAAACTAAATACGAGTTGGATGCAATCCACTCACACCATTAAAGTTTAATATATAGTTAAAAGATGAAAAAGAACCAATTTTTTTTTTTTGAAGTCCGGACGGACGGCTTGCCTCATAAAGGGAGAAGAGAGCACTTCACAATAGGAGAAGAAAGTCTTAGAAAGAGAGATAATTAAAGCTTGCCCCAAGCATGATGAGGGTATCAAACACACGACATATTGATCGTGGGCAGGCCCTTGCTCCATTGGGGTAAGAGACATTTGATTAAAAAAGAACCAATTGAATAAATATAACTTAACAACTTGAATATAAATATTATGTTTTCATTTTGTACATAATTTTCCTTGTTTGGAAGAGTTGACCAAATCAGATCATAGAAGATCCGTAGACAGATGTGCAGGCCTAGAAGTGGACCATCAATATCCTTACGTTTTATTTTTTATTTTTTATTTTTAATGTCTTTATCATATCATTTTTTTTGGGTGAATAAATGTCTTTATCATATCACTCTATTATTGTTCGGATTGAATACAAAACAGGCTTGATAATATTACTAAATTTCTTAGAGGATTTCATACTAACAATGCGATTTAGATTTTTCCTTTAAAAATAAATAATTAAGGAAAAAAACGCATTTTCAAGGAATAAATAGAGAGGCATAGAAGAAAAGTCCAATAAGGAATGAATCACGTTAACCAAAATAATTAAGGAAAAGTTCTTAAATATAAAAAACACTCCAAATACAGTACTTTAGGTCTTCTGCTATATAGTATATGTGCAATGTGTTAGAATAATGACATATATCTAACACCATAATATATACATTAAACAACATACAATTATCAGTTGGAACTAAGAAAACCAGCATATTTGTAAATTATTTGTAAATTTTGGATTGATTTTTATCCTAAGAAATTTTGTTTAAAAGATTGTATAAATGAATTGTTTGTGACATCAGATTTGAGGTCTAAAGTTAAAATTTTATTAGAAAAATAATCAAAATACATCCGAAAGTCTATATTTATATCTCTCTACCAATCACAGTAGTCGATATAAACCCTAAACTACGATCATATCTAGACATTGAGAAAAAAACACATGAATATATATATATATATATATATATATATATATATATATATATATATATAAGGCATGAGATAATGGAAAACAATTAAGTTCTTTGTTTTTTTTTCTAATTGTTCCAAGAAACAAACGTACCGTTGATCCAATGCAATTTGGGACGAAAGTGAAAGGCAGGTTTTTGGAATTTGTCCACATTGGTGGCATTGGTGGCTCTTGCCAAACTCTGATAATTTAGGAAAACCTTATGAGATGCTTCAACACCATTGTTGCTTATCAAGAAAAACCATAACCAAAAAATTGGCATAGCCCATAAAATTATCTTATTATGATCATATAACTCCATTGTTAATTATGATCAAAATAAAAAAAAAATCTTTTTTTTCTTTTTTTTCTCTAAAGTTGAAGAGAGAAACAAAGAAGAAGGAGAGAAATAGGAGTGTTGTTATATGTTTGAGTGAGGATTAGAAGAAGGTATTTATAGAAAAGACGGAGAAGGTGATTAGTGGATAAGAATGAGAATTGGATTATAAGTTAACTTCCATCAAACCCGGCTTAGTCTTGGTTAATTAGGTAACTATTTTCTTTCAAAACCATATACTCACTATTTTATCTCCCCTATTTTTTTTTTTTTTTTTATTTCTTATCTTTATATTTGAATTCTTTTATTTTACTTGAAATACAATTATTATGAGTGGAATTGGATAGAGTTTAGGATTGTATAAATGCTAAATTCTTTATATTTGATTTTTTTTTACTTGGAATACAATTATTATGAGCGGAATTGGAGAGAGTTTAGGATTGTATAAATGTTTAATTGTTTGCGAAAGAAAATGCGAATTTATTGATAGAATTTTGGATTGGGTTTATGACCAAATTAAACCTGTCCAAATGTGTCCAAATGTACCATACCAGGAAATTATATTATGTACTCAGCCTATGTGGTTAACGTAGATTTTATGGTTTAGAATTCACAATTGAAGATATCAAATTAAGAATTATTCCATCTCTCTATCATGTGATTATATGGTAATTTTAGACGCAAATTCTATTAAATCAGGTTTATGAAAAAAATTATTTTATATTTTGATAGTTAATTATTTTTGGCATCCTCCTTAACACTTATCTAACACGTACTTCGAGTCACATGTTAATTAAGATAAAGTAAGCTATAAATGATAATTTAAGTGTATATAAAAAAAATTAGATTCCTAACTACCAGAAATGACAGAACCTTATGATAACATGTGTTCCGAGGCTCACGTTAACAAATCCTATAATTTTAATATACATTCTCTATGGGAAAAAGAAAAGAAAATAAAAAGAGCCTTTTGAACTAGTATGAGAGTTTTACAATTACTTTTTTCTCTCTTATGTTTCTCCATTTTTAGTCAAATATATAAGAGACCTTAAGATGGGTTCAATTCCTTTTTATAAGAGACAGTGTGCGAACACACGAGATGTGGTCATATGTGAGTGGCTTTTTGCGGCCCTTCAGAAGAACACAATGGGGAAGCAGTCAAAATAGACTTTTCCGAAATAACCACAAGAAGAAGAATTTTAAAAAAAAACGAAATCTGTGTGAAAATATTACTTATAATAATAATAAAGGATGAAATATCCTATATAAAGATAAACAAATCGTGGTGTGATTGGATTAAAGTCTTATTTTATGTGTTTGACTTGACTTGATACTTAAACTCAGACTTAACCAGCTTTGAATTGATTGTTGAAATAAAAGATTAAACACTAAATCATTTAGAATTTAGTTTGAGATTGAGACCAAAATTTCAAACTCAAATGCAATCCAATCAGACCCTTACTATCATATCACACTAAAAAGTTCTTATCCAAATACGGAGGGGCTATTATAAAGAATAAAATCAAGAGCAATATTCTGCCTCATGTTTTGGTTGATATTTTTTTTTTTGGGGTTAGGGGGTTAGCAAGCTGGGCGCTTAGGCCCAGTATCGAATCTGAGACCTCTCAGTCCCAGGCAGAGGTGTTTCCCACTGAGCCACAACCTCTTGATATGTTTTGGTTGGTATTGAGATGCGTTTACCTAGTATTTCTTTTTATTTTGTTTAGTGTGATGCACCTTTTAATGTAATAACTGTCGTTTTAACAGATATTAATTCTTACTCAATATCCCCCTAAGAAAAAAGATAAATAGATGAGAGAAATTTCTCATCATGCGATGACATGGCATAAGAAAGAGAAAGGGAGAGATAGCTAGCAAATTGAGTTGTTACTTGATGAAAGATGAAGGTCAAAACTGGACCAAAGGAATTTTCCACTTACTTTAGGCGACTAAATTTTGAACTTCAGGGGTCGTAGAAAATATGAAATTAATTAATTAAGCAGAGTTAAATGTGGCAGAAAACCAATGGAGAAGAAAATTCTAATCTCCTTCCTGACTAAATGAACTCACTCGAGATTTTCCAGCACAAAATTCTTCAAATTTGGTGGCCATTTATGCTCTAGAGGTTATCCCTAGGTTTCCTCAATTTTAGTTGTAGTTGGATTAGTATTCAATTCAAAACTCATACATATAATAGGAGAAAATCGTCTGTCGAAGAACTCTATCCCCTGTCTCACCATTAAAAATGTGCCACATGTTCCACTTAGAGAGAAAGAGGTAAAAGGAGAAAAAATTTAGAAGCATTTTGCAGGATGAAAGATAACTAACAGCAAATTGCAAAAAGTGTTTGTGTTTAAAATGAATAAACATGTGACACATTTTTACTGGTGGGACACGGCAAGGGATAGAGTTATGGGATAGACGATTTTCTCCCACATATAATCCCCCTATTTTTATGTGAGTCCGACATTTTCTCTCATAAAAGTTAGATTAAAATTGTATAATAATTGAAACAAATAAAAAAGTTTCACTTTTAATTTTAATCCGAAACACCGAGTTGAAACTTCTAGTCAAATTATTCTGCAGGTAATTAATTTGTTTCAACCTATCCTTTCTGTCCAAAGTAGCTGGAAAAATGAGGCAATGTAATTTGGAATTATGTAGATGTTACTAGAGAAGTTAGAATTATCAACCATAAAAAAAAGACTGGTGGAGCTTCCGTGAAGAAAAGAAAAGATTATGGGTAAATGAATACATATTTCAATTTCAGGGCTGCATAAGAGCTGAAACTTATTACCTAGCTATTTTATTTTTTAAATTTTTTTTTACCTCACAGAGGGAAGCGGCCTCACAGGAGGAGGAGCGCCACGTAGGGAGCGAGTATCGAACACGCGACTCACGATCGTGGATAGTACCAAGCCCCACTGATACTTCCGATTCTTACCTAGCTATTTATTCCAATGTATTTACCTATAAAGTACACTACAAATATATTCCTTTCGTTATTGTTATGAAATTTTAATTATTATATGGATGTTCCAGTTGTAAGTACTTACACCATTCCTCAATATAGGTCGTTTAGAATACTTTAAAAAAATTAAGGAACTCAAACAAACAATAATCTTTCCACCACAATTCTAATAATACCCCTTCCTTCCCCCTTCTCTATCAAACTTTCAATAAAAGATATGTTGAGGGTATAATTGGAATAAATTATTGACACCTAATAAAAGACATGCAAATACCAATTAATTTGGATACATATATATATGCTAAACGACAATTAGATGAGAATGGAGGGAGTATCTCCCACATAATTTAAGTATTCTATTAACTCTTGTACTCTTAATATATGTGTTAAATCTAAATAAGTGACTAAAGTGTATCGGGAGTTTTAATTGGGTACCTAATATCTTAATTGTACCAATCGGGGATTTCATAAAACAAACTAATTGTAGTTTAGTACTCCCTCCATTCCCTATTAATTGTCGTTTAGGAGATATCTAGGTGTCCAAATTAATTGTCGTTTAAGGTTCTTTTAATAGTTGCCAACAATTTATTCCAATTATACCCACAACAATTTTTTTTTACCTCCTCTGCCATCCCATCTTATGCCTTCTACAGTTCTTGTTTACCTCATCATTTTAACCATCCCATTTCTTCTTTTTTCTTTTTTTTTTCTTCTTCACTCGTTAATTTATGGCGTAGGAGTTCCATATTTTTTCCTTCTTCTACAGTTCTTCCTTAATTTTAACCATCTCATCTCATATATATATTTTTTTCCTTCTTCTACAGTTCTTCTACTAGTTTTCTTTATGGCGTAGGAGTGAAGGAGGGAGGGTGGGGGTAATATTGTAAATTTGAGTGAAAAAGACAACTTCCTTAATTTTCTCAAATTATCTAAAGAGTCTTATATTTAGGAATGGAGGGAGTATTGTTTTTTAACACCACAAATTTTTGTTCTTATAAAAATGCCCCCAAACTAACACATCCAATCTGAATGAAGCAACAATAGATGGATATTTAATTTCAAATGAAGGGAATACGATATACATAAAGGCTCTACTTGGATTGGGTTTTGGTTTGGGTTTGAATTTTGGCGGGAAAATCTAACAAATTGGCGGGAGAAATTCAAATTCAATTTTTTTTTCCTCAAATAATCGTTCAATTCCAAATTTTGGCCACAAAAATTTGAAATTTGAATATCTCCCGCCAATTTGAGAGTAAAAAAATTGGAATTGTACGATTATTTGAAGAAAAAAATTTGAATTTGAATTGCTCCCGCCAATTTTTTAGTTTCTCCCGCCAAAATTCAAACCCAAACCCAAATCCAAACCAAAACCCAATCCAAATGGAGCCAAAATCGGAAATTGATAAAGAGAATAAAATCCAAGGAATTACATTTCCCTTTTTCTTTTAGTTAACATCTGCGTGAAATTGAAAAATTCTAAATCTTGGTCCTAGTAATCTATAAATGTTATTCTTCTTTCTAATTTGCATGCAAAATTAGTGCAATCTTCTGGTTGCGTACGGAACAAGGAATGAATACATCGTTCCTTTCAAATCCGTTATCTCTACATATGTGTGTGGATGCTTTAGTTCATCATGAGAGGTCGATTAATGGTCCAAGCATTCAAATTCTCCACCGTGATGGTTTCAGAACCGTTGTTGAAAGCATAGAGATGAGCATTGTCATAAATTGCTAAAATAGGATAAACCCTTGACGTTATGCACACTTTCCCACCTTCTCCAAAGCTTTCCACCACTGAATGATCGATCTACCACCATAGAGAAAAGCTCATAATCATAATTGATAAATTGAGTTTTTTTTAAAACTAAAGAAAATACAGTATTTTCTTCGTTAAAAATTAAATATTTATTTTCCTATTCAATGTATCGGACATTAAATTCTGGACAGAAAAGAAAGTACTTCAAGATGAGATATATATACATAGAGAGAGAAATCATACCAAACTTCTGAGAGAAAGCTTCTTCTTGCTTATATCTACATCTAGAAAGCCTGCAAACGAGGGCCTATACAATCCTTTCTTCAGGGACGAACTGCAAAAGGTTACGAAATTAGACTAGCTATTAGTGACATATTACTTTCTCAATTTTATAATATAAATAGTTTAGAACTTTTTGAATAATTAAGGAAAAAGAAATAAAAAATATTTTTATTACATTATTAATTAATTCTACTAACATAATAAAGGGTCAAAGGAATTATATTTAAGAGTATGATAACTTTTACAATAGAATCCTTAATATTCACAAAAGTTAAACATTTTACAATTTGAAAAAAAATGACAAAAAAATCATAGATTGTGGGAGGATTGAAGTATTTATTAATTACATATTCGCGTCATACATATGAAATAACCGGTAGCCATATTGATATAATGACAATCATCTTGTAATTTAAAAGAAATTAGAAGTAATTTTTTGAAAATATTTATATGGTCGTTTAATCATTTCGAGCATAAATATAAGTATACCAACCTAGAGGCATCGGAGCACATGAGAACGAGATGGCGATTGTCTTTTTTCTTGAAAACCCTAAAGAAGACAGGTGTGTATTCTTCTAGGTGTTTAGAAGCCAGAGTTAGGAGACCAAATGGCCCAACTCCGCCTTGGACGGCGGAACCCTTCTTTCCACAGAGGTCTTGTGCATCAGTGTCAGCCCATTTGGGATCAAACGCTTCTGCCTTTTCCAAACTAGAAAATGAGAATGTCACTTCAACATCTGCCTGCACATGCATCACCAGAAGAAATCTATCAAAATATCTTGATCAAATGACTATAGTTTAATTAATCAATTTTTCTTTTAAATTTACTATTGGGAAGAGTATTGAACTCATGATATATTATTCTGTGTTGGAAGTACCATATACAATCATATTGGGAAAAAGACCGGTTTACAAAACGATAAATTACAAAACTTTCATTCATATAACCTAAACTAAAATGGGTAAACCTAGGGGTAAACCGATAAATTCTAGATGTGAACGTCACTATAATTAAGAATGTCATAGATCGAGGATCCTTGTGGAAAAGTTTCATTTCTTGTTCTATTCTCTGTCCGTAGATATTTGTCAAATGTTTTTTAACCTTTCTCCTTAGAGTTTTATCATTATTTTTAGGTTGTTTTTTTTTAAAAAAGAACACTTGAATTTTTTTATTATTAGTGAGATAGAAGATGAGACATATTATTTGTGTTCCGGACATACTGCCATGAATAAAAATACCTGTGCGGCTTTAATTCCTTTGACTTCAAATTGCTCCCCTGTATTCAGCTTCTTGTCACTCAAGCCCACCTCTTTCCCTCTGAGACTTTCTAGTTCTTTAATAGGCCACAACAACAATTGCTTTCCACTGGGATCAAGCCTAATTGTTCGTGGTATCGCCTAAAATCAACATCCAAAGTGAAAATATCAGCAATCAAAAGATCATTGGTTGGGATCATATTTATGATTTTTTTGTTTTGTTTTTTGGTCTAAAACAAACCAGCATCCCTGACCGTATTAGGTTACTTATTTTGCAAGTCTTTTTTTTATTATTATATGTTACTCTAAAGTTATTTTTTATTTTTTATTACATTATACGTCTTTTATAATTTGTCCAGTAAGTTCACTGTTAGGGAAAATAGGGGGTGGACCCCACATTCCTTTTTACATAAACCCGGTCTCTTTCCGATGGTTAGTGATAATGCCAGAGCAAGAATCCTCCTGCAAGAGCGATTTACGTGCATGTGACAAAATTACCCTTCTAACATATTAACTAAATCTTTTAATTATTTTTTATATTTTCTCTCCCAATATTTTCTCTCTATCCTGACCTGATATTTCTCTCTCCCCTAGATTCTTTCCTTACTTTTCTCTCAATCTCTCTATTTTCATATGATTTTTGTTTCCATATCTGTTGTTTTTTTTCGTTTTTTCCTCTCTGTTTTTTTCCGTTTTTTTCTTCTCTCCATTTCCAAGTGATTTTGTTTCCTTCTCTTAGTTCTCTATTCTTCTCTTTCATTATCTCTTCAGGCTCTTTTGTCTAACTTTGAATTTATATATATATATCCAAATAATTTTCAATTAATTTCGGTAAAAGAGGTAAATTTTATTATTTTTATTGAGCTTTCGATTTTATATTGTTGTTGAATGATTCAATCCAAGAAAATGGTCTATTTAGTGAGGAAATTGAGAGAAGAAAAAAAAAAGAGAAGAAAACAAAATCACTTGGAGATGGAGAGAAGAAAAAAAACAAAAAAAAACAGGGAGAGGAAAAAACGAAAAAAAAAAACAGATATAGAAACAAAAATCACGAGAGATTGAGAGAAAAAATAAGGAAAGAATCTATGGGAGAGAGAAAGATATTTGGAGATAAAATAGAAAAAATAATTAAAAGATTTAGTTAATATGTTAGAGGGGTAATTTTGTCACATGCACGTAAATCGCTCTTGCAGGAGGATTTTTGCTCTGGCATTATCACCACCCCTTTCCGATAGCAATGTACCCCGCTTCTATAAACGCACTTCTATAAACACACTATTAAATTTATATAATAGCGGAGTCTGTCATAATCAATTAGAACCGGCCCAATCCTAGTTACCCTACTGTCAAACAATTAGTGCGTACACATTATGAAAATATGTAAATGGATAATTGATTTGTAGATGAATATATACCTGGATTCCAGCCCACCCTTTTTGGACATCATCAAATATGGTGTCAGATTCATTACTCCAAGCCCAAACAATCCTTCGATTCTTACTAGGATCAAAGAAACTCTTGGAAGCATAAAAATTTCCATAGTCATACCTCAACCCTTTCCAACCATCAACCATTGATTTATCAGGCACATACCTATCTTTCTCAGTGTCATAACTTCCAATTGTGTAATAATCATATCTTGTAGTATCAAGACTAACCTTCAAAACATGTTTTACATTTTTACCCCTGACCGATACGTCGAGTCCTTTATTAAGTGAAACAGGGAAAAAATCAGGACATTCCCAATTTCCGGTTTTCGGATTAGAATGCAAAGGATGTTTTGCCTTGGTCCATTTCTTAAAATCTCTACTTCTATATAAATATGCAATTCCTCTATGCCTTCTTCTACTTCCTACTATCATTTTCCAGTGTCCATCTCGGCCCATCCAAGCTGTTGTTGGATCACGAAAGGCGGTCGCGTTTACTCCCCGGCCCGCAACTAAAAATGGGTTATCCTTGGGCTTGATCCATTTACGAAGATACGGGTCGGATAGATTGGATGGTATTGCATAGTTTTGGACCTCTGTGGTCTGGTTTTGGTCCACTACTCCTGTGTAGAGTATTATGGGCTTGTTTCCTGGGAGGATAGTAGCTGACCCGGACCAACACCCGTATTTGTCAAAGGGCTTTGAGGGGTAGAGAGCGGGCTTTAGGGCTTTCCAGTTGATCAGGTCTTTGGATACTGAATGGGCCCACACGATGTTGCCCCATACTGTCCCTTTTGGATTGTACTGGTAGAATAGATGGTATATTCCATTGTAATACATTGGCCCTGGTATCATATAATAATATATTTAAAAAAGGAAAAAGAAAGTTGATAAATTACATAAATTTATAATTTACAATCTTAGAGATAAGAATGAGAAAATAATTGCTCACCATTTGGGTCTGTCCTTAGGTTGAGTTTTCAGCACCCCAGATTGAATATGGACAAGAAATGAAGATCATTAATAAAAGATGGTTAAAACCACACAGAAAGGCAAGCTTTAATGAAAGTCCAAATACAACAACAACAGAGCCTTAATCCCAAGTAATTGGGGTCGGGTGAGTGAATTTTTTTTATTTTTTTTTAATTATATATGATATATTTTACTCTATTTAGATAATAAATGTATAAATGACCCAATGAATTGTTGTGTATATCAAATGACCCCAGTGAATTATATTTTTAGATCCGTCACTGCTCATAAAATAAGTTTTTCGATTGATATGGATAAATTTGAACCACATGTTCCATTTATTCATGATCCATATAAAAAGAGTCATAGATTTTGGCTCACCTCACATATTCAAGAAGTCCGCCCACTTATAGTTTCTGTAAGTCGGGTCAAGACTAATTTTTTAAATGTGTAAAGTAGATCATAAAAGTTACCCCCCAAATCTAGTAGTTTCATAAAACATTTATCCTAAAATTGCAAAAATTCTCCAACTTGTCCTTTTTGAAATTATTTTGATTTTTTCCGTCCACTAAATTAAATATTTATTTTTTAATACAAGATGAATAAAAAAAAGTTACATTTCATTTACTTACTTAGAACAAAAAAAGGTGAAAAGAGAAACTTGAATATTGAATTAATTTAGCCTCACTAAATAACTCTCTCTATTTTATGTGACTGTATTATCCGACAGCAAGAAAGACAAGTGGAATTCAATTGGAGATTAGATTAATCTTGATGCAAATTGCTCATATCTAAATTCAAAAGTCTATAATTAAGCTTTCAATAAATTTTTTTTTTCCCTTTTCAACCCTCAAATACACGGCTTAAAATTCAAAAGCGCTGACTATGACAGGACCAAATGGGACACGGAATGTTGGAAAAATAGAAGGCGTCTTAAGAATTGACAAGAATGCAATATTTAGAAGAGACAAGAATAAATGTTCTAGTATATCTCTCGTTGAAAATGATATATATATATATATATATATATATATATATATATATATATATATATATATATATATATATCTAAAAAAAAGAAAATAAAAATTGTGAATAAATGTTTTTTATGTGGTGACTTGTATTTAGAACCATGTTAATGGTTTCTATCTATTTCTCACGCATAAAAATTAGTTTCGGACCTATTTGTTAAAGTGTCGGTTCAACAAATAGGTGTGAGACTGATTTTTTTGTGTGCAGGAGATGGACCAAAATTTCATTGGGATGCTAATGTTTTCCCCTTTGTGGGGATTTTAAGGCAGAAAATCACATTTTCTTATTCTGTATTTTGTTCTCTGTCACACGAATAGATGATTGTCAAGTGTTTACTTTTTTCCTACGGGTTTCGCTATATTTTTTTTATATTATAGTTTTTTTTATTAAAAATTAACACATGTCAATTTGTTATTAGTGAGAGAGAGAATGAGACACAGAACGGAGACAAAAGATTTATGGATTTTGATTTTAATGGTGGTAGTGATGTTCTTTAAGATGAACCTACCACTCTCTTGTCTTTGTTATTTCGTTCTTAATTCATATCAGCTTCCATTCATTGAGACCGACAAACTTACTGTAAATCAAAGTCCTTAGAGTTCTTGTGGTGAAGTTTGGTTCTTGTGCTACTTCCACCTTCATCACATGATGTTTGTCCATTTTCCTTCTCTTTTGCTCAATTTTAATTCCCTAATTGAAGGTGCACTTAAGGATATGGATTATTTGGTATCTCAAAAAAGTGGATAATTTATCAAGTAAGTAGTTCTAACAGAAAATAGATATTATTTTGTGTGCTCGTTGTTCATTGTGCTCATAATTTGAATCTACTCATAATGTGTATTGGGTACATTCACATGACATCATGAATCATTTTCTCTATTGGGAACTTGTTGATAATGTTGTTACTTATTAGCATTGAAAATGAAAAGATATTGAATTTTATATTTGATACTACACTTTTGTTGTTTAGCTTTCATTATTTCTTTACATTATTACTAACTTAAGCATCAAAGTAGAATTGGGGAGGAGTCGCGTAATTTATTCTTGTATTGATCGATTCGATGAAACCTTATTCTATCAAGAATAGAGCGGTAGATGCTCGACTCGACCCTGAGTTGATCAACATCTTCTTTAGTGTTAGTAAAGAAGATTAAAGAACCGTACTTCTTCTATAAACACTGAGTTGGTCCAAGTGGGAGGAACTTAATGTCCCTTAAGCTATGTTACTCGAACCTTTCGTTTATGCCTGTCGTACCCGTGTCGACACGACATGGATATAGATATAGATATAGCATACTTACCGAATATGGTCAGAACTGATCAGACACATTGTTTTAGATGTTTAAGTACCGACACTTGAATAAATACCCGTACCCGACACTCGTACTCAAGTTTGGATAACATAGCCCTTAAGTAAGGTTCGAGTTTGAATGAAAAAAATTATGTTGGAAGGTTTGTCCCAAAAAGAACCCGACTATAAAAATAGACAGGATTAATCATGAATGGTTAAACGGACACCGGTTGGTTTCATATTTTACTAACATGCATGCATTCATAGATCTCGGTTTCTATATCTATCTATGGATATTTACTCAGATTGAGTTCTTGCCTCGTAACAATTAGAAAGATCATATTCACTCCTTGAAATATTTCTTTCCCAAGATATTCTTGATTATAGAAAAAATATCCACTTGTGCAGATTAAATATTCACATTTAAAATACATAATAATTAAAAAGAATTTAGTTCGACCATATCTTTGAATGTAGAGAGATATTTTAGTAGAGTTTGCATCCCTCAAATATAAAAAAATTAATTACGTAAATTTAGGGGGTGGGGGTGGGGGGGAATACACATATTCAAAGAAAGTAGATAAATAAACTAACTAAAAAATAAGCATTCACTTTGAGACAGAGAGCGTAGTAAAAATGAACAAATAAAACATGAATATACTACTAGAAATTCCATATTTGTTTTCATTTTCTTCTCAAAACAAGGAAAAGAAAAAAAAAGTTATAGGGGCCAGCTTCAAGAACATGAAAGCTGATCTTGATCTTGAATCAAGAAATGATCTTTTGTTCTTTTTCGACTTTTCCTCTACATATATTTCTTTACAAAGTATATAGTCTGTTTTTATAGTCGGGTTCATAAGGCCCAGTGTGGCTATGGCCTGCCCACAATTTTAAAATTGTGGGTTCGATATTCCTTACACAAAGAGAATGATTTAATTGTCATTTATTGGGTTCCCTTGTGTGGGTCTTCTACTCCCCTTCATGGGACACCCGCTAGCCGGGCTTCTAGTTCTCCTCCTATGAGAAGCACTTCTACTCTTCTCATGGGGCACCCGCTCAACAGGGCTTCTATTCGCCCTACATGGGCTAAAAAAATAGTTAAAACTGACTTTATTAATAATAAAAAAAAGAACATTAAAACTCAAAATAGGACAGCAAACTAAGGATGCATAGAGAAATGAAAAAAGAACAATGCATATATTAAAATTACATGTTTGCCCTTAGGAAGAAAGAGAAAGAAGAGGAATTTTCGTACCGTTGATCCAATGTTTCTTAGGTTGAAAATGGAAGGCGGTTCTGTGTTCTTGGTTCAGTATTTTAGTAGCCGATAAAGATTGGTAAGTTAAGGATATTTCATGAAAGGCTTCCACTTGACTGATCACCAATAAAATGGACCACAACGTTACAACTGGGAAAGCTGAGAGGAAATTCATCATTCTGCTCTTTTGTCAAAGAAATAGTTGCATGAAAATAGTGAGCAAAGGGTATCGGTATTTATAGACGGCATGGGCTAGTTATTGGGGTTGGGGTGGGCGGGGGGGGAATAGAATTGGAACTTCTTGCATTTTAATTTTTCACAAATACTCTAACTCTTTGTGTAATACTGTCTATAATATTTTCTAGGGTGAAAATTGTATGTACCAGTGTATGTTCATATTTTTTTCAGCATACACTGGTACAGACGATTTTCAATCCAATTCAATCATGTTATTAAATTCGGAGAAATTTATTTATTATTTTAATTCCACAATATAAGTCTTTTAATACATATGGCGAAAATTATGAAAGTAAAAAATAAGTTATTTTGTTTATCAAAATATCATTATTACTCTTCCAGTCCAATTCAATCCAAAATTTCTAAATTTGAATTATTCGGTTTGGATATTTTTTGAACACATATAATATTTTCTATTTATATTACTATTATATCTAGAGTTTATCTTGTTTAATTTAACATATATGAATAATTTTTTTAATTAGAATGCTGGAAAAGTAATGTAAATAGTATTACAAAGTAAGTCTCTACTTGGATTGGTTTTGGTTTGGGTTTAGGTTTAGGTTTTAGTGGGAGAATTAAAAATTTGGTGGGAAAAATTCAAATTCAAATTTTTTTTTTCAAATAATCGTTCAATTCTAAATTTTGGCCACAAAAATTTGGAATTTGAACATCTCCCGCCAATGTGAGAGTAAATTTTTTTGAATTGAACGATTATTTGAAGAAAATAATTTGAATTTGAATTGCTCCCGCCAATGTTTTAGATTCTCCCGTCAAAACTCAAATCCAAACTCAAATCAAAACCAAAATCCAATACAAGTGGAGAATGTACAAAATATTATTAGATTAATTAAGATCTTAGACTCGAGAGTCTTTCCAAATAAGATTCGACTATGTCGGGAAATTTACCTAGATTTCTAGAGTTTTTTCCGCCACCCTTTTAGAAAAAAGACTCGGTTCTTACTATCCAAATAAATAGGATATGTGGTAGAAAAATGAAGGATCTATTCTCTTCTCTTTTTTTTTTCCCAAAAAAAATTACTGTTTCTGGTTTGTATTTCTGTGTGTATTGCTGTTTTTTATAATAGGGATTTAATTAAATTTCAGATTTATTTTTTTAAATAAAAAATAATTTAGCGACGGAATCGCGACCGAAATATCGGGCGCTACATTAGCCCTCGGTATTCGGTCATTAACCAGTCAAAAGTCAAAAGTCAACAATTTTACCTTTCGGGTGGTAAATAGCGACCGAATATTCGGTCGCTATCCTTTCCGTCGTTATTCGGTCGTTAAATAGTCAAAGTCAAAAGTCAACAATGTTGACCATTCGGTCGGTAAATAGCGACCGAATATTCGGTCGCTAGATATTCCGTCGGTAATTTTCTTAGCGATGAAAAATACACGACCACGTCATTCAGTCGCTAAACTGAGTTTAGCGATGGAAATGTCCGTCCCTGTTACACAAGTTGACCCATGTTTTTGGGGATGTAAACACTGAAACCCAAAATTTTGATGATATGGATTCTACGGGGCTCCTGACGTTAACTAAGGTAATGTGGAGGCCGTAAGTCTACCCTGCCAAAGTTCTCGAGCCGCTTAATCGGAAATTGCTCGGGTCTTAGCAAATCATGGACAATTCGATGTCTAGTGCGCCTCAAAATGGCGCACAACTCTAGAAGTATTTTCTTTTTCATAGTAAAACCATTTGCCGGCTTTATGATTAAAATCATGATAGTTTTAGGGTGTTTTTCCATGTTTTAAGTTAGGATTATTTCAAAAAAAAATTATAATTAATCAATGGGAGCGACCGTCTCAAACTTGGAGAAGCATCCTCAAGATAAAACTTTGTTACAATATGGTTTCAAATAGATGATTGGGAGCGGACGTTTTGTTTGTATCTGGCGTGATCGTTGACTAACTATTCTACACAATTTTTAGGTGATTTCCCCTCCTATATATATCAATGTCATACTTGAGCAGTTCACACCTCAAATGGAATATCTACCATTTGGCATAAGGTCTAAGATGGATTAATATTCCTACCTCTTTCTACCACCACACAACATTCATCTGGCTTTTGACCTGTCCTTCGTGTTTTGAGCAACATTTTCAGCTTTTGCACATTTACGGGACTTGAGATTTGCTCACAGTTCCTTTGTGATACCCCCAATGTATTTTTTGCGATATTCTTAATGATAGTCATTTTCACATTTAAAGTTTATAAATTTACCTTAGAGTTTACCCATTTTAGTTTAAATATATAAATAAAAAAATTCGTAACAAAAAATGTCACAAAAAATCTAAACTGTAAGATTTGTGGGGGTCATATGAATACATTTGGAGTTTGAATTTTTGAGTGGGAAAAGATCCCTGAAAAGGAACCACCACTATACAACTTTCTAGTTTGCCGCAACGGAAGTTTGACGTAAAGACTGAAAAGCAGAAACAAGATTCTTGTCACCCTGGTGCTATGGGTTTGAAACACGATTTACGCTATTACAATACTTATGTGATAAATTATAGATTAATTTTGATATTCACAAAATTAGAGTGTGAGTTTTTAAAGATAACTTTTACTCCGTTCAGATTTGAATGCCCCATTATGATTTGAATGTTCCTATTAGTATAAATTTAATAGTAGTAATAAATCAAGTAAATCTAGGTATAATAAAAATTTCCTTTAAATTTACTAGGAAGCTTCTGATAATCCCAAAAGGCAACCAAACTGCCAATGCCAACCCCCAGCCAAAATGTCCAAAATTAATTAGCCACATGTGAAGTTGGTATACATTTGGTGCTCTTTTTACTTGTTCAATTCTATGTATGCAGCTCCCTATTTTTTTTATGAAAAGCTCAAGTATGGGTGGACCTACACCCAAATAGTGGACTGAGACATGTGTTTTAAACCATGTAAAGAGGAAAATATGAACCTGCATGAACTTCTTTCAATGTTTTTCATTTGCATAGCAAGTACACTGTTTTTACATTAAAAAAAAATCAGCATCTGAGTTTAGTTGTTTCTTCCAAATTAGTGTAAACTTGTACTCTAAGAAGTATCATTTAAGTATATCTCACTAGAGATCCCTCACTCCATAGAAAGAGATCCAGTTTCAAACAGAAGCACCGTATTCAAATAACCCCGCACTTTAAATGAACGAATTAGAGAGGACAACTCCACTATATATACAAATGAGAAAGAGATGGGGAGAAAGCGGATCTCCCTGCCAGATGTCTCTAGAAGGTTTGTAAGACCTTGTGAGAACTCTATTAAGCAAAATAGAATAGTTTACTATTCTCATGCGATTCATCACGAGAGAAAGAAACTTTGACGGAAAATGCATGCATGTCATTACAGTTTCTAGGTAGTTTCATTTGACCAAGTTAAAAGGTTTACTCATGTACAGCTTCAATGCTAAATGATGTGACCTCATTTAGCCGGACAACTTGTAGGCTATGAAAAACCTCAAACTAGATTATCGCATTGTCGGTGTTGAGCATATTTTCCCAAAAAAACTCACTTTGAGCTTGATCAATGATATAATTCATGATCAATTTCAGGAGGTTAGTGATAACTTTCGAGATAATCCTACATATAACTTAAAAAGACTGATATACCGAAAATGCACCATAGAAATGGGCTTCTTGATTTTTGGGATCAAAGCTATATGAGTAAAGTTGATTGCAGAGATATCACTCAATTATTTAAAACTCCAAGAATAACACTAGTGATAGATTATCCTGCTGGATAGTCTGATTACCGAAAATAATAGTTTTATACTGCACTGGTTTTATATTTTTCTGAACAGAAAAATAACTGAACACAAATTTCTGCACTATTTTATGTAACTTCTGAAAAAATTAACTGATCAGAAAAACATATACTAATTAGAAAACTGATACAGAATACAGTTTAATCCAGAAAACGGAATACTGATAAAGACTGCAGATTAATACTGGAAACAGAAATACTGAACAGAATACAGAAAATAGATTACTGATAAAGACTGCAGATTAATACTGAAAACAGAATCGCTGAACAGAATACTGATTTATACTGAAAAACAGAATACTGATAACCTTAACCGGTTATGTCTGGACGAGACAGCAGAAGACCGCTTCCCCTTAAGTTCAATATGTCCGCCTTTTACAGCTTCAGGCCTCTCAGACACTGAACTCCCAAGGTACAACGTCCAACTCAACTGTTTCTCTGAAGCGGAAGAAACAGCACCTTCGAATCGCAGTGGTGCAGCAGAACTCTCAGTATGTTATGAAAAAATGCAGGAAAGGAAAAAAGTTTATGCAGAGGGAGAGGGGAAATATTTTTCGGATACCTTTCTGGCAGTGCAAAGGCTCGGATTTTATAGGCTATCACATTGCCTTGTAACTGCTGAGGTTTAAAATCAGCAATAAACCTTCGCAGATTTACTGCAAATTAAAGGGTCATCAATAATGCAGCAATAAACCCTCTGCAGTTACAGTCCAATGCCAATAATGCTGCATTACTCTCTTGCCAGTTACAGGCAAAATTAAAATTCGAACCAGAAGCAAAACGTGGGCTGATCAGGCCCGTGAGTTTTGGTCCGGCATTCGTGTACGCACACAAGTTCAAGCTAATTTGGTATCAACAGACATTTCGTTTGCACGCGAGGTTCTAACATATGGCATAATAGTAGTAATACAATTTAAACCCATGTTAATCACTTTAACTTATAAAGTGATTTTCTCTTTCATGGGTTTCCTATGTGGGATGTAGTTTAAAAAACTCATTTCCCACATTTCATTCACCCCACTTTATACCAATTTATCATTCACACCAAGAGTTGGTTTCCTCACATGTTATATATCATCGCGAAGCTTGCGCAACCCACTTCGTGATAAACTCAATAACATTCAAAACCGAGTGGTGTAACATATAAATATATTAGCTTAAATATGTCATCACGACACATTAATCATACATTAATCTTTTGAGAAAAACCATTTCTCCAACAATCCCCCACATGAATGAAAATCTTTTATGAAATGCACATGAAATGTAATGCAAGAGTTCGGCGAGAATTCGTTGCTTCAAGATAGGTAGTTGTTAGCTTTGAACCTTCCCTAGTGAAATACCATCGGATACACTTGCTAACCAGTGGACGTGATGCCTTGAACTGTTCAGCGTTTCGTGTGTATCAAGACAACGATACTCACACAACGATTTCTCTTTACTGTTTAAACGATTCTTTCGTTGTTGTCCATTTCGGCCCTGGACTGCCTTGGAAATGTTCATCGAATGCTCTAGAGATTTAGCCCTAAAGTCATCTCATAGAAGTGGCCCCTTCACATTCGATATAGGTGATCTCTTATTTAGAAGTATCCTGTCATACTTCACGTGATACGTATAAGGATCATTGAAAACTTTCGTTTATCCGCCAATGGACAGGTCTATCACTCTTTCACCTTAGGAATGAGCTGGAACTCATTTTTTCGAGTGCTTTGTTCGACTCCTCCCACAATTCGGTTGTCCCTTTGAACCTGCAATTAGGCTTTACAATTCAGGTAGGGTTGCCATCATGAGTGGTAATCAATTTTACGGGCTTTAGCCCCATTCCCCTCGATGAAATCTCAACAAGATCTCTCGTTAGACCTTTTGTTATTGGGTCCGCTATATTTTCTTTGGATCTCACAAAATCCAAAACTATAACACCGGTTTTCAAAAGTTTCTTTACGGATTTATGTGTACGACGTATATGTCTAGACTTCCCATTATACACATTATTTGTTGCCCTACCAATAGCTGACATGCTATCACAATGTAAGCTAACTGGTGGCATTGGTTTTGAAAACATTGGAACATCTTCCAAAAATCCACGTAACCATTCGGCCTCTTCGCCTGCTAGATCCATTGCTATGAATTCTGATTCCATAGTTGATCTCGCAATACAAGTTTGTTTGCATGATTTCCATGAAACCGCTGTACCTCCAATTACAAAAATGTATCCGCTTGTGGATTTTATATTTTTGGAATCTGCTATCCAATTTGCATCAGTGTACCCTTCAAGTACAAATTGGATATCTAGTATAAAATAATCCATAGTTAGCGAGTGTACCTTATATATTTAAGTACTCTAACTAACGCTCTCAGATGCTCATAATCGGGATTACTTGTATACCTCGCCAGTCTATTGACTGAGTTTGCAATATCTGGTCTAGTAAAGTCCATGAGATACATTAGACTGCCTATGATCCTAGAATATTCAAGTTGTCGCACTCCTTCTCCACGATTCTTGTGAAGATTAACACCTACTTCCATAGGTGTTCTCGCAATTAAATCACTTCATTTATCAAACTTGTCTAATATTTTTTCAATATAATGACTTTGAGAAAATGAATATCCATCTGATGTTTTGGTAATCTTCATTCCAAGTATTACATCAGCATGTCCCATATCCTTCATATCGAAGTTTTGCGACAATAATTTCTTGGTAACTTTAATATTTTCTTTGTTACCAATAATTATCATGTCATCTACGTAGAGACAGACTATTACATAATCGTCTTTGCTTCATTTCACGTAGACACATTTATCACTCTGGTTTATTTGAAAACCTATTGATAGCATTACACTATCGAATTTCTCATGCCATTGTTTAGGTGCTTGTTTTAATCCATACAGTGATTTAACAAGTCTACACACCTTGTTCTCTTGGCCTGGAACAACATACCCTTCAGGTTGTTCCATATAAATTTCTTCTTCCAGTTCTCCGTTAAGAAAAGCTGTTTTCACATCCATTTGATGGATCTCCAAATCAAACAAGGCTGCAAAAGCAATAATTAGCCTGATTGATGTTTTTCTAGATACAGGGGCATAAGTGTCAAAATAATCAACACCCTCGGCTTTGTCTCAGTATCCTTTAATTACAAGTCTTCCTTGTACTTGTCAATTGTACCATCAGGTCTTATCTTTCTTTTAAAGATCCACTTGTGACCTAATGCTTTACAACCTGGTGGAAGTTCCACAAGTTCCCATGTATGGTTTTGAAGAATTGAATTTATTTCACTATCAATTGCTTCTTTCCATAAGTCTGAATCTGGAGAAGTAATTGCTTCTCTATAAGTCAAATGATCATTTTCTAACAAATAAGTTAGAAAATCTGACCAAATGACTTTTCCCTTCTAGCTCTTTTGCTACGTCCGGGTTCTTCAACTTCTTCTTGAAGTTCTTTTTCCCCCACAATCCTCTCAACTTGATTGTTTTTGGGTCTAAGCTTGAACGCTTAATGTAAGGGAAAAATCCCTTCAAAGAAGGAAGCATCCCTTGCCTCAATAATTGTATTTACATGCATTTCGAGTTATCCGATTTATGCACTAAAAATCTATAAGCACTACTATCCCGTGCATATCCTATAAACACACAATCTACCGTTTTAGGTCCTATTCTCGTCCCGCTAGGGGCGGAATTGGAACCTTTGCTAGACATCCCTCAAACTTTTATGAACTTATAAGAAGGTGCATAACCTTTCCATAATTCATAAGGAGTTTTATCTAGTTTTTTATGTGGTAGTCCTGTTTAAGATGTGATTTGCGGAAAGCAAAGCTTTCCCCACAAATTCTCGGGGTGAGCCGTAACTTATTAGCATTGCATTCATCATCTCTTTAAGAGTTCTGTTTTTGCGCTCTGCTATTCCATTTTGTTCCGGGAGTATAGGGAGCGAGCTTGTTTGATGAATTATTCTACTTTCAAGACACAATCTGCTCAAATGGAGATACATATTCTCCACCCCTATCACTTCTTAGCCTTTTAATTTTCTTGCCAAGTTGATTTTCAACTTCGACTTTATAATGGCTAAACATAGTTATTGCTTCGCCTTTACTTCTCATTAAGTAAACATAGCAAAATCTTGTGCAATCATCAATAAAAGTGATGAAATAACTTTTACCGCCTCTTGATTGCACATATTTTAAATCACATACATCAATGTGAATTAAGTCTAACGGTTCTGAACTTCTTTCAATTGAATGAAAAGAGGATTTAGCTAGCTTTGCCTCAATACAAGTCTCGCACTTGTAACTTTTATCAATGTTAAATTTTGGAAGTAAGTTTAATGAAACTAACTTTTGTATACTTTTAATATTTACATGACCTAGTCTATCATGCCATAAATTAAAAGACTCAACAGAATAAGCAAATTTAACAACTTTATTAGCCTCTTGGGCAATTTTCCCAGCTGAGCTAGTGGAAGCCTCAGTTACATTAGTGCTAATTGGCTCAGTACCTGGTAGTACAGTCATTACATTCATTTTAAATAAAGTACCAGCTAAATACCCTTTTCCCACAAAGGCACCACTCTTGGTAAGAATAAACTTGTTTGCTTCAAAGACAAGTCTAAAACCTTTGTTGTTCAGCACTATTCCCGAAATGAGGTTCTTCCGAATCTCTGGCACATGGCACACATCAGTCAGAGTCACCTCCTTTCCAGATGTCATCTTTAGGACAACAGTGCCCTTTCCTTCTATTTTGGAGGTCGCAGAGTTCCCCATATAGAAGACTCCATCTTCCATAGCTTGGTATGTCTTGAACATCCATTTATTAGTACAGATGTGACTAGTGGCCCCCGTATCAACAAACCACTCCTTTTGGTTGCCTCCAACCAAGTTTACCTCTGAAACGACAGCTACTAGATGCATGTCTTCCATTCCAGAGCCCAGTCTTCCATCTTCTGCCACATTAACTTGGGCAGCCTTCTGATTCTGGTTCTTGTTTCCAGCACCAGGTTTTCTCTTGTTCTTGTTAGTTACCGCAACTCGACTGCGACAATCTTTTGCTTTGTGGTTAGGTTTACCACACACATAGCAAGTTCCAGTAAACTTGGAGTTTGAACCTTTTGACTCATTTGTACGCTTTCTCTTAGCGTTATTCCTTGAGTTTTCAGTTTCAACTACATTAGCCTTAGCCACAGAGCTACTAAGCTTCTGACTCATCTTTCTTGAGTCTTGTTCAATCCTCAGTTTCAACATCAGATCTTCCAGAGTCATTTCCTTCTTCTTGTGTTTCAGGTAATGCTTGAAATCATTCCAAGAAGGAGGGAGCTTCTCAATCAACAACGCCACTTGTAAAGAGTCGTTGATTCCCATGCCCTCAGCGGCAAGATCATGATAGATCTTTTGAAGCTCCTCACTCTGTTCAAGAACAGACTTTCCATCCACCATTCTGAAATCATGGAATCGAGCGGCTATAAACTTTTTGGACCCCGCATCGTCCACAGTATATTTTTTCAATAGAGATTCCCATAAATCTTTTGCAGTACTTTATTCATAGTACAACTGATAAAGGGAATCATCTAAGTTCATTAATATACTGTGCCGACAGAGGTAGTCTGCACTTAGCCACGCTCGTACCGTGGTTTCAGATTAAGGATCATTACTGTCCTCCACCGGTTTATCCTCAGTGATAAACAGAATCAGATGTTAAGTGGTAAGGAAAAACATAATTTTTTCCTTCCACAACTTAAAGTTGCTGCCACCCTTAAAATTCTCGGGTTTGTCAAACTGACCAAACTGAATTGGTCGGTTTGGCATGGCAGCCACAAACGGTGGAAAGACGGTCTCAATACCGCCTGTCTGATTACCGAATTGAGGAAGTGCTGTAGTTGGTACTCCAACCGGAACATTGCCGGAACCAGTGTCAATCTCTGTTGCAGCAACGTTTTGATTATCAGTATTTGCCATTTCTATAATAAAACCAGAACACAAGTTAGTAATAACATAATAGAAATAGCACCAGAAATAAACTCAGAAAAATCAGTAGAATATTGAACTTAGGACTGCTGGATAGTCTGATTACCGAAAATAATAGTTTTATACTGCACTGGTTTTATATTTTTCTGAACAGAAAAATAACTGAACACAAATTTTTGCACTGTTTTATGTAACTTCTGAATAAATTAACTGATCAGAAAAACATATACTAATTAGAAACTGATACAGAATACAGATTAATCCAGAAAAATGTAATACCGATAAAGATCGCAGATTAATCATCGAAAACGTAAATACCGAATGTAATACGTAAAATGACATCGATAAAGATCGCATATTAATACTGAAAACAGAATCGCTGAACGAATCATCGATAACCTTAACCGGTTATGTCCAGGGGACGAGACAATGAAGACCGCTTTCCCCTTAAGTTCAATATGTCCGCCTTTTTACAGCCTTCGAGCCTCTCGGACACTCGAACTCCCAGGTACAACGTCCCAACTCAATCATGTCTCTGAAGCGGAAGAAACAACACCTTCGAATCGCAGTGGTGCAGCAGAACTCTCAGTATGTTATGAAAAAATGCAGGAAAGGAAAAAAGTTTATGCAGAGGGAGAGAGGAAATATTTTTCGGATACCTTCTGCAGCGGTCAAAGGCTCGGATTTTATAGGCTATCACATTGCCTTGTAACTGCTGAGGTTTAAAATCAGCAATAAACCTTCTGCAGATTCTGCGAATTAAGAGTCGTCAATAATGCAGAGCAATAAACCCTCTGCGATGCTAGATCCCAATGCCAATAATGCTTGCATTACTCTCTTGCGATTCATGAGCAAAATTAAAAATTCGAACCGTAAGCAAAAACGTGAGTGATCAGGCCCGTGAGTTTTGGTCCGGCATTCGTGTATGCACACAAGTTCAAGCTAATTTGGTATCAACAGACATTTCGTTTGCACCCCCCCTGCGCGGGTGCACGCGAGGTTCTAACATATGGCATAATAGTAGTAATACAATTTAAACCCATGTTAATCACTTTAACTTATAAAGTGATTTTCTCTTTCATGGGTTTCCTATGTGGGATGTAGTTTAAAAAACTCATTTCCCACATTTCATTCACCCCACTTTATACCAATTTATCATTCACACCAAGAATTGGTTTTCTCACATGTTATATATCATCGCGAAGCTTGCGCAACCCACTTCATGATAAACTCAATAACATTCAAAACCGAACGGTGTAACATATAAATATATTAGCTTAAATATGTCCTCACGACACATTAATCATACATTAATTCTTTTGAGAAAAACCATTTCTCCAACATATCCGACAATATGCCATAGATTTTATAGAAATAGAACATGCATGACAATTTCCACATTTGTGAAAGGCTATTCTAGTATCTCAATATCTTGGTTATCAAGTTGATTAGTAAACAGATTAGAAGCAAGACTCCAACTATTTTTTATGTAAATAGAGATTGAAAATAATCAACTACCACTTACTAAATGTCGTCCTCATCCGCCTTAAGACTACCATCAGGGTCAACAATTTCCTCTATATAGTTCTTTTCCTTTCACTGTGAAGCTTCATTATAAATATAAGAGGTATTTCTATCCCCTTCTAATAGCCAAAATGCTATACTGGGAGCCTTCAAATAGTACTTTCTAAGGTTTTGAATTTTTTCTAAATATCTAGAGATGAGAGGGAGAATAACATCATCAAGTGCTTGGCCCAAGTGGGTAAGTGCTTGGCCCGGGACCGAGAGGTCCCGGGTTCGATACCCTCCGCCGGCGTGCGGTATGCTTTAAAATGTTGGCTCCCTTCTAGGGTTGATATCTCCCCGCTCATGGGGTTGTTCTCTCCCCGTTCATGGGGTTCCGCCCTCGGGCGTTCAAAAAAAAAAAAAAAAAAAAGAGAGGGAGAATAACTAGGGTGACCCCATCATTTCTGTATTGCATCTAGTTCCTTTTTCCGCAAAAGGAATTTGATGTAAATACTGAAAAGCCAAAAAAAGATTATTGTCACCCTGGTGCTATGAGTTTAAAATGCGATTTACGGCCTTACAATACCTATATAATAAATTATATTGTTTTCGTTATATTAAAATAAATATCTCAAAAATAATTATAATTTATAAATATCCATATTCATACTCTTATGCGATACATACTTCTTATACATTTTTATCTTTCTTTTGGTTTTATCCTTCTCGCTTAGCATTTAATTACTTCGCCCAAGACCAAATTAGAGTGTGAGATTCTAAAGATGGCTTTCACAAGATATGTGTTGCGCTCACTCCATTCAGATTTGAATGTCTTATTTTGATTTGGGATAAAATTTTAAGATTGTCTTTTACTTGGGAAATAATTGAAAATTTGCATTATAATGTTAGCTAAATTTAAAAAATGTGACATACCAATAAAACAAATGAGACATTAGATAGAGGGAGTATATAGCACTTAGTTCTCACATTTATGTTATACATTTCCTGTTCCAATGTTAGTATAAATTCTATAGTAGTAATAAATTAAGTAAATTCAGGTATAATAAAGAATTTCATTGAATTTACTATTAAGCTTCTGATAATCCCAAAAGGCAACCAAACTGACAATGCCAAACCCCATCCAAAATGTCATAAATTAATTAGCAACATGTGAAGTTGGTATATATTTGGTGCTCTTTTAACTTGTTCAATTCTATGTATGCAACTCCCTATTTTTCATGAAAAGCTCAAGCATGGGTGAACCTTAGACTGAGAAATGTATTTTAAACCATGTAAAGAGGATCACATGCATGGACTTCTTCATTGTTTTTCATTTGCATATATCAATTATACTTTTTTTACATAAAAAAATCAACTTTTGATTTTAGTTGTTTCTTCCAAATTAGTGTAACTTTTAATATATGAACTTGTACTCTAACAAGTGGCATTAAGTATCTCACTAGAGCTCCCTCACTCCATAGACATAACCAGGAGCTTCAAATTGGGGGCAACATTAAGATTTTAAACCATTCTTTTTTTCTTTTTTCTTTTTTTGACGCCACAATGGGCGATTGCCCCACATTGGGGAGAGAGAACACCCTAGATAAGGGAGAATAAAGTTTACCGCACGCAGGCGGAGGGTATCGAACCCGGAACCTCTCGGCCACGGGCCGACCAATGCCCCCACTGGGCTATTGGCCTCTTCGATTTTATACCATTCTTGAAAAGGCGAAATTTATAATTTATAGTAATTACATCTCTGAAAATCTAAAATTTACATAAGGAAAACACATCATTTTTTTTATAATTGTGGGCTGCCTCTATCCCTTAGTTCCGTATATGCCTCACTCTGTTTACAAAACGAACTTAAAAATAAAAAAATAAAAAAATATCTCCATAAAGTTTCTATACTTTAATATTTTTTTTATGAATAAAAAAAAATCCTATTAAATTTATATTTAGATTTCTCTTATTTATTTTGTGTATGTCCTTAGCATTATTCCCTGCCCTGGAATTTAAGGTTCAGTTAATAATTTCATCCTTGGGTATTTCTTTCGTATCCAAAGTAATCAATATTCAACCGTTATTGGTTAAACATAATATAATCATAAAATAAAACATTGAAAAAAATAATTTATTTTAACTCAATTCATAGTGATTGAATTATTTGGAAACAAATAGCACATAACTAATTAAGTTTGAATTGAAAAAAATAGTAGAAGGACAAAACTACAAATTTCCAAGCCAGATCGCTACCCAACTAATCAATTACTTCTTGATCTCTTCTTATAGTTGAAACCAAAGTGGAGAAATTCGAGAATAATCTTAGTGCCTTGTCATTCATCTGCGAAGTTGACTGCAAAAGTTCAAACCTTATACACTAGCAGATGTATAATTCTGATATGGATCAGATCCATTGAATTCTCCGATCCAGAACCAGTCACATCACTACATAATGAGGAGAAAGACAACTTTGCGATGATGTAATCAGTTTTGGACCACAAGTTCCATATGAACCTGGTCCATATCAGAATTTTCCTTAGCAAATAGCTACAGGCATGTTTTTATCCAAAGGAATTTAACAAAATTATAACTTGTTAAAGATTTCACATCGACTAATTTGTAAAACATTTGCAATATATAAGGCTTGGGCAATCTTTCCTCTCTTGATGTACCTTTGGAGGGATTGAGTTAGTCTCAAGTTTATTTTTAACATGGTATTAGAGCTACCTATTCAATATTGGCCCCAATTATTGTTCACGGTCCAGATGTCAAATTCTGACATTGCACTTATTGGTTTGGACGTAAGTTTAAACTTACTCACTAACAAGATAAAACTACTCGATTGAGATAGTTCCAATCCATTTTTAACAAATCTTCTGTCATATTTTTGTATTTTATCTCTCCTCTTAGTGCCGATTTAATAATTTAGCACCAAAAATTAATCAGAAATTTTTAAAAACATGCGATATATTGTTATTTTTTACTGCCCTTAGCGGAATTTAAACTCTCAATCTTTGATCGTGAAGCATCAATTCTTACCATTTGAGTAGCTTCATTAGCTCTCAAGTAGTTTCTCGTGCATCTGGTAATGTGCGCCTTTAAAATGATTGTGTCATCAAGCCATTATATATATAATAACTTGTTTTTTTTTCTTTCTCTTTTTTCCTGAATAGCAGAGATATTAAAAAGGTTGATTAAAGTCCTTACAATCGGAGTAATTTCCAAACTACTTCTCCTTAAGGAAGTTGAAGAATTGGAATCCCCCATAACAGGAAAATACAATAACAACAAAAATAAAATAAAAGTTACACAGTGATATAAGAACAATGGCAACATAAAAATATTTCACATCCCCAAAATCCTAAGCAAATAAAATATACTGATACTAATTAATACTAGTAAAATAAATGAGTAAATATTAATCACAAATTAACTACTATTCCTTCGTGATAATAAATGGAAAAAGAAACACAAGAGATTAGATAATACCGCAAAATGAAAGCAAATTAGTTTAGGTGTTGAGATTCACTTTTCTAAATACGGGCTGATGCTTGAATTTTGATTACCAATTCAACCATTAAAAATAATTTTTAAAAATAACTATTCACTTATTTAAATTAAACTAATTCGACAGCTAAGCTAATAATACATGAACAAGTGAATGGAAAAAATATAAATCAAAGCCACTAACTTTTTAGAAATGAAAGCACCACCAAGTAACTAAAGTGGTTATTTGATCAAATTAGGCATTGTCAACTTCACCTTCCAACTTGTTACAACTCCCCAAAAAGCTAGGAATCCTCTATCCTCATCCGATATCCCCTTCTCTATCCCACCAATAAAAAAATAACATGTATTAAATTTTTAACTAAAAAATTATAACCTAAAATAATGGTGGAACCCACGGGAGAAAAATACATATGTGGCAAATATATATTCGTGGGAACACAAAAAGGAATACAGAACGGGGACAAATGATTTTTTGCCCCCAAAACTTATATATAGGAAACCTAATTATGAGAATTGCATGCTATTTTTACACTTTAGGACCTCACTATAGAAATTGTAGAATGCTGAATTACATGGTGTTTCATAGGTGGTTTTTATTTCTATGCTTGAGTGGGTTGATTTTGCACTTCTTTATAATGCATTTTTTTTTTGGTCTTATTATGTAGTAAAGCAAAAAACAACTCATTCCATTAGTATCCTTTCATGCTTTAGGACAACTTCAAAGAAGAAGTGCCCTTAGATGCATTTTCATGAGAATGAAGAAAATTAAAAGAGACAAATCAAAATGCACATCTCAATTTGGGTTTATTTGAGCCATGGGGATATCTCCATACCTAAAACACCCCTCCTATTTTGTTGTTAGAGTCTTTAGAACATTTTCTTTTTAACTGCGGGTGTATCTTAAGCTGGTTTAGGATAAATTGTTACTCTCTCAATCTCATTTCATGTCCTTCGCGAAGAACTGACATATGTTTGAAAATAACTGGACAGAGAATTGGACATAAAACAAAATAGAAGATTTGAATCGGGATATACTTAGTGCCATGCCTCGTGTTTGTAGAATCGTGTGACTTGTGAGTCTGGCAATATCAACGACTAATTATTTGACAACTATCCTCACTATACTGAAATGAATATCGCAAAATGACAAAAAGGACAAGTCTGTTTTCTTATTTATATCGTTATTCTTCTTACACATGACACCCCGTCTGAGAAGGGGATCACACTTTGACACATTACTCTATTTCCGAACTAGACCGTTGTGACACATATAACTATTTTCGTGAATAATTCAATTTTTATGAAACTTAAAATAAAATGTCACCCCTCTTGTGTTTTTTAACCTAAATACCTAACAAGTAGAGGGTGAGAGCTATGGTGAGAGTTATGGTACCTTTTTAACCTTTTGGTGTAATGGTCCCTTGTTTCAGTTTGAGTCTCCATCGAACTAATTAAGAAACGTGCAAAACGAATGTGATGATAAAAGCTCCATTCTCTTGGAGGTTTCGAGTCACCTATCTTAACATGTTTATGGCTATTTATGATTGAAAATGGTATTTCTACTTTCTTTTAGCTTCTTGTAATTCCACTTCTTTTTTTGGAGTTGTTGGATGACTTTATTACTGCGATTTGGAGAGAGAAATATTTATTTTTTACGAAGAAAAAATATACGTATTTATTTCATATGTTGAATGACTTCATCTACCGGTTAACAACAGTTCCGCATTAATAGCCAAGACCTTAAACAAGAAATTTAAGGAGGACACTCACTACACAATATTTATGTTGTTCGATGTATATGACCTATGTGCAACTAGTCCTTGATAAGAGCATTACTTTGGTTCTAGAATTTTGAAGAAGAGAAATAAAAAAAAATAAATAAAGGGTGTGACTCATGAACTCAAAAATAATCAAAAAAGTATATCTTTATGAATGTGAAATATTACATTTTACAAAGCCAAATTGAGAAGAACAAGCTCAAAGATATTGGTTTTCCAGAATGGATTTCCACTTACATTATGTTCCCATTTGAGTTTGCTGTTTTACTTTGGTGGAAAATAACAGCACGAATCAGCAATCTCCTACTCAAGTGGAGTTCTTCAGTGCACAAATTTGGCACGAAAGCGTGGCTGTGAACATAAAACACCTGTACGAATCTTCCAAAAACTCGTTTATAGACGTACAAATGTGGAAAGTCCTTTGAATTCTCACAGTTTAGGATCATGAATGACTCGAAATATGCAGGCTTTTTCCTTAGAGGAAAGCGACTTAAACAGAAGCTGGAAAGAGCAAACAGAACTTTAGCCAACCTATCGATAGAAGCCAACTAATAACATATTGATATCGCGGATCCATTACTCACCCCTCAAGTCAAATTTCCAGGAATTCCTCGTGGATACTGCTCGAAGGTTATCATCTCTGAAGTTGACATAATGATGACAAGTAACCACCTCAACTGAGTATTTGACCAGCGAAAGGAAGCAAGTATGATCAAGAACTCGGGTTGAGTCCATGTTTAAGAGAATGCAACTAGGTGATAATCTTTGTTTAAAGAACGGTAGTCTAATATCAATAATAGACATTTCGAAAGCAGAACTGGTATAGGAGTTCGATAAAAGCAAGAAAGCTTTCATATTTTTGTAGTCAGTGCCATCATCATCAGTATTTAGTGGTTTCAATTAGATAACTATACCCAAAAATACATATTGAATAAAAATAAAAGCGTCATCCACTGACTTAAAAGGATATGTTTAGCAATAATCCAACACAATTTCTTGTTAGGAATTTCAAACTAGCAGCACAATGGAGCTACTCCAAGGATTGGCAGGTCAATTTCTAGTATACAATTTTCTCGAACTGATGCCAATTTCCGAGCAAGATAATCATATAGAAACTCTCTAGTGATTGGCTTATATTGTAAAACAATATCTAATGTAAGATGCAGTAATGAACAACAAGCATGGAGAGCACGCCTTACCAATATGGAAATAGCTTCACCAGTAATCTGCACAAGAGCAAATACCATCCTCAAAGTGATGAAATCTATTTGCATCCCGGACAATAATTAACCTTTTCTTCACTACTGAAACTAATTTAATAAATGTGTGGCAATCACCACAAACCCTTAGATTCTTCATTATTATAATAGGAGATTTGTCGGGCGTGGAAATAAGAGCGAATGCAATAGCTAACTTTTCACTGTGTGTGTATAAAATTCTTCGTTTATGTTCCTCATCAACATCGTGCAAAACATAACTAGTGTCAGGAACATAACCGGCCAGTTCTAATTCCTCGCACAAGTGTTTTAGCTTCTCATATATTTCCTTCGACTGAGGATGAGTACAATCTCCTACACTAAATCTATGAATCACGTTGTCCACTTCAGTCCATGTCCAACCAGGAACCTTTTTTAACCTCTGATGGGTCATTAGTTCCCGAGTCTTGGCAACATCTTGCCATCTTCCAGCTCTGGCATATATATTTGAAAGTAACACATAATGTCCCGGGTTTTCTGGCTGCAATTCAAGAAGAAATCTTGCAGCCTTTTCTGCGATTTCAACATGACCATGGATCCTACATGCCCCAAGCAATGCCCCCCAGAGTCCCTCATCTTTTTCAATGGTCATATTCTCAATTAAATTCAAAGCCTCAGCAAGCCTCCCAGAGCGTCCATATAGGTCAACAACACAAGTGAAATGTTTCACATTCGGTCTAACACCATACTCTTCTTGCATCAAGGAGAAGAGCCGAAGTCCATCTTCAACCATCCCCGAGTGACTGCAAGCATACAACAATGAAACAAATGTAATGGTATTAGGTATTAGCCCACTCGATAACATCATAGAAAACAAGTCGAGAGCTTCCTGGCCACAACCATGATAAGCAAAAGCTCCAATCATCGCACTCCATGTTACTACATTTTTCACTCTCATGCTATCAAATATCTCTTTCGCCGAATCCAAGCTCCCACACTTCGAATACATATCAATCATCGCAGTTCCCAGAATCACATTCAACGAAAACTCCCTCCTTGTTATATACTCATGCAGCAGCCTAGCCTTATGTATAACTCCTAATTTTGCACATGCATTAACAACATTCACCATGGCAACACTATCCGGAACAATGCCTTCTTCTTTCATTTTATCAAACAAACTCAAAGCCTCATTAGGATTCCCACATTCAGTATACGCCCCAATCATAACAGTCCAAGTGATCAAATCCCTGTTGGGCATTCTATCAAACAGCTTCTCAGCATCATCAATAACCTTACATTTTGAATACATATCCACAAGTGCTGCAGCCACAAAAGGATCTGATTGCAACCCAAATTTACAAACAATTTCATGAATCAATTTACCCATTTCAAGATCAATTGTATCCCTACAAACCCTTATCACAAAAGGCAAAGTATAGTTGTCAGGAGGAACCCCAGATCTTATATACTCCCTAAAAGTCCTAAAACAATCAAGAAAGTCACAATTTTTAGCAAACCCACCAATCATAACACTCCAAGAAAATGGGTTTCTTTCACTTAGCCCACTGAACAGATTATAAGCATCATTTATAGCTCTAAACATAGTATACATATAAAGAACTTTGTTAGTCACAACAAGGTTGTTAAGCAATCCATTTAGAGTTATTTGGGCATGCATTTCTTTGATTTGATTAATAGTTTTACACCTTGGAAGATTGTAAAGATAGAAACTTGGGTCCAAAAACAGAGTATTGTGTGAAAACTGAGTTTCTCCATGAGTATCTATGGGTTGGGGCAAGGGGTCACCTCTGGCAGTGGCTGCAGAAAGTGAGAATAAACGGATGTTTCTAACGTTAGATGACAGAAGAATTGGGAATTTGAGTTTGAACATGGTGCTGGCGGTTGAGTACTTGCATAGTTGCATGACACCGGCAAATTAGCCAAAAGTTCCTTAGATGATTCTGAGGGAAAATGAGGTCAAAATAAAATGATTTTTAAAGCAAAATTAAGCACAAGTCCCAAAGTAGTCAATATCCCCAATATAGTTTAGGACACTTCTCATAAGAACCATGGTTATATTGGATTCTGTGTTATAACTGACTAATGAGATAGACAGTTATGTAATAATGTGGTTAATTTTAGACCATTAGGTGCATATCAAAAAATTTCTACCGTTTATTGTATTCATTTTCGCTTCTCACATCTTTATTCAAAGTTAATTAGTCTGTCTAAGTGAAAGAAATGTAATGTTCTTTAAAAAAATGAGTTTGAATCTTGTGTATGAGAAAATTTTGATCAAAGGTTCTATTCAGTAGTAGATCTAGTCATTAGAAGCAGATCAAATTATTCATGAATCATAAAATACACATGGATAACGGTAGAGTCTTAGAAAGCATTCGGTGTTATGCTATTACCAAAATGAGCAAAACATTGCAATGTATTACAACAACATCAACAATCAAGCTTTTGTCTACAAAATTTGGGGTCGCTTACATGAATTAAAGAAAATATTACGTTGGATCATCCACATGAACGCATTCTCTCCATTTCTTTCTACCCAAAGAACGCTCATCTAAATATAGCAAATTCATATATCCTTTTATCACTTTCGTCCAAATCAATATTATCCATCTTTCAATTCTTCTAACCGGAGCATCATTTAGTCTTCTTTTAATGTGCAACCAACGCAAACGGTTCTCTTTCATATTGTCTTTAATATGTGCTACACTTACCTTCTTCTGTATAGTCTCATTCATCACTTTATCCATTCTCATATGCCCACATCCGTCTTAACATACGTATCTCCACTATATTATCTTCTGAGTATGACACATCTTAGTTGTTCAACTTTCTGTACCATATAACAAAGCAGATCTAATAGCGATTATGTAAAACTTTCCCTTCAATCTCAACAGTACATTACAGTCGTACAAAACATCAGTTGCACTTTTCAATTCCAATCAACTAGCTTTAACTCAATGCGTCACGTCTCCACCAAGCTCTCGGTCCTTTTGAATAATAAAACCAAGATATGGAAAATAATTACTCACAAAATGTCCTTTTGAATAATAAAACCAAGATATGGAAAATAATTACTCACAAAATATTATTGTCATCCAAAGTTACAACGATCTGCTCTGTAGTCCTGTAAGTACTAAATTTACATTCCATGTTTTAGTTCTACTATTGCTAAAACCATTCTAAGGTTTGTCTTCATAAATCCAACTTGACATTAACACTCGCTTTGGTCTCATCAATCAAAACTATATCATCGGCAAACAACATGCACCACGGTACTAGATATTGTATACATCAGGTAAATTCATCCATAACCATTTAAATTGAAAATGACTAATTGTTGAACATTGATGCACCTCAATGGTAATAGGAAACACCGGTGATGACTCCCTCATACATATCCTTAATACGATCAATATACTTCCGAGATATATATTTCTTAGTCATTGCCCACCAAATGACCTCACGAGCCACCGTATCGTAGGTTTTTTTTCTCCTCCAAATATATGAACCATATGCAAGTCCTTATTTCCCTCCCTATGACACTCAATCAACTATCTTAGTAGATGTATTGCCTCTATGCTCATAATCCGGTCACTTTTCCTGTGAACTTCCACCATGTCGTTGATGAAATTAAGAGCAACAATTATCTCGACGTCGTTCATATTCTTATCTTTACATGAATACCAAAGCTTGTATCTCCAAGGCACTATGACTTTTGCTTTCTGACCAAACTCACTTAGTTTCATAAAGACACAAAATGTTGATCTTTCTTCTTAACATAACCTCTAATAATTCGGTCAACCTGCTAGTTAGCGATCCAATATTCCAAGAAGCCAAACGAATCCTTCCACCATGCACTAACCGGTTTTCTTGTATCTGTTCCAACTTAGAGCACCCTTTCCTATTTGATACAATATATGGACATCGACATGGTGTGTCACTTCCGTGCGACGACCTAGCAACCCATGCACATTTATCACCACACTCAGTATATGAAGTGTAGCGAGTCACTGAGTAGGGTCCAACGATGTTCTTAGATTGGTTAATGTCATAGAAGATGACTGAGTTTTATGCCGATTGTTATGAGATCTACCGCAACCCTTCTCCTTGCCCAAGTAGAGTTCATCAACATTGCAATGTATTCCCTTCATTCCTAAATATAAGACTTTCATTACATGTTGCGAAAATTAAAATGTTTTTGTAATTAAAATACCAATATTAATCTTTTAAATATGACTTGTATACCATTAATTCTATTTAAGAGAGTAATATTGATATTTTGATTATAAAAACATCTTAATTTTCGCAATATGTAATAAAAGCCTTATATTTAGGAATAGAGGTAGTATTAAAATAAAAAAATAAAAAAAGTTATCCTAGTTTCTCTTATGACAATATATTAAAGCTTCTGTATAAGTTGGTAGAGAACAAGACTCCAACACTGTCAATGCTATTTAGGTACTCCCTCCCTTCCTTAATATAAAACTTTCATTAAATATTACGAAAATTAAAAAAGCAAAATTTAAGATTTTTTTATCAAAATATCAATATTACTCTCTTAAATAAAAGTCGTAGTATACAAATCATATTTAAGAGAATAATATTTGTATTTTAACTAACAAAGTATCTTATTTTTTACTTCCTTTAATTTTATTAATGCCAACTCAAGCTCCATCTGCAAGCTTATAGAGCACAGAAACTCGTTAAGCCAAAATTTCAGTAGCTTCTGCGATCTGCAACAACAATTACCACTTTCACTTACAAATATAAATACAAGGAGAAACAGTCAATGATTTCGTCAATTACTCCCTCCGTCCCAAAATAACTGTCCACATTTCCTTTTTAATCTGTCCCAAATTATTTGTCCACTTTCTAAATAAATGGCTCATTAATTACAGTTTTTCCAATTCTAACCCTTACATTAAATGTTGGAGAGAGAATGATATAGAGAGAAGAGGAGGTAGAATTAAATTGGAGTAATATTAAATAGGGTCATGTTTGACATTGTTAATATTCCACTATAGAATTTGATGAAACCTTACTTCCCGTGCAAAATACAAAGTAGACAGATAATTTGAGACGGAGGGAGTATGATTTATGAAGCCAAGAGGAAACCAGAACCATGATTTCATCAAACAAAAATGAGCAAAATTAAAATTGTAATCCAAGTAAAAACCCAAATTTCTGCTTTACATAAACAAAATGTCAAATCTATCTATTCTATTGAATAACATATCTGAGAACCATGTAAATATACAACCTTCAACAAAATCCCAAGGAGGGATTTTATTGAAATGGGGAGAGCCTATAACAATAAAAAACACTTACCTAGGACCAATCTGCATCGAGTAATTTGCATATTTTGTAGTTGACAATATTACATGGAACGTACATATACAGAAGAACAAGATTAAAGACCATCCTTCTTTCAGTTTATCTGTGAGAAAGGCGAGCGTGGAATAAGAGATGGCTTTGGTATATTTCCTTGGAATGATTCATATGAATGGTTTTCCCGGAATTCTTCTAGAAGGGCGTCTATTGGCATGGATCGGAGTGCCTCTATCGTAGTCTTGGTAGGAATATCTTGTTCAGTTCTGACTGGCGTTGTTCCAGTTGGCTCATAATCCTGAGCATTGTTCAAGGAAGAGCGAGTTAATGCAGTAGTAGTTCTATTTCTCAGGTAAATTGAATAACACGTAAAAATATTGAAAAGATATTTTGTGTAACACCAACAACTTCATGAAAGGAGTACAAGAGTTGGAAATAATGCAACCAGAAAGAGTTGAAAGGGAAATTTATACTTTTAAAAGAAACTGACAACTCCGCGTACCATGTATCTCTGCTCAAAGGTATCATGAGCCTTATTTTCAATAGAGGCAGATTTTGTAGAATGATCGTTTTTAAGATTCTCAAGGCTTTCTGAATGAGCCCTTGTGGATGCTGAAATTTCAGATATGGACCTTCTCTCCTGCTCAGACATGCCTGAACACGTTCAACAAAATACAACCACAAGACAAAGCAGTCATAAAAGAGATCAATTCATTGCCCAAATTTATGTGTTTATGATCATATATATGCATAACATAAAAACTTGTAAGATATATTGTTAGTTTATATCGACTCAGAAAATAAAGATTGCTTAACATTACCGTCGAAGCATCTGACAATATCATCACTGTTACTAACTACATCTTCTTCAGCCGCAACTCTTGCTGAGTCAATCTCAGTCAGATGTTGCTCATTACCATCACACATATTCCTGTAGAAATTTTTTGCAGTTAATTCAGCAATGGAATCTAATATACAAAGCTTACTACATAGGAATAAAACCATGGAAGGAAAAGGTGTATCTAGCAAAACTAGCTTCCATGAGAAATAGAACAGGCTGCTTTCATGTGTATATCCATCAAAATACGCTTAATCCAGCAAGCAGACAGGCTGCTTTCATGTGTATATCTTAGGGTATCTTAAACAAACAGTTAAAGCTCGTCTTTCAGCTGTTTCTTTGCACCCCATTGGGAATCTATCATCCATTTTTTTTACAAATACGGGAAGAACCAAAATTTACTACTAACCTGACAAGTGAAGTCACTGTAGCAGAATTTTTACTTCCCATCTCAATCACCGACTCATTTGCTTTCTCCCACCGCTTTAAAGCTGTGTTAGTTGTAGTTACACTGAATAGGATTGAAGGAAAGGATCAATAAAGATCAATATGTCGACTAGAAAAATAAAGATAAGACATCCATGTCGACTAGAAAAATAAAACAAAAATTCAAAAATCGGAAGCAGTATGTCTTAATTAAAAAGAAAGGTTAAGCCCTAAGCAATATAACTGACAAATCTACCTCTTCTGTAGAAGCAACTCCATCCGACAGTGCTTGGCAGCAGAAAAGTCAGCACTATCTTTAACATCAGTCTCAGCTTGCATAAGGTAATCTTGCCACTTTCTTTTTGCTTCTGTTGTAATACCCTCGATGGAGGAAATGTGCCCATCCAAAAATGATTTATTTCCAACAACAGTTTCCCTAAGATCAACAAGCCTTGCATCTACCTGTCGATATCAAAATTCTATGCATCACGATAAGAAAGAGAACACCCAATAAAAGCAAACTGAATTTAAACATAACAAACCAGCTCCTTCTGACGACGCATGTGATTGGAGACTAAGGCAGTCATATCATAAATGAGCTTCTCTGCCTCAGACTTAGTTTGTTCCTGAAAAAGTATTTCCGGGGTAAGAGTCTGGCACATAGCTCCACTTTCCACGTATAAACTGTTCAAGTATACAAGGAATACTCATTTCTAACAGCTTAAGCTTTTAGATGAGGGTTATAACTTACAATTAAGTATAGAAGAAGTATTTCCAGTCAATAATTGAGGGGAGGGACAAGTGTTTAAATTACACTGCTCTCTCGTAGCTTAAGCTTTTAGATGAGGTTGTGATTTAATATAGAATTCAAGACTGCACCTCATAAGCCTTTTGAAACTCCGAAATGCTATTTGTCTGAATCTCATCAATGTGAACTGCATGCCTTTCAAGACTTTTAGATTCTTCCATTAGTTTCCGCAGAGATTCATTGATGCACTCTGAGATATTCGTCAATTGCTCAATGCCAGCATTGAATCTCTGTAAAATTCAAGAACATCATTCATTTCACTGAGAGAATTCCAAATAGAAATAAATATAATAATTTAAAAAGATCCTGCTCACCATCCCATTTGCTAATCAGTAATTTATCATGTAAAAAAATCAAGCAATTTAACACCGCCATCTCCACAGAGGAGCACCAACTGATTTTAATTTCTCTTAGAATACACAGAATAGACTAATGTATTGAACCTGACGGAGCTCCCTAGCAAAATCTGCCATTTCCCCTTCATGAGTTGATAGAGTGCCCTGAAGATCATCGAAAATGGACTTTGCTTCAACACTCTCTGCAGCCAAGAACTACATTGAAAAGCTTCATTAAAAAGTGCAAAACATATACAAGCCCACAGAACTAAAAGAAATACAAGAATATTTTCTTACTTCTTCAGTAGAACGTAGATTAGAAGAAGCCAAATTTGAAATTTCCTCTAAAGCAGCATTCGAGCTAGCTCCATGCAGACGCACAACATTTTGTACGGCCTCAAAATGGGAGATATATAAAGCTCGTGAATTGTTTACTTTCTTCTTTATGTCTTGAACAGCCTATTTAGGCAATTATTGTGATGAAATGCATATGAAGTTGTCAGAGAACATTCTATGAAGCAACAAAAATATCACAGAGACTAAAATGACAAAAGAAGGAGAGACGGAGATTCTTTAACAGTATCTTGAAATTTTCTGGAGTCTTACCTTATCATGCGACTCAAGAAACGAATGACAAATATCATCAATGCACTGCAAGTGCTCATTTTGCCGAGAAATTGATACAGCCACTATATTACAAAGGGAACTTAGCTGCTGAGCCAACTCAGTTTGAAAGTTATTAACAACTGACCTGTTGTCAGCATTCAGTTTGTCCTCTCTATCTACAGAAGGTCAAAAGAAAACAAGTAAAACATTATCGATGATTCTCACCAGGTAATCAACCATTCAAGATGCGAGTGGTAAATTAGACTTCATAGTTCATACCAATTTTCATAAACAGTGATGCATTTTCCTTGAGGGATTTCTCCAAATCAGCCCGCAACATACAAGCTTGATGAGCCAGTGCATTTTCTGTTCATATTTCTCATAGAAGGTTAAGACATGGCACGTAAGATAGGCCCGAACTCCAAGAAATTATAATCATACCTGCTTTCTTTTGTTCGGAAATAATGAAATCCCGTTCCTTAAGAGCATACTGGCATTTTCTTAGTTCTTCCTCAGTATTTGATAAAACTTTGTTGGTTTGTTCCAAATTTTTCTGCAATAATTTTCCATTTTAGGCATTCAAACAACAAGAAACATTGCACCATTGATACAAACAAGAAATTCACCTCAGTAATATCAAGCTTAATGCTCAAATCAGAACACTGTTGCAACTGAGTGTCATATTTAGCTTGCAATTCCTCAAGTTGCTGAATATATAACAGGACCAAAAGTCAGTGGTAAGATAGATATCAAATAAAATTTAAATTGACAAAATTTGATCAGAACTTGCCTTCTGATAATTTTCCATTGATAATCCCATCTGCTCAATTTGATCCGACATTGCCTATATATGTCATGGATCAGAATAGCATAAGGATCAAATTATCCATATAGTTAAAATCAGCAACGACAAAACACAGCACAGGAAATTACTTCTCGAAAAGGTCGTGCATAACATGTAATATATAATTAACTTGTTGCACTGACAAATGATGCAGAGCATTTCAAAGCCACTTGAACATCAACAATTATTCAGAAGATGTATTAGAATTGAAATTCGAAAGAGTATATTGGAAGTCTAATGAATGCCTAAATACACATCATCAATGAAAAATGAAAAAACAAAGTAACAAACCACAGAGTATCATCAATGAAGTACCTTTCTCTCACTCTCCTCCTGGTAGTAGCGCTCTTTCGGTATGTAAACTCCATTTTTCTCACGTGCAGCATAGACCTCTGGAAAAAGTCACGTCAACAAAAGGCATACCAAGTTAACACATTCACAACAAAAAAAACTGTCGATAAGAAAAATTAGAGTGGAAGTCAAATTTCACCTGCTTTAAGCCGTTCAATTTCACCATAGAGGTCTTTAATAAGGGTTGATTTCATCATTTTCTGATTAACCTGAGGATTTAGAAAATCATTAATTGGGTCAAGACAAGTTGACGGTTACAACTTCAAAGGTGCTTTTGTTCATGAGATAAACAACTCCAAAATGATAAACCTGTAAACAAGTAATTGACATTCTATAGAAGCACTCAACTGCTAATATTTAATTCCAAAGAAGATTAGAATATACTTCTATATTCTGAAACTTCTTCAAGAAACATTCACCGTTTTGAACTCTCTTTTTAAGCATCTAATGCATAGTACCTAACATCTCAGTATAATAAACCTGTAAACCAGAAAGGCACCTAAGGGCATGTCATATCATGAAACATATGAAGACATTGATCTTAAGGAATTAAGATATGAAGTGCTTAAACATTTTTTTTTTCCTTTTTGGGTGGGGGTGGAGGGAAGAAACTTGTTTACTTAATAGATATGGGTTAAGTAGTATGTGTAATATCCACTTCAGATATAAAGTTTACATCATAAGAAAGAGTTATTATAGAAGTATAACCTTAACAAACTGTAACATACTAACCAAAATGAATTTCAAAGAAGGCAACAAATTAGTAGATTTTAGTTTCTGCTTCCACAATTCAACACATTTTACCACTAATTAGAAATGGTCATGAAATCAAATATAGTTCATATGTGCATAATTAATATCACTATGTGTATACAGAAAATTAATAAAGGAATTACGCAACAAGAACTAGTTGTTAAACTGATAAACTCTACATGCAGATACTATATGGTAGGCACCGTCTTTAAGCAGATAGAGTAGCAAAAACAAAAGACAGAGTAAAGTAATCATTGCAAACATCAATTCAAAATGAAGGAAATATTCAACAGTTGTGAGAAAACAAACCTCTGGCTTATTCTTTATATGCTTTGCCCTATGTGCATAATCCAAAGTGCTCAAGGTCTCTTCAAGACAATGAACAGCTGGTGACACTGTAGCAATGATACATGTTTTGGTTCTTCCTCCCAATGAGTCACGTAGCAAACGAGTCAATTTACTATCCCTGAACTCATAGTAAAACCTGAATTAGAACATAAGAACTAAGGAGAAGATGAATAGGAAAACAAACCGCAGATAACAATGTGATGGACCTGTATGGTATATGCCCAAGGTGCTCCACAAGAGCATTGATAACTCGTCCAAGTGTAAGTAAACTTTTGTTTATCTCTCCAGCTTCTCTTGCCCGGCCCTGGAGAGAACATCCGAACAAAGAAAGAGTAAGAGAGGCAACTTCAAAGCACTTTCATTTATTCAATATACTGAACAACTTTTGTTAATTATAACAGAGGGCACATAAACAATTACCTCCCTAGCACCAGAGCGAGAAATATTTTCTGAACCAGCTAAATCAACTAAGTTGAGCTTTCCACATTTTATGAGTTCTTCACCTTCAGGAGTTGCTTCCTTGATGTGAATGGTTATGGAAAAAAGAGAATGTGACCGACTGAATCACAAAGCCAATGTCTCATATTAGTATTATTAGAAAAGAGAAAATCAGACTGGGAAAAAAAGTATTCAAGTCCAACCTAGATTGTTTGTTTAACAATGTCTCGGCAGTACGACGTTTCGCAGACCCCCTTTCAAGTAAAGAAAAAATCTCACTAGCACTTGTAACTATTTCTTCTTCGAGCCCTCTTACAAGGACACCCCCTTTCCCATCCATTAGCGGTAATTGTTTTTTCTGCTTTTCCTCCACAGAAACTCGAGATATATCATCAGGGGCTAGCAAGTCAGTGATTTCCTCATTGTATAACTCTAAGAAAGTCACTTTGACGCTGTATTCTGCATTCTGTGACTCTAGTGTATCAAATATTTGCTTAACAGCTCTCGGTATCACTCCAGCCTCTGGAGGCAACTCCCCATTTGGCCCACTCTGTAATTTACAATTGCATAATTATGTATAATCAGCAGCGATAAGCCCAATGAAACCCTTAAACTGGAAGTAAAAATCATAATCACAAAAAAAGGAATATACCTTAGCCCTCTTACATTCACCTTCCATGGTGTAAGTTTTTCCAGTCCCGGTTTGTCCATAAGCAAAAATGGTACAGTTAAACCCTTCCAGGACTTCATTGACAATGGGCACAACTGCTTGTTCATAAAGATCTTTTTGCCGAGCTGATGGACCAAAAACCTGATAGTGTATAACAAATAAATAAAAAGCCCAACAAATTGAAGCAGTATAAGCTCTAATCTCCCAAAGTAGAAATTATATCAGACAAATTACCTTATCAAATGTAAAAACCCTATCAATATGCTTTCCGGCAATACTTTGTGACACCGAAACCTCTCTTTGGTAATCGTTACAAGTCACCACCTGCGGAGCATTGTTCCTTATTTCTTCATCACTAAAAGGCCTGTTAAAAAAAACATTCCAACATTCAAAACAAGCACTTCCCCCAATACAAATTTGTACTTTGGGCCCCACAAACTGTCATACACAATTTACCTTTTCAATCCGAAACAGAAATTCAAAAACCCTAACTACAAAACATCACCATCTAACACCATGAAAAACTAAAAACACATCGTAATTAACCTAAAATCGAGCATAAAATTAATCTACTAGTACAAAAAACTAATAAGAAAAATTAGAGTTTTTAAAGATACCTGCAACGAAGTAAAACCTGAACATTAACACCTTTTTCCTTCCCCAAAGACATTTTTTTAGAGATTTTTAGAGAGAGAAATCTTAACTTTCTTTCTCAAATCTCTTTTTGGATTTGAGTTTATGTGAAATCTAGAGAGAGAGAACGGGGTGGGGAAATGTTTTTTGGGAGAGAGAAATAGAATTTGAATTTTTCAAGACCCCGCTCTCTTGATCCAATTAGGAGATATGTCTGAAGATTATTGGTTTGTATTTACATGTTTAACCCTTTAGGTACATGGGCCGCCCGTTGGGAGTTGTATAGCTGGGCCTTGGACGATTTATTAATTGTTTGACAGGCCTGATTAGTTATGGTTTGCGTTGCGTCTCGTTTTCTATATCAAAAGGTTTTCGAAAATATTTGAAGATGGAAAGCCCAATATTTATATAGGTAATTTGGGTAAAAAATCGCATGGCTCCGTATATGTCATCATTCATTTATCCAACAATTCACATTCTTCACGTGTATATTTAATTAGAAAGAAAAAATATCCACATGACAAATTCTAAGTGGTGAGAACACATGATTTCCAGCTGTAATTTGGTAAGGATCTAGATGGTGATATATATATTTCATTTTGCTCTGGAAGGGATACTTATATTTTAGTCAGCACTTTATTCTTTCATAGGATGATCCGGTATGAACGGATATTAGTATAGTATGATTTCTTAGAGGTCGAAGCAAACCAGAACACCTCGTGGCAAGATCCGAGAAAAAAAGGGATACTTGTATATATTGGAAGATAATCAGATTTACAAGCTAAAATAGGCCCCATTGTAGTAACTTCTGCAGATTGTATCATACAATGCACTTCATGAATAATGGAATATAATCCAGTCTGTGTTTTTTTAATATTAATGTGATAATGTATTATTAATTGTCAGATTAATTCAATTTCATGACTAAATTTAGAGTAGACGAATAACTATTTCAATCCAGAGAAAAGTTAAAAGTTATTTGAAATAGCTATTTTTAAATGTTATATTGAAAATCACAAGTTGACATTGCATGTACATATATCAACACCATAATTGAAATATATTTGAGGATGTAGTTGGTCAAGTTTTAATACAACTCTTGTATTAAGCAGAAGAAAAAAAGGAAACAAATAATAATAAGAAACTCTTCTCACATACATGTTGGATGTAAGTGGATTGTGTTTAACTTAATTTTAGCTTAAAATTAAATCTCCGACTTGCGTAAAAATTAAAGTTTTATACGATAACGTGTTTCTCTAGCAAATAGGAAGTTTGTGTTTATATACAAATGCACCCTATTTCATGAAATCCATAAAATAAAGAACTTCAAATCCAAAAACACTATTATATATATATATATATATATGAAGAAGTTATATAATCTAGTATGAATTCTTGATTCTTGATTTTAGCCGAACCTAATATATAATCTAGTATGAATGATGATATTAGGTTCGGCTAAAATCAAGAATCAAGAATTCATACTAGATTATGTAACTTCTTCATATATATATATATATATATATAACACCATGAATCAGAATATTGAGTTGGTTAAATGGCAGAAAGAGTGCATTTTAGTGCATAAGTTTCTAGTTGGGAATTCTTTTTTTTTACGCCCGTTAGGCGATACCCATAAGCGGGGAGATAGAACTGCCTCAGCAGAGGAGGAGAGAATAACCCTAAAAAGGGAGTTAAATTAAAATATGTCCCATGTACGGGGAAGGTATCGAACCCACGACCTCACGGTTGTGGGCAGGCCCTTGCCCTATTGGGCTAAGGGACCTTTGATGATCTAGTTGGGAATTCTTTGCTTTAAGTTTTTTATACAAAATTGGTAAAGTTGATTATCAATTGTTTGTTGTACAAGAAGTAAAATCTAAAATAATTTTTTTTTATTTCGGATGCATAGTGAATTCCAGTCAAGAAAACACAGTACACAAAGTATTGAACCATATATGCAAAATATGAATCGTACTAAATGTTTTTATGTTTCCAATTATTCCTTACTATTTTAAATTACGAGTCACACACTCATCACCGAATTATTACATGACCTAAAATTTTATCATTTAATAAAATGTACTTATAACAAATTTCATTTATGATTGGTAGTACCTATTTAATTAAGGGTAGTGATTATTGGATCAAAAATTTGGGATCAAATTTGGATCAAGAAGGCATAATCTCACATTAAATGCTAACAATCATTTTCATTTTATACTCTTTGATCCACATTTGATCCAAATTTTTTGATCCAACAATCATTATTGTTTAATTAATTAGCTGCAGTCCTTCAAGTCTCTACCATGCTGAGAGATGTGCTTTTACTCAATGTCGGCAGGACGCAATCATAAACACCAAGAGCTACCATATCTAAATGAAAAATTAGCTGATACATTAGATTAAATAATAATCCCATCTTGAGTAGAAAATAATTTTTGGTGAAAAAATATATATCCCATTCCATTCCTTTCTAAATATAACATGAACCTGACAATGAAGCATTGGTTTAGTCGAATCTTTTCCCCACTTCTTAAATTCCCTATTTCTTATAATAGATATTTCCCCTCCTTAGTCACTGTCTCTGCAAACTAGGGGTGGCAAATGCCAAATATTGAGAAAATCTCAACTATAACCAAGTTAAATAATCCATATGGCTTATACTTTTTTTTTCTTTTCTTATAGCCAAGTAGTAGTAAGCAACTTATTATTCGAATAGGAAGTCTCGAATTCAATACTCAGCGAACGTATGCCCAACCTCTTCCCCTTTCCCCTCCTACACCCCTCCCTTTTTTGGCTAAGTAATCAATATGGATCATACAATTGTAGTATATTCCCTCCATTTTGTTCTTACAATATTTGTAATTGAATATCTTATTGTAAAACTAATACTTCATCCGTTTTCTAATAGTGATGTTTTAACCTCTTGGTCTTTTTTTTTAACATATGTTTTTTTTCCAAATATTAAGATTGTTTTTCTAACATTTAGAGAAAGACAAGGGATTGATGTTTGAGAATAAACTAAGTTATCTAAAGGTATAATTGTAAAAATATTTGTTGTCTCCCCTTTATTAACATAGGTTAAATAATCTAGAAATTTTTCTATTAAGAAACGGAAAGAGTAATATTTTTTTTATATACATTTCTACTGCTAATCTTCCTTATAATTTAATGTAATTTAAGGGAAATAAACCCCTATTAACATATGACTCATCTACTCCTTTAACTTAAGAATTAGGTAATGGTCGATTTTAAACAAATTGATTTGGTAAAAGTTGGATATTTTTTTAGAAGAGATATGAGGTCATAATTTTAAAATTTTGTATTTAGTTTTCAGATGAAAAACTATTCAACTAGATATGGTTTTGTATTGTTAATCATAATTTACTAATACTTGTGTCATAATTTTGACTCGAAACGAAAGGGGTCCAAAAAAACTCGTAAACACAAGAATTGTAGCACGGATCAGAAGAACTCGCAAAACTATTTAAATAATATTTCAGGATAATTTTATGCCACTTCAAAATAGGAGTGAGATTCATTCAGATAAAACTTTTATAATAGGATGATGAATAAGAGAACTAACCAATCTTGATTATTTGTTGAGGTCGAAAGCGTCATCATGAGAAATGAACAGAGGATGAAGTTGAGAGAATTAAAGAATTAATCCAACCGGATCCTTTTAACTTTTAAATGACGGGACCTGAAACTTACCGAAATGACCCGTCAACCGGGCTGAAAAGAGACAAAATTGAATTGCACCAGATTATCCGATTCAACGATCTTACGATCCAGATCGACAATCATGTACGATCTTACCCTCTAGCTATTTTTAAAATTTTAACTCGATTTATATTTTTCTAATCGTAGAACCGTACGATCTAACTCGCGATTTTGACAACCTTCATTAATCAAGTTAAAGTGGATTCAATTTCAGATTAGAAAAAAATAGTACATTGTTGATTATACAACAGTATGTTTTAAAATGTCATACTTATACAGTTTTAACCCTTCTCGATCGTTATATTAGTAACAATCTTTGTTTATACAACAGTATGTTTAACAATCTGCTCGTTATATATATATATATATATATATATATATATATATATATATATATATATATATATTAAGTATTAAAAACAAAATAAATAGAAATATTAGGCAAAGTTATGCACCGAATGTTATAAAGGATATATGGTGCGCCTCCATTGGCTGTCCATTTTCTTATGGCCAATCACGATGAAAGTAGTGGCATTTCTTCACGAAAAAATTGGACTTGTGGAAAGCAACCTTAAGCAGTACCAAACATATCATATGCATATCAGATGAAGTTCCACAATTAATTTTCTTGATCATAGAATTGCGATCACACCAAATAAGCCATAACGTGTAGATAAAAGAGGACTTTATCAGGTTTATCATGTACACAAAAAAAAAAAAAAAAGTGATATGTACGCCCCCAGGGTTCCCGCCTCCTGATCCAACAGGAATTGTGGAGGATCTTAATCAAGGTGACCCAGCGGCTCGACTAATGGGAGGCCTTGTCTTAGCCCACTGCAAGAAGTCACCCCACATTGAAGTGTTGAAACTTTCACATTGCGACTGTCAAGATTCGAACATGTGCCCTTATACACAATTTGCCACCCCCGAACCAACTGGACTACCCTTGCAGATTTTATCAGGTTGATCTGCCCTCGTAAGAAATCTGATCATGTATCTACATATATTCGGCGAGGAAATTGATCGAGGTCGTCGTGATACTATTCAAATTAAATCACTTCGCCTTCAAAACTCGAGTGCATAGGGAGAAATAATTTTACAGTATTCACCACCCTTGCTTAGCTGTCAAAACTTCGTTAAAAACTTTAATATCCTTAAACCTGAGTTTGCCACTGGTCTTAGGTTGGCAAAGATCCCATGCTCGCCAACAAATTTTCCATTTTTGGATATCACCGCCTCAGAGAAAACGTCTAGTCATACTAGTAAGAGAATTGACTGTGGAACTATTGAGGACAAAACATGACATAATATAAGTTGGGATCGGTTGGATAACAACTTAATTAGAATCTCCTAAGCTGCGAAATAAAGAGAATTTTCGTTTCAACTTCTAAGTTTCTTCTACACTCGATTAACAAATAATTGAAAGGCATTTTTTCTTAGATCGACCAGTTAGATAGGGAAGGCCAAAGTACTTCTCTTTCCCGTCAACTTCTATAAATGGTCATTTTCTTAATGTCACTCTGGAGTATTCTTACTGAAGAATATATTAGATTTATTAAAATTGATTTTCTGCCCCGAGCAGGCTTCATAAGTTGTAAAAATCTCCTAGATACACTTCACATTCTTCTCATTAGATTGGGAAAAGAGTAGGGAGTCATACACAAAAAGGAGATGAGTAACAATATGTCCTGTTCCAAACTGAAAACCTTTGAGGCATTGTTTTTATTCCGTAGAGCGGATTGGTGATGAGAGCCTGGCAAACAAATTGGAAATACGTAAGGGATAAACAAATGGTCACATTGACGAATTCCTCAAGTTGGTTTAAAGGAGCTAAGGGGGTCCATTTACCAAAGTAGAATACTGAATTGTCCGGATACATGTTATAATCAAAGATAGGAACTTTGGGGATATTCATTTTTGTCATCAGCATTTCCAAGAAATCTCACTCAACCTGGTAAAAAACTTTGCTTATATCTAACTTGAGGGTGAAGTGGTGCTCTCCATTCTACTTTGCAACTTGCAAACTATGGAAAGCCTTGAGTCCAATTATATTGTTATCCGACCCGGTTAGGGTGCTGAACTGCCAAATGTTCAGCACTTGTTGGCCCTGAATAAGCCTTATAGGATTTAGAAATCTCACATCCAATGGCGATAAAAAGCCTGATGATTTTAGTTCCAAAATAGGTACTGAACACAGGATCAAAACACCAAACAAAACGTTGATCTTCATCCAGGATCCACTCCAATTTTAACGCAGCTTTACTCATGATCCCCACCAATTCCACCTTCATCTTCATCCATCCATAACTATTACCCATGATTTGCCCATCACGATTTCCACCATTAAACCATCTCAGATTTCTCCAATTTGAGATTTTTATCCTTTTTTTTTTCTTTTTGAAGAACGGGAGTTTTTATCTTTAAATTCACAAAAGTGAGCTGTTTATAATCAAATTGGGTAGGGTTTATTGAATCCAAAAATTGAGATCAAACAAAAAAAAATTATACGACAGATTATACGAATATTTGTTTTATTGATATTTGATTGATAATAGACTGTAGTAGAGTCGTGGTGGTTTGGATGATTTTTGTGTTTAATCAGCTGGAAGAAGAAGGTTGTTGGGTGTTCTGTGCATTTGTGAATTTGTCTTATAAAAAGTTGTATTAGACAAATTCATAAAAGTTATTAACTTGACATATAATAGCTATAAAACAAATTCATAAAACAATTTTTTTAATATTTGAAATTTTTTAATCTTTTTTTCTAAATTTTTGTTTCTCTCACACATGATATGACAATTTTTTGAGAAATTCGGTCAAAAAAAATTGTATTTACTAACTAATTTCACCGGAGTTAGAGGTATTTTTATCCCTTCACTTCATTCCCTATCCTTTTAGAACGGGAAAATTTGATTTTTGAATGTAGTTTTAGCCTAAAACCGTTGCATTTTTTTAATTTCCCAAAACTGTCATAAAAATATTGTTAATTGATAAAAATAATAAAAATAAGGATTTTTAGTCTAAATAGAAAATAGTTTATTGAAAAAAAATCTAATATGAAATGTGACGTTTTTTAAATTGTTGCTAGAGCGATCGCCCTCCAAATCTGCCATTATGGACGCTCCCTCCCTTCCCTTCCCCTCCCCGAACATTTTCAAAAAAAGGTCAAATTTTAATTTATTTTCTGACTCTATCTCTAAACGAGTGCTTTCAATATCTCTATATCTTAGATCCGCCTCTGACCAGACCGGTCCATACGAGAATAGATCGTAGCCATTGGATTATCAGTATCAGTATGTGAAGCGTTAGCCTCGGGCTTAAAATCCAATCGCCTCTGCTCAGAAATTTGATTCGCACCAATAGAGGAATTTGGTGCAGTAGACTTTAATGAATTCTCAGTAGGTTCATTAATTTTCAGAGTAACTTGTTGGCGAAAAATATTCCCTGGAGAAAGCGTTGTTTACCCACTCGGCTACTAGCAGTTTTACTTTGGGTAATGTGTAAATTTAAAACTTATATCTAACCCAATAAATATAATACATGTATGTCCAAAGTGTTAATTTACAAGAAAGAGATTTGATTTTTATCATACGTGTATTACATTGATTGGTCTGAATATAAGTTTTAAACTTACTTACTAATTAAGATAAAACTACTCCAGACCCCTCCCAGCTTGTTTACCACCTCGGCGAGGTGGATTAATACATAATTCGCCCAAAGCAGCAGGATTAACCAAACCAGGAACAACAATTCCATATTTCCATTCCCATCCAAGTACGTCCTCTTTTTTTTTTTTAATTCGGTTCAGCCTGACCGAATAGAGACAAAATAAGTAAGCACCGGATCGTCTGATCCATTCTACGATTCAGATCACTAATTCTAACTGATCATATTTTTCAGCGATTTTTAATCAAATTTGACTCAGTTGATACCTTTTGAATTGTAAAATCTGTCAATTCTACAATTTATAAGGCGATCATGACAACCTTGCTTGGAAAATTCAATCATATATATGACCATACTTGTGGGTACTGATCACTCCACAGCCCCTCAGATAAATTGAGTGGGGTCTACATGTAGATGTGGACTCCGCTCAATTAATGTGAAAGAGATTGAGTAACCCACCGTGCTTCGAGTATCTTCGTTCCTCCTTGGTAATCAGATTCATGCATTTTGTGTGCATGCATGTTAAATTGAATGCATAACAACCAATATGTAACTGTTATAAAAGAGACGTAACGTTCACCAATTAAGGATGATTCTACATTAGGGAATCATCTTCAAGGACGCAACACTCACTACTTTATGCTGTTGAAGATGAGTTCGAGTCCGCTTACGATGCTAATGCATGTTTTTCTAAGTACGATATTGATACAATGTTAATTTATTATATCAAAATTCAACAAGTGAAAGTAGCTAATGCTGAAAATCGCTATTCCTCGGCCGGTTATAATACTTATTAACTTATTATATATTTTTTTAAAAAAAAATTAGTTATCAAATTGAAATGATTTGATGACTGTAGTGAATTAAACACGACTTAAAAAAAATATGCATCATCAGCACTTAACTTTAGCTATCAGAGATACCTAGCTCCAATATTTTTTTTTAAAAATATATATGTGCTTCACAAATTTCCTTTAATACTAATATAAAATAGAAAGTAACTTATCACTTGTGTAACTCCCTGAAAATATTAAATTCGGACATATTATATATTACTTTCACTGTCAAAATTTGAATGTCCCATTTTACATATTAAAAAGTCTGAAATTTAATTTCTCATTTCTGAATTTAACTAAAATTATTATATATATTACTTTCAATGTCCGAATTTAAATGTCCCATTTTACTTATTAAAAAATCTAAAATTTAATTTCCCATTTCTCAATTTAACTAAAATTTCAATATGTAAACTTTCAATTACATTACAAATTAAAGACGATCATTAAATTTTCCAAATCTAGAGGAGGTAGTATACGTGATCATACACGAGACTCTTTTACAATTTCTCTCCCACTTTCTCATTCTATTAACATTACATCAATTGAAGACTTTTTTTCTTGCCAATCTTTTCTAAAAGTTAGGCTCTAATTGAAACAGGTCATCTGTTCCAATTTTGTGTCATGTTCCATGTCAATTTAATAAAAAATTAACATGTGTTAAGTTAATTTTTTAATTAAAAAAATTATAATATAAAAGAAATAGTGGAACCCTCGAAAAAAAATTAACACATGATAATTTCTTATTGTATGGATAGAAAATGGGACACAAAATGAAGAATTACGATTTTTTGCCATTTGAACTAACCTTTGATTAGATTACAATCATAACTGTATATATAAGAGAGTTTATGTCACACATGTGCCTCACAAACTCGCTATAAAACTTGTTAATAAGATTGAAAGGAATAGTTATTGAGATTCACCATACCCCACCCCCCACCCCCCAAATAAAAAATAATAAATAAAAAGGAAGAAGAAAGGAATAGTTATTGAGGGATTCAATATAGGTCCCCTTAAGTTTAATTACCAACCACCCCTGTAAGCATGGGCGAAGACGGGGGCGGGGGCCGGCGTTTCCTAATATTTTTAAAAATACTACTATTTATTGAAATTTTACGTGTATTTTGGAAAATTTTAAAAAAAATTATTAGTTTCATCCCCCAAATTTTTTTTTTTTGCCTTTATTATTACCCCCAAAATTTTATCAGTTTCGCCCCCAACACCAAATTCTTGGCTTCGTCCCTGTCTATAAGTTTAACTACCAACCACTCCTAAAACTAGATAGAGCGGTTAAAGAGTTCATTTAAAATATTCATTTATATATACAAAATGAATAAAAAAGTGAAATTTCAATTTCAATTAACACAGTATATTCAATCACGTTGTAAATACTAATATATTTATACCTTACTACTCTCTCTGTCCAAAATTAAAGGTATCTTAGATATTTTTTTTATATTTTACCATCAAAATCACAAAAACTTTAACATTCGTGCATTTATTAAAGTGGACAGATAATTTAAGACGAGAAAGTACTACAGAAGCGAGGTAAATAAAAAGCAGGTGGTCTGGTGGAATAATATTAAATCAACATCAATGCACATTTAATTTTTCACAGATACTGTTACACCTAAAAATGTTCTTTGAATCTTTGTTATACTAAGTTGCCCTAATTTCACCTATATATAGAATCCTCAAACCCCAATATCACATGCACTACCTTCCTCAAATAACTATCTCTAATATCAACTTTCTCATTACATTTCCAAAAAGGAAAAAAAAAAATGTTGGGAAGAAAAACAAATAGCCAAGATCTCCGGTCGACCGGCACCGGCCGGAGAACATTGGGAAGGACAGAGAGCGGTTGGTGTAAAGCCGTCTCCGGTGGCACAGGCCTAACCGTTCTAGCATTTCAAGTCTCAACTTCATCAGATATATCACTTCTCCAAAATGTGCTTCACAAACTCCAAAATGCACACCCTATTCTTCGTTCTAAGCTTCATTACAACACGTCTAAAAAGGTCTTTTCATTCATCACACCACCACCTAGTAGTACCCCTCATGATGTTCAAATTCAAACATTTGATCTTACAGCAACCTCGGATCTCCTAAATACCCTTTCTCAAAAATCATCTGACGTCTCCGAAAAACTCTCTTCTTTACACTTAATCCATGAACATGAAATGAACGACAACGTTTGGATTAACCCTTTCAGCTTCCCAGAAGATGGGATGGACGTGTTTTTCTGCCGCGGGTATGAACTACCTGGTCCAAAATGGATAGTCACGTTAAGGTTTCATACCTCGGTTTGCGACAGGCAAGTATCCGGGTCACTCAATCCTAAAACCGTCTTTAAGGGACTAACCTTCAGTCCCCTCACATGAATTGAGCGGAATCTACATCTACAATTAGACCCTGCCCAATTAATGTGGGATAGTTTTGATATGGACCAGGTCTATTAAATCTATGGTGCAGAACTAGCCACATCACTATAAAATAATGAGAGAGACAATTATATGATGATGTGGCTAATTATGTACCATAAAATCTATGTGGACCGAGTTCATATCACAAAAATTCATTAGTGTGAGGGATATGTAGGGCAGTCCCATAAAAATGTGTCTCAGTATTGAATTTTCCCAAGTATTCCTATAAAATTTGAAAAATTATTTAAAAATAATTATATTTTAGTCCCTTTAATATTAAGTTTCTAGTTTCGTCTCTGACAGGACCACGGCGATAACGTTGCTTAGGGAGCTTATGGAGCTAGCGGGAAAGAAAGATAATGACAATTCTGCCCCTGTGGAGAATGGGAAGGTTTGTTTGGGAGTTGAGGAATTGATTCCTAATGGGAAGACAAAGAAGACATTGTGGGCTCATGGGATGGACATGATGGAATATTCAATTAATTCATTTAGACTTACAAATCTGAAATTCAAAGATGTTAAAAGGGCAAGGTATGCAGAATTGGTGAGATTAAAGATGAATTCAAAAGACACAAATCAAATACTTGCTGTGAGTATACTTCTTTTTTTTTCCAGTTTGATGCTTACAATAATTATCTGGTAGATTTCTCATACTATTTCTGATTTACTCTCCTAGTCTCTAATTAAGGGTGTACTTGAATTGAGTTTATCTAAGTTTGTCCATCAAACTGATACAGTACCAAAAAAAAAATTGAATTGATTTTAAAAATAAAATCGACGAATTAAATAATTTAGAATCTTATCTGAATTTGAAAGTGATTTCAAATTGATATCATAATTTCAAACTGAGAATATAAATGTATTAAATGTCTTATTTTTTTCCTGACATAAACGTTTAAGGGAGTGATGGAGTTGGGTCTCCGTGGTATGTTGTTGTTTGACCTTTGTCCATCATCTTCTATTGGTCCAGTCAATCTTTATGCCCCACCAAAAATATAATATCTTACAACGTTATTATTTTATCTTTATTAATAAAAAATAACTAACGGCGAAATATTACTACCTCCATTTTTAAATATAAGATTTTTATTACATTGTGTGAAAATTAAGGAAGCAAAAATTAAAATATTTTTGTAATTAAAATATCAATATTATTCTCTTAAATAAAATTAGTTATATACAAGTTATATTTAAGAGAGTAATATTGATATTTTAATTACAAAAACATCTTAATTTTTATTTCGTTAATTTTCGCTAAATTTAATAAATGTCTGGAGGGAGTATGTTAATAGAATTGAATTTTCTTATTAGATCAAATGAGTTAAGGAAGTTAGTAATAAGACATGTGTTAGTGAAATTTATTTCAGTCCTTTTTTCAAAAGTGATTAGCTAGTCTGATCCCATTTGAATCCGGCCCTTAGAATATAAAGAACATTGCAGGGGGAAGTGGATTAGACATGGTTAGGAACTAAACTCGTCACGTTACGTAAAAAATGAATTATTTTTAGAGAATATGTCTATTCTTTAAGTATAAATTGAATTATTTTTAGAAAATATGTCTATTCTTTAAGTATATATTTTGAAACTCTATCTGAATGCTCTAGGAGACAGAACTAAGGGGATCGGAACATATGCGCTCTTAACAATTTTTTCAGAATTACTTTATAAATATTGATTTTTTAAAAATATTTTCGTAATCCATTTTCTAAATTCACACCTCTTTCCAAATTTTTTTATTTTTATTTATAATTTTTTTTTAAAAAAAAAAACCCATTTACATATAGATCCCTCGCTTCAGAGGTAAAGTTTTAGTTCCATTTATGATTATATATATACGTTAGTCTTGTAAGGAATAATAAGAATGACATGAACCAATTAAATATGCAGGGTTGCAAATCTAGAGGGATTAAACTGTTTGGAGTACTAACAGCAGCTGGATTAATTGCAGCACATTCTTCCAAATTTAACCCTGAATTTGATCATCAAAAGAAATATGGAGTTGTTACCCTCATAGATTGCCGTACAATTCTTGATCCACCTCTCACTTCCCATGATTTTGGATTTTACCACGCCGCAATTCTCAACACACATACATTAAAAGGAGGATCATCAGAAATTATTAATCTATGGGACTTGGCCAAAAAATGTTACATGGCCGTGGACCATTCTAAGACATGTAACAAACATTTCTCGGACATGGCTGACCTTAATTTCCTCATGTGTAGAGCTATTGAGAATCCCAGTCTTACTTCATCATCGTCAATGAGAACTTCTTTGATTTCTGTTTTTGAGGAACCTGTTTTCGATGTTTCTAATGAGATTCAAAGGGAGTTCGGATTAGAAGACTATATTGGCTGTGCTTCTGTCTCTGGAGTTGGACCTTCGATCGCGATTTTCGATACTATTAGAGATGGGAAGTTGGATTGTGCTTGTGTTTATCCTGCTCCTCTGCATTCTAGGGAGCAAATGATTGATTTTGTTGATGAGATGAAGAGGGTTCTCATTGATGCTGTTAATTAAGATCATATAGTTACTAAAAAATGGGAGATCTATAGTATGTATGCCTCTCACCATTGTTCATCTTTGATTAATTTCTTGTTTCCCTTTCTTTTGGCAATATATATATTCTAGAGGATTTCTTCTTCACTTCTTAGTTACGCAGTAAGCGCAACACTTTCGACGCTGAATCATAGTTCTTGATTCAATACTTGTATCCCTCCCTTATTAAAAAATGAAAAGGAAAAAGTGCTAACTACTAGTAGATTTCACATTATGTATGCAAAAATTATTGGATAATCCCATCTCTGCAACTATATATTAATGGAATGTAATGTAATGCGTTAATATTGTTCTCTTTATTGTTGACGTTTTTCAAATTTCTACTCTACAAAATAATACTCCCTCCGGTATATAATATAAATTATTTTAGTTCTTTTAATTTTTTTTCAAAATATATTTCTTTTTCCAACTTTTAAAAATATATTTTTTAAAATTAACCTTGCTATGAAAAGAGGATCAAAATTAGTAATTGAGACATTGGGATAAATTAAATTTCAAAAGATTATAAAAGAAAAAATATCTTTCAAATCTTCCAATTTTTTTAATATATACTAAAGTATCTAAAAGATATTGTCACGTGAAACCAAGGAGTAGGGTGCATTTGTGATTTTGGTTAAGGTGCTGATGAGTTTACTATCTACACTATGTGGATACATTAGCGACAGTCGAATAAAATTATCTGAAAAATATGGTTCAAAATAGATCCACACGGTGCAGAAGATTTGGGCCCTTTACACCTTAATTGGATAGTGCATTTGTGTATAATCTTATCACAATCTCTAATATAATATTACAAAATTTTAAGTTTCAATCTCACACTACTCTCATAAAAAAAAATAACTTTTTATTTATTTATTTCGGTGACGAAAATTCTCAAAGAACAATGCAAATGCAACCATATAAGAAGATCGCGTTAAATAGAAAGATAAATTCATTACAATAATTCAATAAGCTAGCATGGTTGTGGACCACCATAGAGAAACAAGGCTTTGTTGCAGAGCTTTAAATAAAAATTGGTCAAAACCAGCACAGATGGTCCATATCCACATAAATAACAGCTATGGTTGAACATTTGGGAAAATGAAGACGGACAATGGCTTTTATTTCTTCATTTAGGTCCTTGTCGGGGATACAACTGATTAATGTCTTATTCAAGCAAGTCAGTCATATCTTGTTTATATTTAGATTTATTTATTTTATTTATTTTTAATTATGTCTTTTTTAGGAAAAAAAAGACAGATTATGTATTAAATCGTAGAGAACGTGTGATAGAAGGAACCCCAGAGGATTTTCAAACCATTGAGACGAGTTTCTAATCCTCGTAGCATACTGCGTCAATACATCAGCTGAAGAATTACAAGACGTGTGAATGTACGAAATATTGACACATGTGCTCCCTAACAAATTCCTAATCAAGCTAACAAAATGTCATGTGGGAGAGAGATCCCCTTCCTAGCGGAGGATATTGTTAACAATGTCAACGCATACACTTTATATTTTATATTAGGAGTAGCCTTTGTTGATGATGAACTTGATACCTTCAAGTATGGCTAGTAGTACTGTGAAACGGGCCGGTTGCGGGCTTATTTCAAAACGGGGCGGGGCGGGGTGGGCCCAATTTTTGCGGATCAATGAAACGCATGTCCATACCCGCACCGCGCAATGCTAGCGGGCTGCCCGCGGGCCCATCCTATTTTTTCCCCAAATTTGCTTCTGACCTTTTCTCCAGTTAATGTGCCTACTGCCTACCAACTAGTAACTACCAAGTATAATGCAACTGCCACATTTACATAATCACAATTCAAAGTTCTAATCTGCTGTTCACAAATCACAATTCAAAGTTCTAGGCTTCTAGCATCCAAAATAACAAAAATTCAAATTTAAACAACCAAGATCCAAATTTAAATAAAAAGACAACATATCAAAGACATCAACTATTCCACTTCAACGTTCATCAGCTTCTTGTAGACCATCCTCGTGTGAATTTGAATCCGCCCTAGACACGGTTGCATTTGGTGTGCTATCCTCATCATCATCTTCATACATGAAACAAAGTGTAAGTTAGAAAGTGAAGCAAACGATTTTGGAACATTAAATTTCAACAAAAATGTTATGAGTTATGAATTACCTTCAGCGATAAAGTCGTGGTTCCAGTTACGTAAACATATTGCATCTTGTACATTTTTAGGGAGAAGACAACTCCTATACCTGGTTAGAATCAGAAGTTAAACAAATTCGACTAGGCAAATTGGAAAGAGTTTTTTTTAAGTTTTCTTTCTTATCCAAATAAAGCTTATGAATATATGTTGTAGAAGTACCCCTAGAAAATCTTTTCACACTTGGATTGCAATAATTAAGGACATCCCAAATTCCATCATACTCAACAAATGATAATGGTAGATCATGTCTAACGATAGCCATAACTATTTTTTCTCGAAGAACCTTTTGATTTAAGGGTTGATTTCTTACCTTCGCTTCGTTGTCGCGGAAAGATTCACCAATATCTTGAAATTTGTTTTTTAAGTGAAGGCAAATTCCCATGTGACGACGAAGGCTAGAGACTCCATATTTATTCCCTCCTGCACAAAACTGTTTTGCGCATCCATTACACTTTGCTCTCGGCTTATCATTGACTATACCGAGGTTTTCAAAATATTCCCACACATTTGAACTTATCCTAGACTTCTTCTTTGGAGGTTCGACATTTGACTGATTTTCACTCTCCAAAGTATTTTGGGTTGGCAAATCACTTTCAATTTCACCTTCATCAATATCAATGGCATCTTGATTCTCCATACTTCATTACGACAAAATTAACAAGTAAAGAAAACAAATATCACATAAAAAAAATCATGCAGAGAAGCAAGATTAACAAATATAAAATATAAAATCATGAACCAATCTTCAGCAGTTAGGAATTTTTAATCACTGCTTGAAGTTCATTCTTATTGTATCTCAATCCACCAACACAGTCACTTTGCATTCTCTATATAACCATACCGTCATTTTGCATTCTCTAAATAACCATTCCCTTCATTTTGCATTCTCCATATAACCATTCTCCCCCACCCCCTTCCCCCCCACCCCCCCACTGAGCACACACCCACAAATTTCCCAAGAGCATGCATTTATTTTGATCGAGAACAAGAGCAGTAACTAACATCCATGAAGTTCTATATTTTTTAATTGATAGATTGGATTTTTTTAATTTAAACAAATCGGCAAAAAGGGTCTCGGAGACCGCAGATGGGCGACTAAGGTGACTCACCGGAGGCCCCGGAGGGAATAGAGGCACGAGTGGTTTCAGTGGCGCGATCCACGGAGACAACGAGAGGCGGCTGTGGTTCCTTCCTTCCAGCGGCGCCGAGTCTGAGAAGAGAAGACGATAGATTGGATTTCAATTTAATTAGGGCACAATTAAATTTTTATATATATATATGGATGTTTTCCCCCTCAGCCAAAGTAATATAGTATTTATATATTATACTTAATTTTTTTTTTTTAAAAAAAAACCCCGCGGGCGGCCCGCAGCCCTCTTGATCCGCCCCGCACGGGTCGCGGGCCTTGCGGACCGGACTTAAAAAGCCCGCATTTTGGTGGATTTGCAATTCCTAAGCCCATACCCGGTCCATTCTTTTGCGGACCGGACCCGCCTGTGGGCTTCGGCCCACTTTGACAGTACTAATGGCTAGTGATATTATCAATGCAGATTTCCTCCTACCAAGGCAATTTGTATTTAAATGACCAAATTACCCCTTTGATAAATATTAAACTCTCTCAATTAAATTCTTTTTCCAATATTTTCTTCCCTAATCTATTCACACTTAATCTCCAATTTTCTTGTTATTATCTAAAAAACCAGCACATGATTTCTCCAATATTTTCTTTCCTAATATATTCACACTCAATTTTGTATTTTATCTCTATTATAGCGTGTTTGGTACGCTTGAATGGAAAGGAATGGAATGACTTTTCCAGCTTCTCTTTCCATTCCAGCGTTTGGTTGGCCAGTTTAAAGCGGGAATGACATTTCCACGGAATGCTTATACCAAGGAAATGTGTGAATGGTCATTCCACTCTAAAACCTATGGAATGACCTTTCCAGGAGAAGCTGGAATCACAAATTAATGGAAAGCAATTGTTATACTCTTTATTTAATTATTATAGTATTCAAATTAAACAACAACTGTCAAGAGTGCCACAGCCCAATGGGGCTGGCCTCTGCCGCGGGTTGGACACCCTCCCCCTACATGGGCCAAATAATTCTCCCTTCCTAGGGCGTCCACCTCCTCCTCATATGAGGCTAAAAAACAACAACAACTTCTTCATTTTCTCCAGAAATATTTTATTCTCTTCATAAAACTTTATATACGATAATTACATAAATATTTTTTTATTTATTTTGTTACTTTTTTCATTTAATTTAACATAAATATAGTTATTTTACATTATAGTCAATTTTATATATTAATTATATTTTAGTATTGAAATGTATGTTTGATATGCTTTCACAAGGGCGGAGCCAAAAAAAAATATTTACAGGGACAAATTTTTATTGATTTTTTTATACAATATTTATAAGGAAATCTTACAAAAAGTAAGTTATTTTTTATAAAAATCGTCATTTCGAAAATGTTGGGAATGGTAATCCCCCTCCCCTATCTTCGCCATAGTGTACAAATTTTATTTTTCACAAGTAAAAATTTATACATTGTGCAATTAATTAGTTTTCTCGTAAACATATGTTAAAGAGTATTTAAGACATATTATATTGAATCACAATCCACTCCAACAATAAATAATACTTTTCCTAAACACGTGAAAGGAATCGTCATTCCATTCTGACTTATCTTCCAATCAATGGAATGGAAAGAAATTTCCAAAACTATTCCAGGGGGAAAACCATTCTGGGTGGAAAGGGATTCTACTTCATTCCATTCCAGCGTACCAAACGCGCTGTGATAGTGCTAGAAGTTCACAAAAAAAAAAAACAAATAATATAAACCAAAATAAATTCATGGTTTAAGGCTTCCATTCATTAGAACAAATAAGCAATAAAAAAGATTGTAAATTTATAATACTTAATACGGCTTTGATTATCTTCTCTACTTACTTCATCTGTGAAAAAAATATCAATGTATAGGTATGCTTGTTTGCTTGTTAAAGTAAAAGAAGAATTTAGAGTGTTTGCTTGTTTTATTATTTTTTTTTTTTTTGTGAATTTCTATTGGTATAAGAGAGAAAATTAGAGATTGAGTGACAATAAATTAGGAAAAAAAATATTAGAGTGATATTTGGCTGCTTTTTGGATAAGAGAAAGAAAATTAGATATTAAATGTGAATAGATTAAGTAAAAAAATATTAGAGGGGAGAATTAATTGAAAGATATTAATATTTACTAAAAGGGTAATTTGGTCATTTGAAATCAAATTGCCTTAGAAGAAGGAAGTCTGTATTGGCAATATCACTAGCCTTCAAGTATACTCATGACTTCAGCATTCTCTGGGTTGGGAGGAAACTTGAGAAGCCTCTACAAAATCAGGGTGAAAATCCCCTGTCCCCAATTCCTGTCCCAGCCAATCAAAATTTACTATATAAATAGTTTTTCTAATTATATATACACAGGGTGGATTGTGATTGGCTGGGACAGGGATGGGGACAGAAATTGGGGACAGAGGATTATTTGCCACAAAATCACCTTGACGATTCTTGATAATATCTCCAATTCCCGAAGATCCCGTAACTCACGATCTATCCACATTAAGGTTTAACCTGCTAGACACTGGAGTCCTCCATTTAGCGCGATTACACTTGCTGCTTGGCGATTTTCTTGCCCCATTTTTATGGTCCCTTATCATATTTATATTTATTTCTTTTAATTTAAAATATATGAACATAAATTTTTATAATAAGAGTGTTGTAGAAAGTAGCGCAGAGAACCCAAACTTGTCCAAAAGAGATGCCCAAAAACATCATTATGCTATGTTATCACTGTGGTTTAATTGGATAAATTTTATTTTAAAACGAAATATTTTCCAGAAATTAAATTGTTTGTAAAGAAAAATATGAGTGTAAACTTTTGTGTAGTACTCTTTTTTTTTTAAATCGAAGTCTTTTTAAGTTCTTCATGTTTTTTCGAAATATTTTTCTTTTTTTAATTTTAATGATATTTTTGTCAAATTATTTTTATCCATATTATGAAAGGAAGATATATTAGACTTAAATGTATAAAAAGTAAAAAAAAAAAAAAAAAAAAATCTTTTTATTTCCCTTAATTAAATCATGCTAAATTACTTAAAATGACCACTGTTATGAATATATCTTTTACTTATAAGAGAGAGAGAGAGAACTACTTCTTTTTTTTTTCTTTTTCTTTTTTAAGATTTGAAATCTATCTAACTAGTATCCTTATCCATTTCACAATCCACAACTCATCTAGTATAATCTTACAGTTAAGACTTATTTCGACTCTCGAAAACAGAGCTCCTAACTAATTTTTTTTTTCTATTCACTATATTGGAATTCAAATTTTTTCTCAAGGAACTCCCAACTCCTTTTGAATTGATGCATCATTTTTCAAAACTAACTTTAATTCTTACATTATAACTTTTTCTCTCTCCATTTTTTTTCTCTGTAAGCTCCTCTCTTGCCTTTTCTACTGGCCGGATCTGGTCATTGGCTCCGCCAATGATCGGATCTTGGCCAGTTAACTTTATTTATTGTTTTTATTTAGGGTATTATATCTCTATTTTGTCCCACAAATCATATGAGACTTATTTCAAAGTGTTTTTTTTCAAGATTCAAGACACGGGGGTTAGATCTGTCTCAGATCTAGACTTATTTTCTCTGTTCCTAGGAAAAATTGTTCACCCTGGACTTGATCTGGGCCCTTTTATCAACTTTCTACATCTTCCCGAGGAAAATTGTAGGACGTTTGATACACCCATAGTCCTATAAATTGTCGCTCCATAAGGAAGATGTTGAAATTGATCTTCTCTTTCCTCTGTGGTTCAAGGATTGCGAAGGAAATGCTACGAAGAAGAAGATTATGTATTTGTTTTATCTTACTAGTTTTAATATTAGTATCTTCTAACCACCCAAATTTTCTTGAGTGTGACTTTTGTCTGTTATCATGATTGTTTAAACCATTGTATAACTTTTATTTTCTTGTATTTTTAGATTTTCCTTTGATTGTAATGGCCTCAGCTATTTTGCGATTAATGGAAAATTTCTTATTCAACAAAAAAAGGTGAATTTCATTTTGATCCCTATAAATGGCTTGCAGTATTAAGTTTGTCCATGAACTTTTAGAAATGTCATCCTCGTCCTTAGAAATGGTTAATAGTGTTAAGTTTGTCCCTGAAATTTCAAAAATGTCAACCCAGTCCCTAGAAATGGCCCTCTTGTTAAAAAAAAAAGTCCATTCGTCGTTGACTAACTCTATACTAACAAAGATTAAGTGAAAATTTTAAATTTCATAAACGAAATTCAAATCAAAGCTAATTATAATAAAATCAGAATCAAACTGCAAAAATATATATAAAAAAAATTCTACAGATCGCAACATCACTTGGTAGGGATGTTGACATTTCTAAAATTTAAGGGACGAACTTGATACTGTGAGCTATTTCTAGGGACATGGTTGACATTTATGTAACTTTAGAGACGAACTTGACACTGCAAGCCATTTATAAGTACAAAATTGACAATTTGAGCAATTTCTAGGGACGATGTTGGCATTTATGAAATTTTAAGGATGAACATGACATTACGAGGTATTTACAGGGACGAAAATGGAATTTACCCAAAAAAAAACTCACAACTTTTATTCAGGTAAATTTATGTCGGTGAGAACTGAGAGTTTTTTTAGTCAATCTTTTGCTTAATCATTTTTCCAGTAGAATAATAGAAAAATGAAAAAATTATCATACTTGCAGAGCTTCAATTCCTTATCTTGATATCAGGAAAGAAAATGGAAGTCAATAGCAAAGATGAAATTCATCAATCGGGCAAGCTACCAGAGTATGATCGGAAAACTGAGTTACAAGCTTTTGATGAAACTAAAGCCGGAGTAAAGGGACTAGTTGATGCCGGAATTAAGCGAGTCCCACGAATTTTCATTCATCCATCATCATCATCAGACAATCAGAATTCAGACAACAACATTGGCAAAAACAAAACTACTCAGACTTTTCCAATCATAGATCTCGAAGGAATCACTATTACAGATCCAGATCCAGTCAAACGTAAGGAGATAGTTGAGAAAGTTCGAGATGCATCGGAGAATTGGGGGTTCTTTAAAGTGGTTAATCATGGAATTTGTGATAGTATTTTGGAGGAAATGATTAATGGAGTTAAGGAATTTTATGAACAAGATAATGAGGTGAAGAAAGAATGGTATTCAAGAGATCCATTAGCCAATAATAAAAGGATTGTTTATAATAGTAATTTTGATTTGTATAGTTCACCAGCTGCTAATTGGAGGGACACTTTCTTTTGCATTGTTGCTCCTAATCCTCCTAGTCCCCATGATTTGCCTCCAATGTGCAGGTACTTTTACTCCTCTTTTATAGTTTTATTTAATATATTTATAACTCAATCAGTATTTGTGTTCGTTTTACAATTTACAATTAATCATGGTTGGAGCATTTGCAAGTTTGATTTTGATTTATTTATTTTTCATAAGTCACCTGTTGTGTTAAGAGTTTGACATAGACATCTGCATCTGTTTATTAAGATAATGTTATTCGTAACTCAACATGCAGTGAAATTTAATTTATTGTAGAACATATTTTATACATAGGGGATAAGAAATTATTATATTATTTCTTGACCATTTTGCCCCGTTTGATATAAGATCTTGATTTGGAATTTTTTTATATTGTTAGGCTACTAAGTTTATAAGTTACATTCAAAACAATGAGTAGGAAAACTACTCCTTGATTTGAGCCAAAGACCATTTATGGTCATTAATAAGAGGGAAAAATATAATGAGGTGACATAATGGTTAGACATATCAACTTCATATAGTGTAAGATGAGTTAATCACTTACTTAAGGACACTAAGTTCTTACCGGTAAAGCAAACTTGTTGGTAAAGCTAACTTTTTTGCATGGTCCATTTGTATTAAAAAAACCCTGTCTCTTCTCTCTCCCCTTTCTCATAGACGATTACAGGGGAGCGAGTAGCGCGCATCTGCAGATTTTTAAAAATACTACTATTTTTAAAATTTTATGTGTATTTTGGAAAATTTTATCAATTTCGCCCCAAGAATTTTTTTGCCTTTTTTATCGCTCCCCAAGAATTTTGGAATTTTTTCTAGGGTTTGCCCCCAACATCAAATTCACGGCCGTCACCTGCTTTCTTCCTCTTGAAGCTTCTTAAAACCTTGACTTCCATGGTTAGATCCAACTATTCTTAGTTGGATCTAGTTATTCTTCATCCTTTTTTGGTGTCCTCACCCTTACTTTTGGCCACAAACATCGATGCATCTTCTCTAATGCGTTTTTCATCAAGATTCAAGACTTGGGGGCAAGATCTTTTGTCAGATCGGCTAGTTGGTGGTAAGATATGGATACCCGAGTAATGTTTCAGGGCCCTTCGTCGAGTTTACTACTCTTTTCTAGCGATTCTTAAGATCGTTGATAAGCGTATGTCTTACGAATCGTATGCTATGAAAGATGTTGAAACCAAGTGCTTGCCTCTGAGGTTCGAAAATGGCGATGAAGATGTTGCGGAGAAGACTATCTTTTGTTTGTTTGTTAAATTAGTAGTTTTAGTTGCTTCCCACCTCTTGGGGTGTAGGTTTTTATCCGTTACTTTGTGTAACTTTATTTTTCTGTCTTGTTTGTCTTTCTTCCTTTCTCAAATCTTCTCTTTTGTTGTATCAGAGAAAGAATTTGAGAACTTTTCAGGTTGTAATGGCCCTGACATTTTATTATTAATGGATAATCCTTTATTCATCAAAAAAAAACTTAAAAAAACTTTAAAAAAAAAATATTAATTTTGGTCCAAGTTTTCTCTCATAAAAAATCAATTTTTACAATTTTTTTTATAAAAAAATCTCAAATAAAACTACACATAATTTCATATTCTCAAGATTTGTACTATTTTGACACATTTCCCAAAACATTATTGTAGTGATATTCTCATGAAATACTCTAAGGAAGTTATGAATATGGGAACTTTAATGTTCGAGCTACTATCAGAGGCACTGGGCCTCAAACCAGACCACCTTAAAGACATGGATTGTGCAGAGGGACTGCTCATGTTATGCCATTATTATCCTGCCTGTCCTGAACCAGAACTTACTTTAGGCACTAGTAAGCATACAGACAATGATTTCCTCACTGTTCTTCTTCAAGATAATATTGGAGGCCTTCAAGTTCTTCATCAAAACCACTGGGTTGATGTTCCTCCTACACCTGGAGCTCTAGTTGTTAACATTGGAGATCTTTTGCAGGTAAGCCCCTTCTAATTTCATTTTGGGAGCGAGTTATAGGCAAATATATATTAAAGAACTATATAATAAAAAAAAACTAATAATTTTTTAGATACGAAACTTTATATATAAGAAAGTGCTGTGGTGCCGAATGGAAAAATATTCGGCACCTAAAGAATGGAGGTAAACGAATGAAAATTTGACATGTGGAACAAAGTGACCTGCAATAGCAGGTTTTTCGGGTTTTTTTAAAAAAAAATATATTAAATAAATAAATTGGACGAATAAGAACTTGCCACATCATCCAGTCAATTGACCGGTTACCTGTCAAACAGGTCAACACACTTTTGTTTACCAATTTTTTTTAGTATTAGTAATTTTTGTATTTTTAATGGTAAAATTATGACAAAATTTGGTAAATTTGAATAGATAAATAGTAAATGTTGAATTTTACTAGTTTATTTTATAATCTTACCATTTTTTCTTTGAAAGTTACTATTTTTATCATGAATATTCATATTATATAAAATAGTAAATTTAGACACAACAATGGTGAATTTAAGGACAAAAATAGTAATGTATTTTATGAAAATGGTAAATGTGGTGAAAATAAAACTTACTATTTAAATATATATATATATCAAATTAAATTATAATTTTACCATTTTTATGTCATTTGTAACCAATTGATAAAATGGTAAGTTTAGTGACAAATTCGGTAATTTTATTTACATTGTTTGTAACCTTTGTTAAATAAATTAGAAACTTATGTAAAGAATAAAAATCAATATATAAATATTCAAATTAAAACAAATCTTACCATTTTAATTTGAATTTTAATATTCTGTAAATTGGTAAAATTTACAAATAATTTGGTAGTTTTTAAAATAAAATTATGAATTTTATGAATTAGTGGAGTTATTTTATTTTTAAAGTATTATTGTTACAAGATTATTTTTAATATTCATAAATCAAGAATATGAGTTACAAGATTATTTTCTTTTTATAAGAATAAGAATACTTTTTTTAACGATAATGAGAAAAATATTATTTAATATTCCTAAATTAATATAAATAAAAAAAAGAATTAGCTTTACAAGAGAAAAGAAGAACCTACTAAAAAATTTAATCGAGATTAATTCATTGTATAAAATAAATATCCATAGTAAAACTTATGTGTATTTTATATGATAAAGATTCATATTTGTAATAATTATTGAAAATAGACTTTGGATCTTATATGATTTAATCTAGTATTTTAATTGAAATTATTATATGTGAAATATTATTGAACTATGGAAAATTAATAGGTTTGGACTAATTACATTGTTCCACTTGTTAAAAAAACAAAATTAAAAATCTGAAGATCTACTCCTTTCACATCATCCTTCTCTGCGGTTTTATTTTTTTATCTTCTCCAAAATACTTATGATAGTTTAATTTAAAATTAAAAGATGAAGTTGTATATACTATTCGCATCATATGACTAAATTGATGTTCTTTTTTTTCTTCTCCAAAATGATTATGATATTTCTATTGGAAAATGCTTTTGGAGTAAAAAAATATGTCTAAAATGAATAAGAACTCAGTTTGACCTTTTAAAAAGACAAGTCTACTATTTTATATATTTCACGGATTTTGTCATATATATATATATATATATTTATATTTGACCTACACTAAATTTTCTGACATATTTTTACCAACTAATAAAAACTTCCTGACATCTTTTTATCAAGTAGTACTAAATTTGCTGCCATTTTTTTCCGAATCTCTTTCCAAACTCCTAACACTTTACATTCCATGATTGAAAAACATCATTTTCAAACACACAACAATAATTTTACATTCATAAATGAAGTTTTCTGAATTCTCAGTGGCAAGTCAGAAAGCATCCAGGAATAAAATTCGTTTTGGAACTAAATCCTACTATGGTGCAAAATCACAGTAGTATAACATCATTCATTTAACAAAACTCTATCCATTAACAAACTAGATGGAAAAATGGACCTAAGAAATTGTATATTTCTTTGTTTGGCTAGAATACAAGTTATAGGAATGATATTTGTTCAATTCTCTTATACATCATTTTCAATTATTTTTTTCTTTTTTATTAGACAAATTAATAACATGCTTAATATTTTAATTTTGCTAAATAATAAAAGGTTTAATATACTCATAAGTAATTTATAATACGTTGGATTAAATATTCTTCAATACTATATATTTTAATTATAAGATAACCAACAAACACCCAAAATTAGTGCATGTTACCAAATAATGTTTAATATTGAGGATCGTTATTTCTGTTGCATATATTCATTTTATAACATGTGTTTTATTAGTCTATGTGTTATATTATTGTGTCTTATGACAAACACAAGTTCTAATTTTATAATAACAAGTAATCTAATCATTGTTATAATATTTAGTGTTAATTATTTTATACCACATAATGTTTAGACTAAATGTTATAATAAATAGTGTTCTAACAATAACTAAATTTTATTTTTCTACAAAATAAAAAATTTGAGGTAATTTTATAAATTTAAAAAATATATCTCGTAAGAAATGGTTCAATTTATAAATGATAAATTTGTTTAAATAGTTTAAATTGAGATCAACATAATATTTTGTATACTTCATAGTAAAGAAACCGACACGATATAAAACTGAAAGTTACTTATAAAAAAAAAAATGTTAGTGAAAGTACATTATCTGATGGCAAAAATTAGTGATATGATATGACAGATGTGTTATGCAAAAAACGTATAAAAGCTTTCAGACACTCAAAGTCAAATCCTCGGTAGGAGAGAAGGCAGCCACATTAGATGAAGAGAAATGTTACTACATTTACTCCACAACATCGTGTATCGTTTTCTCCGTAATTTTTAATTCTATTCGTCTGAATAATGTTACATACTACAATGTAATCAAAACTGTTAACTAAATTCCTTCTGGCTTAGTGGTGAGATGTGGTGAGTTTCAATATTTTAGAGGTCACATCTTTGAACAATGTTACATTCTATAATGTAATAAAAAATGTTAACTAAATTCCTTCTTGCTTAGTGGTGAGAAGAGGTGAGTTTCAATATTTTTTGAGGTCACGTGTTCAAATCCCATTATCTCCAAAACAAATAATGTTTTTTTGAAACATGTTTTTAAAGACATTTTTAATTTGGAAATTTATTTTCAAAGCATAATCTATGTTAATTATAGCCATGATGTAAAACTTGCATTTAACGAATATTCTATCAAAATAATATCAATGTAAGTTAGTGTTTTTTATAATGGATATTCTACAATCTTTATAAGTTAACCTTACACAAACAATGTTATTCAAAAGTTTTATTAATCGATCACTTATTACGATTATAAAAATATAACATAAGCTTTGTTTGGTACAAGTTATATAACGTCAATTACTTATTTATCTTTAATGGATATTCTATCAAAATACTATCAATGTTAGTTAATTATAATCATCTTCCCTACATGTAACTCTAACATTACACAAGAAATGTTGTAAAAGTTACATTACTCCGATGGAGATGGAGATGGAGATGGAGATGGAGGTGCAGGCCGACAGAGATTTAGGGGTGGTTGTTGCTGGAGAAGGAGAGGGCGACTAGAGGGCGACAGTGAGGTTGTTGGTGGGGGAGCTGCGTCGGGATTAAGGACGGAGGAAGGAGGAGTGTGAAAATGATAGATTAGGGAGTAAGAATTGGGGGAAATATCTAGAGGGGCTAAAAGAGAAAATTAAAATTAATAAGTAAACCCCTAAACATGATTTATATTGCAAACAAGTCCTACTTTGCATACTTAGCATTTTTAAATATTTAGTTGGACATAAAAATAAAGGACACATTCACTGGACAGAGTAAAGAAAATATATCGGGTATAACTCAAATCGGAAGTCACGAACTAATTTTTAAAAATTATGTTTTAGTCTATATAATCTTATATTTTGCTTTTATGACCCACTAATGTTTATTAATTCCCCTTGTTCCATCGCAATTTTTGCATCAACTTTCTATGTCACCGGAAATTTTCATCGCAATTTTTTATTATTTGGGGCGAAACTTGTTGCGTCGAACGAAGCCCGTTGCAATTTTTTTTAGTGTTTTATGCTTTTATCTTTTAGAGTTAATTCTTTTTTTCTTCATATTCTTGATTTATGAATATTAAAAATAATCTTATAACAATAATACTTTAAAAAAAAATAACTCCACTAATTCATAAAATTCATAATTTTATTTTAAAAACTACCAAATTATTTGTAAATTTTACCAATTTACGAATATTAAAATTCAAAATTAAAATGGTAAGATTTGTTTGAATTTGAATATTTATATATTGATTTTTATTCTTTACAGAAGTTTCTAATTTATTTAACAAAGGTTACAAACAATGTAAATAAAATTACCAAATTTGTCACTAAACTTACCATTTTATCAATTGGTTACAAATGACATAAAAATGGTAAAATTATAATTTAATTTGATATATATATATATTTTAAAATAGTAAGTTTTATTTTCACCACATTTACCATTTTTCATAAAATACATTACTATTTTTGTCCTTAAATTCACCATTGTTGTGTCTAAATTTACTATTTTATATAATATGAATATTCATGATAAAAAATAGTAACTTTCAAAGAAAAAATGGTAAGATTATAAAATAAACTAGTAAAATTCAACATTTACTATTTATCTATTCAAATTTACCAAATTTTGTCATAATTTTACCATTAAAAATACAAAAATTACTAATACTAAAAAAAATTGGTAAACAAAAGTGTGTTGACTTTGTTTGACGAGTAGCCTAGGTCAATTGATTTGGATGATGTGGCAAGTTCTTATTACGTCCAATTTATTTATTTAATATATTTTTTTTTAAAAAAAACCTGAAAAACCTGCTATTGCAGGTCACTTTATTCCACATGTCAAATTTTCATTCGCTTTACCTCCATTCTTTAGGTGCCGAATATTTTTCCATTTGGCACCACAGCACATCCCTTATATATATGTTAAATTTTTTCTCAATTTTTGTTTCTAAGAGTAAAATATGTGATTTTCACCAAAATAATCACAACACGCTCGCATAATTTTTTTTTTTTTTTTTATAGGTGTGCAAATAAATCAAAATGGTTTTTGGATATGTCTTCTTTGATGTCTTTTGTGTTTGATTTGAGTGCATGATTATGTAGTAAACGCGACGGTAGATGAGACCATTGTTTCAGTAGTATTATGCGAGCAACCACTTTGTGCACTCATTTCCAAATGTTAAGTTAGTCTCCGATCCATATGTTTCAGTGTTATTTTGGAAGCAGCCACTTTGTGCATTTATTATCAAAGGTTATGTGTCTCCTATTCATCCCCGCCCATACCCCAATTATTGAGAACTTAATGATTTTTTTTTTTCCTGCTAAGTGAACTTAATGGTCAGTTGTTATTGTTGTATAGAATGTAGAAGTAAGGATTATGTCATCATTTGACAAATATAAGTTAGTTAGAAGTGCTCTATTAGACTATATGTCCTGAATTTGATCTTTTGTCCCCTATTATCAAAAGAAGACGGTGGCAACATCATTAGCTGAAACTCTAGCCTTAGAGTTCAATAAAAATAAATTGGGTGAGACCAATATAAACATAAAATTCTATGATAAAATTTATGAATATTTTTACTTGGACTAATGCTTTGTTGTTTTTGTATGTTAAATACTATACCTTGACCAGTGTTATCACTCCAGGACACAAGTTTGGAAGAATGCTTTTTTTCTGATTTCATAATCATTTTGCAGCTGATATCAAATGATAAATTTAAGAGCTCAGAACATAGAGTAGTGGCAAATGAAGAAGGGCCAAGGGTATCAGTGGCATGTTTCTTCAGCACAAGTTTGTTACCATCCTCAAGGTTATATGGACCTATTGATGAGTTATTATCACAAGAAAATCCACCAAAGTACAAACAAACCACTGTTAACAATTATGTTACTTATTCCCTTGCAAGAGGGACTTGATGGGACTTCTCCTCTGCTGGATTTTAAGCTCTGAAAATGTGATCGACCCCAATCTTAAAGTCGGCCTCCACTATTAATCCTTAGCACTATGTGGAGCAGTTAAATTGAATATAGTCGCGGAAATAGACTTTAAAGATAAAGGGGTACAATTAACATTAACAAAATAAATTTGTAAAAATATATAGCATATAGAAGAAAGAGAATGAGAATTACATAAATGCTACTGCTACCACCGTGAAACAACAATGAAAATAAGGCTACTGATACCATCTTTATATAGAGGAAATTTGGTGGCCTTTTCGTGATTTTCTTTCAATTTGTATGGTCTTCTCTCTCTTTTATTTTTTTATTTTTTTATTTTTTAAATTTTTTATAATAAACACCATAATCCATTTCACGGGACGAAGTGTTACAAAGATAAATCTAATTTTTTTTTGGGGGGGGGGGGGGGGGTGGGGAGGGGGGAGGAAATACATGTCTAAGAATCCATCATACAAAGTAAATCTCCAGTAGCCATTAACCATTACAATGTTATGGTGAATCTGATTTTTGAAATGTGATAATCGCCTCTTCATTTGGATAGGTTGGAAAGGAGACAATGTACGTATCGTCAGTCTTACACTTCAAAACATAGCCCGATCATCAACCATCTCTTGTGTAGACACCCACGTCTGCACCCTTTGAGAAATTTTCAGTCGGAACATTTCCATTCCGCAGCCTATTTAATGGGACAACGTATCACAATATTGTGCAGGTAGATCCAGAGTCACCGGTAAAACTCATTGTAAATGAGGTAAGTGAAATTTTTGGAGTCGGTTGCTCCTACAAGAAAAGGTGGTATGCTAGGAAGGGTGTCATTGAGTTATTATTCGGTAACTGGGAATCCACATTTACCCTACTTCCTCAGTACACTCGGGCAATAGAGGATGCAAATAACGGCACAATTGTTCGATGGGTGCACCATGAAACGAGCACCCAAGCTGTGAAAATTTTCAAATTTATATTTTGAACTTTTGAACCTTCCATAATCGGTTTTACAAATTGTCATCTCGTTATATCAATTGACGAGACTCATTTACAGGGTTTACAAAGGAGTGTTATTAATTGGTAGCACATGGGATGCAAACAGCCACGTTTTCGCATTTTCAATTGTTGACAAAGAGTCTTTGGAGAGTTGGAATTGGTTTCTCCACAACCTTCAAGAATATGTTGTGAAACAAATGCCTATTTTTGTCATTTCAGATCGTCACAACGGGATCCTTAATGCAGTCACTGAACAGAGACTGTCAGCCACATTTTGCCTATCATAGATTCTGTCTAAGACATATAAGAGAAAATTTTAATAAAAAGTTCAAAAATAGAGAGTTGAAATCTTTGATATGACTAGCGGGAACCATAACTAAACTACACAAGTTCAACAGATTTATGGAAGAAATTCAAAACAGGAATGTCGAAGCTTATAATTGGCTAAATCAAATTAGGTATGACCAATGGACACTTGTGCATGATGGTGGTTACAAACATGGAATAATGACGACTACTATTTCGATGAACATCGGGAAGAAGCACACAAAAGCATACACCCATTGCCTACGAGGATTTGAGATAAATTTGTTCAAAACCAGCAGAAGTGTCGGCGCCACCGAGTTGTCCATTACAATAACCAAACGGGATTATACAGTGTCAAATCTCGTGTTCGTGAGGAAGGGAGAGGCAATATGACGTATACACTTCAAATGGTCAACAAATCCTGCACTTGTGGGAAGTGGTACATTTATGAGTACCCTTGTTCTCATGCAATGACAGTTTGTAACAATAAGAGATGGAATCCGGCGGAATTGGTATTGCATATATACACCAACGTAAATTACCAAAAAACATATGAGTATTCTTTTAATCCTATCACCGACCAGAGTTTATGGAGGGATGCACGGTTTTATATGGCGTATTACGGTCTGAATATGAAAAATAAACGGGGTCGCGTTCAAACCACGAGGATATGTTGTGATATGGATTATTGTGAACCGAGAGCTAATCGCCAATGTAGCAATTGTAATATGCTTGGTCATACATCAAGAAATTGTCATAACAATGCCTGCCCTAGTCACTCTTAGATTCTCTTAAGTAATATTAGTTTGTAAGATTTTTTTAGTGAGTAATGTTATTCTTAATTGTTGCAATTATATGAACTTTTTATTATTTTAGCAAATTTTGTCTTTTTCTTACAATATTCTTAATATAAATATATTTCACCAAATATTCTACTAATAAATTTTTGTTAATTTAGTTTATTGCAAATTCTATAGGGTTTAGAGTTTCTTAGGGTATCTTGGGGTTTTAAAATGGATAGAAAATATAATTTTTTGTATGAATGGAGAAAATTGCTTATGTAAATAAAGAATTTGTACAAGTGAAAGAAGATTGATGGGAAAAAACGCAAGGGAATGGTATTGGACAACAACACATTATGTGCATGCGTTATTAAGTGACTACGCATGATGTTCATGCGTTATGCTGAACAACGCAGCAATTCCATGCGTTGTGCTTTAAAATACGCATGCACACCATGCGTTGTACTTAGTTTAAGAACCTCCACAAAAAACATGTCTACTTCAGTGCATGGATACAAAATCTTGTCCAAACCAAGCAAAAACCCATAATCGGTAGAAGAAGTAAAGATTTTGGAAGGGCCAAGGAAGTATCTTATGACATTATAAGAGGAGTAGGAATTGGGGAAAATGTGGGGCCCAACTCTTTGAAGTTATTTCAACTCTCATGAACAATTTTTTTTTCCGGTTTACCAATTACCTTTTTCTTAATTGTTGGATCTAGTTAAAATAACATATTTAATCAACGCCTGATATTTTCTTCATGTTATAGATTCGGATCGGTGACATGAAATACGAACCGAAAGTTCCTATATGTAACAACTAATCTATCAAGTACCTCATATGTATAAATATCTTATAATATGGTTTTGAATTGTGCAACTGCTCAGCAACTTTTGACTTGCAACACAACAACTTTTGATTTGCACTTGCTTGAACGGTACAGAAGCTTGTAATTTGCAGCAACGTAAATCAAGCAGCTGCTCAGCAACTTCTGCTTTGCTGTTGCACAACAACTTTTGATTTGCACTTGCTTGAACTGCACAGAAGCTTGTGATTTGCAGCAACGTAAATCAAGCAGCTGCTCATCAACTTTTGATTTGCAGCTGCTTAATTAAAGTAGCTTTTCAGCAGCTTCCATTCATATAGAAATAGCTCATATTTATTGATTTCCTTTTCATTCCATTTTCTTTCATCTTCTTCTTTATATCATACGATTTTGTAATCTCTACTTTTGAGCCAAATTTTAAAGTTGATTTCCAACCTCAATGGTGAATCTTTGGAAGATTTGACCTATTATTGAATTATGGTGGAGTTCTATTCTAGGATATATTTGACATCTGAAGAAAGTTAGCTCATCATGTGAGTGGTCCTAACCCTTTTACAAAATTATATATATATATATATATATATATATATATATATATATATATATGTATCATGTACTCATTAATTATCAATTGCACACATGATCTGGATACACTCATTACATGCACGAGATACATTTGCATGATACCATGAAACGTTTTCTGAATTGGGGCATTATTGTTAATGTTTATTATATTGCATTGGAAATGAAATGGTTTACTGAACCTTGTACGATATTTGTCCTGAAATTATTGACATGGCATGACAAGGCTGCAAGTCTATTGAGTCGGGCCTAAATGAATAAAATCGAATGAGCTACGTACTACACCAAAGGGTGTGAGTCACCTAGCTTCCTATGGTTAAATGTCCAGATGTGGCCCGTATGAAATGTGATTTAATATTATTGGAATGCTATGGTCAAATTGATTTCGATAGTCCTAAACAATTGTTTCAGAATTAGGCCCCTTATTATACAAGAGTATATATATGATTTTCTCGTTGTGCAATTGTGGAATTTGGTTTACTTTCATGTGATTTTAACTTTTTCTTATGTTTTAATTTTTGCAAGAAATTCTATTCAAAAAAATAATTTTTTTTGCAAGAAATTGCTATATAGTATCAATGATCTTTCTGAGCTAATGAGATTTTTTTTAAAGCAACAGTCGTCTAGCTTGGAAGAATTCAATAACGCTTTCTTTTAATCCAATGATGATGAAGAATTAAGAAGAAAAGGGATGAGATCTTTGAAACTTCCACAAACATTAAGCCGGTTGGGTGCAAGATTGTTTGGCAGCTTCAACTCATCCATTGAGGAGTAAATTTACTCATATCGAATTCATCCCCGAAACCACTGATCAACTTGTTGCCTATTATTCCATTGCCACACGACAAACAGATTTTCCAGATATAAAATTTTTAAACTTTCATTAATTTCTAATTCTAGTATTAACAGAAATTCATTGATTTCTTGAACTTTATACTTGAAGTGTATTAGTCCACTGTTGGGCGGCGAACTGTAGTAAATTAGAAAAACTTTGATTTTATTTCGAACAACTTTGAAGAAATTTGCTGATATCGTGGAAATCTAAATGAAAATTAGCTTGACCGGCATTTGGGCAAAATGTCCTAATTCGTCCTAAAATGTATTTAGGATCTACCAATAAAGGATATCCGTTTATTTTTCCGTTTATTTTCCGTTTGTCTAGTCAAGCGGTCAAACTCTTTGTCTTTTCCCAGAAGTATATTTGTCAAATTACTTTCAATCCCCACTGCACATAGGCACCATCTCCACCAAAACCCCATTAACACATTCAAGTCTTTTTTTTTTTTTTTTTTTGGGTCAGCAATCTTAATTCTTTCGCTCAGCAGAGGAGGAGAATTTTATTACTCCACGTAGGGGAGGGTGTCGAACACGTACGTAGGGGGAGAGTGTCGAACCCGAGACCTCTTGTTCACGGGTAGAGATTTGCCCTACTAGGCTACGCCTCCTTGACCACATTCAAGTCTTTACCCACATACATACAAGAAACAATTGACCGTCAGATTGATCTATGCTGGCAATGATGAAGGTGGAACTCAATAGCAAAATGCAGCTGAGAAGCGCTACTAGCACCGTCGTCGACATCCTTTACTCTTAGTCCACACCACCAGAACCCACAAACCCAGTTCGAGCTTCAGAATAAAAAGGCTTTATCTTTTTTATTTAGAGAGAATTTTTACAGCATTTTAAATATTAATAAATATACTTTTTGTAAGCATTGTTGGGTAAAATAAAGAAGACCAATTGAGATAACAGACTTGAAATAGAACTCTCAGGATATGGCTACTGGCTCAACAATCTTGAAAATTTGAACAAGAAAAGTGCGCTAAAGATGTTGAAAATGATATGTGAATCATTGTAAGAGAAATTGGGTATGGCCAATTATACATCTTGCGATCAAGATGTACTTCTTGTAAAAAAATACAGTGAAAGATAAGAAGATCCAGATTGCTACATGTGTAGGATAAGATGATTTTCTTCAAGATCCCATCACTGATCGCCCCTTTGCTGCAAATTTTTTTTTTTGGGGGGAAATGTTTCAATCTTGAATCGAAAGAAAGTTTGGTTTTTTTCTTTGAATCTGGGATGGGAATAAAATGAGAATTTGAAATGAGTTAATTTGGTGATTTTTTTTTTAATCTCTACCAGTCAATAATTATTGAATTGGGTCAATAACTTGGTGAATTTAAATCTCAAAATTTGACAATAGACAATGAAAAACCCAAGAAAAACGATGAGGGTGGAGATGGTGGATGTGTGCAGTGGGGATGGTGGTTGGCGGTGGAGATGGGTGATGATGGTGCATCATGACCGTGTGAATAGAACACGGGGTCTGATGTACGATTTCATCTACGAAAAAAAAGGTTATCAAACGAATTGTAATTACGATTGAAACAGTGGAAAGGGAAATATGAGTTAATATATATTCTAAAGTTGAAAATATCATAAAAAAAGAAGAATCACTTAAATGGAAATCGGGAGTTGAATTCATTATAGGATCTATTTATCCTTTTTAAAAGATGACTTGTGCCGCCACTCGGACTCGAACCGAGAGGCAGAATTTTATCAAAAGCTTATATTGAAAAAATGTTTTGAAATGTTTGAAGTTTTTTTTTCTTGATTTTTCGCTCACAAAATTACTTATTAAAGTTTGATATTTAAGATGTTCTAATAAATTATTTTCAATAGATAATATATCTAATCCATTTAATCTATATTGTGACATAGTTGATCTTAAATAAGATTTTATTAGTTTTAATTTTGACTTTAGGATTTTGTTTAGACTGAGCGTAGAGTAGAGAATAAAGAGAAGGTCAATTTGTGTATATAGTCCTGAAACAATTTTCGCATGGCAGACAAGGTCCTTAATGATTGATTGCACCTTTTTAGATCCTCAATCAATTTACGGGTGGCAGACAAGATCCCTAATGATCATTTGCAGCTTTTGTAGGTCCCCTTGTATTTGTTAGTCAAGTGTACAGGGGTATAATAGGAACTTCACGTATTTTTTAGATAATTAATACCACTTGTACTCAATTATAAAAATACTTAAATATAAATACCTAATTATAAAACTAAAAAATAAAACCCATCCCATTTCCGTCTTCTTCTTCCCCGACGTCGGCCACCCATTCCCAACTTTTTCTTTTTCGGCGACCCATAAAAAATAAGATTTTGATGATGGAAGGTTCATGGCAGTTTTTGTTTATCTTTGGCAATCAAAATCTTTTCAATTCCATCAAACCCCTCAATCATTTGAATTTGGAAGATGAAAAATAACAACCCAAATCTTAGAAGCAATTACCAGAAGTAGCCCGGCTACATTGAAGCATAAAGAATTCAATTTTTATCAAAGGGGCATGATCAGGGGACTTTGGAAATGAACCCGTAAACCAACCTAAACACCTCAAAATCTATACTAATTGATAATCAATGAACAAATACTGAAGTAATAATAGTTAGAAATAAGAAGAAAGATTGAGGAGAAAAATGAGCAAATTCAAGGAGGGAGAAGAAGACGGTGGCGGCAAGGAGGGAGGAGGGATGTGATGAGTTTTAGGTTTATTTTTACAATTAGGTATTTATTTTTAAGTATATTTACAATTACGTCCATATGGTATTAATTATCTAAACAAAATGTGAAGTTTCAATTTTGCCCACATAATTTTTTGACTAACATTCAATATTTTAAAAAAAGAAGACGGAAGGTCCAATTCCCCGCCCCATAAATTGATTGGGGATCTAAAAAGCTGCAAACAATCATTATGGACCTTCTATGCCAAGCGAAAATTGTTTCAGGACTAAATACACCAATTGGCCTAAAAAGAATAAAAGACTCCAAATTTTTAGGGATTCAAATGATAGAAGATAGAAATCCACTGAGTTTTAATACTTTTAAAGTGAATCTCAGTTAGTTTAGACTAGGCCTATGTTTAGTGGGCAATATGTGAGATGTAATTATATGGGGCCTCAATTTTTTGGGTTTGAGGTGAAGTTTTAGTTAAAAAACAAAAAAACTTGGGGCCTTTATTTTGTGGGGGCTTGAGGCAATGGTCTAAGTTGCCTCATGGCTGACACGGCTCTGTGGTGGATCATCGGGGTGAGTAGAGGAGAAGGGGAGCATATCGGGTCTGATTAGTATAAATAGGTCGGGTTGTGCTTGTTTTACTGAGTAATGAAAAGTGATTGGACAAACATACCCCTGACAAAAGACAAAGAGTTTGACTGACTGACTATACAAACGGGGAAGAAACAGAACAATGGACAGATGTCCTTTATTGACAGGACGTAAATACATTTAGGATTTTAAAAGTTTAAAAAATTGAATTAGGACCTTAATAAATAATCGTAAATACATTTAGAACGATTTTATTCATACAAAGTTTTACAATCAAGATAAAATATCATTATAGATAGATTTTTTTATTTTTTATCACAAGGTCCTTAGCCCAGTGGGGCAACGGCCCGAGTCGTGGTTCGATACCCTCCCTGCGCATGGGGTATGCTTCAAATTGTCTCCCTTTTTAGGTTTATCTCTTCCTCCTCTTGTGAGGTTCTACTCTCCCCTTATGTGGCATCCGCCTAGCTGGGCTTCAAAAAAAAAAAGATAGATTATTTTTTTTAAAGTTTTATAATATTTTGTTCTTTCTTAAGACTTTTTAGCTTTTGATTAATTCATTAAGGAGATGATATTTACGCTACACAAAAAGACTTCTTGCACTCTTTCATTTTTTGATGAGTGAAAATATAATACTAATTCCAAAGAAATTCATTTGTACTTTAAAATAGAGGCATATTGGCAAATTTAGTCCCTATTCTACATTTTACTCGCGCAACGGGTCCCCAATCTATTTTTTTTATAACACTCCTCAAACATTTTGCGTTTGGCGGAAATAGTCCTTCCGTCCACTTCAGTTAGTCTCAGCTGTTAGAGTGCAAAAAAATAAATGAAAAATCGATAATGTGAAGGGTATTTAAGGAAAAAATTAAATTAGGGACCAAAACAACCAATCGCAAATTGTTCAGGGACTAAATTTACAAATTTGACAAAAAAAGTGCCCCAACCCTCCTTCTTCCCAAGCAACTCTCTCCCTCTTCTTTACACCCTTACCGGCCACAACCGAAATCTTCAGTAGGGACTTTACGCTTATTTTTGTAAAAAAAAAATTTTAAAACAAAAAAATTGAAAGGAGGAGATCAAACCCCTTTTGTCATTATACATTTGGAACCACCTATTTCCTTTGATTAAGAGGTATGAGTGTCTCAGGGTGTGGGATATCGGGATGGGTCTATGGGTGGTTTGAAGAAGAAGATGAAGAGAGTTGGGAGTGGAGTAGGTCTTTACCAACTTGAAACGAGCAATTGACATCATATAATGGAGCAACTTCAAAACCCATTTCACCATCTATCTCCAAATTCCACAATTAACATAAAAAATCAAAATTAATGACTTAAATAACAATATTTTGATATCAATTTTTCTTCAAAACAAACTTATAAGAAAAAAAATTACAACCTCAAAACTGAGTTTGGGAATTAGAGGTGGTAGGGATGGGTAAGATTTCTAGACCGAGATGGGATGATGGGGGTCGGTGGAAGACAATGGAATGTTGGGAGTTGTGATGGAGCTTAGAAGGTTGCAGGTTTGGAGTGGTGATGGTGGACATCAGACATGGAGATTTGGGCCGTTGCCGGCAGCGGCGGCAGCCACTCGCTGCTGGAAGTCCTCCATGGACAACCTCAAAAAAAAAAAAATAGGGACCAAAACAACCAATCGCAAATTGTTAAGGGATGAAATTTACCAATTTGGGCTGATTTGGGGAATGAGGAGAAGGGTAAATTGGTCATTTTGTAACAACTTTAAAAAATAAATCAAAATTCATTTTTACCGTAACAGAAGTGGACGGAAGGACTACTTCCACCAAACGCAAAATGTTTGAGGAGTGTTATGAAAAAAAAAATAGATTGGGGACCCGTTGCGCGAGAAAAATGTAGAATAGGGACTAAATTTGCTAATATGCCTAAAATAGATTCAAAATATAATAGAAAATAAATATTTGTTTTCTATTTAATTTCTAATAGACGGTTAACTTCGAATAATATTTTTTAAGGGGAGTGCATATATGCTTATATATATATATATTCAGCTGGGCGAGATCGTTTCTTTTCTCCTCCTCGATTGATAAAGTAGCAAAAACTGAGATTTTCTCGAAAATTTCTCAAATTGTTTTTCTCAGATGTCGGAGAAACCACAACCGGTATCGGTTCTGTATTGCGGCGTTTGCGGTTTACCGGCCGAGTACTGCGAGTTCGGACTGGACTTCGAGAAATGTAAACCATGGTTGATCCAAAACGCACCCGATCTCTACCCGGATCTCCTCAAAGGTACATTATACAAAGATAAAGCCTAATTTATTTTTATATTTTTTTCCTAGAGAGTTATTTTTTTTTTCTTTTCATTTTTTTGTTTACATTATTATTATTATTATTATTTGGCTCTACCAGGAGGTGAAGCTGATAAAGTTTCGGACCAACTTCAATCGACCTCAATTGGTGATGGTACTTTAATTTCTTCTCAATTTTGAAAATTTTACTTTATTATCAGTTTTTTCCATTGTATTTACTTGTTAGTTTTAACTCTTTATGTTCAATTAGTTTTGCTTTATTTATTTAATTATATTTCTCTATAAAGATTCAGAATCTTCTAGTTCTAGTACCTTCCCTACTGCATATTATTACACGTGTTATGACTTAATTGGTTCAATTTCCTAAACTCACTCTGGACTAATGATGCTAATACATGGAGTAATATTATTAGTGTACTAGTGAGAGTACTAGAAGATTCGGGTCCTCTTTAAAGCTATGCTTAGAGTTTTGTACCTTCTAATATGACATAAGATACATTGGTAAATATATTCCTTGCTATATCCCAAGTGACTCAGGTACACTGTCTAGTACACCAATGAAATTATCACATTTGGAGCAATGCAATTAGTTTAAGCCTATGAATTTACTTTGGCCCAACGATGTTACTACACGTGGAGTAATTTCATTGGTGTATTAGACAATGTGCTAAAGGATGCCCTAGTTGATCCTGAGTCTATCCAAGTCTTCAACTTAAGTGAAATGTATATTTGTGGAATTAAAAGTTGGTTTCGGATTAGGAAAGGGGAGTTGGGAGGGAAAGTTTTAATCTTCCGTATCAATTTGTTCTTTGGAAAGGGGATACTAGAAAGGGGAGTTGGGATGTGTGGGCATACTAGAAAGGATAGAGTGAGAAATGAGATTATTCGAGAGAAAATAGGAGTTGCACCTATTGAAGAAAAGATGAGGGAAAATTGATTACGTTAGTTTGGACACATACAAAGAAGATCGAGTGACGCTCCGGTTCGGAAACTTGAAGGATGGAGACATGAGGTTGTAAAAGGTAGGGGGACGCCGAAGAAAGTTTGGACCGAAGTCATCAAGAATGATATGAATTTGTTAGACTTGGATGAGGGTATGATGTTTGACAGAAGGAAATGGAGGGAATGTATTCATGCGAACGACTACACTGAAATTTTATATTGATTAATGTAGCCGACCCCAATTACTTGAGATTAAGGCTTTGTTGTTGTATCAATTTGTTCTCTGGAAAGTTTTGGTGTTAGTGTTAGGTTAGTTCTTTAGAAATTTATGTTTCTCCTATTTCATTTTCCTGCCTGGTATTTGTGAATGATTTATTTCATGTTTTAAGTTTTAGTGTTTTTTGAATCAAAGAGCTTTGTCATCTGTTTAGAATGATTGCAACTGCTCTGAAGCACTATTTCGACGGAGCAATCAATTACCTATTTTAGTTCATAATGCTAGTGCTGTGAGCTGAAGTATGTAATTGTCTAGTTGCTTTCAGACCTATGTTAGGACTCTTTGGTTTTGCCTGCCGCACCCGTGTCAGGACGTGTCGACATTGTTGTGAGTATGAGATCCCAGTGTTGTCAATCGCAAATGGCGGCAGCCCCAAAAAATGCTATAACGTTATAGCGGACGCTATAAATACATGGTGGACACAATAAAATAATGCAAAATATATATAAAACATTGCATAATTTGTATAAAAAGAAAAAAGCAATAACATGAATCAAACAGATAACTCAAAAGTCATTAACCAACCATTAATTAGGATATCTCGTAAGTCGTAACTCATAACATAACAAGAATGCATATTTTAAAATTCTCACAATATGATAACAAAAACGATAATCAAAATAAGACAAAAAAAAAAAAAAAACCAATAAATCTAATCACCCTCTCCCCCTCATCTTCTTCAAAAAAAAAAATCAGAGATTAAAAAAATTAAACAGTGATGGAGAAAAAAAGACATAGAAGAGAGAGACGGAAGAAGGAAGAAGAAGAAAGAAGGAACGTACCTATTACTACAGAGACGGCAAGAAAATAAAGACTAATTACGTTACTTGTTTGTTGGGATTAGGTAAATATAATATAAGAGGGGAATAATCACATGGTTAGCCAAAAAGTAACGCAGACCCGTTAAAAAAAGCCAATATTCCGTTTTGTCCGCTATGCCCGCCATGAACGCCATAACATAACCGCTATAACGCCCGCGAAACGTTGAATAGCGGACATCGCCATATTAGGGTGTCACACGCATTGCGTATAGCGGTGACCGCCGTATCCGCCATGCTGTAGCGCCATGGCAACAACACTGTGAGATCCTTGTCAGATGTGGTAAAAAATAATTGGGTACTTTGACCGAGAGGTCCGAGACTAGTTACATCTCCAATGGTGATTTTCCCCATCTTGTCTAAAGTGAGGAGGATATTAAAGATGGTGATTGAACTTTTAGACCATGGTTGCTTTCATGTTTTGGACTTTGAAGTGATTTTGTCATGTTAACTAATTATTTTGAATTAACGTGATAAAATAAGTCAATACTCTTAAAGTCTTTTTTAAACTTATTGTTGTATACATGTACCCGTGTCCGAGTTTTTAGAAGTGTCTCCATATTCTTACTTTTAGAGGTGTAAGCACCTGACACTTAGATATGTAACCGTATCCGACACCTGTACACGAGTTCAGGTAGCCTAGTTTTAAACTAGGAAAGGGGAGTTGGGAAGGAAAGCTTTAATCTTCAGTCTCCATTCGTTCTTTGGAGGGGACCGTCACTTTTTGGTGATAGGGTAGTTCAACTGCTCCGAAGGACTATTTCAAAGGAGTATTCAAGCAAACCATATATCAAGTGTCAGTATGTGGATAACTTCCTGCTCCGGCCAGGTGAAGCTTTATTTTGAACTACAAATGACTTTTTTAATTCATGGAGTCTTAATTCATGATCGTAATACGCTGGTTATATACTGGGTTTGAGATAGTACTTTTGTTTTGCAATGTTATTATTCTACTTCCTCCTGTTGCCATTTGTTGTGGTTGCTGGAACTATACCAAGCAGTTATTTCTTAAATAAATATGTGCTTTCTTGTTCCACCCAACAGTTTCCTTTTATTGTTGCAGGTTCTTCAGCATCTAAAAAGGAAGAAGTAAAACGTCTTCCCGGTGGAAAGATAAAAAAGAAAGTGAGGAAACTGTCAGATTTTCTTTTTTCTTTATCCCACGAAGTTATGTAGTTACACTGTATCATCTGTATTGCTTTAGGAATTGAAGTTGTGATGATGATGTTATACACAGTTTCTGTAAATTTATCTCCATTTATAATGCTGGAATCCTCTCCCACTAATATCTTTTGTTTGAGAAGTAGATTACCCTAACTAGTTTTGAGTAAACCTCTTGAGGCTAAATATGAAATTGGCAATTATATTGCCAGTCTGAAACTGGCAGCTTTCTTGAACCAAATTTGAGCATCAATCCTAATTCTCTCTTCTTCATTACTTTACATATTAGTCATAAGTTCACCAAGGGAGACAATCTTGCATTGATAGTCTCAGAAAATAGACACGGTGAATTATATTATTCCAATTAATAGCTCTTTGTTTCTTTGAAATTTCAGGTTTAAAATGATCAACTTGGAAGCTGAGCAAAATTACTAATTATGATAGTTGCTTTTCTTCTTTTGACAGGAGAAGCAGGAAATAATTATAGAAAAGATGACGCGCAACAAGCGAAAATGTATCACCACTGTCAAAGGCCTGGAACTTTTTGGTAAGTGGTAACTGTAATTCATTCTTAATTCTATATTACTCTTATGAATGTGTTTTTATCTATCGGTGTATATAATAACGAGAAGCTCTGTTTACTGTGTGACATTTCAGGTGTTAAACTTAGTGATGCTTCAAAGAAGCTTGGTAAAAAGTTTGCTACTGGAGCTTCTGTAGTTAAGGTGTGTCGATGTGACTTCATGAAATCCAGGATTTCTCTTATACGCCGACGGCCAATTTTTTTTGCTGCACAAGCATGTCTCTTTGTGACTGCTTAATAACTTAGAAGATTGTAGATATATTTCTACATGCAAGACAAATCTAAACACTGGTGTACAATTTTCATTTCACAGTGGTGTATGTAATTGTCATGTCCGACCCCAATTACTTGGGACTAAGGCTTTGTTGTTGTTGTAGTGGTGTATGTAATTGTCAAAGTCATTGTTTACACTAGAATGTTTTAATTGTGCCGAATTAGTTACTCGGATAACATTTGGGAATTTGTTTCTAAATGTGACAGCTATGTAAACACACTTATGCGAGATTTGCAGTTTGCTGTCAGCATATATCTTTTTCCAAGTCTTATGGTTAATGTTCTTGATGATTATTTTCAGGGTCCAACTGAGAAGGAACAGATTGATGTTCAAGGAGACATAGCTTATGATATTGTGGAGTTCATCACAGACACTTGGCCTGATGTAATTTCCCTGGCTTTAATTTCTTTTACATATTCATTCTTTAGATTGGTGTGTTCTTTCACATAAACTAATGCTTTACATATTGTCAACTTTAAAAGATACGCATGTAAAGAGAGTATCTTTCAGCATTTAAATAACTAATGCGGTTACATCTTTTAATCGTGGTATTAAAAAACTTTCTTTTGGTCGGGTTGAGAGATGTTATGTTTATATATTTTTCTCTTGAGGCTTAAGATGTTACTTATCTTTTTTGCATAATTCAGGTGGTGTATTGCTCATTAACTTGACCTGTCGTTCATATTTCTGAAAATTTATTAAATTGTTTTTGGAATTAATCTGGAGAGTATCTATTGACACAAGTAAATATAGACAACATGGTCCTGTTCCTGAGGGTCTGAGAGACCAGATTAAACTCTTTTTGCATAAAATTGTTTGATGGCTATCTGCACATCTTGTTAATCCATTTAAGATTTCCTCTCTTTAGGTGTTTGTTGTAGATGAGATTTAGATTTTCAGGAATGAAACGGTGAATTTCTATTCATTCCATGCATTCTTAATTTTTTAATTCTTTGAAGTTTGCTAATTCCATGTAGCATTTCTGGAACCCCATCTGTTTTCTAAACAGTTATCATCACTCGATTGAAATATTGGTGTTCCATTTTCTTTCTATAGATCATCTAAGCATAAACTGGTAATGGTTTCATTGTTAGTAAATTAATTACAATCTCCTTTAAGTAAGAGTTTTTAGGAGCCATAAAGCTTTGCTTTCAGAATGATTTCGTTCTGATTTGCATGAATTCTTCGTTTTAGTTTGAGGGGCATTTAGTTGAAGCCGCTGTGTGAGACAGATTCGTCTCACTGAAATGACCCGAGAATGCTTTCTTTTACAATCCTCAAGGCAATGGTGCCCCATTCTGTTGATCCTTCTCATTTAAATGATCTTAATGGGTTTTCAGGTTCCAGAGACTGCTATCTACTTCATTGAAGATGGAAAAAAGGTTCCAGCTGTATGAATACGGGATGTGTCATCATGATCTGTTCCAGAAAGTATACTCAGGATCAAGAAGCTTCTGTAGTTGAAGTTACAAGTTCTATCTAGATAATTTCGAAATGCTTCTCCATTTTTGGCAAAAGTATTTTATGAATTTGCAGCGGAGGTATGTTCTGCATGCAGTTACTTGTTTGTACAGTTGCTATGAAGCTTCTTGCTTATGTTTTTTAACATGATTGCTGAGATAGCAACATAGTTTTTGTCTATGGTGTTGGCTTTTTCGCTCTGTATTGTGCTTGTACCTTTACCTTTCTTTGTGCATTTATTGGGTCTCAGGGGAGGAAGGTCTTCAAGACATTTGAAACTTTGAAAATCCAAATAGAGGAGGGGAATTTTTGTCATTGCCATTTATGAGCAAGTCTGCAATCAGAGGGGAAAAGAAAACGAGTAGTAGCTTATAGTCCGGTAGTGGTTATCTTTGCTTAGGTTACTCTCTGCTTGTTTGTCTATATTCTTCCCCCCTCCTCTCCTGGTCTGGATGGTGAGCATGTTAAGACTTTGTTCTCTATGTGTGTGTGTGTGTGTGTGTGTGTATGTGTGTGTTCACACTTTTAGAATATTGCATATTTTCAGTCAAGTGGATATTTCATTGACATTGCACATGATTTTCTTGAAGGGTGTGTATTATTTTGAGTTGCTATGATGGAGTTGGGAAGTTTGTGGGAAATTGAAAGGATGTAATTGCCTAACCCTTGGTAGAATGTTTGCAATAATTTGGTTAGGTAATGTTGCATATAATGAGTTATCATTATCCTTCTTATTCCTTTATTGATTTTTAAATCACCTTTGTATACCATCTAATCTGTTTTATGCAATGCTCTCTTAACTCATTGAAGGTTGTATACTTGTATTTCATTGATTATATACCTTTTCATTGGTTAGGATATATGATGCTATATAGTATCACACCACTCACCAAATAGGTTGGTCTATGGTGCATGTAATGTGTTAAGGAAGGCCAGCGCAGCCAAACCAAACTGCACCCAATAAGGAAGAGGAGAAGGAAAAGCATCCTAAAATGTCAAGGAAGACCAATGTAGTTGGCTAAAGCACTTGGGACACAGAACAATATGTCCTGGTTCGACACTCCTACCCGAAAAACAATATATTAAAAAAAAAGCATCCTAAAATACCAATCTTTGAGGGAAAATGGAAACCCAATGAAAACAGTAACTGCGTATTGTTATGAACTTATGATCCTTCCACAGAACTAAAAGGGCAAGAGATGCCAACATATCAATCATCATCAAAGGTAATTAATTTAACCAAAGATTACATGTAAATGTAAAGTGTCTTATTTGAGTCGCGAACATTTAACATTGATGATGGGGGTATACTTATCACCATGGAAAAAGCTATACTGGGATCAGTAGAATACTGTTATCGAACTGTTTATTCACTCGTGATGTCATAAATATTTTAAAAAATTAATATATAATTTTTAATATTTTAATACCATATAATATATTAACTATAGATGTAACTTCATTTAATAGAATAATAATCAATAATTATTCTTTTTTTTCTTTCTTCTGAATATAATCAATAACAATTCACTAATTTGACTAATCATATTTATCATTTATTGAAATAACTTATAAGTTACAAATGAGCTTGACCAAATTAAATCAAAAGTTCAAGCACTAAAATTGACTTCTTGAAACATAATCTTAACCAAATTATTTATTTAGCATAAACCACAACATATAAACTACTCAATTGTATTTCAATTTTCTAAAAATAATTTTTTCTTTACTAATTTTGAGACCAAACCGGTTCTCTGAAGCCCAGACTGGGTCACTGGTTCGGCCAGACGGGTCAACTTTTTTATACCTGATTAGGTTTGATGTCTAACTCGGATTGTTTTAAGGATAGAGTCACTAAGTTACTGGTCCTACCCAGTCGGGTCGGGCTGTATTTCAAAACCATGCATACAACTATGGAATACTTAATAAAATAAAATAAAAGTCGTACCCAATGCACAAGGCTCCCACATCAGCATGGTTTGGGAAAGGTTCCGATGTACACAGTCTTACCTTTACTTTTTAATAAAGAGGGTGTTTTCGGGGTTCGAACTCGTGACCTAGCAGATAGCAAGTAAACACTTGATCATCACGCCAAGTAGGGGTGTCAATCGAGCTATGTGAGGTGAGCTTGGCTTAGTTCACGCTTAGCTCGCATAAAAATTGGAAAGCTCAGCTCACGCTCAGTTCGAAAAAGCTCACAAACATTAAGTTCACACTCATCTCACATTTTAATGTGAGCTCAAGCTGAGCTCACGAACTAAATTTATATTAGCAAAAAAATAAAATTCTTGTAGCAAAAATAATATAATACAACGAGCATTGAAACTAAATTCTGACAAGAATACACATACATAATAATGTACATAATAACACAATGATACTTAAATCTTGAAGCAAAATAAACTAATAAAAAGATAACAAAATATAAATACAGAGTAAGGTCAAAGGTTAAAAAATTTACATACAACGTAGACAAAAATCCTTATATATACTAAAACAAGAGAAACGGATTTTATACTCTTCTTCATTTTAATTAGTGTGTATATATATAATATTTTAATTATATTATTCGGTTTTGGTTTCGAGTTTTTTTCGGGTTGAGCGGGGTCAAGCTCACACTCAGTTCACATAAAATTCGAGTTTGAATATTGAGCTCACGTTCATATTTTTTCGAAATATATAAGTCGGGTTCGGGCCCGCCAAGCACGACATTCTACTATGGAATACTTAATAGTTGGCAAAAAAAAAGGGAATACTTGATAATTAATTTTCGAGGAAATGAAGTTGATATTTTGTTTCCTTCCGCAATTGCTGAATCAGTCACGGTGAGATTAAACGATCGATGTTTGAGATTCGTTCAATATAGTACTAAGAAAATATTCTCAAAATTAGTACAGTGCAGATAGAAAATAATATCAACATCATAATCAGTCTGATCAATTGATCCGCTTAGTATCTTCTTGATGTGATTGAGCATACGAATCTGATAAGTATGAATCACCCAGCAAGACACAAATTGGCTGTCAAACCATCAAGTACAAATACCATTTGCCAAACTAGAACTTGGATTGAAGCAAGTTTTTATTTGAAATGACTAGCCAATTGAGCCAGCTTTTTTTTGGTTCTTTTTGTTACCATTATCAACAGCCTGGTCCAGACCACCACCACTCAGACTCTCTCTCTTCCCCCCCACCCCCCCCCCCAACCCATCTTTATGAACAAAGCTCATCAACAATCATGGAGGGAACAATTTCATATACACTTTTTACCCAAAAAAAGACATTTCATTTTCAGCCAAAAAGTTCACCATGCAATTTGATTGTTGGATCAAACAAGGATAAAAAAGAGTATAAAATGTAAATGATGGTTAGAATTTTATGTGACATTATAACTTTTTGATCCAAATTTGATCCCAAAATTTTGATCAAATAATCACTGCCCTTCTGGATTTTACCCTCCTTTTTTGCATTGAGATCACAATCTTCAAGATTTTCTACTTCAAAACTGTCAATTTAATTACAGTGCTAAGACTTACTTTTTTTAGTCAAAACTTATTTATCTTAGTATATGTTGATATAATTTCGACAATTGAATCATATTCTTCTCAATCTAACGTCTGATATAGCAATTATTCACCCGGTAGTAAAATTCTTATACCCTAAGTAATGAATAATTTTAATATTCGAATATGGATTGAGTTGTAGACTTGTACCGGCTTGCTAATGTTATATAAGAGATTAAAATTCGAATCTCGTTGATGAGATTAGTTTTTCATTTTCGCTCTGGGTCACTAGTGTTATGTTCAACATTTCTAAGAGTCAAATCCTACTTTCGAGTAAGTATTAGACTCGATTGATACTTTAAATACTCTAAATCATTATTTATCTAATTGAATACTTAATTGTTAAATCATCGCCAATTTAATAGCTGACAATGCATCCACGCGTACAAAGAGAAATATGCTTCAACATCTTTAACTTTTTTTGCGAAACAGCAAACAAGAATTTTACATAATACTAATAATAACTAGAGATCATGATGATTTCTCAACTGCGCATGCATTGCATTATGGAGAAAAGGGAGATGGGAACAGAATAATTCTGGCAATGGATACCAAAATTTTCTACCCCTATAACTTGGTAATTATTGATTAGGAACATGATTGCAATTGTACTACTTTTCTTTTTCTTTTAGAATCTTCAAACAGCCAATCTTTGCATTTTACAGCTAATGCTATATATATATATATATATATATATATATATATATATATATATATATATATATATATATATATATATATCGCTTAAAATGAGTACTTACAGATCACCCACCAACACAACCCTCACGCCGGCATCGGGAATTGAACACTTGACCTTTGTAAGGACGTGTCAAATCTTTACCAACTGAGCCAACTTGTGTTGGTTGATGTATAATTTTATGGAGTAACAAAGATGGGAAGATGATCTCTTTCCTCCTATTTGTAAAATACTTTTTGCATACGCTTCTAATCTCTTGTTGGGTTGTAATAGCATTGACTTCACTTTTGATATCTAAGAGGTTGCTCATGGTAAGATCACAGATTCAAATCACTTAAGGAGCGACTTCATATCGTATTATCAGATTTTATCATATGTATTTCTCAATCTTATTAGTCGGATTGATACCTAAATCACTACTCGGTCAAAAAAAAACATTACCCAGATTTGGTTCTCTAGATTGATTACCCCCTAGGGAGGGGTACCATAATGTTGTTTCAGACAAAGACCTTTACTGCTAAAATTACAAGTATGGGGAGCTTTTTGTAACTTTTAACACTAATTAATTTGATACACCGCCCAGCACTTTGAGGATTAGGCAGCTAGAGTTCATAATTATGCTTTTCAGTGAATTGATGTCAAATTTGTTTTTTGCCTTGTTTTTGGGTAAAAAGTATGAAATCCTAAATTCTAATGTTCTAGATGATATTATTATTACCTTTATGAAATGTCATGGTGTATTTGTATAAGGGTATAATGCAAATTTCTGGTTTTGGAACACATTTCAATTAGAAATTAAAAATAAATAAATAAATAAGCAGAAGTTTTATCCAATCCTACTCTTGAGGTATTTGAACCATTGGCTCAAGTATTGGACATTGTTTTCTCACCTTAACCAAAGGTAAATTTCTAAGTCTAGAATGAGAATATGAAAGGTAAAAATGTGACGAGAGAAAGACCAATTGGTCAAGGACTTGGAAAGCATTCTTAGTAGACAATGAATCATAGAGGAAGCTAGGAGGCAGAGGGGGCATTTGTGACTAGTCCCAACATTTTAAAAATTGTATTTTTAATGTGAAAATTGTAAAAAGATTATCCATAATATTTAGGTATGCATCTTTAAAGATAATGTAAAATTTAATTTTTGTCCTCAACGTGAAACTTATAATTATGTCTATGCGACAAATACTTGTTCGAATAACAAAAATTTATCAAACAGTTTAGTGCTGAGTTAGTCGAAGATAAATTTTGTTAGTAGCAATAGTATGAGATTTTGAATCCTTAAAAAAAAATGTTAGAATTTGACTGTTTGTGCACCTTAATGTACATACATCTTTAGGGACCTTTGATGTCCCGTAGAGAAAAAAGTCATATGGACGGTGTATTAAGGTGTTTGTGATGAAGCTATCTTAAAAAAACACGCCAAACACTTGTGAAATGTTAAAAATTGAGAGATTGTTAAATTAAGATGGTTGCAATACGCCGCTTTTTATAAGGTTTATTTCGCTCACCAATGAGTTGATATGCAATTGGGTTCAGCGAAATATTCTCGAAGATACAATAAATCTCTATGTTTGTCTCGGTTTACATTAACGAGATCAAATTTAGAAGATATACCGAATTCTACATATTTATGGGCGCCTTATGGGGAAAGTTTCAACGCAAAATGCATCTGTTAGCCATTAGATATGTGATTTGACGATTTAGTGGTTACTCTTCCAAACAAAAGTCGGTCATCAAATAAACTAATTTAACAATTTAACTGACAGATATTTCGCACGTTTAGATAGAAGTAGAACACATGTCCCACGCCATAGGCATATTGGGTGAGAAGAAGAGCGAGAGAGAAAAGGGTGAGGAAGGCGACCTCTAGGAAGGTTCTGCTCGGTAAAGGAAATTATGAAAGGAATAATGAAAACGTGGCGTGAGTGATGAAGAGAAAGATCATAGTACACATTATACACGTAGGTTCAGATAGAGAAATGACGAGAAGAAGATCCAAACATGAAAATGAAGGAAAGATTACATGTCTCATAAAGTATATATGTCTTTCAAAAGGTCACCATAATCATATTACATCCTTCTCAACCTACCCATTCCACTTATTTCTTGATCTTCCCAGATCTTTACCCCTTTCTCACAGTCACAGAATCCCCTCTTTCTTTCAAGATTAATCAGGACATCATTTGTTCAGATTTTATGTTTTATTCTGTATATGTTCTTTAAATTTTTTAAAGTCTGTAACCTGAAAGAAATAGTCAAATAGAGAATGAGAAAAGGAACAATGATAGAAAATTTTAAAATCAAACTAAATAGCAGACTTGTTTAGTGCGCAGTACCTTCTCATATGATTTGTAGAATACTATTTCCATTCGTTACTATAAGTTGTTTAGGACATTTAGTAAAAATTAAGAAAGTAAAAAATAAAATATTCCTTTTTATCAAAATATCAATATTACTCTCTTAAATAGAATTAATGGTATACAAATTATATTTAAGAGAGTAATATTCATATTTTGACCAACAAAATATCTTTTTTTTTTCTTTATGAATTTTCGATACATGTTTTAAACGACTTATATTAATGAATGAAAGTAGTATTATACAAGAAAGTGCTCGTCTTAGGTAGTGGATGTGGCTTTCCTTGCTTAACTAATTAATCCCCAATGGGTGCTTTAAATATCTTTTTACTTTGAATATTACGGGTTTGAATCTCACTGATAACATACGATACATCACTTGTGTATATTTATTATGGGATGAAGGTGACAGACCGATAATACTTGATTCAGAGATAGACTTGGACGAAGAAGGGGTAAAAAAAAATACGTTTACTAGCAAATTTTTCTTTAAAAAAATGGTTGGGGGGGGTGCAGTCTTCATGTGGTCACCAACTCAGTTTAATGTACTAACCGTGTTGGTTGCGTTGCGATGGATTAAAGAGAGATAGACAACAATGGTTAAATTCCCTTAATTAGGTTGTCAAAATGCAATTTACTTGAGGATGTAAATGGAGGAAAATTCAAGATTTTTTTTTTTGGACGCCCGTTGGGCGATGCCCTATGAATCGAGAGATAGAACTGCCTCACCAGAGAAGGATATAGTAACCCTAGAAAGAGAGTCAAATTAAAAAATGCCATATGCGTGGAGAGGATATCGAACCCACGACCTCAAAGTCGTGGGCAGGCCTTTGCCTCACTGGGCTAAGGACCTTTGATGAAAATTCAAGATCTAAAACAGGGGAATTTGGACAGTGAATATGTTGACTATAAAATCCCAACTACCTCTGTCAATTTCATGAATCTTTGAGGTCTATATCGAATCAAACGAATTTAATAGAAGGATTAGTTTTCCACAAAATAAAAGATTTTGTGGAAATTAAATTAACCGGTAAAGATTCATTCAAAGATTTGGAGAGTAGAATATATCAAACAAATTTATTAGGAGGATTAGTTTTCCTAAAAAAAAAAGATTTAGTGGAAATTCAATTAATCCGGTAAAGATTTATTCAAAGATTTGGAGAGTAGAATATAAGTTATGGCAACCCATTAAAGAAAAGAAAGAATTCTAGAATGAGAGAAGATGTATTGAATTCTGGAAGGAGCACTTTGAACGATCAAATAATGTAATTTCATAGTAAGTCTTAAATTGTTGGAAAAGGTACTTGATAGATTGACCGAGATTATTATTATTATTATTATTATTATTATTATTATTATTTATGAATAAAGGATTATTCATTAATAATAGAATAGCCGAGCCATCACGACTTTGAAAAGTTTCCAAACTCTTTCTCTAATACAACAAAAGAGAGAAGTTGAGGAAGGAAGATAATCAAACAAGACAGAAAATAAAAGTTACATGAGGTAACATATAATAACCCACACCCCAAATAACCTAAGTGAGAAGCAACTAAAATTACTATTAATAATTTAACAAACAAACAAAAGATAATCTTCTCCACAACATCTTCATCGCCATTTTCGAACTCCAGAGGCAAGCACTTGATTTTAACCTCTTTCGTAGACAGTGATTCAAAAGAAAATGGACGTATCAACGATCTAAAGAATCACCTAGAAAAGAGGTGAAAATTCAAGAAATGCCCCAGATCCACTTCCTCAGTTTCATTACATGACTTTGGATTGCTGAAAGCTGGAAAATTGCAACAGCAAAATGTGTCGTCATTTTGTTAACTCTCCTATCTTTATTATTATTATTATTATTTTATTATTCTATCTCCACTACTTCTCAATCCTATGTAAGCAAATTTCTTCAAAAACTATGCAAAAATTTACATTTCACTAACAAAACTAAAATAATATAACCAAGATATTATGTTACCCGGACTCGGGTACGGACATCGGGTACGAGTATGTATTTAGATGTCGGGTACTTAAACATTTAAAATAAAATATCTGATTGGTATTGATCAGATTCGATAAGTATGGCATATTCATACCCATGTCGTGTCGTGTTGATACGGGTACGACATATATAAATGAATGATTCGAGTAACATAGCCATGATCTAATATTGAACAAATGTTCATTCTACACGTGTGAATACATTTCAGTCGTTAAATCACTTAATCTAATGGTTGATGTTTTAAGCAATATAAAGCATTATTCAAATAACTTATCAGTTATTCAATTTATTGAAGAACAAGTGTCTAATTCTGAATGAATGAATTATAAGGGAATCAAAAATGAAATCTAGATGAGTTGTACTTGTAACCTTATTTTTTATGGACATTTTGGAAGGGATAATTAAGTGGAATGCATGACCAATGAGGGGAAGGGGGGGGGGGGGGTGCTGGGTTAGTAATATATATGGACCACTATATCTTGTGGGCAATATCTGATCCCTATAAAGATATGAAGTATCTTATAATAGTGCCCCCACGAGGGCTTTACCCATATATTCTCTTTGCACGGGTATTTTGTCTTCCTGTTGCTTCATAAATTCTCTTTAGGCCCATTTCATATTCCAAAAATCTCCCAACACAAATTCTTATGTCCTTCCTTTCCAAATGTCCAATTACCCCGTTTTTTTTTGTTTTTGTTTTTTTTTGTTTTTTTTCAGAAGATAATTCTAAACAAATGTATTTTCTATATTTTTTTCTAATCCCCTAATCACATAACAAGTTGGTTTAATTTAAAATATAATAGGTGATAGTTGATGTTTAGATTCATGTTAAATAATATTTCATTTTTTCTTACTTAGGATGGGATTCACAAATTTTAAATAAAACCCAAGCGATTTCGGATTTTATGACGAACACGTGTTCTGTCAGCACGTTCGGAATACCTGTTCACTATTGATATGGTAGCTGAATTTTGTTTGAAAAATAAATAATTGTTTTTAAAGAACATTCGTTCATTGTGAAAAATAATGGTTAATTTTTTCTAAATGAATTTTAATTTTTAAATCAACTCATTTAAATATACATGAATATTCTATACGTGCAAACATAACACTTATTACACACCATATATGGATGAACCCAGGGACAAAAGAAAGGGCGGGAGGGAGCAATCCCCCTCCCCCGAAATATTTTATCAAATTCGTCCCCAATACTTTTTTATAATTTTAATATATAATTTGACATACTATTTTAAATTTTCGCCGCAACATAAAAGTTTTGGTTTCTTTTCCTGGATGAACCCAGCATGACTAGTTGGCTGCATTCATCTTCCCTATCCTCTTCGTTCGGCAGAAACCAAACTATCACTGTTTGAACATGTGGAAAGGGATGCTTATCTGTTTTCATCAGCTTTCCTCACTTTTCTTTTCCATCCTAGTTTTTTTTTTTTGTCTAAATAAAAAATTATCTATTAATCATAAAATAGTCAAAATTATTATAATAAAAAAATAAAATAAAAATACAAGAAAATACAATGGTATAGACCACCCTGATAACTGATAAAAGATCACACCCGGACTGGGTAAACAACACTAAAAACAGTAGAAAAATTAATACATAATAAAAAAATTTGCAGCATCTTCTTCGAAATCATTGAACAGCAGTAGCAAGCTCAGTTCCAACACTTTTCTTAGAAATCAACAATCTACGAGACCATGGGCGTATCAACCGTCCCATAGATTGTCTCTGAAAGATGAAGAAAACTGAGGAAGGACCCAGAACAACTTCGAATTTAGAGAGAAACTCCATATCTGGAAGGATTTGAAGTAGATCTTTCATCTGAGTCTTGAATCTTGAATAAGAATGTCTTGAAAAAATTTCATCACGATTTACGAAAAAATAAGGGGTGAAGACACAAAAAGTGGAAAAATGATGGCTAGATCCGGATCTTGGTTGGATCTAGCCATGGAAGACAAAAATTAAAAAAAAATTCAAGAAGAAGAAGAAGAGAGAAAAAGAGGGAGAAAAATGTGATTGCAAATTTTTTATTTTTTTCCATCCTAGTTAAACACAACCTTGCATCTTATATTCCTTTGGTTGAATTCTCTCTAATACAGTTATTCTTTTAGACGATAGTTATATAGTAATTTGATAATAGAATTTTATTAGAACTGTGTTGATAATATTTTTGTATCTTAAATTAAATCAGAGGCATCTCTAATTTTTTATGTTCTGAAAAGGAGTCCAACCGAACATATTCCAAATATTCATCTACTATCTTTCTCAAAATAATAAAAAAGAAACTAAAAATATACATCAACTATTAAAAAACTTAATGCAAAAATCAGCAATTATCACTGTCCCCCGGTTGGACTATTAAAAATCAGAATTTTTCCCCCGGTTGAGATGATCGTTCAACATACAAGTATAAATCGATTGTTAACACGGTTAAAGCTCATTTCCTAATGTATCATAATTAATTTACTTTTTTTTTTTCATTTTATAGTGCAATACTAATATCATTCAATTTTCCCTGATTTAAGCCGAAAGTAATTTAGTTTTACACTTTTATTTTAGGCAAATTCGCAAAAATAGTCATACAACAATTTACCACTGGCAACTTAGGTCCTTTTTCTCTTTTTTTTTTTTTAATTTTTAGATCACACAACAATTTATGACTTGCAACATAGGTCCTTCCGTCACTTTTTCCGTCAGTCAACGGTTAGTCAACTTTTGAATAAGGGCATTTTTGGTAATTCACTAAAACCAACACCTCCACCACCACCACCACCTCCGGCACCATGACCGCCGCCGCTCCTCCGCCACCACAGTAGCAAAAAATTCAAGAACACCATATCATCTTCAAACCCAAAAATTCAAGAACCGAAATTTTTCAAAAAAAAAGCCCAATCACTACGGACCATTTCACCAAAATCAAATCATATACACTTGTTCACAATTAAAAGACGAAGCTATTGGTAAATTTTTAGCTTCAAAATCATTACGAATCATCCATAAATCGCAAAAGTGTAACGAACAAATTTTCTGCCAGAAAATTTTCGCGAAAATTTTCATTACTCTTTTGCGATTTCTGGATGATTCGTAAAGAGTTTGAAGCTCAAACTTTACCAATGGCTTCGTATTTTAATTGTGAACAAGTGTATATGATTTGATTTTGGTGAAATGGTCCGTAGTGATTGGGCTTTTTTTTTGAAAAATTTCGGTTTCTAGGGCAAAATTTTACGCGTGAAATTTTTTTCATTATTTTTTTTGCGATTTTCGGATGATTCGTGATGAGTTTGAAGCTAAAACTTTACCAATAGCTTCGTATTTTAATTGTGAACAAGTGTATATGATTTGATTTTGGTGAAATGGTCCGTAGTGATTGGGCTTTTTTTTTGAAAAATTTCGGTTTCTGGGCAAAATTTTCTGGCAGAAATTTTTTTTATTATTCTTTTGCGATTTCTGGATGATTCGTGATGAGTTTGAAGCTAAAACTTTACCAATAGCTTCGGGTTTTAATTGTGAACAAGTGTATATGATTTGATTTTGGTGAAATGGTCCGTAGTGATTGGGCTTTTTTTTTTGAAAAATTTCGGTTTCTGGGCAAAATTTTCTGACAGATTTGATGTTCATTAGTTTTAGGCGTTTTTTGGATGATTCTTGAAGAATTTGATGCTCAAAATTTACACTCTGATTCGTCTCTTCACCGTGAGTAAGAATATGTGCTCGGATTTCCGATTGGCTCTATGTAGAAGCGGATTTTTGGGTTTGAAGATGATATGGTGTTCTTGAATTTTTTGCTACTGTGGCGGCGGTCATGGTGCCGGAGGTGGTGGTGTTGGTGGAGGTGTTGGTTTTAGTGAATTACCAAAAATGCCCTTATTCAAAAGTTGACTAACCGTTGACTGACGGAAAAAGTGACGGAAGGACCTATGTTGCAAGTCATAAATTGTTGTGTGATCTAAAAATTAAAAAAAAGAGAAAAAAGACCTAAGCTGCCAGTGGTAAATTGGTGTATGACCGTTTTTGCGAATTTGCCTAAAGTACATTTAGAATACGATGAATTTGAGGCGAACTACTAAACCAATTATGGTGCGACAAAAGTGTTTTTTCACCTGTAGCGAAATAAATTTCAATTGTCGGTTGCAAGATTTGACGGTTGAGAATTAAGTAAACACTTTTTTCTTGATTCAAGAACATGTGCTCTTCATCAACAAAGTTCAGCCGGTAGATTTTGTATTCGACGGTTGAGATTTATTCTCCATATGAGCAGAAGCGGAGTACGCAGAGGCTAAGACAACATATACTCTTCGAGGGTGAAAATCTTCTATTCTCATACATGTACTTATACATGTACTCATACATATCCACACAACTTAAAATTTGAATGCGAATATTTTTTTCCAATTTCATATACACGTGACGAATTTTGAGTGATTGAGGATAGAATACATAGAAACACACATACAATTATTGGCCACTCTTGGGAAGGCAAAATCTAACTCGAGCGGAAAACATTTACGCTATAAAAACAAAATTTTGAAAATGTTGGGGACAACTGTCACCTTCTCTTCCCTTAGTTCTGTCACTGCACAATGAGAAACAAAATATGTTCCACAACTCCCTTATCTTGAAATGCCTTCGATTATGAAAAATTCTGATATAGACCTGGCCTACAAGTGGGGACATAGACCACTTGATCCACAATTAACCACATTCCCTCTTTTGATTAAAAAACAATAAAAATGCCTCAAACAATGCACCAAAAGGGGGAATATTTTTATTATTTTAATCAAAAATGCTGATGTAGTTGAATGTGACTAAGTGATCACGTACCTACTTGTAAGAGCTAGGTCCCACAACAGAACTGATCTTCGATTATAGGTTACATGGTCTGACCATCTGCATGGTCGAATTTTGGGGCCACCATATATATATATATATAGTTCCTACCTCTCTGATATCTTTCAAGTCCAAAGGTCAAAGATTATAAGTTGAACATCCCTTTATAATTCTTAGAATAATAAGAAATTCCAAACCAAATCCTAGCTGGGGGACCTGAGACCTTCAAAGCAATTTGCATATATTAATATTATTCCACAGAAAAAACAAAGGTAACCATATAATAATATATAATCAATTTGGAAAATTCGTTAAGTACATGAATTGTATGCCAAACGTTATTAATGACCTTGTTTTCTTCTTACTTGTTTATAAAGTCTCTTCATTATATAATATTCTTGTGTTTGGTCCATGTAGGGATCATAAGGTTGGATGATTATTAATAATCTTGCTCGAGTTCTTGTCATTTTGCTGTTATCCTATTCATGCATACAATATACTCGAGTACCTATGTTACTACAAGTGCCTGCAGGTTCAGGCTAAGAATCGTCTGTATCCAACTTGTATACTTGTATACATGTACTATCAATAATAAATTGATACATATCAATTTTTTAATTAAAAAATTTATAACCTAATAGAAAACCCGTAAGAAAAATATATTTTCTCTATCCACGTAGCGAATTTTGAATGGTGGGTACATACATGGATTTACAAGTTGGGTACAAATGATTTTTTTCCACAGGTTCGAAGCGCAATTCATAGATTTAGCAATATTTGTAATTATTTATTTGATGACGAAACTCAATACGTCAACATAAATATTTTAAAATGATCATAAATATTTATGTCCATCTTATTTAGCAGTCAAAACATTTCAGATTTATTCCATACAAAATTAAGGGGAGAAATCGTCTGTCTCCGTGTATGTCGCTGTTCTTGTCCCCAATTAATCAGAATTTGATATATAAATATTTTTTCAATTATATATATAAATGACGAATTGTGATTAGTTGGGTAGAAGAATAAGAATATACACGCGGCAAATAATTTTTTTGCCCAAAAATGATTCATAACCTATATATGCGGAGGTGGGAGAAGAATAAGAAATAATATATTGGAGTGCGAATTATCAATATAAATATAGTAAACTTTTCATTAAGCCAAAAAAATGGAAGCAAGTAAACTTCTAAAAAATATTGGAGGAAGGAGGCGATATGTGATATTTAAATTTTTTTTTTTTTTTTTGAAGTAACATGAATTATTTTTTTATGGGAAGTTTGACATTTTAATATTTTTGGAGAAGGCAGTTGCCCTTCCCGCCCGGTCACTAGGGCATGAAGTCGTCCTTATGAAATTGACCCATAACTGTTTCACATAAGTTGGGATGAGATCTACCTAAATAGTAGACCCCACCCCAACTCACGTAAGAGGGATGTGAGGTAGGGACGAAACTAGAAATTTGGTGGTGGGGGCCAAATTGTAACAGTATATCGAACTACATATAAAAACGGTAAATAAAAAAAAAAAATCTTGGGATCGAAACTGATAAAAATTTTCGAACTATATATAAATTTTTTTACCTAATAGTATTTTTTAAAATCTTACCCCTGCCCCCGCTCCTATTTTTGTCCCTAATGTGAGATCAGTCCTAGAAGAATGGCTTTACCTTGGAATTTTCCCATCTCGCCATCTTTTATAGTGTTGCCTCTTTATATACTGGAATGGAATGAGATCGAAGAGAATATACTTTTTAAAGATTCTTTTGTGATTGTGATTCTAGCATGTGATTTATGAAATTAATGTGGAAAAGATTTTTCTTTAGGAAAAGTAGGAACTTTTGCACAATGGTTATTAGAAAAAGAAATAAAGTTTTTTTTTTGCGAGAGCCGGGAAAATCTTCATCAATGAATACAGCTAAGAGTTATTCATAAAAAAAAAAAAAAAAAAGAACAGAGAAAAAAAAAAGAAAAAGCCTCTTCTCTCTCTCTCTCTCTCTCTTTTCTCTCTATTTCTCTCTATTTCTTCCTCTTAAATTTTTTTCATTTCTTAATTTTCATAGCTTCTTGGTTGGATCTATCCATCTTTCTTCCATGTTTTATATCTCCATCCCCTCATTTTATCGTAAATCGTGATGAATTATTTTTAAGATATTTTGATTCAAGATTCAAGACTCAAATGCAAGTTCTACTTCAGATACTTGCAGATCTGGAGTTTCCCTCTAAACCCGGAGTTGTTTTGGGCCCTTTCTTAGTTTTCTTCATCTTTCCGAAACAATCTATGAGACGGTTAATACGCCGATGGTCTCGTAAATTGTTGATTTCTAAGAAATGTGTTGGAACTGAATTTGCTACTGCTGTTCAAGAATTTTGGAGAACATGCTGCGAATTTTTTTATTATATATTTATTTTTTTACTGTTTGTAGTGTTTACCTCGTTTGGGTGTGAACTTTTATCTGTTATCATGGTGGAGAACTTTTATTTTCTTGTATTTTCTTTTTATCTTTTGATTGTAATGACTTCAGATATTTTATGATTGATGAATAATTTCTTATTTAGCAAAAAAAAAAAAAAAAAAAAGAAAGATAGTTTTTAAGCTAATTAATTGGAAGGACAATGTGGGCTCGGTAATTATCGTTAAAATATTGACTTTTCAAGTTATTTTGCTACCTCAAAATCCTGCATATAAGATCTTATAATGAAGAGAAAAATCTTTTTGATGTTTCTCTTATCCTACCACCTTTAATTTCACCATGCATTTAAACATATGACACTGAATTTAGCTTACTTTGACTCACATTTAGTTTTTTTAGAAAAAATTTGACGGATTCAAGTCACCTTATGAGTAACTTAATATTGCATTTGCCAGAATTATCCTATATATTCACACCCCTATCGGATTAATTAGATGAATATTTGGACATCGAAAAAAAATGTATTTAAACACATTGTCTTGATAGGAGAGAATTCTGTAGAATATTTTTCCTTTTTCCTAATTTAGAGAAAACACAATTTTAGTTCCAAGACATAGAATCTGAATGGTTATTTGCAAAGATCCTTTTGCTGGATACCTAAATATATTATGGCCCTCATTTCATACCATAACTGGAAAAGAAAAAAGAGACAAATCATTGCATATATCTATGTGAAATATTACAAAAGATTTCATGCCAGATCTTGAGAAGGTATAGTCATTCAAAAGTCTGAAAATGTAGAGTTGAGTAAGATTCTAAGTATTGAAAATTTAGACTAACAATTTGGAAACTTAAGAAGGAGAGGGAAAAGAATTTATCACCCCCCAATAACTTATTTTTCCATTGGCTAAATTAAATATATTATTTTATCTTAGGAAAAAAATTGAGTGAGTAATATCAAATATGACTATCCTGATAATATCCTTATTAATTAATTTTTTTTTATGGTATGGTCATGTGTAAGCAGAGATTATATCTCTTAAAATGATAAAACTCATAAGAGATTAATTATTTTTTGAAGTTATTGGGTTTAATTTTTATTTTTCTGAACTGCGAATTAAATACTTGACTATAAAATTATTAAGTGGCATAAAAGATAAAATTATAAGAGAAAGACCAAGTTATATTTGAAAAGAACATCAATCATTGATTTCATTACAGACACAGACATATATATGAGAAAAGCAAACCTTTTGGCCCTGCGGGAGTGAAAAAAAAAATCACATTATATATCACATTATATTTATTCATGAAAATAAACATAGAATGTTTAAGGAATACTTTCTGATATGGATCTTGTGGTCAATTTTTTTTTTTTTTTTTTTTTTATTATATAAAAGAGATATAATTTTTTTTAATTATTTATTCTCGATGGTGAAACCTGAACCACAAAATCTACATTACAGTTATTAATGTTATAAACCAAAAGTTAATTATCAAAAGAAAAAAAGGCCTAGTCATTTTCCACGAATATCGAAAATAAAATACATCATAAGAGTGTATCCATATACTTTACAGTTTCAAAAGATTAACTTCAAGATTCACATTATAATAAAAAAACGAATGTCAGAAAATAATATTGTCATTTTCAACAATATAAGGAAAAAAATATACCTTAAGAGTATTGTATTTGGATGTTATTCGATTTGAAAAGACAAAATGCTGAAGGTAGATATTACAAATAAAAATCAAGTGTTAGAAAAAAGTCTTGTCCTTTATATTATTTCAAACAAATTATAAATTCTAAGTGTATTTAGATGCCATTATTCGATCTCAAAACATGAAAGGTTCAAAGTAGATGTCGAATAGTGAGTGTCAAAAAAGAGTATTGTCATTTTTTAATATAAACAAAAAACGGTGTATTAGAAAGAGTCTAATCCTTTTTCTGGATATAAACATTCAAAAAGTTAGTGTTAGAAGAGAGCCTTTGCTTTTTATGGATCTTGACATTATCAGAAAAAGAGTGAATTAGAAGTCTTATTCTCATATGGACATAGATGTTATTACAAAAGACGTGAGTATTAGAAAGTCTTTCCTAAATATAAACGTTATAAAGAAAAAGTGAGTGTCATTCTGAATATGTACATTATAAAGAAAAAATGTGAGGTCAGAAGTCTTGTTCTTTCATGGATGTAGACGTTATGGGCAAAAAACTGTTAGAAATTTTTTTGTTCTTTTATGACTGTACACATATCGAGTATTAGAAATCTTGTCCTTTCATAGACGTTGTAAACAAAAATCAAATGTCGCAAAAGACTGCATTTGGAATCTCGAATACCATTTAGCTTCAAACCTTAAAATAAATTTTAAGTATATATTCTGTGTATTCTCTTACAAGCTATTTTTCGTTGTCTTGAAATACAATGTAAAATTTTCGAATAAAAACATTATCCAATAATTATTTTTTTCCTTTTGCTAAACATAAATAAATAATCGATATTAAAATGATCAATGATCCATTATAACAAAATAATTTTCTACCACAAGGAAAATTAAATAATTAAGATAATCTCAACCCCACAAAATATATAATAAGAAAAACAACAGTTATCATATGGCCTAAGAACTGTAACAACAAATAATAAAACAAAACTCCATCACAATATTGCACCCCTGAAATAAGAATTATACATTAATCAAAAAATAACTAAAGCCATTACAATTAAAGGATACCTTGAAAATATAAGAAGATAAAAGTTATACTATAGTTTACAAAACCAGCACATCTCTCGGGACTAAATAAAAACACTAATACTAGTAAAGAAGCAAATACATAATAAAGTTTTTCACAACATATTCCACACAATCCTTGAAAATCGGAGACAAGAGAAAGCTCAATTTCAACATATTTTTTAGAAGTCAACCATCTACAAGACCATGAACTTATCAATTGTCTTATAAATTATCTCGAAAATATATAGAAAGTGAAAAAGGATACAAAACAAGTTCGGGTAAAAAGCTTCCTCCAAAGAGGATCAAAAGGAACCCCAAATCTGAAAGGACTTGAATTAGATATTGCTTCTCAGTCTTTAATCTTGAAAATATATACTTTGAGAGAACTCTACTATGATTTGCGGTAAAAAGAGAAAGTTAAAGCGGATAAAACTTCTCAGGGGGTGACTAAAAAATTCTACTACTACAAATATTGTTATAAAATAAAGTTTAAAACTCAAAATTTTATGTATTAAATATTATTTTAAATAATATTTAATCCAATTTAAGTATTTAACTTCTCCATTGACGTTATGGCTTTGTAACTCTTTCAAATTGTTTGTAACGTCTCCATGTTCATTGTGTAACTCCAAGAATTTAACTATTGGTAATAATTATTTTTGTAACCTCCAAATTATAAATATTGTACATGCTATTTTCTTAATGCAAAAGGAGTAAAAAGGAGTTATGGAAAACATTTCTTTCACTATAAAAGGAGATTGAGATTGTGAAAAAATATGACTCTTAAGCATACAAAAATTAAAGACTCTTTAATTTTAAAATACTCTCTTTCCTAGTCTTGTTAATTTTTATACTTGGGCCGTTAGATTGAATTAGGTTGTGAGCAGTCTTCCAGTGAACTTGCTCATTTCGAAGACAAAAGAGGATATGTGTTTTATCTGGGCGTCGTGACTGAACGTTATGGTCACACCATAGTGTCTCATCTACAAATGAGACACCAAACTCAAAACAGAAATGATTAAATCCAAAATAACTTCAATACAATACTTACATATCTCAAAGATCTTACATAAACTTAATGGATATCAAAGGTAAATATATGTGCTTATACCATGATAACAAAATGTTAAACCGAAAGGGAAACAAATCTATCCATTAAATCACTTCAATAATCTTCCTCAATCCAATCCTCACCATAGCTACCATCACCATGAACATCTACAAAAAAAGAGAAGTAAACGACTGAGCTACTATACTAGCACAGTAATGATCAACAACCACTGGGATGAAGTAAACGATCGACTTTCCCAAAATCATTCAAAACATATCATAACTTTACATAGCATGAAATAAACTTTAAAACACTTAGAATACACATCACATAACTTACAAAATAATTGTCTTTGAAAACGGATCAAACAGAAGTCAAAACAGATAAAAACAAAGACATGTCAAAATTGGGATGTGGAGGTCATCCGAGCCATTCTTCCGTGATTTGGTCCAGCCGACCGGAGGGGGTCTGGTCCACCGAAGCTCAGGTCCGGTCCGCAACCCTTCCGAGATCCGGGCAGAAGCCCCAATAGTTGGTTCGGACAATGTACAAACACTTTGGTCGACCTGACCGTCCTTACTTCAGAACAGGTCATTTTTAATGCATAATAACAAAGTAAAATGAGAAAACCTCCATATATATACATTAACAATTTTTTTTCTTTTTTATCAATAAACTTTTATTTTAGCTCTTTCTATACATAAACGATTTTTGAATTGCTTTTGTCAAAATAGTGTAAAACTATTGATTTTCAGTTACTTTTGAACACATGTTCTGTATATGCTTGTCAGTATTAATGATATTTTTATCAATTTAAGTCATTAGAATTGTGAATGCAGAACATGTGATTAAAAGTGGCAGAAAATCGCAAGTTACACACTAATTTGACAAAAGAAGTAGTTTGAAAATAGTTTATGTGCAGAAAAAGCTAAAATAAAAGTTAACTAACAAAAAAATAAAAATAAAAATTGTTGATTTATATAAAGGAAGCTTTTCTCAAATGCCTTTTCTGAAATCCCCAAAGGTCTCAACCCAAAAAGACACATTTTGACACATTTTCACATACCAAATATGACCAAAAGAAGAACAACAAATGCAATGAACTATACTCTTTATATCTAACACTTATCCATCATAAATATGTTACGAGCACCATGAACTACTCATAACGAATCAGACAGACATACATAATATCAAATACTGTGAATATGGTTAATGCTAGACACATACAATTTCACACAACCGAGCTAAATGATCTAATCCCTACTTAAAACAACTACTAACAGCCCTTAACTATTAGCCCAATTGAGCGGGCCCGACAATAAAGTAATGGGTCCAGTCATTTCCCCTGTACAACCAGGATCGACATTTTAAGAATACACCACATTTCAACTGTTTGTAGCTCTAACTTTTAGCCGAGTTAGAGGCGGGCCCGACAAAACAACACTGGCCACTGCGAACACCCGGGTTCGACAATATAAAGATAATCGGGACATATTCTGCCATATATCAATTCCTAGACAATAGCTCTAGATTGGAGACTCTCAAATAACAAGTATATCAAATATAATGCAGCAACGACAACAAGTATACACAATTAGACTCCACGATCAACCACACAAATACATGTACAATTCAATACTTGATCTATTTTCAATGCAATAAAACATGTATAAAACATTTCATCACAGTTCAGTAACTTTTAAAATACTCAATTCATTCTTTTTCGAACAGAAATACAAATGTGAAGATCCTTACATTGAAAGCTTAACTAAAAAATGCTATGAAGAACATGAATCACCAAAATGAGAGAAATCAGCCTATTTCCCAAAGGTATAACTTTCTACAAAGAACTCGAAATGCTGATCCGTCACCGCTCAGTTGTAGCTTTTTCAGTCCTTTTCGAAACGCACTAAAAAACACTCAAATAATATACTTTTTACCATATCAAATCTCCTCACAACACTTAGTTCTGCCAGATTTTTCCTTTTCGTTCTTCTTCTCTCGTTTCTTTCCTCTCTTCTCCTTTTCTCTCTTCCCACTTTTTTTCTCAGAAAAATCATGCCCTAAAAATCCAGCAATAACTCCCTCTAATAGGGATGTCAATTGAGTTTACTGAGTCTAAAATATTGGGTACAGACTCAGATCCACTAAATTTAGACCCAAGTTGGATTTCTATTGGATTGAGTCTAGCTCTTTTCAACTAGAGTCTGGACTCAAGTACATTAGGTCTTGGATCTAATTTGGGTCCGCTCATTTATTTTACTTATAATTCTATTGATACTAAATTTTATCAATCGAAACGTGAATATTTTTTTAAATAAAATAAATAATGATTATTAACAAAATATTTTGTGAAAAAAAATGCATCGTTCATTAACATTAGGATCATATCTTTGGGTTCTTATAAAACAAAATAAACAAATAATCTTAATTGGGTCTTTGGGTCTCTTGTGTCTATACAATTATAATTTATACTCACAACTCTTGGGTCCCATACTTGTCTTGGATCCTATCCATATGAGTCTAGACCCAATCTAAATTTGAGAATAGAAAAGTCTATTTAGACCCAATCTAAATTTGAGAATAGAAAAGTCTATTTAGACCCAAATTGGATCTTATGAGTCTGGATCTGAATCTGGATTCTTGAGTCCAATTGACAGGCCTACCCTCTAACTGCTGTCAACTCCCTTACAAAACATCCCCTCAACTTTCTAACATCCACATTTAAATCCCTCAACTATTCAAGCACATCAAAAAATCCCGGGTATCACATTTATCACCCGCACATAAGGATGTTTTCACGTCTTTAGAACAATAATTTTATCACGACTCTCAAGCTTGCTTTCTATATTACGCTTCTCTTATATTCATATTTTTCGTAAATTTCTTATTATGAACGTGATTAAAATATTCAGAGACTATTTTTCTAATCAATATTACATCCTCGTATTCATGCAAAAATAAAAATCTATTATTTATATATATATATACCTCCCCCCTCTCTCTTCTATAAATATAACTTTTCCTGCCTTGAACTAGTACTATCAACTTTGAAACAAGGCCTTCTCTCTTTCGATAACCATAATCCCTCCAATTGTTTCTCTTTAAAAAAAAATGGACAAATTTGCTAATTCATTTCCAGCATATATAATCCTTATGTTCATAACAAGTCGTTTCATGTCCATAATTACCAAATTAACCCCATCATGGTTTAGGTACTCTACTCCTTCTCATGATCCATACAAGCTTTTTGCCCTCCAAATAGCTACCGGACACGGAGTCGACCCGGAAACAACTCGGATAGCTTCCAATGATTATGGAAACATTATCCAAGAATTTCCTGCCGCCGTCTTTAAACCTTCAACCGTTTCCGACATCATTAACATCGTCAAATTCTCTTACATTTCGCCTTTCCCTTTCACCATAGCCGCCAGAGGCCATGGCCATTCCGTTAGAGGACAAGCAATGGCTAGAAACGGTGTCGTAGTGGACATGGCTAGTTTGAGTAATAATGATAATGGAGTTAAGGTTTCGTGGAGTCCGAGGTTGGGACATTTTGCAGATGTTGGAGGAGAGAAGCTTTGGATTGATGTGTTGTCGAAAACAGTTGAGCATGGGTTAGCCCCAGTTTCTTGGACCGATTATCTTTATTTATCTGTTGGTGGAACTCTTTCTAATGGTGGCATTAGTGGCCAAACCTTCCGTTATGGCCCTCAAATCACCAATGTCCTTGAAATGGATGTTGTTACAGGTATTATAATCCATATAATTCATAATAGTTAAGTCAATCTGCTTCGTAATTTAGAAGACCGCATAAAGTCATAGATAATTAAAACTCAAAAAATAAATATCAAGCTGGGGTGGCAAACGGTATTAATTTTTTAATATTTATTAAAAAATAATATTTATAAAATTATAAAGGCGGTCTGCGACACTCTTTTTTAACAGCTAGGGCTCCTATGCGGAACAGGGATTGTTCTGCACGTACGGAACAATCCTAGCCGTCGGATGGTATTTTGAACGGTTCAGATTTGAAGATAGAAAAATTGCAACTGGACTTAAAATATTAAAAAAATTCTCTCCAAATCTGGACTGTTAAAAAATCTCATCCGACGGTTGATAGTTTGTCCCACACATGTGGAACAAAAAACTATCCCGCATAGGAGCCGGGAGCCTTTTTTAACCTCCTCTAGATTGAACTCTGATAACATTGAAAAAGCCTGTGGATCTCTGACAACTCTAAAAAAAATACTTAAAGGGTCCCACATAAAGTAATGAAAAATGGCCTAAAACTTCCATGGTTTTGAGGAGAGAATGTACAAAAATGGAGTAGATGAGTAAGTTTAAAATTTATACTCATACCAATTACTGGAATATAAATAGGACAAAAAGTCAATCTTTTTTCCTGTAAGTTTGCACTTTTGGCCAATGTCTATTGCATTAATTGGTTTGAATATAAGTTTTAAACTTATTCATCTACTAAGATAAAACCACTCTATAAAATGATCATCCAGGTAGCATAGAATGATTGACAAATGTATATAGATAATGGTTTCTTTATACATCAAGAGCAATTTTCTTCAGGGGCTGTTTTCCTCCTCGCAAGATCTTCTAGGTTGGACACCTCTTTAAAGAATATTATAGAGAAATATCAAATAATTGTATTTAATTTGTTAAGTTACATCCCACGATTCCGATGATTGGTAATATTATTGTTTTCTCTTGTGAACAAGAGAATCTTAAAACATTATTCAAAATGTAGGTACAAGGAATTTTTTTTTTTTGCATATTATATATATATAGAGTTAGCTTAGGGTTTTACTTCGACTGATGTTTCGTCAACTTTGTTTGGTTCAGGAAAAGGGGAACTCATGGCTTGCTCCAAACACATGAATTCTGATCTCTTTTATGCAGTTTTAGGTGGTCTTGGCCAGTTTGGAATCATAACCAGAGCAAGAATTGTTTTGGACAAAGCACCAACAAGGGTATCTACATATTTTATTTTATTTTTTCAAAAATATTATATTATTATTATCAAGGCAAGAAAGTATCAACTCATAATTTTAAATAAGAAATACTTTATCAACGGCATAATTAGTCATTAATATCAGTTGTGATGGAGTTCACGAGACTTCCTCCTTTAAAGATGTATAAGGTTCGGACCACGATAATAACATTTATATGAAATTATTGATGTTGGAAAGGTTGACCTCTACTAGATTAATAAGCAAAGGTCGAAGCTTCCAACATCATAATTATTGATATTGGCTAATTATGCTGTTGGAAGGGCCAAATTTGGTCAAGTCAAAAGGGTCAGCATCATTTCAATTTCACATTCTTATTGTATCAAGAAGATCTAATTAATCTAGCAGTGACAGATGATCAATACAAAGTGAATCCTGATAAATTAATTTCTAGATGTTTATTTATTTTATATTTTTTTCTTCCAGGTCAAATGGGTTAGAATGATCTATGAAGATTTCTCAAGCTTCACAAAAGACCAAGAATATCTCATCTCCATTGATGGCTTAGACTATGTAGAGGGTTCTGTTATTTTACAACAAAGCCCTTCAAATAACTGGAGATCATCTTTTTTCTCCTCTTCTCATCAGTCCAAAATAGCCTCCTTATTAACTAAACAAGGAATTATCTACTATTTAGAAGTTGTCAAGTACTATGATGATCAAACCAGTTACACCGTGGATGAGGTACTAATAATCACCATCCTTGTCATTTTATATTTTGTCCCAAATATGAAATCTTTCGTTTGATTCTAAAAAAAATACTGTTCAAATATACTTTCGGTCAGGCCTGACTTTGAAGGGACTTAAAGTGCTCTACAGAATAGGGCCTCCGAAAATTGGGGTCCCAAATTTTTGTTACCTGTGTATATATATGTGTATTTTGTTGAAGAAATTTGAGATTTTTTTTGTATTTTCTCCAGAATTTGGGATCATCAAGTTAAATGTATGGACTCTCTTTTTTATTTTTGTTTAAAGATTACATGAAAAAATAGTATTAATTTAATTATAATCTATTAAAAAACTAGCTCAAATAGATGAAAAAAATCATGACTACTGTTGTTTGCTTTGATTTTGGAAATTCGAGAATCGTATTATATGTTGACATTTTTTATAATTTATACATTTAAAAAAAAAATTAGGGGTCTGCCTAACTTTAATAATTAGTACATGCCCTCAATATTGTTCGAGACGGCTTTACTTTCGGTGCACATTTTTTTTATTTTTGTTTGAACCCTGAAATGTTACGTTTCGTTCAGGAACAAAATACTATCTGGATGCACATTCTGTATTTTGTATAAAATCTAAAATCTTGCGTTTGATTTAGAAACAGAACATTGTCTAAAACCGACAGTGAAATTAAATTGACTATTGGTTTATGTTTCAGGAACTTGAACATTTGCTAGAGGGATTGAATAATGTTCCTGAATTCATATTCAAGAAAGATGTATCCTTCTTGGAATTTCTGAATAGAGTTAGAAATGGAGAGCTAAAGCTTAAATCCGAAGGACTATGGGATGTTCCACATCCATGGCTGAATCTGTTTGTACCAAAGTCTCGTATTGAAGATTTTAATGTTGGTGTTTTTGTCGACATCTTACTCGAGCAAGGCCTCCCAACAGGACCCATCCTTGTCTACCCAATTTCCAGGAAAAAGTAATATTCATTCTCAGACATCCTTTTCAAATGTTTTTCTTTTTCTCTTATGCTACAAAAGAAGTACATATTATAATATATCTTCTTCGTGTACTTTACTGTTAATTTATTTTTTAACTTTAAAAACCTGTCTGCCTTATTAAACTAAGAACATAAATAATCACTATCTAAACATGCTCTTATCATGGGTAGTTATGGTGGAACCGGCTCAATCAGGGCGAACGCCCCCCGAAATTTTTAAAAATACTACTATTTATCGAAATTTTATGTGTATTTTGAAATATTTTATCAATTTCGCCCTTTAAAAAATTTATTTTTTTTGCCTTTTTTATTGTCCCCTCATGAATTTTATCAGTTTCGCCCCCTAACACCAAATTCCTAGCTTCATACATGGAATCAATAAGTCCGATTTTACATTTTCCTTTAAAAAGTTTAGTCATCACTAAGGCATATATTGAGGGAACGGTCTGCAGTGAATTTTAAGAGGTGGAGGTGGAGATGGAGGTGGGATGAATCAATTTACCGGTTCTATCCCATTTTCCCCTTTGTATTAATACGGTGGTTGAGACCCAATCACATTTTTAAAATTTATTTTATGTTTATTGATTTTCAAGCTTTCTAGTTTTTTATATATATTTTTTAAATTCGTTCCAACAATAATTTTTTTTTTTAAATTTCTTTATATAGATGTGATCGTATTAAAGTTAAAATTCTGATTTTGTGTATAATAGGTGGGATGATCGAATGTCTGCTGTTACACCCAATGAAGATACATTTTACTGTGTAGGGCTGCTGCACTCAGGTGGCTATGATGACTGGAAGATTTTGGATGATCAAAATCAACAAATATTAGATTTTTGTAATAAAAATGATATCAAAATCAAGCAATATCTTCCACATTACAAAACCAGGGAAGAATGGATGAACCATTTTGGTCCAAAATGGACAACATTTGAACAAATGAAAGTTCGGTTTGATCCTAAGAAGATTCTGTCGCCAGGACAAAGAATTTTCAATTTTGCTTAGTAACCAAGCAATAATAGAGATATGGAGTTAATAATTATTTTGGCTCCTTTTTCTTTAGGGTTGTCTTAAACTAAGTTTTGTAAATAAATGCAATGATGTAGCATATGCATGAGATTAATGTGATAAATTTTCAATTCCCAAAAGAAGCCTAAAAAGAGATGCATTTTTTTTTGACATAATAAATTAGGTCATATTAAAACAGCTAAAGTCATTACGGGAATTTGAGGCGTGGGACGGAATCTAATGGTCCGTCCGTCCTTACACCGTACTCACAGTAATATATAGTCACATGTTCAGCAGGCTCTATATTCACATACTGATACAAGCTTGAAAATACTTTGAATAGAGCATCTGATCAAGACCATTAGGATCGATCTCCATTTTCCAGCCATTATAATCAAAAGAATTCTCAAATTCCTTATCTAACACATTAAGCGGGTAATAGAAGAATGAGATAACCTTGTAATAAAAAATACAATTATGAGAAAAATAAAAGTTATATATATAATATATATATATATATATTTAATCTAAGAACTGTAACAACAAATAAAATTTCACACTTCTAAAAATTTAGATTAAAAACTTAGATATGTAAAATGCAATAATACTAATACTAATATAAAATAAATAAATACATGATCTTTTCTTCCCACAGCAAGTTCGTCACAATCTTAAAGCAACAATATTCGCCGAGAAATGTTCAGATTCAACATCTTTAGAATTTTTTTTTTTTTTTTGAAAAAAAAAAGGGTTCTTTTTCCTTATGTGCTTGATGTTCCATGAGGAACTTTTGGGAAAGAAAAAGGTTATACTAAAGAAAAAGCCTAGTTTTGTTGATAAAGTTTGATAGTTAAGAAACTTTTATGGTAAAGTTTAAGGCATAATTTGTTGGTCGTTCACACGAGGGAGAGCAGACAAGCCATGATGATATCATATATATCAGTGGTCTTTTTGGTTGTTAAGGTTTCTTTCTTGGATTTTCTGCAAGAACTTTCTGTTTCAATTACATGATGTCAAAATCAAAAACCCCTTCATTCCCAAAATCTCCACTAAGGAAAAGAAATAATTAAAAAATATACCGCACTAATAATTATGCCCACCATCATCATGTTTCTCTTGGATTTGGCTGTGAATCTGTGGGCTTAAAAAAATTCTCAAGATTTTGGATCTGCTGAAAGAGAATCAAAACCCATCCAATATCCTGCCAACCTTACATTCAGCGGCGGCTAAGAGGGTGTTCGAGGTGATCGATCACACAGAGTCTCTAAAAAAATTGGGGAGCCCCAATTTTATATTAGTTTCATATATGTGTGGTGTATATTTGTATTTTGTTAAAAAATAATAAAAATTCTAATTAATTAGTTTTTTTTATGTTTATAAGTACCATTAAATATTGTTATCCTTCTTTTTTAACAAACCAGCCCACTCTATTTACAGGTAAAAACCCAAAAACGTGAAATAGGTTATCATTCTTCTTTACTTTATATATATATATATATATATATATATATATATATATATATATTAACAGGTTGTTCTCTTTAGTTTTCTAGTTCATTCGCAATTTTTTTTAATTTTATATATTCTAGTTTCTATTCTCTGATTTACAATTATATATATTCAGTTTGTGATTTTGTTGACTCCTTACCAAGATTTTTCGACATTGGTAATTAGCCAATTACAATTTCAGTCCTCTATATTCATAACAAATCAAGTCGATAGAAAAGCCTTTATGAACAGTGGACAATTTGATATCAATGGAAATGATTTGAATGTAGAGTTTAAGTTGCGTAGAGAATTATTTCCTATTGAAAAGATGTGACCTATTGATATTTTGATAGTTCTTAAAGCGTGTAGATTGTTTTCCTAACGCAATAATTGCATACAAAATTTTGTTGACTTTTTTTGTTACTGTTGCATTTGCGAAAATGAGTTTTTTAAAATTGAAGTTGTTGAAGTCATACATGCGTCCTACAATGTCTTAGGAAATACTCAATGGATTAGCGACGATAGCAATTGAGAATGGTCTTTTGGAGCAAATCAAATATCAAGATTTAATTGATTATTTTGCTTCAAAGAAATCTAGAATGGTCGTTATTTTCAAATGAAGAAAGTTTGTCAGTATTTATATTTTTAAAATTTTGTTTAAAATGCATTAGCACATTTTGGAGAACAAAAATTATGATACAATTGTAATAATTTTTTTGTTATATTTGCCTAAAAGTCATTATTCTCCGGTTATGTATGGCCTCATTTTTTAATTTAGCACAAGGCCTCCAAAATGATTGAGACGCCCTTGCTTACTCTAAGGTGAATAAACGGTGAAATTGAATAGAGTTTTAGTTCGGAATCAAATTACACCGTATTGCATAAATTGCTTAAAAATTGAAAATTAAATTGTTTATGAAATGAGTTGTATGTTTTATAAGTGATATTTTAGGTTGGTTTGGAGATAAAGCCTTGTACAATCCCATCTTAAAAAGTATTCTACATGTTCTCTTATTTTATGGAGAAGTGATAGAATTCGACTCCTAAATAACAAATCAGATATTTAAAGTTATTATCCAAATTGAAATGTATTCTTCAAAGAGAATTTAAGTTGAATAAATATTTACTTTTTATTTCGATATTTTTTGGAAAAAATTTGTGTGGAATTCCTAATCAAATTCTTTCTTCCAACTAGCTAAGGTTAAGGTTATCCTAGTATCTCATTAATCAATTCTTTGGTTAAGGTTAGTTGTCCAAGAACAAGTATTCAATAAGAACTCAAGTTTCCAGCAACTAAAAAGACAAGAACAACTAGAGATATATTTAAAACCTTCCAAAGAATGCAAACAAAAAGGTTCCCTTTTATTTCCTTTATTTCCTTTATTTTTAGAGACATTTATCAGTAAGATAACAGACTATAAATGAGGAATTGTCTGTAAGGATGAATGCTTTTTGAGTCGTGCAGCTCAAAAATGGTTGCATAAGATCAGAATTGTTGATACAATAATAGCACAGCTTGATCAGGTTGATCTACAGTAAAAATAGCATGAGAAACTTCAACCAGAAACCTGCCACAATTTGGTAGGTCGAAATCAGTTAAATGCAGGTCAAGAAAGGCTAACACAGCTGGAGCGGCACTTCCGACTCGAAACAATAGGTATGGGGTTAAATACCCCTTGAAGGATGTAAGTTGTGAATACCTAGTTAAGCTTTTTGGTCTGCTGCAGGCGTTCTCTAATGAAAGGCAAAACTACAGAAGATACTTCAGCTTGATGTGAAGTATAACTGTGGTCGGCTCCCTCAATAATGTGTAGCTTGTGATTTTGTATGATCTTCGCAAATTCCAAGGCATCTTCCACCGGGATTATTTCGTCAGCAGATCCGTGGACTGTCAATACCCTGTAAAAGTAGAATATCAACAACCAACATACTAAATACCTTATGATGTCTCGAATGTTTCAAGAAAGGTTTATGAAAGTAAGATCAGTTCAACCAAATATGTTTGTTGTCAGCGGACTGAAATCAAGAAACAATGTTCATATCAAACAAACAATGTTTAAGGTTGTCCTCAATGGAAACTCTTCTCGGCCATGAAAAATTGCATCGTTCAGTTTTGAGATTACGCGACTAAAAGTCTAAAACTGCCATCTACATATTCTTTTCCTCGAGGTAAATTTGGTTTTCGGACACTCAATGTTAACATTTAGAAGTTTAAGAATACAAATACAAAATGCTTCTGAAAAACAGAATCTCATTTGAAGAGCCACCAATTCCAGACAGGAAATCCAAACAATGCAAAACGAAGATTAGGCGAGAGAGTTATAGCCTATTGTACTTTTCTCGCTCCACTATTAAATTCATAAAATAAAAACATCATGTACCTCCATAAGAATACCGCTCTACACTCTTAACTTATATGCAAAGCTGGTATTTTTTCCCCTTTAAAAATAACTTAGAGAAAAGAAGGGCTACTGTTGCAGAAGTGAATCAAAGTTGATATACTATTCTTACCTGCACTCCTTGTCAATTTGAAGGCATGCTTCATGCATATTTGTGTTTAGACGATCCATCAGGCTTTCCTCTGTGACACGGTATTGAACTTCACCTATTAAACAAAGAACCAAAACTCTTCAAATCAACCGGATATCCTGTCAACCATAAATATGTATTGCACAAGAGACGAATGGTTAATCGCTTTTTTCTTGTCAAATGCTCGTCAAAATTGTCAAGCACTTGTAAGAAATTGAAGTTTTTTTCAAATGGAAGGGCAGGGATAGAAGATACTAGAAACAGAAATTAGTTGGCTGCTGATACTCAATATTATCTCTTCCAGGTCTTCATGGCACATGGGAAAATGAAACTCGTGATACAAAAATCAAGAAATAATATTTGATGCTCTTAAACTTGAATCCGGAGGAAGAAAGTATTAAGGCCGTGACTTGTCAGACTGTAAATGATGTGCAATCATTACCTTCTCTGTTTTTGACATCAATGTAGCCATCCTCCTTGATTCTTTGAAGAAAATCTTTGCCCAAGCGCTCTTCAATTCCTATATCCAGGTTGTAACGGCCAGATAGATTGACCACTCCCCCAATATCATGATATTTGGATGCATAGAGTAGTACAACATCGCCTCCTGCAAAGTTTCAAAAGTTAACATTTAATTAAATCAACATTTCGATTACATCAAAGGAAATAACAACTACAACATATCAGATGACGCTCAACTATCAGGAAGTCTAAGCATCATCATAGATGCCTCATATTCACGAAAAATGCAGGCATCAAATGGGTAAAGGTCTTATATTGAAGTCTAGTTGATTCAGTAACCATACAAAACACATGACTTTGGACTAAACTGCCTTAAGTGCCCATCTAGAAAGGACCAGCAAGAACGAGCAGTTTTATATTGGTCTCGGACTAACTTGTGTTCATCACGTAAGTTATATACCCACCGATCAGAACACATGCACGGAAAATGCCCAGTGGATAGTTAATTTTTTTTAGTGAAGTGGCATTTTCCATCCATATGTTTTGTTGTGATTGGTAGATGTGTAACTTATGTGATGAACATAAGTTACTCCGGGACCAAGATTAGACTACTCAGCTAGAGCACTGAAGAACCACACAGAACATATTTTTCTACGTCACAAAGCCCATCAGGAGTACAAGGTATCTATGACCAGCCAATCTTAGCATGAAAGAAGCATAACAACACGCTCCCCCCCCCCACACCATATTTTAAAACGTTTGTGATGCTGGTACGTTCCTCCTTTTTCTCCCCTATTTTATACTTTTGGTATGTGAGGGAGAAACCAATCGAGCAGTAGGAAAAAAAAAAATATCAATGTTCACATTTCACTATCATGGTTGAAAGGGAAGATTAGTTGGAAAAAAAAGGAAAGCATCTTCTAAAGTTAATTTGTGATTAATAGTGAACCGTAAACGATCTAGATAGTGGTAGATCATAAATAAAAAGGGTGGGCCAGCATGCTTATGTAAAACAAAAGGAGCAGCGATTTCGTGATTTCAGATCCAACCTTCTATCAGCGTTCTAATAGAAAATAATACAAATTGCATAATCATAATTGATGGTACAGAAGTCTGATCACCTTTGCTGTGCCCAAGAACTGAAACTATCCTGCGGTTTGCTCCAATAAAGTACTCAACTACTGAACGCAAGTCATCTGCCTCCCTGAAGTAGTGACCATACGTAAATGAACCTTCACTTTCCCTGCAGGAAGAGTAGCGTAATACAAATCAGTTGTACAGAAAAACTATTTAAATTCCATGACTGCAGTCAAGGAAGGTTAGTGCAATTGGCGCAATACTTCTAACCCGAGACTGCAAATGCATGAGCAACAGAAAAAGCTTTACCCATTCCCAGAAAAATCAAATCGAAATGAACTAATTCCGTCTTTCTCTAGAGCAATAGCAAGATTCTTTATGGTGTTTGTCTCCTGCAATAAGTAAAAATGCACGATCTAAATCCAGAATTCATCCAAATATATTTGCATTTAGTCACATAAATAACTTACAAGGAACAAAAGATGACTTTTCTAAATTTGGGTTAGTTGAAATTTTCATACATAGAATTGGAAAATCTATTTGTGAAGAAAATTGAAAGAGAGCCACCTTCGAGGACCGAAAACCATGACATAGGACTACAATATCTTCAGATCCAGTATCATGCAACAGGCCAACAAGTTTCTCACTGTGCTTGTTTTGCAGAATGATCTTCTGAAGCCCAGTTGCTGCAAAAATGTGAAGTAAAGATTAGAAACCAGAAATGCTCTTAGAATACAACCAAATTCAACTACTACACACACTAGCCATCTTCAGTGTTTAGATTGAGTTTCAATTTCTTAATTCCTTTTGAAGGTCTGATTGATGAGAATGCTCTTCATTCAGTCAACCAGAAAAGGAAGAATAAAATATATATATATATATATATATATATATATATTTACAAGGATAAAAAAAATAATTTAATCATTGAAATTTACAATCTTATCATCAGTATGCTCAGAAGTTGAAGAACTAACTGTAAATAATATGCTATTGCTGCATCTCCCACTTTGCACTGTCTTTCGAACACACAGCAACCCCCCCCCCCCCCCAACAAAAAAAATATGATCATATACAACAACAATATCATAACCCATGTGGGTGAGGATGGATGTGAGATAGGCCTAACTTTTAGCAATAAATGCACAAATCAGCTGCTACTAGAATACCACAGAAAGATGGATTGGAGACTAACCCGACCTTTGACAATGAATGCACAAAGTAACAGCTCATAGAATACCACTGAAACCGTAGTCCCCTATAACATCACATTTTCTACTGAATAATGCCCTCAAATCAAAGCCAAACGGCATCAAAGTAGACAGATCCAAAAACCACTTTGATTTATGTGCACATATAAGTTTCGTAAAACCATTGATTTCAAGACTTCCTGAAGGATTTACTACTTCTACAAAGAAATCTCCTACGGTGTAAAAAGATTCTCATAAACAGCAATCCTAAAAAATTGAACAGAAGTAAAAAAAAAAAAAAAAAAATATTGTCTCTTGCTTCGAAATCCCACAATTTCCCATCCAACTGAACGATCATATATCAATCAAAAGGGCATCAAGATTGCAACTTTATATAGAAAAATCACAGAAAGCAAGTAATGAAAGAGGCACTGAAAAAGAATTAAAAGAAAAGCTATAATTAGAGAAGATTTTCTTACATGGGTTATTTGCCATGTTCACTGTACTCTTCAATTTACAGTAGGTTTTCAGTGAATGAACAAACTGGACCTGATGAAGAGAGAAGTTTGAGAAATGAGGTTTCTTGGTAATATATAAATTTGGGAGCCCCAAATTGACATTATTATACATAAAAGTTCCCATATGTTATTAACCTTTTATTTATGGAGATTAAAATCAAGAAGAGAAAGAAATTTCAGGTGATAATGAGGTACTGTATATGCTGCCTAGGAACACCACGGCTCCCATGCGGAATAGCTTTTGTGCGGAACATGCGGGACAAAAGCTCGTCCGTTAGATTAAAATTTTAGCGGTTAAGATTGATTAAAAAATGAACAGCTGTTCATTATTCAGAACAAATGTTTCTCAATGCCAAAAAAGTGTCCGCATGTGCAGAAAAATAGCTGTTTCGCATAGGAACCGAACTGGCATAGGACCAATGTCTTTTTGGTCATTTGAAAATTCCACAAACATCACTTGTATCAATATGTAATCTTCTCAGTTTAATCCATTTACAATTTCATTGTTAATTTGTTGAGAAAAAAATCATTGATAATTTGCATAATTCCTAATGAAGTTTTATTTACCCTTTTAAAGTAATTACTAGGAAATAACAGTGTTGCTCATTTATTAGCAAAATTGGTACGTGGTGTGGTGTGGTAAAGTAATAATTTAATTAGTAAAAATGATGTTTAGTAAGGGAAAGATTTTGAATACCATCAACATCTTGCTTATGAAAGGGGGGAGGGGAATTGGTGCTTATGTAGTCATTTTGTTGCTGGGATAGAAGTTCATCGAGTGTGAAGTGTATTATTCACCGATTCGACTAGGGTGTTGAACACCTCTTTCCCAGCACTTGCAGAATAGTGTAATAGCCATAGAATTTAGTGACTTGAGATCCAATGGCCAGAAAAGGCACTGAAATTAGATCCAGGAAAACCGGGCATAACACAAGATCAAAGAACAAAAAAACCCACTTCATCTTCTTCCTCCACGATCTAATCTCCTTTAATGGAAAATTAACCCATGATCCCTACAAATTCCACCTTCATCTTGCTCAATAACTATTACCCACGAAACGCAGCACATGATCACCACCAATAAACCATCTCAGAATTCTGAACTTATATAAAACGAAGTATGAACACTAATCTAAGACAAAAACTACAAAACCTAGAAAAATTTAAAACGATTTTCCAATACCATAATAGTTATTCTGGTTTTGATCCATAACTATGGAGGAAAATAAACAAGTTGTCCAAGTGTCCACTGACTATAAACATATTGTAGACATTAACAATAAAATCATAGAGAACAAATCTACCTACAAAAGCAGATTAGAGAGGCTTAAAATGTCTAGATTTTTTGGATTCACCGAGATAAAATTATAAAAAATATATGGGGATACGTGCAGGTTTTTTGTTGAACACTACAACATGGAGCACAAATCTATACTACTCTCCGGTGGACATAAACTGTCGATTACAGAAGCTGATGTTGAGCGAGTTTATGGGGTAAAAAATGAGGGGAGAAAATTGAATTTAGACTAACTACCTGATGCACAATGGGTAAAGGAATACTGTGAAAATAACAATAATGTAGAGATCAACAACAAAACTTACATGAATGAGAAAGTATGAAAGCTCTGTTGGAACAAGATGAAATAGAAGCTGAGGACAAATGGTGTGTCCTCTACATCTTGTTCGTAATAGCTATGTATTGCATTCTTAATAGTTGTAGTGGATACAGTTTACTGTTTTGAAATAGTATAATGATGGAGACTGTGTTGTATAAATTGTAAAATGTTAGGTAAATAGCTGTAATATTTGAAGATAATAGCTAGAAAACATGTAGATAATAACTATTGCATGAGGTGGTAAGTAGTAATGAAAACTATAATGGTAAGTTGCAGGATGTATACCTAATATGTTAGATGTTAGAAGAATTGAAGTTTTCAAATTTTAGGTAAATAACTGTAACCTATGTTTCATAAAACCATTGATTTCAATACATCCCAAAAATACTTGTTAAAATTTATAAATTCAAAAGAATGCCAGTGTAATATTTGATTTCATTAGACAAGAAGTTGTCCACTCTAAAACGTCTTTGAATAATATTGGACTTCGCCATCTGCATGTGCAACGTAATTTAACTTTTGATTGAGTCTATTCATATTGGGTCTCTTACAGTAGTGAAATCCGGCTTCTTATAACAAACATCACCATCAAAATGGTTGTTTTTTGATGACACACCAGGACATTCTTGATTATCTGTAAAAAATATTATCAACAAAAAACTAATAAATAGCACAGATAAATAAATCATAATTAACATACATAGCTATAAGACTAATAAATAATAGTTATTAGACATTCAATCTAATACAATTTTAAAATGGTATAATGAAGATTACACAACTAGTTCCATAAACATACCATAACAAAAGTGGAATTAACATAAAAAAAATATACTATCATGAATAAAATAATCCAATACATTCTTCACTGGTAAATCATTAAACCCAATTAATATATAGTCTTGTTCATAATTATTTTCTACATTAATGTTAAATAGCAAAAAAAAAACATCATAAACATACTAGTGATGATATATAATTACAATTATAAATACAAATTTACCGTGATTACATTATGACTATTTTGAATTGAATTTAAAACACTGTGATTTCGCACCGAAAACACTATAGAATCACGAAACTGGAGTGAATTAATTTTTAAGCAACTTGGTGAATGACAATAGTGATTTAGAACTATCGAAAATAAAATTCCGCATCGAAAGAAAAAAAAAAAGTGAAAAAGGGAAAAAAAATCGAAGAACAAATAAGAGGATAATGGATTTTAGGTTTTTTTTTTTTGGTATAATGAATCTTCAAAATAGGGACAATGAACGTCTTGATAGACATGATGCCAAGATAGACATATTTGAGCGAGATTTCAGGAAGAATATCACTATTGTCGGGGAGATTTTGGTGGAAATCGAGCAAAACAGGGGACTGGGCGGGAACAGGAGTGGTTTAAACTGCTTGATCCAGTGTGGCGCTATAGAACACAACAGACTGCTTGATGGCCACTAGATCTAAAAGGCGCAGATCTAACAACCATCAAGTAGTGCTGAACCTGCTGAAGCCAAATGCATTATTCACTTGTATCTTATCACTCTAAATCTTCTGTAAGATTTTATTTAATATTCTTAATTATGACTTTTTAAATATTATAACTTTTTTTTAGCCTCATAAGAGGAGGAGGTGGACGCTTTAAGAAGGGAAAATTATTTGGCTCCATGTAGGGGGAGGGTGTCGAACCCGCGACCTCACGGTCGTGGGCAGAGGCCAGCCCTACTGGGCTGTGGCACTCTTGACTGAATATTATAACTTAAGATAGCATATCCTCTATATATATATATATATATATTAAAATTGTTAATATTTTGGTGTTTTGATATCTACTTTCCAATAATACCCGTAAATATTTATGGGTGATATGTTTTAATTCTAATTCGAAAATGTTGAAAAGTAATTAAAATTGAACTATATTAGGCATGTTATAAACATAATAGAATTGTATTAGAACATACATTCTAAAAATAATTTCTTTGATTTAATAAGTCAACTTATAAAAGGAAAATGATTACTAAAATCAATTTCTTCTATATAATAAAGGAAAAATATTTTGTTTGATAAAGTTACAATAAATACGATATATTAAAAAATTATGATTGTATTAGAAAATTATACTTTTTATTTAAAATAAGAACATTATAAATATATTAAAAATGCAAAAATAGTTTTAAAAAAGGGGTAACTATTCTTCAAAAAAAAACTTTTAAACAAAATTGAAGAAAATAAAGAGTGAATCGCCTATTTTGGACTTAAACTATTTTTGTTTTTTGGGATTTAGACTTAAACTTTATTTTCGACTCTTACTTGACTTAAATAATTTATGGTTGTCCCGATATAGAAAAAATTCAAAATTACGACAAAAAAGGATCACGTGACTGAAACGTGCTGTTTTAGTTGGGAGTAATAATATTCGCACACGAAAAATACGAATCCTTAGATTTTTTTTTTTTAATAAAACAGCACACAAAACGAAATTTAAAGCCCCCTCCTACGAGTCAGAATCAAAGGCCATATTACCCGACCCAAAAAACTCAAACCCGACTTGACCCGATCCATCTCTACCTTCTCCTCCCACCATCTTCATCTTCTTCACCGTAACCATTATCACCACAGTAGTAGCAGCAGTAGCAGTGGCTTCTTTATTAGTTGAACTCCAGAATGTTTAATTAGTTTTGGAAGTAAACAACCCCCTTTTAATTATTGGCACTAAAGTGGTTGAAGAACTTACACTGCTAGTAAGCTTGTACAGAGAAAAATGGATTCTTGATTTCTGAACTACTGTTGCAAACAAAATCAAAATTGAAGCCATACTACTTGCAATCAAAATCAAAATCATGTTCTTTGGAGAAAAAAGAAAAAGCACCCTCAGTTTTTTTTTTTTTTTTTTTTACTTTTGTTACTTTATTGAATATTGTGGAAAAATATACAAGGAGAGGAGAATACTTCAAAAGAAGGTGGAAACAAATCCACTACTACATCAGACGATTCTTTGTAGTCAATTAGAAACCCCAAAAGGTAATCAAACATCAGTATAAAATTAACGTCTCTTAAAAGGCTTGTATTTAGTCTACATATGGTGTTTAGAAGGGGTCGTTTTTACTTTCTTTTTACTCTTACGCGAACGGACAGGCGTAAAATCTTCATAATCATCTTCTTGCTGAAAATCCGCAGCTTCAATTGATCCTGTGTCCGGGGCCTCAACATTTTCTAGTTCAATACTATGGTCTTGCTCAATTGGCACACTAGGTGCAATGTCTGGGGTTGAATCAGAATCAAATGTACCAATCTTATGATCTGGCGATAGGACCCTACTTCTTAATAAATGACTATTGTAGATATTACACGCATAAATGTGAGGGTTTTGCATGGGCTTGGCCCAGTTTCTCCAGTTCAGTCATAACATGGCACCCGGAAAAGTGGGACAAACATTTTTGTTCATAACGGAAGTCCCACTGTCTCAGGGTCCATAACTGAGTGGGACTTCCGTTATGGTCCCCGACAAAAAAATACCCTACGAAAACCCTAACTTTTGTCCGTGACTTTGAGGACGGAATTGCCACTTCCGTCCTCAACTTCCAGCCAATTTGCAGCGTGTAGTCACTTCTCACTTTTGTTTTTTTTACCCAAAAAAAATTTCTGAACGGTTTTGGCAATTTCGTGCGCATTTTTGACCGGTTTTCAAAGACTTGTCCAATAAGAAAATTAATTTTACAATTTCCAAACACATCTATAAATACCCCTCCAAACCTCTCCACAACATACAACCTTCTCAAACCCTTAAAAACCCTATCCTCCGTATTACTAGCTTTGAAAATGAATAGCGAAATGAATCCCGGCCTAGAAGAGTATTTCAGATACCAATTTAGAATTGCGGTCGGAAATCAAACCGATGGAAAAATGGTAGTATTGTATTTAGTAATGAGTAATGTTTTATTGTATGAAATTTGTTTAGCTATCTAACTCATAATTTTGGATTTGTAGCGTCTTCCATCGAAGTACACAAGTTGGTTGGAGCAAACTGGTCTCGGGTTAGCTAGTTGTGTGTACCTGAAGGATGACCATGGGAAACAATGGTGCGTCTATGTAACCAAAATAGATGACACCTACTACCTAGACGGAGGATTGCAACAATTTTTGCGTGACAACAATCTTCGTCCCACAAATAAAGTTCATTTTATACCATCTCCAGGGAATCTATTAGATATTTATGTTAAGGGAGGGCCCGGGATAGGTTACCTGAAGGGCGAATTATCGTATCCCTCAGACGGGGCATTTTTCCGGCAGAGTTTTCGAATAGACATTTACAAAACATATTCGGGACTTTCCAAACCGGTACGTTAAGTAATATTAAAATTTTAGTAATAAAATCGTTCATTTTACATTTATGTGTTGTAATGTTGTTTCCCGTGTACAGTGGATATGTCCGCATTACATGCAATGGCGTGTTAGAATGCAGCTTGGAATCCCCGAAGTACTACACATGCGCAACCTTCACGGTAACAAATTGACACTGCAAGTGACTAGAGACGAAGGCTGCGACTGTTACTATTTTTTGGGGTGGGATGAGTTTGTTGTGTTTTCTAGATTACACCCGGGTGACCATGTAAAAATTCATCCAGCCCCTTACGATATCCTTGATTACAGGGCCGGGAATGATGATTTTTTCGATTTATTACGTCAACTTTAATAATATGTAATTGAAATGTAAGATGTTCGATGAAATTGAATGGAAAAAATCGAGCACATTCACAACAATTTTATAAATTCTAAACTATTACAATTCGGAGAATTTAAATACAATTACTGTGGAGGGGGTGGGGGTGGTTGCTGAAGATGTGCTAACATGGCCGCACTTCTTTTCCCTTTGAGTGCCCCTGTTCTCTGTGTCCATAGGCATTTGGTATCTCCGCCTTCGAGGTCGACCCACCTGCGTAGCTTTCATGTTAGGTGGGTGATATGTCAAATCAAAAGGGGGGGGGGGATCTCCAATGAATGGGATCAGGTACAGGATATAAAATAGATTTGTAAGTATTCCTATAATGTTCGAGAGAATAGACAGGATGGATGAATCGAGAAGCATCCTGCATTATCGATTTGGACACGGCAATGACATGGGAGCATGGAACTGAATAAGCGGCCCACTTATCACAGCTACACCCACGAACTGATAAGTTGACCGAGTACGTTTTTCCACCTTGGCCCGGTCCTCTATGTCGGGACATGACCATATAGATACCTTGGTCCATGTGGTGTCGGTTTACAAGAAGAGTTGATGCCTTTTGTTCGTACGCGAAATACTGCTCTCATATCCTCTTAGGGAAAGGCGTTTTACAACCATTTGCGTCTTGCCGGTGTTTGTCAAAATAATGTACAAGTTTAAAAAATATCATCTCCACGAGCGCTTTCAAAGGCAGCGCTCTAGACTGCTTTAGAACGCTATTAAGCACCTCTGACATGTTTGTAGTCATGCAACCGAAACGCATTCCCCCGTCGTATGCCAAAGTCCACAACTCTTTGGGTTGCTGCATTAACCAGTTAAACATATCCTCATCTTTTTGTTTTATACGCTCTAGATAAAAATCGCACTTAACCTTTTTCGGTTGGCTTGCAGCAATCCACACATAATCTTTTAATTCTTTGTTTTTTGCATTAGTGTGGAAATTGGACTGTAATGCCTAAAGGCGATGATCGGTGCACTGCGCTTTTGGGGGTTGCCATCCGGGGAGGGTTGCCACGGCACTAAGAATGCCGGCATGACGATCGCTGATAAGACACACTTGAAGGTCTTTGACAACATGTTCCCTCAAGTGCCTAAGGAACCACGTCCAAGTCAAAGATGATTCTGAATCGACCAACGCAAAAGCAAGGGGTAAAATTTGGTTGTTAGCATCCGAGTGCTTGCAACCGGGAGAGTCCCTTTATAATTCCCCCCTAAGGTGTGTCCCATCAAGCTGAAATTATGGGCCGGCACCACGGGTAACCGTCAACCAACGGTTTAAAAGTCCGGAACAATGACTCGAACACCTTGGGCCCATTATCGATTTCTCGAGGGTGGTAGAGAAATTTGACTATCATACCCGGGTTTGAATCATTTAGTGCCCGGATATAATGCGGCAGTACCTGAAAAGTTGATTGCCAAGTACCAAAAAGTGTTTCTATAGCATTTATGCGGGCATACCAAGCTTTTCTATAGGTACAAGTCAAATTCATATCGAGTGGTACAAGCGACTCTAATCAATTTAACGGATATTTCAGGGATCAGCCCCGAACAAGGTGTAGAATTTTTACCCCGATGTAGGCTGGAGGACATGTTGCGTTTTTGTTCCGGTCCATCAAGCGGTAGTGGTCCCTGGTTAAGCTTTGTAACCTTCCACATTCCATCCACCCTGCTATGATTTATGCGAACGTACCAACTGCATCGGGCAATTTCGGTTGAATTTCTACACACCCCGCTGAACCATTGTTTGTTGCTCCTCTCTCTTTTCCATTCCCTTAATGCCACCTTGTCATGCCACACGTTCACAGCCAACATTGCCTCGCGTTTATCCTTGAATTGCATCCCCAAGCATATTTCGGGAATATTGGGATTCCATGTTTTAATTTTTTTGTCCACCGTATGTGATTCCAGTGCTCGGTTCCATGGAACCCATATCATTCCAACGAGCAAAATTTGCATAGTTACTGCAGATCGATGGAACATTCCATTCTGGAATGGCCGCAGCAGTAGTAGAGGGAGTCGGTTCAGGCTCTTGTACCGCCTCTTCAGTCATTAGTCCACCGGTTTGTTGTTGGATTTCGGGGTTGGCATCTTCCGCTACCCCCTCTGCGTCTTCCTCGACCCCGTCGTCCTCGTGGTCTCCGGCACTATCGTCGGCGAAGTCGTCTTCGTTTCCGGAACGCCGTCAATGTCGGATATTGGACCCAAAGAATCCATGACCGAATTATCGGTACAGGGTTCATAAGTAGACGGTGGAGGCATATTTGGTAATGGATTTGGCTCTGAAAAAAAATGGTTCCGGAACAAAATGTGGCTCCGGTGCAAAGTGTGTTGTCGGTATTACAAAGCTATCTGCATGTCTCTGCACAGGTTCCAACAGGGCACCAACATGAATCCCTTGGAGTTTGAAATCCGTTTGGATTCGCCACAAACTGTCTAAACCTTCTTCCTCGTTAATGTTTACAACATCGTACGCCACCATGTTGAACGTCGGCATAAAGAATGGACGGATCATTATTAGCCGAACATTGACGATGAAAGCTCGACTCTCTGCGGCGACATATTCTATGGCAAAGTTGTCTGAATGAAATCCTTTGTATAACTTCAAAACTTTTTTCGCTAGGCTCGGCGAAACGGGGGTAACCCCCATTTTCGTAAACTATATTGTGGTCGAAATGTAAATACAATCTCATTGGACATTCGAGTGCCATTTTTAAGCAAAACGAAATAAGGGGTTGAGGAAATATGAGGGTGTTTAGACCAAATAATTTGGAAAATGGTGTTTGGAGTACGAAAAATGGATGGGAGGGTATTCAATTTTATAGAGAATTTTGCAGCAAATGGGCAAAGCCATTGCCGGTTGAGAACGGAAGTGGGACTTCAGTCTGCGGGAGACTGAAGTCCCACTCCGTTCTCAACCGGCACTGATTTTTCCAAAAATTGTACATTGGGTCCCCCGCGCATTTTGAGGACGGAATTGACACTTCCGTCCTCAAATTTCAGGCTATTGTCACTTCTCACTTTTGCTTTATTGCCCGAAAATCCCAAACGGTTTCTTGCACTTTCGTTCGCATTACTGACCAATTTTAGGAGACCTGTCCAATTCGAAATCTTAATTTTAGAATTTCATACTAAATCTATAGCTAACACCTCAAAAACCTCTCCCCTTGTCCTACTAATTTTTTCCATACGTGTTCATATTATAATTATTAGTTTCAATGTTTTTTAAATATTGCTCATTTCGGAACTTTCAAAAATCAAAAAACTGACAATTCCATTAACTTCATACAAATAAATTTACATCGAACATTAAAAAATACAAAGTACCGGTTAGTCAAACCCTAATTATTTTGAAACTTAGGCTCAATCATTTTCCAAGTCCTACTGTTGCTGGACGATGCATCCGACATCGGGTATTCAGGGGGAGCCTCCACAGTTACCTCTTCAGGAGATGTTGAACATTGTCCAGCTTCGTCCACAAATCCTCTTCCTTCATGCCCAAAAATATGGCAGAGAAGGATAAATAAAAATTCGCCACTTCTTCTGTACCGATTGGCCCTTGGATTAGCCTAAATTAGAGTTATATAAAAAAAACATTTAGTTATGTAAATATATAGTTAATACAGTGTGCCTTAATTACACGCAACTTACCGCAGACGTATTACGCCCACCCGGGCCTCGGCACCGTCCCAAGTCAACAATGTTCGTCCCTTCAGTCGTACTTGAACCATGATTTGTGGGTGGCGCTTGAAATCCCAAAACCGCCTACGCAGCTTTTGCTGAAAGCTCGCGTCGATCATCGCAATCGTGAATTGTCCCCCCGGTCACGGAATTAATTCCGTAAACAATTTCATTGTAGCAATCAGACCAACGTTTTTCTCGAGGGTAACCCTGTAGACTGAAATCATAACATATTTCTATTAAAACCTCCTCGTATTCGACTGGCCATTCTCTAGTAAAATCAACATCCCTGAATTTTTTACGCATTTCTTTTTGCATAAATTCGGGAAAGTTGGCCATTACGGAAGATACGGTTTTTGTAAAATTAACAAATAATATCAAAGATAGTATTACGGAGGATAGGGTTTTTAAGGGTTTGAGAATTGTGGAGAGGTTTGAGAATTGTGGAGAGGTTTGGAGGGGTATTTATAGATGTGGTGGGAAATTGTAAAAATTTCTCCCGAAATGGACAAGTCTCTGAAAACCGGTCACAAATGCGCACGAAATTGCAAAAACCGTTCGGAAATTATTTTTTTGGGTCAAAAAAGCAAAAGTGAGAAGTGACTACACGCTGCAAATTGGCTGAAGGTTGAGGACGGAAGTGGGAATTCCGTCCTCAAAGTCACGGACAAAAGTTAGGGTTTGCGTAGGGTATTTTTTGTCAGGACCATAATGGAAGTCCCACTTCCGTCCCGGGGTCATAACGGAAGTGGGACTTCCATTCTGGCCACGTGGCAACGCGCGTGGGAAAAGCTGCCACGTCAGCCAGAACGGAAGTCCCACTTCCGTTATGGCCCCGGGACGGAAGTAGGACTTCCGTTATGGACAAAAATGTTTGTCCCACTTTTCCGGGTGCCATGTTCTCACTGAACTGGAGAAACTGGGCCAAGCCCATGCAAAGCCCTAAATGTGATGGGACGGTGGAAAAATTCCATCTCCATGAGAATGTTGGTCCTGCAATGTTAGATCTGATATATACCACTGGCGAGTCATGGCCTTCTGGTTTAGGCCCAACTGCCTGGTCAGGCCCAAATTCAGTCGCCTCTCCAGGCCCTTCAGCTTTAGGCCCATATTCATCAGCTGCCTGATCTCCAGCTTCAGTCTCCTGCTCTTCAGGCCAAACGTCAATCGCAGATTCCTCCATCATAGTCGTAGTATCATTGACAGGATCACAACGATCCGTGATGTGTTGATGAGGATCCGGCGAGATCTTTTCCAGCACGGAAGTAAACCCCACCTCCAGCGCTGCCGCATCTTGCTGCTGGCTTACAACCGTCGTGTGATCGGCCACCTCCGCCACCACCGGTGCAATCGCCGTGTGAGCGGCTACCACCGACAACCGCTCCTCTATAGGCAAAGCTTTATCATGTGACAATGATCCAATCTCCAAAGCCGTAGGATTTGGAGACGTAACCAACTGTCCCGATTTGAGGATTTTTTATGCCACTGGTGCCATATTCTTGGCTTCACCAGAAACTTTGTTTTTTTGAGGCGCCTTTGACAGTGCGGGAGGAACCATGCCTGTAGAACAACCCTCCCCCGCCATGACCAATCTTCCAGCACTTGGTGGAATATTCCAGCAAATTTTCATAAACAATGCTTTGCCAAAACCCTTTTCCTGATCTTGTATGAGATATTCATACCCGCTTCCTGATATCCTTCAATAAGTCGACTTCCATACATACCCTAGCCACGCTAGGGCGTGAGGCTTGGGCCGTTGGAGCGTAAAAAACAAGCGGTTTACCAACTGCTGATGCCAAAGAGAAGATGACCGATTTGTTGTAGAGGTGGATGGGTAGTCCTTCTAATCTGATCCAAACTGGCACAATCGAGGGTTCCACTTTCGTATCAAAATCATATTGTCATTTAAAAACTCTCATATGTGACAAAATCATTTCTCGACAAGGGGAGCTCAACGGGAGAACTTGCCGATCAGAGCAAGCTTCCGTGGAGCCTCGAGAATCGATAGTTTATCCTTGTCAATAGTAAGGGACGGTTCACCTTTGAAAATTCCCAGCGATTTCGTGGATACCGCCATGGATGTTGATGTAGGTTTCACAAGATCTGCAAATGATTTTTTTGGCCACACCTCCCCGCCAGTGATGGATCCAGAAATATAATTCACTGGTGTCATTTAATATACACAACAATTCACTGGGATTATTTATACATTTATTATCTAAATAAAATAAAATATATCATATATAATTAAAAGAACTGTGACTAGATCCGTCATTGCTCCCCACTAAAGGGCGGCGCCGCCGGGACAGCCACCATCGGAGTCATTAGGGACTGCTCAAAGTTGGGAGCATTTGTTTATATCTACAATTATATAGTATAAGCACCCTCAGTTCAATTTTATTCAGAAAACCATAAAGAACAAGAAAGAATCGAAGAAACCAATGGTGGGTTTATTGTAACAGCGGAGCTATCAAAGAGAAAATGAATTTCTTTTTACTAATGTTCGTTTTTACCAGAAAGATTCAATCTTTATTTGATTAGAATTGGAAAAAGGGTGCCAATTATGAGTTCAAATTCAGCTAAAGGAGAAGGGGGAGGAGGCATGGAAAATGAGTCGGGTTAGATTTGGTTGGGTTGGATCGATTATTTATTTATTCAATAATGATTGTTGGATCAAATAAGGATCAAATCGTATAAAATAAAAATGATTGTTAGAATTTAATGTGACTTTATGCCTTCTTTATTTAAATTTGATCCCAGATTTTTTATACAATAATCACTATCCTTATTTATTTTGTTGTTAAAAAGGTATATTGGTCTTTTAAAATTTCAGGCCAAATATAAAAATAAAATTTTCGGAATCTATCAATTTGTCTATATCGGGGCAACCGTAAATTGTTTAAGTCTAGTAAGAGTCGAAAACAAAGTTTAGTTTTAAAACCCGAAAAACAAAAATAATTTAAATCCAAAATAGGCAATTCACTAGAAAATAAATCATAAGGAAAGATTTATTGTTTATGCCACCGAAAAAGAAATTTAAAAAAAAAAAATTCATCATTTAATATAAAATATATCTCGTAAATCACATATTATATAAATAAAGGAATGAGAAAATATAACTTTAAAGAGCATGTGGTAACATGGAAAGATTCTCCTACGGGAGATTTCAGGAATTATTAGCCAAATTTGTCCCCAAAGAAGTTGCGCTTAGCCAGTTTCATCCTTTATCTTTTTTTTTTAACTTTTCACATCCCCAAATTTTTAACTTTTCACATCCTCAATGTATTTTCAAACAGCCACTTTCATCCCCAATATATTTTCAAATAGCCACTTTAAAAAGGATGAAAGTGGCTGTTTGAAAATACATTGGGGATGTGAAAAGTTAAAAAAAAAGATAAAGGATGAAACTGGCTAAGCGCAACTTCTTTGGGGACAAAAATGGCTAATAATTCGAGATTTCAGTAACAAAGCAGTGTATAGAAATTTTAATCTCAAGCCTCTCAGTTTGATACAGTAGCCATTGATTGAAATTTTGTTTGGAATGTGAAGTGTAATTAGAGAATTAGGCATTTTAATTTGGTTGTGTAAACATAATAAATAGGCTTCCTTTTTTTTTTTTTTTTTACGCCCGTTGGGCGATTTTGCCCCCGAGGGGGAGAGAGCGGAGAGCATGGTTGTTAAAAACGCGAGTCAACACGTAGAAACGTACGTTTCTACGGAGGCAAAACGTGTTGAATCGTGAGTAGAATCGTAATCTGGTAGAAACGGGATCGGTAGAAACGTTGACTCGTATCGTAAAAACATAGAATCGATTCTACGTTTCTACCGTTTCTACCGATTTTACAAAAAAAGCTCTTTTCTTGACTGAATTGACCTCCAAACTTCGTCTTGTCCAGGTCTATTTTTGTCATTACCTTCATAATCATCTTCTTTTTCTGATGATGATGATAAAATGGCCACAAGTTCCTCAGATGAAGCAATCTTTTTCATGGGATGGAAACCATTTTGTGCTAACCATTTCTTTGAGGACATATCAGCTGAAAGGGTTCTTCTCAAAGAAGCTTCCTTGTTTCTCATCATCTCACAATTATCTGATCCAAGAATCGACACTATGCCTTGCTTTTGATGATCCTTTGTTGAAACTGACATCTTCAAAGATCACAATGATTTTTCTTTTTTCTCTGCAAGAAAATAAAAAATTAAACCATTATTACCAAACAAATTTGTGAATCTTCAAAAACTTGTGAAACTATGTTTAATGATTTTTTTTTCCATATGTTTAGATCATATGATATGATTTATATGTTAATTATTGTTATATATATAAAATATATATATATATATTAATTTCTCAATATGATTTTACGATTTTTTTACGATTCACGAGTTTACGATTTTTCACCCCTCCACTGAATCTACGTAAAATCGCGAGTTTAACAACCTTAGCGGAGAGTACCCTAGATAGGGAGAGGGGAGGGAATTTAGCCTCATAAGGAGGATAAATTATTTGCCCCACTTGGGGAGATATGGGAATCGAACACGGGACCTCAGGCCCGTGTTCGGGTAGCCTTACCACCATAGCCGGACGCAAGAGTCGAAATTTAGTGGTGCAAATCGAAATCTGATGGTGCAAATCTGGGGGCGAAACTGATAAAATTCTTGGAGGGGCAATAAAAAGGGCTAAAAAAAAATTCTGGTGGTGCAATTGCACCACTTTGCCGTACATAGATCCGCCTATGCTTACCATATGGGCTACCCTGATTCCCATTAATAAATAGGCTTCCTGCTGTCATCTTTTTACATCAGAGCAGGGACGAAAGCATGGGTTTGCTCCAAAACACTGATATGGTGAGTTTAAATTTATTGGATTGATTAAAGAAGGGGTTTTGCCTTAAAAACTAAATCAAGAAAAATAAATATATCTTGGAACATTCTTTTTCTTTATGGATGTTTTGGTTTCCAACCTCAATAGCGATTTATCTTATAAAGAACTGTATTACTGAAGCAGTGAAGTTGCATATTTTCCGCCCTATTACTAACTCTTTGAACATTAAAAATAAATAAAGAAATAAAACCCTTTGAACATTAAATCCCTTGCACAAATAGGATGAACCCCAAGACCACTCCAGGTTGAATTGCGATGGATTTTTCATTGATAATTTAAGAAGGGTTTCTATTCATAATTCAATAAGCGCTGAAAAGAGTAGTGTGTAGGAACTCCAAAGGAAAATGGTTCCTTGGTTATATGAGAACTTAGGAATAACAATAAATTTAGTTGTTGAACTGTGGGCTTTATGGAATGGTTTACTCATTGCTAAATCTCATTGTTTCCATTCGCTTAATATTGAGATCAATGTTGTTAAAATCCCGATTTAAATCGTAAAATCTACGATTTTACGATTCTACGGAAGGAAAACGATTTGAATCGGAAGTAAAATCGAAATCTGGTAGAATCGGAGTAGAATCGTAGAATCGGAGCGTAAAATCGTAAAATCGTACGATTTTACGATTTTACCGATTCCACAAATTTGCTATTTCCAGGCGGATTTCGGCTATTTCCAGACGGAAATTTGCTATTTTCAGTCGGATTTCAACTATTTCATGGATTTAAAAAAATTTGTGAAATTATGTTTTATGGATTTTCGCATATTGTTAAACCATATGAAATGATTTATATGTTAATTATTATTATTTATATATAAAATATATATTTTATTTTTTAGGTAAAATCTACGATTCTACGTAAAATCCCGATTTTACGATTTTCTACCCCTCCACCGATTCTACGTAGAATCCCAATTTTAACAACCTTGATTGAGATTAATGTTCTTTTCGATGTTAATCCTTATTCACTCAAACATTGGTGAATCCCACTTCCACATCGGTAATAAAATAAGTGTTTCTCACATGTTTAGGCTTAGTACATTGTACTACAGTAAAACCTCTATACAATAATACTATATATAAGAATAACTTCCTTATAGTAAAAAAAAATTATTGTCCCAACTCGAAACCAATTATAAATAAAAATAAAGTTAAGATGATATAAAATACTTATCTAAAGTTGTCTGTGACAATGCTACCATTTGTATATGTATAATAAAAAGAAAACAAACGAAAAAATATTTTGAAGATACAATATACATGAGTGAATATTTAAATGCATACATGATGTACATACATTTTTTTTTATTTTTTTTACATTTCCAAGATATTGTACGTATATGAATGAATCTTCTAAATCTAATATATACGCAATGTACATTCATGGTGTATGTACATTTGTTTTAAACTCATAAATCTTATATATCTTTTAAATTCATGTTTTAAAAATATGAAGGGACACATTTTGAAGTGTCGTAAAATGTATATTAGTTATTTTATTAAAATTATAATTTTTATATATAAACCTCTACTGTTTTAAACAAAACAAATTTATACTAATCTTTCATAAATAAAATACCTACCAACGTGCGATGCACGTTCTCTCTAATTAGTATAAATAAAAAAAATTAATAATCAAAGTATCGTGAGTGCTACAAAGGATCAGAATCGATAAATGGTATTGCCAAAAAAAAAAAAATAATAAATAAATAAATTCATAAGCAATTGATTTGGTATTCTGCATAACTTTGTGTTCTATTTTACTCCCAATGAATTACTTTGCCTTCTTTTTCTCCCTTTTTTTTGGGCTTGTACAACTATAGAGATGAATTATTATACACCTCACGAATAGAAGAAACCAAATATAAGAGTTTAGAAAGTTAATACTCAATTTTCAGTGGAAATGGATTCTACAAGTTCAAAGGTTTTGAAACTCAGCCCGAACATCAATCCGGAAAAGTTACTGAGTCATGGGTTAGTAGGTAGACCGTCATGGACCCCGATAACATCATAAATATTAAAAAAGATCCTACAAAAACGCATACATGGTGGATTAGTCATGCGACAAGTAAGAGATAACACATAAACAGGGCAAGAAACAGTCTGGCAGGACCCCAGTTTGATGCAATGCAATACTTGCAAATTGAACTTATCCTTTCAACCTCAAACACAATATATAACATACTAAAACTGATAAGAACTCTGCTAGGTCATGCAAAAAAACCATAAAAGAAGAAAAGGAATCTCACAATCTCCAACCAGGGAGTAGTTTGCCATCTCCAACTTTAAATTCGATAAACTACAGTCTTAACCAACAATTACCAATCAGTCAAGTACTTGAGGTAATAAAACAGAACAAATTTTTTACATTTTACAGCAATAAAACAGAGGAGGAAACAAAACCTACCAGCATTGACATAATTAAACAACATGATGCCTTTATGACCATGCAGCAAGAAAGGATGAAGATACAATGCTGGAAGGCAGTGATATACATAAAGCATAAATTATGCCCTCCTTTTACTAAGACGCCAAGAGTTAGGCTCATGATATCTGTCATAAAGTGGTTCAACGCGTTCTTGTCTCTTGCGCTTGCTCATTTTTGTGGGATCTGACACCTTGAAAAACCTAGGAGCTAGTTCAACAAGCCACTTGGGATCTATGACCGTAACCTCACGCATATATTCCTTTGTAGTCATCACCAGCTCGTGGTAAATAACCCAGTCTGGTTGTCTTTGAAAAAGAGCACTGCTGGGATGAATATAAACAGGCTGGTTCTCTACCAGGGTTCTGTAACCTTCTTGTGGATCTTTTCTGGCTGCATGGAAAAAGAATCCAGCAGTTATGGCCTTCCTTATCTTCGTGAAATTCTTCCCAGCACCCACAACGTCTAATTTGTACCTGTACAAGTAGCAGATGTTTAGAGAATGTAGAAGAGAAATTGAGAATCAGCTGATTGTAATCCATTCGACAGAAAATCTCCTCAACTATAAGCATGGAAAAAAAGGTTCTGAGCATATGTGAAACAAACGTTCAGCACAAAATAAGTAAATGTTTGATTATGAAACCTTTGAAATATGTTCTTGTTAACATCTATAAGGCATGGGAGAACCAAGAGGAAGGCAGGCATAGAACACGAAGGACAAGCAAACGCCCATCAACTTAAGTTATTGCAATATAGGAACAACAACTAATATATTGAAAGAGGAAAAGTATAATCAGAAAGCAAATGTAAATGAAGACATACTTATCCATAATGGAGAGAAGTTGCTTCCTCACATCCTGTGCCCTTCTTAGAGATCGTGACTGAACAAAGTTCTCAAAACACCAGGGCCCAGAAAAGTTTTTGGCCTTCCAGGCTTCATATACAGCCAGTAAGGTCAAATGATCACCCTCAGGTTGGAAAAACTTAGCCCTTTTCTGATCTGCTTGAGCTTGTTTTTCCCTTGGCCGATAGAAAATATTTCCAGTTTGAATCATTGCAATGATTGTCAGAATCTCATCGCTACAACCAAGATCTACACTAGCCAGAAGCATCTTGGATAAAGGAGGCTCAAGAGGAAATTCAGCCATCTTCCGACCCAACTTGGTGAGAAGACCTTCTTCATCCAAAGCACCAAGACTGTAAAGCTGTTCCATGGCAGATATGAGAGCTTGAGGGGCAGGTGGATCCATAAAATCAAAAGACAAAAGATCATTAATGCCCATAGCTTTCATGTTAAGTGTAGTGGTCCCAAGATTTATCCTTTGAATTTCTGGAATTGATGTGGGTGGCATTTCATTATGGAAAGCACTTTCAGTGTATAGGCGATAACACTTCCCTGGTCCTGTACGTCCAGCACGCCCTGCTCTCTGTTTGGCCGAGGCTTGTGAAATGGGTGTAATCACCAAGGAGTCAAGTCCCTGTTTTGGATTGTAGACATTTTGCTTAGCAAACCCAGGATCAATAACATAAAATATCCCATCAATAGTCAACGAAGCTTCAGCAATGTTTGTTGCAACAACAACTTTCCTCTTTCCCGGAGGAGCTGGATCAAAAATCCTGGATTGCATTTCGCTAGGAAGGGCACTGTATACAGGTAGGATAATCAATTCCGGAACATTTTTACCTAAACCTTTCATCCTCTCGTAAAGGCATTGACATGCATAATCAATCTCCTCCTGACCAGTTAAGAAGACGAGAATATCACCTTCAGGTTCTGTTAGATGGATTTGCATTACTGTGATCAAAGAAGCATCAAGATAGTCACTTTCTGGCTGCTTGGTATAAAGTATCTCTACAGGAAAAGTTCTTCCAGGAATGGTGAAGATGTTACAGTTGAAGAAGTAGCCAGAGAATTTCTCAGCATCCAATGTAGCAGATGTAACAATAAGACGGAGATCAGGTCTCCGCTGCACGAGTTGCTTGAGCAGTCCAAAGAGCACATCAGTATGGATGGTCCTCTCATGAGCCTCATCAAGCATGATCACAGAATACTGAGACAAATTTTCATCAATAAGTATCTCCCTCAGAAGCATACCATCAGTCATATACTTTATCACAGTTTCAGGCCCCGTACAATCCTCAAAACGAATGGCATAGCCAACCTCCTCCCCTAAACGACAACCAAACTCTTCAGCAACCCTCTTAGCCACAGACATAGCAGCCACCCTACGAGGCTGAGTGCATCCAATCTTGCCCTTGGTAGTGTAACCAGCCTCGGCCAAATATTGAGTCACTTGTGTTGTTTTGCCTGAACCAGTTTCACCAATGACAACAAGAACTTGATTATCATGGACGGCCTGAACTAACTCCTTCTTCAATTTATAAATGGGCAAGCTCCGTCTCTGATCCTGAATAGAAAGCTTGGATCTTTGTCCAAAAGTCATGGCCTTTCCATAAGCGTCCTTTTTCCATTCTGGCATGTCATATGCTGACAATCCAACCCCCCTCAGCTCCTGAGCCAAATGCCTCTCACCTGTCTCAGGCATTGGATCTTCCCAAGGACGATTTAGATCCTTCGGAATGGAATCAAGCATTGTCCTCTGCTGTTGATCCCTTACTTCCCTCCTCTCTTTTATCAAAGCAGACTGAAGAGCAGCTGCACGACTCAATGAACCCTCAGGATTCTTAAAAATCTTGACGGGAGACATATCTATTGAGTAACGACCCTGGCCCCGCAAAAAATCCGGTTCATCTTCATTCAACTCGATCTCAAGCTCTTCCTCACCACCCTCCTCCTGATACAACATCCCATCACCATCTTCATCATACATGGGATACTCTTTGACAGACAATACGCCAGAAGCAATAAGCTGCTTTGCCTCCCATCTCTCAGGAGAGCTCATCCTCTTCAGTGGCCTCCTCGACGGCACATTATCATCTTCCTCAGTAATTCTTATCCCTGAAAGTCCTGTCCTAGTTGCAGGCCCCACATTACTATCTGGATTTGTTCTCAGTCCGCTATCCTCCACGTTCTTCTTTAAAGGAAGCAGATCCTTACCAGTATGCTGATCAACATCCTTCATGGACAAACTCAGCTTCTGCCCAGTCATTGAAATCACCTTCACATACACCTCTTGATCCCTTTTGATAACTTCCTTTGCATTTGCTATCCTCCTAGTAGCCATTTGCGAAACGTGTACCAATCCCTCCTTCCCCCTCAACTCAGTCAGTTGCACAAAACAACCCACATCCATCACCCTCGAGACCCTCCCCTTGTACACCTGATACAACTCCGGTTCATTCGGTCGATTCTTATCATTCTTCCTCTCCCTCCTCTCATCATTCTCCCCATCTTCATCATCATACCTTTTCTCATCTCTACTTCCCCTGTGTCGCCCTCTATAGTCATCATCATAACCATCTCCCCTCTCCCTCTCCCTTCCCCTCTCCCTCTCCCTCTCTCTTCCCCTCTCCCTATCTTTCCCTCCATCTCTATCTCTATCTCTATCTCGAGGCTGGTTTCTATCCCGCCCTCTGTCCCTCCTACCTGTGTATCTATCTTCATCTTGTTCCTCCCTCGTTTGTTGTTTACTCTTAGCTTCCAATTCAATCTCTCTTTCCAATTCCTTCACCCTCTCCTTACCATCAGCAATCTTCAAAGCCGAAAACCCGGAATCTTTACCATCCTTCTTCGAATCTTTATCAAATTTAGGGTTAGGAGGCAAAATTGCATGAATTATAGTAAGCAAAGTTCGAACAAAATAATCAGGCATTTCAGCTCCGCTTTCCTTGAGCTTTAAATCAAAATCATCGACGGTTTCACAATCTCTACCCAATTCAGTAACATATTCAGCTAAAACTTTATCGCTAACACCTAAATGAGTTTCGAGCTCCGTACATACCTTAGAAACCAGTGAAAGATATTCCAGTTTCTTCAATCCATCGTCTTCTTTACCTTCTGCTCCCATCTTCGTGGCGTTTAATGAGTAATAAATTTGTTAGATTTTTAGAAGAGGGAAAAACAAATCTAGGGTTTATATAAGATTGAGAAATCTATAAGTAGGTTTAGAAAATTATTGGAGATCAGAAATCTGGCCATATGACGACGTCGTTTGTCATAAGAGGAAAAGCAAAAATTAGAAAAGAAAGAATGGGGAATTGTGATTGGCCGAAATTTCTGGAGTCATCGTGGATTGTCGTTGGACATTATTATGATTATACTCAATTGTTGCCCCATTATGATTGGTTGGGGACAGGTATGGGGACAGGAATGAGGACAAAATATTTCCACCCCGATTTAACCGTACATAACTATTTTGGGATCTTTTTGGGGCAGAGATCCCAACAATTATTTTTTTCTTCTTATAAACATCATTTATATGCATAATATTAATAGAAATATTTTTCTCTCAATGCCCCCACTCACTGCTATATATGTGGATCCGTCATTGATCATGACTTTAGAATGAACACAATGAAGCACAAAGTCATCTATGGACTCTTAAGAGAGTGTATTACCAACCCAACCCAACCTCCAAAGAAGACAATTCCCACCACTTCAGGAAGGGAAGGTTCGATCAAAGGGTTCATCAGTTGATGATGAAGAAAGTATTGAACAGGGCAGGGGAGGCTTCCATCGATGGCGTATAGAATAACATAGAGTAGAGTGAAATGGTCCACCCCGAAAAGCCAGGGAAGGACAGTTTTCACATGCCACAGTTAGGACTTGCAAGTACGAGGCTTACTCTTAATTTTCTCAAAATTGACTGAGTATAAAGTAAAGTGAAGTACCGGCTTGGGTGACCGTTAACTTGAAGCGGGCGAGCTTACTAAGTTAAGGCCCTCTCCTTCTCGCTCTGTCAACTCTATCTCTCGTGCTATCACATTCGTAAACAGTTGAATAGGAATGAAGTCTATACGACCTTTTTTTATAGCACTAGAATGCGTCTTTAGGCTTCTTGTGAGAAAACAGTGCCAAACGTTTGATAATAGCTTTTTGAAGCCTTTCTGACATAAATGGGTGGAATCTGTGGGGGAAAGGGGTGGGCAGACAAAGCGGCGGATGAGCTCAAGTAAAGGCTCTCGGCAGATGAAGGAGCCCACTATCTTTCTTTACGCTATTTGAAGATTATAGGATGTCTCCCATTCTATTATGCCTTTCTAGTGGAGTGGAATTAAAAGACAGCCCCTGAGATGGGGGCAAGTGAAGTTCAGTGATCCCAGGGAAACTAGCGAAGTTAGCCTACCGACTTTTTTGAGAATGTGTAAAAAGGAGTAAAGCATAAGAGCGGAGTTTACGAAGCGAAAGTCAGAGCTAAGAGTGATTCCCGCTTGAAAGGTTTTGAAAGAAAAGAGCACTTACCCTTGGGTGAATAGAAGACGGGAATAATTCGGAAGATAGTTAAGTTCATCTGGATTGAGATTCAAGAATTGCTTTCGGGATGGAAAGATACCTTCTCGATAGCTTTAGTCAGAGCCCATCCCTCGAACAAAGGGAGTAGTGAGAAAAGGGTGACTCGATAGCTAGATAAATAGCCTTTGTAAAAAGAAGTTATTCAGAAAAGAAAGTAGGCATTCAGCTGTGCTCAATCTCATATCTGGATTGGTACTTTCCCAAATCTCATTACTTTTAGAATTCCCTCGCAAACATCTTGGGCGACTAGAATACCGTAAACTATACTTTGAAGACGGAGTCAAAATTAGAATTCGAGTGTACTTTTCAATCATTTGGTATGAGTTCCTCGCGTCAAGGACGAAGCCAGGAATTTGGTGTTGGGGGCGAAATTGGTAAAAAAAATCCAAAATTCTTGGGGGGCGATAAAAAAGGCAAAAAAAAATTCTTGGGGAAGCGAATTGATAAAATTTTCCAAAATATACATAAAATTTCGATAAATAATAGTATTTTTAAAAATTTTGGGGGTTCGTCCCTGCCTCGCGCAGTATTTTCATGAACCCAAATGGGAGTAAAAAGTCCACAAAACTTGAAACAACTTCACCAATTTGAAAAGCATCAGATGGTGAGATTTGTGAAACCTTGAGGGCTCTATCATTGCTTCTTCCATTTGGTCGTGCTCCTCCTCCACCCAGTACAACGTCAATACACATCTAAATTTTGCATTCATATGTATTTAGATACATGACCCGCAATCAAATGTGATCAATTTCAGTCATGGGACTAGGGCTCTACAAGTGGAGCATAGACTAGCTTTGATCACATTCACCACATCACGCTTTTGATTAAAATAATAAAAATATTCCCCTTTTGGTGCATTGTTTGAGGCCTTTTTATTGTTTTTTAATCAAAAGAGGGGATGTGGTTGATTGTGGACCAAGTGGTCTATATCCCCACTTGTAGGCCAGGTCTATATCAGAATTTTTCATCAAATGTGAAAGAAAGACTCATTGTACAAGTCTTTAAGGACATAGTTACCCCGTGTCTACTCCTTGTGTTTCTCTCTTTTTTATAATACTTCCTCGGTCCCAAATTAATTGTCATATATGATCAAGTGTGTAGGTATTAAGATTTTTGATAAATTATATAACAAAATAAACTTGAAAGTTTTAAATACCCATAATTAATTCTTTTCAACCTACCAACCATATCTTGAATTGTATTGAAATTTGTCAATTGTAATTACTTCTTCCGTTCTAAATTATCTGTCCACTTTGACAAATACACTGGTATTAAGGATTTTGTGATTTTAATGATAAAATATAATTAAAAGTCTAAAATACCCTTCATTAATTTTATTAATCTCATTTAAAATTTATGTCTTTCTCTCTCCTTCCCCTCACACAAAATTCAACCACCTCTTAAATATGTGTTGGAAAGTGATCATTTTAATTAACTAAGAGCATTTAATGAGGAGTTGGAAGAAGGATAAAATTGAAAAAAATATCATTAATACATACTTTATTTACAAAATAAACAATTAATTCGGGACAAATAAAAAAAGAAATGTGGACAGTTAATTTAGATCAGAGAGAGTAACTAGTTGTATTTTTTTATTTTTTTTTGAAAAGAGAGTAACTAGTTGTATTAAATGGCTGGTTGGGAATACGAGTAAAATTGAAAAAGTTAAGTTAAGTAGTTACTTTATTTAGAAATAAGACCATTAATTTGGGACAATTAAAAAAAAATCATGACAATTAATTTGGGATGGAAAGAGTATAAATTAATTCAATAAAAAATTAATTTTACTACGCAATAATTTCTAGCTTCTTACCTTAAAAAAACTTCTTAGATGATTTTTTTGGGATACAAATCTTAATAAATAATTTTTAAAATTTATTCCGCCTATAAATATTGGAAGTTCATATTTACCTCTTAAAAAGAGGGTAAACTATTTATACACTCTTTTTTTCCTTGTTGACACCCCCTAACACCTTATTTGCAAATAGAGCTGTCAAAATGGGCGTATATTAATGGGTATGTATGTGGTTATAAATTTCGTACCCATTTAAATGCGGGTATTAACGGGCATATCCGTGCGGGTAACGAGTCATGCGGGTATGAGTGAGTTGCAACCGGGCATGCCCGTTTTGTTTTGTTTTTTATATTAAATTTTAGATAGGGATTAATAAGGCTTTTCAGTCTTCCACAAACTGAACAAAAGTCATATATCTCCACTATCTTCTTGCACGTGTTCTTACCTAATATGGGAGTCATCTTCTTCCCAGTAATGTACAAGCTCAAATATGTGTACGTAATTGGATTCACGGTTCATCTATGAAGGTAACTAAATTATGTTGTAACTTATCATTTACCATTACCATTTATAATGTTTTGACTTAGTGTGTGTTTTATATGTGAAGATGAGGATGAAGAATCATTATCTAAAATGGATTCAAATAATACTTATAGTGTTCATGATCTAAATCAATAAATGGAGGATATTATAAAAACAATACCTATTTTTGGTTGCTTTGACTTCAGCAATATGTTTGTTAAATTTGGACAGTTGATCCTGAATTATTCTTGAAATTGTGGACTTTGATTTGATTATATTTTTAATAACTATTTTGGATATTGTGAAATTTGATTTGATTTTTCTTGAACCATTTTGGATTTTTATTTCCCCTCTATAGGATTGTAAACCGTAAGTGAATGAGAAATAACTGCATTTTGTTGATTTTTTCGGATTTGATCTTTTTTTTTCAAAAAGAAAAGAAATTAATAATAAGGGTCGCGAGCATGCTCATCTACCCACGGGTATTCGGTGGGCGGATACTAGCATCTCTTTTGATGGTCCGTTAAAAAAGCGGGTATGCCCGCCCATTCCCAGACATACCCATGACGAGGTGGGGTGGGACTGGCGGGTATACCCGTTTTGACAATACTATTTACAAGTAACCACTCTAAAATATGGTCGGTGGCCAGAAACATAGACATGGTCTGAAACATGGCCAGAAAATCACCAATGCCGGCAACCCGCGTCACCATCTTCCCCTCGTCTGAGAAAGCTGTGTGCTCAGAGCACGCAATTCCTTCCCACACGCGTGCCAAGTTTCAACAACTCCTCCATGTTCGCATGCCACCAGCATGCATGTCTCATTTTCCGGCCAAATTTATTCAATTGAAGTTGTTTAACCTTAATTTTCGACATTTTTCATGTAAAAAGATTGTGAAAGTAAGAATTGAAAAGATTGTGAAAAGTAAGAGCCAAGTGATTTATGCAGGAATTAATTCTATCTATAAATAATGGACCTTATCTCATATAATTGAACCAAAAGTTCAATTATATCTAAGAGAATAATTGAACATAATATTATGATACCTTTTGCTTTGTCATTTCAATCTTAAAATTTCCATCCATTATATGTGTATTTGATTCTAATCTTCCTTAGTGGAAACATGCATCTGAAACTGATGGACTTTTCAATTATATCCAAGTGGGATAAGATTATTTTCGAAGGAGATGTAACAAATGTGCTTTTCTCTCTCAGAGGGAATAAGGAGTCTGAAGAATGGCAAGGGAAACCTATTATTGATAATTGTAAGAATTTACTATCTAACATCAAGTAATGGATGATCAATCTAATTCCTAGAATATGTAATAGGGCAACCCACAACCTAGCTGTTTTTTGGGAAGATTCCACTTAGCTCCCAGCCCCTGGATATTTTTTGTGATCCACAAACAAATGGTTTTGTGGTGAATGTAATTGTTGATGATGTTTTGGAAGAAATAAAAGAATAGCACTATATTTATAAAAAATAAAATAAAAATTATATCCAAGTGTTTAGTTTGGAATGAAACACTCAAGTCCCGGCCAAAAGTAAATGAAGGCTAGTGCAATGTTTGTTTTTTATTTTATTTTATTTATTTATGTTTGCATTTCTAAGTTAGAAATATATGTTTTAAGTTCGACATTTATTTCTCTTATAACATTTGTTTAATTAAAAAAAACAAATCTCAACAGAGAAAGTACAAAAATTTACATTAATGTAAAGGCAAAATCGTAAATTTCGTCCTAGAACATTTTACGACTTGCACGTTGGGTCCTTTTTCTATTTTTTTTTCCTTGTTGGGTACATGAACATTTTACGACTTTGCATGTTGGAGTGCTTTCCAGTGTGTTTTTGGCTAGTCAACGAGTTAGTCAACATAAATCCCAAATATAATCAAGGGCATTTTTGGTACTTCAAATACCCATCCTCCCCTACCCATCTGACCCGACCCAAAAACATCTGGCCCGACCCATCTTCATCTCTCTCTTAATCAAAATATAATTTCACAAATTGAAAAACCCACCAAAGATTACACCTCCAAATCCACAAATTGCTCCAACATGCAATAAAATCAAAGGATACATAATCCAAAAAAACACGTCCCAAGGGAGCCAATCAGCTCAATTCATGAGACCCATCTCAAAGGTGAAGCAAACACAAAAGTGAAATCAAATGTATCAAAGAGGTTTTATTTTTATTAATTAAAAAGAACAAGAAAAAGTTGCTCTCCTCTCGGATTTATCGTTTTTATTGAAAAAAAAATACATATTTTTGGATGCAATTAGAGTAACAATTTTAGGAAAACTAATGAGAATTTTCTTTCAATGATTTATGTGAGATTTATCTTTTTTTTTTTGATAAAAAAATATTTCTTTCTTGATGGAGGGATGAATTTCAATGGAATAAGGATTTGGGTTGGCCATAAATGGAAGGTCGCGTGGGAGATGGATGGAGAGGTGAATGGTGGTGCGGTGGTGGGATGAATTTTGGTGGTGATGGTGGGATGAATTTCAGTGGAATAAGGATTTGGGTTGGCCAGAAATGGAAGGTCGCGTGGGAGATGGATGGAGAGGTGAATGGTGGTGCGGTGGTGGTGACAGAATTGTGGTGAAGACGGTGGTCGACTTTCAGAGAGAGATGAAGATGGGTCGGGACAGATTTTTTGGGTCGGGTCAGATGGGTAGGGGAGGATGGGTATTTGAAGTACAAAAAATGCCCTTGATTATATTTGGGATTTATGTTGACTAACTGTTGACTAGCCAAAAAACACACGGAAGGACCCAATATGCAAGTCGTAAAATGTTCGTGTACCCAACAAGGAAAAAAAATAGAAAAAAGACCTAATGTGCAAGTCGTAAAATGTTCTAGAACGAAATTTACGATTTTGCCTAATGTAAACCTCTAATAATCTTTTCTTTTTGTTTTTGTTTTTTTTTTTTTTTTCATTTTCCTTCAATTCAAAATAGTTTAAAGCATCAATTCAAAATAGTTGAAGGACTAAGGAATACATAAATGGGAAAAATTCCCTATGGGACGGACCTTGTGGGTACCTGTGAGACATGGAGGCCTGCGAAACCTACCTTGCAGGTGGGTCCTGTATAAATTTATATGAGAGGAGTGTGGGGTCATACCCACAAGGACCACCCCATGCCAGACTTTTCCATATAAATGATTCTTGAATTTGATCCTCTCACGTGACGAATGAGCCTGAGGCCCGGAACTACCAAGTAGCTAGGACTTGGACTCACTAGCTAGACTTTATTTTTTTTATTTTTTTTATGAATAGACTTTTTTTCTCTTGATGTCAATATTTTAGCTACAAAAAGAATAACATCTTTTAAATGTGATAATTATTCGTATCTAACATTCTAAACTTATTTAAGAAAATCAAGGTTTAACACGGACAACTTTTAAAATATAATCACCAAAAAAAACTTTTAAAAATATTAATTATACATTTTGTTTTTTCTTTGCTTCGTTGTGTCAACTGGCTTTGTAGTGTACATATTGAACTTGGAACCATAAAAAACATTGTTAGGATTAGTTTCAAATGGTGTAAAGTTCTATTGAGAATTTAGAGGACAATACTTTTCCCGAGTTTAAGAGGCTATCAAAGGTAATTATGCTTTATCAAAGGTAATTTATTTTGACCCACAGATATTTTGACACATTAACTTCTATTTTGCCCTTAAATTATTGGGCACATGCTCGACACGTGACTAATTTAGCCGGAAACCACCATAAAAGGTAGTGACGGTTTATTTTCAGACAAACGTAAATCCTATGATGATATACTTAGGGGGGTGTATTCAATCCGAATTTTAAAAGATTTTAACTGATTTTCAAAAGTCTATGGATTCTGCTGACTTTATGGATTGTTTTAACTCTATGCAGAGTCTGCGCAGAGTCTATCAGATTTTATTAGATTGATTTATCAGGATTTTTTTTGATTTATAAAGTCTATAGATTATTTGAATAGCACCAAAAAAGAAAGAAAAGACTGATTCATTGGTGTGTTATACAGATCCAAATGTGTTGAATTTCCAAAGTCAACATATGTTTATCAATCTTTTTTTTTGGAATTAATCATTTTGTTAAAAATTTAAAAAAGTTTGACGATAGTCTTTGATTTTTTTTAGATCACGTAACTGCGGCTTTTTTGATTTATTTATTCAAGGTTTGTATAATTTACTTATTGGTATTTTTTTCTTTGGTTTAATTAAGATATGTTTTGTGATAAGTTTTGTTTGAACTTTTTTTTCTCTTTAATTTTCTCTTTCAGGAAAATGAAATTCATGTTTGAAAAATAGAAATTTGTGGTTAAATAGAGAATAAATTGTTTGCTTTCTTTAATTTCTATTTGAAGATGATCAAGAAGAAAATTGTTTGGATATTATGACTTCTTTTTGGGAAATAAACATTTCATATTGAGTTTCTAACGATCTTAAAAAAAATCTCATTTTTTTGTAGTTTGAAATATTTCTTTGTTTTTCGTATAATTTTATAGAAATGAGATTACTAAAAAAATTATAATTTAAGATAAAATTATCAAAGACATTTTAATTTTAATATTAATTAGAGAAAATCAAAATCTTGAGAAAAAAGAAGAGATTTCACCATACACATTTAAACCTATGAAATCCATCAAAATCCTACCTTTAATGAAATCTATGAGAATCTATAGAGTTTTGAATACCTTTAGATTTTAATGGACTTTTTAAAATCTAAATTGAATACCTCTAAATTTCATTGGACTTTTTAAAATCCAAATTGAATACTTATGGACTTTAAAACTCCTTAAAAATCCTATAGAATCTATGTTGAATACACCCCCCTTAGTAAAAAAATAGTTTAGTGCCCAAAACAAAACATAAATAGTTTAGTGACCTAAATAGATATTTACTCATTACTTATATATAAACATCGAGTTGCAAAATTCATATATATATATATATATATTACAAAACATGTTTTCGGTTTCACCCAATTACAAGCCTTCACAATCCTAAATGTAATTTTTTTTGTTTAATTAGTTTAAATAACATGATTGGTTGGGATGATTTTTTATTTATTAAATTAATTATATAGCTTGACATCTTTGACTTATTTAAATGAAATAGTTAATTTTAATGAATTTTTATTTTTTCTATTCGATTTTATTCTTTTTCTCTTTTTAATACTATGCAAGATCCCACGTCGGAAGTTTATGAAGTTTTTTAAATTTGACAACATTATGAATAAAGGAATTGAGAATGACTTTTTATTGAATGAATTTGTTGAGTTGGTTTTAGTCAATTAAATTGAGTGACAAAACCAATTTGCTTTTCATTTTTTTCATTCAAATAGTTAAAAGTTTTTTTGAAAGAAAATTAGTTCACCGAATTATTTAGTTTTATATTGAACATGCAGGTGAATCTGCTCACTAAACATTTTTAATTAAAATAGTAAAAACTTTTAAAAAACAACTTTTGTTGATATAGCCATTATATTTTAGAGTATTATTAACTAAAGTTAGAATTTAGCCAATGAAATTGAAAAGCAGACTTTAATTATCCAAGACTCATTTGTGGCCCATAAGGTTTAATTTGAAATATTTAGAGGATAGACTATATGGAGGTAATGGAAGTTTAACTAGTAAGAAGCCCATTATATGAAGTCCATTATCTTTTCTTCAAGGAAAGTCCACTACCAACTATAGAATCTGCCAACCAAAGTTTTTTTGTAAGCTCTATTATCCAATATTCCACAACTAATCTGGTTCACTTTTAGAGCCATATCACTTTCGAGTAGAGTTTTTAACAAATTTTTCTTTTTTCCATTTACAAAGTTCGAATATAAGACTTTTTTAAAGGATACCGAACTCATTTTACTTGGGCCAACTCATATTGGTATCTGCAAACCAAATTTAGTTGACGTGAGTGGTTTGACACTTTCATGGTTGGAGGTTCAAAACTCGCTTCTGTATGTATAATGTCACATTGACTATCACTTTACCCTCTAGTGGGTTGACCCCCAGTACAAGCAGAAATTAATTTAAGTATAGTATCTCACAGTTAAGGCCTGCCAAGAACACTTCGTGGTTCAACAAAAAAGTAAATATAGAATCTGCCTTAGTGCCTGATACTTGTAAAAATTGCCAGCACATGGACAAATGCTCAATTAAGCTGATTTCACTTTGATTAGTTGAGTTCATACATGAATACTTATTTGCACATATGATTACTTATTTAACAAATATTTTCACTATACCAAAATAGATATTGTAAGTTGATCATAAATACTCGTGCTTATATATCAATAAAGTTTTTTACATTTATCCCATGTGAGATAGGGAATGATATTATCAAATATTCGACTGCTAAGTAATTATCCAAATAACATGTGTTATCTTTATTTTATAATAGAGGTTCTTTTAACCTCTTTCATATCTTCTCAAAATATAAACCCTTTTCAAAACTATCCTCACTATAAAGAGGAAGTGAAAGAGATTGGTGATTAAAATTTAATTAGGATAAATTAAATTTCTTAAGGTTATAATTGAAAAAATATTTATGTCTCTCCCTTTTTGTAATCTATATTAAATTACATAAAATAATTTTTACTCATTCTCTTTCCTCCCTTATTTTAAAATTTTAATGCTTTCCATGTCAATAACTAGAATGGAAAAAAGGGGAATGGCAACGCATTTGGAAAAAAAAAGATTAATCTCTATTATATTTTGACACTTTATATAATTTATATTATTTAAAAAAAAATAGAGGCCTAAATTTGATAATGAGTATATGACCTCAATATTGTTCGAAAAGAGCAAGAGTATATCATATGAGTGAACATACTCGAATCCAATGAAAGTCCGATGGAACACATTCTAAGCACGAAGATGAACATAAGAAATATTTGGTCATGCTCCCTGATGCGTCCTAAACAAATGATTCCTTTCTTTGCGCTACAATTTTACGCGAGCTGATAGACTGCGGGAAAAATGATCAAACTTGTAAAGAAGAACTAGATCAAAGGTGGTGGGGATGTTTTTAAACGCTCTCCAAAACTTATGTTAGTTTTGGGAGAGAAGGAGACACATAGAACATGCTCAATGTCAAAAAAGTAAATTATCAGATTATCAAAGCAGTTAACGATACTTGATATATATAGAAGGTCAAATCCCAGGAATATAGCAATTACAAATTTGATTAGGACTGTACTTACCATAGTCTTCTTATTGGAAAAGGTTTTAGCGAACATAGTCACATAAGGAATCAGCCACTATCAATTGACTAAAAGTAGACCTTACAAGCCTTCTTTAAAAGTCCTTGATATAGATGTAAGTACTTAACATAATCGGCACACACATAAGTAAACTTGTTGAACTACTAACTCACTAGGTCTCCTCAATCCATTTCCCTTTGGTCTAGGGTATTTGAAGGTCTATGCTATATGAAAGTCTCAATTGGATTGGATGTTCCTGAAGGAGATATGTCCATCCTAAGTATGTTCCTTTCTTTTGTCGATATAGCTGGTGGCATTATAGTGCCATTGAAGTTGGATATCTAGGTCTGGACTTATACCCAAAATGTAAGTTTACTTCGGTCTGTGCCGACTCGTGCTATTAAGAATCCTGACCTTGATATAGATCTTGAGCCAAAATTCATCACTCCCATACATAAATATCGCAAATTTGTAGGATCTCTTGCCAGCAGGTTACAATGATTATTAATTCTCAATTAATTGGGTTAAATACACGAATACTCGTAAAAAAATGAAACAATTGTAACAATTTAGCTTGAGAAAGAGGTAGACGTAATTATTTCAACAAAGATGCAGGAGAAATAATTTCCTTTTAAAAAACGAAATAACAGTAGTGAGGGACGTTGTTGATTCAACCTTAAACGTCCAATTATATGGAGTGCATATCTTAATTCTTGACTAATTGTTCAACCCCATCATTGCTAGTATCACAACATTGTTAGTACAAACATCAAAACTCTAATATCATTAAATGCTGCCTTTTTATCAAATAGAATATTCACTTTTTTATTTATATTGTAAAAAAAATTAACATTTCGGTAAAGTGAGCGACCTAAAAATTAATATTGACCGAGCATGAAATAACGTTGGCGGCCTGAGATAATTGTGCACAACCATGAATGTAGCTTTCTAGCCGGAGTTATCAAATTTATCCCCAACTCACCCAATCTGGAATACGTTGAGGCAAAGACACCATCAGAAAGACTTCGAGTTGCGTTATCTCAAGGATACCAACCTTCTCTCATAAAGAGTGACTGTAAAACTCTAGTCAATCGAGTCCACCAAATAGAAGAAGATTTTTCCCCATAGGGTATTAGTCAAATTAGAAGTTTGATGGGGAATAATATATTCAATTTATCTTTTTTTTCTATAGATTCTGCAATAATCATGTTGATAGATTGACTAACTATGCAATGAGGATTAGAGACTACACTCAATGGTTTAAAGACCCATCAGATTTCACTTATCACATATATTATCTGATACTCCCTCCATTCCTAAATATAAGACTCTTTAGACAATTTGAGAAAATTAAGGAAGTTGTCATTTTCACCTAAACTTCCAATTTGAGATAATAGATTCTCTAGTAGATTATCTGGTACACTAATGGAGTTATTTACATGTAAAACATTTTCATTAGCGCCAAATAATGCATTAGTGTATCATACAATACTCCTCCGTTCATAATAGAGGTCCTTCTAGTAGTAGTTTAGCATATTATTATGCCCTTAAAATAATTTAGTTTATTCCTAAGCATCAAGCATCCTCTTTCTCTTTTTAGTATGGGTAATTTTAGAAAAACATCCTTAAAAGTTGGAAAATAACATGTACTACCTCTATTCCTAAATACAAGACTTTCATTACATGTTGCAAAAATTAAGGAAACATAAATTAAGATATTTTTGTAATCAAAATATCAATATTACTCTCTTAAAGAGAATTAGTGATATGCAAGTATTATTTAAGAGAGTAATATTGATATTTTGATTACAACACATTGTAATTTCCGCTTCCTTAATTTTCGCAACATGTAATGAAAATCTTATATTTAGGAATGGAGGAGTATTTAGGAAAGAGATGAAGAAGCTAAAAACACCTCCATTATAGAATGAAGGAAGTATATTATAAGATGTACTAGTGCCGTCTCAATCATTTTGGAGGTCCTGTACTGAAATTTTAAAATAAGTATAATTAAAAAATGGATTTTTACGTAAAATTAACAAAATAAATAAATCATTACGTAAAAAGTTACTATTGAATCCGGAATACCCAAATATAAAAAGATCGCGCCCCTCGTCCTTTAATTAAGAGTATTTCGTGGCCATTTATTTACCTCTTCAGAGAACTCCTGTGTGAGGGGATTTGTTACTGTTGCGGAGAGCTCATGTACCGAGAAAATTAGTCATTATTGTTGACTGTGGACATACTAATTTCGACCCAAAAAATATTTGAGGTCACAAAAAAACTGCAGGCCATGTGCGGCCGCCTACCCCGCCCTTGGCCTTATAGCCACCCCTGAGATGTACTATAGTCACTCTGTAACCTTCAAAGATGTAATGCATCATCATCATGCATTATACTGACCACCTTATAACTTTTCTTATTATGTGGTTACAGACTGCAGTATTCATGGGTTGCAACGTTGGAGAAATTGAACTTGGATTTTCACAAGAATCCCAGGTAAGAAACCGACAACCAAAATACTACCTTCATTTATAATACAAGTCGTTTAGGTTATTTAGTAAAAAATAAGGTAATTCATTAGTCAAAATATCAATATTACTCCCTTATATAGAATTAGTGGTATACAAGTCATATTTAAGAGAGTATTATTAATATTTTGACTACAGTGTACCTTACTTTTGTTTCCTTAATTTTCGCTATTTATCATAAATAACTTAGCCAAACTGGTGGTGTGACCATTTAAAAGTCACGATTTTTGTTTCAGGACCTTTCAAGAAGTCGAAATACTTTAAGGGCCTAACTATATCTTCGATAATAGTTTAAGGATTACAGAGGTCATTTTCCCATATTTATATAAAGTTTCTTGTTTTTTGCAAATTGAAAAAAATCATTTATTTTATGATCAGTTCTGTTGTGGACCTGGTCCATGATCCACATTCAGCCACATTATAGTTTTGATTAAAATAATAAAAACACTCCCCCTTTTGGTGGGCCTTATGAGGCATTTTTTTTGTTTTTTAATCAAATGAGGTGATGTGGTTGATTGTGGATCAAGTGGTCCACAACCTCACATATAGCCCAGGTCTATATCAGAATTTTTCTTATTTTATAGGTCAACATAGAAATGGGGATGAGGACTTGGTTTCCTGATGATTTCTCTAGACAACAGTTGCCAACAACCAATTCTAGTCCTTCATCTTCTTTTCAACCCCAACAACCAAATTTAGTACCTCAAAATTATCCAGAAAGTGGTCAAGCTAGTGCATTTAAATGGTATAGATCATCAGTTATGGCGCCGAATATCCCGATTTCAGCTAGATTTAGAAGGCAAAATATGATCAAAAGATCAATTGCATTTCTCAGAAGCTTAAATTCAATGCGTTCTCAAGAACAATTTCAATATTCTAGCAGAACTTCAAGTACTCAATTGCATCATATGATATCTGAAAGGAGGAGAAGGGTAAAACATAATGAAAGTTTTCAAGCATTAAGATCATTGCTTCCTCCAGGCACCAAGGTACACTATTAATCATTCATGTCGATTTCTAATCTTATATGTAACATTCCTATTATACCCTCTCTATAACATTTTTATGCTATGTAACATCCTTTATAACATTCTTTCTATAGAAATGTTACGAAGAAGATACTACAAGAAAACCGCTATTTAGCTACCGCAAATAGCGACCAGTCAACATTAATGTCACTTCGGTCGCTATTTCGTTGGTAATTACTGATCAAATATTCCGTCGCTAAATAGATTGTCTTACCTAGTCAAAGTCAGCATTGATGTCCGTTTGGTGGCTAATCTGTCAGTAACTAGTGACCCAATTTTCGGTCGCTATATTTTTCGTCGGTAATCAGTCTCTATTCAGCACAGCGACGAAAGATATCTAACCACATGATTTGGTCGTTATTCCCAGTTTAGCGACGGAAAAGTATTTAAATATATTCTTGTAGTGGGACATAATAAGAACGTTATAGAAAAAAACGTTACAAAGGATGTTACACTTATAAGTCCAGAATGATTCATTTGTACCCTCATAAGTCCATTTTTATTTCATTGACAGAAAGATAAAGCATCGATTCTGACGAGTACAACGGAGTACTTAAATTTGTTGAAAGCTCAAGTTGATGTACTTCGTAAAAACAATCTGATTTTAGAAGAGCAGATTCTTCCTAAGAGAAAATCATCTGCTGTGCTGAAGAGGGAAGCATTTCGACGAATGAAAGGCTTGAAATTCGAATTAGCCATGTTTCTGAATCAACATCAAGAGCAAGATTAATAGACTTGGAAGTGATTAGAAGAGGAGAAATTAGCATAATTGATTTGGTAGTTAGATTATTAGAGTTCTTGAAAGGAGATCAAAACGCGAATTTACTTTCAATTGAAGCCAATACAAGCATGGGAGAATCTACTTCAGTAAATCGCATTGTTTTTAGACTGGAAATTGAGGTATGCACATATCAATAAAACTTCCTTTTTTCTTTTTTCTTTTTAATGAATAAAAAGTCAGGTTCAGACTTCAGAATAAATATTATGTGATTATTCCAATTAAGAGAATCTGATCGTTGCAGAATAAATTTTTTCCGTTATATATATATATATATATATATATATATATATATATAGATAAAATAAAATTTTACATTAACTTGTTACTATCGTCTTCAGGGTGATTGGAATGAGTCTGCCTTCCAAGAAGCTGTAAGAAGGGTTGCAAATGACCAACACCCGTGACAATACTTTTTTATATTGAAGTTATTAGCTATTCATTCTTGATCTTCTATACTACAAGTCAGATAGAAAATATCGCCATTGGAAATTTTCCCCGTGATTAGGACAGGCGGCTCCCAGCCGATGGATTAAGGTTGTCTTTTTTCTAAGGATTACTATTTAAAAGTTACATGTGTATGTTACAATCCTATGATCCAATTTTGTAGTAATAGATGGAATGAACTTTGTGGTCAATTTAAACATTTAGTTTAACTTTATCTTGCAAGAATTAAGGTGAATAACAAATTAATACATATTCTTAAAGTGCTAATAAAGGGCCCCCCTTATTGACTGAGAATTGCAAATTTAGACCATAAGAAACAACATCAGAACTACAAGGAATCATCCAACAAATACTGATCAACAGTATATGCATAGTGATAGGAATCGGGTAGCCCAAGTGGTAAGGCTACCCGGCCACGGGACGGAGGTGGTTGATTCATGTATCTTCTCTTATGGGGCAATAAATTCTCCTCCTTGTGAGGCCAAGTTCCCTCCCCGGCTTGGGGCATGCTACAATCTCCCGATTTAGGGTATTCTCCGCTCTTCCCCTTCGGGGGCAATCGCCTTCGGGCCTAAAAAAAAAAGTATATGCAAATAGTGTTGTTAAAACAGACAAATAATAATGACCTAATATTTCCATGCCTATTTAATTGCGAGTCGATCCATGCGGGCGGCCTCGAACGGCCGCTTAAATTTTTATAAAAGAAATCTTAATATCCAATATATATAATTTCAGACATCAAATCGTATTCCAACATATCCTATCCAAATATGTAGGATCTATGATATTTGCCGTCAAATAAAGAAGTTGCAACGACAAGATAATATTTTAAGAATCAACCGAGGCGATTCAAAGTCCCTGTTGTTGAAGAATTTGTTTGTTATTTATATTTTTATATCTTGAAGCTGTGAATTCATGATTTTCTAATGTCTTGTTTTTGTAGATTGGATGTATTAATATGCTTTTAGATTATCAAAGTTTAAGTGAATACAACTCAATTATTTTGTTAATATTAGAGAGAGAGAGAGAGAAAATACTTAGTTTGTCAAACTCAAAATCATAGAATATTTGTTCTTTATCATCATCCAGATCAGAGGCGGATCAAAGGGGTGGTCAAAGTATGCCCAGAACCACCCAAGATTAAAGAAACAAGTTTAATTTTCACACTAAATTGTTGAGGGACCACCCTAAATTTCAATAATAAATTGTCTAATATGCAACGAAATTTATAGGTTCCCCTAAATTGTTGAGGGACCACCGTAAATTTCAATTCTGGATCCGCCCTGATCCAGATACCTTAGCTGCATTAATGATCATACTATAAAACGATTTTTGCATTTTATATTGTTCTTGAATATGTAATTTTAGAGTTGCAAACTTGAAAATATGAACAATAGTTATGGTGTTAAATATTGAGTGTTCATATGGAGACATTTACCACTGTCAAACGGACCACTAGCCCGCAGACCGGTCCATAGTCTGCGTTTTTTGGACGGATTTGGACCAAGCTATTCATGGTCCGTTTAAATGCGGTTCATTTTAGCCCGCTCCGTTTGGACCACGGACCAAGGCGAACCGGATCCGGACCAACTCGCATTTAAATTAATATATAAAAAAAATATTTTTTTAAAGTTTTACTTCTCATTTTTACAATTTGTTTTACAAATATTTTCAAAAATAAATAACAAAACTCAATTTTTAAGCTTTATATTCTTTTTTTAAAATTTTTCTTTTCAATTTTTAAAAATAAAAACAAAAAAAGTCATTTTAAGCTTTATTTTCTTTTTTTAAAATTTATTTTTTAAAATTAATTTGGTCCGCGGACCGGCCCGTTTAACCCGCGGATTTCTTATGGACGAGTATGGATTAGGATTTTCTTGGTCCGCAAAAATTGGTCCAAATCTGGTTCGATCCGTTTTAGAGTAATCCACGACAGATTGGACCGGACCGGACCGGCCCGTTTGACAGTGCTAGAGACATTGCTTCATATAAGTTATCATTGGTAAACAATTCAAACATAGTAACAATTATAAATTTACTATGAAATATTCAATAGTTTCTAGGTGCTGCTGAATCTTCCTATGTTGTTGAAGTATAATCAATGGCCACTTCTTCTTGTTAGAATATTTACTGAACTGTATCACCTAGAGTATTATCTCCTAAATAAATTAAGGATATAGAATGTTAGGAGTTATAACTAAAGTTATAACGTATCCCATTTTAAGGACCACTATTCCACTACTTAAACTCCATAAGAGAGATTCATAATAAAAAAAAATCCATTAGGGAGAGAGATGAGAATTTAATGGATGTGAGTTATATAAGTTATACAAACGAAAAGAGACATAATTTAATGATCTACGATGGCAGAATTCAGTACGGCATATTTGGTTTTTGGTGGTATTGCATAAATGTCACGAAAAGTTATTTAAGTGGCACAAAACTAGTTTTGTGCGACAGTCCACACACAAGTGGTATGATTTTTTTCGTGGCACTAATGAAATGTCATAAATAAATTGGCGGTATAACTTGTGATTCCTTTCCATAAATAGATTGTATTTTTTGTTTAGAATTTCACTATTTTTTTAGGTTATAAATGTTTTAATTAAAAAACTTCTTATTAATAGAAAAAAAGAACTAGAATCCTTACCGCAAATTTATTTATCATCTCTAATTGTTATCCTTTGATAGTTAGGAAATATATTTATTATCTCTAATTGTTATCCTTTTACAGATTGGAAAATACTTGCCAGTTTCACTAGGATTCGTATTATTGGCTAAATTGTTTTCCTTTTACTCCTATAAATATTAAAGGATTCTATTTGAGATTATGTGCTCAATTCTTGTTGGTCTTCTGGATTCTATTTGAGATCGATCCTCTTGTTCTTGTTGGTCTTCTGGTTCCAAGATATGCTAAAATTATTTTGGCGTTTTGCTCGGTTTTCATCAAACATGAAGATTCCTAAAAAGATGTTCGGTAATTCCCTCTCTTTCATAACATATTGTTTGTGTTTTTTATTAATCACACCAAAGAAATTAGCATGCAATTATTTATAATTAACTAGAATTAGTGGTATACAAGTTAGGTTTAAGAGAGTAATATTGATATTTTAATTAAGAAATTACATTTTTCCCCCTTAATTTTTGTTATATGTATTAAACTATTGATGGATGGAATGGATGTAGCATTTAATATATGCTTTTCTATCTTTTCTGGAAGAACTTGACCTAAAGAATTTTGAGAGGATTGAATCGAGTATGAGAGAGATATTAATGGACTAAAATTTCCCAACTTAGAACCAGAAAAAGTATAATTTTAAAATCAAGTATTAATTTCTTGTATTGAGGTGGTCAACCTAATTTCTTTTTTATATTTGTACTTTTCAGGGGTGACTGATTTTGTATGGATCTTTCTCGCGTCGTTAAGTATGACAGCCGTGCTCGGTGGGATGGTTAACATTACACGAGAATACTTAAAAATGCAAAAAGTTATAATTATTCCCCTGGCAGTTTCCGGGAATATCATTACTATCCTTCAAATGTTTCACAATTGTATTTTTATTTATGTGGCGTATATTTATCGATATGCGCCATATAAATGTATGGGAAGAGTTAGAAAATTGATAGCTGAGGTAATTATTATCTCTGCTACTACAGCCTTGCGCGAATTTCTCGAAGAAAATCTTATTTACCTGGGAATCTTAATGGGGTTCGTGGCTCATACTCACATCTTGGCTCGCTACATGCATATGGCTTATGATGTTAGTGTAGTAGATATTTTATCGGGATTGATCTTCCAACCTTTGATTTATTTTACCTGTGGAAGTCCCTCACTTGCAGCTTACCTGATTTGCGGTGGCCTTATTGTCTACCGGTTTATATTCTACTCACCTTTGGTCGTTCCGGTGGAGGCTAAGAAGGAACACGCCACGCCGATGATTTCACAAGTTTAGATAGCTGAAACCTTTTTCTTCTTTTATATATTATTATAAAACAATGCAAATCTTTTTGGTAACTCTGATCAGAATTACACATATTGTGCTCATATGGCGATGTTACATTTCTTTTTATATACATATGCAATTTTCTTGTTCCACGAATAAAAAAATATTTATTTAATATATATTTTGGATTATTTAAATTTTTTTTAGTTGGCATAGAAGGAATTTTTTGACATTCGGTAAATAATCACCCTAAAATATCTTTCTATGCGTTTGGAAACGCCCAAACAAAACCATTTATATGAATGTAATTCTTTTTTCTATGATCTCGAATGTTTTGTTTTGTTTGGAAAGAATATATATAATTGTTTTTAAATGAATAGTTGTTTATTCTTTCGACAAAACTCAGTTGTCGAATCAACTAATCCAATAATACAGTCTTTCATATGTGCGAACAGAACAACAATCGATCACAAGTCGAAGCTTGCCCCCACCGGACTGCAGCTTCCTTGACCAGGTCCATTCACTTAGTTGGAAAAAAAGTATACTTAGTGGGTCCAACTATCTTGGATAAATTTCATGTTCTGGGTTCTCCTGCGCTTGCATATTTGCATGCACGCAATTCTTTTTTATGGATATATTTTTTGCATGAAACTTCGAAATGGAAATTCCGTCTATTATCACTCTTATGTAGAAGGTTTTATGGCTAGCAATTTTTTGTTCTCGTTTCATGTATTATTTTCTCTTCCACTAATAAAAAATTAATGTGTTAATTTTTAATTAAAAATATTATAATTTAAAAAATATAGCATAACCCGTAAAAAATGTGAATACGTGACAAACGCCTATTCGTAAGTATAGGAAACGGGACACAACATAGAGAGAGAGAGAGATTTTTTTTGCAAAAGGGAGGGAAGACGTAAGTAGTCTTTTTTCTTTTCTTTTTGGATGAATAAAGACGTAACTAGTCTACATATTACATTCCTCCGAATTAGCAAAAATTTTTTTTTAGAACCACTTTGCAAATTTATTGGCACATTTATTGAATTGTCTAGAAATAATTTTTCTTTTATTTTGTTATGTTAAGTAAAAGCTAATATTAGTCTATTTAGATTACTTTTCCAATTCATAATTTAAAAGAAAATGTTGACTGTAAAAATGTTATATACTCCATCCGAAATTGGATGTCCGATTTCATATTTATTTTACATAAAAAAATGATTATTCAATACGAAGAAAATGAAGCACGTGACTTCAGTTTAAATACATGTGCAGAGGATATTTCATCCTATCAGAGAATGCCATGTGTACGATACATTTAACTAACAATTACAACTAACTGCTACTAACTCGTAACTAACCTAACTAACAACTAATTCTTCTTCTCTGCTACTTCAAACAACAAGCATCAGCTTGGATCATCCTTCAATTCATTCAGCTGCACTGATCCATAGCTCGCTGATTCAATGCATTGTTCCTGCTTCAAATCATTGATGCTTCCATGCTTATCATCCTGAATAGCATGACTTGATTTCAAGAGTATTAACTTTTCATTTTCGAGGTGGTCTAATCTGCTTGAGAGTAAGCCTTGAAATCCAAGCATAACTAGTTACAGGGACGAAAATAGGAATTTGGTGTTGGGGGCGAAAACTGCAACAGTATGTCGAATTATATATATAAAAAACTGCAAAATGTTGGGGGGAAGGGGAATTTGATAAAATATTCCGAACTACATATAAAATTTACTATATGTAGTAGTATTTTTAGAAATCTTGGGGAGGCGACTGCCACCCCCGCCCCCTTGTCTTCGTCCCTGGCTAGTTAATTTTATATGACCTGGAATATAAAATAGTCAATTATTAGAGAGTTATATTTTTGAAGAAAAAAAAATTAAATTACATTTCGTTAATGAATTAGGTGTTAAAAGTGATAGACATTTGAACAATTAATAAATCAGGTAATATTGAAAGAGTTTGTCGCTAAAAAAATGTACGCATCTCACTTCCTTCGTTCATGCCTAAAGATTCCAAAAATCCATTTTCTCTTATCAATATTTAGTTGTCTTTTTATAATTTCCGAAATATCTTAACAACTACTTCATCAGTTTCACACTAACCAACCTTCTTTAAAAGACATTTCAAGATAATATATATATTTTTAATTTATGAAAACCATCAAAACCTTATACTCAAGCAAAACACATTTAAAACACACAAAATAACCTTTTTTATCCCTTAACAAAAAAAAATGAATTATTTGTGAGAAAATCGCTCAGTCGAACCGCACAACCCTATCGTGTTTCGTAAGCAACTCATTGATAGCCGACATACATATATACTTGTATTTTCAATCTATTAGAAGAATCTACCAATTATAGTTAATACTATACAAGAACGAAGCTACACTTTTCATTAGAGGCAGGCCATAAGCAAATTTTATACAATTTTAACAACTTGGTCCTAGCAATTATAACATAAAAGAACAGAAAAGCATAACATTTTCAAGGTTTCATTCCTCCATCTTCCATGCATGGTGCCTTGGATGTAGCGCAAGAAAAATCTGCATACCAGAAGAATAAAACCTGCAAATCATACACCAATCTTAAGATTAAAATGATAATCCAAATATATAGTTTAAGTTTTCAAGAAAAAAACATCAAAGAATACATTCTCGTTCACTTCATTCAAAACTAAATAATGACAAAGACAACATTATTACGTGTATTTTTCTTAAAAATTAAGCGAACATCATCATACCTCAACCTAGAATCACACTGCTCCAATCACCGGCCCAACTTGATCCCTAGTATCAGCAGTAGCTGGTGGTCTCGCCAGATAAGCAGCAACCAAATAGAATATGCATCCCATCATTGCTGGGATGGTAAAACAGATCCAGGGATGCTCAACTCCATATACCAAGTATACTTGGTTTGCAGCGGATGTGCAAAGAAAGTTAATAAGACCAATATCCAACCTTGCTCTTGTAAAATGACACGAGATGAGAACGCCAATGATGGAGAGGTAGAAGAATATAATTCCAAAAAATGAAGTTTCTTGAACATGGCGAATGAGAATCGCCAGTATCATCCAGACGGTAGCGAATATTGATTTAAGAAACAACCCCGTCTCATATCTACCCAATCTATAAAGCCATGGGATATCCCAATATAGGCCAGTTACAAAATGGACCGCGAAGAAAGTCATAGGAAGAGTAACAAGAGGTACTAGATCAACAATATCTTCAAGTTTATCCGCGAGATTAGTTGAGAAAATACAAATATGAACCGCCGAATATATGAAAAATATAAGAATAGCTTCGATTCTAGCAGAAACTCCCATCTGGCGTGGAGGTTCCTCTCCCACCTCAGCCGCCGACTGTCCCGGTTTCATTAAAAAGGCTCTAAACAAATGTAAAACAAGACCAAGAGCCACAAACAACCAAGTATAGATTTGGAATTCGAACATCATATATGCTTGCATTGCCCCCATAGAGCACAAAAAATTAAAAGCACCAATGTCTAGACTAGGTTTTAAGAGTACACAACATGATAGAACAAACCAAGCCGAAAAATAAAACACTAAAATTCCTTGGATCGATTTCTCACCGGAATGACGAACAAATAAACCAAATATAATCATTGCTGCTTTTGGGATGCAACCAAGTAAACACCCCAATGAAACTTCCAAAATCCACCATTTTCTAATTTCAAGTGAACCAAATTTAAATGTAATTCCAACTAGGGCCAAAGAGGATACTAGGGTGAAAAACATGATAACCATCGAAATGTATTCATGTGATTTGGCAAAATCTGTGTAAAGCAAGCTGAAAATCATTCCAACTCCACCGCATAATCCCGAAATGGACCAAAGATCATAGAAATTTTTCATATTTCTTCCCTACTTTTTCTTAGATCAATGAATACTAATATTGATTGAGGAAAACTTCAGTAACTAATGGGAGTATTCCAGAAGATGATCAAGAAGAAGATTCACTCTCACCTCTACTAGCTCTCATGGTGGATTCTTGAAATGAGCTTCAATGATTGATGGGTATTCAAGAAGAGGAGCAAGAACAAGATTCACACTGACATTTACTGGCTCTCATGGTGGATTCTTGCGATGAACTTCAATAATTGATGGGTATTCAAGAAGCTGATCAAGAAGAAGATTCACGCTCACCTTTACTGGCTCTCGTGGTGGATTCTTGAAATGAGTTTCAATAATAAATGGGTATTCAAGAAAAGGAACAAGAATAAGATTCGCACTCACATTTACAGGCTCTCGTGGTGGATTCTTGCCATGAGCTTCAATAATTGATTGTATTCAAGAAGAGGAGCAAGAACAAGAAGAAGTAACTGATGGGTATTCAAGAAGGGGAAGGAGAAGTTTCAAACTCAATTTTACTGGGTGGATTCTTGCGATGAACCTTTGAAGCTAAATATATTGTGCGTAATTCGGAATTTATACAATTCCCTGAGTTTTAACAAATTTTCCAAATCTTTTTTTTATTAGATAAAAATGGCCTGAGTGGATCCCACTCAAAACTCATACTACTATCATATTAAGAATAAACTAAAAAAGTAATAATTAAGATAAATTGATTTATTAAACATAAAAAATAATTTGAGATATCACAAAAAAATGAAACGTTACAAACAATTTAAATTGAAACGTTAAAAACAATTTAGAACGGATGTAGTATTTTATTTGGAAAAAAATATATTCTATTCCGAATTCCTACTTAGTACTTATTACTTAATGGACAAAATTTCCACTTAGAAGTTTCATTTTGATTTTATAAAACAGGAAATTTTTAAAAGAGAGTTTTTGACATTATATTAGAACAAGATGACATCCTAAAAATATATCCATAAAAAAGAATTACATACATGCAAATATGCAAGTGCAGGAGAACCCTGAACTTGGAATTTATTGACTTGGTCTTAGACTATTCATGATTTGTAATAATGAGTCAATCATGACATTTTTTTTGCATGAACGGATTTGCCAATTTCAAAATCCAAATTCGTTTTGAAATGAAAACGGATTTGTCAAATCCATTCATTCTAAAAATGTTGTTGAAAAAAAAAAACTGTCATGATTAACTTATTATGCCAAATCATGACTAGTCTAAGGCCAAGTTCTGAAATTTGTACAAGGGAGTCAACCACACAATGTATTACTTGTTTCGCCACATCCCCAATATAAATTGGACGTGACCCATTTACTAGCTAGGATTTCTTAGCAAAGTTATATGTGTAAAATATACATGTATCTTGATTTATAGTTTATTGCCCTCTCTCTCTCTCTTCCTGTTGTTTCTTTTCTTCCCTCTGATGCTGGTCAGATTTGGCCATTGGTTTCGGCCAATGGTCGAATCTTGGCAGTTATTTATTTTTATTTACTTTTTGTGTTTTTATCTTCTTATTTTGACGTAAATCGTGATAGAATTTTTTTCGAGGTATTCTGATTCAAGCTTCAAGACTCAGATGCAAGATTTACTTCAAATCCTTCCAGATCTGGAGTTTCCCTCTAAACCCGGAGTTGCTCTGGGTCCTTCCTCAGTTTTTTTCATCTTTCCGAGATAATCTATGGGATGGTTGATACGTCCATGGTCTCGTAGATTATTGATTTCTAAGAAAGGTGTTGGAACTGAGCTTGCTACTGCTATTCAAGGATTTTGGAGAAGATGCTGCGAAGAATTTTATTATGTATTTATTTTTTCTACTGTTTGTAGTGTTTACCCAGTCCAGGGTGTAGGCTTTTATCTATTATCATGGTGGTCGGTCTACACCATTGTATACCTTTTATTTTCTTGTATTTTCTTTTCATCTTTTGATTGTAATGGTTTCGGCTATTTTATGATTAATGGATAATTTCTTATTTAGCAAAAAAAAATCTTGATTTATAGCTTCCCACTAAGATATTGTATTTGCAACTTATATATAGATTAAAATTTTGATGAATTTCACAGAAAAAATTTAATTGGATGTCCAAAATGATCTCATTTATGATTGTTAGTTAGTAATTTGAATTAAAATTTAATATTGGAGATTGGTGGTTAAAATGGTTGATTTCATAACTAGCATTGCTCATTGAAAAATGAAAACATTTTAATGGTTAGTTGAAAATAAGAGCAAAGCAAAGAATAATTAATGAAATCTTTATATAAAAATAGGACAAGTATTTTGAAACAAATAAAAATAAAAATTAGGAATTTTCTTTTGTTTTTTTTTTTTTAAATAGAGAGAATACGAGTTTCAAACTAAGCATTACAAAACTTAGCAACTAAGCATTACAAAACTTGAGTTCGACCCAATCTACTAATAAAGTCGACTCGACTCGAGCTCTGTGTCAACGGGGAGCTTGGTCTGAACTTTTCACGGACTATTTGTGAAAATCTTCTTGGTTCATTTGGTTAGTATAAAGAAATACTCCCTTTGTCCTGTATTGAATAATCATTTTTTTATATAAAATAAATACGAAATCGGACATCCAATTTCGGATGGAGTATATAACATTTTTAAAGTCAACATTTTCTATTAAATTATGAATTGGAAAGTAATCCAAATAGACTATATTAGCTTTTACTTAACATAACAAAATAAAAAGAAAAATTATTTCTAGACAATTAAATAAATGTGCCCATAAATTTGCAAAGTGGTTCTGAAAAAATAAATTTTCTAATTCGGAGGAATGTAATATGTAGACTAGTTACGTCTTCCCTCCCTTTTGCAAAAAAAAATCTCTCTCTGTTGTGTCCCGTTTCATATACTTACGAATAAGTGTTTGTCACGTATTCACATTTTTTTACGGGTTATGCTATATTTTTTAAATTATTACATTTTTAACTAAAAATTAACACATGTCAATTTTTTATTAGTGGAACAGAAAATAATAAATGAAACGAGAACAAAAAATTGCTAGCCATAAAACTTTCTACATAAGAGTGATAATAGACGGAATTTCCATTTCGAAGTTTCATGCAAAAAATATATCCATAAAAAAGAATTGCGTGCATGCAAATATGCAAGTATACTTTTTATCCAAGTAAGTGAGTGGACCTGGTCAAGGAGGCTGCAGCCCAGTGGAGCAAGCTTCGACTTATGACCGAGAGGTCCCGAGTTTGACATTCTCCTCATACATGGGGAAAGCTTAATACCTTTAACTTAATGATCCTAAATTCGAAATAAAATACAAAATAATTCTCAAAATTCTTCAAAAAAAAAAATACATAGATTAGAGCACTGACCTCACCAGATGAGGGAGCCCATGTAAGACGGAAATTATATATATAGAAGAGCCTCACAGATGAGGTAGATTAGAAGACCGGCAGGCCGGTTTGCCACATGAGGGAAAATAAAAGTGCCTCACACAAGAGAGAACCCAAGAAAAGGAAATTAAAGCATGCCCCTTGTGTGAGTAGGGTATCGAACCCACGACCTCACACACAAGGGCACCTTAAACACCCTTCTAGCCGAGCCAGTCTCTATGTTAATTAGAAAAATTGGATTTAGACTCGAAAATGCGCATATAATAGTTTGAACATTCGTTGGAAGTGGAGAATGACACATATTACCAACTAGCCCAATTATAAAGAGTAAAGACCCCTGTTTTGATAATTGATGAGATTAAGTCAAATACAATAGTTTAGGTTGAATGGTTTAGATTCAAAAAAGAAATACAATTCTTAGATTTACGGAATAGCCACATTGACATATGGAATCAGACCAATGCCAAACATAGGTTGAACTCATTGCAAGATCCAGAATGTACAAGCCTTCTCGGACGGCCAGATCAAGCACGTGAAAGTCACTCCACTGTATCGAGTTCAATGAATAATCTATAAAAACGAGGAGGAAAAACCCTAGTCTTAGAACGCATTAATATTTTTTTTTGCCTAAAGGTGTTATTTTGCATGTTCTATTGAAGCAGTAACTGGAAATACATAAAACACTTCCTGAATTACTTAATCATGCTGAAGATTTTTAAAACTAGACCATTTATAAGTATGTTCTAGTTTATTACAATTATTTATTATAAGAACTCACCAGAGGAGGAGTAGTAGAAGCCCGTTGAGCGGGTGCCCCGTGAGGGGAGTAGTAGAAGTCCCGTTTGAGCGGGTGTCGTAGAAGTCCCGTTGAGCGGGTACCCCGAGGGGAGTAGTAGAAGTCCCGTTGAGCGGGTGTCGTAGAAGTCCCGTTGAGCGGGTGCCCCGTGAGGGGAGTATAAGACCTCACACAAGGGAACCCAAAGAAATGACAATTAAATCATTCCCCTTGTGTGAGGTGGGTATCGAACCTGGACCTCTCGGTCTCAGGCAGTGGATGTTACCCACTGGGCTACCATGCCTTCGATTCATGCTGAAGATTACTTTTGTTAGTTTAGTTTATATATCACTTGCATTCCAAAATTATAGCTGCATTCCGGGTTTCATATAGATTAAGGAATTTATTAGAGAGACGTTATTTGAAAAAAAGAAGTCTAAATTACATTTCGTTAATGAATTAAGTGTTGAAAGTAGTAGATAGTTGAGTAGTTGATTAGGTTGGTAAGATTGAAATAAGATACAAAATTTGCTGCTTATTGACACCCACAAAAAGAATTACATTCATACAAATGGTTTTAGATTATATGCGAACTGTTGTTCTGTTCGCACATATGGAAGACTGTATTATTGAATTAGTTGATTCGACAATTGAGCTTTGTCCGAAAGAATAAACAACTATTTATTTAAAAAACAATTATATATATTTTTTTCCAAACAAAACAAAACATTCGAGATCATGGAAAAAAGGAATTACATTCATAGAAATGGTTTTAGATTATATGCGGAACTGTCGTTATATTCATACATATGTTTTGTTTGGGCGTTTCCAAACGCATAGAAAGATATTTTAGGGTGATTATTTACCGATTGTCAAAAAATTACTTCTATACCAACTAAAAAAAAATTAAATAATCTAAAATATGTATTAAATAAATATTTTTTTTATTCGTGAGGGGTGGTGGGAGTCTCGAACAAGAAAATTACATATGTATATAAAAAGAAATGTAACATCGCCATATGAGCACAATATGGGGCATATCGATAAATATACGCCACATAAATAAAAATACAATTGTGAAACATTTGAAGGATAGCAATGATATTCACGGAAACTGTCAAGGGAATAATTTGCATTTTTAAGTATTCTCGTGTAATGCTAACCATCCCACAGAGCACGACTGTCATACTTAACGACGCGAGAAAGATCCACACAAAATCAGTCACCCCTGAAAAGTACAAATATAAAAAAGAAATTAGGTTGACAACCTCAATACAAGAAATTAATACTTGATTTTAAAATTATACTTTTTCTGGTTCTAAGTTGGGAAATTTTAGTCCATTAATATCTCTCTCATACTCGATTCAATCCTCTCAAAATTCTTTAGGTCAAGTTCTTCCAGAAAAGATAGAAAAGCATATATTAAATGCTACATCCATTCCATCCATCAATAGTTTAATACATACAACAAAAATTAAGGGGGAAAAAATGTAATTTCTTAATTAAAATATCAATATTACTCTCTTAAACCTAACTTGTATACCACTAATTCTAGTTAATTATAAATAATTGCATGCTAATTTCTTTGGTGTGATTAATAAAAAACACAAACAATATGTTATGAAAGAGAGGGAATTACCGAACATCTTTTTAGGAATCTTCATGTTTGATGAAAACCGAGCAAAACGCCAAAATAATTTTAGCATATCTTGGAACCAGAAGACCAACAAGAACAAGAGGATCGATCTCAAATAGAATCCAGAAGACCAACAAGAATTGAGCACATAATCTCAAATAGAATCCTTTAATATTTATAGGAGTAAAAGGAAAACAATTTAGCCAATAATACGAATCCTAGTGAAACTGGCAAGTATTTTCCAAACTGTAAAAGGATAACAATTAGAGATGATAAATAAATTTCCTAACTGTCAAAGGATAACAATTAGAGATGATAAATAAATTTGCGGTAAGGATTCTAGTTCTTTTTTTCTATTAATAAGAAGTTTTTTAATTAAAAAATTTATAACCTAAAAAGATAGTGAAATTCTAAACAAAAAATAAACAAGCGACAATCATCTATTTATGGAAAGGAATCACAAGTTGTACTGTCAATTTATTTATGACACTTCATTAGTGCCACGAAAAAAACCACACCACTTGTGTGTGGACTGTCGCACAAAACCAGTTTTGTGCCACTTAAATAACTTTTCGTGGCATTTATGCAATACCACCAAAAACCAAATATGCCGTACTGAATTCTTCCATCGTCGATCATTAAATTATGTCTCTTTTCGTTTGTATAACTTATATAACTCACATCCATTAAATTCTCATCTCTCTTTAATGGATTTTTTTTTTTTTTGATGAATCTCTCTAATGGAGTTTTGACGCCCGTTGGGCGATTGCCCTCGAGGAGGAGAGAGCGGGTACCCTAGATAGGGAGATTGTAGCATGCCCCATGCATGGGGAGGGAACTTTAGCCTCACAAGGAGGAGAAATATCTAATGGAGTTTAAGTAGTGGAATAGTGATCCTTAAAATGGGATACGTTATAACTCCTAACATTTTATATCCTTAATTTATTTGGGAAATAATACTCTTAGTAAGTGTCATGGGCAGTGATATTGTCAATGTAGGTTTTCTCCTGTCAAAGCAATTTGCCTTCCAATGGTCAGCCTACATTTTTTGTCAACATTAACCTCTCTCAATCGATGAGTTTGATGAAGTCGGAAATGATACGGAGGATGATTATAGTGATGGTTCGAAATTCGACTTGCTCGATTAGATCGTAAACTTATAATGTGTTTTATTTTATTTTGATCTTTTGAAAGAGTTATAAGCTAAGAAGTATGTTTTGTCGCGTTTTTATATTTTGAAAGACTGGTAAGTTCTTTATTGTGAACTTTGTCGCTTTATTGTCTTTTGAAAAAAACTTGTGAAATTATGTTTTATGATTTTTTATCATATTGTTGGACCATATAATATTATTTGTATATTACTTAATATTATTTTTATATAAAATATATACTTTAACTTTTTGGTACGATTTTACGATTTATTTTACGATTCACGAGTTTACGATTTTACACCCCTGTTCCGAGTCTACGTAGAATCGCGATTTTAACAACCTTGGTATATTGCTAATTGTTTGACCTTTTCTTGTTTGATAATGTTGTAAATGGGATCTTCAAGTACTGCATCCGCTAGTGTTTCTCAATCTATTGAATCTTCTGCCTTTTCTGAACTTAAATGGATTTGTCTAGCATTTGATTGTTAATTTATTCTGAAATTTTGTTTGACTAGTATAATATATATGATAACAGAATTTTAAAAAATACATTGTAATTTAGGGTCGCCGACTAGTCCTCGACTACGCCGACTAGTCACTAGTCCCCTGTCTGCTACCCGACTAGCGACTTATGCAACACTGGCATGAACTCTAAAGTACAATCGAAGCTGAGATTACCTTTTTTTTCCCCATCTTTGAGGAAATCAGAAATCTTGATGTTCTTTATAACTTGTGGTAATTCCTCATGTGAAAATTCTATATTTTAAAAAAATAGAGATGAGTTTTTTTTTTCTAATTTTTTTTTTACGCCACGATGGGCGGAATCCTATAGGGGAGAGTAGCGCACCTCACAAGAGGAGAAGGAGAACCCTAGAAAGGGAGACAATTTAAAGCATACCCCATGCAAGGGGAGGGTATCGAACCCACGACCTCAAAGATCGTGGGCAGGCCTTTGCCCCACTGGGCTAAAGGACCTTTGATATTAGAGAAGAGTTAAACAAACAAAGAATTGAAGAGACCAATTCCCCAGTGGGGCATTGGCCGTCCCGTGACCGAGAGGTCCCGGGTTCGATACCCTCCGCCTGCGTGCGATAAGCTTTATTCTCCCTTATCCAGGGTGTTCTCTCTCCCCAATGTGTGGGCAATCGCCCATGGTGGCGTAAAAAAAAAATGCGCAAGGTATACTCACAACAACCTTTAGCACATCGTAAAAAAAAAGGACCTATAAACAATAATATTATTACAAAGATGGCTTTCTCAAAAAACAAAAATCAGTATATTACTATATTAGTATATCAATTGTACCTGGTATGCCTGGGAATGCACTGAAGAATACCTTGGATTAAAAAGCAGTAATGGACGGATACAGAGCCTTCAATAATAAAACATGATTTAAAGCACGTTAAAAAAGGATTGATCAGCAGAGGCAAAATAGAGTTTTCTTCTTTCTTTTTTTCCTATTTTACAATTCATTTTTTAGTCATTTTCCTTTTTTTTTAAAAAGTTGCAAATTGCACCAAGTAGTTACTTGAGTGTTCATCACAAGGTCCATAGCCCAGTGGAGGCATGGTCTGCCCACGACCGTGAGGTCGTGGGTTCGATACCCTCCTCAAGCTTGGGGCATGCTTTAATCTCTCTTTCTAGGGTTATCTCCTCCTCTTGTGAGGCAGTTCTCTCTCCCCCGCTCATGGGGCAATCACCCAATGGGCGTAAAAAAAAAAAGTTACTTGAGTGTTCTGCAAAGAAAAGTTCGAAGTACTGGTTCTCTGTGCTTTTGGTAAACAGTGTGATTGGACATTGTACCTTGAGAACTTGTTGGAAATATCGTATATTTTGCATCATTAGAAGATACTCTGAGATATTGTGAATATTTGATTGTATTTAATTGATTCTCAATATAATTGATTAGTAACGGGGATCTACTGGCCCAGTGGAAAAGGTCGTAGGACCCAGGACCGAGGTCTTGAGTTCGATCCCCGCATCCCCCTTCCCCATTCCCCCACCCCCCAACTCAAAAAGATTAGTAGCAGTTTCCTTATAGAATTAGAAGCCTTGTACTATATTAGGATCACTCTTGTATCAATTATGTTTCTATCAATACACAGAATATCAATTTCTTCATGGTATCAGAGCTAAGGTTGAAACCCTAGCCCGTTAAAAAAAAAAAAAATCACAGCAAAAAAATCAAGAGCGATTATTGTTCTTGAACTCCTTCTGCTGATCATCACCTTCATTAAAAGTTAGTACCCTAACAGTTGTCTTCTCACTCTCTACCTCCATGAGCAAAGATGCAGCAGTCTCGACTGTGATCTACGTCACCGGAATTTCATATCATGTGCCCGAGATCCAAATGGAGGGCGGTGTGCTTGGTACTGGACCCATCGTTTAATGGTCTTCTTTTTCAGAAAACGGTAGCTCCGCCGAACCCCTGGTGGTTCTACTGCTGGGGATGAATCTTCACTCTCACAGCGGCTCTATCTTTGGTTTGGATCGTTCTCAACTTCGCGAGCTCACCATCGAGATCGCCGAATTATTGAAAGATGGTCTTCCTAATTTGGCTCACGTTTCTAATGCATCCGCTCCTTTTTTTTTTTATGAATGGTATATCCACTCCTAATTCCATGATTTCTTGGATTGTAGATGTTGGGCAGCGGAACACTCCAAATAATAAATTATAATGGAAACGAAAAGAAAGCAGAAAAATAACACAAGAATTTTAACGAGGTTCGGTCTCAACGCAGACCTACATCCACGACCCCGGAGGGTACAAACATTCACTATGTAATTTTTTAACAGAATAAAAATTACAAACCCTCTTCTAAAACTCCAAGTCTAAACATTCACAAGACTCAAGGAGTTGGTACAATTAAACTCAAACTATGTGGGTCTATTTATAGGCCCTCTTGCCTTGACCTTTTTCTTTTCTAACCAATGTGGGATTTGAGAAATATTATCTAACATATCCTCCATTTTCTCAAATTCCCAAGTTTCAACATAATCAGAAAACCTAACTTTCTTCTCAGTCGTCGCGGTCTCCTTCTCTGTTCTTCCTCCAGCTTTACTTCCTTGCTTCTTCAAGGAATGGCCATCAATGTGGTATAAATTCTTCTCTTTCTTCCTTCCTCGCATAACCAGACGATTGCCTCTATATACTTTACAGAAATTCCCAATTCCAACATACTTGTAACCCTTTGATGTCAACTCACCCAACGAAATTATGTTGGCACTCGAATCAGGAACAAATCTAACATCAGGAAATATCGTCATCTTGATTTGTGGAGCCAAAGCCAATCGAATTGTACTAACCACCCTCTTCTTAATTGTAGCCCACTCAGAATCTTTCATACCTTTTGACTTTTCATCATCCAAAGCAGAATCAAGACCTTGTTGCACTAAATTGTCTTGAATCATGCATTGCCCTAAATACATTTCCAAAATCAATCTTGAAGTAAGTAGAGAAGACAATCAAAGTCGAATTACTTAAGCACCATAAATTGCAATATTTTTTCCTGCTTATTAGTAGAATTAATGAAAAACTTAGACCATAAATTTATTTAGGTTTTTTTTTTTTTTTTTGGTGAACTTCTAGCACTATAAAAGAGAGAAAATTAAATATTGAGTGTGAATATATTAGGGAAGAAAATATTGGAGAGATTGTGGCTTGATTTTTGGGATATAAGAGAGAAAATTAAGGATTGATTGAAGAAAAAATTAAGAGATTAATATTGATAAAAAAGGGTAAATTAGTAATTTGAGTGTAAATTGCCTTGGCAAAAAAAAACATGTCTTGGCAATATCACTAGCCAAGTGTAATGAAGTTCACTAAATATTCTAACAAGAAGAAGTGGCCATTGATTATACTTCAACAACATTGGAAAATTCAGCACCTAGAAACCATTGAAATATTGAATATTTCATAGTAAATTTATAATTGTTACTATGTTTGAATTGTTTACCGATGATAACTTATATATAAAGCAATGTTTCCATATGAACACTCATTATTTAACACCATAACTATTGTTCATATTTGCAAGTTTGCAACTCTAAAATTACATATTCAAGAACAATATAAAATGCAAGAATCGTTTTATAGTATGATCATTAATGCAGCTCAGGTATCTGGATGATGATAAAGAACAAATATTCTATGATTTTGAGTTTGACAAACTAGGTATTCTCTCTCTCTCTCTCTCTCTCTCTCTCTCTCTCTCTCTCTCTCTCTCTCTCTCTCTCTCATATTAACAAAATAATTGAGTTGTAATCACTTAAACTTTGATAATCTAAAAGCATATTAATACATCCAATCTACAAAAACAAGACATTAGAAAATCACGAATTCACAGCTTCAAGATATAAAAATATAAATAACAAACAAATTCTTCAACAACAGGGACTTTGAATCGCCTCGGTTGATTCTTAAAATATTATCTTGTCGTTGCAACTTCTTTATTTAACGGCAAAGATCATAGATCCTAGATATTTGGATAGGATATGTTGGAATACGATTTGATGTCTGAAATTATATATATTGGATATTAAGATTTCTTTTATAAAAATTTAAAACGGCCCCCATGGATCGACTCGAAATTAAATAGGCATGGAAATATTAGGTCATTTTTATTTGTCTGTTTTAACAGCATTATTTGCATATACTGATGATCAGTATTTGTTGGATGATTCCTTGTAGTTCTGATGATGTTGTTTCTTATGGTCTAAATTTGCAATTCTCAGTCAATAAGGGGGGCCCTTTATTAGCACTTTAAGAATATGTATTAATTTGTTATTCACCTTAATTCTTGAAAGATAAAGTTAAACTAAATGTCTAAATTGACCTCAAAGTTCATTCCATCTATTACTACAAAATTGGATCATAGGATTGTAACTTTTAAATAGTAATCCTTAGACACTTCTTACAGCTTCTTGGAAGGCAGACTCATCTCAATCACCCTGAAGACAATATTAACAAGTTAATATAAAATTTTATTAGTTATATATATATATATATATTCTGCAACGGAAAAAATTTATTCTGCAACGGTCAGATTCTCTTAATTGGAATAATCACATAATATTTATTCTGAACCTAACTTTTTATTCATTAAAAAGAAAAAAAGAAAAAAAGGAAGTTTTATTGATATGTGCATACCTCAATTTTCAGTCTAAAAACAATGCGATTTACTGAAGTAGATTCTCCCATGCTTGTATTGGCTTCAATTGAAAGTAAATTCGCATTTTGATCTCCTTTCAAGAACTCTAATAATCTAAGAGCACTTTCCGACTAGGTCGAGTTTTACAACACTGACAACACTAAGAGCACAACCATATCCTAACAATAAGATAACTTTTTTTTCAAATAAAATTATTTCATAGTTAAAAAACAAGGAAAATAAAATAGCCAAACGGTCTACAAGAGCCTTTATTACTAAATGCTAATGTGTCTTAAAACATATATTTAGTCTCCAAATGATATTCAAATTCTTAGGTGAGCGGATATGAATAAAATCATCATATCAAATTCCTGTAGTAAATATGCTTCATCCGACACGGTGCGTCTAAGAACCTCAAGAGACGACCCGTGACAGTTCCCATATTTGAGACTTGAGTATTCTTTGATTGAAGATGTTCTTGCGCGATTGACATATTTTGTATGGCATATGTGGGATTTAAGTAAAAAAAGCCGACCGATCTTGTAAAAGGTATTCGTAAATTTGATGGAAAGGTGGAAAAAGTTGAACCCCCATGGAAAGATTGGTTCTGCGACATTAGGCCTGGGGTCCTTCTCAAAAGTGGCCCAGACGTGTTGATTGGCCTAGGTGAAATATCTCCACCACGAGACGATCTTACTGTCCCAGTTCATGTAAAATCGAAGTTGGGCAGTATTATTTGATTCCAATAACTCAGCCACATTCTCCTCTCATTCCATCAGATCCGGAAACGTTGGCATTGCGTGCAAGGAGGCAAGATTTCCAGATCCAAGGTAGTTATTCTGTTGGCAGTCGAATTGTCCAAGGACTACGGACTTCCAATGATACAAAGAAAAGGCAAAAAATCCTCTATCCCCGTTTGTGTATGTTCCCGTGTCCCCAACCAATCACAATTCACCATGTGTATATATAATTGAAACAAATATTTATATATTAAATTCTGATCACAATATGTATATAAAAAGAAATGTAACATCGCCATATGAGCACAATATGTGTAATTCTGATCAGAGCTACCAAAAAGATTTGCATTGTTTTATAATAATATATAAAAGAAGAAAAAGGTTTCAACTATCTAAACTAGTGAAATCATCGGCGTGGCGTGTTCCTTCTTAGCCTCCACCGGAACGACCAAAGGTGTGTAGAATATAAACCGGTAGACAATAAGGCCACCGCAAATCAGGTAAGCTGCAAGTGAGGGACTTCCACAGGTAAAATAAATCAAAGGTTGGAAGATCAATCCCGATAAAATATCTACTACACTAACATCATAAGCCATATGCATGTAGCGAGCCAAGATGTGAGTATGAGCCACGAACCCCATTAAGATTCCCAGGTAAATAAGATTTTCTTCTAGAAATTCGCGCAAGACTGTAGTAGCAGAGATAATAATTACTTCAGCTATCAATTTTCTAACTCTTCCCATACATTTATATGGCGCATATTTATAAATATACGCCACATAAATAAAAATACAAATGTGAAACATTTGAAGGATAGTAATGATATTAATTATGACTTTTTGCATTTTTAAGTATTCTCGTGTAATGCTAACCATCCCACAGAGCACGGCTGTCATACTTAACGACGCGAGAAAAAACCATACAAAATCAATCACCCCTGAAAAGTACAAATATAAAAAAGAAATTAGGTTGACCACCTCAATACAAGAATTCCTTACAAGGTAGGTATCTAGCTAGCTAGTAACCTTCGTAAAACGTCTAAATCAGCCACAAGTAGACAATGTGAATACATGCAATTATTTTCCATGAATAAAAGCCAATAAAAGCATAAAAAAAACGTAAGTAGAAAATCTCATTCGGTTTTGCTACATTCTAAAGGTATGAAAGTTTTACTTTTTCTTTGTATTTCAAAATTAGTGAAAGTTAAGCTAATTGGTCAAGATATCTGACTGCGGAATCCTAATTAAATGCTACATCCATTCCATCCATCAATAGTTTAATACATATAACAAAAATTAAGGGGAAAAAAATGTAATTTCTTAATTAAAATATCAATATTACTCTCTTAAACCTAACTTGTATACCACTAATTCTAGTTAATTGCATGCTAATTTCTTTGGTGTGATTAATAAAAAACACAAACAATATGTTATGAAAGAGAGGGAATTACCGAACATCTTTTTAGGAATCTTCATGTTTGATGAAAACCGAGCAAAACGCCAAAATAATTTTAGCATATCTTGGAACCAGAAGACCAACAAGAACAAGAGGATCGATCTCAAATAGAATCCAGAAGACCAACAAGAATTGAGCACATAATCTCAAATAGAATCCTTTAATATTTATAGGAGTAAAAGGAAAACAATAATACGAATCCTAGTGAAACTGGCAAGTATTTTCCAAACTGTAAAAGGATAACAATTAGAAATAATAAATATATTTCCTAACTGTCAAAGGATAACAATTAGAGATGATAAATAAATTTGCGGTAAGGATTCTAGTTCTTTTTTTTTCTATTAATAAGAAGTTTTTTAATTAAAACATTTATAACCTAAAAAAATAGTGAAATTCTAAACAAAAAATAAACAAGCGACAATCATCTATTTATGGAAAGGAATCACAAGTTGTACCGCCAATTTATTTATGACACTTCATCTAATGAAGTGTCATGATTAACTTATTATGCCAAATCATGACTAGTCTAAGGCCAAGTTCTGAAATTTGTACAAGGGAGTCAATGTATTACTTGTTTCGCCACATCCCCAATATAAATTGGACGTGACCCATTTACTAGCTAGGATTTCTTAGCAAAGTTATATGTGTAAAATATACATGTATCTTGATTTATAGTTTATGGGAGATGCTATATGGCTAAGTCTTAGCCAATCAATTGGCTAAAATTTCAAAAAATTCCCAAATTGATATTTTTATTACCAATTATACCCTTACTGATTTTCTTTAATTTTTTTTTATATCTCACTCTACAAATCTATTGTCTGGCTATTCCCCCACCTACTAGCTACTACACAAAAATCCAACTCCAACATTTTTTCTTCTCCGGCGACCAAACACCTTTTCCGGTCATCTTCTCCGGCAACAAATAACATTTTTGGGTAAAAAAAATAAAATTTATCACAAAAATCTTAACAACAATAATCCATTTCCATTTTCAATTGATGATATTTGATGAAAAACTCAAATTAAACCTCCATAAATTATGAATAATCATGTTCCCAAAATCCATGAAACACAAAAAAAAAGAAATAATAACAAAAATCCATAAGCCAAAGGCCATTTTGGGGCTTCCTTCATCCACTCAATTTCAATCTCAGAGGCAACAATAAGCTGCTCATCGGCATCGTGTCGTCTTCTTCTTCCTCTTTCTCTCTAGATATTGAAACCCAAGCTATCTCCGTCCCCTTGTCTCTTCCTCCGACGAATCTAGGGTTCCAAAAACTTCTCCAATCACCAGACCACTATTCAATTCTCCATGTAAGGTTCGTTATAATTCTATATAATCCGATCACTTGCTAATACTATGAAATTGTTAAAGTAAATATGTAAGGTTCGTTATAGTTCTATATAAGGCGATCACTTATTAGTACTATAAAATTGTTAAAGTAAACATGTAAGGTTCGTTATAGTTCTATATAACGCGATCACTTGCTAATACAATGAAATTATTATAGTAAACATGTAAGGTTAGTTATAGTTCTATGTAAGGCGATCACTTATTAGCACTATAAATTTGTTAAAGTAAACATGTAAAGTTCGTTATACTTCTATATAAGGCGATCACTTATTAGTACTGTAAATTTGTTAAAGTAAACATGTAAAGTTCGTTATACTTCTATATAAGGCGATCACTTGCTAATACAATGAAATTGTTAAAGTAAACATGGAAGGTTAGTTATACTTCTATATAAGGCGATCACTTATTAGCACTATAAATTTATTAAAGTAAACATGTAAAGTTCTAGGCGATCACTAATTATAATTCTATATAAGGAGACTATAAATTCGTTAAAGTAAATCAATTAAAGTTCGTTATACTATTACATAAGTCAATCACTTATTAGTAAACTTTCAAGGTTATATATATTTCATTATATGATGCTCACTATGAATATGCTATTAGTTAGGGGTCTAATTATAATTTCTAAAAAGTCAATTTTATGATTTTTGGGTCAAATTGTGAATTTAAAAGATGTAATTAGAAACTTATGGGTCAATTTGTGAAATGGAAATATGCTATGCGGGTTTAATTTTTAAAGTTTTATAACATTAGGACTTAAAAGTAATATAATTTATGTACTTATGGTTGCAAATAATATTTTTATAGGGACTTGAGGTATATAAATATGTATAGTATATGGATTTAGGGTATATAAATGTGTCACAAATATTTTTTGCCACGTCAGCAATCCGCCACCGTGCGAAACAAATTTTGACCTTCGGATCAAGAATCTGACGACTGGGATGATTTGGGATTGTGAGAGTTTAATATTTTTTTAATTATTTCAGCAAAATAATATCATTCGTTAAATTCTTGATTCGACGACCACTATTTGTTCCGCACGGTGCAGAACATTTTGTGTTCCACACCGGAACCGAACTGCTTCTGTCGAGTTTGACTGCGGCTGTCAGATTTGACTGACGTCTGAGCCATTTTTTTTTTTTTTTTACTTTTGAGGTATATATTTTTTTATTTTTTTTATTTGACCTAATTTAGCCAATTTTTAGCTAATTAAGCTTAGCCAAACATCATTTCCCATAGTTTATTGCCCTCTCTCTCTCTTCCTGTTGTTTCTTTTCTTCCCTCTGCTGCTGGCCAGATTTGGCCATTGGTCGAATCTTGGCAGTTATTTGCTTTTATTCACTTTTTTGTGTTTTTACCTTCTTATTTTGCCGTAAATCGTGATGGAATTTTTTCGAGGTATTCTGATTCAAGCTTCAAGACTCAGATGCAAGATCTACTTCAGATCCTTTTAGATCTGGAGTTTCCCTCTAAATCCGGAGTTGTTCTGGGCCCTTCCTCAAGTTTTTTTCATCTTTCCGAGATAATCTATGGGATGGTTGATACGTCCATGGTCTCGTAGATTATTGATTTCTAAGAAAGGTGTTGGAACTGAGCTTGCTACTGCTATTCAAGGATTTTGGAGAAGATGCTGCGAAGAATTTTATTATGTATTTATTTTTTCTACTGTTTGTAGTGTTTACCCAGTCCAAGGTGTAGGATTTTATCTATTATCATGGTGGTCGGTCTACACCATTGTATAGCTTTTATTTTCTTGTATTTTCTTTTCATCTTTTGATTGTAATGGTTTCGGTTATTTTATGATTAATGGATAATTTCTTATTTAGCAAAAAAAATCTTGATTTATAGCTTCCCACTAAGAAGAAAATAGTGGTTAGAAAGCTAGGTGTTTTGCCCCGGTGTCGAACTCAGAACCTCTTGGTCGTGGACATAGGCAAGCCCCACTGGGCTGTGACCTTATTGACGGAAAAAAAAGCGTATTTTTTTTATTACTAATTTATCTTATTATAGATGAAGCCAAAATAGACGTAAATACATAAAGGGGGACTAAACCAAAACCTCCAAGTAGGTGGAAACAAATCCACTCCATACCGAATATAACTTGGAAAAGCGATAAGATGATCCATTTAAAAGAATGGATCGGATGTTACAAGATGCAAAAAGTCTAGCATATGCAGTAAAAGAGCCTTACCATTTATCATATGGATAGGCTGATACAAAATGCAATCTGAGAAATTCATATCCTTGTGTAATCGATGAATGACGCAGATAGGGGACATCATTTGAATCCAGAAGGCACAGTCCTTTTGGCTCAAAAGGCAGCTCACCAATCGAGCTATAAGTGATCGAGTTCCGCCAAACGGCTATAAAGAAAAGACTAAGGCCTTTTGAAAGGCTTATATCTAGTCGTAATGTGATGCTTCATAAGCAATTTTTTAGTATTTTTCTTACTTTTTCGCGAGCGGATAGGAATAAAATCATCTTGTTCGACTAGATCTTTAGGATATCCAGACTCCGAAAAGTCGTCGCTCATAGCGTCCGGAACAAGAGCAGTCAATGTATCAAAAGTCATGTCCGGAACTTCAGTACTTGCAGACACGAGAGTCTCACTCTCGTTTAGCGCAATGGTATCAACATGTCTCCCGACAGTAGGCCCCTTGAGTTTGGTATTCAGGCCCCGGAAACTTGCAAATAATTTGTGTCTGTCTTCGAAACGAGCATCCAAAATATTCAGGTTCTTTTGCGCCGACCACAATTGCACTGGAAAGTCAAATTGCTGACGAACTGGTGCGATTTTTGAAATACCGCCGGCGACTCCGAACTTAATCCGAGTCTCAAGTTAATCCGACCACGAGATTGCAAAGTCCGACTTGTCTCCCCTATATCAGCCTGTGCACTGTGTTCCCCTGGCTTAGTCCCCTGCTCTCTGTGTTAATTAGAGAAAAGTCTTGTTCAAAAGTCTTGTTCGGTTGGGCACCTTAAACATCCTTGTAGCCGAGCCAGTCTCTATGTTAATTAGAGAAAATTGGATTTAGACTCGAAAATGCGCATATAATAGTTTGAACATTCGTTGGAAGTGGAGAATGACACATATTACCAACTAGCCCAATTATAAAGAGTAAAGACCCCTGTTTTGATAATTGATGAGATTAAGTCAAATACAATAGTTTAGGTTGAATGGTTTAGATTCAAAAAAGAAATACAATTCTTAGATTTACGGAATAGCCACATTGACATATGGAATCAGACCAATGCCAAACATAGGTTGAACTCATTGCAAGATCCAGAATGTATAAGCCTTCTCGGACGGCCGGATCAAGCACGTGAAAGTCACTCCAGAGGAGGAGTAGTAGGAGCCCGTTGAGCGGGTGCCCCGTGAGGGGAGTAGTAGAAGTCCCGTTTGAGCGGGTGTCGTAGAAGTCCCGTTGAGCGGGTGCCCCGTGAGGGGAGTATAAGACCTCACACAAGGGAACCCAAAGAAATGACAATTAAATCATTCCCCTTGTGTGAGGTGGGTATCGAACCTGGACCTCTCGGTCTCAGGCAGTGGATATTACCCACTGGGCTACCATGCCTTCGATTCATGCTGAAGATTACTTTTGTTAGTTTAGTTTATATATCACTTGTATTCCAAAATTATAGCTGCATTCCGGGTTTCATATAGATTAAGGAATTTATTAGAGAGACGTTATTTGAAAAAAAGAAGTCTAAATTACATTTCGTTAATGAATTAAGTGTTGAAAGTAGTAGATAGTTGAGTAGTTGATTAGGTTGGTAAGATTGAAATAAGATACAAAATTTGCTGCTTATTGACACCCACAAAAAGAATTACATTCATACAAATGGTTTTAGATTATATGCGAACTGTTGTTCTGTTCGCACATATGGAAGACTGTATTATTGGATTAGTTGATTCGACAATTGAGCTTTGTCCGAAAGAATAAACAACTATTTATTTAAAAACAATTATATATATTTTTTCCAAACAAAACAAAACATTCGAGATCATGGAAAAAGGAATTACATTCATAGAAATGGTTTTAGATTATATGCGGAACTGTCGTTATATTCATACATATGTTTTGTTTGGGCGTTTCCAAACGCATAGAAAGATATTTTAGGGTGATTATTTACCGAATGTCAAAAAATTACTTCTATACCAACTAAAAAAAATTAAATAATCTAAAATATGTATTAAATAAATATTTTTTTATTCGTGGGGGTGGTGGGAGTCTGAACAAGAAAATTACATATGTATATAAAAAGAAATGTAACATCGCCATATGAGCACAATATGGGGCATATCGATAAATATACGCCACATAAATAAAAATACAATTGTGAAACATTTGAAGGATAGCAATGATATTCACGGAAACTGTCAAGGGAATAATTTGCATTTTTAAGTATTCTCGTGTAATGTTAACCATCCCACCGAGCACGGCTGTCATACTTAACGACGCGAGAAAGATCCATACAAAATCAGTCACCCCTGAAAAGTACAAATATAAAAAAGAAATTAGGTTGACCACCTCAATACAAGAAATTAATACTTGATTTTAAAATTATACTTTTTCTGGTTCTAAGTTGGGAAATTTTAGTCCATTAATATCTCTCTCATACTCGATTCAATCCTCTCAAAATTCTTTAGGTCAAGTTCTTCCAGAAAAGATAGAAAAGCATATATTAAATGCTACATCCATTCCATCCATCAATAGTTTAATACATATAACAAAAATTAAGGGGGAAAAATGTAATTTCTTAATTAAAATATCAATATTACTCTCTTAAACCTAACTTGTATACCACTAATTCTAGTTAATTGCATGCTAATTTCTTTGGTGTGATTAATAAAAAACACAAACAATATGTTATGAAAGAGAGGGAATTACCGAACATATTTTTAGGAATCTTCATGTTTGATGAAAACCGAGCAAAACGCCAAAATAATTTTAGCATATCTTGGAACCAGAAGACCAACAAGAACAAGAGGATCGATCTCAAATAGAATCCAGAAGACCAACAAGAATTGAGCACATAATCTCAAATAGAATCCTTTAATATTTATAGGAGTAAAAGGAAAACAATTTAGCCAATAATACGAATCCTAGTGAAACTGGCAAGTATTTTCCAAACTGTAAAAGGATAACAATTAGAGATGATAAATAAAGTTCCTAACTGTCAAAGGATAACAATCAGAGATGATACGCGGTAAGGATCTCTTTCTTCATCTTTTTTTCTATTTTTAATTAAAAAAATTATAACCTAAAAAAATAGTGAAAAAATAAACAACCGACAATCATCTATTTATGGAAAGGAATCACAAGTTGTACAGCTAATTTATTTATGACACTTCATTAGTGCCACGAAAAAAACAACACCACTTGTGTGTGGACTGATGATCTATACCATTTAAATGCACTAACTTGACCACTTTCTGGATAATTTTGAGGTACTAAATTTGGTTGTTGGGGTTGAAAAGAAGATGAAGGACTAGAATTGGTAATAAGAGCACCGGGAAGTTCTCTAGTTGTTGGCAACTGTTGTCTAGAGAAATCATCAGGAAACCAAGTCCTCGTCCCCATTTCTATGTTGACCTATAAAATAAATGAATTTTTTTCAATTTGCAAAAAAACAAGAAACTTTATATAAATATGGGAAAATGACCTCTGTAATCCTTAAACTATTAGCGAAGACATAGTTAGGCCCTGAAAGTATTTTGACTCCTTGAAAGGTCCTGAAACAAAAATCGTGACTTTTAAATGGTCCCACCACCAGTTTGGCTAAGTTATTTATGAAAAATAGCGAAAATTAAGGAAACAAAAGTAAGGTACATTGTAGTCAAAATATTAATAATACTCTCTTAAATATGACTTGTATACCACTAATTGAGTAATATTGATATTTTGACAAATGAACTACCTTATTTTTTTACTAAATGACCTAAACGACTTATATTATAAATGAAGGTAGTATTTTGGTCGTCGGTTTCTTACCTGGGATTCTTGTGAAAATCCAAACTCAATTTCTCCAACGTTGCAACCCATGAATACTGCAGTCTGTAACTGTCACACCCCGTAACCAGGGTCGATGACATGGCAGTGTCTCATTGGTTAATGAAACACCAAAGCCGACAACCAGAGTTACTAAATGATAATTCAATTATATAAATCCATAAAATCCATAAATGTACTAGCGGAAGAATTTTCTAAAAAGGGAAATTATTTCTAAGTATTACAACTAAAAGGAAAACTAAACTTCCAACATAAATAACTAGAAAGGAAAACAAAGTTCATTAACTAAGCCGGTTAGAATCATATTCATAATCCCCATCCCAGGTACCATCATTCTCGTAGTGCTGCTCGTCACCTAAATCAACTGCACAGTAAAAGAGGATGGACTGAGCAACGGTGCTCAGTAGGGACCAATAAAAAGAACGAACAAGCATGAAACAACAAATAAGCTAAGTAGACATATTCGTCGCATCTAAACGCTTACATAACCGAGTGCACAACAAGCACCACGCATTGCTCATACACTACACTCGATTACAACACCGTTTAAACACTAAGAACATCACTACCGCTATGACACACAATCCCGCCACATGAGCTGACTCATCTATTCACTCCCAATCAACAATAACGGTAATGGCCCTAGCTATTATCCGAGCTAGGACGACTCAGAAAATGCAGGCGCGGGTTTGGTACGGTCCCCCAAACGACGGGCCCAGGGTTTAAGGATCACTACAAGAAAACAGTTAAATAGCGACCGACTTTAGCGACCGAAATTTTCGGTCACAAATTTAACGACGGAATACCGACCGAATAGAAACCGAAAACAAATCGGTCGTTATTCCGTCGCTCATCCGTCGGCCACATCGGTCTCGTTGACCAAATTGAAACGTCGTCGGTTTGTTCACCCTTAACGACCGAATACCGACGGATATTAACGACCGTTTACCGACGGAATATATAACGATTGAATACCGACGGAAGTTAACGACCTAATACCGACGGAATACATAACGGTGTTTATTTGTATAGTAATAAATGAAGGACACAAAACGACGTCATTTTATTTTCGTTAACGACCGACTACCGACGGACTTTACCGACGGAATAACGACCGAATAACGACCGAAATTAGGTCGCTATTATTTTCCAATTCGGTCGCTATTATTTTCCCGATTTCCGTTTTTTATAAAATAGCGGGGTTTTTAAGGATATATAGAAACATTTTACCTAATAGTAACTAAAATAGGAAAAATACATATACAAAGTCTTAGGTCAGCGGAACGACGAATCTGCGCTACGCAAATTCCGATTCTTCATCTACTCATCGAATGAGTTTTCAGTCCCGATTTATAAAATACCGATATATACTCAAAGCAGAACAATTCAAGTAATACATTTGTGTGTGCATTTATGTGAATCATTAAGTGATGGAGTTAAAATTTTATTAATTGATTTTTAATAAACAAATAATTACTAAAATATTCATATTAGTTCGTACTCACATTTAGAACGATGTCAGTTTTCGGATTTATAAGTTTTTTACTAAATCCGTCGCTATTCGGTCGCTATTAAGCTAAAGGGGCGACCAAATAGCGACGGAATTTGCGAAGGCCGTCGCTATTCGGTCGCTATCATTTTCCCGGATTCCGTTTTTTTTATAAAATAGCGGGGTTTTTAAGGATATATAGAAACATTTTGCCTATGTTAGTTACTATTAGGTAAAATGTTTCTATATATCCTTAAAAAACCCCGCTATTTTACAAAAAAAAATGGAATCCGGGAGAATAATAGCGACCGAATATGCTATGTCGGTCGCTATTCGGTCGCCCTACCCTTACCCTAACCCTAACCCTAATTCCGTCGCTATTCGGTCACACAAGTGGTGTTGTTTTTTTCGTGGCACTAATGAAGTGTCATAAATAAATTAGCGGTACAACTTGTGATTCCTTTCCATAAATAGATGATTGTCGGTTGTTTATTTTTTCACTATTTTTTTAGGTTGTAAATTTTTTAATTAAAAATAGAAAAAAAGATGAAGAAAGAGATCCTTACCGCGTATCATCTCTAATTGTTATCCTTTGACAGTTAGGAAATTTATTTATCATCTCTAATTGTTATCCTTTTACAGATTGGAAAATACTTGCCAGTTTCACTAGGATTCGTATTATTGGCTAAATTGTTTTCCTTTTACTCCTATAAATATTAAAGGATTCTATTTGAGATTATGTGCTCAATTCTTGTTGGTCTTCTGGATTCTATTTGAGATCGATCCTCTTGTTCTTGTTGGTCTTCTGGTTCCAAGATATGCTAAAATTATTTTGGCGTTTTGCTCGGTTTTCATCAAACATGAAGATTCCTAAAAAGATGTTCGGTAATTCCCTCTCTTTCATAACATATTGTTTGTGTTTTTTATTAATCACACCAAAGAAATTAGCATGCAATTATTTATAAAAAGATGGTCAATCTAATTTCTTTTTTATATTTGTACTTTTCAGGGGTGACTGATTTTGTATGGTTCTTTCTCGCGACGTTATGTATGACAGCCGTGCTCGGTGGGATGGTTAACATTACACGAGAATACTTAAAAATGCAAAAAGTTACAATTATTCCCCTGGCAGTTTCCGGGAATATCATTACTATCCTTCAAATGTTTCACAATTGTATTTTTATTTATGTGGCCTATATTTATCATTATGCGCCATATAAATGTATGGGAAGAGTTAGAAAATTGATAGCTGAGGTAATTATTATCTCTGCTACTACAGCCTTGCGCGAATTTCTAGAAGAAAATCTTATTTACCTGGGAATCTTAATGGGGTTCGTGGCTCATACTCACATCTTGGCTCGCTACATGCATATGGCTTATGATGTTAGTGTAGTAGATATTTTATCGGGATTGATCTTCCAACCTTTGATTTATTTTACCTGCGGAAGTCCCTCACTTGCAGCTTACCTGATTTGCGGTGGCCTTATTGTCTACCGGTTTATATTCTACTCACCTTTGGTCGTTCCGGTGGAGGCTAAGAAGGAATGATTTATTATAAACCAATGCAAATCTTTTTGGTAGCTCTGATCAGAATTACACATATTGTGCTCATAGTCATATGGCGATGTTACATTTCTTTTTATATACATATGCATTTTTCTTGTTCAGACTCCCACCACGCCCCACGAATAAAAAAATATTTATTCAATACATATTTTTTGGATTATTTAATTTTTTTTTAGTTTGTATAGAAGTAATTTTTTGACATTCGGTAAATAATCAACCTAAAATATCTTTCTATGCGTTTGTAAACGCCCAAACAAAACATATGTGTGAATATAACGACAGTTCCGCATATAATCTAAAACCATTTCTATGAATGTGAGTCCCGTGTATTCCCCTTCTCCATCAACCTCGGGGATTTTGAGGATATCAAAAGCAAAGTCTTTTAGCTCCGCAAGAGTATCTTTATTGTAGAACATATTAAATTTATCATAGTTAAAAAAAATAACCAACCACGTTCTCGGATAAATGACTTTCGTCAAGAGGTATATATTTTTCCTCCTTTCGCTGGGAAATAAATAGTATTTTGGTCTAAACTGATTTATTTTTCTATAGACAATGAGCAAGTCGATGTTTAAATTTGAAAAAAACACCAAGGATCCAAGATGTCATTGTTATCTTTGATTATTCTCATTTTCGACCAGCGAATCTTGGTCTTCCAAAAGGACAGAATGTTAATAATATGATATCCCGAAGAGGAAACATTTCATAGAGGCCCTAGATGAGGACATTTAATTTGATAGATGAGATTTAAGAATAATTTTGATTCGGTAATAAAGATTAGTTCAACACGATACTAATCAGTTTCGGGCCTGGAGCCAAACCAATATAGTCACGTCCAAACAATTTCTTACTCTGTGTCGTTTCATAATAGCAGTTGTTGGTAGTTGATGATCATTCTACCAACAAAATAATATTATATTATTGAATGAAATAAAGATTTTTTTTCTTTCTTGGTTGTTTATGTTAATCTTATTTCCTTTTTGGACACACTCCTGATTCAGTTTATGGATTTATTATATTATGACTAGGGGATTAGTTGAAATTCTGGTCATATATTATTTAACAATTAATATCTGTGGATTTAATTTTTTTTCACTACCATATTCGTCTAGAGTAGAAATGTCATTGGATCCATCCCTCGTGTGGCTTGCTTCTGATCTTTTCTCCGGTCGATTGGCTAAGCGCAAATAAATTGATGGCCAAATTAATTACTAGTTCTAAAAAATACTCTTTTAATTATTGGGGAGGGTTAAAATCCTAATTAAATTGTCCAACGAATCTCTCAACCCGCCCTCCTTGGGGGCTCCACACTCGGTGATAAATGATATTTCAAATCCTTATTTAAAGCCGCCTGTTGAACTCTCTATAAAGGCCTCCCGGCTCTTTTGTATACAAATCAAGGGACTGAAATCCTTTTGACTCCAAAGCTTCCATATGTTCTCAATTCGCAAATCGACAACCATGGAAATTCTGAGGAAGAATTTTCTAACTTTGAATCTCATTTATGGTTTTTGGATTTTCGACATATCTTGATGCAAGGAAGATTATGCTCGAGTTTAATTCAGAGGTTTCTGGCAGCCTGAAACTAGACACGATGAAATGGACACCATCTTTTTGGATTTGAAGGCGGAATCTTCCATTACTGTGGTGTGATAAGGCTTGAGGGAATACCTTTACAATGCTTTTCTTTGTATCATTGGAAGTCCGTAGTCCTTTACAATGCTTTTCGGAGCAGAACTACCTTGGATCTCCTTGCACGCAAAGCCAACGTTTCCGGATCTGATGGAATGAGAGGAGAATGTGGCTGAGTTATTGGAATCAAATAATACTGCCCAACTTCGATTTTACATGAACTGGGACAGTAAGATCGTCTCTTGGTGGAGATATTTCACCTAGGCCAATCAACACGTCTGGGCCACTTTTGAGAAGGACCCCAGGCCTAATGTCGCAGAACCAATCTTTCCATGGGGGTTCAACTTTTTCCACCTTTCCATCAAATTTACGAATACCTTTTACAACATCGGTCGGCGTTTTTCACTTAAACCCCGCATATGCCATACAAAATATGTCAATCGCGCAAGAACATCTTCAATCAAAGAATACTCAAGTCTCAAATATGGGAACCTCTCGGATGAAGCATATTTACTACAGGAATTTGATATGATGATTTTATTCATATCCGCTCACCTAAGGAAAAGAAGAATGCTTCAAAGACTATAAAGGCTCTTATTAAATATCATATGGAGACTAAATATATGTTTTAAGACACATTAGCATTTAGTAATAAAGGCTCTTGTAGACCGTTTGGCTATTTTATTTTCCTTGTTTTTAACTATGAAATAAATTTATTTGAAAGAAAAAAAAAAAGTTATCTTAGTGTTAGGATATGGTTGTGCTCTTAGTGTTGTCAGTGTTGTAAAACTCGGCCTAGTCGGCAACTAGTCGGTCAACTACCGCCTAAAAAATCCAAAAATCGGATAAAAAAATAGGGTATTTGAAAAAATCGGTCAAAAGTCGGATCTAACCGGTCAAAAGTCGGATCTAGTCGGTCAAAAGTCAACTAGTCGGTCAAAAATCGGAAGGAAAAAGACAGAGAGGGAGAGAAAGACACGTACCTGCAGCGCGGTGGTGACGGGAGGAGCTGTGAGCGTTGCAGCGGCGGGGTCGGAGCTTGAGGTGCTTCGCAGTTGAGGAAGGGAGAGAGAGAGAGAGAGAGAGGAGAGAGAGGAAGAGGAAGAGGAAGAAAAGAGAGAGAAGAAAGGAGAGAGAAACGGTGGCGGTTCTCGGAGAAGAAAAAGAGGACGGTGGTGAGAAGAGGGAGGGGCGCTGTTGAGTAGAGAGGAAAAGGGAGGAAGGAAATGTTTTTAGGGTTTTCTTCCTCTAGGGTTACATAAAAGCATTTATATACTCAGGATTAAAAGTGCAATTAAAATATTAGCACATACAAACCCATAAAATATTTATATTACAAACAAGTCCTAAATGGCCTACTTTATATTTTAAATATTTAATTGGACCAAAAATATAAAAGAAAATATTTTTGAGAATGATTAAAATAAAATATTCCAGAAATATAGTAGGATAAATATTTGCATTTTAGTCCCTAAACTTTAGGAATTTACATAAAAGACCCAAAAGCATAGAAACTGTCTAAAGAGTTTTGGGAAAATTTATAAAACTAATAATAATATATATGAGATATTTATGTCTTCCCACACAAGTTAGTATAACATATATGATAATATAATTTAAAAAATTACGTTGTAATTTAGGGTCGCCGACTACTCCCCGACTAGGCCGACTAGTCGCTAGTCCCCTGTCTGCCGACCGACTAGCGACTTCTGCAACACTGAGTGTTGTTGCTTTTGAACCAACAAAATTTTGATCAGTTATACGACCAAGACAAGACTAGAGAGCATGTATACGGACAGAACTTGCAAAACCAAAACTACGAAATCAAATAAGTCAATAATTCTGCAGATTGTCCTGGAAAAAAACTAAAAAACTAAAATTGCTCTAACATTTGCCATCACTTAATCGATCTACAGTACAGATTTCGACAGGTAAGTTGATGCATTTTGTACAGAAAATAGAAGACGACCTAGTTGAAGAAAAGGAAACGTAAGATTCAGACCTCGACGATTTTCCTCTTTTCATGCCTCAACTGCAACAGTTGCTACTTCTTCATCAGTAGTATCACTTGGAAGCAACTCCTCCTCAGGAGTCTTCCCATCCACATCTTCTGCTGTGCCTCCTTCCTTTTCCTTGTCAGGTTCGGTATCAATAAGTTTCTCCCTGAGTTTTGCCATGAGTTCTTCTCGTATAGTCGGATTTGCAGCCAGATACTTCTTGGAAGCGTCCTTGCCTTGTATATTCTCACCATTAATTTGGTAAAATGAACCCGACTTTTTGATGAACTTGTGTTTTACCCCTAGCTCTAGGATCTCTGATTCACGAGAAATACCCTTACCAAACTCGAGCTCAAACTCTACTGTTCTAAATGGAGGGGCATGCTTATTCTTTACAATCTTCACTAAAATTTGGCCTCCAACGGTCTGCGCATGTAGAAGAAGATTCAGAAGCAACCGCGGTTACACTCGGGATTACAAGCAAAAAATAGAACAATATGATAGTACTTGCAACAGATTTTCCAACCAATCACAAGAAGGGAACCACAAAGGTTTAGATGTGAAAAATGCATCAATGCTAGGATGTGTTGGACCAAATATCTACATTTTTCATCTTTATAGATTATTTCCTTCAATACTGAAAACAGAGGCAGCAGAGAAGAATCTTAATCTACAGAACGAAAGAGACCAATTAACTGAAACACGGAGCAATACATTTTTTTCCTAACATAACAAAATAGCCCAACATTTTTATGACACAGTTTTAAGTACTTGAATGATAGTGGAATTGCAAGCAGGGCCCAAATTTCTATCCTGTTTTGGTTTAGTGAAGTTGCATTCTAACACCAATTCAGATATGAAATTTAGAACCATATGCAATAAAAAGAGGGCGCAATTAAATCTACTTGCTGGAGAACCTTTGAAAAATTAAATTGAAGTGGCAACAAGTTAGACAATTATCAATGAACGAGACATCATAACGTAAAACATGCACGATATTTGGTCTCAATTTTAAGAAAATACATGTGAAAACAAGCCTCGCCAAGATAAGTTACGAGTCATACTCGAAAATGATGAGAATTATTTAGATAACAATCCAGGATTTTCCAATTAGGCAAGGTTAGAAAAGGCAAAGGATTCCCCGTGTGCCGCCGTAATTGGATTATGTCCATGGAATAAGGCTTCAGAATATGTTATTAAGAACCCAAACAAACCATCACAATATGCGGAATACAACAATTTTACCTCTTCTCCCTTCTTGACAAGCCCTATTCTCTTAATGTTAAGGCGCATGGAAGCATAAAACTTCAAAGCATTACCGCCACAAGTGACTTCAGTGGGACCACCAAATCCCCCAAATGTAGATAGCTTAGCTCTCACCTGAAATTAGATAGTAGTTCCACAGAAGTTGATATTGGAAGAAGCATGTCTTATTGAAACGGAATTACAACTTGCACAAAAAGTTTAGCAACAGAAAGGAGAGGAAATTCTGAAAAACAACCTTTCACATCTTAGACAGAAATCATAAACCCTACACAAGTGTCATCAATAGTACAAGTAAATTTACAAATTGCTCTTTGTAAGGCACATGCTAGATGTATGAGTTATGACAAAGGAAACCCTCTGATGCGGATACTGGTGCATCTCAAGAAACACCACTGGACTATCACAAGACTGCAAAGGAACAACTTATACGGCATGAATCGGTCAGCAAAAAAAAATATACACTTTGGCCTGCATGAATACATAAATACTATGTGGAACCTATTGACCTAGCGTGGACAAACTATCTATCTAATCTAAGTCAGTTCTGAAACTGGACAGGAGAAGCGACATCAGGGTCTAGAGCAAAGAATGTATGAGAAGTTTTCCAACAAGGACTGCAAATACTTTAGCAGTATGATGACTGCACTTATCCCACTATTTTGGTGCAGTTCAAATTGAATGGCAAACACTTATGCAGGGACAAGGGAGAAGGATGCGGGAGGTGATAGGAGAAACTTACTACTCAACAATACACTGGTCCAGTTATCGACACTCTTCGCTAGTTCAACTTGTTTTGACTAGTTCTTTACCTGACTGGTTTTATTCAATACTTGACCAACCCATGGATGGATCAGTTTCCCTATCAGGATTCAGATTGGCGGGTTATAGGTTCCATAACACTTTCAGAAACATAATCTAAAGCAGAAAGCTGGAGAGGACCCTACTCAGATCTACTAAGACAGTGTAAAAAAAAATCTCAAGAGATTTACCTGATTGATGAAGATTAAGAGTGTCTGCGTTAAAGATAAAGAGTGGCTCAATTTTCGAAGAGCCTGGCTCATTAACCTTGCTTGCATTGCCATATGAGCATCACCCATTTCACCATCAAGTTCACTTTTGGGGACAAGAGCAGCTACCTGAAAACTGAAAAGTTTAGTCATACCAGATAGATCCAAATCCGACAACAGAAACAAAATGCTTATTTTAACTGCAGAGGAAGAAACAACCAAGCTTCAAAGCTGACTCGTCTTACTCACACTGTCTACAACAACAACATCAACAGAACCACTCCTGATAAGGGTATCCACCAGACTGAGAGCTTGCTCACCACAATCAGGTTGTGATAAAAGTAGATTTGAAGTGTCCACACCAATAGCCTTAGCTAGTGATGGATCAAGAGCGTGCTCAGCATCAACAAAAACACAGGTACCTATGACATGATAAAGTAAAAGTCTCAAAATCCATAATGCAACGCAAAGGTAGTCCCAATTCTTAAAGCTTGTACAAGATCATAGGAATAGAAGTTGTAAAATAACAACTTATCGAGACTCCCAGTGGACCATAAGATATGAAAGTGACCAATCTAGGAATCCTAAGATTATCAATTGTACAAAAGATAGAGAATGAATTTATAGCACTAATACCTCCTTGTTTTTGTGCCTCTGCAATTACATGAAGAGCAAGAGTTGTTTTCCCAGAAGCTTCAGGACCATATATCTCCACCACACGTCCCTGCATAAAGTTCATATAAGACCATAAGAAACTAACAAAAGAATAACAGGAATGACTAGATTCTGCTGTAATTGGGGACAAAAAATGTCAGCCTCATCTACTCGGACAACAGTAGCTCAGAACTATTGATGTATTTGTAAGGGCTAGCATATACAAAAAATGAAGTTCAACCTACAGAGAACAAGTCGCTTGAAAAGCATAGTCCAGAAGGTAAATACAAGGCCTTCATTATTGTATGGGAGCTAGTAGTTTTCAACACTAAGTTCTTTTCCAAATGAATTGTGTCCTATTCAAGAGTTTGATGATTTTGCATGGCATATTTAAGGCAAATAATCGTCTGTATCCATCTGTGTACCCATTACTGTGCCCAACCAATCACAATTCATCATGTATATATATAATTAAAACAAATAATCACATGTCGAATTTTTTTTGGTTGGGCACATGAATGGGTACACAGACGGGTACAGAGGATTTTCACCCCCCATATTTAAGGCTAACTCACCAGTCACCTGATGGAAAAAAATTCGGTATTTCTCTCTTTTTAAAAAAATGATTTTGTTTGGTTAAAAGTATAAAGGTATGAAAAGGAATTGGCTTGGCCAAGCATGTTGATGTCCAAAATCAATCCGACACCAGTCTATAACCCTCCTCTGACCACACCTGCTTCCAGTTGGGATGCAAACTGAATTTAATAAAAAAAAACACAGGAATAATTTTTGCATACCCTTTAGACCAGTTACCAATCGTATTTGAATAGTCCTGCTCTTCTCTTTTGGATGGTTCAAAATACTACCAGTGTTCCAAAACTGTGATTCTAAATTGTATCATGTTTTCAGAAAGTGCTTATTCTTTATTAGAGGAAACAAAAATGTCATTCCTAGTGGTGAATCAACCATTGAAAAGAAACCGTCTACTAGATATGTTAGCATATAAAAGTCAAATAATATTCTCTTAAAATGTACAATGTCTAAAGTTGCATAACATTTACAGACGATGACTTTTCAAATCATAAAATTCAAAAGCAGTAAAGCAGATGATCAGGTGGCCTATAAAGTTGTGATCATCTTTAGACAGGAGTGCTTTAGACAGAATGTCACTGTACTGCACATTGACATGCCCAAATAATTAATCTGATAATTGAAGTTTTCACTAATTCAAATATTATAGTTGCGAAACACGTCAGCATAATGAGTAAAATTTAATGTTTCAAACCTTGGGAAATCCTCCAATTCCAAGTGTAGTATCCAAAGCAAAAGATCCTGTAGATATCACTGGAACTTGTGCGGATTGGACAGAGCGACCAAGCCACATTATAGACCCCTTACCGAATGAGGTAGTAATCTGATCTAATGCTTGCTTGAGAGCCAATTCTTTCTTGGTCATGTTCTCTTCACCAGAGTCACTTGCATCTGCCTTTGATTTCTTTCTACCTTATATATGAACAGAAGATATGATCATTAATGAGACAGTGATCAAAGAAAACAATTTCCATAAATCAAGAGAAATTACAAAACCAAACTAAAACCAAAAGACCAGGCCACAAATCAGAACTTAGCTCAATCAGCATGTAAACCATAACTACCTTTAGAGGAAAAATATGATAACTTAGTAGATGCTCTCAATAAGCCACTCCTGGAATGCTGCAAAACGGACAATGAACTCTATGAAGAAGGGCGCAATAATGAAATGGAAGTCATTCAGTACAACAATATCGCGCAGGAATCGGAGAATGCATAAGCAACAGGTGCAGACATGCATATTAGTCTATGCAAAAGAAATTACTTTTCTCACATAGATTAGAAAAGGAAAAAGTCTTTTCTTTCCAACCAACAATCCCAAAGTATATTCTTTTATAAAACTGTAAGTACTTCGAGTATTTCATAGACTTTAATCCATAAAGATTCATTTGGGTATTTAAAAAGCTGTCTTCTTTTACTTCAGATAACACCAAGCATCTACTTTATAAGTATATTTCCAGCTTACACTACAAAATGTAAGGATTATTAAATTTTCACTTTGCGCAAAAATAATTTATAAGACTATTAAAAGAGCGTCCTCATAACTTAACTTAAATCAATTTTAGGCGAACTCAACTCTTAAATACATCACCTCCTCATCAAAAAAGAATATATTTTTCCTCATTTCAACATTTATTAATTGTGTTAATGATAACATAGTTGGCTTAGCACATCTGACATAGAACAATAGGCCATACCCCTCCATTCCTTAATATAAGTTTTTTATGACATGTAACAAAAATGAAGTAAGAAAAAATAAGGTATTTTTTAATCAAACTATCAATATTACTCGCTTAAATAGAATTAGTGGTATACAAGTTAAGAGGGTAATATTGATATTTTGACTCACAAAACACTTTTTTTTTTTTGCTTCCTGCATTTCATAAAAAACTTATATTATGGAATGGAATTGATGTAATACTTAGACACCCCAACCCGATAACAATAAAATTAAAAAAATAATAAATATCTATGAATTGCAAAACACAACAGCCAAAAAGTAAAACCTTTTGATTTTCTCACTCTTGAAAAATACAAACCTGAAGCGGAAGAGGTGAAAATAATGCTCGTCTGAGATCAGAAGCGTTCCGAAAAAACCTCGCCATTTCTACAACTCCGCTATAAACTTTCCGAGAAAAAATTACAGAGCAATAAAAAACCCTTTCAGAGCCTAGGTTCAACTCTGAACTATATGCTCTGTTTCTACAGTTGTTGAAGAAACATAGAGAAAATCAACAGTTGAAGATGAAAATAATATGCTAAATCATTACTTTGAGTAACAAATTAAAGCTCTAAAGCTGTTCATCAGACGAAGGAAGAGGGGAAATTTGGGGGGGTTAGGGTTTAAGGGGGTTTTCCCTCCTTTTTTAACTCTTTGTTGCCGCAGTACAGTGTCTCCTCGAATACAGCAAAATTAGGGAGAATGGCCTGAAAAATCCTTAAAGTATTTATCAATACATGATAAGGTCATATAAGTTTTTTCGCTTCTTGTTAGGTCCCGGAAGAATTTTCGTGCCATATAAAGAGTCCTACCACCAATTTAAGCGGTGGTTTCCGACCAAGTGACGTCGAATTAAGGGCAAAATGGTCCCAAAAAAGATGGTCACCCCTGCCAACCCCCTCTCCACCAGAAACCTCCCATGGTCTCCCTTCTCCCCCATTCTTTTTTTTATCTCTTAAGAGGAAGAAGAAGAAGGCAACCCCAGTTGCTTATTTCCTCCATTAACTTCTTCTCTTCGTCCCCTCATCCCGCATTTACTCATCCACCACCGCATTTTTTCTTTATGGCTCGACTTTGCTTCCTTTGATACCATTTTTTTTTACGATTTCTAGATTATTCTTGATGAGTTTGAAGCTCAAACTTTACATAAAGCTTCATCTTTTTACTATGAATTATGTAATTGAATTCCGGTGTAATTATCTGTAGAGATTGATTTTTTTTTTTGGAAAATCTCTGTTCTTTGGCGGCGGGGTGGTGGTGGTGGTGGTGTGTGAAGAAGGTAAAAGGACATGGGAGGTTTCTGGTGGAGAGGGGGTGCCCATCTTTTTTTTGACAATTTTGCCCTTAATTCGACGTCACTTGGCCGGAAACCACCGCTTAAATTGGTGGTAGGACTCTTTATCTGGTACAAAAATTCTTCCAGGACCTAACAAGAAGCGAAAAAACTTATAGGATCTTATCGTGTATTAGTAAATACTTTAAGGATTTTTCAGGTCATTCTCCCGCAAAATTATGGAGCAAAAGTAAATAAAATGAGTTAATAGCTATTTGGCAAATTGGCTCCACGTGTCCAAAAATAATTTTACTTTGTTGATTTTTGTCCAAAATCTATTTTTTTACAAAACTAGGTATCAAAACAATTTATGTTTGGTGAGGTAGATCCTTCCGTCCAAAATTCCATCAGTCAACTGTTAATTTGAAATTTGAACATGGTCAACCCTAAAGCTATCAGGGGCATTTTTTGGAATTTTACACATCAAATTAAACCCCTCCCCTAATCCGACCCACCATTCCCCTCCCCTAACCCGACCCATCACAAAATATCTCCAACAAACCAGCCACTCCATTTGTTACAGCCAACCCCACTCACAAAATAAACAAATAATAAAAAGAAGCAAGTTGGCCCACTAACAACAACAATGTAGCTCCCAAGCAAAAAAATAGATCAAAAGGCAAAATTATTTACCTTCTTCATGAAGACTGCGAAGAACATTCAAAAAATCCGAAATTTCCACCATGGCCGATCATGGATTTTCTTAGATAAAGATGTTCTCCAAGCTCCCAATAGACCAAAAATGCCACAAAACATCCCGATTCGTTCCGAAAATGAGGGTACCAAAGAAATGTATTTATGATGTTTGAAGGAAACCCACCATAAATACACTACATTTACTTCCCAAAGAGAGCATTAAAAATGTCCCAGTCAACAGGAATTTACACCTAAACACATATATCTTTGGGATTTGATTTAACAACAAAAAAGATTGCAACTATTCACAAGAATTTACACCTAAAAACAGATACAGGTGGTTGCGGATGAAGGTGGTGGAAGTGGTGCTGCGAAGGTGAGGGGAAGGGTCGGGTTAAGGGTCAGGGTGAAGGGATGGGTCGGGTTAGGGGAATGGGGAAAGGATGGGTCGGGTTAGGGGAGGGGTTTAATTTAATGTGTAAAATCTCAAAAATGCCCCTGATAGTTTTAGGGTTGACCATGTTCAAATTTCAAATTAACAGTTGACTGATGGAATTTTGGAAGAAAAGACCTACCTCACCAAATATAAATTGTTTTGATACCTAATTTTGTAAAAAAATAGATTTTGGACAAAAATCACCAAAGTAAAATTATTTTTGGACCCTTGGAGCTAGGGATGGCAATTTGACCCGTGACCCGCCGATCCGCCCTGCCCCGAAGTCTTTTGGGCCAGCCCCGCCCCGCGAACGGGGCAAATCGGGGCATGGTATTTGTGTCTGCCCCGCCCGCCCCGCTTGACCCATTGACCCCACCCTCTAGTCCCCCGCCCCTGACCACTAGCCACCCCATGTTATATTATTATGAAGACTTAATAATCTCTTTAAAGTCCTCCTTTTTTTCTCTCCCTCTCTTCTTTCTTCTCCCTCTCTTTCTTCAAGATTTTTTTTACTCTTTTCTTCTCCTATTTTCAAGATTCAAGATCAAGATTTAATATTTCAAGATTTCAAGGTTTTTTTCACTCTCTTCTTCTCCTCTCTTCTTCTCTTCTCTTCTCGATTTCAAGATTTAATATTTCAAAATTTCAAGATTTAATATTTCTAGATTCGATTTTTGTTTAGTTTTAGTACTAATTTGATGTTTTTATACCAAATGGAAGAAAAGATTTGATTTTTGTTTAGTTTTAGTATCACTTTTTATTTTCTTCTTGACCAAATGGAAGACAAAGATCCGATTTTTGTTCATTTTTAGTACTAATTTGATGTTTTCTTTAACAAATGGAAGAAAAAGATTTGATTTTTGTTTAGTTTTAGTACCACTTTTTATTTTCTTGACCAAATGGAAGACAAAGATCCGATTTTTGTTCATTTTTAGTACTAATTTGATGTTTTCTTTAACAAATGGAAGAAAAAGATTTGATTTTTTTTAGTTTTAGTACCACTTTGTTGTTTTCTTGACCAAATGGAAGATAAAGATCCGATTTTTATTCATTTTGAGTACTAATTTGCTGTTTTCTTTAACAAAATGAAGAAAAATATTTGATTTTTGCTTAGTTTTAGTACCACTTTGTTGTTTTCTTGACCAAATAGAAGACAAAGATCCGATTTTTATTCATTTTGAGTACTAATTTGCTGTTTTCTTTAACAAATGGAATAAAAAGAATAGAAAAAGATAAGAAAAAGAAAAAGAAAAAGAAAAAGAAAAATGGATTGAAAATGAAAATGGCTATTGGATACAAACTGGACAATTGGATGCAATAATATGGAAATGACAATTGAATACAAACTGGACAAATGGATTGATAATGAAAATTGTCATTGGATGCAATAAGATGGACAAATATTCTCTACCAAAACAGAGACATACACATTCTCTTGAATTGAGAAAATTACTAAAAAAAAAATTAATGATTTAAAAAAAAAAAGGTTGGGCGGGGCGGGGCATGGGGCACATTTTTTTGATCTGTGGCGGGGCGCGGGGCGCGGCAACAGATCAAGGGGGCGGAGCGAGGCTGGTATTTGAGATACCCGCCCCGATCTGCCCCATTGCCATTCCTACTTGGAGCCAATTTGCCATAGCTATTTATGACATTAAACTATTTACGAATTTCATTTTATGGTACTAAACTATTTTTTTATTTAAATATATCACTCATCTATTTGTATTTATCAAAATATATATACCCATCAAATTTTGGGGTGTTTTCCTGCCAAAAGATTGCACGTGGCTTTCCTTATTTGGATATAGTGTTTAAGTGAAAGCAGTATTCCAGGGGGTGGTCCTTTCAAGTGAAAGTCACGTGCAATCTTTTGGCCAAAAAACATCCAAAATTTGGTGGTTGTATATATTTTGATAAACGCAAATAAATGAGTGATATATTTAGATAAAAAAATAGTTCAGTACCATAAAAAGAAATTCGTAAATAGTTTAGTGCCATAAATAGCTATTAACTCTAAATAAAATTTAGGCAAATTGATCATTATTATCCCTAAAAAATTATAATTCAGACATAAGGTCTCTAAAGATTATTTCTAAATATTAAAATCTTTAAACAATTTACAATTGGTATACAATTTCCTCCCTCTAAAAAATTGTAAGTCAACTGTGAATTCAAATTTTTTACCGGGTCAATATAAATATTTTATGGGCATATTCGATATACCAAAAATATCACACCCCTTTCATTCCTAGTTTATACCCATTTACCACCCCCACCCTAGCCCCACTCCCCACCCCCACCCCCACTCTTCTTCTTCTTCTTCCACATCTAAATCTACATACACTAATTGAATATGGGAAATTGGCATGTTTGTTCCTCAAACTATTTCTTAAATAATCGAGTGGTCCTCATTCTTTTTTTTTATTTCTCATTTGGCCCTAGATGTTATTTCGCACTTCTTAACCGGTTTCAACACCACCATCCACGGAGGTTTCCGGCCAAATCCCCCACTGCAGTATTTTTACTTCTCGGATGATCCCAGAAGTATTTGCGCACTTCCAAGATGGTCCTAACATCATCTTTCTAAAATCCATCGCCACCCAATTTCGCCCACCAATGCCACCCACCCATCATTTCTCTCCCAAATTTGACCACAAACTCCAATGTGGACCATTCAAACATGTTTTCCATCTAGGATTTGATGTCTAATCAATGTTATTTGTATGAAGATTCGTATGATTCCAATTTTGGGTTGGCCGAAAGTTGTGGGTGGCGGCTTGGTGGTCGAATTTGGGGAGATATAGTGGGTGGACGGCGTTGGTAGTCGGATTTGGAAAAGAAATAGTTGGTGGTCGACGATGGATCTTGGAAGATTAAGAAGATGATAATATGACCATCTTGGAAGCTCGAAAATACTTTAGGGATCATCCAGAAAGTATAAATACTACATAGTGAGGGATTTCGCCGGAAACCACCGTGGGTGGTGGTAATGGGACCGGTTAGGAAGCGCAAAATAACATCCATGACTAAATGACAAGTAAAAAAAGAATGACGACCACTCGATTATTTGAGAAATAGTTTGAAGACCAAACAAACCAATTCCCCAATATTTTACTCTTCTCCTTTCTCTCGATATCAAAACTACTACTTTATTCATATTATTATTACTAATTTCTTCCCTTGTTTGTTTTCTTTTTTATTATTACCTAATTAATTAGGAAATACATAATTAATTAGGAAGTGCCTAATTGGTGGTTGATTAATTAGGACATTTACATAGTTAGTTTCTACCCAATGTATAATAATTACCTAAATATTGTGTAGTATGGAATATTTAGTAGTTAACTAATGTAGTGTATGATACATGTATAAATACACATGTACTAGTCTTTTATTTGCAAGAGTGAAATATATAATTTCCCTTCAATTCTTTTATGGTATCAGAGCAAAAACGATCTTAAGGAAAAAATATTCAAAAATCATGAGCAAGGATCAGTCAAATACTTCGGGCGAAACAAAATATGTCGTCCCGACCAGCGATCCAAGCTCTTCATACTACATCTCAGCATCGGACAATCCTAGCATTGTTATCACCCTAATCCTATTTGACGGGAACAACTATGGGGATTGGGTTTCCGGGTAAGAGAATTCCTTACAAGCCAAAGGCAAGCAAGGTTTTGTCAATGGATCCTTCGCTAAAGCAACAGATCCCGTTATGGATGGACTTCATTCATCAAGCGATAGATTATGGCTTCTGTCGAAACAAAGTTTCGGGGCATGCTGATACAAGCCAAGACCTCGAAGGATATGTTTGCGATTCTCAAAACGAGATACGCACAAGATAATGGGCCACGAATCTACCTGTTGCGTCAGAAAATTCAATTGCTACGTCAAGGTACCATTAGTGTAACAAAGTACTATGGAAGGCTTGAGACTCTTTGGAATAAATTGGAGTGATATGTCCTCTTCCAAACTGTGGTTGTGAGAAGACCATCACGGTGCTTACCCGACAACGTCAAGATGAGGGAGTCCATCAATTCCTTCTTAGGCCCAATTCACGTTTTGGTACAATACGAAGTCAGCAATTGAATACGGTGTTGTACGATTACATAACTATCTAAGGACTTTATTATATGTTTTAATACAAAAAGCACAGCTGTATTCAAAACAATAATAATGGAATTCATGCCTTAATATTTTATCACATGAAAAGAAATACAACAATCATTATTGTGGAAATGTAAGGACAACAATAATGTGTGGAGACTAGTGTGTGTTGTGATTGAATATAGAGATATTAAATCAAACACATGGGTATTTGACACTGGACTGACCCGCTTATAAAAACATTTCATGGATTGTTGTATAAATGTCAATAATGTTCTTATAATGATTCTGTTTGCACCTAAATCCTTCGATTTGAGATCACGCAAGATTTCCTGCTTGGCTAATGGTATGCTTTGATGGTGTCAAACGTCGTCTGTAACTAACTGGATTGGGCTGGTTGGAGTTTACATTTGATATAGGTGCTCAATTGGACTAGCAGACTCAATTGGATTGGGCATACAATTGGATTGGACAAAATACATGGTCGACCAAGAGTTGTCTCGGGTCGACCAGGACTTTTGGTCACTCTGGTCGGTCGAGAACCTTTCTGCGGTTGACCGGACCAGTTGGACTTGGTCAAAACTATCACATCTACATGTGTGAGGGAGTGTGTAAAGTGGGAGAGAAATAAGGGGTGAGTGGGTAATTCCACTTACCCCACACTAGATGTAAATAGTTTTCATTTTATCAGTACACAAGTTGTTAAAACTCTCTTTTTCTCTCTACCTCTAGCCGAACCAAAAGAAAGAAAAATATGATTTTTCATTGTTCATATTACACACTCTCAAGAACACTTCTAGAGACAAGAAAAATCTGATTTTTCTAGTTCTCAGATTTCCTGTTTTCCTAAGTCGTATATACTTTGTGGATTCCGGGAAAGTGTTTTCCACCTTCATAGTTTCTTGGACTAGCATCTGGGACTTGGAGTGACAAGCTCAAAGGTTGGTATGTGGATACCAGTAGAGATAGGAGTCAGTCGGCTGCTTTTGGTGAATTCAAGTAGCAAGAATCCGGGGGCATCGTCGATTAGATCGACAGAAAGGTATAACTCCTGATCACCGGATTTTGGTTCTTTCTAGTAAGTAGATCCTCTAAAGGAATGTAACCCCACGCGTTTATTTCCACTGCGTTTTGGGGGTTACAAATTTTTCCTTCATACGGATCCTCTGCCACCGGTAGACAAAGTGTTTGATGCGGCAATTTGCAAAGAAAATCATTTTTTTTAAATATGTCAGAAACTGATGGATCAGCCATAAAAGGTTCGTCTTTTAACACTTCTTTTAATTCTGATTTTAATCTTGTTATTTGTGAGCATTGTGGAATGATAGGACACGAGAAAAAGATTGTTAGAGCCTTCATGGAAGGTCGAATAATGGATCCTGAGGCAGAGGATGACGAAGCAACAGAGGTCGGGGTCGTGGTGGTAGGATCGGAGCCTATCATGTAGCAACAGAAAGTGTTAGCTCAAATTATAACCATAAAGCTGAAAAATGGTCAAAAGAGCATCAGGCATGCGCGCATTGCGCGGGAGACCCTTCTTCAGCTGCACAACAAGCGAGGAACCCAGGGTTGTGCACTCAGCAGCTGTCCACGCAATGCGCTGGCAACCAATCTTCAAGCGCACAATGTGCGGGATATCCAGGCCAATCTGCTTTTTCAGCCATGGGCTATCCAGGATCATATGCTTTTTCAGCCCACCAATCCGCCACAACATCTTTAGACAAGGGTCGATTAAGGGAATTTGCCCTGGAACTTGTCGGAATACTTCAAGATAATAAAGGCCATCAACACCAAGAAATAACAAATTCTCTCTCGATATTCATCCGAAGCCGAATATAGAGCTATGGCAAGCGCAACAAGTTTGACTAAGATAATTGTTCAAATCTCTTTGGAGTCACTTTGGGACCCGCTCAGTTGTATTATATCAGTCAGTCGGCGTTCCATATTGCAGCCAATCCAGTCTTTCATGAAAGAACCAAGCATATTGAGATCGATTGTCATTTCGTTCAAGAAAATGTTCAAGATGAGACACTTGTTACTTGTCATGTGGGAACAAAAGAGCAATTCGCCGATGTATTAACCAAAGCTTTGAGTCAAGGACAGTTTAATTATCTTGTTAGCAAGTTTGGTGTTCTCGATATGCACACTCCAATTTTAGGGAGAGTATTGGAAGTTTCTATTTTATTATTACCTACTTAATTAGGAAATACCTAATTAATTAGGAAGTGCCTAATTGGTGGTTGATTAATTAGGACATTTACATAGTTGGTTTCTACCCATTGTATAGTAATTACCTAAATAGTGTGCTAGTATGGAACACTTAGTAGTTAACTAATGTAGTGTATGTTACATGTATAAATAGCCATGTACTAGTCTTTTATTTGCAAGAGTGAAATATATAATTTTCCTTCAATTCTTTTAATTATTGTGACAAATTGAAAGGAAAAAATTGGGATTTGATGGTTTTTTATACTATTTGGAGTGAAATTTGTTTTTTTAGGCAGTTGCTTGATGAGACCCGGATATTTAATTTGCTTTTTACTGTGAAGAATCTATGGAGGGGAGCTATAATCGGAAGGAAAGGAGTTAGTATTTTGACTTTTTGAGGAGGCTTCTTTGACTTTTTTAGGTTGGAGGGGATATGCTCTAATGACTAATGGTGGTGTTTCTATGAGGAATATGAATCTGGATTTTTAGTGTTTTTATCAGCTGGGGAAGGAAGGGGGTGGAGCGGTCTTTGCTAGTGAGTTGGGCAACTTAACAAATTTAGTGAATTTAGAGAGTAAAATATTCAAGAACAAAAGCAAAGAGCAACATCATCAATATTCTTGAATAAATATTTGGGGGAAAAGAATATGGATGCCGGGTGAGGTGGGGATAGGGAAGAAGGGGGTAGGTGGGGGATGTTGGGGTGGGGATGAGAAGAAGGGCATGGGGTGTTGGAAGAAGAAGATGTGATGTGTAAATTACCATAAATACCCTTATAAATTTTTACTTTTACTCAATTTTTTTCCCAAATTCATGTTGACTATAACTTTTTGAACGGAATGACTTTGTATACCAATGATAAATTGTTTAGGGATTTTAATGTCTAAAATTAATCTTTAGGTACCTTAAACCTGAATATAAAATGTTTAGGGACAAAATCCATCAATTTGCCTAAATATTAACGACAAATAAAAGCATACATGTACGACTTGCGATTTGAATCATTTTACTGTTTTTTTTTTTTTTTACTTTTTGTATTCTAATTAATTTTACTATTTGCATGTTAGGTCTTTCTATCTAATTTCGGTTAGTTAATGGTTAGTCCTACAATATTTTACGGCTGGTGGATTGGGTATATTCTATGAATTTTCCGTTTGAAAATATGGGAAGGTGTTAGATTATTTGATTTTCCTATTTACCCCTTGACTGGCCATTTACTAACAGAAAATTAGACAGAACGATCTAACATGCAAATCGTAAAATAAAGTAGGATGCAAAAGTAAAAAAAAATAAAAAATAGAATAATTACTCAAGTCACAAGTCGTAAAATGTTGTATGACTAAATCTATGAATTTGCCAAATTTGATTAAATAAATGAGAAAACAACCTCATTCGCCCCCAATCTATTTTATTTTCAACTCGATAGTCGTAGATTATTTGTTCGGCTTAAAGAATCATCCAACAATTTACAGGCAACCCAAAAAGTCTTTTTGGTCAAAATTTGATGAAATTCGTCAATTTTAGGGGTAAAATAGCAAATAACATTCTTCTTCTTCCTCATCTCATTCACCACTTCCACATTCGCCACATATGCCTCCACTACCACCACCATTTCCACCCAATATTTTCCTAATTCCTCTCTCCCCACAGCAGGCTAAACACCTTGCGGAATAATGAAGTAACCTATAAGATAAGAACAACCAAAATGGTGGTGGGGATGTTCTCAACCACTCTTCGATACTCAAGTTAGCTTTGAGAGAGAAAAGACACAGAGAAAAAGCCCAATGTCCAAAAGGCAAGCAATTATAATATATCAAATCAGTAAAGATACTTGGTATTTATAGTAGATAAAATCACATAAGTATAGTAGATACCAATTCGATTCGGACTATACTTACCATAAGTACTGTTATAGTCGAATAAGGTTAGGGAAACACAGTCTCATGAGAATTCAAACTTTATAGTAGCTGACATAAATCGGACATGTCTAATTCACACATGTCAATAAGTGTTGGTACGGGTTGACATGTGTTTGGAGCAACCTGGAGCCCCAACATAGATCTTGGACCGGAACCCATCATAAGCCCCTCAAACCTTCAGTTGAATATGGCTCAAGTTGAGGTCTTGAACCAGTATCAGTATATGCACGAGATCAAGAATTCTGAAGACCTTAAAGAGCTCGGGAAAATGTTCAATCAGACTTGCATAGTTTAATTTGTGTCTCTTCGGGTAAGTGTATCCGATTAATGTCGACATTGGGAATAAAGTATGAGAATGTTATTATCCTGCCTTAGGCATATTCAATACAAGACATGTGAGAGTGGTCAATTGTGTAAAGTCAATACCTCGGGAACTGTCAATACCAGATATTGCTAAATGAGTTTGGGAACCTTCATTTGACTAGGGGTCGCATTCGCTAACCTTCAGGATTATCTATCAAAAAATACCCAAAGAGATCCTTTATGAAACATATGCCTTTATAACTTCTCATAGACGAATCACTTCATCTTCTACCAATGTATAATGTTCACGTGGGTAATAAATAACAACGTAGACTTTACTTCTCACTGTCCTAAAAATAGGTGACTCTCAAGCACCCAACAATTTACTTTTGAAAATTTACTTTTGTGCCTGCATTTTAACTGTTCATCTTTTCCATTCAATTCCTCCGACCAGCCCTGTTTTTTTTCCGACCAATATTATTATCGAATTTCCCATTTTTAATATTCTAAGGCCAACAAAGATATTCCACATGCCCCAGAAACAAAAATAACTTATCTTTGATTTCTTTTGGTTTCTAGATTTTTCAACGTCGTTGTTTAGGAATCGTCATCCTAAAAATCCTCTCGTCGGTGCCGGATATTTGCTATAATATTAACGACGATTCTGGCCCATAAGAGATTTGGCCAAAGAGGTAAAGAACCACAACCCGATTTTGTGACTCAGATGGAGGTGGATAGTGATATAGAAGTTACCTCTAGTGAGCTAACAGTTTAATTTTCGGGGGATATGCGTAGAATCATACAAAATAAGACGTGCCACCGGGCTAGAACCCAACAATCGATTATGTAACCTTCTAGGACGATGTATAACTAGAAAAGTATAGAGGAATGTGAAGCCTCGGGCATTTCGTTTATATTTGATAAATCCAGACTTAGGAAACTCTGTGATAGTTTGCCCATATCATCAGATGTGGAGTATGTAATTCCCAATCCCGAGGAGTGAGCTTGTTCTCCTCCTCGAGGATAAGTCACTGTATACTTCGAGCAACCCCGTTGTGAATTAACAATTCCCTCATAGACAATTTCATAAGTAGTTTTTATGAGATAAACCGTATTCAACTGAGCCCCAAACTTGTCATGTTTATCACACGTTTAATCCTCTTGTGATATGCTTTTGGAGTTCCTATCAATCTAGAACTCTTTAGGCGTTTCTTTGAGATAATCTTTAGGAGTAAAATACGAGATGATGCATCTCCCGAATTAAAGAAGAGCTTAGATTGGTTTATCTATAAACATAAGGCGATATGCCTGGGTGAAAAATTAATTACATCCATACCAAGACAACCTTAATCTTACCACCATTTTTCCTTTCCTAACATTTGTTTTTTGTCTTTTCTCGTTTTTCGAGTACCAAATAGTAATTTGCTTGATTTCACTTCTTTTCTTCTTCGTCTTCCCATGTCACTGCTTTATTTGAGTGGTTTTGAATTTTAGCAATTTTCCACGAATCAAGAACAACTTTTTCAGGTGGTATGTGTGGCTCTGACAACACCGTTTTAACTTATAGTTTTTTTTATTTTTATTTTTGAAGAATAAAAAAGGACTAATTACCTATTTGATCAACAAATTTTAAGGTGAGCATGATATGATTCACAACATTTTATTTTGTTAGGTGTATTTGTGCACACTTCTCACATATTCTTTAATGCAAAATTTTGAAATTGGGTCACACAACTATTATAAACAATCTACCTTTTTAATCATCGAGATAGAAATTCTCGAATAAAAACCCAATCCAAATACACCCTAAGGAGTCCATATATATTTTCCCAACAACCTTTGCTATTCCCAGCCATAATCCATCACTCTCTAGCCAAAATGAAACACGTATCAATTACATGGATAATTTTCTTGGGTAAAAACGTCTACTCGTATACTCTCAAACATGTGTAGCATATGTGAACAACAATTTGAGGAATAAAATGGGAAGCTACTTGGTCTGATTTGATTTATACATATTTTTTACATGAAAATGTTGAGAAAAAGTTAGGAGTGGATCTATTCCCACCAAATGTTGTTTAACGTGTATTAGACATGAGTGTGTGAGTGACAATTTCACTCTAAAATTTTGTCTCTAGGATCTGGCGTATGCTTCATTTTGGCTGAGAAGAGTGGCAGAGTATGACGACAAGATCAGAGAAGTTGCCCCGTAAATGTTCATAAAACGTAAGGCCAAAATAAAAGTTTGGTGGACCATACTATATTGACCCAAGGTTTGTGAACTAAATAAACGGGGTTTGCATTAGACTGACACTGATTTAGCAGAAAAGACAAAACATGGCAGACAAACAAAATGGGACAACATTTTTGTCCAGGACGGAAGTGGCCATGTTCCAGAAATAAATCCCCCTTTTCCTCTTCCCTTTCCCTTCTTGAGAACCCAAAACTCCCAAAGGCAACACCCAGCCCCCACTCCTCTGCTGCCTCCACCGCTTCTTCTACCAACACCTTGCTTTCTCTTTCATCTCTCAATCTCTCAATTTGTGAGGTAAAAAAGAAATTTTAATTTGAATTGTTTTTGGGAAATATAAAACTACGTGTTGAATTTAAATATAAACATACTAATTATGTTTAGAAAATCAAAGTAATTTGTTGATATTGTAAATTATTTGTGAATTTTGGGTATTTGTGAAATTAGGGCAATTATGAATTTAGAGTTTTTGTGAATTTGGTAATTTGTGAATTTATGCATGTAGAATTGTGAATTTGGCAATTGTGAAGTTGTGATTGTGTGAATTTACACTTAGAGCATTTGTGATTTTAGGGCATTAGTGAACTTGTGAAACTGTCAATTTGATAATTTGTGAATTGTGAATTTAGGGCAATAGTAAATTTGGAGATATAACATGTGTTTTTTCTGATAAATTGTATGTATATTGTTTTTTTGTATAGATGGCCGTACCCGCTCATCTTCAGCCCGGTCCTTTTGATCTCACCATTTTAAACAAACACCCGTCCCTTTGATCTCACCATTTTACCGGGTGTTGCTTGCTGATTCAGGTTTGTCCAATTTATATAAATTTAAATGTGATTTTTTAATTTAGATATTTAATAATCGATTTTGTTTGTTTTGACCAGTTGTGGGCGTGGGATCGTATTTCATTTCTCCGTTCGGCAAACCAAGGCATCATTCCAGATGAGATCCCCGCCGATGGTAGACCTCACAGAAAAAGACCCAAGTGTCTCAGGAAAAATGGAATTGTCACTTGGCATTTTCTGCCCGTAATGGAAAAATCCTTCAGTTTTTGGACAAATTTTCTGCCAGTTGGGCATTTCCGTCCTGGGGCCAAGAAGGAAGTGGGACTTCTGAGTTCTGCCACGTCAGCCAGGACGGAAGTTCGGACAAAAATGTTGTTCCATTTTTTTTGGCTGCCATGTTTTGTCATTTCTACTAAATCAGTGACAGTCTAATGCAAACCCCTAAATAAACTATTGATCTTTTAATTATTTTAGGGGAACTTCGCCTATTTAGTCCCCTCACAATTTTTGGTTTGCTTTAATCTCTACATTTTAATTTTAGCATATTTAGTCCCTCCGTAGTTTTCATTTATCTTGTTTAGTTCTAATATTTTAGTTTTAGCCTAGATAGTCCCTAATCAATTTAGGGCATCGGGAAGAGTCCCTGCCAATACTTACACGGTGGAATCCGGCTGATTTTAACATGTGCTACACACATGCTCAATTAAATAGGCAAATTACTAATACACACTTGAAATTATTATTTCAAAAAAAAAAAAAAAGAAGAAGAAAGAGCCCATCAACATCTTGTCTTCTTCTTCAACATAACCGCCGCTCACCAACACCACCATCTTTCACAACCACCTCGTTCCACCGCTACACACACATCTTGGGATTGTAAGAAGAGTGTCAGGTGAGGCTCAAGAAGAAAGAAGATTGAAAAAACAAAAAGATTTTTATTTTATTATCATCATTTTTAAGGAAAATGGGGACTAAAGCGGCGTAACGAAAATTTCGAGGGGACTAAATAGGTGAATATCCCTTATTTTAGTTTCCGGTTGAGTCGGTCTCGACGGACTACAGGTGCTCATACGTCGACGTATTCTACTTCGTCTGAACTCAAAAACACCGCCACAGTCAACCTATAAATCTTCCCCCAATTCAAATTGGAACCTGAAAATAATCTAATTACTCGAGCTATGTAATAATATCGATAGCCAGAAATTCAATTCGAAGGAGAAGAAAGCAAGAAAAGATGGAGAAGAATTCCCAAATGGAAACCCTAAAACCCTCTCAAAGCCCTATCTTTCCCTTTCCTCCTATCCGCCGCCGGCCACTCCAGAGCCAAACCTACCGTACATTTGTTCAAATCATTTCACATTGCAATGCTCTCCAATCTTTACCTCAACGTAAACAACAAGGTAAATTCTTGACCGCTTCGACTAGTGTTTTTTCTTTATTTCTTTGACTGGTGTCTGGATATTTGACCCGATTAATTTATTTGAATAGACACCGTGTGGCCTGTTGATAGAAAATTCTGTAATTCTACGACATTAGTTGCTCCGCAAGCCTTAAGGGCCATAGGTTGAATAGACACCGTGTGACCTTTTGGCAGGAAATTCTGTAAATTTACGACATTAGTGGCATGGTGATAGGAGGTCCTGCAATATGCAACATTAGTTGCTCCAAAGATGTCTTTAATCTGTGATCTTACTTTGGACCCTGAGGAGTCGTTGGTGTGACTAGCAAAGCTAGGATGACTTGATAGAGTGTTCTTTGGTTAGTGGTAAATGTAATCATACAAAAGACATGAAAATTTGAATGTTTTAAGGAAAAAAACTGTGTTAATTTAAGCTAATATAATTATTTTTTTTTCGATTCATTTTTGTGATTTCTGCTAATACCTGATTATTGTGATTATTAATTTCTTCAAACTTGTCTATATGACGTTTGATGGTAATGAAACAGGAGAAGCACTGGAGGAAGAGGAATTGGTAGGAGTTAATAGATTAGGAGAAGCCGCGGAACCTAATGAATTGTTGGATCATGATCCTGTGGATGAAACAGGAGAAGCTGCGGAGCAAGACAAAATGGTACAAATCAATAGATTGGGAGAAGCCGCAGCACCTAATGAATTTTTGGATCATGATCATATGGATGAAACAGGAGAAGCCATGGAGGAAGACAAAATGGTACAAGTTAATAGATTAGGAGAAGCCGCAGAAACTACTGAATTGTTGGATCATGATCCTATGGAGACTGGTAGTATGTTAATCCAACAAAATTTAGCTGCCAGTAAGCCAATGGAAGGCGATTTGTTTGATACTGTCCATATAATAACTGATAACAATAATGGTAACCATGTTGATTCTTTCTTAGAAGCTAATCAAACTATTGATAGTGTTGTAAACATGACCACTTGTCAGAACGATGGTTCTGATGTTGGAAATGCTATAGAAGTTAGTCTCAACAACAATCTTACCCATGTTGATTCTTTCATGGAAGCTAATCAAACTATTGATAATGTTGTAAACATGGCAACTGGTCAGAATGATGGTTCGGATGTTGGAAATGCTATAGAAGTTAGTCTCAACAACAATGGTAACCATGTTGATTCTTTCATGGAAGCTAATCAAACTATTGGTAGTGTTGTTAACATGACCACTGGTCAGAAGGATGGTTCCAATTTTGGAGACGCTATAGAAGTTAGTCTTATAAGACAGGAAGAAGTCGACAAGCAAGCTTTTCTTGGTGAGGCTGCTGAAGAAACTGTTGTCTCATCTTTGGAAATGGATATGGTTGCTGAATTTTCCAAAGCTTTTGAGGATGACAAAAAGAACTGTACTGAAGAAAAGACATTGCCTGAAGGAATTGAGCATCAATTACAGTTGACAGAGAAGGAATTCGAGAAACTTATATCTACTTCTGTTGCAATGGACTCATCTGTTTGTCTTACTGCTGATGATATTGAAGAAGGGGAAATCTCGGGGGATACTGGGGTTTATGATTTCTTACTTGATGATGCTGTATCGCTGGAGGAGAAGAAGGGAGAAGAGGCACAGATTCATTTAGAGATCAATGACAAAGAAGAATTCACTAGTGATGGTGGAGAAAGTGGACATGGAAAATATGGCAGGCACATTTCTGCATCTTTAGATATTGTTGATAATCACAAGGACACCATGAAGCTGGAAAGTACCAGAAAGGATTCAGATGCATATGCTAGACATTGGGCTGAGAGAGATATAGAGATTACAAAGGTAGATGGGAATAATAGCTTTCTTGAGACTGGACAGATAATGGATCGGGTTGCTGGAGTCCAAGGCAGAATTTAATCGTGCATCTTATGTAGATGATTTAGCTTCACATGGACAAGTCATCCCTGAGGGTAGAACTGAGAACAAAGATTCGGGGAATGACAAGAAGGTACAATACGGATATCCTCTCCTTGATTTTAAAATATGGAATTTAATGAATTATTTTCAGTATTATCAACATTCATATATATCCTTAAAGTATGTGTGGAAGCTATTCGAAGTTGCGATCAGATCTATTCATTAAAAGAATCGATTCAATACATTTCTTATGTACCCATAGGTTCTATATGGGATTTGAATCAGATTTCGGATCAATCTGTATTGATTGACTGCCTCCATTATGGCAAATGCCACTCTTTTTGGTTGTGGATCTTCCAAATCATTCCCGCAGGATATCCGGACTCATTTTTTTCTGATCCTTCGAGAAAAAGATTCATTCTCTTCATAAAAAATAGGAGGTAGAACCAATAAAGATTCATTCTCTTCAATGGATGTATATAAATAATACCAGCATATTGCCTGAGTAAACAGATTATGGCTTAACTTTCTATGCCTATATCTTGTCCTAATATTTGTTCTCCATGTTGTCCAATATTACATGGCAGGATAAAACTGTTGAAAAGAAGAAAAGGAAGAGGGGTCCGGGAAGCAAAGAAAATAAACAGGTAGGTGGTTATGATTGTCTGGCAATTGATTTAAATTAGTTGACTCTGAACTTTTCCTTTTATGTTTTTTAGGGAAAGCTATCTGTAAAATATGATTTTGGTAAACCATGATTGTCGATTGACTTCGCAGGTTGCCAAAGTGTGGGATCTAATTTTCTGGATATTTAACACATTATACTATTTTGTGTGCAGAAAAAGAAAAGGATCAAGAGAGCTGAAAAGAACCGAGAACTTGGTGTTAACAGGTTGAAGTTGCAACCAATCGTGAAACCAAAAAAAGTGACATATTGCCGCCACTATCTCAAGGGAAGATGTCAGGAGGTTGTATGGAGTTGTATACTATATCTCTATTTGTTTTACGGTGTTAACTTTTTATTGTTTGGAATTAAATCTTACCTTTTCTGCTGATGACTTTACAGGGAGAGAAGTGCAAGTTTTCTCATGATATAATACCTTTGACAAAATCCCAGGTATTCCTCACTGACTTTGTAGGTTTATTATTTTCTTTAATATTTACTCCACCCCAAGTTGAATATCCACATTGTTTTTATTCAAATATTTTGGAGAGTATCTGACCGTCTTCATTTGTCACCTTAACTTTAATGTATTATAACAGGACCCATGTGATAATGGTTTTGCATCCATACCATAATGATGAAATTTCAGATTTAAAGTATGTTTATATTAGGACAGTGTATCTTTATTCTCGGACAAACGGAAACTAGTCACGGACGTCTAATTTGGGACAAGTGGAGTCTTTGTTTTGTTTGTTTCAAAAATTTCTGCAATTTCCCATTAAATTAGTTGTTGGGATTGATCATTTCGATCGAATACTACGTCTAGTACAATCATCTTTACAAAACTTTGGTGTGTACATATTACAAAAATCTTATTCCTGATTGTCTGAAATTATATATTTCCATTTACAGGTGTCATGTAACTTTTGATATTTTGAAGCGTTTTACTAAATGTCTTTTATTGGTTAAGGAATCAAAATGTTATTGACCTGTACATAGTCTTGGAGCTCCAAGATAGTTTTTGGTATCCAAGATGGCAACTTAATGCCAATGCGCATTAATTTCCATAATAAATACTGAAGTTCATGACTCCATTCAATGAAATAACTCAATGTTGTTCTGTTCCTAGCACTTTAAAGTTCATGCTAGAATCTGCGGAATTTGTGTCTCTATCCAGTCTTATATCAGCAAAAAATATTTCTTTCAGATCTTCTCAATACTTGCTAATTCATCTGTTCTACTCAAGTATAACCCATATCTTTGTATCAGCTTCTTATTCATCTAGTGATTCTAGTCAGATTAAGAGTTTTAACTTATGTTGTTGCTTTAAATGTTATGTAGCCGTGCTGCCACTTTGCACGTCACTCTTGCATGAAAGGAGATGCGTGCCCATTTGATCATGATCTCTCCAAGTATCCCTGCAACAATTATGTAGACAAAGGTTTTTGCAGCAGAGGTGCTGATTGTTTGTTTTCACACAAGGTACTGTTTCTCTTCGTTGATTCTTTATATTTCTGATGACCGTTTATGTTGAGAAAACTCAGTTTTAGCATTTTTGATGTTTTTCTTGCTTGAATAACACCAGCTAGCTGATAGAGAAGATTCTTTGATGACTTCAAATGTTCCGAAACCTGAATTCAAGTCTCCATTTGAGACAAGTAATTCAAATTCAAAGAACCAAGTAAAGATTCACGGAAATCCTCCTCAGAATTCTTCATGTAAGAGTTCAGAGAAGAAGGCACAGCCTCTTCAAAAACCTGCTACACAGGCGCCAAAAGGAATATGCGTGTTTTCTCCTCTGGGATTATCACCAGGGAATACAAGCAAGCATGAACAAGCTGCCCAACCTTTGAAGGGAAATAGTGGTGTCAAAAGCTGGCCACAAGATGATAACTAGTTCATTGGGCAGCGGTCAGAAGTCAAATGACTTGGCAAAGAGAATGTCTATGAGGGCGCCAAAGGGAATAAATTTTCTGTCATTTGGCAAAGCCGCTCCACTTGACTCTGGAGGTGACAAGGATCGTGGGGTCAGTGAATCATTGTTACTTGAACCAAATGAGAGTACACCACTTAGGTCACCATCAAAGAATGATGGTGGTGCCAAAACTGAAAACCAGAGTTGGCAGAGTTCATTAGAATCAAACACTGATAAACCACCAAACATGATTTCACCTGCATCCAGGCCTCAGGGGATAAAGTTTCTTGCATTTGGGGAAATTCCTAAAGATAATTCAAGTTCTGTTGGACAAGCTGGCTTGCTTCATCACAACAGTTTTTTGCCATTGGCCCAAGAGAGAGAAAATGTACAAGATGGTCTTAAGTTGTCAAATGAAACGCCATGCAGATTAGCATATTCTTCCAATCCTTTCCGTCAATCTTCACATCAATCTAGTTCAAGGAATGCGGTAGAAATGTCGAGATCTCAGAAGATCTCTCTCTTGTCGAACACACCAAGCTCTGTGCAGAAAGCCCTTCAATCAACCTTGGCATTTGCGGCTAAGTTTGATTCTCAAGTTAAGTTGGGTCCATCAATTGGTACCCTTGGCATGAGTAGCAAAATCAACCAGCAAAGTAGCTCATCATTGTGATGGAGATAATTCCTTGAAGAGTTGTGAACTGTAGACTTCTTATTTGCTAGCAACATCGACCACACTGCAAATAGAAGAAAGCATGCTGCTCTCTTGTACTTCATCTGGAAGGTACATAAATTTTCAACTTTTGCCCAAGAGAAAAGAAATCGGTTTCATGTTGTCGCTAAAAAATGCTCCTGTTTGTTTATGGAAGTTCGGAATCTGGTGGCTTCTTTCTCCAACCTGCTGATTATTGTAAATGGTAGCAGTTGGGGTTATTATTGTGGACCATTATTTTTTAATGTATGGCTCCAACGCCTCAATTAACTCTGAAATGGAAGCCGACTGCGCCTTTGTGTAGCTTTTGTTACTCCTTTCTAGCTGGTATGTTGCTGAGCCTATCATTTTCTCCGATCAGGGGGTGTAACCTCCATTACAGGAATGCATATACCATCGATTTGGTTTTGGAGTACTTTTTAGACTACACAATTGAAACATCATAGATACTGCATTCATTGAATTGTCTGTTCTGTTGAGGATCTAGTTTGTTATGTCGTTTGCTGCTCCTAACTTTTTGGAATTTATCCCTAGTACTTATTTTGATATTTGTGCCTTTTTTTTTGGCTCGACAGGGCAGGACCTTCAAGCATACAATGATGTTATCTATGAGTAAATTATATACATGATGCTCAGTTTGTTGAAATCATTCGTGTACTGATGCTCTTTAACTTGCAAGGTTCTGAATAGTTGTATAATATTTACCGGCAATTTTGACATGCAGGCAACTAAGCTTGAAGAAAATGGCAGAGCAAAGAGAATTAAGGCCTACATTATTGGAGCTGATCATGGGAGGAGATGGACATCATTCTGGTCTCCAGTTTCTGGGTTCGTCCATAACTAATTGGTCCGCTCTGCTACGGACTTCGTGTGGATAGTTGAACTCCGAACAATGTTCGATTTCGATTTCGGGACACCGGTTAAGGCCAACAAGCTCTTTTTACTTTGACCAACTTATGTTGGTAATTGGTCAGTTAATTTCCTGATATTTCAAAGGTTGAGCTATAGATTACTTATAGTGGGGTTTTGCAAGGCAAATCTATCGGTTGGACTTTTTTTTTAATACAGATTTAGATATTTGATCTGGCTTCTTTTTTTTTTTTGTGTTAAATAAGATATTAACCATTAATCATTACAATCAAGAGATAATATGATAATTCAAGAAAAATAAAAGTTATACAATAATAACAGATAAAAATTCACATTTTCAAGACTAAGTAAAAACATTAATACTTGTAAAAAAAAGCAAATACATAATATAATTTTTCACAACATCTTCTCGTAATTCTTAAACAATAATAATAAAATAATTTCAGTTTTAACATCTTTTTCAAAAGTCAACCATCTATAATCTATAATATTGATTATTTGCAAATGCACAACAATCATCACTTTCGGAGATAGACCTTAGAAAGTCGTGGACTTGGGTTGGATGACTTTGTTCAATGTAGCAAACATCACATGGACTTATCATATCCAACAATTTTTTTTTTTTTTTTGGTAAAGACTAATCCGATAGAATATATGCGATATAAACTTGATTATTTAAAATGAAATCGCTTACTAGATACCTTGTATTTGTGATTTTACAATGAGCAATTCTTAGAAAAGTTAAATATGATGCTAACGGACCTAAGCTCACATCTTTGTACTCGAAATTTTCCATTGATTCTAAAAGCTCACAGTTCTAGTTTTGATACGGAACATAATTTATTTATACGTGCAGAATAAATTCAATTGTGAGATGTAAAATTTGATGGCTAAAATGTGTCCTTCAAAAAAATTTGCTGCCGTCAAATATCATATTTTCTGTCAACATTTAACACGTGATAAAAAGCTTATAGCTAATACGTGAGCTGGGCTGCAGGTTTCACAAGAAGTTGTGACAAAGCAGCACCGCTTACTATTTGATATCCTTTTTTGTTTTAAGGGCACTCGGTGTCTATCGTCAGCGTAGTTATTAATTCGATATTTATTTACGGTTAATTCATAGCGTAGCAGTTAACAGGAAATAACTTGTCTCATACTCTTTTACACGGAATTCTACTATCGCAAAAATTTTTCCACAAAAATATGTTCATTAAAAAAATTGAACACTCATTAATGATAATGCGTATGACAACTCCAATTGCCCCAGAGCTCGGGTTACTATTTGATATCTTCGCCACGATGTAAGTGATAAAGGATAAGATTAGTGGGCTTTTAAAATGGACTCGGTGGTCAGACCTTTGGATTAGATAGATCTTGCCGCTACCTACTGAATAGCTCTGACGAACTACTAGTCTAAATACACCCCCTCTAAATACAGCGGCGGCCCAATTTTAAAAACCCGAAAGCCCCTTTCGCTAAGTCTTCAACGATCGAGTCGGGTTGGCCTCTCCACAAGGTGCCACGCGTCTGTAGAACCGCCAAAAACTATTTCTTTATTAAATTAGCACTTTTTACCACGTCACCAGCTTGACAATCTTTATTTGTTAACGTGGAGGATTTTGGATGTGGATATGTCCCATTTTTTTTTTACTATTTGGTCCTTGTAGTTTCACTTATGTGTGAAGTTGGAGCCAAATTTGAAAATCCATCAAGAAAAATTCTTATACAGACCAAATCCATATGGACCTTTGTGGTCTTGAATAAACAACGCCATTACAAAATTATCTCTCTCCTCCTTTTGTAGTGATGTGGCAAGTTCAGCACCAAATGGTTTTCTATCATAATTATTCATCCATCAATGGATCAATTGTGAATTTTCAAAAAAAAAAAAAAAAATCAATTGAGGTTTTTTTCTGCATTTGAGGAACAATTTTGGTATTTTTTTATCATGTTTATTATTATTTATTTTGTGTGCATTAGATAAATATGTTATTAGGTTAGAACGGTGTTTGAGTATCAACTCGACTAATTTAGTAATAATCTATGAAAGATAAATCTAATAATGTGTCATGAAGTCTCTTTAAGTGACTTGAACACATGACCTTATTATAGTAAATTTTTTAGAGTCGAAATAGGGTGAGCTGAGTTGAGTGCTACTAAGTATGGTCATATTTTAAGAAAAAATTGAATTAGTTTCAGGACTAGCAAATCTCATTCTTATCAAATTAATTATTTTTTTGACAATATTATCGAATCTTAAAACTAAATTACTTATAAGAAACATAATGAAAATAAACAAAAAGAGATATAATGAGTAATTTTTTCTTGACAGCCCAATTCAAATATGAATTTTTTGAGTGAATATGGAATTACTCTTTTATCGAGTTTCTAACAAATCTCAACTAAATTAGTTAAATCAATAGTATCAAATTATCTATTATTAATAAGAAAGGTGGGGCCATAAAGAAGTTTCTAAAAAGTTGAGGGACCAAAATGGATGTGAATTAACGTGAGTAGAGTGCTATGTTGTTGGAGCAATTTTATTTTGGTAGGCTGCTAAGTTTAAAACTTACGTCAAGCCAATCAATACAATACATGTAGAAAAGAGAATTGAACTTATATCAATTTTTTTTCTAAATTTAATAATCTAAAGATAAAATTGTGTTACAAATGGTGAAGTGAGATGTGACGGCTGTCAAAATTCATTTCCTCATTTATTCACTTTTTTCTCATCCGCACCGCACCGCAACACCCCCCACGCCCCCCCCCCCCCCAACCCCAACCACAACCAAACTGATCACTTCAAATTCCAGTTTATATATACCCCTCATTCCCTATTATCACCCCATTTTACCTTCAAATATCAATCTTTATTGAGAAATTTTGAAAAAATATTTGAGCCTTTTAATATTAGCCCTACAAAATGTCACTTTTGATACTAGTTTCTAAGCTATAAAGTATCAATCTTTCTTGAAAATTTTAGAAAAAAGATTTGAGCTTTTTAAGCCGAGCCCTCCAAAATTTCAATTTTAATCCTAGTTTCTGAGCTTTAAAAAAATCAATCTTGAACATTTTTGAAAAAGATTTGGGGTTCTTTTGAAGGTGATGATGATGGATCAACAGAGAAGTGTAATAAAACAAGAGGGAATTGAATTATTTAGTGTGAAAGAAGAGGCAATGATATTTCTTGATGAAGATGAGGCTATGAATGGTGGTGGTGGTGGTGGAAGAAGGGATTTTTCAGGTGAGGTAAGGCCATTAGAAGGGTTACATGAATTGAGTCCGCCGCCGTTCTTGAAGAAGACTTATGAAATGGTGGATGATCCTGCAAGTGATTCTATTATCTCTTGGAGTTCGACTTTTAATAGTTTTATTGTTTGGGATCCTCATCAATTCTCCATACTTCTTCTTCCTCAACACTTCAAGCATAATAATTTCTCCAGCTTTGTTCGTCAGCTCAATACCTATGTAAGCATCTGTCAAGTTTATTTTTATTTTTATTTAATCATTATTTAATTTTTGTTCTTCTTCAAGAGTATTTGAATCCTTATGCTCTGCAATTCTGGAATTTTTGTGGGTTGTAATCAAGGTTGTCAAGATTGTAATTTTGATTCGGAACGGAAAGGGTCTGAAAACTCGTAAACCCGAGTATCGTAGAACGGATATTTCGGTATTAAATGGCACTTGGAAGTCGTATTTTAGCTTATGCAATTAGGATATCTTCAGTAGTTCATTTAGCTTGTATGTAGTTATGATTTGGCTTCTACTTGTTTAGGATTTTAGTTGGTTTATGGATTTTATGCATCGACTGATTGGAGAGTTGATTTCGTGTGTTTGCAGCGTTTCAGAAAGATTGACACTGACAGGTGGGAATTTGCCAATGAAGAGTTTCAGAAAGGGAAGAAGCATTTGCTGAAGAACATCAAGAGGAGAAAGCAGCATTCTCAAATGATGCAGCCACAAGGAGTAAGGCAACCCGGGTTTGATTATGCAAAATACGGATCCGAAACAGAACTAGAGAAACTCAAGAATGATCAGAACACATTGAGATTGGAACTACTGAGAATCAAACAACAGAAAATGAACACAGAGAATTACATGGCTAGAATTGAGGAGAGGTTACGAACTACTGAAAGTAAGCAGAAATACATGTCGATTTTCATGGCGAAAGCATTGAAGAACCCTTTTTTTATCCCAACTTTCATTGAGAAAATGAGGGAGAAAAGGGCTCTTGGTAGTAATGGTGGTGATCAAATTCAAATGTCAAAGAAAAGAAGATCGAATTATCCCGAGAAAGTTCATGATGGGAAGAATCTTGAAGCTCAGGTAGAGCTTCCAACAGTTAATTCAGAAATTCAGACACTGTTTTCGCCCGATGGCAGTCCGATTGAGGAAAAAGGGATCAAGGCAAATATACCGGAAACGGAGAATTTCATACTGTGGGATAAGCTGATGGAGGAGGATTTCATTTACGACGAGGATGAAACGGAGACAACAAAGCATCAATCTGATATTGTCATGGAATTGGAGGACTTGATTTCTAAGCCACCCGAGTGGGGGTTCTAATATGGATCAAGTCCTGTTTTAATGTCATCATTCCAAAATATTTCAATGGTATTATCCCATTAACATCAATTACTTGCCTGCATTTTGAGTTTCTTTTTAGACAATGTGGTCTCAACTGATTAGTGAACGTGTTCGCCTTTTTAGGCAAATCTTGGACAAACGGTTCTTCAGCTGGGAAGAACGCCGGAAAAATGAGCTGGGATTCCGGTAATTTGCCGAGAGATGCAAGGGGGAGCTAGGCTTTGCATATGTCCATTTGGAATTTGTGGGGAAAAGAGAAGCAACTCAACTAGGAATTTTTGGGCAAAAAATCATCTGTATCCGTGTGTGTATGTCTCATTCCTATACCCAACCAATCACAATTCATCAATGCGTATATATAATTGGAAGAAATGTTTACATAGCGAATTCTGATTGGTTGGGTACATGAATGAGAACATACACGGAGACAGCCGATTCTCACCTGAATTTTTGGGGGTTGGGTTGTTGATCTAAGGTAAAATAGTTGAATGTTGTTCGTTCTTGATGTCCTTTAGTTTTTAGTTAGTTTTTAGGCCTTTTCTTTTGCATTATGTACAGTTTTTTAAGGTTCTGCAAAAGGTATTGTTCTTGTTGTAGCTGTGATTTGTTTTGCCAGAAGTAGTAGCAGTAGAAGTAGAAAGAAGTTCAGGAATTTCTCCGTTCGCGGTTTATGTTGGTTTCGGATTATATGTGGAATTTGTGTTCTGTTTTCAGGCCGATTGGATTAGTTGATTTGAAATTTGATTTTATTTGGAAAAAATGAATAGTTCTTGCAATCATAAATTCGTTTAATGTGCGGATCGGTATTTTGCAAAGTGTGGAAGAAAAAAAAACCACATGTTTCACATTAAATCTAAAGCTGTTGACCGATAGAATTTTGAATTCTCATTGTCCGTACATGTTCTAGATTGCTTTTGATGGTTTTGCAAATATTTTTTTTTTAAATCTCAACCGTCATAATCTGAATATACGAACAAATGTTTGTTCCACACTATAATTGGATTGCATTTTCAACTTCATAAAAAACAGTTAAAAAAGCAACTAGAAAGTTCAAAGTAAATCCAAAAAATAAAAGGTAGTATTCTAATAATCTATTTCTGGTGTAAGTTTGAGCCACGCTTCTTTTAAGAAAAATAAATAATGGAGTTTTCCTCATATGGTAGACGGTTGTTTGAAGATGGGACCTAAAGGTAGTGTGACATAAATATTTTTTATTTTGCCTAGAGAAGCAAATAAAAGATAATCAATCAACATCAAGCTTCGATGATTATGATTAAAAGAGACATCTAGAGATTATATTTTTTGGCTGAATTAATCAATATAAAGTGCCATTTATCAAGTGAGTTGGAAGAATCCTGGCCTCTAGTTACGTTGGCCTCAATGGAATTCTCTACGGACTTCTTTGTTCTTTCTAAAGTTGTCGGTTAAATTGTTCTTTACGTATTTTGAATTTTATATTTGGACCCTGTATATTTAATTTCGACTTTTAAGGTATGTTATATATTTTTGACCTATCAATAAAAGACTTCTGTTAACTTTTCTGTCAAAAATTCGTTGTGCATCACACATAGGGTATTTTTTAAGGGTATTTTAAACATTTCAATATATTTTTCACAATAAAAACTTAGTTATTCAATTGTTAAATAAAATAACTATAAATATCAAATTTAAAAAAAAAAATAATTCTAAACCCATATTCTACCCCTTCATCTTCATCCCCTAACCCTTCTCCACCTCCACCTCCACCTCCACCTCCATTACCACAACTGCCGCCAACCACTAAGATCACCACTACCACTACCACCACCAAGTTGCACACCATTCTCTAGATTCTTCCTTTGCCCTTAACTCAATAACAATTTTTCCAAACTCATAATTTCATGAAACCAATTCTACAAATGATTTCCCTTCCCCCGGAGCCCATGATAACCTAAAATACCAAATTCACCAAAAAATCATTTGGGAATCTGAATTCCCTCCATTATAATTTGAAATGTCTTCTTCATTTGTACTGTAACCAGTGGCGGAGTCAGGGATTTTTCTTTGGGGTACAATTAATATTGACAAAATAAATTCATATAAAAATTAGCGGAGCCAATTTTTTTTTTTTTGTTGATGAAATCTTATAGACTAGAGTTATTCACATTTTGTTCACCCTTTTCACTCTACTGATCAGTGCTTCATAAACCTCCAAGTAAGAAGGCTTAAAAAAAAATGGCAAAGCTACAAAGTTTTCATTGTCATTAACGTGCATGACACATCAAAGAGGACTCTCGAGAAGAAAAAATAAATATTTACTACGGAAATTAAAATATATATCATGTTTGATTGTTGAATTAAAAAAGAACAAGCTTGAATAAAAAGGCCTCAAAGACCTTTTTTGTATGATTAGACCAAAATAAAAGGTCATTTAGGAGGGAGTACATTTCTTTCCACTCCCTCCCAATCAACCAAACAAAAAAAAATTACATCAAGAAAAAAAAATCTAGGGCACGTGCACTGGCGGAGACAAGGGGGGGTGGGGGGGGGGGGCCTAGGGGGGCAAGTGCCCCCCAGTTTTTCCCAAAATTTTTATAATTTTAGTATTGTTTTTATAACACCTCGTTCCGTGAACATTTTGAATCACTTTACGATTTAAAATTAGATTTTTTAGTTCGTGAATTATAGGAATCACATGGTCTATATCACAATCACATTGTTTTTGTAATACCTTATTCCGTGATCATTGTTTATTGTAACAAGTTTAAGTGTGTAAGAGACTATAATATTTATTTAATAAAAAAAAATTAATATTAGAAAATGGTGAACAAAATTGTGTATAACTTTAATCTATAACTCTAGGTAACCCCTTTAATGCTTCTTCAATGAAAATGAGGCAAATTTATGGGATTCAAGATTTAAGTTGGAAAATTTTGATATTAATTACGGTTCATTAGACTATGTGGTGTGGACCGTATGGTCAATATTACTTCACATTAATAATAAGCCCTCCATGTTTCCTCCAACTTCATCTCTAATACCCCTAATATTTCTTATCAAGTACAAGAGGAAAAGACTAAGCAAGAACAACATCAAGGAGAAGGGGAATATATAAGAAGGCTCCCTCATTATATACTTATATCTTACTATTTACTTCTTTTGAGTGACGTGTACACACACTTATAACGTTATTTTATACATGCACATGTATACTGTTTTTGGCAGAATATTTTGTTTTAAAGTCCTAATTGTACATTGGACAAATTTTTTTATGTGTTATTTACACGCGTGAGGTATACACGTGCCCAGTGGCGGAGCCAGAAAATTTTCTTTGGGGGGGCAAAATTAACATTTACAAAATAAATTCATAAAAGCATATAAACATTGGCGGAGCCAAAAAAAATTTTTTTGATGAAATCTTATAGACTAGATTTATACACATTTTAACCAAAATTAATAAGATATAAGTGGTGTCATTCCAATAATTCACGAATTAAATAATCTAATTTTAAATCGTAAAGTGATTCAAAATGAGTACAATAAACAATGTTCACGGTACGAGGTGTTACAAAAACAAAACTAAAACTATTATTTGGAAAAAAGTGGCCCCTTGGCTCCGTCAGTGCGAGAGAACCGTTCTTTTATTGCTTGAGGGACCAACTGGGAGGGGGACAATATAGTCTTTTCACTCTACTGATCAGTGCTTCATAAACTTAAAAAAAAAGTTGCATCAAGAAAAATTTTCCAACTTAAATCTTGAATCCCATAAATTTGCCTCATTTTCAAAAGCCAATGTCAAAAGCACTTTTTTTTTTTTTTTTGATGAAAAATTGTCAAAAGCACTTGTAGTCTATAAGACTATAACTTGTAGACAATTTTTTTTTTTTTTTTTTTGATAAAATATTATATTATAATCTAGAGAAATCCCCTATTAGTAGCGTTTATCTATTTACGTATTTCTATTATTAGCCTTATCTTTTTTTTAGGTTATTTATAGCCGCATCTTTTTACGGGCCGCTATAAATGTCCAATTAGTGAATCCGGCCACTTTTCAAGCCAAAAATGACATGTGCCTTGCACATGCTCCCGGAGTGAAGGGCAAAAATGTCATTTACCCATCTGGCCTTCTTCCTCCACCCTCTTCCTCCACCACCGCCCTCCACCACCCTCCCCAAACCCACTCCCAAACTCAAAATTTGCACCACCCTCATCCTCCTCTACCACCCTCCACCATTAAAGTCAAAAAAATCCTAAAACAAATCAACCCTCTTCTCCTCCACCACCCTCCACAAACCCACTCCCAAACTCTAAATTTGCACCACCCTCCTCCTCCTCCACCTCCACCACCACTGCCCTCCACCAACCTCCACCATTAAAAGTCAAAAAAATCCCAAAACACAATGAAAACTTTCACAAAGGGAAAAAATAATCATACACAAAAAATAGGAAACTTTCTTGTAATTTCTTCTTCTATTGCAACACTAAGAAACAATTGATGAATTCTCCAATATTTCCCTAAAAAAATGCCAAAATAATAGAATGTTGTTGAGGGTGGCGGATGGTGGTGGAGAATGAGGATGAGGGTGGTGCAAATTTTGAGTTTGGGAGTTGGGTTTGTGGAGGGTGGTGGAGGAGGAGGATGAGAGATGCAAATTTTGAGTTGGGGAGTGGGTTTGTGGAGGGTGGTGGAGTGTTAGCCCTAAGGGCAAAGTTACTCTATGATGTTTTTGATGATAACAAACCATTGAGAGTTCTAATGTTTGTGTGAGCAATGTTCTTTATAATAGGATCCTTAGCACTCACATCAACATTGATGAAAATGGTAAGTTAGCTTCTTGTGTAAACTAAGGTATGTATATTACACACAAGAATGCTACTTGATGGAAGGAAGGAGGCAAGGAGGATGGTTGGGAAATAGGGCTCTTCTATGAGTCTCTAGTTTATATGGCAAAAGAACTTATAATGCTAGTGCTTATGTCTTTGCATATTTTTGTCTTTACAATTGGTATCGTATACAATTGGTATCTTCTAAGCATTAGTCTTTGTACTTATTTGTTCTTAGATCCTTTTGCCATGCTTCCATGTACTTACATTGTCCATAATCTATCTTATTACATCAAAGTTTGTCATAATCAAAAAGGGGGAGATTGTAAGCCACAGAGTGCGAGCGAACTCGTTTTTGATATTGGACAAACATTTGATGTTGTGTCTAATGATCTTAATCTTTGTGATAGAATATTGGAACTCAATATGGAAGCTCTAAGTACTTCAATCAAGCCTTGATCAAGCTTCAAAGATTTCATTCAAGACACATTCGTCAAGCTTGAAGATTGAAGACTTAGTTTGGTTAGTTTAGCTTTGTCGTCATTAGTCGTAATCTTTAAAGCTCTAACCAATGCTCTTACGAACATAAGCTCTACATTCTAGTCTTGCTTGCACACAAACACGTTTTCAAAAGGCTTAAGTTTCAAAATGATCTTTACATGTGTTCTTATCCAAAAAGCCTTTGATTTCATAGATAAGTCTTTTAGAAAAGTTTTCCAAGTGTTCTTACTTGTTACATATTTAGGAAAACCTTTTTAGACTTTAAAAGACTTCAAAAGATTTCAAAACGTGTGAAAAATCACTTTGGAAGTTCGGTCAACCGAGCTCAAGTTCGGTTCAACCGAGCAGAAACTGAGACTTGGTAAAATGTGCTTCGGTCGACCATAGGGAGGTTCGGTCGACCGACCACAGGCAAGTGGATCCGAGCCGCTCTGTTTGGTCCCACCGAACTCTGCTTTCTACTAGCCGTTATTTGACCCAGTTGGAAACTCGATTTTCAACCAAATTTGAAATGTATAAATACTCCAAAGCTAGAGAAACATTCCAAGGCTTGCACAACAAAGTTATATTGATTTCTTATCAAGCCAAAACACTTTCAAAGTAAAATGCACTTCATTGCAAAATCTAAATGATTCAAAAGTGCATTTCATAAAAGCAGGACAAAGAGTGTGCTTCCTATGTTCAAAGAGCCAACAATTGATGAGCTTCAAATGTATGTATCTTTCACTTAGAAGAGTGAACAACTTTGTACTTAAACCTCTCATCTTATCCCCTTTCTTAGTGATAGGGTTATTGTTGTCTAAGTCCTACTTAGTGTGGGCAATTGTTTATAGTGGTTGTTTGTAAAACTCTTAGTGAGTTAGCCACTAGTGTAAAGTCCTACTTTGTGTGGGCACATTCTTCTTAGTGAAGTTGGTGAAATCCTTGGGTGCGGCTCAAGGTAGTGGATGTAGATTCTTAGTGAATCGAACCACTCTAAATCTCTTGTCTTGTGATTAGTTTTGGGTTTTGCTTTAGCTTTTGTTAAACTTGCACTATCATTGTTTAAATTGGAAATAGTTTGCAAGAATTATTAAAACCCAATTCACCCCCCCCCCCCTCTTGGGTTTCCTTCATGGAGGGCGGTGATAGAGAAGGGGGTTGATTTGTTTTAGAATTTTTTTTACTTTTAATGGTGGAGAAGGAGAGGGTGGTGCAAATTTTGAGTTTGAGAGTGGGTTTGTGGAGGGTGGTGGAGGAGAAGGGGGTTGATTTGTTTTAGGATTTTTTTTTATTTTAATGGTGGAGGGTGGTAGAGGAGGATGAGGGTGGTGCAAATTTTGAGTTTGGGAGTGGGTTTGGGGAGGGTGGTGGAGGAAGAGGGTGGAGGGCGGCGGTGGTGGAGGAAGAGCGTGGAGGAAGAAGGCCAGATGGGTAAATGACATTTTTGCCCTTCACTCCGGGAGCATGTGGAAGGCACATGTCATTTTTGGCCTGAAAAGTCGCCGGATTCACTAATTGGACATTTATAGCGGCCCGTAAAAAGATGCGGCTATAAATAGCCTAAAAAAAAGATAAGGCTAATAATAGAAATACGTAAATAGATAAACGCTACTAATAGGGGATTTCTCTATAATCTATTAGTAATTATGAACTTTTTGATGAAATCTTATAAATATTATAGTCTCTTACACACTTAAGTTTGTTACAATTTTAACCAAAATTATTAAGATATAAGTTTTGTCATTCCTATAATTCACGAACTAAAAAATCTAATTTTAAATCATAAAGTGATTCAAAATGTTCACGGACGAGGTGTTACAAAAACAAAACTAAAATTATAAAAAAAAAAAATTTGGAAAAAACTGGGGGGCCCTTGGCTCCGCCAATGACTGTAATATTCATGGGGTGTCACAGACTCGCAATAGATGTAACATATGTTTCTTCGGTTGAAATTTGAGGTTCAATAGAATTGGATCCTAAAGGAAACTGTTCCAAAATCTTGTTATTATTCTGCTCTTCTGCCAGAAATTTAGCTGGGCCCAGAACTCTATTTTCTTGGATAATTTCTCGAACAAATGTATAAAAAGATCCGCCAACTTCCTTATGCGCAAGATTGAGTGATGCGAAGTTCCCATTGTTTAATTTTTGATAGCTGCAGATAATCAAACCATGGAATCGAATGAGCATGACCAAGGTTTACTCCAGTATATAGATTAGACTATTTAAAAGGAAATTTGATATTGAAATGTCCCTCATCTAAAACTCTCTGATATACAACAAACAAATCTGGCCTACTCAAATCACAAAATTAAAGTTTCAATCTTTCCCATCTCTACAGACCATTAATTAGAAAGCTTGAAATGAATTTTGATAATTGTGTAGTTTGAAATGAATTTTGATAATTGATAATTGAATTGTTGGATTCTTGGGAAAATTCTATAAATTTTGAAATGGGTTTTGATAATTGATAAAGGAATTGTTTGATTCTTTGCTGATAATTAGCATTCTAATATGAACAATTTTCATGTTGATTGATAGTTGAGTTTTGAATTCAAAAACAGATCTTGAATAAAGTATGTCTAAGAATTTTAAATCTCAGTAAGCAATAACCCACAAAATATTGAATCTTGAATTGTGCAATTTTTGTGAGCAATTGGAAAGTGGTGATGTGGGTGGCAGAGTGGGTTCTTGTTGCGGCGGTGGTGGTGCTGGGTGTTGCAGATGGCGGGGTGGGTGGGGATGAAGATGGAGAGGGATGGAATATGTGTTTAGAGTTTTTTGTTTAATTTTAATTGTGTATCCATAGTTATTTTTTGTAACAATCAAGTACCCAAAGTTGTTTTGTGAAAAGTATATTGAAATGTCTGAAATACCCTTAAAAATATACCTCACGTGTGGGACACATGAATGGATTAATAGTAGTTTGATAGAAAATCTAACAGAAGTCCTTTATTGGTAGGTCGAAAATACATGACGTACCTTAAAAGTCGAAATTAAACATACAAGACCAAGTATAAAACTCGAAATACGTAAAGGACGATTTAGGAGATTTTACCTAAAGTTGTCAATCTATCATAAAATTTCACATTAGAAGATGCAAGTAACAGAAAACATGAGGAGGTCAATTCGGCTATGGCGCAAAACGTAAAAATTCAAGTATATAATGCAAATTTTATTATTATTATTATGGGTCATTAGATAAAAAATTTGATGATTTTTTTTTAAGCGAACACCTATTATGTAAGGAATATCTTATACGTCTTATGACATGTGTTAATCAGAAAATAATACATGTTGTATAAGGATGTATCATCTGTCCAAAAATATACAACATCGGTTGCGCGGTGTTCAGTACACTAACACTTTGACGTTCTTCACTATACCCGCAGTCTGATTAAATTACAATATAAGTTGATCCTACATATTCACCATATACAGATAATTACTGATTGGAAAGAGAACATACAAATACTACTATTGAGTATTGATTATCTTCTACCCTTTTTGAGCAACAAATCATCTGTCCCTGTGTATATATCTCTATTTATATATCTAACCAATCACAAGTTGCCATGTGTATATATAATTGGAAAAAAATGTTAATATATCGAATTCTGATTGGTTAAAAACAGGAGTAGGGACATACACGAGAACAGACGATTTTCACCCCCTTTGTGAAGGCAGGTGTATTTGTTTTTCATATTTTTTTTCACTTTTATTAATTAATTAATTTTTACTTTAAATTTCAAATCTCACTTCTTCTGTTGCAAACAATCAACTTTTACAATTTTTAAAAGGCCAATTGGTGTATTTAGTTCTAATTCGCTTGACAGACAAAGTCTCTAATGATTGTTTGCAATTTTTTAGATACCCAATCAATTTACGGAACAGGGAATTGATCATTCCGTCTTTTTTTTTTTTTTTGAAAAATGGAAAGTTAGTTAACAACTAGTACTTAAATGAAGAGTACAAAATTGGAACTTCACATTTTATTTTAGATAATTAACACCACATAGATTTAATTGTAAAGATACTTAATAGTAAAAATAAAAAACTAAAATTAATCTCCTCCCTTCTCCTCCTCGCCACCATGACATTCTTGTCTTCTTCTGCTACTATTCTTCTGCTATTATTCATCAAACAAACTAGTGGATCCTTGCCCTTTTCTACTTCATTTTCTAGAAGAAATTTAGCAAATAAAAAAGGATAACAAATTTAACAAACTAGTGGGTCAAGCAGTGAGTGGTAGTGGCGGTAGAAATTGGTGGCTAGAAGTTTAGTTTTTAAGATTTTTGAGTCCATTATGGCTATTAGGGACGACAAGGCTGGTTTGTAGACTTGGTTTGAAGGAGGGGGAGGGGGAAGGGGTTGGGCCGCTGCCGGGGGAAGAAGAAGAAGGGGGAAGGGGAGTAGGTTTCATTAGTTTTATAATTATAATTGAGACATGTAGTTTTTAAGTTTTATAATTAGGTATTTATATTTAGGTATTTTTACAATTGAGTCCATATGATATCAATTATCTAAAAAAATTATGTGAAGTTCCTATTTTACCCTTGTTCACTTGACTAACTTCTATTAACGGACGTTTAATTTTTTTTAAAAAGGCGAAAGTCAATTCCCTAACCCGTAAATTGATTGGGGATCTAACAAGTTGCAAATAATCATCAGGAACCTTATCTGACAAGCGAAAATTGTTTCAGGCCTAAAATTTAGGCCCTAAATACACCAATTGGCCTTTTTAAAATAAAAAATCTCAAACAAGTTTTTTTTTTTTTTCCGGGGAGGGGAGGGGGGTGTCGAACCTGGGACCTCACAATCCCAGGCCAAGTGCTGGCCTCCCCCACTGGGGCTGCCACTCTCATGAAATCTCAAACAAGTTATGCTCATGTAGAAGAATGAAGACAAATTATCAAGGGTCCTCAGTGCATTCAAGAAACAGTAAGGAAAACACAATAGTTGTTGTTCCAAGATATAGATGAACTGAAAGTTACAAATTTTTCTACATCTATAATAAAATCTGAAACAATGAAGAAATACACAACTTTTTAAAGTTTTTCAGTATATAAAAAGATTTCTTTACATTGGACAGAGAGAGACAATCTCACCTCAATAATCCATTATACTACAAAAGAGGAGTTTCCTTTCATCTCCATTCTAATAATGTTTACTTAAGATCTATACAACAACAAAATCAAGATTTTTGCATTTACATTCTACAATGTCCTTTTCATCCTATGAAATTCTTGTTTATCCTCGACGAATGCTTTACTTATAACTTCTTTAAGTTCTATGTACCTTTGTTTCTTCTGTTGATGTTCTTCGGGTGTTTCATTCCCCATGTAAGCTATCTTTGAGAGATGACCAGTGTCGATGACCTTCTTGAGTACTTCTGAACAAAGTGGGAAGAATCGTTTTCCGAGTTCCACTGCCCAACCAAAGAAAGAATTTCTTAGCAAGAGCACATGTAACATTGGCAAGATGTATACTCTTTTAACTTGGTGGAATCAAGATCTATACAATCAAAATAGATAATAATCCAATATGTGCAAACATTATAAACAATTCGGAAAGGAAATATTTAAATATAACAATCTTTCATGTAGATTTAACCTGTTCTGGAGAGCGCTGTTATCCTATTAAGTTGATCCTCTTTCATCTTGAAGGGTGCTTCGTTTAGATCTACCGTTATCCTCTGGGCATCAGCCAGATACTGATTGATGCCGGCTAAAGGAAATTCGGAAGTGCCATCAACTTGAGCAATATCCATTGCAACTTTTGCCTCCATGGGAAATAGAAGTTTAGCCAATGCAACTGGATCACCAGATAAATAAGGATTTTATATTAGAATGATTAGAAAGTGACTAAAGAGAACAAATTGAAATTATTGGGATGAGTTACCTCTATTCTCAAGGTACAGCAGCTTCATCCGCAGTTCATCCCCAGCCGTAGCAAGAGAAACTGAAGCTTCTCCAAGCAATGGATCTCTTTTGTCAGATTGCTCAAGAATTTCTATGCATATCCGATCCTTTGAGGAACCCTTCCCTTCTTCTGCAGGCCTCCTATATTCAGAATAGCTTGTTACCCTCTTACACATTTGAAGGGCTTTCCGACCATCTGATGTGAAATCAGAAGGTCTAGCGCCTTTTGATAAAAGAGATACTATAATTTGAGGGTCTTTCCTTCTTGCCGCGACATGCAGAACCGTGTATCCCCTTTGGTTTCTACGGTTCACATCAGCAATATTTAGATCAAGAAGCTCTGTAGTTGTCTTAGCATTGCAATAAGCTACCGCATAATGGAGGGCATACGCATCGTCTAATGTGATGTGGCCCTCTTTAAGGATCAAGCTAACTAACTCAACATCATTGGAATCCAAGGCCCTCTGGATATTCTTAGCATGTAGATTAGGTCCTTGCAAATTAAGTCCCAAGCGCGCTTCCAGAATTCTTTGGAGAAGGTTATGTGACAAAGCTTTATCGAGTGTCACGACATCAACATCAGATTTAATGATAATTTGTATACATCTCTCAAACAAGCTTTCACATGCTTTACTGCAAGCATTTGCAACAGATAATACCATCACTATGTCATCTGCTGCAGCCTTGTCAATAACATCAAGTAGGTGCCTCTGCAAGGAAAACAAAGTTTCAATGGATCGGATTAGGGTCCTAGAATCATCCGAATGGATCCTGGCCCGCATCCCACATTAAAAAAGTCAACAGTGGTCTCACTTGCAGAAGCAGAGTCCACTTATGCAATACTTAATATGAGAAGTGGGTCAAATCTATTGGGAATAGTTGTAGTGAAAAATAATTCAGCGGATTCATGGGATTACTAGGAGGTAGAACTGGTTAATATGTCTGGTCCCAATTTTCTCTCAAAAAAATTTAACTCAATGCTAGAAAAATTCAATTCTAGGAGGTCCCACATCTCTCTCACATGAATTTGTTGGGGCCTATCGAGTAAATGTGGACTCCACTCAATTCATGTGAGAGAACGATCATATGATTGAGAGACCCTTAATGCTGAAATGGCATCGCAGAAAAAGTAACAGCTCGCTATGCCACATCAACACTGAGGTAAATCTTTGTAAGAAAGATTTGTGACTGAACCTCTATTGATTCAGTTCCGATCAGTGAAAAATGGGAGATGGATCGGTCTATTGGTCATGTAAATGCTTGTAAGTAGAACCATAATCATTAAACTGGTCCATATCAGTTGTCAAGATAACTAATTTAATTTTACTCTTAGGAGTTATGCTCCCAAAAATTTAATCGCCTCAATATCAAGTTATTGGATCCGCCTCTGCTTATAAATATCAGATATTAAAAAAAATAATTAATAGTCTCTCCATCTCAAATTGTTTTCCCAAATTGAAACAAAAGACTAATATACCTGAAACTTGTCGACCAATTCTGGGATATGAAACATGAAAGAAGAATACAAAACCTCGACCATGAACTTCAACCTAGGCATGCACGCCTCATGACAACACTCATCGTCTACACAAACAATCACCTCCTTCGGCCAACCTTTCATTCTTCCGCTATACAAGTACCCTATCACCATCACCAACACGTCAAAGCTGACGTCACAATCCTTCATCCACTTCTTCAACTCAATCTTACCAGCATTCATTTCTCTAAGGAACATGTTCCTGAAGAAAGGACTCCTCGCCGATAAAATGCACCGGTGTACTGGAATTTCTCTATTTTTACCATCACCACCGGCGGAGGAGGAGGAAGAAGCTACCACCAGTCTGGCGTCGGAAAAGAAATTGAAGCTAGAAGAAGTCGTCGATTGCGATAGAAACATCGATTCGAAAGTATCGGAAAGGCGTCTGAGTGAATCCGAATTTTCCGCCGGAGAATTGGCGGGAAGAAGTGATGATTCAGTGTTCCTGGCGTTGTGAACGCTGCTGCTGCTCCCGCCGTTGATAATGTCCATGCCGAAAAAATCGGAAAAGGCAATGCGTTTATCCATTTATGCGAATTAAATTATGGCGGGAATCGGAGTGGCGGCGGCTAAAGGAAGAATAAGGAGAGGGACTGGAGGAGGAATTGGTAAGGAGGAAACGGAATTGGAGAGGACGGAACGGAACTATTGTGAGGAGTGTGGCATTGGAACTGAGGTTTGATGGGGGGGTTAAGAAGGAGATAGAGAGAGAGAGAGAAAGCGGTGGTGCTGACGGCGTGAGCTGAGGTGGGACGGGGGAAGAAAAGGATGATGGGAGTGACGAAATCTATTGAGATGACGATGTTATTAGTTTTGGAATTTTGCCCGTATATCAGGATCTATGTTTCTCTACGATCTTGGCCCTTGATTTTGTAACCGCTAACCGCTTAGAATAATATTTCAATCTTATAGATAAACCTCGAACTAAAAAAACAAAACAAAAATCATCATACGAATTTACTTGCATAAGTAGACCCTAGAAGTAGCCTCATTTCAGTCATTTGCAAATGGGATCAGACTGATTTTTGTGTGTGAAATGTTGATCAAGATGCATTATAATGATCTGATTTATATTCCATACACACAAAATTAACACACAATCTCACATGAAGAAGTAGCCGTAGTCTCATTTCAATTTGGACAAGATATATATTTTATGGGAAAATAATTTTTATTTATGGAATAGACGAAATACGTAAAACTCTTTATCCTTTATTCGAACATAACATCTTTTCAAACATGAGATTATTGTACTAGGTCTATCTAGTGTAAGTTACTTTTTAGTGTGATTTGCAAGTGAGCAATCTTTCTTGGTTTAGACTTTTGATTCGTATTCGAAATGGACCAACCACGACTTTCTGGTATGACCTATAGCTTTTTAACTGTACACATCGAACTAATTCCTAATTGTTTACACCAAATTCAAGGAATGTCCTGATACTAACTTTTAGATACCAATGATTATAACGATGTGTACCTTTTATAACTGTTCACACAATTATAGGGAAAGCCGTTATACCAACTCTCAGTTGTTCGTGATGGTATGATATCTAACATCAATTTTTGTGATCATGTCGATATTTCCTTAGTCTTTTTCATTTAATAGATTGGTAACAAGAATTAAAATAGAGAGAGAATAAACCTTTCTCGTGTATATTATTATAGTCTAAAATACCTAAGAGTACTATCACTTGTCCAAAAGAATCAAGTTAGTAGCTTAGTGGTAAAACATTCTTTTTTCGGTCGAGAAATTTTAAGTTCGATGCTGACCGGAAGCATACATCTTCATCCTCTCTCCCTCTCTACCCAATAAAATAAAATAAAATGAATTACTTATCCAAAACTCAACTTTCACGTAGATGAAGAAAACGTTGGTTGAATTTGACTTAATGAGTTATATAACTAAAAAAAAACTATTTTAAAAAAATCGAATATGATTAATCATGTATTCAAGGGCAGACGCACATGGTACTTTACTTTAGAAGCCTTGGTCGCACCTCTCCCTCCCAATTTTGTTTTTAATAAAACAATCCAGCATATATGATACTTTCTCAAGCTCATAATAACGATTTTTTTAGTCTCTCAATTTCTTTTTAAAATATAGGTCATTTGTTAACTTTAAGGATAAAATTCCTTCTACTCATACTCTATTATGGAACAGGGAGAAAGAGAGATAGTTTGAAAGGTAAGACATAATGTGATAATCGATTTTTTTTTGCTTACATATTTGCATGTCTTCTATTTAATTTTGTGTGATTTAGTTGTTATAACATGTTTTACGTGTTATATGTAGTGTTATTTATGTTTATAGCCGCATTTGATGAGTTGGGAAGTTGATGCACTTAAGTAGATGTCAGGAAGTTGGGGGACTTGTTAGAAAGACGACTGAAATATTTACGTTTGGGCGGTGTTAGATTAGCGTTTCGAGTTTCCAGTAAGAAGTTATTGCTTCAGAAAGTGTGCAAAATTTCTGGTTTTCTAGAATTCCTCTTGTCTTTGCAATTTGATTCTAAGCTTTGAGGTAAGGATCTTTCACTATTGATTTTTAGTCCTTAAAGCATAAAATGATGTTATTAAAGCTATGGATATGAAATGAAATGATTTCTTTATATGTTTATTGCATCAAAATCAGATGAAGTATTGAATTACATGATTTGCATTAATTGTCGTTGTCTTCGAATTTCCGCGTTTTAATACTTGGACATACAAGTTCTAATTTGGTAAATTTGTAAGTCTGAAAGTGTTCTTCCTTATGTCTATGTATGAAATTAAAAGCATGAAATGTATCCATTAGTATGTGAATGTGTTTAACCTGTTTCCTAGTGTAATCGAGGCTACTAATGTGTATATGTGCAAGAACCTCTTGTCTAGTAGAAGCAAGGTTACTGATGTGTTTAACCGGTTGCCTAGTTCAATCGAGGCTACTAATGTGTATGTGTACAAGAACCGTTGGTCTAGTACAAGAGAGGTTACTAATGCGTTTAACTGGTTGCCTAGTGCAATCGAGGCTACTCATGTGTATGTGTGCAAGAACCTCTTGTCTAGTACAAGCGAGGTTACTAACGTGTTTAACCGGTTGCCTAGTGTAATCAAGACTACTAATTTGCATGTGTGTAAGAACCGCTTGTTTAGTACAAGTAAGGTTACTAATGTGTTTAACTGTTTGTCTATTACAAGTGAGACTACTAATGTGAATATGTTTAAGGTTTAACGATATGTGTGACCTTTCCTTAGTTTGTTATCGAGACTGGATTGTATAATTGAACCCGGCTATGTGTAAGATGTGTCACTTTTGTGTGTGTGTGTGTGTATAAGTCTGAAAAGTAAGGTAATCGGATTTGAAATTGTGAACTGAGTTTTGAAAGTGGAGGTTTGATATGAAGAATTTGACAAGAAAATATTCTATGTTTTGGAAGTATTTTGGATATGTGTGAATGTATTGGAAGTTGTATGTTCGATGTTATATGTACGTGTTAATGTGTTTAATTGAGTTGTCAAGTTGATATTTTGGGTTGGGACCTTTTGATACTACAGAAAATGGTTTTTCCCTTGTTAAAATTCATTAAAAATGACCCATTTTGAAGTCTGGACGACCAAACTGTCTTTACATCGTCCGAACCAAACTACTGGGGCTACCCCCCAAATCTCGGAAAGGCTTCGATGGACTAGACCCAAATCTTGAAAGGGCTCCGATTAGATCGGATCTAGGTTCGGAAGGGGTCCGGATGACCTCCTCAGCCACGATTTTGGCAGAACTCTGTTTTGATTTCCGTTTGGTCGGTTTTCAAAGTTAAGTCTTTTATAAGTTTTGTAAAGTGTTTTACAAGTGTATTTGAAGTATTTTAAAGAGTTATTTCAAGTAATGTTATGCATTGTTTTCACTTGTTTTGGGAAAGTTGGGAAAATGTTTCGAGTCCTATTTGATGCTTCATCTCAAGGGTGATCGATACTTATTGGACTAGTTAGCTCACCCCTTATTTCCCCTTTTTGCATATGAGTTCGTTGAAGGTACTATTGATGAGATCTTTGAAGAAGACTGTGAAGACGACTTAGTTCGGTTCATGTAATAAGTTTGCACACGTTGTATTGTTGAACCTTCAGTATTTCCCTTTTGATATGTAAGAACTTAATAGATGATGTATTACCTTTTTAAGTTAATGATGTATGAATGAAGTTTCTCTTTTAAGTTTGAAGTTTATATGGATTTTTAGTATTTTTGTTTTGGGTTCGGTGTCACATCGGCGAATGAGTCATTGTCAGATCACCTACAAATTACGTGGTGTAACACATAATGGGGATACACTAAATTATTTAAGTGTATAACAATAAAAAGGTTGCTAGTCTCCCTTCCTTAATTTATACAAAAGTACTTAGAAGGGCTTTTAGTATGACATGAGAGAATAGTATTAGTATAACACACACAATAGAAAATCCATTGAGCATTCCACAACTTTCAATATTAAAGCCTCACTAAAACCCTCATCGATTTTTCTTTCACAATAACAAAAGCCACAAAAATGATTCTAACCGCTTCATCACTTCTCACATTTTATATCCACTATTTATTTTGGGACTACTATTTGTAATACACAATTTGCTCCGCGAAATACAATTAGTAATATAATTAGGAAATTACATTTTGTCTCTAACTCATATCATGTCTCATTTCTCTAGAAAAAACTTTTAAATCTCACAGAATATTCAACAATCAGTGAAAATGTCTTCATTAAAATTAGAATCATCACTTAATGTTACACTTTTATCTTATTTACATGAAAAGATTATTCAAGAAAATTAAAAAAATAAACACTAAGGGGAAAAAGAAGAAAAAAAAAAGGCAATCATCCAGTTGGGCATGCATCGCGATGGGTGCACAACAAAGGTACCCCATGCATGATGCCATTGGCGGAGCCAGGGGGGCCTTGGGGAGTGGGGGCACTTTTCCAATTTTTTTTTTTTTTTTTTTTTTTTTATAATTTTAATTTTGTTTTTGTAACACCTCGTCCCGTGAACATTTTGAATCACTTTACGATTTAAAATTAGATTTTTTAGTTTGTGAATTATAGAAATGACATCACTTATATTTTAACAATTTTGGTTAAAATTGTAACAAACTTAAGTGTTTAAGAGACTATAATATTTATAAGATTTTATCAAAAAGTTCATAATTACTAATAGATTATAATATAAGATTTTATAAAAAAAAAAAAAAAAAATAGTCTACAATTTATAGTCTTAAAGACTACAAGTGGCTTTTGACATTGGCTTTTGAAAATGAGGCAAATTTATGGGATTCAAGATTTAAGTTGGAAAATTTTGATATTAATTACGGTTCATTAGACTATGTGATGTGGACCGTGTGCTCAATATTCGTTCACATTAATAATAAGCCCTCCATGTTTCCTCCAACTTCATCTCTAATACCCCTAATATTTCTAAATGGCCTTTTATTTTGGTCTAATCATACAAAAAAGGTCTTTGGAGCCTTTTTATTCAAGCTTGTTCTTTTTTGATTCAACAATCAAACATGATATATATTTTAATTTCCATAGTAAATATTTATTTTTTCTTCTCGATAGTCCTTCTCTTTGATGTGCCATACACGTTAATGACAATGAAAACTTTGTAGCTGTGCCATTTTTTTTTAAGCCAGAGGACTTGGAGGTTTATGAAGCACTGATTAGTAGAGTGAAAATGGTGAATAAAATGTGAATAACTTTAGCCTATAAGATTTCATCAAAAAATTTTTTTTTGCTCCGCTAATATTTTTATGAATTTATTTTATCATTGTTAATTGTGCCCAAAAAAAATTTATTGGCTCCACCATTGATGATGCATGTGTACCATTATTGCAAACTCATTTGTTCTTCATGTGTGGTGTCCATTTAGACAGGCGGAGTTTAACCCAAATTTTGTAAAATAAAAAAAATTGATCTTTGATGGAATTTCGTAGAACTTTTTAAACAAAAACCATTATGGTGATGTTTTTTAGGGAGCTTTTTTTATTACTAAAATCCCTCCTTTAAAAGTTCCAATTGTGACAATAAAATTTGAGAAGGGATAATGACACTTCACTTTCGTTCGATACTTTAATTTTGTTTTAAATTAATACTTTTGCTCATCCAATTAAGATTTAGATATTTTCTCTTTAGATACCCTTTCTTTTTTAAAGCTTTACTTATTTTATTTTTTAATTTAATACTTTTGCCCATTCTCTTCATCCAATTAAGATTTAGATATTTTCTATAAAGATTACCTTAATTTAATTGATTTAAAGCATTAATAATTATTTCTTACGATGTTCAATTCTCTATTCGAACCCTTCATTTCCTCTCCCTCCGCAATGACTAATTTTGTTTGGTAGATGCTAACATAGTTGTAGACACTAGAAATTTACCAACCTAATTTTTCCAAGTATTATTATTTGGTTCGTCAAAATTGAAATATTTGGACCAATTAAATGTTTACAAGTGGCAAAGTTTTAGCCTTCGTCCAATCAAAACTCAAGAAGTCTTGTGACAAATGGATTTGTGCCACGTCACTCGTTGGAGAAGATTCGGCCAATCAAATTATTTCTATTTTCTAAATTTATATTAAGTTAGTTAGGAATATAATTAATTTAATAATTATTTATTAAATTATTAAAAATATCAAATTAAAATTTCAAGTGTGATCATGTTCACATTTCATCATAAGTCTATAAATAGTGGCTAAGGGTGTTGATGAAAGGGACATAAAAATTATCATTGGCAAGTGGCGAAGCTCTGACAACTGAGACTTTCACCAACTTGCTCTCAAATCCCCAAGTCAAATTCGCCAAATCCGGAATTAAGCTTCAAAGCCCCAGGTCAAATCGACGAGAAGAATCAGCGGATCCAATTCTAAAATTGAGAATAATTCGGAGATTGTAACTACATTTTAATTAATCTAAACTATCATTTGTTCCGATTTACTTGTTTTGTTTGTTTATTTTACGGACGGGTATTTTGTGTGTACAAATTTTTGGCGTTCACGGTGGGACTATCTATGCCGCTCATCTCTTCTCGTCAAGAACAAATCACATCAATGACTTCAAACAACAACACTGTCAAGGTTACTAGAAAATCTGTTGGAAAGAAAATTGCATCTGCCGGAGCAAGCATGGATTCGGTCATGCCAGATGTTTACACCGGACCAACTACTCGAATGATGGCGAGAGCTCTTGCCCAGAAGGAAATACAAGGAAAAATTGATGATCGTCCTACCTTAAACTACACAAGTCCGGTCTTTAATGACACGGTTTCGCCTTTGGGAGCGGAAGGAGATGTTCATGCTGCTCTGAATGCAGCTTTGTCACTTCTAGATCAGAATTCTGCATCCAAAGGATTGACTCAAGATGATGATGAGACATGTAATGGTTCTTCGTCTGAGACTCCTCAAGTACCAAATTCAAGCATGTTCTGCCACGAGGCTTCATCTGCAACTTCGATCATGCCTGTTATGATGGCGGATGTATCACCCATTGAGGAACAGCTGGCACACTTAGCAAAAGTGGTGGAAGGGCTCACAAAGCACTGTGAAAGACAAGAACTCACAATTGCTCAATTGCTGAATCGCCTTGATACTAACGTTGGAGAAGGTAGTCAAGCCACCTCAAGGCAATCTGATCTCCCAAAGATGATGGGCATGAAAAGAACGCTCCAAAAGAACCTCCAACTGGTGACAAAGCTGCAGAACCAAAAGATGTGCATAATATCCAAATCTCTTCTGATGGATCAATCAAGGCACACCAATTAAAGAACTTTATCATGGGCACGATAAAAGACAAGTATGAAAGGAGAACGAAATCTTCTTCTAGATACGTTAAGCCCTACACCAAGAGGATTGATGACATGAAGATGCCGACAGGATATCAACCTCCTAAAGTCCAACATTTTGATGGGAAGGGAAACCCGAAGCAACATATTGCACACTTTGTTGAGACATGCAACAATGCGGGCACGTATGGTGATCTTCTTGTCAAACAATTTGTTCGATCCCTCAAAGAAATGCTTTTGATTGGTACACCGATTTGTCACTCGGATCCATCAATAGTTGGGAACAGCTTGAGACTGAGTTCATGAATCGCTTTTATAGCACTCGTCGTATTGTAAGCATGTTGGAGTTAAGCCATACTAAGCAGTGGGACAGTGAAAGTGTGATTGATTACATCAACAGATGGAGAAATCTAAGCTTGGATTGTAGAGATTGTGAAAAGTCTGCAATTGAGATTTGCATCCAAGGAATGCATTGGGGCCTTGAATACATCCTCAAAGGCATTCAACCAAAGACATTTGAAGAATTGGCTACTCGTGCACATGATATGGAGATGAGTATCAAGGAACACAAAATCAAGGTGTGCTAGTTTCCGAACCACGTAAGAAAGAAAAGTAAGATATCAAGAAGGTGATCAAATCTTCTTCTGGGGCCAATGATTCTATGACGACAACTACTGCACCTGTCAAAATTTCTACCACGGTGAATAAAAAGGTTACTGGGAATGTAGATGTCTCCCAAGATACTAGCAGAAAAAGATTGGCATTGAAAGAAATGCAAGGCAAAGTGTACCCCTTTCTAGATTCAGATATTTCAGAAATGTTTGATGAAATGTTGAGAGCAGAAATGATTGAGTTACCTGAAATGAAGAGACCGGAAGAAGCATGACGGATTACAGATCCAAATTATTGCAAGTATCACCGTCTTCTTGGCCATCCCATTGAGAAATGTTTCATATTCAAGGATAAAATCATGGAGTTGGCTCGTAAAGGGCGTATTCTTCTTGAAGAAGAAAAAGTAACTGCAAATCAAACAAGCATTATTCGTGGCTCACCTCGACCTGTAGCTGCGGTTGTTTCTTCTTTACAATTCATCATTATCAAGTTCGGGGAATTTGATCCTGTGACATTTGAAGTTGAATTTTGGCCCGATTCTCAGGCTAAGGAAGCCTCTCAATGCACTGTTGAGAATCTTGATACCATATCCGTAAGCAATGATGCAGATGGCTTTGATTCAGAAGGATGGACATTGGTAAAATGGGATTCATAAGGATGGACGTTGGTAAAACGGAGAAAAAGTCATAAATCAAATAGTGGAAGTCCAACTGAGAAATGCAAAATGTTGAGAAGGAAGGTCCCCAGAAGGATAGAAATCCAACCAAAGATTCATGCTGAAATGGTCAAACTAAAAAATCGACAACCTATTACACTAGGGGAGTTCTTTCCAATAAGGCTTTTAGATGAGTTCGATGATGTTTCTTGTTTTGCTACACATGTAGAAGGGGAAATTGGTTTCGAGAATGTTTCTCCAGGGAAATCTCTCGAGGATGCTAGGCAATGTTTGGCCAATAAAGCATCAGTCCCAAAAGTTGTATCTTGTATGACTGCAATCTCTTTTAATGATTATGATCTGTCGCTAGGATCAAAACCACATAATAGGCCATTGTTCGTGACTTGCTATTCGCGAGAAAGAAAGGTGAATAGAATATTGATAGATGGAGGTTCTGCTGTTAATATTCTTCATCTGCGTACGTTGAAAGCATTGGAAATTCCTGTGGAAGAACTGTCACAAAGTCGCCTTATGATTCAAGGATTTAATCAAGGAGGACAAAGAGCACTTGGAACAGTAAGGCTGGATTTAGTCATGGATGAATTGACATCAAGCGTTCTTCTTCATGTCATTGATTCTAAAACCACCTACAACATGCTCTTATGAAGGCCGTGGCTTCATGAAAATGGTGTCGTATGGAAGAGACTTGGAGTGACAAAGAATCTCCAACAAAAGCAAAAAGGTTGAATTATCTTCGGTTGGAAATGAATGTCGCAGCTTGATACCTTCAAGAATGAAGAGGAAAACTACACTTCTTTTTTAATGTGATGAGGTGTTGAAGGCTAAGTTGCATACAATCGTAGAGACCAACCTTAAGGAAGAAGATGAAGAAAGTGTTGGTTCATCTAATCACGTCACATTTTCACAGAATGCAACTCCTCGACCGGTTCCACGACTACGTGATCCAATCGCCGTTGAACTTCAAAGGTTAATCGCAGCTGGTTACATCCAAGAGGGTATCAATCTGACTATCCAAAATGTGCAATAGGGTAGTAAAGGAATTCAACCAGAGAATGGTGTTAGAAAAAAAATTTCAAGATGTTGATGGTTAAGAAAAAGTCCGACAAATTAAACAGATCCAGTTGAAACTTGTCCAGTCAAGACATATTCCTTGGTTCAAGTTACACTTTGGACCGTGCACGTGAACAAGTTTCAAGGGGGCAATTTGTAGACACTGGAAATTTACCAACCTAATTTTTCCAAGTATTATTATTTGGTCCTGTCAAAATTAAAATATTTGGACCAATTAAATGCTTACAAGTGGCAAAGTTTAAGCCTTCGTCCAATCAAAATTCAAGAAGTCTTGTGACAAATGGATTTGTGCCATGTTACTCGTTGGAGAAGATTCGGCCAATCAAATTATTTTTATTTTCTAAATTTATATTAAGTTAGTTAGGAATATAATTAATTTAACAATTATTTATTAAATTATTAGAAATATCAAATTCAAATTTCAAGTGTGATCATGTTCACATTTCATCCTAAGTCTATAAATAGTGGTTAAGGGTGTTGATGAAAGGGACATAAAAATTATCATTGGCAAGTGGCGAAGCTCTGACAACCCCGGGACAAATCGACGAGAAGAATCAGCGGATCCAATTCTCAAATCGAGAATAATCCGGAGATTGTAACTACATTTTAATTAATCTAAATTATCATTTGTTCCGATTTACTTGTTTTGTTTGTTTATTTTAACAGACGGGTATTTTGCACGTATGGGCCTGAGACAAAATTTTATCGGAGGTTTAATATTGAAAAAAATATTTTGAAAAGTTTACATATTTTTTTTTTATTTTTCTTGATTTTTGTCTGTAAAATTATTTATTAAAGTTTTATATTCAAAATGTTCTAATAGATTATTTTCAATAGATAATATACCTAATCAATTTAATCTATCTTGTGACAGTTGATTTTATATAAGATTTTATTAGTTTTAATTTTGAAAAACATCTTTCAGCAGAAGCAACTGTCACATGTTTGGTTAATAAAATTCTATAAATAATACATGCATTTGGAAAAAACTCTAATTTTTTAATGTAATTTAGTACATCAATTGGAGTATTAATTTCTACATTAAGAGTTTCTTTCAACACTTTTAATTCTGAAAATAAATCAAGTTCATCAACATTTGGATGTTCATTAAATTTTAAAGAATTTTCAAGGTTGAGACAAGAGTCTTTTAATTCATCATCCTTTGAGACTCCAGTAATTTGTTTAGTCCAAATTTGTAAGGATAAAAATAATGGAAGATAGAAATCCACTGAGTTTTTATACTTTAAAAGTGAGTCTCAATGGAATAAGGCTAGGCCTATGTTTAGTGGGCAATGAGTGAAATTCAATTATATGGGGCCTCTAAATTTTTTTTTGGTTTAAAGTGAAGTTTTTGTAAAAAAAAAAAAAAGAAAAAACATTCGGAGGCCTTTATTTTGTGTGGGCCACAAAAATAAACATTTTGTGGAGGCCTGAGTCAATGACCTAAGTTGCCCCATGACTGATACGACCTGATGTTGGATAAACAATTAGGTCTGGGTAGGAATTGTTAATGGTGTAGCTAGGACCCCTTGGAAAATTCACAGCCACATTACCAGAGCTAAGACCTTAATACATGAGCTTAGTTGCACAACGACTCACATTTATAGGGAATCAAACAAGGTAGCAGACTACCTTGATAATTATGTTTGTCAACACATGACCTTTACACAATTTGCAAACTTTGAATCTCTCTTGGCTAGAGGTCTTTGCAATATTTTGTTGGTCCCAAAATTTCAAGCATGTGTTTGTTGAAATAAAGGTAGCAACACATCACAAATGAATGTAGAAGCAAATACTGAGCAACCCCTTTTATTAAAGAAAGATCAAATCCAAATGTAGAAGCCAATACATAATCATTCTTCAGCAAACAATAAATCAGAATCAAACAAAGATGTGCAAATATTTACCAATAAAAACAAGAATGCACATGGGATGTTAATGACTCTGTTAAGCCTTGAGAGTAGAAATTTCAGATTTTATATACAGTCCAGTTATAGTGTTGACAGTTTTTTTTAGCACTGTGTTGTCAGAACTCTTGTCAGCACTGAAACCAGAATCTGTAACAATGCATGCCAAAGAAGTTCAAGAGAACCATAATCTCTCAATCTCTATTATGACTTCCAGGAGAGCAAACCTTCTCTAATCCTCTTCCAATAGACTTCTAAATCCACCTTCTTTCTTCTTAGGTGGTAAAATGTCATCTCCAGAATCTTTTTTCGGATGAATTGCGCCGATAATGGCTTCCATTTCTTCCTTCACTCTTTGGAAAACACTTGGGGCTTTAACTTCATCAATAGGAGTATTCTCGTCGATATCATTACTCGTTCCATGGGTTTCTTCTTTATCATGACTTATCTGCTGCTTCTTTTTGTGTGTCAGTGCTTCTATGTCTTCCTTAGCCCTCTCAAAGATATTAGGTGACTTGCTGTTCTTCTCTGTTGAAATAAGAGATAACATTAGTAGAGGTGACAGTTTCACTCCAACTCTTAACAATTACAATGGAATACAAAAGGAATACGCGATAAGTTCCCATTAGGAAATAAAATGATCAAAATGAGAAGGTAAGGATCAATATTCTCTTTATACAATGGTATTCAAGATATTATCTGCCTTCGATTTCTTTGCAGTTTCGTGCCTAAATGAAATAGTTAGTGCTCTTACATTACAATTCTTGAACTAAATTCGAAGTGTTTGAGGCGTTTCAGACGGTTTCTTCATCAGAACTCCTGAATTTCATTCTAAAACTTCCCAGTACCCAGGAACCTTCTATGATCATGCTTGTACATTTAGACACATTCTTCATGGTAAGAGTAATCCCATGATCTTTACTAAGGTCCCATAGCGCGTGTCTGAAGATGTAAACCGAAACTAGAAATCCTTAAGGTATAACACTTAACATATATAGAAGTCTATTAAGCAAACAGATTCATGGCCCAAATTCCTTTTCAGTACAAGTATTACAAACTAAAGCCCTAAATACACCAACTCTGCAATTATATTCTATTGATGAAATAGCATAGGGATCAAACATGATATGCAAGAAACCAACAAAAGTTAGCACAAGTGGAAGGAACCCAACTGTAGATCAGACTAAATTTACTACTAGTACATCTTCTAATACCCTCTTTAATACACCAATGATATTATTATACATGGTGCGATGTGATTAGTTTAAATCCATAAATTCACCATGGACCAACGGTGATAATACAATGTCAGAATTAACCGACTCTGAATGTTCTAGCACACTCTCTATTACCCTCTGTAGTACACCAATGATATTTTTACACATGGATTGATGTGATTTGTTCAAGCTCCTAAATACAAATGGTGTTACACATACAGTAATATTATTGGTGCACTAGAGAGTATTAGAGAGTGTACTATAAGATCCGGAGTGGAATGAACATGTTTGATGAATACCTGAATGAGAATCTGGGCTTTCTGGTTTCAGCTCTTCTTTCCTAGCAGAATCCCTGTTAGTTCATCAGATCAAAAAGGGTAATCAATCAACAAAAAACCCTCTCTAAGTTGTCATATATTATACATATATTTAAAAAGACCTGTGTTTGCCATGATGATCATCATGAGTCTCAATTTTGGATTCTTTTTTGGGATGAATAGCCTCTACAATTGCTTCAATTTCTTCCTTAGTTCTTTCAAACACATTAGGAGCCTTCACATCATTAATTGAAGTTTCCTCATCAATATCATCCCTCAGCCCATGAGTTTCCTTGTGGTGATGATGATGATGCAAGTTTCTCTTTGCCTCATCATTTTCTTCCTTTTCCTTAGCTCTCTCATCAGCAAACTCTCCTAAATTTTTTTATCAGCCATTAGTAACAAACAACAAATATACCAATTTCCAGGCCCAAAAAGTTATCTGGGCTAAACAAACCTGGCTCTGATACTGAATAAATATATTTTTGTGGTGGTTGGGTAGATCAATAGGTTCAATATGTTTAAATAATATGCTTTGATTTAATAACGCCAACAAGAGGGGGGAAAAAAAGCAGTGCCCAAAACCAAAAATCTCAGGTTCTGTTCCAAAACCTTCAATGAAAAAACTAGAAATTGAAAGGGGTTCGGAAGAAAGATGATGAGAAAACTGAACCTGAACAAGAAATTGATGATGATGATGATGATGATGAGACTTTTCTTGGTTCAGCCATTGAATTTATTTAAAGATTCTTTCTTTCTTTGGGTTGGGATTTTGATGAACTGTCGCCGGCCAGTTTTTAGTAAAATAAACAAAGGTTCTTACAGCAGCGCGTGGGCCAATATTATTGTGGGGAAATCTTTAGAGCTCTGCTCTTCGTTTCTACACAAACGGACCTTTTTCTTGAAGTAGGGCCCAAGATGGCCAGCCCGTTATTATTGTACGGAAGTAGGGCATTCGTAAATTGTTGAAGTTTAAGTATAATCGAAAACAAAATTTTGGTCAAAAATCTGTAAAACAAAAATTTTTATATTCAAAATAGACCATTCACTTTTTTTATTTTTTTATTTTCTCAAGTTTAAATAAATTTTATAATGCCTCTCATAGATAAAATTGTTTTTCTAGTACAATCTGCCTTTGTACCTAATAGATTAATCTCTAACAACACTATCATTATCTAGAAGATTATGCATTATCTCAATAAGAAATCTGGTAAGCTTGGGTTCATGGTTTTTAAAATTGATATGGCTAACGTTTATGATAGGGTAGAATGAGATGTCATTTTCCATATCTTGATCAAACATGGTTTCTTTGATAGATTTTTTTAATCTCATTAGATCTTGTGTCACTACTCCTTTTGCTATTCTTGTCAATGGCTATGCCTATGTTAATGTCTCTTCTTCTAGAGGTATTAGGTAAGGTGATTCATGTCCCCGAATATGCTTGTAATTTTTATTGACCTTTTGTCTAGAATGTTGTCTGTGGCTGAACTTAATGGGGATATCCATGGTGTTAAAATTTACAGAACCAGTACCCTTATTTCTCACATTCTCTATGCAGATGATCTAGTGATTTATTGTCGGGAAAAAGAGGAAGAAGTTGTTTCAGTGAAATCCATTCTCAATAAATCATGTTCTTGGCCAGGCCAGCAAATAAGTGAATAAAATTCTTTCATTTACTTTAGTAATAATGTACTCAGTCCACCAAGAGGACATTACCAATCTTCTGAATATGAAGCAGTGTGACCACAAGTCCAGACATCTAGGCTTACCTTTCTGTAAAACTGGAACAAAAAATAAGCTTTTGACTACATCTTGGAAAAGATTTCAGGGGAACTATCTGGGTGAAAATTGAAGTGCCTATCTCAAGCTGAAAGGGGATGCTCATTAAATCAGTCCTCCAAGCCCTTCCAGCTTATTCTGTGCAAACAGTCTCATTGCCTAAGGCCACATGAGAAGAAATTGACAAGAAAATTAGAAAATTCTGGTGGGGCTTAAAAAATTATGATAGTAGGCACTTGTATCTAAAGGCCTGAGATTCTATATGCCTACCAAAAGACTGTGGTGGGCTGGGATTTAGGAAAGCTTTCGATGTCAACCATGCTTTCAATACAAACTTGCTTGGAATATGTGTACCGAACCACAAAAATCTTGGGTGATGCAACTTCAAGCCAAGTATATGGGTTTTGACAGTCTTCTTAAGGCTGATAATCACAAGGATAACTGCAGAGAGACCTTGTGAAATGGAGCATGTTTTAAAATTGGGAGTGACCTCTTACTTAGGATCTGGGCTGAGCCATGGATTCCCTCCCTACAAGGCTTTAAACCGCCGCTGAGCACTAGAACATAAGGAGGTCCCACATATATTAATCAACTTATTGATTCCTCTACTCCTGGATGGAAGGAAGAGCTTATCATAAACTTGTTTTCAAATGAAGTTGCCTTGGCGATTTCGTATCTAAATTTCAGTTCTTATTGAACCCAATGTCTTTGTCTGATTTCCCTCCAAGTTAGGAAACTTCTCGGTAAAATCTACTTACCGAGTACAATGACGTTTTCATGTTGGCTCTCATGTTACTAAAAATCTTTGAAAAAAGTTATGGCAATCTCAACTTCACTCAAGACGTAAACACCTCGTGTGGAGGATCATTTCCAACAGCATTCCGACTTCAGAAAAAAATAGGAAGATTTGTTGATACAGGTAATTCTGCTTGCTCCCACAGTAATCAAAATACTGAGATGTGCTTTTAACCTGCCCTCTAGTTAAATTCATCTGGTTGCGGTCCAAATGAAATTTTAATATAGAGGTTTTGAAAGACTGGGACATTACTAAATAGGTGGATACTATCCTCCAACCCGACGATGATCTTCTGCCCCTAGACCCAAATGAGAGAAATCAATTCACTCACTTCGCTATTGTTAATTAATGCTTGACATGGAGAAGGCCTCCGCCAAATTGGCAGAAAATTAAATTTGATGCAACCTTTGATGCAGGTTTTTTTACAGCAGCAACTCTCCTCAAAGATGAACACAGAAGAATCAGATATACTCAAGTCACCTCTGGCATGACACCCGACGCTTTTGCAGCGAAGAAAAATGGTGCTCTTTTGACAATCAAGATGGCTATTGGCTGTAACCTGGTAAAAAGTGCTATTAGAAGGGGATGCAACAAATGTGATTTTCTCCATTAAGGGACACAAAGACTCTGAGGAATGGCAAGGCAAGGCCGTAACCGATCAATGCAAAAGGTTCTTAGATTGGTTGAAAAGTTGGAAAATCATACCTATTCCTAAAACTTGTAATAGATGGAGTTGCCCATAATCTTGTTAAATGGGCCAAACTGAATACTATGGAAGGAAGAATCCCCTGAGATCCTTGCCCCAGGATATTTGTTGTGATAGCAAAGCTTTACAATGACTCTTGTGAGAGAACAAGTAAGCAGTATAATAGAAAATGCAATAAGAAAATGACTATTAGAATTGAATTGACTTACAAATTTAGAATCAAAATATTTTTTATTTACTTTAATTAAGAAACAAGGGGATCAATTGGCCGCAACATTTGGTGTTCGTGTCCGTTTCACACTCCATGCATGATTAATCAAATTCGCTTATGCAGTCATACATTTTTTTAGATACAGAACCATCAACATAGTTTTTTCATTCACAAAGTTTGGATGCAAGAAATTATTTAAGGAACACAAAACTCCTTATACTTTGACCAATATGACGCGACATTTCCCATTGATTGAAAAATAAGCAAATTTGCAAAATTAAACATTTCCCATCATAATACTAGCAGTAGTTTATGCACACTGTATCTTTTATTTATTTTTGTCCCTAAAAGCATATCTTTGATTTCAAGAAAGTCGGAAATTATTTATAAACATAAAGCATATATATATATATATATATATATATATATATATATATATATATATATATATATTTGTTTTGTTTTCCTGTCTGAAATGGATACCCTTGATATTCGTATTCTCACAAAAGTTGAGAATAACTCTTTTTTAAGTAAAACGTTATAAATATGTCAATGATGTTATTCATTAAAGATTTAAAGGAAAATGCCATAGTTTATTTAGTAATTTATATGGTTTATTTATATAGTCTTCTTTGTTTATTCCGTCAACAAAGATCAAATTACTTTAATATAAATTAAGACTTCACCATTCTTATTCCAATTCCTTGAAGAACCTATGATTCTAGACCAGTTGTCATAGCACCTAACTTGAGTAAGAAACTGCGACAAACTATAATAAAAGTTGGGGGCGGTAAAGAGAAAAAATAAAGAAAATAAAGAATTTCAATCCAAAATTAGGGGTGTATTTGAGATTTAATTTGATTAAAATTTTGACGAAAGAACAAATTCTCTTAAACTTGAGTTTGAGTATGAAATCTCAAGCATTAGATAATCTAGAATGTAGTTTTAATTGATTCTGAGACTAATTGTCTTAAATTAAATCGAATATAATTAGACCAAATGTTCACTTTAATACCTTTAACTTTTTGCGTGTAACGTATTTGAGTTGGTTTTTTTTTATCTAAAACTTTTCGTTTCAAAGGATAAAAAAATATATTATTTGTGAAAGTGTTGAATATCATGTCAAAAGTGATGAACAAATGCATCATGTCCATATATATATAAATTAGTCTCTACCTTTAATGGTTCAACATTATCTGGTTTAACCACTGTTATTTGACTATTCATTAGTGTTATTACACTATCAATTTTCTTATGTAAAGAAATCATTTGCTCTCCTAATATGTTTAAATTAAGATTAGCAAAATTATTTTGTTTGATTAACAAATTAATTTATTTGAAGATGAGATGATATATATATATATATATATATCTATATATATATTACAGAAGGTCTTTTCATTTTTTTCTTTACATTTTGCCACGTGGCGGATTCTTAGGTATTCTTCATTTTATTTTATTTTTTGTATTTAAAATAACTACATAAATAGTCATTTTATTAACTACTTTCCTGACCAAATCATTCTACATAACTCAATTTGTGTTTCTTTTTCTTTTTTAATTCAAATTTCTTTCTCGCTCATCTGTTTAATAGTAATTGGTAAATGCAAATTTCATTTTTTCATCTATATATAGATTACAAAACGTGTTTACAATTTTTAAGCTTATAATGTGTATCTATATTCCCTTTTGACGTAAAATTTAAATTAATATTCTAGGTAATCACGTAAAATTTAAATTAAATTAAGTTATATTACGTTAATCACCTAAAATTATATTCCCTTTTGACGTAAAATTTAAATTAATATTCTAGGTAATCACGTAAAATTTAAATTAATTAAGTTATATTACGTTAATCACCTAAAATTTTAATTATAAAATTTAAAATTTATTTCAATAACTTCATATTCCACCCCACTAACCCATTATCTCTTTAAACAATCTCCTGCATATTTTAATTAAGCAAAAACCTCCTGCATATTCTACCCACCCCATTAACCCCCACGTTTACTTCCATCTACTAAAAGCATGTTTATATTTATTTCTAACCACTTTTTTATTTTATTTTTCTTTGAATGGATCACATCTCAGAAGATCAAACCAAAAATCTAGAAGATCACATCTCAAGTATTTATATTTTATTGGAATCTTTATTCAGGTGTTCATCTTTTCCCTGATTTCTCTTCAACTAGAATGAACAAAAATATGGTAATACACTTAGATTCTTTGCTTTCTGATTTAATTACTTGATATTCAATGTAGTCTTTATTAACTCTCTGTGACATTTTTTTTTCCAGGAAGATGCACTCCATGTTTGTGTTGTTTCTTAAATTTTTGGCCATTGGCTTCCTGTAACCATTTTTGCCCCTTTACAAAAAATTTGCAATCAACCATTACATGTTTGTGTTGTTTCTTAAATTATTTTGGATGCAATAAAAAATAACTTTTCGATGTCTTTGTTTATTTCGATTTTCTTCATACTTTTTATGTCACATGCAATTTTTTTGTTTGTTTCTGTTAAGATAGACAGGATTTTTTTTTCCAACTAATTTTTTATTTTATTTTTGGAGGTGGAAAGATGAAGTGAATGAATGGTATGCGCCTGACAAGTATCAAATCTAAAATCTCTCAATCTGGTAAAAAGTGTTTTACTAAGTAATCTAATGTCTTGATTATGATTTTCATTTATTTTTGTAAGCCCAATTTTTATTTTTATTATTAAAAGTGTATTCGTATACATGAAGTCAAATAAAACTTCACATTATCTTATGAAAATATATCCATGCATGCTAGGCCATTAAGAAGTGGAGGGCCGTGAGAGGTGGTTGAGCAATGGTATGGCGATGGGTTAAAGATAGGGAGGGGTTGGGGTTTACGAGAAAAGGGTAGAGGGTTTGCCCACCTGTTGTGTACTAGGAAGAATATAGGGAAAGAAAAGAAATGAATGATTTTGCTTTTGTTTCTTCTTTTTGCTTGTGTTTATTATCCGTCTTGACAAAAATGTTCAGGCAACGATAAATTAGAGGTGGGTTTGACATTTTATTTTTGTCATAACGACTACTCACTTATCTATTGTTTGACTAACTGTCAATACAGGTAAAGGGCCTATAAAACATTTGTTACACATAATCTACACGGTTGGTGGTCTTCAAGTCGGTCTTCTAGGTGTTATGGACATTTAAAGAGCTGCACTACATCTTAGGATTTTTAATATCAATTTGTATTGGATCTCAATTTAATTTCACAAGCGATTTGTCCTTCTTGCAGGATGCTATTCACGCTATGTCTTTTTTATGAATATTTATGACATAGTTCATGAATTTATAATCGACAAATTTACCTTCTAAGATTTGTTAGTGATTTGATTTACAGATTGTTGTTTTAGAGGCTTTGGTTGGATTGTTTTTTGTGCTTTCTTTATCCCGGATGACATGATAAAAGTAAATTTAGCTATATAATATTTTTTCTTTTACTATAGTTTTTTCCAATTATACTGTTTTTACGAAAATATTTTTAGTGTATATGGGAATTTAGCACACCCCAATTGTTGTGTGGTATGGGCAATCATGCATATTCGTCTACAAGTTACGGTGAATGCAATGACAAAAACGATAAAGTTTTATGTTTAAATACATAAACTATATTTTTGGGGGTCAGATGGTCATTACGTTTTTTTGAAAATGGTTCTTCAAGGGTTTCATTCCATACACATGGAACTTAAGTCTATATTGGTAGGTTTGGAGGTTGCAGGCCATCTAGGACTTGCAAATTCTTGGATTGAAGGGGATCGTAAAGGCCTCATGCTCATCCTTAATGTCATAGAGGGGAATTGGCAGTCCATAGTCACATGATCCTTTTGATTCGTACACTGGCACGAGACCGGGGATGTAGTGTAGTGGTTTTTTATTTGTTAAACGAGACTTTAATGTACCCGCTTTTATTTTAGCTAAGTTTGAATATGACATTATCGGGTTAGTAGTTGAGGACAGAGATGGATGTAGATGGTGGTCAATGGGGTCAAATGACCCCAGTGGATTTTTTTTTAATTATATATGTTATATTTTTCTTTATTTAGATAATAAATGTATAAATAACCACAGTGAATTGTTGTGTATATCAAATAACCCCAATGAATTATATTTCTGGATCCGTCACTGGCTGAGGAGAAGATGTGCCAACTTCTGTTGCTCCTACTATAATTTCTAATTTGAATACTAAGTTAGACGTTTCCGTTAAAAAAAAAAATCTCAATTAATGATCAATTTAACTTTTACAAAATTAACTTTTTATTAAAATATATAAACGTTTGTAAAATTAAATATTCACCGTGCATAGCACGGGTTGTATGCTAGTCTATATATATTACAGAAGCCTTATACATACATATATTTGTATCTATATATTTCTTCAATATTATTTTCTTAAATTTTCACATTTTTTAATTAATTTACTAATTTTTATTGGTTGAGAATATTTAGGTTAATTAAATTAATTGAAAATTAACTTATCTTAATAAAAAATTAAATATCAACTTTTATTGGTGCAAAAATGTTAAACTATTTTATTTAAATTGGGAGAGGGGGATTCGATCCCCCGACCTGCAAGCCAGATGCTACGCCACATTGCTAACTACTCTGACAGGTACTTGACAACCGTTTTCTTTAATTCTTTTAATGGAATGCTAATTTAAATTTTATTTTGGTTGTAAACTCTTAATTGGCTTATAAGAGTATCCCACATTGAAAAGTTACATTGTTTTTTGAGTTTGACAATACTATAAAAGATGGTACTTTGACATGTTTTGAGTTACAAAATTGGGCTGACATTTTAGCCCATCAACTTAAGGAAGCCCGCTTATTTGCTTCTTATATTTTTTATTTATATAAATGTAAATAGTTAAAGTTTTAACAAATAACGGGTAATTCAGATGACCGGGTCCTTTGATTCCGATTGAGGTTATAATCAAGTTCGATTTAGCTCAGACTTATGCAATGTTCATTTTTTTTTTATTCTAATGGAGACTTTTTATTTTCATAATATATTTTTAAAAATAAATAAATATGTATATTTAAAAAAAATCAATTCGCTTCGTTTTTACTGCAAAAATCAAGTGAATCTTTTTCTAAACTCTCTAAAACTAAAGTATTAATTTGTTGAAATTTAATTTATAATAAAAGTTAAAAATATTAATCTAAAGTCAAATAAGAGAATTAACAACAATAAAAACTCACATAAAAAAATTAATAATTATTTTTAAAATTTGACAAATGACAAGACTATAAAAGAAAATTAATGTGCATAAAATTTATACTTCCTCGGAATAGAAGTTTTTTTAAGAGTTATTTTTTGTTGCAAAATATAGGTCTTTTTACAAGAATAGTGCATTTATTGGCTAATTTACCCTTACATTATTTTCTCCATATATTCATATTTGTCAAAATGTATAGTTCTCATGCAACTCTTCATTAATTTATTTGTTCTTTTGGAGTATTAATTAGGGGTACTTTAGTCATCTTGATTAGTATCTTAATTTGTATGAAAACTCTTAAAAAGACTTATATTTTGAATCGGAAGGAGTATCTATCTATATTTATATTACAGAGTCACTTTTCAGTTTCAGCCAATCACATCCTTCTAAATCGTACGTGTAATTTCCATGAATTTTTGTTCAATTAATTATTTTATAAAATTTTAATTGGTTGGTTAAATTTTACTTTGGTTGTAAATTCTTAATTTGCTTATAAGAGTATCTCACATTGAAAAGTCACATTGTTTTTTGAGTTTGACAATACTATAAAAGAGTGTACTTTGACATGTTTTGAGTTACAAAATTACTTTGACATTTTTATTTTCATTAAACATTACGTTTCCGTGCATAGCACGGGTATTTTTGCTAGTATATATATATTACAGAAGCCTTATACATACAAATAATTGTATCTATATATTTTTACAATCCTATTTTCTTAGATTTTCACATTTTTTAATTAATGTACTAATTTTTATTGGTTGAGAATATTTAGGTTAATTAAATTAATTGAAAATTAACTTATCTTAATAAAAATTAAATATAAACTTTTATTGGTGCAAAAAAATGTTAACTATTTTATTTAAATCGGGAGAAGGGGGATTCGATCCCCCGACCTACAAGTCGGATGCGCGCTACATTGCCAACTACTCTGGCAGGTGTTTGACAACTATTTTCTTTAATTCTTTTAATAGAATGCTAATTTAAATTTTATTTTGGTTGTAAACTCTTAATTGGCTTATAAGAGTATCCCACATCGAAAAGTTACATTGTTTTTTGAGTTTCACAATACTATAAAAGAAGGTACTTTGTCATGTTTTGAGTTACAAAATTGGGCTGACATTTTAGCCCATAAAATTAAGGAAGCCCGCTTATTTGCTTCTTATATTTTTTGTTTATATAAATATAAATAGTTAAAGTTTTAACAAATAACGGTAATTCAAATGACCGGGTCTTCTGAATTCCGATTGAGCTTATAGTCAACTTTGATTTAGCTCAGACTTATTAAAATATTCATTTTTTTTTATTCTAATGGAGAGTTTGTTATTTTCATAATATATGTTCATTGAAGATATCGAATCCAAACTTTAGAGAGGGGATTTCGAATCTCATATTTCGTGCAACCAATTTACGAAAAAGAACATATAAACATCAAATAGAAAAAGACATAAAAATTAAAAGCAGTATGAATAATAAAGAACATAAAATTTACTAATTTTTATTGGTTGAGAATATTTATGTTAATTAAATTAATTGAAAATTAACTTATCTTAATAAAAATTAAATATAAACTTTTATTGGTGCAAAAAAATGTTAACTATTTTATTTAAATCGGGAGAAGGGGGATTCGATCCCCCGACCTACAGGTCGGATGCGCGCTACATTGCCAACTACTCTGGCAGGTGTTTGGCAACTATTTTCTTTAATTCTTTTAATAGAATGCTAATTTAAATTTTATTTTGGTTGTAAACTCTTAATTGGCTTATAAGAGTATCCCACATCGAAAAGTTACATTGTTTTTTGAGTTTCACAATACTATAAAAGAAGGTACTTTTTCATGTTTTGAGTTACAAAATTGGGCTGACATTTTAGCCCATAAAATTAAGGAAGCCCGCTTATTTGCTTCTTATATTTTTTGTTTATATAAATATAAATAGTTAAAGTTTTAACAAATAAAGGTAATTCAAATGACCGGGTCTTCTGAATTCTGATTGAGCTTATAGTCAACTTTGATTTAGCTCAGACTTATTAAAATATTCATTTTTTTTATTCTAATGGAGAGTTTGTTATTTTCATAATATATGTTCATTGAAGATATCGAATCCAAACTTTAGGAGGGGATTTCGAATCTCATATTTCGTGCAACCAATTTACGAAAAAGAACATATAAACATCAAATAGAAAAAAGACATAAAAAATTAAAAAGCAGTATGAATAATAAAGAACATAAAATTTACTAATTTTTATTGGTTGAGAATATTTATGTTAATTAAATTAATTGAAAATTAACTTATCTTAATAAAAATTAAATATCAACTTTTATTGGTGCAAAAAAAAGGTTAAACTATTTAAATTTAAAACGGGGGAGGGGGGATTTGATCCCCCGACCTGCAGGTCGGATGCTGCGCTGCATTGCCAACTACTCTGGCAGGTATTTGACAACTAATTTGTTTAATTCTTTTAATGGAATGCTAATTTAAATTTTATTTTGGTTGTAAACTCTTAATTGGCTTATAAGAGTATCCCACATCGAAAAGTTACATTGTTTTTTGAGTTTGACAATACTATAAAAGATGGTACTTTGACATGTTTTGAGTTACAAAAATTGAAAGGCTGACATTTTAGCCCATAAAATTAAGAAGCCCGCTTATATGCTTCTTATATTTTTTGTTTATATAAATATAAATAGTTAAAGTTTTAACAAATAACGGGTAATTCAGATGACTGGGTCTTCTGAATTCCGATTGAGCTTATAGTCAACTTTGATTTAGCTCAGACTTATGCAATGTTCATTTTTTTTTATTCTAATGGAGAATTTTGGATTTCGAATCTCATATTTCGTGCAACCAATTTACGAAAAATAACATATAAACATCAAATAGAAAAAGACATAAAAATTAAAAGCAGTATGAATAATAAAGAACATAAAATTTACTAATTTTTTATTGGTTGAGAATATTTATGTTAATTAAATTAATTGAAAAATTAACTTATCTTAATAAAAAATTAAATATCAACTTTTATTGGTGCAAAAAAAAAGGTTAAACTATTTTATTTAAAACGGGGGAGGGGGGATTTGATCCCCCGACCTGCAGTCGGATCTTCATACTGCATTACCAACTATTCTGGCAGGTATTTGATAACTAATTTGTTTAATTCTTTTAATGGAATGCTAATTTAAATTTTATTTTGGTTGTAAACTCTTAATTGGCTTATAAGAGTATCCCACATCGAAAAGTTACATTGTTTTTTGAGTTTCACAATACTATAAAAGATGGTACTTTGACATGTTTTGAGTTACAAAATTGGGCTGACATTTTAGCCCATCAAATTAAGGAAGCCCGCTTATATGCTTCTTATATTTTTTGTTTATATAAATATAAATAGTTAAAGTTTTAACAAATAACGGGTAATTCAGATGACCGGGTCCTCTGAATTCCGATTGAGCTTATAGTCAACTTTGATTTAGCTCAGACTTATGCAATGTTCATTTTTTTTTATTCTAATGGAGAATTTTTTATTTTCATAATATATGTTCATTGAAGATATCGAATCCAAACTTAGAGAGGGGATTTCGAATCTCATATTTCGTGCAACCAATTTACGAAAAAGAACATATAAACATCAAATAGAAAAAGACATAAAAATTAAAAGCAGTATTAATAAAAAAGAACATAAAATTTACTAATTTTTATTGGTTGAAATTTTTTTATGTTAATTAAATTAATTGAAAATTAAATTATCTTAATAAAAATTAAATATCAACGTTTATTGGTGCAAAAAAAATGTTATACTATTTTATTTAAATCGGGTGAAGTGGGATTCGATCCCCCGACCTGTAAGCCGGATGCTACGCCACATTGCCAACTACTCTGGCAGGTATTTGACAACAAATTTCTTTAATTCTTTTAATAGAATGCTAATTTAAATTTTATTTTGGTTGTAAACTCTTAATTGTCTTATAAGAGTATCCCACATCGAAAAGTTACATTGTTTTTTGAGTTTGACAATACTATAAAAGATGGTACTTTGACATGTTTTGAGTTACAAAATTGGGCTAGCATTTTAGCCCATCAAATTAAGGAAGCCTATAACGTTTAAAGACTTTTTATTTTTTTTTTCTTTATCCCCGTAACATTCTTTAAAAAGTTTGATTCCCCGTGCATAGCACGGGTCATTACGCTAGTATATATATATTACAGAAGCCTTATAGATACGTATATTTGTATCTATATATTTTCTTCAATACTATTTTCTTAGATTTTCACGATTTTTAATTAATTTACTAATTTTTATTGATTGAGAATATTTAGGTTAATTAAATTAATTGAAAATTAACTTATCTTAATAAAAATTAAATATCAACTTTTATTGGTGCAAAAATGTTAAACTATTTTATTTAAATTGGGAGAGGGGGGATTCGATCCACCGACCTGCAAGCTGGATGCTACGCTACATTGCCAACAACTCTGGCAGGTATTTGACAACTATTTTCTTCAATTCTTTTAATGGAATGCTAATTTAAATTTTATTTTGGTTGTAAACTCTTAATTGGCTTATAAGAGTATCCCACATTGAAAAGTTACATTGTTTTTTAAGTTTGACAATACTATAAAAGATGATATTTTGACATATTTTGAGTTACAAAATTGGGCTGACATTTTAGCCCATCAAATTAAGGAAGCCCGCTTATTTTCTTCTTATATTTTTTATTTATATAAATATAAATAGTTAAAGTTTTAACAAATAACGGGTAATCCAGATGACCGGGTCTTATGAATTCCGATTGAACTTATAATCAAGTTCGTTTTAGCTCAGACTTATGCAATGTTCATTTTTTTATTCTAATGTAGAATTTTTATTTTCATAATATATTTTTAAAAATAAATAAATATGGATATTTTAAAAAAATCAATTCGCTTCATTTATACTGCAAAAATCAAGTGAATCTTTTTCTAAACTCTCTAAAAGTAAAGTATTAATTTATAGAAATTTTAATTTATAATAAAAGTTAAAAATATTAATCTAAAGTCAAATAAAAGAATTAACAACTATAAAAACTCCCACATAAAAAAATTATTATTATTTTTAAAATTTGACAAATGACAATACTATAAAAGAAAATTAATATGCATAAAATTTATACTTCCTCCGATTCAAAATAGAAGTTTTTTTAAGAGTATTTTTTGTTGCAAAATATAGGTCTTTTTACAAGAATGGTGCATTTATTGACTAATTTACCCTTACATTATTTTCTCCATATATTCATATTTGTCAAAATGTATAGTTCTCATGCAACTCTTCATTAATTTATTTGTTCTTTTGGAGTATTAATTAGGGGTATTTTAATCATTTTGATTAGTATCTTAATTTGTGTGAAAACTCCTAAAAAGACTTATATTTTGAATCGGAATGAGTATTTATCTATATTTATATTACAGAGTCTGTTTTCAGTTTCAGCCAATCACATCCTTCTAAATTCTACGTGTAATTTCCATGAATTTTTGTTCAATTAATTATTTTATAAAAAATTTTGCAGAATAAACGAAGCAAATTAATTTTTTTTAAATATCCATATTTATTTATTTTTTAAAATATATTATGAAAATAAAAATTCTCCATTAGAAAAAAAAAATGAACATTGCATAAGTCTGAGTTAAATCGAACTTGATTATAAGCTCAATCGGAATTCAGAGGACCCGGTCATTTGAATTACCAGTTATTTGTTAAAACTTTAACTATTTATATTTATATAAATAAAAAATATAAGAAGCAAATAAGCGGGCTTCCTTAATTTGATGGGCTAAAATGTCAGCCCAATTTTGTAACTCAAAACATGTCAAAGTACCATCTTTTATAGTATTGTCAAACTCAAAAAACAATGTAACTTTTTAATGTGGGATACTCTTATAAGCCAATTAAGAGTTTACAACCAAAATAAAATTTAAATTAGTATTACATTAAAATAATTAAAGATAATTGTTGTCAAATACCTGCCAGAGTAGTTGGTAATGTGGCGTAGCATCCGGTTTGCAGGTCGGGGGATTGAATCCCCCTCTCCTAATTTAAATAAAATGGTTTAACATTTTTGCACCAATATATATATATATATATATATATATATTATTTTTTGTGGACTGATCTAAGTCCGATCTACAAAGTCAGCATCCAAACAAACCCTAACCCAAAAATATGAAGTGCATTACATATAGAACGGGTCCAGACACTTCAAGACCGTTTGATAGTGTTATTCCCATGGTTTATCTACATTAGAAAAGGCTCCCCAAACATCTCTATCAAGCTGGTTGAGAATAAACATATATTGTAGGGAAGAAGATTGTGAAAGACTCGAACCTACGTGTAATTTCCATGAATGTTTTATCAATTAATTATTTTATAAAATTTTGATTGGTTGGTTAAATTTTACTTTTGTTGTAACCTCTTAATTGGTTCATAAAACTATCCCACATTGAAAAGTTACATTGTTTGTTTAGTTTGACAATACTATAAAAAAAAGAGTATTATCACATGCTTTGAGTAAGAAATTGGGCTGACAATTCAACCCATCAAAGTGGGGAAGCAAACTTATTTGCTTCTTACATTTTTTATTTGTATAAATATAAATAGTTAAAGTTTTAACAAATAACGGGTTATTCAGATGACTGAGTCCTCTGAATTCCGATTGAACTTACAATCAAGTTCGATTTGGAGAGTTTAGAAATTTGTAAATTTTTTAATATTTAATAGAATAAAAATAAGTAAAAAATGTTAATTAAAAGTTATGGGTTTTAATAAATGGTCTATTCTAATTTTTAGATTTTTCTTTTTCCTTTTCAATATTATTCAAGATCCCACATTGAAAGTGTACGAGAAATTTTTGGAGTTTGACAACATTATAAATAAAGGGGTTTGAGCAAGTTTTTCAATTGAATGAATTGGTGGGTTGATATTTAGCTAATTAAATTCAGTGACAAACTCAATTTGTTTTTTTAACTTTTTAATTTCAATAGTCTAAAATCTCACATAGCCATTTGATTTTTGGTAGAACCTGCGAGAAAACCTACTTATTATTATTATTTTTTCATTTAAAGAGTCAAATCTTTAAAAAGCTTACAAAGCTATTTGATTTTCTTATACTCTTAAGTGTATAGTAAAATGAAATCCCGTGCATAGCACGGGTCATTAGGCTAGTATATATATATATATATATATATATTACAGAAGCCTTATACATACATATATTTGTATCTATATATTTCTTTAATACTATTTTCTTAGATTTTCACATTTTTTAATTAATGTACTAATTTTTATTGGTTGAGAATATTTAGGATAATTAAATTAATTGAAAATTAACTTATATTAATAAAAATTAAATATCAACTTTTATTGGTGCAAAAATGTTAAACTATTTTATTTAAATTAGGTGAGGGGGGATTCGATCCCCCGACCTGCAAGCCGGATGCTATGCCATATTGCCAACTACTCTGGCAGGTATTTGACAACCATTTTCTTTAATTGAATGCAAATCAAAAACCAAGACAACTAGATGGATTCTTAATTGAATAAGACATGACAAAACAAGAATCAATCAAGTTGCATATGCTACATCTCATAGATACCTTAGCTAAATAAACATGAACAATAAAGAACATGCTAAAGGTTATCTATATAAATATAAACTTCAAGAATGAGAGATGCAACATATATAAGAGCAAGCATATATAAAAATATATATATCAAAAACACTTAAACACATTAATTAAAGTGTTAAGAGAAGGTGATTTTGATACCTTTGCTTTCTTACCAAGTGATGAAGATTTTGAATTGACACTTTGGCCCTTGTCATCACTTGATGCTTTGCTCTTTGTATCTAAGCAACTTGGTTCTCCAATTGATTACCATTTGAGCTTTGAGAATCCAAGTGTTAAGGAGTGCTTTTGAATTTCTTCTTTTGACACATCTCCTTTGACTTCTCCCCAATGCCACTTCTATTCGAATCAAGTCCATTGAAGCTTTGTGGCATACATCTAACTTATAAGAACCTATAAGATCAAGGGAAGAGTAGTTTTTGGTACCCACTTTTGTTTGGGTCCATGGGGGTTAGTTGAAATACGTTTAACTTTCCAAATAGTTTTTACCCCTTTTTCAATCTTCTTCTTAACATGGCATCTAGCATTAGTATGACCATGTTTTCCACAATATGTGCAACAAATGTGTGGCTTAGAAGAATTGTGAACATGCTCATGATATCTAATTTGCCTATGTAAGGTACTAGTATGCACAAAGTGATTCTTAGGCAACTTAGAAGAGCTAGCATGATCAATGTGATTAGCATTATAACCAAGACCATGTTTATCATGTGAAGCACGTTGCAAACCAAGAATTTGATCAAGATTTTTCTTACCCTTAGTAAAGTTTTCAACAAGAAGGGTAAGATCTTTAACTTTGTTCTCCAAAAGATCAAATTCAACAAGTTTGAGTTCAAGAGATGTCAATTTACCATAGGTTTCTAGGTACTTTAATGATGAAGTGTTGCAAGTAGAAATAAGCTTTTCTTTTTCAATTTTCATGCAATCAAGATCATCACATAGCTTTTTATTCTCACTAGACAACCTAGATTTATCTTCAAGCAAAGATTCAATTTTAAGCTTCATGTCTTTGTTTTGCTTTGCACATTTTTTCAATTGATCATACATGTCACATAAAAACACATTAGGATCATCCTCCTCATCATCATAAGAATTTAAAGTAGAAGGAGAAGGATGTACCTCATTACCAAATGCCATAAGACATGTGTGATCATATTCTTCTTGATCATCATCACTTTCTTCTTCATCCCAATGGCTTAACAAGCACTTTGCATTTTTGAGATTGAAGAACAATTTCTCTACTTCTTCTTTATTGATGATGGACTCAAGATCACTACCCTTTGTAGAATCATTTTTCTTTATCTTCATCTCAAAGGCGAGTAGTGAGCCAAGAAGTTCCTCCGTTGAATAGGTCTTTAAATTCTTGGATTCTTCAATGGCAAGGGCTTTATTTTCCCAACTTTTAGGAAGAGAATTGAGAATCTTCCTATTTATTTCACCCATGGTGTACTCTTTGCCATAAGATTTCAAGCCATTTATCACATTTGTGAATCTTGTGCTCATCTCATTTATTGACTCATTTGGCTTCATGGAGAAGAGCTCATATTTTCTAACAAGCAAATTTAACTTTGACTCCTTGATTTGATTTGTGCCTTCATGAGTAACTTCAAGCATTTTCCACATGGAGTGTGCGGATTTTCTTCCAATGACACGATTGTACTCATCTTGACTTAAGGCACAACTAAGGATGTTCATTGCCTTGTAATTTTGAGTCATCTTCTTGGACTCAAGCTCATTTAACTCCTTGTCCGGTTTTGGTACATGAACACCATCCACCATCTTCATAGGCACATATGGACCATGTTCAAATATATGCCATAAAGAATAATCTATTGAGCACACATATATCTTGAAACGTTCCTTCCAAGCCTCATAATTATTTCCATCAAAAAGTGGTGGCCTGTTGGTGGAAGACCCCTCTAAGTAGGCTAATGCGGAATTACCGGCCATAATCTTTACTTCAAGCGGTTAAGCTAAAAATGAAGACGAGGCTCTGATACCAATTGTAAAACACAAGAGGGGGGTGTGAATTGGGTTTTAGTCAAACTTGGGAACTTTTTCGAATCTTAGCAATGCTAGTAGAAGTTTATGCAAGATTAGCAAATGCAAAACTAAACCCAACAACAAGACAAAGGATTTAGAGTGGTTCAATTCACTTAGAATCTACATCCACTACCTTGAGCCGCACCCAAGGATTTCAACAACTTCACTAAGAAGACTTTTTACAAATGTGGCTAACTCACTAAGAGTTTTACAACACAACCACAATACAAAAGCTCACTAAGAACTTGCCCACACTAAGTAGGACTTTTACAACAATTACCCTATCACTAAGAAAGGGAATTAAGATGAATAAAGAACAAGATAATTCACTCTTCTAAGTGAGAAAGATATACCTTTGAAGTACAAGAATATTAAGCTCTTTGAACATATGATGCACACTCTTTGTCTTGCTTTTGAAAGATTGCTCTTGAATGATTTATATCATAGAAATGAAGAGCATTTACTTTGTGAGTGTTTAGACTTGACAAGAAATCAATGTAAATTGTATGTGCAAGTCTTAGAATGATTCTCTAGCTTTGGAGTATATATACATTTCAAATTTGGCTGAAAAACGACTCTTTAACGGTCAAAAAACGGCTAGTTCAACACAGAGTTCGGTTGACCGAACACGAGTTCGGATCCACTATATCCAATCTCGGTCGACCGAGATGCCACATAGGTCGACCGACCTTGATCTGTCCAACTCTCTGTCTTGCCTCGGTTGATCCGAGGCAAGCTCGGATGATCCGACCCCTGAGCTGATTTTTCACACATTTTGAAATCTTTTGAAGTCTTTTAAAGTCTAAAAAGTTTTCCTAAAAGGTAACAAGTAAGAACACTTGGAAAACCATTTTAAAGGACTTAGACTTAGAAAACAAAGGCTTTTAAGATACGAACACATTTAAGAATCATTTCGAAAACTACGCCTTTTTAAAACTTGTTTGTGTGAATGCAAGACTAGAGTGTAGAGCTTATGTTCATGAGAGCATTGGTTAGAGCTTATAAGATAATGACTAAAAACGACAAAGCTAATCTAACCAAACCTAAGTCTTCAATCTTCAATCTTCAATCTTGAAAGATAAGCCTTGAATATAACTTTGAATCTTGATACCAATGGCTTGATTGAAGTACTTAGAGCTTCCATAATGAGTTCCGATATTCTATCACAAAGATTAAGATCATTAGACACAACATTAAAAGTTTGTCCAATATCAAAAACTGAGTTTGTTCGCCCTTAGGGCTTACAATACTTCCTCCGATTCAAAATAGAAGTTTTTTTAAGAGTTATTTTTTGTTGCAAAATATGGGTCTTTTTACAAGAATGGTGCATTTATTGGCTAATTTACCCTTACATTATTTTCTCTATATATTCATATTTGTCAAAATGTATAGTTCTCATGCAACTCTTCATTAATTTATTTGTTCTTTTGGAGTATTAATTAGGGGTACTTTAGTCATCTTGATTAGTATCTTAATTTGTGTCAAAACTTCTAAAAAGACTTATATTTTGAATCGGAAGGAGTATCTATCTATATTTATATTACAGAGTCTATTTTCAGTTTCAGCCAATCACATCCTTCTAAATCGTACGTGTAATTTCCATGAATTTTTGTTCAATTAATTATTTTATAAAATTTTAATTGGTTGGTTAAATTTTACTTTGGTTGTAAATTCTTAATTTGCTTATAAGAGTATCCCACATTGAAAAGTTACATTGTTTTTTAAGTTTGACAATACTATAAAAGAGTGTACTTTGACATGTTTTGAGTTACAAAATTACTTTTACATTTTTTCTTTCATTGAACATTACGTTTCCGTGCATAGCACGGGTATTTTTGCTAGTATATATATATATTACAGAGCATGTTATAGATACGTATATTTGTATCTATATATTTCTTCAATAATATTTTCTTAGATTTTCACATTTTTTAACTAATTTACTAATTTTTATTGGTTGAGAATATTTAGGTTAATTAAATTAATTGAAAATTAACTTATCTTAATAAAAATTAAATATCAACTTTTATTGGTGCAAAAATGTTAAACTATTTTATTTAAATTGGGAGAGGAGGGATTCGATCCCCCGACTTGCAAGCCGGATGCTACGCCACATTTCCAACTACTCTGACAGGTATTTGACAATTATTCTCTTTAATTCTTTAATGGAATGCTAATTTAAATGTTATTTTGGTTGTAAACTCTTAATTGGCTTATAAGAGCATTCCACATTGAAAAGTTACATTGTTTTTTGAGTTTGACAATACTATAAAAGATGGTACTTTGACATGTTTTGAGTTACAAAATTGGGCTGACATTTTAGCCCATCAAATTAAGGAAGCCCGCTTATTTGCTTCTTATATTTTTTATTTATATAAATATAAATATTTAAATTTTTAACAAATAATGGGTTATTCAGATGACCGGGTCCTCTGAATTCCGATTGAGCTTATAATCAAGTTCGATTTAGCTCAAACTTATGCAGTGTTCATTTTTTTTTTTATTCTAATGGAGAATTTTTATTTTCATAATATATTTTTAAAAATAAATAAATATGGATATTTAAAAAAATCAATTCTCTTCGTTTATACTGGAATAATCAAGTGAATCTTTTTCTAAACTCTCTAAAACTAAAGTATTAATTTGTAGAAATTTTAATTTATAATAAAAGTTAAAAATATTAATCTAAAGTCAAATAAGAGAATTAACAACAATAAAAACTCCCACACAAAAAAATTATTATTATTTTTAAAATTTGACAAATGACAAGACTATAAAAGAAAGTGCATAAAATTTATACTTCCTCCGATTCAAAATAGAAGTTTTTTTAAGAGTTATTTTTTTGTTGCAAAATATAGGTCTTTTTACAAGAATGTTGCATTTATTTGCTAATTTACCCTTACATTATTTTCTCCATATATTCATATTTGTCAAAATGTATAGTTCTCATGCAACTCTTCATTAATTTATTTGTTCTTTTGGAGTATTAATTAGGGGTACTTTAGTCATATTGATTAGTATCTTAATTTGTGTGAAAACTCCTAAAAAGACTTATATTTTGAATCGGAAGGAGTATATATCTAAATCCTACGTGTAATTTCCATTAATTTTTTGTCAATTAATTATTTTATAAAATTTTGATTGGTTGGTTAAATTTTACTTTGGTTGTAAATTCTTAATTTGCTTATAAGAGTATCCCACATTGAAAAGTTACATTGTTTTTTGAGTTTGACAATACTATAAAAGAGTGTATTTTGACATGTTTTGAGTTACAAAATTACTTTGACAATTTTTTTCATTAAACATTACGTTTCCGTGCATAGCACGGGTATTTTTGCTAGTATATATATATATATATATATATATTACAAAGCATGTTATAGATACGTATATTTGTATTTATATATTTCTTCAATACTATTTTCTTAGATTTTCACATTTTTTAATTAATTTACTAATTTTTATTGGTTGAGAATATTTGGGTTAATTAAATTAATTGAAAATTAACTTATCTTAATAAAAATTAAATATCAACTTTTATTGGTGCAAAAATCTTAAACTATTTTATTTCAACTGGGAGAGAGGGGATTCGATCCCCCGACCATCAAGTCGAATGCTACGCCACATTGCCAACTACTCTGGCAGGTATTTGACAGCTATTTTCTTTAATTCTTTTAATGGAATGCTAATTTAAATTTTATTTTGGTTGTAAACTCTAAATTGACTTATAAGAGTATCCCACATTGAAAAGTTACACTGTTTTTTGAGTTTGACAATACTATAAAAGATGGTACTTTGACATGTTTTGAGTTACAAAATTGGGCTGACATTTTAGCCCATCAAATTAAGAAAGCCCGCTTATTTGCTTCTTATATTTTTTATTTATATAAATATAAATAGTTAAAAAGTTTTAACAAATAACGGGTAATTCAGATGACCAGGTCCTCTGATTTCCGATGTTTTGAGTGAGAAATTGGGTTGGCATTTCAGCCCATCAGGGTGGGGAAGCAAATTTATTTGCTTCTTACATTTTTTATTTATATAAATTTAAATAGTTAAAGTTTTAACAAATAAGGGGTTATTTAGATGACTGAGTCCTCTGAATTCCGATTGAGCTTAAAATCAAGTTCGATTTGAAGAGTTTAGAAATTTTTAATTTTTTTAATATTTAATAGATAAAAATTAGTAAAAAATATTAATTAAAATTTATGGGTTTTAATATATTTATGAATTTTCTTTTCTTCTATTCTAATTTTTAGATTTTTCTTTTTCTTTTTCAATATTATCTATATATATATATATTACAGAGCATGTTATAGATACGTATATTTGTATCTATATATTTCTTCAATACTATTTTCTTAGATTTTCACATTTTTTAAATAATTTACTAATTTTTATTGGTTGAGAATATTTGGGTTAAATAAATTAATTGAAAAATTAACTTATCTTAATAAAAATTAAATATCAACTTTTATTGGTGCAAAAATGTTAAACTATTTTATTTAATTTGGGAAAGAGGGGGTTCGATCCCCCGATCAGCAAGCCGAATGCTACGCCACCTTGCCAACAACTCTGCGAGGTATTTGACAGCTATTTTCTTTAATTCTTTTAATGGAATGCTAATTTAAATTTTATTTTGGTTGTAAACTCTTAATTGGCTTATAATAGTATCCCACGTTGAAAAGTTACATTGTTTTTTGAGTTTGACAATACTATAAAAGATGGTAGTTTGACATGTTTTGAGTAGGGGTGTCAATCGAGCTATCTGAGCTGAGCTTAGCATAGCTCACGCTCAGCTCACATAAAAATTGAAAAGCTCACGCTCACGCTCAGCCCGGAAAAGCTCATAAACCTTGAGCTCACGCTCAGCTCACATTTTAACACCTCACGAGCTTCCCAAGCTCATTTATATCAACGAAAAAAACGAAAATCCTGTCTCAAGAATAGTATAATACAATGAGCCTTAAAATTAAATTTGGACAAGAATACAAAAAAGAAGCAAAGAGACAAAACGACATAAATATAGAATATGATTTGGATTAATTGTCGATTGATGCAGTAGCATAATACAATTAGAAAGAAAGAGCCAAATTTTACCTTGTAAACATGTTGAAGACAGAATAAGGATGACTGGTGATGGTGAGGGAAGATGATGAGTCGGTCTCAGTGAATACTGAATAGGGTTTTGTGAAGGAGAGAATAATTAAATTGTGGTATTGAGTATTGAGTATTGAGTTTATCAATATATTACAACAATATTATTATTATATATATATAAAATCTTATTCGGGTTCGAGCTTTTATCGGGCTGAGCGGGGTCAAGCTCACGCTCAGCTCACATAAGAAGCGAGCTTGAATATTAAGCTCACGCTCAGCTCGCGCTCACATTTTTTCGAGCTATGTGAGCCGGGTCCGGGCCGGCCCGGCCCGAACCCATTGACACCCCTAGTTTTGAGTTACAAAATTGGGCTGACATTTTAACCCATCAAATTAAGGAAGCTCGCTTATTTGCTTCTTATATTTTTTATTTATATAAATATAAATAGTTAAAGTTTTAACAAATAACGAGTAATTCAGATGACCGGGTCCTCTGATTTTCGATGTTTTGAGTGAGAAATTGGGTTGGCATTTCAGCCCATCAGGGTGGGGAAGCAAATTTATTTGCTTCTTACATTTTTTATTTATATAAATTTAAATAGTTAAAGTTTTAACAAATAAGGGGTTATTCATATGACTGAGTCCTCTGAATTCCGATTGAGCTTAAAATCAAGTTCCATTTGGAGAGTTTAGAAATTTGTAATTTTTTTAATATTTAATAGAATAAAAATAAGTAAAAATTATTAATTAAAAGTTATGGGTTTTAATATATTTATGAATTTTCTTTTCTTTTCTTCTATTCTAATTTTTAGATTTTTCTTTTTCTTTTTCAATATTATATATATATATATATATATATATATATATATATATATATATTACAGAGTATGTTATAGATACGTATATTTGTATCTATATATTTCTTCAATACTATTTTCTTAGATTTTCACATTTTTTAATTAATTTACTAATTTTTATTGGTTGAGAATATTTGGGTTAATTAAATTAATTAAAAATTAACTTATCTTAATAAAAATTAAATATCAACTTTTATTGGTGCAAAAATGTTAAACTATTTTATTTCAATTGGGAGAGAGGGTATTCGATCCCCCGACCAACAAACCGAATGCTACGCCACATTGCCAACTCATCTGAATTCCGATTGAGCTTATAATCTAGTTCGATTTAGCTCAGACTTATGCAATGTTCATTTTTTTATTCTAATGGAGAATTTTTATTTTCATAATATATTTTTAAAAATAAATAAATATGGATATTTAAAAAAATCAATTCGCTTCGTTTATACTGCAAAAATCAAGTGAATCTTTTTATAAATTCTCTAAAACTAAAGTATTAATTTGTAGAAATTTTAATTTATAATAAAAGTTAAAAATATTAATCTAAGGTCAAATAAGAGAATTAACAACAATAAAAACTCATACATAAAAAAAATAATTATTATTTTTAAAATTTGACAAATGACGAGATTATAAAAGAAAATTAATGTGCATAAAATTTAAACTTCCTCTGATTCAAAATAGAAGTTTTTTAAGAGTTATTTTTTGTTGCAAAATATAGGTCTTTTTACAAGAATGGTGCATTTATTGACTAATTTACCCTTCCATTATTTTCTCCATATATTCATATTTTTCAAAATGTATAGTTCTCATGCAACTCTTCATTAATTTATTTGTTCTTTTGGAGTATTAATTAGGGGTACTTTAGTCATCTTGATTAGTATCTAAATTTGTGTGAAAACTCCTAAAAAGACTTATATTTTGAATCAGAAGGATTATCTATCTATATTTATATTACAGAGTCTGTTTTCAGTTTCAGCCAATCACATCCTTCTAAATCCTACGTGTAATTTCCATGAATTTTTGTTCAATTAATTATTTTATAAAATTTTGATTGGTTGGTTAAATTTTTCTTTGGTTGTAAATTTTTAATTTGCTTATAAGAGTATCCCACATTGAAAAGTTACATTGTTTTTTGAGTTTGACAATAATATAAAAGAGTGTACTTTGACATGTTTTGAGTTACAAAATTACTTTGACATTTTTTCTTTCATTAAACATTACGTTTATGTGCATAGTACGAGGATTTTTGCTAGTGTATATATATATATATATATATATATATATATATATATATATATATATATATATATATATTACAGAGCAGTTATACATACAGATATTTGTATCTATATATGATAAAGGATTATCAGAGTTTATTTTTATATTTTTTATTAGAGATAATACCTAAACTTATTATTCAAAAGACTTTTAGTCCTATCCGTTAACATTAAAAGAGTGTTTATGTTCTACCACCCTACAATAACCCTCCTCATTATCTCACTACTATATTACGTAACTCACTCCCCTATCCAGTGGCGGAGGATACAAGGGGCAGGGGGCCTTCAAGAATTTTCAATTTTTTTATATACTAGGTATATATATCCAACTGTTCAGAAAAAAATAGATTTTTTTCTACTACGGCCCCCCAAGAATTTTATGATACACACCGAAATATACCATTTAGAAATTTTTACAATCGTTTGGTCCACCAATGTTGAATATTAGTAGAAGAAATGAAGATCAAGCTGAAGTTCTTTCAAGTTGCAAGCAGAAAGATCAAGCAACAGAGAATAAAAAGAGCTGCAAAAATGCTAAGGAAAAGGAAGAATGGACTTGTGATGTGGGCTGAAGATTTACGCATTGAGCCAAAAAAGAATTAAGTAAAATAGGTCCACTTCTCCTTGTAAATAAAATAGCTCGGTTATGTATGTTAAGCGATTTAGGGTTAAAATCGGGGCAGAAAACTCATTCGATGAGCTGATGAAGAATCAAAAAAAAAATTCCGGCGCTAACCTAAGACTTTGTATATGTCGTTTAAATTCAATTTTTCTAATAAAATATATAATTCTACCTCAAATATATCATTTTACACCGTAAGCAAAATTTTAGTTCGCCCCCCTAAATTCAAATCCCGCTCCATGCACCTCTCTATCTATCAGATACAACACCAAATCCAGTCTTCCTTCTCCCTCAACTTCGGCTTCCTCCTTACTTCTTCACAAGGTGTCATTTTTTTCCTCCATCATCTTTCGTTTCCTTCATCACAAGTATATGTAAATCTTTTTTTCCTAATCAATTATTTCATTTTGCTGTCAAAAAAATTCATCAAAAAACTTATTTTAGTTTTTTTTTTTAATGCAGCAAGGCTCTTTAGAGAGGTGCAACAAAGTTCTCCATCTCTGTAATATTTTGATTTCATATTTAGTTATTTTTTTATGTATATATATTGTTTTTTTTATTCTATTAATATATGATTTTCTGATATTTGGTCTTCAACAAGACGATAAGAGGCACATTTATAGGATAATATCATTGGAAGATGTAACCTCTCTAGAAGAGAGGAGCAAGCAAAAAAAAACGGTGTAAAGGTACAATTATTACTTCCTCCGTTTGAACAGTGTTTCTAGAAAAAAAGAAAAAAATTGTGGAATTATTTTCGTTAATATGGTTTTGGTATAAACTGATTATGGACTCTTCACCTCATGATAAACTGGTTTGATGACTAATGTAACAGGGACTCACGTCAGTATAAATCTTTGGTCGCCTGTTGTTGTGTAAGTCTTCTTACTCCTTATTCATCTATCAATAATGTCACATGAAATTTATGTCGCTGGTTCTGATGAATCATGTTAAACATCCTCCTCTTCTCTTGGTTAAAGCGAGAATGATTGTGGTTTTAGGATTACGACATGGAATATTTTTGCACATTTATTTTTGCCCCTATTTTTAATTGCTTTTTAATTTTTTTTCTTACCTTGGCAACCTGCAAATTTTTATGAGAAAGACACCCAAAATATTAGCGGTCTTAACCTTTCATAGTATCTAACAATAAGACGCCGGCTATTTTTTTTTTCTTCCTGATTTTATTGCATCTTGACTTTTTAAATTTATTTTTCTTAACCACCTCAGATATTTTGAGAAAGACAAGAGAGTCTACAATATGAAAGTCTAATTTTTTTCTTTTTGTTTGTTTTTAACTTCAAGCAATATATTTAATTGTGCTCCCCTTTTTCCTTTAAAAAAAACTGTTGTCATGTGTTTTTGAGAAAGACTAAACTAAATTCCTATGAAAAATCTAATCTCTTTATTATTAATTTTTTATTTTATTTTTTTTAACTTAATACCACATCTATAATTGTTTATATTTATTTCCTTTAAGAGAAGCTTTGTCATTTTCTTTAATACTAATCATTCCTACTTTCCATTTATCTCACAAGGATTGTTCTATTTCTATTGGCATTTAAATTTAGTCAAGAAAAAAAAAAGAATTTAACCTTTTGAAACCCTACCAGCTCATGGACTAAAGGCTAGAAGAAATAATTGATATAAATCACAGCTGCAAGACTTCTAATGGAGCTATTTTGAATTTAGACATTATTTTTTGGGATTATTATTATTGAAATAGTTGACTGTTTTACCTATATATTTGAAATTTCAATTAAAGTATTTAACTCATAGAAAAGATCAATGTTCTTTGGAGAAAAAATGCCTGAAAATCTATATTTTGCAGAATCTTATAGGACCTTTATGATTAGACAATCCTGAAAGTGAGATAATTAGTTTACCGAGTTTTTTCCCTCTCCATATGTTAAGCAAAGCACATTTTGCTCTGTAAATTTGTAACATCATATTCATCATTATTTCCAGCCTTGAACTTTTTGGTTCATCTTAAAAGGTTATTTCTATTCATGATTGCATGAATTTTACGCTTCTCTAATTTAGAAAAAAAAGGAAAATATGAAGAATTTGACATTTTATAAATCTGACATCGTTTTCCATCCAGTGTTTAAACTTGACTAATCTGAACCGGGTACTATAGAGGCTCAATATGGGAGCGACCCTCCAAACATCAATAAATCTGACATAGTTGTTGCACTTATATTGGCATTTTCTATCATCATGAGTTCTAATGAGAAATAAATGTTTTTTTTTACAGTATAAACAAATGGTGCACTTCTACTAGCACAATCTAATTTTCACTGTTTTTGGTTTTGATTTTTTTCTTTTCTTTTCATGACACTTAACACCACAAATCCAACTATTTTCCTTTTCCCTTTTAATAGGAATTTTTTGTCATCATTTTTTATTACGGAAGTTTACAATAATGAGGGATAATTTATTTTATTCAAAGTATACCTTCAAATGTAAGGTCTTTTTTCTTTTAGAATCAAGAGATTGATGTTGTATATGAAAGTATAATATATTTTGTTTTCTTTCGAACATTTTATTTTTTTCCATAAATCGTATATCTCTTTTCACATATAATTTACCTTTATGAAATTTAAGATAATATATTAAATATAAACTAAATCCAATTTTTTCAAGAAACCAATTCGATTTTTTTAAATTTTTTTCGTTTCTTTTTTTTTGTAGTATATATATATATTAACATACCAAGTACTTCCTCCATTCCCATTTAATTATCGTTTAAAAGATTTATAGGTATCCAAATTAATTCTCGTTTAAGACTCTTTTATTAATTGTAACAATTTATTCCAATTATACCCTCGACGTTTCTTTTGTTTGACGCCTCTGCCATCCCTTATTTTTCATTTCTTTTCTTATGCTATAGAAATTAGAGAGAGGGGTAATATTGAAACATTTGGTAAAAATGACAAGTTCCTTAATTTTCTAAAATTGTCTAAAGAGTCTTATATTTAGGAATGGAGGGAGTAGTCCCCAAGCCCGGCTACAAGGGGATTAAAGTGTCCTATGAAACAGGGCCTCCAAAAATTGGGGGCCCAAATTTTTTTGTTATATATGCGTGTATTTTCTTGAAAAAATTGAGAATTATTTTGTATTTTCTCCAGAATTTGGGATAATCAAGTTAAATGTATGGATTCTCTTTTTCATTTTTGTTAAAAAATTACATAAAAAAATAGTATTAAAATTTTATTTGACCTACAAAATGTACACCGAGTTCATTTCTTTGTAGTTTAAATGTTGTTATTATCTAATACTATGTTAATTCATTTAAAAACTAGATCAAATAGACGAAGAAAAATCACGACTAATGATGTTTGCTTCGGTTTTGAAATTCCGAAAAACAAATTATATTTTGACACATTTTATAATTTATACTTTTAAAAACTTAGGGCATAATTTTAATAAATAGTACAGGGATTCAAAAAGTATCACGTCTTGCTGGGGTTGTTTATTCTTTAGCCCAACGATGTATCATTTCAGGGGAAGTCTTGCATGAGATTTTATTCTTTCATATCTCTACTCGGAAGATAAAGAGTCTTCTCGGGATTTTGTCTGCCTAGGAGACGAAGCTAGGGGTTCTGTTGAGCAATGTTTGTCGAAACACTTAAAGAGTAAACACTGATGTTAACATGTGGAGTGCTGAAAACATTTCTAACCGAGGCGCTTGTACCCGATGTACCAGGTCACGTGGTCATAGGAGGGACCTCGAGTGACAATGGTATTTTTTCTCCTTCAATTCTTGGGATATCAGCGTCATCTGCCATTGAAAAAAGTGTTTCTCCAACTTAGGAGTGGTTAATGTTCATGCACTATCACGGTGAGCGCCTAATGATGCGTTCCTGGGTAAATGAGAGATAAGTTCGTCTCAAAAGCTAACTTATGAGAGTAGCTTGAAAAAGAGAAGAAAGGAAAAACTCAGTTTAGAATCCGAGCAGAGGAACGAGTACCTGCTAAGACGAGTAAAGTCATAGAGGGTGGGGGAAGACCCACTATAAGAAAACAACCATTTTGGGACGGAACTTTTTTCATCTCTATTTAGGACAAAATCAGAGATGGATTTAGGATCAAATCATATAAATAAAATTTTAATAAACGTTCTTGACAATTCTGTCCAAAATTAGCGTATCAAATACGTAAATTAATATGACATGGGACATCCGTCCCTAATTTAGGATTGATTTTAGATGACTGAACAATCTATACAAAGCTTTCTAAAATTCTTTTATGCATTTGGGATAGATCACTTAGAATTACTTAATGTCATGATTTGGTTAGTATTATGTCCCAAAATTTCCGAAGTTTGGGACCGAATTCGAACATAACATACAAAAAAAAATTTATTTTTTATTTTATTAAATAGTAAAGACATTTGTCATTTTCTATTTTATTTTTTTATTTGGTAAAATATTGTAGTTAGAAATTGTCGTCCGTAATTCGTCTTCATTTAGGACAGAACGCAGAGAGACACAAAATAAATATTTTAGTATTTAAAGTCATCAAATTGTACACAAAAATTCTCCAACTTGGATAAAGTATTTACATTTGGGACAGCTTACAAACAAACCATAACCAACATTGATACAGATCAAGGACGGATTGAGATTTTATATTCTCAACAAAAATGATGTCGTGTTTAGCACCGCACCATTAATCTAAAAAAACATATGCGAACGTAGCTACAGCTTAGGGAATGTTTGGGATTTTATATTCTCAACCAAACTAGTGTCGTTTCTATCACCGCATCTCAGGAAAACAAATATGAAGGTTGACACAGATTAGGGACAGAAATTGATTTTTATATGCTCAACTAAAACGATGTCGTTGATAGATCGCATCTCAGGAAAACAAATCGGAAGGTTGGAATAGATTAGGGACAAAATGTGATTTTTAGGGACTTGTGCTAAAACGATGCGATGATACAGATCAAAGACAGATTGAGATTTTATATTCTCAACAAAAACGATGTCGTGTTTAGCACCGCATCATTAATCTAAACAAAATATGCGAATGTAGCTACAACCTAGAGACTGTTTGAGATTTTATATTCTCAACCAAACCAGTGTCGTTTCTATCACCGCATCTCAGGAAAACAAATATGAAGGTTGATACAGATTAGGGACATAATTTGATTTTTATATGCTCAATTAAAACGATGTCGTTGATAGATCGCATCTCAGGATAACAAATATAAATGTTGGTACAAATTAAGGACATAATGTGATTCTATATTCTCAACCAAAATGATGTCGTTGCACACCGCATCAAAGGAAAACAAAAGCCAAAGTACAAGTTCTGTTTTTCTTCATTTCTTTTTCCTCGTTCCTCTTCCCTCTTCTTTTTTTTCCTCCATATTTCTACTTTATAAAAATTAATTCCATCAATTGATTGGGATTATACTTCTTATTGTATGAGATTGGTGGGTATTCTACAATCAATTGGTGGTTAATGGATTGACAATAGGGATTTGTTCGATTTGCAAAATTTATATACTTGAAAGGATTGTAAGCATATCTCTGTAGGTTACACCTTCTTGGAGGTATGTTTGGATGATTTTGTTCTGTTTTGCAGTAAGGTGATTATTCCTTAGCTATAATCTTAGTTTTGAAGGTATATAAGTTAGCTATTTGGACTTAGTTTGCAATTATCTTAGTTTTAAGGGTATGTACCCTAGCTATTTGAATATTTGCAGTAAGGTGATAATGAATATTTGCAATTTATCTTGTTTGCAATTTACCTTAGCTGTTATATTAGTTTTGAAGGTATATACCTTAGCTATTTGATCTTAGTTTGTAATTTATCTTAGTTTTGAGGGTGTATACCTTAGTTATTTGATCTGTTTTGCAGTAAGGTGATAATGAAGGTATATTCCTACTTTGTTTAAGGAGTGGGTAACTAAATGCTATGTTTTGTCTTGAATTCAAGAGTATGTGTGGGCTAAAATTGAATGTAGTTAGATTATATTGTGATCCATTTGATAAATTAGAATGTCTTGAAGTTTTTTCAAGTGAAATTAAGTTAGATATTAACTACTTTAAGCTTTCATAGATAAAGTGCATATAGAAAGGTCTTTCATAGCTACAATTATCCTTTTCTTTAAGTATTATTGTTTTCATGTAAATGTAGATGGAAGATCGTAGTTGGATGTATAGACGACATGTGTTTGGTGTGAGGGAAGTTAGTCTGGAGTTTAAAGAAGCGGTGGCTAGGTTCGTAGCATTCGCCTACGGAAATAACATAGATATCAATTTAGGAGAGATTAGATGTGCTTGTTCAAAGTGTAAAAATTGTAAGTATAAACAAATACACGTCGTGAGAACGCATCTATACAATAAAAGTTTTCTTGAGAATTATTTCAGATGGACCTTTCATGGGGAAGAATCCGTTCCAAATGTACCTATGTCTATACATCATCCAAGCGTTGTCCAAAACAACGTTAGAGGCCTTAGAACTGAGAATGAGAATGACTTCAGGGAAATGGTACTTGATGCAGTTGGCCCTAACTTCAGGAAGAGTTAATGCAACCTAATCTCCCTTAACCCCCAAATGCAGAAGCAAAACAATTTTATGACATGCTTTGTGCAGCTGACACACCATTGTGGGATGAGTGCACTAAGCCGTCTAAACTCTCAAAGTTATCTGCGACTTTGCTCACTTTTACATATCAAGTCGGAACATAATATATCAGAAAAATGTTTCAATGATATGTTAGGTCTATGGAAAGACAGCTTGCCTGATGGTAGTAAGCTAGCTAATGACTTCTATAGTACAAAGACACAAATTTCAGCTCTTGGTATTCCAGTTCAAAAAATTGATGTTTGTGTGAATGGTTGCATTTTGTATTGAAAGGATGGCAGTGAGTTGAGACAATGTAGGTTTTGTCATCATGATCGATACAAGCGAAAACAGAAGGTTGGTAAGGATAATTGCAAAAAGGAAATTTCATACAAGAAGATGCATTACTTTCCTCTCACTCCTAGGCCCCAGAGGTTATATACATCAAAGGCCACTGCTGAACACATGAGATGACACAAGATTAGTGAACAATAAGATGGTGTGATGTGTCATCCTAAAGATGGAGAAGCCTGGAAATATTTTGATGACACATATCCTGAGTTTGCTCTTAAGTCGAGAAATGTACGCCTTGGTTTATGCACTGATGGGTTTTTTCCATTTGGTATGTCAGGTAAACAATATTATTGTTGGCATATTATTGTCACTCCTTATAATCTTCTGCCTTGGATATGCATGAAAAATACTGTCATGTTTTTTACAATACTTGTTCCGGGTCCAAAAAATTCCAAACATAAATTAGATGTGTACATGCAACCATTAATTGAAGAGGTGAAACAGTTATGGGATGAGGGTGTTAATACGTATAACATATCAAGTAAACAAAATTTTCATATGAGAACTGCACTTATGTGGACCATATGTGACTTTCTAGCTTATGTAATGTTATATGGGTGGAACACGTCTGGTAAACTAGCTTGTCCTTATTGTTTGGAGTTCACCAGTGCATTAAGACTTCAAATCAGCAAGAAACAATCATGGTTTGATTGCCATCGTAAATTCTTAGATCCAATGCATCCGTTTCGCAGCAACAAAAGTGCATTTAGGAAGGATATTGAAGAACATTCTCTTCCACCACCACATCTTAATGGAGAGCAAATTTGGGAAAGAATACAAAACTTCAAAAAGATACCAGAAACAGGGGGAAATGAACTTGGTAAAGAGTATGGTAGGGGATCAATCATAATTGGGCTAAACAAAGTATATTTTGGGATTTACCCTATTGGCGCACAAATTTGATTCGACATAATATTGATGTAATGCACAATGAGAAGAATTTTATTGACAATATCTTCAATACCGTGATGGATGTAAAAGGAAAGACTAAAGATAATGTTCAGGCACGAGAAGATGTTAGAAAATATTATTAACGTAGTGAATTGACAGTAAGTAATTACCTTAGTGATGAAGAATTAACTACAACAAGTAATTACCTTTTGATGAACTGTGTTGAGGTTGAGCCATATATCGAGTAAGATTTCAATGCATTGAGCAATTAGAAATAAATAAATTTGTTCAATATTCATTTTTTTTTTTCAGTTTTCATTATTTAACAAATATAATCTTGCAGGAAATTTACAGAGTAAGCGCGCTCGACTTATGCTACATTATCAAAGGCTGAAATGGAATCTAAGTTATCAACATAGTTTGCTGGATGGTTAAAAGAATATGTAAGTAACTTTACAAAGGTTAATGAACTATGATGTATTTTAGTTACAATTGTTTTGTGAAATATGTATTAATCGGATCGATGTCCACATTAGGTACAAGATCATGAAGATGAGATTCCCAGTTGTTTAAAGAATTTTGCATTGGGGCCTTCTAGACGCGTAAGGTCATATTCTATGTACTTTGTCAACGGGTACATATTTCATACACATGATCGAAGTGAAAGAAAAACAAATCACATTTGATTGCTTTTGTAATGTGGAGGTATGACTGAGTTGGAAAGTTTTTGTATTGTGGTAGTTTTTTGATTAGTTTTGGTAATGTTGAATCCTACTTGATGTTGAATCTTACTTGATATATTAAGATTATGGTCATGAGTGTGTAATTGTTTGGTGATGCTGGTTTGGTGATATTGGTTTGATGTTGAATCTTACTTGGTATATTATGATTATGGTCATCAGTGTGTAATGGTTTAGTGATATTGGTTCGGTGGTATTGGTTTGGTTATTTTGGTACTATTCTGAATTGTTGGTTTCAGTAAATGAGGACGAGACGATAGGAATTGATATATTGGATAATAAACTAAATTTAGGACGGATGTATTCTCTAGAAACATTGAATACAACAAAGTTTAGGACAAGTTTTGTAATGCAAGGTCTATAGATAGTTTTATTCATTCTTCTTAAATTTGTCTCAAATATGTGACGATTGATTTATTCAAAAAATGAATTCCTTTTCACTTCGTCCCAAAACAAGGACGGTATTGCAATGAAGATTAAAATATCTGAGCATATCTCTTACATATTACCAAGGGAATTAAGATGTATTTCCCTTTATGCAAATAGAGATGTACAACGATCTATTAACATTCTGTCCTAAATATTGGACAAAATCAAACTTTTTTGTCCCTAATTCGTTGCAATAAAAATTATATTATTAAAGTATCTGTAGCATAGCGCTTACATATTACCAAGGGATTTATGATGCATTTCCCTTGATGCAAAATAGAGATGTACAATAATATGTTCTTCTGTCCTAAAATATGGGACATAGTTAAAAAAAATCGTCCCTAACTCCTGGTAATAAATATTTTAATTTGTGTTTTTTAATATTAATAATGTTATTTTTATTTATTTTTACAGAAGTCGTTGTATTTATCATACGTCTTAAACTCCGTTCCTAAATATTTGGGACAAAATATATTTCCATTGTTAACATTTAGGGACCAGGTTTTTTGGGAACATATATTTCCGTCCCAAATCCATCGTAAATAGTTAAACTGAGACAATTTAGGGACGAAATTCCTTGTCCCAAATAAGCTGTTTTCTTGTAGTGACTCTAACCTCACTCTGATGCTTAAGTTAGTTCAAATTCTTGAGAAAGAAAGAACTTAGCAAAATAATTGAGAGTTAGTATAATAAGGAGTAAATGATGTGAAATGAACAATATTTATAAAGGGTAATGCCCAAAGGATATTTCAATACTTTGTACGAAACGAAGTGCGACAACCCTAATTTATATTACAGTTTTACCACCGCATTTTTGAGACTGTTTATTGAGTTCGGTACGGCCGAATAGTTTGCACGCGCTTGATCTCAGCCTTTCGAGCATGCTTGCATGTCCTGGCCCTTTCCAAGAGCTCGTCACAGGGCCTTGCTTTGGATTGAGACTGCCAACTTGTCTGGGATATTTTATGGACTCGACCCAGCTATTTATCCTTTGGCCTAGACTATTCAGCTCAAGCTATTGTCTTGACCTTAATCCAACCTAGGGGTGTTCATGGTTCGGTTTGGTTCGGTTTTACACATTTTTCAAACCAAACCGAAATATTCGGTTTGAAAATTTTAAAATCAATCCAAACCATTCAAAATCTCAAACCGAAGCATTCGGTTTGGTTTGGTTTTTCGGTTTTTATGAGATACAAAATATATTGATTATAAAGTAAAAAGAATCTTTATATAATTACTTAGCTACTAAAAATATAAAGAAATATATCTATTGTTTTCACTAGTTAAACAAAAAAATAAATAAATTAAACATAAATTCTTGAACTTCAAACAAATTACTGCAAAGATAATCAATACAAAAATTACACCATTATTAGTTTAAAATAAAACAAAAGCTTTAGGTGAATCTAAAATCACATACCATATGATTGCTCTTCAATCTCTTATTTTAGCACTTGCAGAGCTTGTTTGTCATGGGTATAGATAAGAAGTTAAATACTCAATACATTCCATAATATAGGCCGTTTAGAACATGCAACGAAAATTATAAAGCAAAAAATAAGGTGTTTTTAATCAAAACAGCAATATTACTCTCTTAAATATAATTAGTGGCATACAATTCCTATTTAAGTGAGTAATATTGATATTTTGACTAACAAAGTACCTTGTTATTTGTTTCCTTAATTTTCGCTACCTGTTCTAAACGACTTATAAATGGAATGGAGGTAGTATGTTTTATTGCAAAAGAGTAATTTAATATATATATATATATATATATATGTGTGTGTGTGTGTGTGTGTGTGTGTGAGGGAATGTATACAATAATGGATCTTCTAGTACTTCTCATAGTAACATTCATTAATATACCAATGCCTTTATTTCATGTAGAATAATGTGATTAGTCTAAACTAATAAATTCACTTTTGTACATTGACCGTGACCCCACTAATTTTTTTACTTCTAATTATATTCTTATATAATAATTATGTTTATATTAATAAATTAGTGACTCCGGTGAACCCATATTCAAACAATACCAAACGCAGAAGACAATGACACGGTGATTCAATTCTCTTGGCTGTCGTGTGGGTCCAATCACTTTCTTTATTAATTTTTCTGTTTATTTGAAATAGTTTTAATTTTTTTCTTCTAAAATTTTACTTGTCTCACACTTAATGTGATATTTTTTGAGAAATCCATTAAAAAACTTTGTATTTACTAACTAATTTTCACCGGACTTATATGTATTTTTTTCCGTTCACTTCATTCCCTCCCCTTTTAATTTTAGTCTAAAATATGTTTGATAATTTGTCAAAATGTCATAAAAAATAGTAATGGATAGAAATATTAATAAATAAAGGTTTCGACTAAAAATATAAATAGTTTATTGGAAAAAATCTTATAGAAATGTGACGTTTTAAAAATATTGCAAGGGCAGTTGCCCATCAAAACAGTGATGCCCTCTCCTCTAACATTTTCAAAAACGTCGAATTTTCTAAATAAAAATTTTAGTTTATTTTATGTCTTCGTCCATAAACAAGTGACCCCACTGTCCCTAGATTTTGGATCCGCAACTGCTTTTGGACCAGTAATGTTATACATGTGAATAGTGACAGATTTGGGAGGTGTGAGGGGGTGACCTTCTCCCCTAACATTTTGAAGAGCGTCACATTCTGTATAAAAAAAACGGCTATAACATTTTGAAAAAACCAACTATATTGCGCTCTCAAGAAAAAATCATAGATTTATCTCTGCACATGAAGTAATGTTATTAATGTACTAAAGAATATATTATAAAGTTCGTAATGATATATAGTGTACTTTAATTGAGTTTGTTTTGTGTTCGGTTTGGTTTGAAATTCAAAATGAAGTTCAAACTGTTTTTGGATTGAGCCTGAAAATGAAACCTGAAGAATTAAATCATCTAGAACCTGGTTTCGATTTGAGACTGGTTTGATATTGAGACCAAAATCTCAGTTTGTGACCAAATCCAAGTGATTGTGTTAATAGTTGTTAATTCTATAACTTTCAAACTGTTAGGTATTATGTTAATAGTTGTTTTATAGTTCACTAACAATTGTTAAATAGTTTATTAACATCTGATGTGAAACTCCAAACAGTTGTAGCGAAGACTTCAAATAGCTGTTGTAGCCCACTTTTCCCAACACGTACAACAAGCGATAAGCACGTGGTGGCTAACTCTGCAGATTGCCATAGGCTAGGTACTATCTTATGGAAAATAATCCTCTGTCCCCGTTCCTGTCCCCATCCAATCACAATTCACCCTGTGTATATATAATTGAAAAAAATGTTTATATAGTAAATTCTGATTGATTGGGGACAGGGATGTGAATAGGAATGGGGACAGGGGATTTTCACCCCTATCTTATGTGGTAGTTGTTTGGTAGGAGATACGATTACAAATACTTGCAACCAAAAAAAATATTAATAACTGCAGAAGTGCATGCTGTACATCCAAAAAAAAACCTTATATATTACTCTATTTCATTATCGATCGATATATATATATATATATATATATATATATATATATATATATATATATATATATATATATATAACTTGTTAATATTTTTTCTGATTTACTGAAAATATTTATCTATACTGTTTTATTGTATTAGAAGAATATAATTAAATAAGACAATACAGAAAATGAAAACTGAATAGAAAATTGAAAATGTTACTGGTTTGTTTTTTATTCCATAAAATAAACAAATCAGAAAGAAATATTAAGAAACTCAGAACCTTAACCGATTTTGGATTTAAATCTTGGACGAGACAACAGTATACCGCTTCCCCTTAAGTTTAATATGCTCTTATTTATCGCTTCAAGCTTCTTGAACACTGAACTCTAAAGATACAACACCCAAATCTTCTGTTTCTTTGAAGCAAAAGAAGCAGAACCTTCGAATCGCTTGGTAACAGTGGAACCTTCGAATAGCTTGGTAACAGTGAAACTCTTAGACAAAACAGAATACTCTTTTAAAAAAAATATGCAGAAAACAAGAAGACAAAAGAATGCTATATAGAGGGAGATGAGAGATTTCGAGTGTAAATTTCTAGAAAATGTGGTCGGCCTTTTATAGGCACAAAAACCAGACCTGTAACAATATGCGTTGTGAATTCAGCCAGCTAATCTGTAACTCTTCAACCAAAATTCAAACCAGTAGCAAAACGTGGGTTGATCAGGCCCGCGAGTTTTAGTCTGACATTCGTGTACGCAGGTCGCGCACGCACACAAGTTCAAACTATTTTGGTTTCGATGAGCCTGGAAATCACAAGATATTTTAAACACATGTGTCACACCCTGTAACCCGGGTGATGACATGTTAGTCTCTCATTGGTTGATGAGACACCAAAGCTCAATAACAGAATTACTAAAAAGGAATACGTCATCATTATTTAATAATCCAAAAGGGTTTAACAGTGTTACAACGGAAATGAAAGTACTAAAATGGAAATAAGTCTAACATGAAATAAATAAACTACTAAGTGTTCACTATTTAATGTTCATCTATTACATAAGTTGGTTATGAGTATCATTCCTCATATGGCCTCTCCCAAGCATTATCACAATAAGGTTCAGCACCATCATTACCTGCAAAATAAGAAAAGAAAATGATTTACCTGCGAAGCTCAGTAAGTATAAAACGCCCCTGGGATGAAGCATCAAATAAGACACAAAAACTTTTCCCGTTTCCCAAAACCCATTTGAAAACACTTGACACAGACGGACTCAGCACCACAAACAATAGATGAAATATACTGCACAGAACCCACAACTCACTAGACACGAACACATAAGAAAACAAAGTCCATAACACCTCAACACAGACCCCGGACGAAGCATCGTCCACAGGTAAATCACCAAAACCACGGACGAACCATTCGTTCGCAGGTGTCGTCTGCAGCAGGGCAATAGCTCCAGTACTTGTGCGGATGAAGCTGTGGACGAAATGTAGGACGATCCCTTCGTCCGCAACCTACAGAAAACATATTTTAATGTACAAAACACATGTAAAAGTTCCATTTCTTAAATTTAACATCCCCAACCCAAAATGACACATTTGTAGACTCGGAACCAAGTAGAAAATAAGACCGAAACAAGAACGAAACATGTTAATAACAAGAAGTAAGCTAGATAACCATATTTTTCACGTCCAAGCACTTACACAACCGCATGAACTACAAGCACCATGCTCCACTCATACGGATCACACGATTATACACATTGTTTAGACACTACAAACATAGTTATCGCTCTGACACCAACTTCCCACAGTTCGAGCTCAATCATCTATTCACAACTCTACAACAATAACTGTAACGACCCTAACGATGACTAAGCTAGGATGACCCAAAATGTACAACACATGGGTTCAGTTTCACCCCCGAATGAAAGAGCCCAAGTTTTTAAGGATCCATTCTACATTGCATCATCATCCATCACCATGGACTCCACAAAACCGTTATATATAGTCCCAATGATTTTCCCTCATCAGGTGAAGGTCAAGAATTACCACACATTCACATGAATCCCGTGTTCAACACATACACTCATTATAATTCGAATGAATCATGTTATATATAAGTTCCTAGACAAGAGCTCAAAACTGGGGCAACAACTCGGTCGACCAAAACTAAAAAGACAACACCAAAGATGATCTCAATTAGACAACACCTAAATGACACCAATTACATAATAAAACAAAGCAAATAAGTCCAGACATTTAAGAACAATTAAATACAAAAATCCACAACACGATATAGACATGACGATCAACCACATTGAATGCACATAAAACCAACACTTCATGCATTTTATGCATTAAAACATGATAAACAGTTCATACTCAATTCCAACTTTAAAATACTGATTTCGTGCATTTTATAATTGAAAACACCGAGGTGAATGATCCTTACCTCTTACGAAAGCAAAATACACAATAACAAAGCAGAAATCCGAAACCCTAAAAACCAGCCCCGCTCCCGGTGCTATAACTTCTCGCTCCGAACTCCGAATTTCAATTCTTCTGTGCTTACGCGTAGGTATTTAGAATACCTTCGAAACAGTACAAAAATCACTCAAAACGGACATTGTCTGCCCTTTCAATTGCCCTCTCAAAGTTCTGCCAAGATTTTCTCTCTTCTCTCCTTCTTTTTCTTCCTTTCCGTATCCCACTCTTTTGGTAACTCCTGTAACCCCCATATTTTCTGCCATAACTCCCACTAATCAACTATCAATTAATTGCACAAAAGGTCCCCACGCTCCCCAAGTATAACACTCATGTCCTCTCACTCACCACACATCAAATGTAACACAAAATACAACTTATCACACATCATATAACATGGCACATAATATATAATTAATGTGATAACAATTATAAATTAAATAATCATGCAAAAAGAATTCAAAGCATGAAAAATTAATTACTAGTCAATTTAACACGTAAGCAAAAGTTACGGGTATCACACAATATAAATCACTTTTCGTATGGTTCTCACTTTTATAGGAAACCCATGTGGGATGTGGTTTTAATATTCATTTACCACATTTCAACACACCCCACTTTATACCAATTTATCATTCACATCAAGAATCGGTTTTCTCACATATTATATATCATCGAGAAACTTGCGCAACCCACTTCGTGATAATCTCAATAACATTCAAAATCGACCGGTGTAACATATAATAATATTTGCTAAAAAATGTCCTCACATTAAAATTCCTTACCTACATACTTATAAAATTAAATGAATAAAAAATGAAAAGTCAACGTTAATATTTGCAAATTGCCAAATTGTTTTAACCACTCTAAATTTTAATCTTTTGTTAATAAAAAGTCACTTACTAGGGATGCGATGCATATTTTATAATGCTCGCATTATATATCATTTCAATTCTAAATTTTCGCAAAAACTTGAATTATTTTTTAGAGCAATCCAAATCGCATTCAAATGCACCTTACTAATCATAAGTTTTTTCACAACTTATTTTGTAGTTTATTCGGTTTGTTGTCCATATTCAATGCGTTTATTTAGTTCACCCTACAGAGCCTAAATTTTAGTCGTGGGTTTCTATCAAATAAAGAAAGTAGAAAAATTGAGCGTTAGATGTCATTTCATCATTAATAATTGAAAATTATTTTTTCTTTTTCCATTCCACCATATAAGTCATCTAAAATATGCAGTAAAGATTAAGTAAATAAAATAAGGTAATTTGTTAGTCAAACTATCAACATTACTCTCTTAAATAGTAATTGCATGCCACTAATTATATTTAAGAAAGTAATATTAATTTTTTAACTAATAAAGTACATTTTTTTGCTTCTTTAAATTTCACTAATTTTTTAATAAGCGACTTATATTATATAATAGAGGTAGTAGAAGATCTAGATTTGAGACTGGCGTGTTTTTCATATATAATTCATTTTTCTAAGAAATTTAAGATAAAACTTCAAAAAAAATGAAGAAAAAAAATCTCATATTGAAAATATGAATATAACAAACTTAACAATGTAACATTAAATTAAATTGCTGAGTGATTTAAATTCGTAATTTTAAATGTTGATTGCAACCATTAGCAAGTTGTGAAGGGCATGTCTGAGATCATGTTAACAGAGCTACCATTGAAAAGGAAAGAGGTTTGGGTTTGGGATAAATTGAATTTGTGGACCAGATGGCTTCTTTAAGCCATTAAAGAATTATCAATATATGTTTAAAAGTAGCAAATAATAATAATAGTTTTTTTAAGCAAACAAATAATAATTATTTATTTTCCTAGTATTTGTTGTCAACTTAGATTAAAAATATTCGTGCGTATCAATTGTCTAATCCTGACCAAAACCTAGGTTGACGTTGATTATTCTAGTCTCAACCGTACGTCCTTCCATTTGTTAGTCATCTTAGGATCATCACACGCTCCGGTATTTCATTCGAAAGTGAAATGACTATTTTTTTATTGCAAAATGACCATATTACATTCTAATAAAAAAAGGATATTATTACAAATGTTATTTTCTAGTTGTAGCCAGGGACGAAGCCTCCGAAATTTTTAAAAATACTACTAATTATAAGAATTTTATATGTAATTTTTTATCAGTTTAGCCCCCAAGATTTTTATTTTGTCGTTTTTATATGTAATTCGAAATAGTGTTGCAGTTTCGCCCCTTGAACATCAAATTTCTGGCTTCGTTCCTAGTTGTAGCTTGTGAATCAGAAATTGTACAAGCATTAGGAAGCTTATATATGAAGAATAAAACAACTGATTAGTAATTATATCTTACGTTGAATTTTATAAAGTGAATTCAATCTGACTTTAATATCAAAAAAAGTATCTTAAAGGAGGAAGATTATCTAATATTTATAAAGAATAAACTTATTTACAAGTTAATACATATATCATATATTCAAAATACTCATAACATTTAAAATTGGACATATGAAACTTGAATATCAATAAGTCCAACATTAAATTAGGTAGCTTTGATACAGCAAAAGTATAAAAAATTATTAAAATGTAATAAAAGTCTTACTAGTAGTTAAAAGTAAATTGACGTTTGTTTAAACTTTTAAAACTATTCCAACTCAACACTAAGTTTGTGAAGGACAAACAAAAAAAAAAACGTTTTATCCTTTTAAACAACTCGTAATTACTTTTTCATCCTCAACTATTTACCCATATCCTATAATCCCAAACCAACATAACTAATTAACTATCTTCCATCTTCCAACTATTCTTATTTGATTTTATCGTTAATTTGGGTAAGCATTTATATGTACCACACAAAAAATATATATTCATCACTAAAAAAACCAAAAAGATAAATCCAAATTTGGTTAATTTTGGAAGGTTGCATTAGTCATTTCATCATCAACTTGGAAGTGTACAAATACAGAAATTTATCCCGCGACCTTCGGACGGTCTTCTCCTCCTTGGCGCGTTTTACGGTTATAAGACTTATACAAAGCATAGTTGACCTCTTATAAATACCAACAAAAAAACAAAAAAAACAAAAAAATATTTCACAGCCAAAAAATTATTTATTTTTCCAAGATTTTCTATACGTTTGTAGAAGAAAGAAGAAGTGGTTGAGTTTTTTTCATACCATATTTAAAGCTTCCTTTATTTGATCTCATTCATTTCTCTCTTTATTTCATAATTATCTATGAGAATTTTGTATTATTTTTAAAATTAAAGATGTTTATCGCCAATAAAAAACAGTGATCAGTTCCGGTATTTTTTTTTACCTTAATATTTATTTTCCTTGATTATTTCGTTTAAATTTTTTTATATGTTCTGAAATCAGGATTCACCACCCATCATTGTCACTAATTTCCGCACCTTCTCTTGACATCTTTCTACCTCTTTTTTAATTCTTTTTAAAATTAGGTGTTTATCTCCGACATAAGTGATTAATTTATACATTTTTTTTTATCTCATTGTTTCTTTTCTTGATTATCTCCGTTGAGAATTCTATATATATATATATATATATATTTAAAAATCAGGTGTCCAATGCCCTATTACTAATCTCTTTGTCCCTCTTGATGGTTTTTTTGTATTTTTTAAAGCTAGCTTTGATTGGAGACAAAAAGGGGTAAAAGTGATTAAAAAGTTCCAAATCTTTGAATTCCTCAAACAACTCGTGCCTTTTGAAAATTGAAAATTTGCAACTTTTGAATATAGAAAATCAAGCTCACCATTTTTTTTTTTCCACAGCCTAATTCCATTTCCCATGATGAAGAAATTGTAAAGAAACTTCTCAGTTAAACTGGTTAATATTCAAAGACTGCTCAAAAATTTCCCGGTCCACGTGTTTACCCGTCTTTGAAGGTCCATATTCAAGACCCCATTTCGTAATTGAAGGTCCCCTAAGACTCCATACATTTGTTTATTGATTTTCCTCTTCGTGTATAAAAAAGGGGAAACTTGTAGTCATAATCATAAACTTTCCCCTTTCAATTGATTATTATTCAAAAGTTAATAAAAAGAGCTAAAGAGTCATCAAAAGCTTTGCCCATTCATTTCCAGGTGAGATTTTTGTTTGAAGTTTTGTGGGTTATCTTTGTTTTTGTTTTTTATTTTGTGGGTTGTGGTTCATTTCATTGGTTTTGCAAGCAATTCAACTAAAATTTCTTTAAAAAGATTTGATCTTTTGTGAAAACATTCAGTTGGTTGTCTTTGTTTTTATTTTTTATTTTGAGGGTTGTGGTCAATTTCTGTGTTTTTGCAGCATTTCAACTGAAATTTCTTGTAAAGGTTTTGAAATTTTTATGATTGTTTGATTTTTTTTGTTTTTGATTTTGTGGGTTGTGTTTGTAATTAGTTTAGCTGCAATTTAAATGAAATTTCTTTAACAGTTGTGCAGGTTTGAGGTTGAATTTTGTTATGGGCTTATCGTTATCATTACTATATACTGCTTGGGAAGAAATCTTGAAGCCTAGCTATTTGAGTTTGGGACAGAACAATTTTCCTCCTGAAGTAGAGGATATGACCCTTAGAGCAGAGGATTTTGAGGAAAAAGATTCAGAAACCCTTTCTAAATCATCCAAAGAATCCAGCAAATTGACCAGGAAAAATTCTATAAACTTGAAAAATTGTGAACCTGTGAGGTTAATGCTAGAAACTTCACTTTCATTCAAAGGTTTAGTTCAAGATTTTACAAAACCAGAATCAAATAAGACTAGCAGTAAAAAATCTGAGGAAAAAACCCGTAAAACACTTCCCTCGCTTTCTGTTCCCGAACCCTCTTTTTGCTTCTCTCCACAACCCATCATTAGTAAGCTTGATGTTGCTGCTGTCACGGTTCAGAAAGTCTATAAGAGTTACCGGACTCGAAGAAATCTAGCTGATTGTGCTGTTGTTGTTGAGGAGCTGTGGTTAGTCTTCAAGAACCTGTTGAACTTCTTTGATAATTTTCGTTGCAAGAATTACGTTGTGATTGATTAATGAATTGTTTGGTTATGTATATATAGGTGGAAGGCATTGGATTTTGCAGCTCTCAAGAGGAGTTCAGTTTCATTTTTTGATGTTGAGAAAACAGAAACTGCTATTTCTAAATGGTCTAGAGCAAGAACAAGAGCAGCCAAGGTATAAATCTCATGATGTTTTAGAATTTCCAATCTAATTCTTTTCCTGTTTTCAGAAATTTCCAATTTTTGCATACTTTTTATTTAAGTTTCTTACTCATATTCAGGTTGGAAAGGGATTGTCAAAGGACGAGAAGGCTCAAAAACTGGCCCTTCAGCATTGGCTTGAAGCGGTAAGTCTTTGGTTTATGTATTTTATTTAATCTTTTAGGGGTAAATATCCTAATGCTATGTTATAGAATGAGATCTTCAATTCATGATGTCATTTATGCAGTTCTTCGATAGACGCAGTGTATTATTGCAATTGTTTGTTATTTTTGGCTGCATGGAATTGTTGAATAATCCCTGAGAACTCTTCCTTGTATATCACAGATTGATCCACGCCATCGCTATGGACACAATTTGCATTTCTACTATGATATCTGGTTTAAAAGTGAAAGCAGTCAACCTTTCTTTTACTGGTTAGTATTTTGCGAAAAAACCGTGAACAAATATGTCGTTAGACACATTTCTTTAACCAATGTCCACTCATGATAATGAATTCTGGAATATTCAGGTTGGATGTTGGAGATGGGAAAGAATTGGAACTTCAGAAGTGTTCACGAGCGAATCTGCAACATCAATGCATCAAATATTTGGGACCTGTAAGTTCCAAACTTATCAAAAAACATATAAATTTCTTATACAATGTCATCAATATTCACACTGCCTGCTTTTCTTGTTCTTACTTCTCTTGTTCTTTTTTCAGAAGGAGAGAGAATCATACGAGGTAATTGTCAAAAATGGAAAGCTCGTATTCAGAGTGAGTGGTAAATTTGTCGACACAGTTGAGGGAGCGAAAAGTATATTTGTTCTTAGCACATTGCGAACCTTGTACGTGGGGCAAAAGAAGAAAGGTGTTTTCCAGCATTCTAGTTTCCTTGCCGGTGCAGCCATTACAGCTGCCGGAAGACTGGTGGCTCATGACGGCGTTCTTGAGGTAATTATACAGACTGCCTATTACACATTATGAAACCATGAAGTGATCATAGGATACATATGTTTGATGCACTTTGTGAAATTAATCAACTTTATCATATTTTTACAGGCGATTTGGCCTTACAGCGGTCATTATCACCCAACCGAAGAAAACTTCAGGGAATTTATCAGCTTCCTCGAGGAACACTTTGTAAATCTTTCAGATGTCAAGGTATATTATTTAGTCTATTCCATGTTAGTAATAATCCTTTGTCATGAACCTGTATATGAACGTTAGTAGCAAAATGGACTTAAATATATTGCCTGCTCTTGCAGAAATGTGCAATCGACGAGGATCTTCCCCCATTTAAGGTTGAAGAAGAACGGGAATCATCTGCTGAGCCAGTATTGAGTTCTTCCACTGTGACAGCTCCAGAACCAGTAGATATAATATCTGATGCCGAAGCAGTGGAAGCAGCTATTGCCACCATCAATAATGATAATAAGAAGGCAGCAGTATTTAACTTGACTAAACACTTGTCTTGCAAGTGGTCTACCGGAAATGGACCTCGGATTAGCTGTGTCAGGGACTATCCAGCAAAATTACGATTACAAGCACTCGAGCAAACTAACCTGTCTCCTCGCTTGGCTAACGGACCTTACACCTGTGGCAGCTATGGTCCAATCCCATCTCCTCGTCCAAGTCCAAAGATTCGCATGTCTCCTAGGTTTGCATATATGGGACTTCCGAGTCCTAGGACCATTTCGGCTGCTAACTGAATCAATGGGGGGGGCCTAACTAAGATTTAACTTGAAAGTAGTGAACAGCTAAAGCACCTCTGGTTGTTCCCATTAGGCAAAGTTGCAGGGAACTTATATCTTCATACTTCATTCTTTTGTTCATTTGTAGTTTGTTTTTTAGGGGTTGTTTGAATTGAGCCAAGGCATTTTTGCTCTGGTTACGGCTAAATAGTTGTAATTATGGGTTCCTTTGTTCATTCTTTTAATCTTTTATACAAGAATTTTCAGTTGATATTTCAAAATTCGAAAATTTCATATGTAGAATCAATCTCCTCTCATACAAATAGTTCAATTTTTACATAACAAAGCGTTTGATAGTAAAACGAACTCTTCACAATTTCAACGGATTCATATCTCTTCTTACGAACGCCTTCCTCCTCTTAAAAGGAAATGAGGGATGGGGTTAGTGAGGTGCTCATGATAGATCATTATATTGGGGGGAAAAACAAGAAGAAGAAATGAGAGATTGATTTGTATGGAAGTTGATTATTCCATACAATGGTAAGATCACTAAGTTGTCATAGATTTAAGACGTTTCATTCTCATATTTTTCCCAAAATAGTCTAATTTTTAATAAATTTAAGACGTTTCATTCTCACTTCATCATACATGATGATATGTTAAATTATGAAACACAAAGTCCATTAAATCAGATATATAAGTATTCAAAGATATTTTAAGTCAATTCATAAAGAGAGGAAGACTGGTCAAGCTCGTGAAATTTAAGGTCAATGTTAGCCTTACTATTTCAGTTTCACATTATAATTCTTGTTTTTTGACTTTGTCAAAATGGTAGTCAACCCCTATTAACGTGTCCCCCAACAAGCCCACTTGTGTAATAAATAATATAGTAAAAGTTTTATTAAATTGTTACATAATAGAGGGTTGGTGACGGGGCGGGCGGGGCGGGTTGCAAGTTTTTGACGAAGCGAAGCGGGCCGCTTCAAATTCTCTGGGATGATCGACCTGACCCAGCTCATGTAGTAAACTCACTTAGTTCGTGGACTTGTGCGGGTTTATGCGGGTTCAGAGGTGGAACGAGTTTGACGGACATTGCATTAGACTAACCATAATTTAGCAGAAAAGATTAATAATGATAGTGATTTTTTGGAGACAATTTTTGTGTACGGAAGTGGGACTTCCGTCTTCAAACTAACCTTAATAAATTTTTGATACCCTACAAACCCTAAAAAATCCGTGACTTGAGGACGAAATTGCCACTCCCGTCCTCAAATTTCCCACATTTAATCCTCTATATATACATACATACTTATTCTTCTAAAATCATATCAAATATAGAAATTTCTCTCCAAATTTCCTTCCTTCCAAACTAAGGTAGTTACTCTCAAACTTAGAATTTTGAAAATGAATAGCGAAATGGATCCCGCCCTGGAAGAGTATTTCAAACACCAATTTAAAATTGTTGTCGGAAATCAAACCAATAGAAAAATGGTAATATCTTATTTTGTAATGTGTACTTTTTTTTTTTATCAAATGTGTTGAGCTATCTAACTAATATGATATACATGTAGCGTCTTCCATCAATGTACACAAATTGGTTGGAGCGAATTAGTCTCGACTTAGAAAGTTGTGTCTATCTGAATGACGTAATTGGGAATTAATGGTGCGTTTATGAAACCAAAATAGATGACAAGTACTACCTAGACGGTGGTTTACAAAAAAAATTGTGTGACAACAATCTTCGGCTGACAGATACAGTTCATTTTATCCCTTCTCCAATTAACCTACTAGATATTTATTTTAAGAGAGGATTTTTTATAAGGCCCGGGATCGGTCACCTTAAGGGGGAATTATCGTATCCCTCCGACGGGGCTTTTTTCGGCAGAGTTTTCGAATAGACATTGAGAATACGTAATTGGGATTTTCAAAACCGTTACGTTTTTTAATATTAAATTTTCGAAAAAATATTCGTTCATTTTCAGGTTACTTATTGTAATTTGTTTTTCTGTGTACAGTGGATATGTAGAAACTACATGCAATGACGCGTTAGAATGCATCTTGAAATCCCTGAAGTACTACACATGCGTAATAGTCTCCGAAACAAACTGACACTCTAAGTTACTAGAGACGAAGGCGGAGACGATTGCTATTTTTTGGGGTGGCTTGAATTTGTTGTGTTTTCGAGATTGCACCCTAGTGACCATGTACAAATCTATCCAACCCCTTACGATATCCTTGATTATATGGCCGGGAATGATGCTTTTGCCAATTTATTTGATTAACTTTAATAATACATCAATGTAATATTTGCAATGTTTTTTTATTGAATGAAATAAAATTAAAATAAGTTGAAAAGATTGCAGACAATTAAAATAAGTGATAATTGATACCTTCTAAAATATTACAAGTTACAAAATTTAAATACAAATAATTAGGAGGTGGTTGGTTATGAGTTTTTTGGTTGAGGCAAGTCTTCGGGTTGTGATCGATCTCTTTACAGTTGCCGCACTTCTTCGGTCTTGGATTTCCCTGGTTCTCTGTGTCCATAGGCATTACAAATCTCCGCCTTCGAGGTCGACCCACTTGTGAACCTTTCATGTTAGAAGGGTAATGTGTCATATCAAAAGGAGCAAGTCTCCAATGCATGGAATAAAGTACATGATATAAAATGGACTTGTATGTATTCTTGTAGTACTCCAAAGAATACACAGGGTGGATATACTTTGAAGCATCCTCCATGACCGATTTGGAAACTGCAATGACATGCGTGCATGGAGTTGTATAAGTAGACCATTTATCGCAGTTACAATCACGAGCTGATAAGTTGTCTGTGTATATTTTTCCACATTCACCAGGCCCTCTATGTCGGGACATGACCCTATAGATTCCTTGGTCTTTGTGGTGTCTTTGCACAGTCAAACTTGTAGCTTTTTGTTCGTAAGCGAAGTACTGATCCCATATTCTCTTAGGGAATGGCGTTTTACAATTATTAGTGTCTTGCATGTGCAAGTCGAAATAGTGAACAAGCTTGTAAAAAACCATCTCCACCAGACCTTTCAAAGGCAGCGCCCTAGACTGTTTCAAAACACTGTTAAGCGCTTCATACATGTTAGTTGTCATGCACCCGAAGCGCTTCCCTCCATCGTATGCAGTGTTGTAAAAGTCGCTAATCGCTAGTCGGTCGGCAGACAGGGGACTAGCGACTAGTCGGCGTAGTCGGGGATTAGTCGGGGACTAGTCGGCGACCCTAAATTACGTATATATGTTATACTAACCGGTGTGGGAAGATATAAATATCCCATATATATATTATTATTAGTTTTATAAATTTTCCCGAAATAATTCATAAGTTTTAACGGACCTTAAAAATAAAATATAAGTTATAAAGACTAAAACGTAATTAATAAAAGTTATTTCAGACTTTAAATACAATTTATTTGTAAATTTATGACTTGTTTGTAATATAAGTATTTTATAGGATTTATGTGATAATTATTTATATTGCCATTTAGTCCTTTATATATATATATATATATATATATATATATATATATATATATATATATATATATATATATATATATATTCTTATCCTAAGGATAAGAGAAAAAACCCTAAAAATTCTAATCCTCAGCCCGCAACCCTCAAGCCCTCCATTTTCTTCGATCTTCTTCTCTCTTTCTCTCTCCCCGTTCTTGCCTTCTCCGGCGTCACCTCTCCCTTTCTTCCCTCTTCTTCTCTCTCTCCGTTCTTCCCTTCCTCAGCCGTTGCTCCTCGTCACCGGTACCGCCGCCGCTGCAGGTATGTCTTTCTCTATCCTTTTGTTTTTTCCCCCGTTTTTTTACCGACTAGATCGGAATTTGACCGACTAGATCGGACTTTTGACCGATTACTACGAATGTTGACCGACTAGCCCGACTAGTTGACCGGCTAGGACGATTTTTTCCCCATTTTTTGCCCGATTTGTTTCACACCCGATTTTTTATTTTTCTAGGCGTTTGGGGGCCGACTAGCGACTAGTCCCCGACTAGCCCAATTTTTGCAACACTGATCGTATGCAAAAGTCCACAACTCTTTCGGATGCTGCATTAACCAGTTAAATGCATCTTGATCTTTGTGTTTTATAAGGTCAAGATAAATATCACACTTAACTTTCTTCTTTTGTGTAGCAACAAGCCACACATAATCTTTAAATTCTTTATTTTTGGCATGAGTATGGAAATTTGACATGTAATGCCTAAGACAATATTGATGTACTTCCATTAGTGGTTGCCATCTGGGGATACTAGCCACAACACTAAGTTTTTAAGGAACCAAGACCAAGTCGATAATGCATCAAATTCAACCAAAGCAAAAGCAAGGGGTAAAATTTGATTGTTAGCATCCAGAGTGCTTGCAACCATAAGTACCCTTTTATAGTTCCCCCTAAGATGTGTGCCATCCATTGAAATTATAGGTCGTCACCACTTGAAACTTCAACTAACGGTTTAAATGTCCAAAACAATGATTTGAACACCTTAGGCCCATCAACAGTGAGTTGTAGATGGTAAAGAATTTTGACTTTTGCACCTCGGTTAGAATCTTGTAGTGCCCGTATATACTGTGGTAGTACTTGGAAAGTAGCTTTTCAAGTACCAAACAGTGTTTCAATAGCGTGTCGGTGGGCATACCAAGCTTTTTTATATGTACAAGTCAAACACATTTTACCTTCACATGCAACCCTTGTGACGATCGGTAATTTCGGATCAAGGTTAGTGACTTTTTATTATAAAAGACCTACTTAATTAAATTTTACGTAGCAATTAGAATATTTTATAAGTAATTAATTGCTTGATTTAAAGTCCACGTGATAATAATTAAAGTGTAAAGCTAGTACAAATTAGTAATATCTACTTTAAAAGTAATAAAGTAAAGAAAAAACAAATTACAAAGTATAAGGGTCTAAATGTCCAAATACTTCCCAAATGGGAAAGGAAAATTACAATAAGAAAACAAAGGACCTTTTCTACAAATGAAATAATTACAAGAAAACCCCTAATTTCCCCTATAAATAAAGCGCCTCCCCCGAGGAAAAACTTGCACCCTAGCTTCTATAAGCTCTCTCTCTCTCACTTAAAAGCTTCTTTAACTAGTAAAGTCTTATAAAATCTCTGTCTAAATAAATCTCTGTTTGCCTGGAATCCCTGGCGGTGGATTTGGCTGCTATTGACAGGTATTCCTGTTTTAAATATATTGTTATAATCCTACAATAATAAACTTTGATTAATCGGGTACATGTAAGAATTGGATTATATTCTCTGAGACTGTCTGAGCCCGAAGATTGTGGAAACGCAATCCCGGGAGCACCCGTGACCCACCCCACTGGTGGAGACGTATCTAATCGGACGTTTGTCTGATTAAGACGGGTGACCAGAAGAATATAAATCCAAATCTTTCCTTGAACCTGGACCCAAAAAAAATTGATTTAAAGAATTTAACTGTTCAATTTCCTTAGAATATTTGGAGATTGGACGTTTAAATTCCTAGAATCTTTTATTAAGAAAATTTTACGAAGTACTTGCTATAGTTTTTGAAAAACTGAAATTTTTAATAGCTAAAAAAAAAAATAGAAGTTATAATGGCCATTTTTTTCAGCAAAACTATAGACCAGTGATTATAGTACTTCTCGAGTAAGTTCCAAAAAGTCAACAGCTAAATAATCCTAAACGAAAAACTAGAGAAATAACAGTAAACACCAATAATTCAACAGAAAAGCCTACTGCTATGAACACCAACCTAACGATCTAAGCAAAATTCTTTTATCAAAAAGAAGCAAACACAGTTCGCTATTGTTTTCACAACAAATCAGCCGAAAAGTTTGAAGGAGGAAAAAGAAAGCCTACTGCTTTGAAAGAAATATAGAAAAAAGGGGAGCCAATAAATTACACGAAACAGACATCGTCGGGAAAAGAACCATGATAGCTCAGAAAATTCACAGGAAAAGATTTCGAGAGCAATGAAGTGTATATATATATATATATATATATATATATATATATATATATATATATTAGAAAACAATACGAAAATAAATAATTAGAATAAAATATAAGAAAGAAAGAGAAGGAGACGAAACAGATATCTGGAAAGAACCCACGCTGCAAAGACTTTCGCCCTCGCCGGTGAGTATAGCCTAGTTGATGAGCGGTAACGTCAGATCTGAGAAGAAAAATATCAAAAGTTTAGGAAAAAAAATAAAAGATAATTAAATAACTAATAGTAAAAGGGAGAAAAATAGAACTTATCTTGTGGAGGAAAACTCACCTCATCGGTGAGTTGTAGTCGGTCGGACCGGACCACCACCAACCGGAACAAGGACCCATCTGAGAGGAGAAAAGAAGGGAACAAAAATAATAATACTAGAAAGAGAAGGCCGAGCCGCGCTAGGTGGTAGCTCAGTAGGGACCGAGGAGCAGCTGCATGGCAGCTGCGGCGCAAAGCAGAGAGAGAATGAGGGACGCAGTGCTGACGGGGGAGGGGAAATATTTTGGAGAATTTCACCAAAAATGAAGATGATGGAAGGACCTAGAACTTCCTTAGGACAAAGTTATTAATTCGCATATCTAGTCCCTGAGTAACTCGGATTTATCTAGGTAAAATTTTATTAATCTGCACAATAAGTCCCTCTTTATCCACACTCACATTTTCCTCAGCACTAAGACGATGAATTGTCCAGCAAAAATTTAAAAATTCGCGGGATAACTTTTAAATTAATTACAACTCTGGTCCTTAGGAATTTTAATATTTTATTTCAGCATCCTATTAATAATTAAAGCTTTAAATATTTTAAAATTCATGGTTAGGTCCTTATATTTTGGAAGATTACTTTTAACCCCAAAAGTCTTAAATTTCCATGGGAGACGCGTAGGACTGTGTTAACATAAGTGAATAATTATCTTACATGTATTAATGAAACTTATGTGTAATAACAGATTTATAGGACGGGCGTGAATTTCAGAATTAAGGTGAGTTCCCTCCTAAAAATACATTTCTAAAAATAATATAAACTGTTTCGTAAATAAAAAATGTACAAACTGAACTTAAAGTCATTCCTGGATAAATATAATCTATTTGGCATCGCTGGCATATTATTGGAATTCTGGACTTCAGTCATTCCTGGATAAATGTAATCTTATTTGGTATCGCTGGCATATTATTCTGGATTTATGGTTCTATCGGTGGAGGCTTGCACTGTACGAGGCTAGTCACCCGTACCAGGGCACCTCGAACCATCGATAGTTCGGTTATGTTTAAACGGGATCCCGGACCTGTTGGGGATCAGAAGGGGCGGGGAAAGCATTGGGCTGACTGATCTCATCTGTGAACCTTCAGTGTCGAAATTTTGGGCGGTATCTATCTCGAGTCAGGAGGTTGGCTCCAGAACATCAGCTTGTGAACTTGGACTGACGGGTACCCCAGTTTCTACGATTTCACAAACAATGACCGGGTATGGGGTTGAAAATCATGGCCATGTCTGGTGTACGGCTGGTTACTGACTATGGACTTCTATATATGGATTTCTGGTTTTCTGCTTACAGCTCAGAACTACATTATCCAGAAGGAATGAAATAAAGAAAAGAGAATAAATGTTTATGGAAAGACAAAACAAGTTTTAAATCACAGGCACCCACTTCACTGGGGACTCACCGGGTTCTTTAAGCTCATTGTTTTATGTTTTAAATTTTTCAGGAAATTCACTGTTGTAAAGGTCAAGCGCGAGAATAAGAGTAGCTCAGAAGACAAGATACTTTGTCATATAGACGAAAACTGGAAATGAAATCGAGGACAATATATAGGAGAAAAAAAAATTTAATAGCTGTCTATTGTAATTCATGTACGAATTGTAATCATGTAAACACTTATATTTCGTTGTATTCTAGAACCCAGTGCCGAGAGGCACGCGACGATCCCGACCCGAGGGGGAAATGGTCGTCACAACCCTAATCAATTTAACAGATATTTCGGGGTCAGTCTAAACAAGGTATATAATATTTACCCCGATGTAGCAGGATGACATGTTCCGTTTTTTGTTTTGATCCATCAAGCAGTAGTGGCTTTCTGTGAGTTTGGTAACCTTCCACATTCCATCGACTATGCTATGGTTAACGCGAATATACTAACTGCATCGGTTGGATTCTGTTGAGTTTCTACACACTTCGTTGAACCATTGTTTGTTGCTCTGGTATATTTTCCACTCCCTCAAGGCAACCTGATCATGTCATATGTTAACTGCTAACATTGCCTCCCTCTTATCCTTAAATTGCATCCCCAAACATATTTCTGGGAAATCGGCATTCCATTTTTTAATGAGTTTTTTCCTGTAAGTCAGTTTAGGAACAGGTTCCATGGTACCTATATCACTCCAACATGAAAAATTAGCATAATTACCATATGATGGCATATTCCAATGCGGAATAACGGAGGTAGTTGGTGTAGGTTCAGTCTCTTGGACTGTCTCTGGATTACTTGGCTCTAGCAATGTCTTGGGGATTTTCAAGGACAACATTTTCTTCAATATAAAAATCTTCCTCGACTGCGTCATCCTCGTGGTCTCTAGCACTATCATCACCCCATCGTCTTCCGTTTCTGGAACACCGTCAATGTCCGATGTTGGACCCAACGACTCCATTATCGAATTATCATTCTCTATTATAGGTGGATCGAAAAATGCCAAAAGTGTAACATTAGTTACATGAGAATCATTTGGTACGGTCGGTTCGTAACTGGACGGCGGGGGCATACTTGGTATTAGATTTGACTCCAGAAAATAAACTTTCGGAGCAAATTGTGATTGTTCATAAAACTCAGTTGTCGGGATTACAAAATTATCTACCTGTCTCTGCACAAGTTCTAACAAAGCACCAACATGAATCCCTTGTAGTTTGAAATCGGTTTGGATTCCCCACAAATTCTCAAGATCTTCTTCGTCGTTGAGATTTACGACATCATGCACCACCATGTTGTAGGTCGGCATGAAAAATGGACGAATCATTATTAAACGAACAATGACACTAGAAAGATCGACTCCTTTGCGCAGACATATTCGGTGGCAAAGTTGTCGAAATGATTTTTTTTTTTTTGGTATTATTTGCATCCTTCTTTCACTTGGCTCTGCGAAACAAGGAAAACCACCGGCTTCAGTACACTAAATTGTGGTCGAAATGTAAATACAACTTCATCGAACATTCAAGTGCCATTTTTCTAGAGAAAAAATATATGAGGAAAGATAGGATTTTTTTTTGGTAAGAAATGAGTTGAAGGATTTAATTGAGTTGAAGGGTTATTGGATGTGAAAAAATGAAATGAAGGATATAGAAGATTTATAGAGTTTTTGGTGGTGAAGGGGTAAGATTTTCTATCCCTAAAAATTTGACCGTAAATAGAACGAGATGTGATGATTTTGATAAATCTTCGTATTTTATTTTGAAGACGGTAGGCCAGTTACATGTAATCACCTTCAAATACAACTTGAATTTGCAAAATTATGAGCAAAATGAACTTCTAATGTGCATGAGAAGCATCTTAATGTGTAAATGACTCAATATATTAATAAGAGACTATAATAATTACTCCTCCATCCTAGTTATTTTGAAGTGACTTCTCTACCATCTAAATACAAGAAGAAGAGGGAGTAAGAACTTATTTACTAGCATTACATTTTTTATTTTATTTTTTAAGAAATAGATACAATTGGTAAATACTAGAACTTATTACTAGCTGCTTAATTGTGAAGCACCAAAATTCAACATAAAGGGGCACAATGCGATTGAGTGACAAGAAAATGGAATGGGATAAAATGCAATTGGATCAAAATAAACGGATAAAATGGAATGGGCTCCCGCCAGATGGAGTAAGAAATCACGTGACCCGAACCCCTTTATTAAAAAAAAAAAAAAAACGCATCTTCTATTCTTTGTCCTTTCCACTTAAAAACTTCCCCCACGCGCACCGCTCGTCCTTTAGCGCGTATACAATTCCTTTCCGTTTCCGTTCACAGACACTCTTGTCATAACACCGTTCAATTCCTTAAATCAAATTTGGGGGTTTGCATTAGACTGATACTGATTTAGCAGAAAGGATAAAACATGGCAGCAAAAACAAATGGGACAATATTTTTGTCCGGGACGGAAGTGAGGCCAAGACGGAAGTGCCCAACTGGTAGAAAATTTGTCAAAAACCTGAAGGATTTTTTAATTTCGGGCAGAAAATGCCAAGTGACAATTCCGTTCTGACCTGACTGTTTTTTTTCCTGAGACACTTGGGTCTTTTTACAACAAAATAATTCACTTAAACAGAATATTTACCAAAATACCTGTACAAAAATTACTTTGACGAAACCGACTTCATTAATAAAATAAGAACAACGAAAAAAAAAAGGAAAACAATTTGTTTGTAACAAGAATAAAACAAATGTATGAAATACAAAGTAAATCCTATCTACGGTCCCGATGGGGTGTATCTATGGGTCCTTCTCGGGTTAGTCCGGAGATAGTATGTGTTGCCGTCCCTGGTTCGCACCGCACCACCATGCTCCGTTTCAAAGAATTATGCACCTTCGATGTCTATACGTATCGCCTCCTCAAGGGAATCTGGCTGGAGCTGTGGAGTTTGCTGCAACGTCTGTGTCTGGTCCAGGCCGAGGCTGTACGAGGGCGTCGCACCAAAATAGACTTCCGGCTGTCCTGATGAAGAAGTCCCCGCACCAGGATGGCCCCCCGTTTCAATACCCGGAGAATAAGTGCCGATGCTTGGAAATTGGTATTCATATTCGGGGGTACATCACCCTGAGTCTCGAACTGAGTAGGAGACTAAGTCGGTTGCTGCTGCGTTTGGGACGGTCCCGCGTCACCGCCACGCTGCCTCAGGGGCCGCGCGGCAAGATTCTCCTGATTTGCCTAGCGATTCCGACAAGTACCCTGCCTCCCAACCGCAGCCCTACCCGTAACATGCTCACTCGACTGTGTGGAAGGTTGTAGAACGACGGCTTCTAAAACATCGGCAGCCCGCGATCGGCATGTCACCGACTTCCCTGCCGCTGCGAAGGCATCCTTAATCGTTTTGGCTGCCCATGTGATGAGTGACTTGTACTGCGTATTAGTTCGAGTGGCAGGCTTCTCGAACTCTTCCAGCATCACCTTGTACGACTCCTCCTGTAACATAATATTAAAATTAGTATATTCAGAAAAAAAAAATATTAACAATGAAAAATAAACGAATAAAACTTACCAAAATGTCATCTGCTGTAACGGTGGGTTAATACCAATCGTCATACGGTGAACTGTAATGCGATTGTACCAATCCATGTACTCACGGGTTGGTGCGATAACATTACCGAGGGCGGGAGCAGCGGCCTCCAGTGCATGTCGGTGTAAGTCCCACAATTTAATGTATGAAATGTGCTCGGTCTGCCAATTCTTCGTCGATATCGCCTTCATCTTGTGGAGGTCACGACCCTCGACAATGCCCTCTGTCCCTGCTGGGATTGGTACCACCTGGTGGAAGCCAAATTGACGCATGACCCTGTCGGGCAGGTGGTACTTAACCATCTCGAAGTAGATGAGTGGCGTACGGGCTCGACACGTCCTAAAGAAGTCTACATCCCGAGCCACCCTCTCTGCATATACCGAATCAGGGTACGACCTCCACATGAGCTGTCAAAAAAGATAATTGTTAATGTAAAACAATTTAGTTAATAATAAAAAAATACAAGAACATCGAAATTAACTCACCACCTGTGTCTCCGTCATCAAATCAAGCTGTTCGCGAAACACCAACAGCTGCGATTTCGGGGAGTTGCGGAAACTCCGGGGGACATTCCACCTAGCCCCGTGAGGTCTACCAGTCGGCAGGGATCTCATCTGGAATGTTGCCTCGGTTAGCCGGACAGAGAAATAAAATACGCTCACACGCCCACAACTGGTCAAAACAAACAAAATCCATTATTAAATATTTAAATCACAAATTCACATTTAAATTTATATAAATTGGATAAACCTGAATCAGCAAGCAACACCCAGTAATGTCCTTGGAATCAGCAATGCACGAGATGCACATCTAGCGGTAGAAATGTGCGAGTACACTGCTGGCCCAAGAAGTCGTGTCAAGCTCTAGGGGAACATTGAGGGTTAGATAACACAAGTTCTTCCGGCCCCCGACTTATCTGGGAAAAGGAAACTACCCATCAAGATGAAGATCAAAGCCCTAATCCTCTGCTCTACCTCGCGGTCGGTCACATCATGTCCTATGGGCTCACTAATGTGGGCATAAACCTCTACCAGCTGCAAAGTGTTTCCCCTGATTGCAGCATCACTGGATCGAAATCCTAAAAGCTTGAACACGCGATGAACCCACTGACCCTTGGTGAAATTGTAATTGTCACCCCACAAGACTACCTAGCCCCTGGTAGGTAGTCCTAGAAGACATCCTCTAGTGTGATGGTCGCCTCACCGCAACGTAGGTGGAACGTATGGGTCTCCGGGCACCATTTCTCAACTAATGCAGTCACGAGAGCATGATATACATTCATATTACCTAATCTGCAGCATCCTCCAAAACCTATTAGGTATATTATGTTTATTACTCTAGGGTTGGTTTCTCTAGTATACGCTGTGTAAAAGTTACCCGAACTCGTAATAACCTTTAAAGGTTCGTTCAATGTCTCATCCCCGTGCCATATTTTTAAAGATCTATAGGACAGTTGTTTGTTTAGAACGGCGCGATCAAAAGGACCGGGTTGAAGATGAGCGGGTACGACCATCTATACAAAAAAAGAATATACATACAATTTATCAGAAAAAATACATGTTATGTCTCCAAATCTACTATTGCCCTAAATTCACAATTAATAAATTACCAAATTGAAAATTTCACATGTTTAATAATGCACTAAAATCACAAATGCTCTAAGTGTAAATTCACATAATCACAACTTCACAATTGTACATGCATAAATTCACAAATTATCAAATTCACAAAAACCCAAAATTCATAATTGCCCTAATTTCACAAATACCCAAAATTCACAATATCAACAAATTACTTTGATTTCGTAAACATAATTAGTATATTTATATTTAAATTCAACACATAATTTTATATTTCCCAAAAAAATTCAAATTCAAATTTGTTTTTTACCTCACAAAGAGAATGAGAAATGAAAGAGAAAGTAAGATGTTGGAGGAAGGTGATCCAAGCAGCGGCGGCGCAAGCAGCAGGGGGTGGGGGACTGTTTTTTTTTTTTTTTTTACCTTTGGGATTTTTTTTCGCGTGAAGGGAAGGGAAGAGGAAAGTTGGATTTTATCTTTGGGGCACCGTCCCAGATAAAAATATTGTCCCATTTTTTTTTGTCATGTTTTGCTAAATCAGTACCAATCTAATGTAAATCCCCTAACATTTGTGTTCGTATATATAGATATAGAGAGATAAAGATACTTTTAGAGAGAGAAAGTCTCTTATCTTCTTCTTCACTCTTCTTAACCTTCTTCTTGTCCTAACCTTTCCTCTGTTATAATTGTATAACAAAACAAATTTAAATTTTGAAACCCTCGATCTTTATTAGGGAAACACAGTTACTACTTTTGTTATTTTTTTCCCTCTGCGATGGAGCCACGTGTCGGAAACAAGTATCGGCTTGGTCGGAAAATTGGGAGCGGATCATTCGGAGAGATCTATCTAGGTTTAGTTCTCTGATTAATTTGTTCAATTGAATTATTTGTTCTTGAATTGAATGTAACTTTTTTGGTTTTAACTTTTGAATTTGGTGTAGGGACTAATGTACAGACCAATGAAGAAGTGGCAATTAAGCTTGTAAGTGTTTTTTAGTTTCATTTTGTGAATTACTTGTTGTATCAATTGAATATGTTTTTATTCTTTAGTTGATTCTTTAGTAGTTTAGATAATTTGGGACATGGTTGTGTATTGAAGTAGTTGAAGTTTGTGCATTTCTTGGAAAAGATTTCCATGAATGTGGTCAGGAGTAGACCGGATTAGTCATGGACTGTAAAACGAAGACAGATTAGTGAAGTTGGAGTATTAGAACTAGGTATCTTTTCTACCATTTGAGGAGAGGCTGGAACTTGAATTGTTGTTTAGTTGAATCCTTGTATTACTGAAGACATTGTTAAAGATATAGCCAAATATGAGGCCTGTGTGGGTTTCGAGAGCAGTTCTTTGGAGTTATGAGGCATGGATGGATAATGACAATAGAGGCCAACCTCTTCATATCCAGATGTATTTTTCCTAGTATTTCTATAATATGGATTAGAAAATAAAAATACAATTATTATCGGGCTTGAGCATTATCAAGAGTCAAGATGTTGAAAAGTTAGTAGTTCTTGTTGTAGCTCCCAGGAGCTTAGACTGGGAGGTGATGTTTGTTCAAAGCATAGGTAGTATAACTCACTATGTATGCTGTGTGAATATCCTTGAATAACTCATCTTACCTGGATTATAACTAATGTTGCAGAGATTTGGCCACGATCCCTTCCAGAACGCGAGAGTAGGCACGGATCTCTACCTCATTCAGTTATATTATTAGGGCTCTACCATCACTCACCCCCTCGGCTTTAAGTTTTGCGATAAATCTTAAGCTTCATTGACTAGTGGAGTCTTCATACTGGTCCGAGTGTTTCTCCAACTTTTTAACCTCCTTTAAAGGCTCGTAGTTGCTCGACTTGAGGGAAAATGTAGATTTTTTTCCCGAGATGTTATAGTGCTCAATGCGTCTGATAAAAATATTTGAAGCGAGAAGAATACAAGGGAAGAAATCGGAGCTAAGTAGATCACTAAAATAAATTCACTTTTATAAATCAAAATCTCGTCAATCATAATTCCTCTTTGCCTTTCTGGAATAAGGGACAATGATGTGTGACTGCAGAATGTAGTTTCATTAATTGAAACTGCTGTTGCATTTATTATATTGCTTCAATGGAATAATCTTCTTAAAAAGAGCCTGAGAGAGTTGATTAACCTTGTAACTTCAGTTATGATCCAAAATTCACAAAATTTAGTTAATATTATAGTTTGAAATAGTTTATTCGTTTACTATTAGTTGATTTTGAGAATCATATGAAAGAGCTGATGAATCATCCAATTCTCATAGCCTTCAGAGAATAATGCAATTACTGCAGCATCATTATTAGCTCTGCTACATCAATTGTTAAATGTAGTTAATACAATCAGATAAGTGAAAAGTAAAAGAAATAAAGAAAAGAATGTAAGGGCCAGAGGATTCATATTGTGTTCATTTCTATTGCTTGAAATTATAGGAACAGCATGAACATCAGCTCGTACTTTTATGTGCATATTTGATGATTCCTTAATCTTGCAAGTTGCAATTGCTTCGACAAACTCTGTGTTATAAGTTGTCCTTGCTTCTTCTTTTTTTCACAGAGGAGCGTATCTATTGTTATAACTTGTTATTTTCTTACGAGGTTTTAGGATTTTAACATTTTGTTTACCTCAGGAAAATGTCAAGACAAAACATCCTCAGTTGCTCTATGAGTCAAAGCTATATAGGATTCTGCAAGGAGGAAGTAATGAAATTACATTCCATTTCTCTTACTTATCTTGAATTTCTTTACTTCCTTCCGCATGCTTCCTTTTAGTGCGAATCTGAATTGCAATGATTTAACGGTGTAGCTGGGATTCCAAACGTGAGATGGTTTGGTGTTGAAGGAGATTACAATGTTCTGGTGATGGATTTGCTTGGACCCAGCCTTGAAGATTTGTTCAATTTTTGCAGTAGGAAGCTTTCTCTGAAGACTGTTCTCATGCTGGCTGATCAAATGGTTATTATTTGGTACCGTTCTAGTGTCTTTTGGAGTTCCTATATGTTATCGGTAAATCAATATTAATTTTCATTTCAGATCAATCGCATGGAATTTGTCCACTCTAAATCATTTCTTCATCGAGATATTAAGCCAGACAATTTCCTTATGGGCTTGGGACGCCGTGCAAACCAGGTCCTATTGTTTTCTTGTTCCTGTCTGTTAAATGGATATTTCCTCTTGGGTAGGGAGTGGGCAGTAAATGCTGATGAAATTAAATGGTCTGTGGTTCTTATTTCTTTCCTTTGAGCGTAATGCAGGTTTACATTATCGACTTTGGTCTGGCTAAGAAATACAGAGACACTTCTACCCACCAACACATTCCTTACAGGTGAAATTATATTTAGTTTTATTTTTTGGTTGATCTTAACTAATTCACGATTTCCTTTGTTGGTTAATCTTTTTTAGTTCTTAATTAGTTCATTCTCTGTTCAGTATAATATAATGATGAGCATGCCAATGTTGCCTTTTTTTTTTTCCTTCCATCCTTCCATTACAAGCCTCCTCTAGTTATTTGCTTTACTGCTTCATCTTTGTGCTCGTATAAGATTACGTGGCACTTGTTTTCACTTCCACCTCTCTTGGAGGTTTAGTTGATCTTTAGATGCTTCACTAGCTCCTAGTTAGAGATTTTGAGAGAAAATTTGAAAAAGCGGATCTATTGAATACTGCACAGGAGGTCAAGAACAAAATCAGTCGCAAAAGGGATAGTGATTGTTCCTGGTCCAAGCTTTCTTTTCCTACTTAAAAGGAATGGTGTTTTCTTAAACCCTTTTTCCCTGGATGTCATCAATCGTTAAACATGAAGAATAGCCATGAATATTTGAACAACTAGGAAAAAGACCTTTTATTGTAAGAGAAATCCCCTATTTGTAGCATTTATCTATTTACGAATTTCGATAAATAGCACTATTTTTTTATTAGGCTAAAAATAGTAGCATCAATTTACGGGCCACTATAAATGTTCAATTAGTGAATCCGGTCACTATTCAGGCCAAAATGAGCACACGTGACTGGCACATGCGATCTGAGTTAAGTGTTTAAACCTACCCAAGAAAAACCCGAATACAAAAACCCACCCGAACCTCCACCTCTCCGATCATCATAACCACCACCACTAGACCACCCTCTCCGGCCGGCTTCTGAAACAATTGTTATGATTTGTTGCAACCGATCAGATTTTCCGACGAAAATTAACGGCAGTGATTGTAACATGGCTTTATAGCCGCCGGTGGACCTCGCAATCTCAAATTCTGATTGGAAATCTATGTCAATTAACACTCTTTCTCCTTCATTTATTCACATCAATGTATTCATTCAAGAACATCAATATTCTGATTGATCAAAGAAACCCCAGAATAGTAATCAAACTAGGGATATTAAATTCTTGCTAAAATATGAAATTTTGACACAAACCCACAAAAATTCAGTCCAAATAACCGCAGATTATCAAACAAGAACAGAAAAATTCAGACCCAAATTCAACTAGGAGACCATATGCACATAAATGTACTCATATTCACTTACATGATAAAGAAGTATAGTACCAGCTGGGATGGAAGAAGTTTTCTCCCATTTAGATTTGCAGATTGAGGCATGATCTTGTAGATTGTGAAGTGTGTGTTTGGTGGAGGAGAGGGCGGTCTAGTGGTGGTGGTGATGATGATCGGAGAGGTGGGGGTTCGGGCTGTCTTTTAGGATTCGGGTAGGTTTTTGTATTCGAGTTTTTCTTGGGTAGGTTTAATTTTGGACAATTATACCCTTGACTGATATCACATGTGCAAGGCACGTGTCACCTTTTTGTGCCTGAATAGTGACCGGATTCATTAATTGGACATTTATAGTGGCCCGTAAATTGATGCTCTTATTAATAGCCTAATAAAAAGATACTGCTATTTATCGAAATACGTAAATATATATAGGCTACAAATAGGGGAATTTCTCTTTATTGTAATTCTGTTAAAGTTTATTGAGATAGGTTTCAAAATTCTCCTTAGGTTGGGTTGAGATTTTACCATTTAGGTCAAACTCTGCTCAATATGTACTTGCCTTGTGATCTGTTTTCTTCTGAGGCTAGTGCAGGTCATTGTGTCAACTGGTATGTGGAAAACTTTTCATCTTCCTTCCTGGATGCATTCTAAAATTGATGAGTAGGACTTCGTTGGCCCAGTGGAAACGGCCACTAAAACGCAGGGCATAACTCCGCGTTTCGAATCCTGCATTCCACCCCCCCACCCCGTAAAAAAAAAAAAAAAAAATTCTAAAATTGATGAGGCTCATCTGACCGATCCCTACCAAACATTTGAATGCTATACTTGTGGACATTCTTTACCCTTGCCTTCACTTTCTGTTTGTTAGGAGCGTATCAAATTGTAATTTTGAAGAATTTTCTTGTCACGTAACTTATTCTTGAAGAATAAACATGCCCCTAAAGATTTATGCTTGTCTGTTAGTGGGGAGTGGGGGTGTTTGGAGATTTGCAAGCATATTGACAGCTTTGTCCTTTTTGCAAAATTATCATGTCCTAGATTTCTCGTCTGAAAGATGACTCATCGTTGGTCTTCTTTTCCTTATCCTGTCCGAGCCTTTTGTGCACCCTTGGTCACCATTTCTCTTAGTTATGCTATATTCAAGTGTTTAGATGCTATACTTCTTACTCTTGTATGGAAATAGCTTTTGTGATATTGTTATTCATTTATTTCATGCTTCAAGATTCTATCTTCTTTGTTTTGAACAATGTAGTCCTTTTTTGTGTGCATCTGCTTGAGTGCATAGACAATTACAAGTTATATTCTGTTGATATGTACCTGAGAACTTTCTTTTCTTTAGTTAATTTGACAATATTTATTTTTGGTCATAAACACTGCAGGGACAACAAGAATTTGACTGGAACTGCTAGATATGCAAGCATGAACACCCACCTTGGTATCGGTAGGTATTCTTTTGTTTTGATTTCTATGTACTTTACTCATGCACTTGTTAGTTTAATGTTACTCAATTTACATTTGTCATTTTTGTCTTGTTGATTTAGAACAAAGCAGGAGGGATGATTTGGAATCTCTCGGATATGTCCTTATGTACTTCCTGAGGGGAAGGTGAATATGTCTTTCATAACTTTTTGCTCCTAATGCAGTCTCTTGAACTTCTGTTGACATTGATTATATATCTAGTCTTCCATGGCAAGGACTGAAAGCTGCAAACAAGAAGCAGAAGTATGAGAAAATTAGTGAAAGGAAGGTTTCAACATCCATTGAGGTAACTCATCTGTAATCTTGTGGTTGGATTTGGATATTAGAAAAAAGACATATATAGTTGATTCTTTGTTATGATTCATTGCTCTTCCAGGCTTTATGCAAGGGTTACCCAACTGAATTTGCATCCTATTTCCATTACTGTCGTTCACTTCGGTTTGAGGACAAACCTGATTATGCTTATTTGAAGCGGATATTTCGTGATCTTTTCATACGTGAAGGTTGGCCTGGATATGCTTACATCTGCAGAATTAACTACACAAGTATCATCTATTTCTTATGTTAGCTTAACAGAATCAGATACATGATATTGGCATTTCTATTGTAGGCTTCCAGTTTGATTATGTTTTTGACTGGACAATATTGAAGTATCAACAGTCACAGACTGCCACTCCTCCTTCTCGGACACATGTAAATGCTATACAAGTTTCTTAAGTTTCATCTTGTGGTCAGAGCGGTCTTCAAAATTTTCATTTTATTTTCATTTTTGTCTCAGGGACCTGGTGCTGGAACAAGCTCAGGAATACCTCCTGCAATTCCTAACACTGAAAGACATCAAGGTAGTTTTCCAGGACTGCTTTATAAATTGAATAATTGAGTCATAATGGTAATCTCCAAAATAGCGAGATGCTGATGAAAAGTTTCCGTGTGATTGCATCGTACCCTCTTTACTGTATTCTACTTGTTCCTCTTCTTTTCCCCTGCTTACTTACTATAAGGGGGGGCCAAATAATCTGAAATCATGTGCCATGAGGTTGGCTATTCATCATTTTGCCAGTGGCTTATTGAGGGACTCTTGGTTTTCTGTCATTGACTTCCTGAGCTCTTGTGCTATGAACTCTATCATAGGTGAAGAAGATGGAAGACAAGTTGGTTTTTCTTCAGCTGATGCTTCATGGAGAAGAAATTCTGGACAACTTATTAATTCAGGGAGTTTGTTGAAACAGAAGAGTCCAATTACAAATGATTCGTCAAGCAAAGATGCCATGGTAACTTGTCTAAATCATATCATTTTTATTAGACAATGTGCTGGAGAAGGGGGGGGAGTCTAATCCAATGGCTATATGTCCCTATGTTACTCGGACTCGGGTATGGGTGTCGGGTACGTGTATGTATTTAGGTGTCAGGTATTTAAACATCTAAAATAAAGGATACGGGGACACTTCCCCCAATTCAGACACAGGTACGGGGATACGGCAATAAATTCCAACCGTCTCCCATTATTCTCCCCCCCAATCGTCTTTCCCTCTCCCTAACACTAATTTCTTATCTTCCTTCTAATAAATTTGCAGCTAGTACAGATTCAAATCACCAGTCAATTTCATGTCTTGTTTGACTCCTATACCCTACCCCTCTCTATTCCATATTCCCTTCACTTATTGCTTGAATTTTGTTCAAGCCCTTCATCCACCCAAACTCCAATCTCCAATCAATGTACCTTCGATTTCCAGCGATGGCAACAATGGGTGTCGCAGCGATGGCGGCGATGAGCTTTCAAGAGTTGGTCAAAGTACCCATTCGCAGTTGACCATGTCAAAGTACCCATACCCATACCCATACCAACGTCGTACCCTGTCGACACCGGTACGGCACGACTAAACGGAGAGTCCGAGTAACATAGATATGTCCCATTTGAGGTAGTACAATTTATTGTCATGTCACTCAGGTATCACATCTTTAATGGGTTAGCTTGTGGTGTCCCCTCTTCATATTCTTGTTTTGTCTAGCTCCAGTATACTTTCAAGAGTTACTTCGTTATAAGGATTTCAGCCTCGTGCTGATCTTCTGCCTCTGTCTTACACTATTTGACATGATTGCTTTCCTTTTCAGTTGTCTGGGTCCACATTTTTAGGAAGATCAAGCAGATCATTTACACGAGGTGCAATCTCTGGCAGCCGCGACACTGATTCTGACCCTGCTTGTGCACGTACATCTGAAGTAAGTCCAGGGACAATACATAAAATCTCCAGTGGACAAAGGACATCCCCTCTTGGTGGATCTTCAGACCCTAAGCATTCTTCATCTGGCAAAAATAATCCCAGTTCAAGGAACTTTGAGACTACTCTAAAAGGTATCGAGAGCCTGCATTTTGATGACGAAGAGAAAGCTAATCACTGAATTCTTGTCCTTTTAGATTCTTGTAAATTATCAACCTGGGTTTGCTAGACATCAGGTAAAATTCTTTAGAATTATTGTGGTTTTCATTTTGGGGGATTTCTTCTTATCTGGGACGGGATCTATGGACCTGTGAAAGATACATGACAAAACAGAAGATGACAGTTTTTGAAACAGAACCGGAGAAAGATTTGTCCACATAAGGTGATTAGTGGATGTATTCTTGAATCCCCCCCCCCTCACACCCCCACCCCACCCCACCCCACCCCCCACCTTTAATATCTCTACTGTGTGCTGCAGAAGCAGCGAGAGTGGCTGGTTTTAACCCTCTCGGAATTGTAAATTAGACAATTCTTATGGTGTCTCGACCCAATGGAATCTTTGTGACTAAATGATTTGGGTTTTTCCCACATTCAAATTATTTCTTATTCCACCATTTCTTATTTTTTGCTTCAAGGTGTAAACGGTCAACATATCTGTAATATCCCTCTGCTCTTCAATGGTTTCTTCGTTTCTCTCGGCTTCTTTGTGGGCCGATACTACCACCTTTGTTTCCAGTTTCCACTATATTATGTTTCAGACTGAATGTTGCGAGATTGTTCCTGGAAAGTGCATTTTCTTTACTGGGTGGGGAAATCTGGGAATTGCTTGATTTGGGAACTTGATAGCAGGATTTGTTTCTTGCCCTTGTTTGAGCATTTTTAGCTGTTTATGGAAAGATTCCCGTGTTTCGAATTAATTCTTAATCATGTTGATATAGATGGCTTCTTTGAGAATTGATACTGCAAATGTTGTTGCTATTGTGGATAAAATACATGGTAGTACACGAATGTGCTTATAAGCATTAATTGGAATTGGATTCTCCAAAAGTTGTTGACTATGGAATGAAAATGATTTGATAATTATTTGGGGGCAAATAATCGTTCTGTACACGTGTATGTTCCGTGTTCAATCACTCACAATTCATCATGTGTATGTATAATTACAAAAAATGTCCGCATGGAAATATACCATTGATTTACCTAAGGTTAACAAATTGAAGAGAGAGACAATTGTATGATGATGTGGCTACTTTAGACCACGAGGTCCATATGGAATTGATCAATATCAGAATTTTTTTCTCTCTAGCAAACTACGCCGTGAAGTATGGGGCAAACGTGGGAGACTGATATTTTAATACTACAGATAAGATGATCCCTTCATTCCTCTCTCTCGTTCTTCTTTTTGTCATAAAAGATCTCTTTTCTCCCCCTTTCCTCCGATTTCACTTATTCCCAAGTCCAATGGAGGGTAAATGAACTTCTATGTTTTTTTTGAAGTCCGATTGGGCGGTTGTCCCATATAGGGGAGAAAGAACTGTCTCAGACGAGGAGAAGATAGCCCTAAAAGGGGAGATTAAAGTTTGCCTCACGCAGGCGGAGAATATCGAACCCACGACCGCGCCTGCCCCAATGGGATAGGACACTGTTGAATAATGAAATGTTAAATAATAATAAGAAAATTAGATCAGATGCTGCGGTTGGGGCTCGAGCACCGGCACAACTTAATACTCTCGCGGGTCGGTTTAAGGCGCGGGTTTTCGGGTCGAAGAAGTCTATAAATAGATTAGTTGGGGGACCAAAATAGACATCGAGATATTTGTTGAAAAACGGTTATTAGTTTTCCCTCTTTTCTCTTCTCACTGTCTTCTTCCCCAAATTCTGAGCTCCATAGCTAGGGTTTGCTTATTCTGTCTTCTAATTCCTTCTCAATTCTTCTGTATTCTTCTTCCTTTCTGTAAGTTTGGCTGATTTCATAAATAAAGAAGTGATTGTTTGGTGTAAACACAACATTTGGTATCAGAGCCATTTCTTTCCTTGGCAACAATGGTGGTGACCAGAAACCAGCAGTTTGATGCTTCGCAACCTTCATCACAGGCTATTCTTCCTTCGCCTGTGTCTGGAGAGCTTCGAATTCCTTTGAAGCAGCTATCGCAAAGGTTAGTTGAGGTGGGGAGTTCTAACTCTCGATTTAATTCTCAGTTTGATGATCTGAGAGCTGCAATTGACAATGTTAGTTTAGAAATGAATGACAAAATTAAAGGAACTTATATGAAAATCGAAAAAATACTTGATCAGTTGACTAAATTGAATTCTAATGATAAGGAAAAGACAGTTGAAGGTGAGCCTAGTAGATTAAATGTTAAGTCACCTATAACCAGGCCTTTGAGGACTGATTATGGTTATGGAAGGGAGAATTTTGGGAATCATGGTTCTGGAATGTTTTCAGAACCTAGATTTGACTGTGGAGGCAATGATATGGGTGGATTCAAGCTGCCTAAGTTTGAATTTCCCAAATTTGATGGTAGTAAGCCAAGAGAGTGGCTGATACAAGCAGAACAGTATTTCAAGCTACACAGGATCCATGATCCTTTTAAGCTTGATATTGCTCTGGTGTATTTCAGAGGTGAAGCATGTCTTTGGGGACACAACTATGTTGCTGAGCATGGGGCTCAGAACTGGCCTGGTTTTGTTCTGGCATTGTATTCCAGATTTGACACAAAGTCTATAACTGGAATAGCGGGAGAATTCACCAAGTTGAGACAAACTTCTGATGTTCCAACTTATATGAGAAAGTTTGAGGAGTTAAAGTCTATTTTTGTCACTATTGGAACAAGAGCCACTGCAGACTACTTTGTAGCTTTATTCCTAAGTGGTCTCAAGGAAGAAATCAAAGGAGTAGTCCATATGCACAGGCCAACCACTCTTCTAGAGGCTTTCAGGCTGGCAATGGAACTGGAATCATGCTTAAGTAGCTCCTCCAAATTCACTTCCAAGCCTTATAACACTAACTACTCTCAGAAGACCTCTTCTGTGACTACTACCACAGCTAAACCTGCAACATCTACAACCTCTTTCTCTACAGCCAAGCCTTTTTACAAGGATCCTATTAAATTTAAAAGGATCAGTAATGAGGAAATGCAAAGGAGAAGGGAAAACAACTTATGTTTTAAATGTGGTGAGAAATACTCACCCAACATAAGTGCTCTTTGCTGAGGTCAATATGCTTTACCTCTGTGATCAAGAGGAAAAGAAAGACTATGATTTTGAATTGCAGATTTTGCAATCACACAATGAGGATGAAGGAGTATTTGTGGGAGAAGTGGTGGCTGATCAGGCCTTTATTTCCCTGAATGCTCTTAAGGGAAGTACAGGATGAACTATCTTTAGGATTAATGGAAAAATGGCTAAGAAATTGCCTATTTCTATACTCATTGATCCAGGAAGCAGACACAGCTTCATAGATCTTAAGATAGTGAAGCAGCTAGGGTTGGAGGTGGAAAGTACAAGGCCTCTATTGCTAGTTTTAGGCAATGAAGAGGAGATGTGGTATGGAGAGAGCTGTAAAGGTGTGAAGTGGAAGATTGATGAAATGGAGTTCAACAAAGAATTACATGTGCTGACTCTTGGAGGAAGTGATATGATTTTAGGAGGTTATTGGCTAGGTGAGCACAACCCCATAGTACTGGATTACCATAATCAATCTGTTAAATTTAAAAAATGAGGAAAAGAGGTAGTAGTCAAAACCAGTGACAATGCTCAGGACTTGAGGCATATTTCTGGGAAAGGACTACTGAAATGTATGAAAGGAGCCTCAGGAGTTTAGATTGGTCAATTGTGTTCTTTGCAAATGAAGGAGGTAAGCATGGGTGAAGTACATGACACACTTAAAGGAATTTTGAAGGAGTATGATGATGTATTTGAGTTGCCTAAAGGATTGCCTACTAAAAGGAATCATGAACATCAAATACAATTAAAAGAAGGAGCTCAACCAATTAAGCTCAGATCCTATAGAGTGCCTCACTCTCAAAAAAATGAGAGTGAGAGGCAAGTAAAGGAAATGCTGAATGATGGAATCATTCAATCCAGCAACAGTCATTTCTCTTCACCCATCATTCTTGTCAAAAAGAAAGATAGAACATGGAGATTCTGTGTGGACTTTAGGCAGTTAAACAAATTGACCATTAAGGATAAATTTCCAATTCCTATGGTGGATGATCTCATAGATGAACTCCAAGGGGCTGAGTATTTTTCTAAAATAGACCTAAGAGCTAGATATTTTCAAATCAGGATGAAGGAAGATGATATTCCAAAAACAGCTTTTCGTACTCACTTTGGACTATTTGAGTTCAAAGTTATGCCTTTTGGTTTGACAAATGCCTCTGCCACCTTTCAGTCATTAATGAATAAGGTGTTTGGGCCTTTCCTAAGGAAGTTTGTCCTTGTTTTCTTTGATGATATACTTGTATATAGTCCAGACTTGGACTCACATAATGATCATCTAAGGAAGGTGCTGGAAATATTAAGAGGTAATCAACTCTTTGGGAAGATGAGCAAGTGCTCATTTGGGCAAAGGGAAATAGAATATCTTGGTCATCTCATTTCTGGGAGAGGAGTTCAAGCTGATCCCAAGAAGATACAAGATATGCTAAAATGGCCTAAACCCCAGAACATCAAACAGCTAAGGGGATTCTTAGGGTTGACTGGGCTATTATAGGAGATTCATTCAGCATTATGGTCAAATCAGCAAGTCTTTGACCAATTTGCTCAAGAAAAATGGTTTTCTATGGAACCAAGAGGCTGATGAAGCTTTTGATAAACTCAAAGAAGCATTAACCAGCCCTTCTGTTTTAGCCTTACCAGATTTCTCTAAGAAATTTGTCATTGAAGCAGATGCTTGTGACTCTGGTATGGGGTTGTCCTTATGCAAGAAGGTATGCCTATTGCCTATTTCAGTAAAGCTTTAGGGCCTCAGAGCATGTCTCTATCTACTTATGAAAATGAATTGATGGCTTTGTCAACCTCAATCCTTAAGTGGAAGCACTATTTGGATGGGCACAGTTTTGTGATCAAAATTGATCACCCGAGGCTGAAGTATTTGCTGGAACAAAATATTAGTTCAGCAGCCCAACAGAAATGGATTTCCAAACTTATGGTGTTTGATTTCCATATTCAGTATAAAAAAGGTTGCTGATGCACTGTCAAGGCAGTATGAATGCAATGCTTTGTCCATAATGGTGCTTGAGTGGATTGAAGATGTGAAGAGAAGTTATAAAGGTGATGAACATTCTCAAGAGGTTATGGCCCAAATCTTACTTGGAAAACAAGTTTCTGACTATACTTTTCTCAATGGAGTTTTGAGATACCAAGGTAGGATTTATGTGGGTCAGAATGGGGATTATATGAAGAATCTCATTGATGTTATTCACTCTTCTAATGTGTGGGGACATTCAGGAGTGGTTGCAAGTTATCAGAGGTTGAAGAAGGTGTTTTATTGGCCTCTGATGCAGCAGCAGATACAAGACAGGATTAAGGTTTGTGAAACCTGCCAAAGGTGCAAACATGAATCAGTTCCCTACCCAAGCTTGTTACAGCCTTTAGAGATATTAGAAAAACCATTTACCCATATCAGCATGGACTTCATTAAAGGCCTGCCTAAGTCAGGTGGTAAAAACTTGGTGTTGGTTGTGGTTGACAGGTTCTCCAAGTTTGCTCATTTTATAGGGATGACTTATCCTTATACAGCAAGAGGTGTAGCTGATTTGTTCTTAGACCAAGTGTACAAGATGCATGGTTTACCAGACTTCATTGTGAGTGATAGGGACAAAATCTTTACCAACTTATTCTGGAAAGAATTGTTCACATCTTTGGGGGTTAAACTCAAACTTAGCACAGCCTATCACCCTCAAACTGATGGTCAAACAGAGAGGGTGAATCAGTGTGTTGAGATGTATCTTAGGTGCTTTGTAGCACAAAGACCTAAATTGTGGCATAAGTTTGTTACTATGGCAGCCTGGTGGTACAATTCTTGCTACCATTCAGCCATTAAGATGTCACCATTTGAGGCTCTTTATGGTTTTAAACCTCAGGGGTATGGTGAGAATGTTGTGGTGGAAGAGATTAGACATGGTGAGGTGTCTAAGATGATGGAAGACAGGTTGAGGATCAATGCTTTGTTAAAAGAATACTTGACTCAAGCTATTAGTAGAATGAAGCAATATGAAGATGGTCACAGAACTGAGAGAGAATTCTCTGTGGGGGACATGGTATATGTGAAGTTAAAGCCTTCTAAGCAGCAATCATTGGTTCACAGGAGGAATCAAAAGCTTTCAGCTAAGTTCTTTGGGCCATTTCAGATTCTTAAGAAGTTTGGAGCAGTAGCTTATGAGCTGAAGTTGCCACCACACTCAAAACTTCATCCTATATTCCACATCAGTCAGCTCAAGTTGAAGATTGGAGATGATGTGGTGGTGCAGAAGGATCTTCCATCCATTAATGAAGATGGACAGATGTTGGTTGAACCAGTGGCTTTGCTGGATAGGAGGATGGTGAAGAAGAACAATAGAGCTGTGATTCAATGGTTGATTTCCTGGAGTAACTTGGCTGAGGAAGATGCCACATAGGAGGATGCCAATGAATTTATCAAGAGATGGCCTGATTTCTCTTGGGCATCTTGAGGACAAGATGATTGTTAAGGGGGAGGGAATGTTGAATAATGAAATGTTAAATAATAATAAGAAAATTAGATCAGAAGCTGCTGTTGGGGCTCGAGCATGGGCACAACTTAACACTCTCGCAGGTCGGTTTAAGGCGCGGGTTTCCGAGTCGAGGAAGTCTATAAATAGATCAGTTGGGGGGACCAAAATAGACATCGATATATTTGTTGAAAAACGGTTATTAATTTTCCCTCTTTTCTCTTCTCACTGTCTTCTTCCCCAAATTCTGAGCTCCATAACTAGGGTTTGCTTATTCTGTCTTCTAATTCCTTCTCAATTCTTCTATATTCTTCTTCCTTTCTGTAAGTTTGGCTGATTTCATAAATAAAGAAGTGATTGTTTGGTGTAAACACAACAGACACCTTTGATAAATGAACTTCTATGTTGATGAACAACATTTGGATGCAACAATAGTAATTTATGTGTCTGTCTGTTTGTTGATTCTAATAATTTGAATACACAATTTGTTCTGTTTGGATCTGTCTCTGGACCACTAATTTTTCCAAATTCTTTTTTATTTCTCCTAGGTGATGTGCATTAATTTAATAATTCCTTGTACACTAAAGAATCCCAATCAATCAAGACAAAGATCTATTAAACAAATTTATCATATGAATCCAGTTTTTCTTCCTTCATTGAAAAACAGCACAAAGAAAACATAAAGAATTTAGAACTTGAAAACATTCAAGGCTCAAAGTTCAAACTCAAATAAGCATTAATTCAACAAAAAAAAATTTATGCAAATAAATAATCTTTTTTCCACATGCACCCTTTTATAAACTCAAATTCAAGATCATCAGCAGGGGCAGAACTGGCATAAACTTCTAATAAGAACACAAAAAAGATATATAAAAAGAGAAGCTGAGAGCAAAATCATGACCTCCAACCATGTACAACTCTAGTATACCTCTCTTTAATCCACCTAAAGCTTTTCTTGAAAGAACCCTTAACTTTTCCTTCAACACCATAAACTTTATAGCTAGCTACCCTTTTTTTCCTTTGCAATTCAGGATCATTAAAACTCCAACTCTTTGAAATTGACCCATTTGTAGATTTCCCTTTCTTCAGTTTCATTTCTTTAGCATGAATCTCAATTTGACCATTGTTTGTAGATGATGCATATGAAGCACTATAACATCTATTAAGTTCTTGATGAATCCCAATTGGGGGGTTTGGACTTGTTTTGCTATAATCTCCATTGTTGTAGTTGTAGCTTTCCATCTCATATTTTCCATCAGGGCATGAAGAAACAGATCTGAAATCTTCCATTGTTTCTTTTGACACTGTTTTTCCTAAGCTTTTAGTACTAATTGTAGGAGTCTGGTACATTTGATAGCTGTAATATGCTATATATTGGTGCTGGATTCTAGTAATATATAGTACAAATTTGGGTTTTTCAATGTTTTGGGCATTTTATGTTATTTTGTGAAGAAGAAAAAATAAAAGATGATGAATTATATATGGGGGTGGCCTTTTCTGCGTCGGTGGGCAGTGGTGGTACGTACCAAGCGTTGAGAAAATGAGCAAATCTTCGACACAACGGTTCGGTTGTTCTAGTAGTCGGATTAAAAATATGACAACTAAGATCACATTTTTTATAACAGCAGTTAGAAAATCTTAATAGGTATCAATCTCAATCGTCAGATCTTTAATTCAGCGACGACAGGTGTTTCGCATTGTGGGAAAAAACTTGTTCCGTATCACATTTAGACTGTAATTCCGCTATCTTAGTTTTTGTGTTCCGTCTTCTTTTTCACTAGGAAAACGTTTTTTAAGTGTCAATTTCTCTTTTTTCATCTGTTTTTTTTAACATTGTGTAATTCTGTGCGACACTTGACAACTAACTACAAATAGAACAAATGATGGGACAAAAGATTCATATTAATTAATGTTAATTATCTTTTGTGAAGTTACAAAATCTTCGAAATTAATGTTAATCACATAATAATCCCTCAATATTTTCTAATCATAAATTGCGATCCTCCAGTCCCATATGAAATAAGTTAGAGAAGTTATTAAAACATACATGACCACTTTGAGATATCCACTTCAATAATTATGATAGTTATCAAGTAGTTGTCCAATGTTGTCAAACGTTAATTTAATCACAAAATTCTTTAGAGAAATATTAAAATACTTACAGTCAATTTGAGATATCACTTTAAATATTCATGATAGTTATTAAGTAGTTGGCTAATGTTACATTAATTTAATCACCAGAATATTTTTCTCCTTAACTTCGAAAACTTTATGTGGCACATTGCCTGATGGCAGGAAATAAGGGGGGAAAAAGGGATTGACATCTTAAGGGTACTTGTGAAATAGTATTTTTTTTTTTTTTTTTTTGGGGAAGGGAGGGGGGTGTCGAACCTGGGACCTCACAGTCCCAGGCAGAGTGTTCCTCCACTGGGGCTGCCAATCTCTTGACTTGTGAAATAGTATTTGTTTGATAGAAGATGAAGAATATGTATTTTCTAAATTTCAAGAATCTGTTTTTAATTTAAACAAATATGAAGGATGTAAAAGATATTAAACCTGAAAATTAATGAGCAATAACTACTTCCTACCTTCTAACATAAAAGGCCAACTAAACACGCCAAAAAGATGTAAATTATGCTCTTATCTCTGTTCTACTTTGTTATAGATAGTAATGATCTTTATGTTTTATAGAACAATAGTCTCTCCTTATTATTATCTTATGACAAAATAGTGCACGTGTTGAATGATAAAAGTATTATTTGATTTGGTTGAATGATTAATGTCATGATGAATATTACAGAAGTCCATTAACAATCCAATTCAGATTCCATCTAATTGTGCCTATGGGTAGGGGTGTGCGTTCGGTAATTCGGTTCGGTATCGGTACGAAATTTTAAAAAATCGAATACCAAACATAAATTTTGATAAACCGAACCAAATATACCGAAATACCGAACCAATTAATAAATTTCAATTCGAATCGGTTTGGTATTTCGGTTATACCAAATAGTGAACACCCCTACCTATAGTTCTGGCTCTTACACGAAAGAAGAAATAAAACTTGATGAACTCACATAGTCCAACTCCTACACTAAGGAAAACTTGATAAAAAAAAACTCTTACAATACAATGCTACAAATAAAGAGTCGAATCAAACTAATATTATTTCTTGGTTGACCAACTTGCCACTAGAGTTACCTCTATTTTATCTTCTTCTTTTTTTCTCTGAAATATTTTTCATTTTTGTGGATAAGTTGAACAAATGCAATAACCAGTAATAGCATACTATTATTCTAAAAAATAGGTATCTCCCCGAGGTTAGGGAATAGAGCTAACTGCAATTGATTCTATAGCCGCAGATCTCGCTAAGAAATTGTTTGACAAATTCGAATGAAGTCAATTTCGAATGATTCCCCATTAAAAAATTGTTTGACAAATTCGAATGAAGTCAATTTTTTCCTTGTTAAATATCATTTTTAATTAATACAATATTTCCACGCTTCCAAGATAATTGTATTTTTTTTTCCTTGGGATGTAGAGAATATATTTTATATAGTGACCTTTTTTTAGGGCATTGCATTAGACTGACCATGGTTTGGTAGAAAATGGCCAACCATGACAGTCTTTTTTTTTTATAACATTTCTGTTCAGGACGAAAGTCTGGAGGGAGGACGAAAGTGGACCACCTCCAGAAAATTTCCAACTTTTTGGCCATCTATTCATATTATGAAGGTTGAGGACTAGATAGAAATGTTATCCAAAAAAAAAAGACTGTCATGGATGACCCTTTCTGTCAAACTATAGCCAGTCTAATGCAATTCCCTTTTTTTTTTACTTCTTTTCTATATTAAATTATGAGAATGGTGTCAGTTTAAGCAGTCACCAATGTCCCTCTCTATACTTAATCCATTTGGATGTGAAAAAAAAATAATAATAATAATTGAAAGTTATGTCATGTTATGTGAACACTAGCCAGTTTATTTAAGATGCATCCTTCATTTTCCAAGATTACGTATTAATGTTGCTTACGCCTTACGCCTTACGCCTTACGCCATGCAAGTAAAATTGTGTGTACTTGCGAAACACATGACAACTCTTTAATCACTTTATTTTTTAAAGGTTGGAGGTAGATGAAAAGATGTTAAGTTATTCAAAAAATAGTTATTCATTTTTATTTAACAAATTATCAAATTTGGTCACACAACATTTTACGACTTGTAACTTAGGTCATTTTGCTTTTTTTTCCTACTTTTTTTATCCTTATCATTTTACGATTTGTAATTTATTTCCTTTTGTCAATTTTTCTGGTAGATAATAGCTAGTCAACTTTTGAAAAGAGGTATTTTTAGTAGTTCACTTAAACCAACCCTTCGCCTACATCTAACCCCTCCTAATTTCCCATTTTCTTCTTCCTTAACCCTTTCTTCTTCTTCACAAGAACCAGCAGCCTCCAAGATTCCCAAATGAAGTTTTGTTTATAAAGTTTTAATATTGAATTCCTTTACTGGGTTTTTTCTCTTTGAAGTAGTAGAATGAATTCTTGTCAAAGAAGCTTCCAAGACAGTTTAAGAAATGAGAAAATTTCTTTTATTTGGTGAAAAGAAGAGAGACCACCGGTACACTTCCATGATCGATTCATCCAATCTTCTCCACAGTTACGACAATGCATTTCATGGCTTTAGTGTCGTAATGTCCAAAGATGAGCTTGAAGATATCATGAAATCCCCAGGCTTTGTTTCAGCTTACCCTGATGGAAAACTTATAAAGCATACTACCGATAGCACGGATTTCCTCAACCTGAATTTTGTTTCTGGGCTGTGGCCGGCTACCCAATATGGCAAAGATGTGATTATCGATGTCATCGGCGGCGGTATATGGCATGAAAGTCCGAGCTTTAAAGATGATGGAATGACTAGACCAGTTCCCTCCAAGTGAAAATGAATTTGTCAGGAAGGTGAACAATGGAGAATTGTTAAATTTGGTATTTGGATTGAATTTGGTGAGATGAAAATAGAGGCTTTAGAGAGGGGGATTGGGTTTAGGAAGATGAAACTAGGGGGTGGGTTAGAGGTAGGGGATGAGTATATTTAAGTGAACTACCAAAAATGTCCCTGTTCAAAAGTTGACTATTGGCTACCAGAAAAATTAAAAGAAGGATCTAAGTTACAAATCGTAAAATGGTTTAAGGATGAAAAAAATAGAAAAAAGAGAAAAAAAAAAAACTTAAATTACAAGGTGTAAAATGTTGTCTGATTAAATTTGCTAATTTGCCTATTTACTTTAATGTGTCTGCAAGTTCGAAAAAAGTCTATCCGCACTAGATACTCATTGTTGTTACAATCGCTTCTTTTGTTGCGAGTATGTAATAATGCAAACAGAAACCTTAGTCAACATGTGCTAATACAAATTTAATTATCGAGTTAATCTATATTGTATATTGTGTCAATACGTTGATGAAAAAAAGCATAAAAAATACGGGAGCAACCTCGCATGTTACCTTTGCATTCATGTCTTAGTATCACATGGTTTACTACTTATCGAGGAAAAAATTGTTTATTTACTTTTTAATTCTATCTAACCAAATTGATCATTGATGGTTAGTTAATTAAAGAGCAAATAGTATTTCTAACACAAAAGAAGTTTTATGTATTATTTTTGTTATAAATAGTTTTTAGTGTTTTTTCTATCACAAAAATAGTTTTGTGTGCTTTTTGTGCCACAAATAGTTTTGTAGTGTTTTTTCTGTCACAAAAGTAGTTTTTGTGTTATTTTTGCCACAAATATTTTTTCGGTGCTATTTTTACCACAACTACTAGAAAATGTCGATCTCAACATGACCATTAACCTGACATTTGTATGTCGGTTTAATGGTCAGATCGGGTCGGGTTGGAGGGAATCAGTAAAAATTATATGGTTTGCCAATTTTATTTCTAAATTAGAATGCAGTGGAGAGGAAACTGTCGAATTAATGACCGGGTCGGATCGAACCTGAATTGAATATGTCGCATTATGACACTTATAACACACAAAATTTCTTTCGTATCATAAAAGGCACCGAAAAACTATTTGTAGTAGAATAACACACAATTTCTTTTATAACAGAAAAAACACCGAACAAATATTTATGACAAAAATAGCAAAAAAAAATACTTTTATGAAAAAAATAGCTATTTGTTTGCTGCGAAGGTGAAGATACCCACGGAGCGGTAGATTAAAAGGTTTTCACGCTCATTTCGAATTTCTTTTGTTTATGTTTATCGCCCTTCAAGGCACGAGAGATAAATCTTAGCGTGACAAAGAGGTCAGGTACCATCATACAAAGGAATTAAATTTTATTTAGAGAACATAACCTTGGGACAATATATTAGCCTTGTGAAGTTGCCCTTGTGCCTATTGTAATGATTGTTGACTTAGTATATTCTTCTGACTCACGCCTCCCAGTCTGGCCTCTCTTGCTACTACTTCTATGGGCATTTTCATTCACAGCGCTTCACTTATAGCTCTCTGGTTCTTAATTAAACGTATGATATGATGCTCAAAGCAAAGCTATGTACGACTTTGACCTACATTATATGACTATCGGTAAGTTTAGATTGGTCCAAACCCGCTTCGTCTAAGGGCCTAATCTTTAAGTTCAAATTTAATTCGTCCGCATCTGTGCGGTTTTCTGTCCTATTCTATCTTTTCCGTTCTATTCTGTATTGTGATGTACTGTTTCGTCCTGTATTTTAAGTTCTGTAGGACTTGAGTTGAGTCGTGTCGAGTATATTTTCAAATGGGTATTTTTGGGAAACGGGGATCTATTGTGTCTAACTGTATCTATATGTTTATATTTGTTATGTTATTATTGGTCCCTGTTGAGCACCGGAGCTCAACACATCCGCTTTTATCTTATTTTGCAGATGATTTAGGCGACGAGCAGTACTGCGATGATGATGGTAACTGGGAAGGGATTATGAAGAGTGATTCATAACGGCCTACTTAGATAGTTATTATTTCATTCGTTATTCATTTACACTTAGAGTTAGTTCATTTATTATTATATTATTGAACAATTTCCTTTGTAATAATTAAATTCCGCTTTTGAACTCTTATTTCGGATTGCTATAACATAATTAATTTATTTTAGTAATCTCTGTATCGTGGGTTTTGGTATCTCATCTACCAATGAGACACTGTCATGTCATCATTTCGGAGACGGAGTGTGATATATATATATGTGTGTGTGTGTGTGTGTGAAGTTATTTATTGATTACCAATTGGCAATTAACTTAATCCATTACAACTAATATATAGAAAATAAAAATTATATAATGATTTAAAATCATGATAACGAAAAATTACTTTTACATCTCATGATAGAAGAAAAACTACTAATATTAAGGGGAAAAAACAAAAAAAGTAGCAGTGATGTTCGCAATATCTCCCTCCCTATCCATAAACAGGGTGAAAATCCTCTGTCCCCATCCGTGTATGTCCCCGTGTCCCTAACCAATCAGAATTTACTATATAAATATTTGTTTCAATTATATATACACATGGTGAATTGTGATTGGTTGGGGACACGGGACCATGCACGAATGGGGACAGAGGATTTTCTGCCCCATAAACACTATCGAAAAGAGAAACGCAGTTTCAACATCTTCCGTAGAAATTAATAATGTATAAACATATGACCACATCAACTCTTTTATAGATTGTTTCGAGAAGGTGTAGAAAGTTAAGAGGGTCAGATCAATCTTTCAAGGAATACTGAATAGACATCCCGATCTAAAATAAATCTTACCTCTAAATCTTAAAATTTGTAAAATAAAAATCCACGTCAAACAAAATCTGGTCAACACACCTGCTTGACAAGTCACCGGTCATTTGACTGGATGACGTGGCAATCTCTTATTCGTCCATTTCATTTATTTAATCTTTTTTTAAAATAAAAAAAAAAACCTGAAAACCTGCAATAGCAGGTTACTTTATTCCACATGTCAATTTTTTATTCGCTTAAATCTAATCTTTAGGTGCCGAAATTTTACTCATTCGGCACCACAACACTTTCCAAAAAATATTATTATTAATTTATTGAGTATTGTTTTGTGGAGATTTTATTGTATTGTATATATGTATAAGCAGTGACGGATCTAGGATGTAGTGACAGTGAAGTCACCCATCTAGGAAAAAAATTAAGAAATAAACTAAAATTTTCCATAAAAAATTCTACGTTTCAAAAATGTTGGGAAGGGAGGGGGCGTGCACATTGGCAGATTTGGAAAGCGACCGCCCCACAATATTTTAAAAACATTACATTTTATATGAGAATTTTTTCAATAAACTATTTTATATTTCTAGTAAAAACCATTATTTATAATATTTGTATCAATAAACTAATTTTTATGACAGCTTTAACAAATTAACAAAATACGATGGTTTAGGCTACATACACATCTGGAATGAAGTGGAGGGACAAAAATACCTCTAACTCCGAACTTTCTAGCGTTTGGTATTGTTTGAATCTGGGGCTACCAAACTTTCTAACGGGTCACTAACTTATCAACTTAATAATATATACTTAATCATTATGCATGAGTATATAATTAAAACTAAACAAAAAAATTACATTACACTGTAGATCAGTCCCTGTGTATAAGCGTACAAAACCATTATAGAAAACAATTCTTACAACAGAAAAAGAAGACACTGAGCTAATTATTAAGTGGTGATCATTTATAGAATAGAAAAAGGACAAAACTCAAGCTAATCCATCATCAATTCAGCCATAAAGCTCTTTCAATACCTAATCCATCCACCAAACTCAATTATAGAAAAGGTCAGAGTGCTCCAAGGCATTCAAGCCAAAAGAAGAAGAGAAGCAATCCAATGCAAAGACGTAATGGAAACAGTTTGGTGTCTTTTAAATAAATAAAATTTTATTAGAAAATCCTATTCTTAAAACAGAGTCCAATGGTATAAGCAGATTGAATTGATCATAAACAGAAGCATAAATGTCAACGGATCTCCCAACCTTACCCAAAGAAGGCACAAAGGTAACGTTGCGACTATAATGCAGAACTCTAGAATTAGAAGCATAGATGTCAACGTATCTCCCAACCTTACCCAAAGAAGGCACAAAGGTAATGTTTTTTTTAAGGGTAAATTAACGATACATATTACTGAAAAACTAATTAAACATATAACAATATAAAACATAAATGCAGGAAAGTAAAACTTAAAACCGAAATAAACTTAATATCCGAAATAACTAAAATAAAACTTAATATCCGAATAGATTAAATTAACTATGAAACTCTTGATCTTGGATAAAACTTCCCCTCCTTGTCACTCAGCCATTGCTCATGAGCAAAGTTTGGAACTGATGAAAATTTGGCTGCCATTCCAAGGAAGTGAAGTCGCAAATTTGGGTAGGACATCAACCACTCGATTCCCCTCTCGATAGATGTGGGCCTTGCTGCATACTTGAAAATGAGTGATTAGTATCTGCAATCACAAAGGTAACGTTGCAACTATTAGTGTAGAACTCCACAAGTGTAGTATGTACTGAATATTTTGGGACATGTTGCATATCTTTAATTAGGAGTTACATCCATGTGTAACATGTGTTCTCTCTTGATGAACAAATGTCCTAAATCATGTAATTATTTGAATTTGAAAATAATTTAAAACTGAAATCAAAATTTCAAACACAATCAAAGCCTAAAACTTTCAAACTAACTTATTGGATACTATAAGCAACTTCTGAGAGTTTTTTTATTACCAATTTATTGTGTTTTTAGAATGACTGACACACAATTACTAAGTGTTTATCAGGCAACCTTTTCAACTGAGGATAAAGATAAAAAGGAGTTTATTCCTTTACAGAGTTCCAATTCTTACTTTCCCATTGATACATAAAAGATAGGAAAAATTTGATATGAATAAGGTGCATGTTACTTCGTGGTCCAGAATTAGCTATATCATCACAGAATTGTCTCACACTCATCATGTAGTGATGTGGCCAGTTCTATACCATAAGGTTCAATGAACCTGGTCCATATCAGAACTATACTGAAAGATATCCCCCAATTTCTATTTTGTGCTAGAGAATTGTATTGGGAGTGAATGTATATATTACCCATTTTTACTACTCGATAGTTCATTACCTACCAATAAATAACAATTCGTTGTCGACTTGCAGTTATATCCAATTTTCGTTTCCCTCTTCCTTCTCGCGACAAACAGTAAGGCTATCAGCTTGGATGGTGCCGTCTAAAGTCCTCTGCACCTGAACGTACATAAATGACTCCCAAACCGCGAGATAATATCCACTGATGCTCCATATCCAGCTACAGCGGCAACCTGGAAGCACCACAAGAGAAAACCATAGGTAAAGCAGTTAATCAAGCACCCTGCCAGACAGGAATATCAATCGATCCTCGTTTTCTAGATCTAGAGAAAGCAACAGAGACAGAAATGAATGATATGTCCAAGCAAACTCTTAATTGGCATCATAATGTAGGGTACCGTGCATGTTGTGGTACAAGATACCACGTGCATCTGAAATGCTACAGAGCTAGAGTATCTTTACTTTGCTGCAATATGAACAGAGCTTCTTGTTCGTCTCACATTGCATATCTCATAATTTCCCCTGACACGATATCTACTAATAGAGATAGTACTTACCCCTGAAGGATGTAGGGTAATGGAAAATGCCGACTGTGGAGCACATTGTATCTGTGAAATAATGTCCCCATTCATGTCAAATCGGTTCAGTAATTGATCCGCTCCAACTGCTAGAATCTGAAAATATGACAAAAACCTTTATCCTGATATAGAGAACTGAAATAAAAAATCCAAAGGAGGAAAATCCAAGAGTGTGAATGTGATGCATTAGCCTCTGACAAGGGAGCTAATTTCCATAGTACTTGTATTGCGAATTGAAAGCAGTAGCTTCTAACAAGAGAGAGAATTTTCTGACGACTTGGAAAACACTGAAAAGAGAGACTTGCTACTTAGATGTAAAGAAAAAGAAATCCCTGACCTGATTATTATCAAATACGATATCTTGCACGCAAGCATGTCTGACAACCCTCGACACACATTCGTGAGCAGCAAGACTCCAAAGAGATAGAGACTGACCACTTCCACAGGCCTAGAAACAACAGATAAACCATCTACCATATAAATCGTATGAACACAAAATACCAGGGCAAACTAGTCTATTAGACCAATCAATAATCAAATCAAAGGAAACAACAACTAAAGAATAAGCTCAAAAAAGCTAGAATGAACGTAATACTACATGTTCATTTGAACATGCATCAGAAACAATGTGCTGATTTCCAAGAAAATAAAATCTATTATGTATAATTACTCACCAGCCAGCTTTCACTTTCATCAAGAGCAATGCAACTAACATAAGAACGCCAACCCTTAAAATCCTTGTCCTTGCCCGGAACAATTACTTGAACACACTTCGCACTTCTGCAATCTACTCTTACAAACACAAGCAACAAAGCAAGGTGTAATCACATGAGAGAGAGAGAGAGAGAGAGATGAGAAATTATGTGAAAAAACTGAAAACGGAATGGTGAGCTTTAAGCACTATATTCTTCTACTATAAGAATCAAACTTACCCCATACTCGAGCTGTCCCATCCTCCGAACCAGTTATTATCTAAGAATACCCAAAAAACAACAACAAAACAAGTAAAAAGCTGTTAGCGGAAGGGAACTAAAACATTAATTAAGAAACTACAACATGTTAAATTGAAATCAAGCAATGAGAGGCTGATAAAAGTTGCTAGACCCATCTTTACTTTCCTTATTCCATGGGAAGAAACTATGAAGTCTTAGCGCCCTTAAAGACTCTTGACTCTACATTCCATTAGTAGGTGAGGAAGGTGGTTTGAAGTTCCATTGAGAAAGTCGAGTTTTATGAAAGACGACTAGCTCTACAACTTTTAGTATCATATCTTCCATAACAATATCTCTAGACTGATCAGCTGATATTATTACAGTAACCAATAGGAGAACGTATTGAAATCAGGGCAATACACAGACACAGCAGAAACTGAATGAATTAACATGTTACCTAAGCAGACGAGAGAATCTCAAAATGCATGGCCAAGGTTACAAGGGAAATGAGTGCTGTGGAAAGGGAGAAACTTAAACCTGATTGTGAGAGGATCGAGTAACAACACAATGCAGATAATTTGAGTGGCCCTTAAAAACCATTTTGATTTTACCACTCTCCTGAAACAGTAAACCGAGAATCAGGTAGGATTATGTCAATTGCATTTAGAAGAGACGAAAGCTTAGAGGAACAATATAGAAAGAGATCCATACAAGAGGTTTCCAACAATTAAACCAAAATAAAGTATCATCAAACATAAATTGCTCAGTAATTAGTCAGGTCTGGAAACTACATACCAAATCCCAACAGTAAGCACAAGAGTCACCTGCAGCAGCTAATACAGAACCACCCTATATCAAAGAAACAATCCATAAATCAATCTGTTGGCAAGATCAAATGGTATTGTCCAATGTCTCAGGGAAAAAAATCACTACCACATTACTGACATCGTGAACCTATGGACCTCAATATAAATGAACTTGTTATCAACTGAACAATTATTATGATAGAAAAATGATAAGGGATAACAATTTCTAGCCAGCCTTCTTAAAGATAGCTATGACAGGAACCGTAGGTCTGTCTACACGATCATGTTTATGTCTGCTTCTCTTCCACTTTTTTCCTAGAGATAAGAAGCGAAGGACGAGATAGAGAGAAAGAACGACCTCTTAAGAAACTGCATCAAGGAAGCAGTTTAGTAAAAATTAAAGAGAGGGGATAAAAACCTTGGTATCAGTGGCAATGTCAGTGTTTTCAGGGATTGGAGAAAGTGCACCCCAAGGGCCTCTGCAATAAATAAAAAACACAAACAAATACCAAAACCTAAAGAAAAATAAAAAATGCAGAAAAAGGTAAAGCATTGGGAACATAAAGATATTAAACATAATGTGCTGTCCATCAAGAGAATCCAATAGAGCGAACATACATAGTCAGAACATAGTAAATCATATAAAAGGGCAAGTTTATGCTTGTAATATCAACGCTATGAAGTCATTGAAACTTAATCAAGGATAGGCACATATGACGCAAATTCTAGGATGACCTACCAATGCTGGGGATTAACCAGATCAATTACTGGCTCCACACTGCTTCCTGAAAATTTATACCAGGTAACATGTCAAACACTGTAACCATCTAGCAAAAATGTCGAACACTATAAGCCCGAGTACCCTAGAAAAAGTAGAATCAAAGCTCAGATTGTGGTTCATGCTATGAAAAATGGTCCATTTAGTGATGTTCAAAACTTCAAGGAAACAACTTAAGAAGAGTTGGTGCACAACTGAACAACAGATAACATAAAATTGAGGACACTGAACTTTCAGACTGATTCCTAGGACGAGGAGAAAATATCGGTGCCCTAAGTGGCTAGATAAGTGGACCTTGTCCAAAAATCTGTTCCATCACTGTATGTGAGAGAAAGTGTCTTGTAAGAAGTCATTTTAAGAGCTCTTGTTTATTGGCTCCACAAGATCCAACTTAAAAAAAGAAAATGCACTTGTGAGCACAGAAGCGTTCTCTGACGTTGTAAGCCACAAATAACTGTGCCGTATTTTACACCAGAATTACAACTTTTAAAGTGCTACTTACTACTTAGCACTAGGAAGTTCTACGGGCACTTCATCAGGGGGAAAAAAGCTTCCACTTTGTGAGAAGTTAAAATTGAGAGCAGAACTGCTGCCAATAGTAAAGTAAACTTAAAAGAAAATGGCTAAAATGTGTTTCCATGCTGTGGTGCATAAGAAATTTCAATTAACACAATATTACCCGGAATAGACACCTCAGGTTCTGAAAGTTCTTTCCATTTCCACCCTCGAATCCGACCATCATCTCCACAACTACACAAGAAAAGGTAAATAAAATCTTCCCAAGAGATGGCAAAACATTGCAATCTAGTAATGTAAAAGTCAAATATCCATTAACCTACCAGAATCACACAATACATTCTCATATTACAACAAGAGCTAATCAACCAAGACAGCGAATAGAGTCTTAAGCATGCAAAACTCAACTAAGCTAAAAAGCTCTCCCCAAAAAATCATTTTAACAACCTCAAAGAAGTTTACCACATAGATAAGCAATAAACTAATTATCAATCTCAATTTCCACCAAATGCTAGTCTAAACGCCTCTAGCCTCCATGATTTATATAGTAATAGCCATAGTTGGTCAGAATGTCACTGGAGGATTCCATATGAATGTCCCATAAATAAAACAAATACAAGATTAAAAAATAAGAAGTGAGATCCCAATACATAGCATAGAAGAGTACCCCAGCCCCAAAACAAATCCATATTCCTAGCCAACCATGCCAACATAATTTAATTTTTTTTCATTCATTTTAAAAGGAAAATTTCAATACTTGAAGTGTTTATGCATCGTAGATACAGGTGCTAAATTATGTGAGTTACCTCAACAAGAAGGAATCTTCGCCACGGCCATAAAATTTAACATCATAAGCAGGTCCATCATGCCCTTTCATCAAAACATTCAGCTCCGCAGTTGATAAACTACACATAAAAATGACATCTTTCATCATTTTTGTTTTTTATAAATGCTGTACTTTTTCTCTTGTCAATATCGGAATTTTCAGATATTATATGTCAATAAAAAAATAGGAAAATGATTTACTCCTAGAATTTTGGGGATAGAAACCCTAAATCCCCAAATTGAGAGTGTAAAATGACTATCATACCCTTTCAGTAATTTGAAAGATTTAAAATATTTTACATTTATTTTTAAATACCCTATTCTACCAACCTATTATGCTATATCATCTCTCTCCTTCTTCCTTCTTTATTCTCATAAACAAGGTTCCAAAGGTTTTCCATGTTGTCTTCCAGAAGAAGACGATCCTTTAACGCCGGTTAAACGCCGGCGGCAAACTCCGGTTAACCGGCGGAAAATTGGGAAAAATTTCCGTATAATCGCCGGCAGGAATCCGGTTAAACGGCGACAGAGTCTTAAGTATTCATGTTAATAGCAGTTTGTACTCCGGTAAATAGGCGGCACAACTCCGGTTATATATTGTTGAAGGCGATGAACAGTAGCAAATAGAATTAAATAAATAAATAAGCCGTAGGAGTAAATAAACAACTAAATAAGTAAAGGTCAGTAAATATTAAGGACAAACACGTACAACTAGCATGTCTAAGATTAATGGCTTCTTGGTTTGGATTTTGAATGCATGGATATGAAGGTCAAGATTTCGATTCTCTCTTCCCACAAAATTTTAATTTCTATTTCATTTAACCTAACCTTGTTTTGAGCAATGAATGTATTGATTTGACCGAGTAGTCTGGTCGTTGTTGGTACTGAAGTAATTTTATTTTTTTCCGCTGAATGGTATTGAGGTCATTGGTCCTTGATACATATCAACTTGGTTGTAACGTAAATTAGTGTAAAAAATACATGTTCAAAATGCTTAGCTTTAGAATCCACGATTTGAACACAGAAATGGAACATGTTTTAGGCTACTAAACACATGTTCTGGACTTATGAACACATGTAGTGGTCTAAAGAACCCATGTGTTTATGAACAAGACGAATATTTTTGTTGACCGAACACATGTTTTTCAATACGGAACACATGTTGTGTTATACTAAACACAGGGTTTTGGCAAATGAACACATGTTCTGGTCTAAGGCACACATGTTTTTGTCGAAATAACACATGTTCAGGTTTAATGAACACACATATTTAGGCAAAAGGAACATAAGTTTACATAATTACAATACCAAAATTGAAATAAGCTTCACAAAATGTATAATGTAAGAATAAGAAAATGAACAAACTGTAAAGGGTAAAAATACCAACCGAACAATAAAATTACAAACATCTTCATTCAATATCTGTTTTTAGAATGGTTCCGTTGTGCTTGCTCCATAATATCAACTGCAATTTTGTTGATAGGGTGTCCCAAAATGCGAACCACCAGCTTCTTCCTCAAAGCAATTAAATGTGACGAAGTCGTCCACACAGAAAAATATTTTTGAGGAATATGGCCAACCCAATGCTCCATCACGTTGCAAACACACAACCCACATGAGTTTTTTTCGTCGGAAGATTGGATGGGAACCTGGCCGTTTTGTATTTTAAAACCTCTGAAGTTGTAGTTCGGTTTTAATTTATTCCTCAGCCATGCACCCATATGAGCTAACACAACTTGGCCTAGAGGAATGTACTTTACCTTGTTAGCCTCCTCATCGACAACCAAGCTATTAAGAATATACAATTGTTTAGTTTTGAGATCTACCACGTATAGCCAGAAGTGTCCGCCGTAACAGATGGGAAGAAAGAACTGAATACAAAACAAAATAGTCACATTTCATAACAAGTGTTGTCAGGGAAACGAACAAGTGTTCTACGGAAGTAAAAAAAATGTTCTATAAAAAAACAAGTTTTGCTTATGAAGAACATGTGTTCATTGGATGAGAACACGTGTTCATTGAATGAGAACATGTGTTCAGTTGAAGAGGACCTATGTCCTTGGAAAATAATATATGTTAATTTTTAAAGGTCCAGAATATAAAATCAAAGTTCTTACCCTTTCAACACCTGACGGATCCCAGGTGCCATTTTTCCTTGGCAAATAATCAAGACCTGCAATAACTTGTTGTTCCACAAAGTCGGCCATTAGGGATACTTTTGGCAATGCCTGACCTTGCAGTTTTCCTTCCCAAATGCCAGCCGCAGAACTCTTCAAAAGACAATCAGAAAATACAATAATACATGTCATTAATTTAGTTGAGAGGCATAGATCAAGGGCAAGCACTCACACATACCGTAATCAAAGTAGTAAAACAAAATTTCTTCATCTTGCCATTTATAGCCTGAATTTCTTCAACATTAAGGATATGGGCAAATGCATTAATCACATCATCGACAAATTCTACCCCAGGCATACAAGTCCTCATATCCTTCCTCCTCAACAATCCGCACTCAAAAGCAAACATAACAAGATTTCTGAAATGTAAACCATGTGTTAACATGTGTTTTGTAATGAAGAACGTGCGTTCACTATACATGAACAAATGTTACTGCAAGAGACCACGTGTTCACTACACTTGAAGAAATGTTCACTGCACGAGAACTTAACTGCCCAAGAAGGTCCGATAAGATAAAAAGTTAAAGGAACTTACGGATCTTCGTCGCTCCATGTATAATCAACCAACACAATCTCATTCTCCGTCAGGTTAACATCATCTTTGTTTTGAGTAATGAATGGAGATTTGAGCATTGTCTGTTAGGGCATCAGCGGCTGTTGGCCTTCACTAATGCGCATTGTCGAGGCCCGACCTTACCGCGGGACCCGATTCAGTTTGGACATCACGGGATTAATGGAAGCAGGAAATGCCGGTGTCTCTGCATTTAACTCACTGCTTCTCACAACCTCTGCAGGAGCCTCCTCTACTTCAACAATGTCACTCCTCGCAACCTGTGCAGGAGTCTCCTCTATCACTTCCTCAAATTCAACAGTGTTTGCCTGATTTGGTGGCTGGGTTTCTAAATCTGGCATAACGAGGTCCCCTTGTCTCATATCAGCATCTTCTTCTCCAGACTAATTCATGAGAATAAAGTTTTAATTATTCAAAGAAATGGGTTATGAAAAACAGAACATGTGTTCGGAATTCAAAAACATGTGTTCTGAAAGTAATAAAATATGTTCTGGAGGGAAAACAAATGTACTTAAATTGAAAATACATTTAATTATTACAAACAATGAATGTATGACCTTACATCCTTGTAAAAGTGGAGTACCTCACGAACAACTGCGTCTGCTCGTTTCAGAACCATAAATTGGGCTAAGTCGGTTTCTTCATCAGTGAACTCCACATCCTTATCTTTGTCAGCCGCATTACCAATCTCATCACCCTCACTCTCAGCCTCAGCCTCACTCATCTGATACCTCTTCCTCTTCTGCTGTTGTCTTCCCCTCCTTGCATTCTGAGGCCACTGACCGAGCGGCGCGCTGTCGTCTGATTGTTCCAACTGGTCCTCAATAACAAAAGCCCTCAAATTGTTAATTTGTTGGTTTATTTCAACCAGCAAACTCCGCCTTTTCGCAATTTCTTGGTTAAGCCTTCTTCTTTGAGCCAGTAGTTCCTGTAACTTTTGTGTTTTTCGCCGTTGTTCAGTGCTGGCGATAAGGAGAGCTTCCCGAGAATTGCTTTGAAATTCCAAAGTCCGGGAAAAGCAAACTAATCATACTAGTCATATTTTCCCAGGTCCCCAAAACTGTACAACTATGGGCCTCAATCATGCATTGGTTCTGTCGGAAATCCATAGAATGTACACGAGAGGGAGCGAATTGATGTGTTAATTTAAATTTAGCCCCACATTAACATTTTACCAAATAAACCAAACAGATTATTAGAGACTACTCATTCACAAATTTACAAGAACATATGTTCAACAAAAGAACACGCGTTCTAATTATAAGAACACATGTTCTCCTTCGAAGAACACATGTTCTCCGTATAAGAACACATGTTCTCCTTCGAAGAACACATGTCCAGTCCCCAATATCGTATGTTAATGGAACAAGAAGATTGGTTAACAGAATAAATAGCAACAATACCATTAGGAAGTGCATGTCTGCAGGAATTCTGTAAGTTTTCTGCGTTCCGGCAACCACTTTTGGATTGTAAAATTCAAGCGCCGCATGAACACATTCACAAATAAAGACCGCCCAGTTGTAGTTTTTGCAATCTTTAAAAAGCATTGCATAACGCACACTTACCATGCCACTGTTGTTGGCAACAAACAGGCGGCTGATTACGTACAGCCCGTATAAGGTGACCCATCTCTCATTTGTCGTATGTAGTTCAGATTTAAGTAAAGCATATACTGTATGATCAGCTACATATCCTTTGTTTGAACACGGAAGATCCAAAATTTTCTCAGCATACTTCTTCACCTTTTCTATAGGGATTAATTTTTCAAGCTCTTTATGAGAGGGAACAGGTTGAAGCCCCATGAGCACACGCATATACCACTGTGGGCGTCTTACGCGGTAATGGTAAAGGCATTATTGTTTCCAAGCCTGATTAATCTGGCAGTGGCATCATAGTGCTTAATGGCATGTTTCAGCCATTCTTCGTGAAATCCCGAGAGTTTCAACTGTGTCAAGCCTAAAAATCCGGCCTTCTTCAAAAGATCCAATTTTCCTTGATTTCGTTGTCGATTTTCCAACAAAATTACATTTAAAGCTATGATATTCTCTGTCGAACAGAGAAATTCCCATTTATGTTTCTGTGTGGTGTCTGCAGAGGTAGTAGGTACTGTTGGCATCGCTTTCTTAGATTTGTTGAGAAGAAGTAGAAACAATATGAAGAAAAAGTTTTGTTGTGAGAAGGATTTGTGTTCTTGGTGAAACAATACCAGTTTTTCGCAATAAAATAAAAAATGGTGGAGGAACAGGGACGATGACAGAAGGAAGGAGGAGGTAGAAAGGCGACGTTTTGGGTTATTTCACCCGTTTAGGGTATCGCCTCGTGTCCCGGATCATATGCGGAACAGCTATTTGTCCGCGCGTGTGGAATAATATCAACCGTCGGATTACATTTTTAACGGTACCGACCCGGAGAGAGAAATCTCATATTTTTAATTTATACGCACCAAAGCAAGTCTCCGATTTCCAGATCTGGACCATTGAAAATCTCATCCGCCGGCTAATAATGTTCCGCACGTGAGGCAAAATAGATGTTCCGCATACGAACCGAAATGCCCTCCTCGGTAACCCAAAGTAGTTGACGATTGCGTGTTCAACTGTTTTTTTTTTTACTTTGTTTGCACCATTTTACCCCTCTTTCATTAATTGTACATTCATCATTATCCTCACTTTCCAACATCAGCACTTAAGGGCCTTTTTTTTTTGGGTTAATAAACATGAAATTTTTGTATAATTAAGGACCTAAAATAAATATTAATTATTTTTAAACATTGCCAATTCAGAATAAATGTGCAAATGTTTATTGTTAGCGATTGATGAGAGTAGGCAATAATAAGCTGCTGAATTATTACAACTAGTAAAAAAACCATGGAGATCACCCCCATGAAGGCTCCCGGCTCCTATGCGGAACAGCTTTGGTGCGGACTGTGCGGGACACCATCCCAGCCGTCAGATGAGATTTTTTAACGGCTCAGATCTGGAGAGAGAAAAGTTATTTTTTGATTGAACTTTAAGTCTACCGCAACTTTTCTCTCCCCGGATCTGGACCGTTCAAAATCTCATCCGACGGTTGGGATTGTTTCGCACGTGCGGGAAAAAAGCTGTTCCGCAAAGGAGCCGGACTGCCCATGAAGTCCCATAACCTTAAAATGCACTACATCTACTGATGTGACTGAACACTATTAGGTTTTATTAGTTTTCAGGCGCTCGGATCAGGGTGCGGAACACACAAATGTCTGCTCACATGCTTTCACACATCCACTTTAGTTGGGCTGAGATTTTTTGACAGTCTTGATCCTGAGACACATGAATTTTTTCATTTAATACACAATTTCATCCTAAGCAGAAAAGTGAATGGACGGCCCTGCAAGAAAATTGTAACCCAGCGTACCAAGGCGCATTGTTCCGAGACCCACCCAACTCCCTTCATTAAATGGTAATCATTAATGTCCAATTGCATTTTCCTTTCTTTTTATAACCTCATCACCTTTCATCTCCCTTCATACCCTTTCGTGATCTTTCATATCCTTTCTTGATTTCGAACGAGGTTAGGTTTAATCCCATTTAGGCAAATCACTGAATAGGATTTTCATCTTGTGCGGAATTACTCATATCAACTCGGTTTAAAGTACAATGGTTTCCCTATTATCACTGCCTCAAGAAATTTTTACCAAAATCGTTGCTAAGGTTGCGGAGTCATCATTCGTTGCACTACTGAATAGTAAATCGATGTAAGCAATGTATTATTTTTTTTTCGTCCTTATAAAGATTACGAAATGATTATTCATGCGATCCTCTTTCTTTGTAGTTGTAAAAGGTTCAACAACATACCCGATGAAGATGAAAAATTCATCTATCAACGTGTTTCTTTAAATGGATTTGGGCGGTGGAGATACGGGGGTGGACACGATGCCTTCTATAGGAAGTGCGTCGAAAGTAAAAACCCTAAGGCACTTTACTTGGAAGGAGTGGTAAGTAAACATGAAAAAATAACCCTACTTCTTAAAATTAACCTTTTCTGCAGTGTGATTTCTTTTATTTTCGAACAAAATTATTTTATCATACTTACGATGTTCATACTTTTATATTTTGTAATATGATGGTCATAAAATAGCATTGCAATGGTTGTTTAGGATCTGTTTTTTGAGGGTTTTTTTGAAGACGCAATTATGCGCCTCGGTGAATCCGAACAAGGGGGGATGTTTGGCGGCACTAATATGCAAAATCTATGTTTTTAATCTTTAACGGGGCATGTACAAAGAAGATGGAATACGTGTGTTGGGGAACATGAAAAAATGCAAAGGTTTGAGGAGAAATTTGCGAGAATGGCGTAAGAAATTGACAAGGACCACAGTAACATTTTGGTCTACTGCTAAATATGTTAGTGGTGATCCTCCGACTTGTTGCACATTAGGTCACCCCGCAATCAATCTGGGATGGGAGGAATTTGAGAGTGACGAAGCTGATATTATTTGTGAAGCCTGTTCTTGTGATTTAGAAGTAAAGCATGTGTATAGTTTCCTGGTAAGGTCTATTTAGTTAGGGGATATGTTCATTAACAATGCATTGTATTTCGATGGATTATTTTGGTATGCGATGAATTTTCTCGTTTTGCTATAAAGGGTTGTAATCAAGCGGAAGCGGGAATTTGATGTTGGGGGGGAGTGAAAGCGGTAAATAAAAGTCAAAATTCGTGAGGGCGATACACATAAAAGCTATGATATTCTTGGGGAAGCGAAATTTATAAAATTTTCCAAATTTTTCCAAAATACACATAAAATTTCGATAAATAGTAGTATTTTTAAAAATCTCGGGGGGGCCCGAAATTTATCGAACATACACATAAAATATCGATAAATAGTAATTTTAAAAATCTCACTTTTGCCTGTAATCGTCCACTGGTTGTAATCCTGTGTAACAAAATTTTGTATCTATATAGTAGACATTCAATTAACATTATCCGAAACTAGGGGAAATGTATTTAATTTTCTGGATTTTTTTGTAAACTATTAGTATTTCTAATTTATGAAACAAATAGTGCGTCAAAATAGGAAGTAATTTTGTAGTGAATTATTGTGTATACAAATTTACCCAAGTCATTGGTATAAGTTAACTTATATATTATATAATTCTACTCCACTTACATAATTAATGTTTAAATGGCTAGTGTAATCATAATTTTTAGAATTCTGGTAATTTTGGAAAAGTTCTGTCAAATGTCCATTTTCCCATTCGCTAACTTTTTCATAAATTTAATAACGATTAAAAAGATCAAGTGAAAAGAAAATGACAAAATGATGTGGACATATTAATACCAAAATTACGAAAAAAACAAAGAAGCAAATGAAGATTGATATTAAGACAACAAAAAAGGAGAAATATTTGAACTAATAAACCCCATGCAGCTATCCCCATGCACTTCCCCCATGCAGCTCTCCCCATCCAGAATGCTCCCAATCACCACACCCACTACCTCACCATGCATCCTCAGATCCCGTTTTATAGCCAGAAGAAGAGTGAGACGGTACCTCATAAATCCTATCACTGTCATCTGAATCGCAGATTATAGGGTTCAGTGGTGACCCGAGTGGCGAAGACGCGGGGGTGATACGATGGTTTGAAATTTCCCCCCAAACAGGAGGTCGAAGGACCGATGGAGAATGAGATCGCTCAAAGAAAAAACGAGGGTTGTGCCTTTGGGTAGGTGGCGTGCTGACTGATAAAGGAGAATTTGGTGAACCGGTAAGGACCAATGCCGGTCCATTTACTTCAAAACTACGGTGAGCAGTAGTTGTTGAAGCCAGGACCGGCTGGGCCGGAACACGACCAAATAGATTGCGAGACACGGGATATCCTCGCCTACGGTCCCTACCGCCGTTTAGGAATCGGGCAGGTCGACATCTCCCAGAGGGGAACGTTGGGGATCTCTTTTTTAATGGTCTAGATGTTGAAGGACATTTCGGGATCGGTTTGGAGGTGACAAGGACCGTCGGTTTGTGATCATTCTAAACATGCGTCTAGTGATCAAAGATGCTCATCCGAGGCAATAATTTTGCGGACGTCATTTGTTCCAATTTCCTCCGTCAACAACTCTAAAAACCTTCGAATTTCAAAGCTTTCAAATAAATAATCAACATCAACGAACTCAAGTTGACTTGTTTTGGTAGGTTCGAGTTTTCCATTGGCTCTTTTCCTTTTTTCGATTTTCCATTACAAACAAATCTTAAATACAAAGTTTGGGATTACTAATTTAACACTGTTTTTTTTTACTAGCCAAACTTTTTGTTATCTTGTGATTTGGAAGTTGCTTTTATCCCCTTTTTATAGGTAAACAATGTAACATGTCCTAAACCTGAAACTTAATGTGTTAAATTGGTACACAAAATATCTTGTCAGATTAATGGATTTGATTGACAGGGGAGATAAAATTAATGGCGGTAGAGATGGAAGGTGAAATAGTTTTAGCCATGAATGCTCAGGAGGGGGTGTGTCCATGATGATCTTAGGAGGTGAAAAGGCGCGAATGGCTAAAAAGTCTTCAACTAAATTTATGGCTACACTACCCAAAGCAAAGTTGAGGTGACTAAATCGGCTAAGAGCAAAATATTAACGTCGGAAGTGACAATTTAAGGGCAGTTGGATCATACAGGTCCAGTGGTAATTACTGTGTTGTGCGGTATACATTAAGGGCAATTGGATCAACAATTTAATAGCAATTTCTCCTTTTGGGTCAGATCATTTTGTTACACGTAACCGAGTATTTTGCCAAAACAAAATCCCCACAGACAAATTTTACAAGAAAACTTGTTTTTTTTCTATGAACATGTGTTCTCTTAAATAGAACACATGTTCTGAGACCTAGAACACATGTTCTCTTTACAAGAACACATGTTCTCTATGAAAGAACACATGTTCTCCTTGAAAAAACACATGTTCTCAATGAAATAACACATGTTCTACGTAAAATAACAATTTCACAAACGGGAATCTGTTCTCAAAATTTTTTTAAATTAATAATTGGACTCAATAGGTATAACTAAAACTAATATTGGGTTCAACTGTAATACGTTTCAACTCTATTCTAGAGAATTTTCTAAGACATAATATATAAGATTTACATAACATAAAAGATAACAAGGACCTAGGCTTGCAATTTAGTGACAACAAAGGTCCTAGGGTGCACAAATTTATAACTGTGGCTAGTTAACATGTCATCAATCCGGAATAACTATCCTATCCACCCCCATATACCAATAAAAGATCATTAATGTCTTTTGGGAGCTCGAGGAAAATACCAAATCTGTGAGAATAAATGAGAGATCAAAACGACTAAATGGGGGCGATTTAGCATTAAATATTTCTGAGGCATAAATAATGGGAATTTTGTTTTCTTTCCTTGATTAATCGCCCTTTCGATCGTCAAAAAATTGCTTAATACGTTGACAAATGTTTATCAATAAGAACCACTAAAAAGCTGGAAATAAAAGTTTTTGTGATTATTATTTTATCCAAACCCGAATGACATTCTTGATCAAAATTGCACATTAGTTCAGTAAACTTAAATGTGGAGAGTGTTACAACATATTTAATTCGAGTTAAGTAGATAAAATACGAGAATTAGGTGATTTTTTAAATTACTGAGAACTTTAACCTCTGACATTAACTGGGTTGGTCTCCAACCCACGCTGCTTCTGACCAGTAGTTGTAGTGGGACAAAATGTATTGCGGGTGGTAAGTAGGCATTTACACGATTCATTTTGACACCACATGACCTCATTCGAAATATAATAGAACCCAATTTTCTTCCAAATGATAAACCTTTTTGTGGTAAATTTCTTAAATCTTTAAAATCATTTTTTCGTTAATTTATTTAGCAAAAAAATTCATGCTCTAGTCATGAAATAATTATTATGTTTGTGTTCACAACCAGTCTATTTGTGATAGGAATATTTGCAACTCTACAATTCCCAATTCCACATAACATTATCGGTGATATAACTTATGTAAATGGAGATGATATAACGTATGTTTGTTTTGACAATCAGTCTATCTTTGATACGAATCATTTTCCTTTCAAATATTTCAACATTTTAAAGCCCAAACAAATTGCCTATTCATATTAACGACCTAAGTGGTTGTTCCAGTGATTTGTCGTACATGGATCAAAAGTATAAAATATACACGACTAATAGACTGTTCATGTCTTAAAACATACTTTAACAACAATTAAAAAAAGGAAAAATGTAATAAGTTTTAGAGTCTTATTCTTTTCTTCAACAATTTTCGAACATGCTCCGGATCCTTTTTGACCCCTTCAAATTCGGTTTGTATCCACTTCACCCTCCTCCGGAATAAGCGATGTATCTATCGTATTCATCCTCAAGCCATCTAAAAAAAATTACATCTGGCATTCAAGTCCTAAAAAATTAAAAAAGTAAAACTGTCAACCCAAAAGGCAGGAACATCTGAAATCAAAATGGTTTTCAATCTTATTTACCTGGAAAAAATGACAGCCAAAGTATTTTTTCCCTCTATTCTTGTCCGTGTGAGCAGTAATCAGAAGGGCTGGAAAATCACAGTGACAGAGAAGAACATTGGATGGCCCGCGAGTCCTAACTCCATTGTTTAAAGATGAACTTGACATTTTATGGAGAGAAAGGTTGGATAGAAGTAATGAGAGAGAAATAGTTAGTAAGAATATATGATGGTGGTTGTGTGCCTTTTGTGTGGCATTCAAATTAAAATGACCGTCGGATGTATGTAGATCAACGGTGTAGGTTAACAACTAGGGTATATTCGGATTGATGACGTGGATTTTTATGTCTTGTATAAATTACAACCCTAGGTCCAATACAATAACAAAATTGGAACCCTAGGTCCATTACAATATATAAAATCAAACCCTTGTGAGTCCAATAAATAATTACAAATAGGTCCAAATGTTTGAAAGGTGATTTATTTATGATATAATTTTAAATATTTTTTGTAACAAACCGATGCCTACATAGTTTAATATAGTTTAATTAAACCATGATACTCTAAAATATAACTCACTTTGTAGTATATAGTAGTCGACGTGTGTTTAAACATTAGGAAAAAACTATTGTGTTTAGTCACAAACTAAATTGTATAGTCACAAAATATTGCATTGTTGAATTTGGCAAACAAACTTTAGTTTGTATATCATTAGCAAAGTCCTAATCAATCAATTTTACAATTATTGCCTCAAATATTGACTACAAAAGTTTTTCAGACCTTTTTGCCGTTATAGTTGGGTGAATCACGTATACCAGCAGCGGGTAAGATAGTCATTTAACATTATCAATTTTAGGGTTTAGGTTTTGTATCCCCAAAATTGTACGACTAAACATAATGCAATGATGAACTATGAGACATTGCTAATTTTGAGTATAACCTTGCCACTAATGTCCATGTTATAAACCAATCTAGTGTATTACAAAAGCGAACCAATTGGAGAGCTGATGTTTGGTCACGATAAATTGGTACATTCAATGTGCAATAGGCCAAAATTTGAAATTTGGTTTTCTAATAGTAGTCAAAATCGAAACTTGAATTGTCACGAATTTTGAAAAAAAAAATTTGAATTTTAATATTTCCCGCCCACTTCTTAGCCTCTCCCGCCATAACACAAACCGAGATGTAGGTTTCAGTGTGTAACCCAAACCCAATCCAAATACGGCCGTAATAACAACCGATTGCTGGTGGCCAGGCTAGATCAGGAGATATGTAGATTGTCTATTTCCCAGATATGTTGATGGTGGTAAACGATCTTTTTTATTTCTAAAATTAAAGATTTATTATTGACTTTGTACGTTTGTTATTTGTCTTGTTCTTAACATTTAGGGAAATTCCCATTGAACACATGTTCTTAATATATCATTTTGTTTTAAGTCCGGGGGTGATTACGGACTATTTGACGAATAAGAAATTTAGACTACTCTCGATAATAAATGATGGGTGAAAATCCTCTGTCCCCTTGTCCCGAACCAATCAGAATTTACTATATAAATATTTATTTCACTTATATATACACATGGTGAATTGTGATGGGTTGGGGATACAGGGACATACACGGATGGAGACAGAGGATTTTTTGCCATAACTGATGTGTCCACCGTTTTCAAGTGCAACTTAAAACTCTGCCTACTTATTATAAGATGACATACCAATATAATGAAGTAGGGGTATGATTTGAAAAATTTGCAAATTTAATATTACGGATTCAACACATTTGCAAAATTAAGGAAACGGAAATTGGTTTGTTACAAAACAAAATAAACTGTTCGGAAAGCAGCAAACAATAAAAATGCTTAGACTAATTATTTTTGTAATTGACATCATTATATTTCTTCAGACGCTCCCTGGTTGTCACTCTCCGTCCTAAGCTGACTCCCGGATTCCGTTACAATATAATCTCCTGCTTGAGATCCCTTCAAAACAATAATAATCAATATGATTAGTTAGTTTAATTTAATTTAAAAATGAAATAAACTCCGGAACAATAATTGACTAAACCTACGTTTGTGGCATGCAATCGGGGATGGCAGATGGGCCATTTTGTTGGTTGGTGCCTCTACCACGACGTCCCCGACCTCTTCCCCGGCCTCGTACCAGATTTTCAATTTGTGACCGAAACCTGTTTGACCTTGGTCGACCACGAGTGCGTGTAACCCTTGGATTCTGAATAATAGGTATTTCGGATACTTCAATCGATTCTGTATCAAATTGATCGCCCATTAAACCATTCTCTTCTAGACTTGACTTCCTCAACACATCCAATGTGTACTCAAGGCACCCTTTCATCATCTCGTACGTTGAACCGCACAACAAACCAAGTTCTACGCATTCATTGAAAATGGATTCCAAATTTTTGAATCTTCTATATTCTGCAGTCATTCGGGGATAACCATCATCAGTATACATAAAAATATGTCTCCGGAGAATATCTTTTCGCCATCCTTTCAAGATGTATCTGTCGGGAATTGTGTCAATTAGTTTATCCTTTAAAACAATCAATATATGACCACACAAAATCCCCTTAGACTCAAACTTTCTACAGTTGCATTTTAAATAACACCCTTCGTCTTTGAACATAACTGTATACACAAATTGACGGACATTCCTTGTGTTAGCCATCAATCTCTCCATAACTCTGAGTTTCCCATAACCTCCTCCCAAATCAAAATCTTGTTCACTTTCAAAGTTAGTTTCGCTCCCCTCCCTAAGCAAGTGACAGTACAACATCCTCTTGATCTCAGACTGAAATTCCTCAAATATTTCATTTGTATAAGCATTCTGAAACTGTTTTTCCCAACCATAATGTGTTATACTATTCACCAACAAATTTTTTGTCCTGAACTCGGCAGCCATTTCTTTTTCGATTTTACATTTAATAGCAATTTCATATTGCTCAACAAATTGTTTAAGACTGCTGGATGAATGAACGTACCCGTCGAAAAAGGCGTGCATTCCCTCACTCCTTTGCGTAGACTGCATTCCAGCCCAAAATATGTGATTTACATACACGGGAACCCACAATTCCCTCTCAGAATACAAATTTTTAAGCCATGTATTGTGGGAAAGATTGTACCCATCAACAAAAGAATTCCAATTCCGCTCAAAAATTTCTTTATCCAGGCTTTCATATACAACCCGCCGGAACTCAATCCTCGCGGTTTTGTAATCTCGCACCCCCTTGAATTTTTTAGGGACTTTACTTAAAATGTGCTAAATGCAATACCTACAGATTGTCCCTGGCATTTAACTTACAATGGCATTTGCAATACTCTCGCACTGATCGCTCATTATTGCAACTAGGGCCCGCCCCCCATTGCATCCAACCAGGATCGAAAAAACCATCTATATGTTGCGATATCTTCATTACAAATTAGAGCCGAACCCAGCAAAATAGATTGACCATGATGATTGATGCCAACAATACAAACAAACGGCATTTTATATCTATTGACGAGGTAAGTGGAATCGACACAAACCGCGTCTGAAAATTCTTGATATGCAGCCTTACTATGCGAATGCACCAAAAAACCACTATCTAGTCTACCTTCGTCGTCAATTCTAAGTGTGTGGAAAAAATTGGCATTTTTAGTCTGCATTCTATGGAACATTTTATATATGTAATCCGCATCTCCTTTGCATATACTTTCTCTCCTGAATTTATCAATGTAATTTCGGCAATCCTTTTCTAGAAAATCTAGTTTTTCAGGTCCCCCGGCTTCAACTTCCAATAAACGAGTGCTTTTACATGGTCTAATCCCAGACTTATCAATAACTTCTAACTTCCTTTTTACCATAGACGGAATATGTCTGTGACCTCTCATAAATCTAGACATTTGCGGTATAAGGTCATGGTTGTGAGCTTCGTATACAGAGGACACCTCCCACATACCGTTTTGTCTTAAAATTGCATTAACCCGGGCGGGGCATCCTATTCTTTTTGTACGTTTAAATTCTTTTCCATGTCTACCCTTATCACACCCAAAGCAAGTGTATTTTCTAACATCAGAGTTTGGTCCCTTTGAACCGGCTGTTTTTGTAACACTAAAACCAACTTCCTTTGCATATTTAAGGTAATGATCGTATAGTTCACCAAGACTATTAAAATAAGATCCAACAATGATTTCAGTTGATACCTGATTTGAATCCACTCCATCTGTTTCAAAAATTTCTTCGTCCATCTCCTCGCCGTTCGTTTCATTACCAATAAATTCTTCGGAAGCATCAACACCAAGCGGCTGAATTTCTTCATGTACTTGGAATATTTCCACATTCGCCATTTTTGATGAATAATTGATTTTGGAATTTTTCAAACTTTAATTGAAAACCTCAATACTCAAATGAATGAAGAATGAAAAAGAAGACAAGTAGTACACGGTTGAATTTGCTTTGAAGACAACAACCAACCAACTAGTAATTAATTTCACTCTTTCAACACACCATAACATTGACATTCTTATCCATCAATCAAATGCTTTAACATTTCTTTGCTCTAGCCGGCCTGCACTGCATGACTAGGTTGTATGGGCCCGCTTCATTAAATCAGAATTTTATAACACAATAATGTTACAACCTGCTTATGCTTTTCTTCTTCATTAGGCAATGTAAGAACGGACGGTTAGTTTACAAAAACACAACGGTAATTCAACGATACTAATCTACATTAAATGCTATATTAGCCGTAATACAGATAGTTAAGACAAAATAAGAAATTTTACAAAAAACAGGAACTAAGAAAATACGACATGCACTATAAAAAAACATACTCAAGGTGATGGATCGTCTTGTAGTAGGTTGGGAGGGAGCAAATGTTCTAGATTTTCATCAGCACTTGGCGGGCCTAACCAGTAGTTCATTGTGGATAAAGGTGTGCTCCACAAAATATCATAAGGCCTTACACTAGGAGTCAGATTAGGGGGAGGTGGGTTTAGAATTTCAGTGGGGCGATCAGGAGTTGTAATTAACGGTTGTCTAGGGCGTGAATAGGGTCGCGATAGAGTTGAGTAATTCCACACTTGTTGCATGTTGCTAGTGTTTACCAGTGGAAAATAGTTCATATTGGGAAGGATTATCGGTCCAGAATAGGGCACCTGGTATCCCATCAATTGGGTTGGGCTGGTAACGAACCTTGGAATTTCATTAAACGAGGTTATGAAAACACTCCAAGTTTCTTCTACTCGGTGCTCAAAATGCGTTTGCATGTCCATGCGTATAAGTGCACGTCGGCTGCGATTGCGATTTCTTCTCGGCATTTTTCTGGGGTTAAGAGTAGTTGAACCTGTCTTGCTCACTAATCTGCAAGCAACAACTACAGACGAGTTGGAATATGATAATGGTGGGACTTGGGAGTAAGGAGTAGGGGAACTGTGTGGCGGATTCTTCAAGGTTCTACATAAATCTAGAGGTACAATTTAGTGGAGTAGTTGTTAGATTGACATGCAAGCATGTTGCATGCATTTGTTTGTGATAGTGGGGTGCCATCATTCCGTGTGGGAGGGGAAGAGGGGGTAAGTGATAGATTGCCATCATGTATTTCTTGAATAAATTATTATCATTTTCAACATTAAAGGAGGATATCCTATTGTTTCGAAATCGGTGTTGCCACTAATAGGATATAACTCAGTATAACAACCGAAATATACAAACTCAACAATAGTTAGTAAATGAGATGTTTACGTGAAAACTTATGATAAACAATGAACAAGAGTTCACTAGAATAAGAACATATGTTCTCAGTATAAGAACATGTGTTCTCAGGATAAGAACATGTGTTCTCAGAAGAAGAACATGTGTTCTCAGGATAAGAACATGTGTTCACAACAGAAAGATAAACCGAGGCTTGTGTTCGACACAATTTCCTTAAAACAAATTTAATCATTCCAAGAACGCATGTTCTCCTTCCCAAAACACTTGTTCAATTCCCGGGAAAACGTGTTCTTGTAAAGAAAACACATGTTCTCTTTCATAGAACACATGTTCTATTTACAAGAACACGTGTTCCTGCACATGAACATGTGTTCACTATTAAATAACACATGTTCTCTCTTCAAAAACATACGTTCTCTTATCAAGAAACACATGTTCTCCTTCCAAGAACAAATGTTCACTTAACAAAAAGATGTTTTCACACAATAAATAACAATATTTTTTGGTATAGTTTGTTGAATCCTCATTCGATTATATCCTTCCACCATTATTGTTATCTATTTATTTGTGGTTGTTTTATACAATCTGTACAAATATAACTTAAGGCAAAACATAACAATGTAGGACCCCTAGTATAATTGGCTTCTTAGGTTGGTGGTATTTGCCGTGGTTACGGGTTCGATTCTAGACTTTCCCCTGTATTGATAACGATTTTTTGTATATTTTCAGATCGCCTTTCTCACTCATCCTCGCCTGACATGTTCGTCCTCCTTGAAAAGACACCCACAGAAAAATTATAGGAAAGATAACTTCCGACAACCTTTTGGCAATGCTACTGAAATGAAGAATATGCAGGTGTGGTGTTGGTGAAACTGATTGATAATGAAAGCATTGCTATCACAAACTGAAATGCAAGTTCAGATCCGGTCATTAATTTGTATCAGAAACTTTTCCTGCGGTCAACAGTCACTTCCGAAAACCAATAAGGGAACAGAACAGTAAATTACGTCTTAATACCATTTTTGTCGGAATTGAATAGTACTAACGTCAAATTACCATGCTTTGCCGGAAGTGAATTGTTATTTCCGACCCAGATACAAAAATGAGCCGGAAGTGAACACCAGAATATTTCCTATGGAAAATAGACACTTCCGACCACCGTCGCGGGTTGCAACTAGAAAGGAACACTTATTTACGTCAAAATACAATCCTTTGCCGGAAGTGAATAGTAAAATATGCCAAATTACCATGCTTTGCCGGAAGTGAATAGTAAATTCCGGTCACCATTTAACGAATAACCGGAAATGAACAGAACTTTATCTTGATCCATTTGCCGACGAAGAACAGAATTTTTTTTTAAGATGGATGTTTAAAAAAGTCAAATGCTGCATTAAATTTTTTATTCTCTTTTTAAGTTTTTTTTTTTTTTTAACTTTCTCAGGACAATTACTGTTCAAAAGGGCATAATGGTCCGAAAAAAATTTTTAGTCAATGTTTTAGTCAATAATTCTAGTAGCCTAGCAAGGTCCTAAAAAATATAGCTTTCGCTCCTCTAGCATTTGGTAAAATTTTAACTTCGCCAGTTCGCCCTTAACATAAAGTTCCTGGTTCCGTCCATACATTTAACTAATTTAGTAGAGAAAAACATAAATAAAACACAATAAGATGCTATGTTTGAGCTAAACAAAGCTTATCAATTGTATTATCAACCTTCGATTACAGAAATAGAAGAAGAAGAAGAAGAAGAAGAAATACAATCAATTGATGAAGAATTCAGCAATTGATATGCTAGGGTTCTAGAAATGAAGAAGAAGAAGAGAAGAGGAATTCCAAAATTGGAAAATATAATCGCCAACAACTAACTGATCTTTCCAATTCGGTCCCCATTTATAGTTAAGTTTTGACCCGGATAAGGCAGCCCGACCCGAACAAGACCCGCGTGTTTTTAAAAGAAGAGTTAACAACTCAGGCTCGATTCTTCCTTCTCGCAAGTCTTCCCTTTTTTATTTAATATGCAGCTTCATAGCAATACCTTCCCCTCAAAATCCAGCTTGTCCTCAAGCTGACCAAGAGAAACTAGGCCACTTCTTCATAAAGTCATCAGCATCCTCCCATGTAGCATCACTTTCAGACAAATTTGACCAAGAAATAAGCCACTGAACTGCAGCTTTATTTCCCTTCTTGACCAACCTTCTATCCATCAATGCTTCTGGTTCAACCATAAGCTGTCCTTCAGTAGTCACCATGGGTAAGTCCATTTGAGCCACTTCCGAGTCACCAATCTTCAATTTGAGCTGACTGATGTGGAAAGTAGAATGAAGTCTTGTATTAACAGGTAAAGCCAATTCATAAGCAACACTTCCAACCCTTCTCAGAATGGTATAAGGTCCAAAGTATTTTGGAGATAGCTTCTGATTGTGCCTTAATGCCAATGAACTCTGTCTATAAGGTTGTAATTTTACATAAACCTTATCTCCCACAGTGAATTCCCTCTCAGTCCTGTGTTTGTCTTCATTTTGTTTCATTCGGTTGACTGCCACATTCAATTGTTCTTTAAGTAGTGAATTAATCTTCTGTCTGTCTTCCAACATCCTTGACACCTCCCCATGCTTGATGTTTTCCAGCAAAAGTCCCTCCCCAAATCCTTGTGGTTTAAACCCATACAAGGCTTCAAATGGGGACATCTTTATGGCTGTGTGGTAATTGGTATTATACCACCAGGCAGCCATAGGAAGAAAGTTAAACCACTTGTTTGGCCTATGAAATGTAAAGCACCTGAGGTACATTTCAAGGCACTGGTTTACCTTCTCTGTTTGCCCATCAGATTGTGGGTGGTAAGCTGTGCTTAAATGTAACTTAACCCCAATAGTAGTAAAGAGTTCTTTCCAAAAAAGAACTAGTAAAGATCTTATCTCTATCACTAACTATGCAATTGGGCAAACCATGCATCTTGTAGACATGATTTAAGAACTCCTCAGCTATCTTTTTGGCAGTAAAGGGGTGTGTCAACCCAATGAAGTGCCCATACTTTGAAAACCTGTCAACCACCACTAACACAGAGTCTCTTTCCTCTGATTTAGGCAGACCCTCTATAAAATCCATGCTTATGTGAGTAAAGGGCCTGTCAGGTACCAAGGGTTGTAATAAGCCAGGGTAAGGAACAGTCTCATGCTTGTTCCTTTGGCAAACTTCACACTGCTCAACCCTCTCTTGAACTTGCATCTGCATATTAGGCCAGTAAAAGGTCTTCTTCAACCTTTGATAACTAGCTAATATGCCAGAATGTCCACCCAAGGTAGAAGAGTGAATAGAGTCTATCAACTTTTCTCTATAATCACCATTTTTTCCAATGTAGATTTTGCCTTGATATCTGATAATGTCATCAGATATAGTGTGATCAAGGAGAGGTTTTCCAAGTAAAACCTGAGCTATAAGGTTCTGAGAGACTTCATCTCCCTCATAGCTTTCCTTAACATCTCTTACCCAATCAGGAATTACCACAGAGATAGCATGACACTCAAACATTCTTGAGAGTGCATCTGCTGCTCTATTCTCCACACCATTTTTATAATGGATTTCAAAGTCAAATCCCATCAATTTGACTATCCATTTATGCTGAGCAGCAGTACTTATCTTTTGCTCCAGTAGATGTTTTAAACTCTGATGGTCAGTCCTTATGATGAAAGGATGACCATCCAAATAGTGTTTCCATCTTAGAATGGCTGTGGACAAAGCCATGAGTTCTTTCTCATAGGTAGACAGTCCTTTACTTTTAGGTCCCAAAGCCTTACTGAAAAAAGCTAAGGGTCTTCCTTCCTGCATAAGGACTGCTCCCATTCCATTCTCACTTGCATCAGCTTCAATCACAAACTTCTTTGTGAAATCTGGCAAAGCAAGGACTGGAGGTTGACTGAGAGTCTTCTTGAGGGTTTGAAATGCTTCTTTAGCTTCAGTATTCCAAGCAAAATTGTTCTTCTTTAACAGAGAATTCATAGGTTTGCTGATAACCCCATAGTTTTTGATGAATCTTCTGTAATATCCAGTCAACCCAAGAAAACCCCTAAGCTGTTTGATAGTTTTAGGGAAGGGCCAATCTAGCATATTCTGGATTTTTTGAGGGTCAGCTTTGACTCCTGAACCAGAGATCAGGTGACCAAGGTATTCCACCTCTTCCTGTGCAAAGGTGCACTTGCTTCTCTTTGCAAACAATTGATGCTTCCTGAGAAGGCTAAGTACAATCCTCAAGTGCTCTTCATGGGCTGATAAGCTAGGACTGTAGATCAGGATGTCATCAAAGAAGACTAACACAAACCTTCTTAGATAAGGTCCAAAAATCAAGTTCATCAAGGATTGAAAAGTAGCTGGAGCATTAGTCAATCCAAAAGGCATGACCTTGAATTCAAAGTGACCAAAGTGTGTGCTAAAAGCAGTCTTTGGAATGTCACTTTCCTTCATCCTGATTTGGAAATACCCTGACCTTAGGTCAATCTTAGAGAAGTACATAGCTCCATGTAGTTCATCAATAAGATCATCAACTAAGGGTATAGGGAATTTATCTTTAATGGTAAGAGTGTTGAGGTGTCTGTAATCAACACAGAACCTCCAAGTACCATCTTTTTTCTTTACCAAAATGATTGGTGAAGAAAAAGAACTGTTGCTGGGTTGAATGATTCCCTCTTACAACATTAAAGTCACCTGTTTCTCAATCTCAGTCTTCTGAGAATGAGGAACTCTGTAAGATCTTAATCTCACAGGTTGAGCCCTTTCCTTCAACTCAATCTGATGCTCATGGTTCCTGCCAGGAGAAAGTCCTTGTGGTAATTCAAATATGTCAGCAAAGCCATCTAGAATCCTGTGAATAGATTCAGTTAAGCCAGGGTCATCTTCTTGGCCTTCTTCCAAAGCAGCCAACTATCCAATCTGTACTTCTTGGATTGCTGACATATAGCCAATCCAAACTTCAGCTGCTCCTTGAAGACACTTAGGAAATGATTCAGCTTAAATGGATTTAAGTTCAGCTTGCTCCTTATTGCTCCTAACTTCCACTTCTTTTCCATCCACTACAAATCTGACTGCTTGTTCTTTGTAATCCAATATAATTGGACTATGCTTTTCAAGCCAGTCACCCCCAAGGATCAAGTCACTACCTCCCAGAGTCGGTACATGTAAGTCCTGACAGAAGTTCATGTCCTTAATCTTCCACTTCACTCTTCTACACCCCTCTCCATACCATCTCTTCGCTCCATTGCCAAGAACAATGAGAAGAGGCCTTGTTTGTTCAGTCTTCAGTCCTAGTTGAGTCACCAACCTAGGATCAATGAAGCTGTGAGTGCTTCCTGGATCTACAAGTATGGAGACTTGTTTATTCTTTGACATCTTCCCAGGAATCCTGAAGATTCCACCACCAGAGGTTCCATTCAAAGCATTCACAGATATTTGGGCTAATTCTGCTATTTCTTCCCCAATCATGTGTTCCTGATCATCCTGAGAGGACTGTAAACATTGCAGCCTCCCATCCTCTCCCTCCTCTACCTCTTGGTCACACAGGTAAATCATATTTACCTCTGCCAAGGCACACTTATGATATGGTGAGTATTTATCACCACATTTAAAGCATAGATTCAACTCCCTCCTTCTCTGCATTTCCTCATTAGAAATCCTTTTAAATTTAATTGGCTCTTTATGAGTAGTACTAGCTGTAATTAAACTGCTTGTAGCAGGCTTGGAAGCAACAACAGTAAGTAAAGTAGATTTCTGAGGATAAGTTGAAGAATAAGATTTGAACAAAGGTTTGGGTGTGTGTGACATGCATTGTTCTTGCTCAACAGCCAATCTGAAGGCCTCTAACAGAGTAACAGGCCTATGCATATGCACAACTCCTTTGATCTCTTCCTTCAAACCACTGAGGAACAAGGCTACAAAGTAATCAGGAGTAGCTCTTGTTCCTGTGGTAACAAAAATGGACTTCAATTCCTCAAACTTCCTCATGTAAGTCTGAACATCTGAAGTCTGCTTCAACTTAGTAAATTCACCTACTATTCCAGTGATAGATTTTGTATCAAACCTGGAATAGAGTGACAGGATAAAAGCAGGCCAGTTCTGAGCCCCATGCTCAGCAACATAGCTGTGTCCCAACAGGCATGCCTCTCCTCTAAAGTAGACTAAAGCAATATCAAGTTTAAAAGGATCATGAATCCTGTGTAACTTGAAATATTGATCTGTCTGTATTAGCCACTCTCTTGGCTTGCTACCATCAAACTTGGGAAATTCTAGCTTAGGAAGCCTGAATCCTCCCCTATCTACACCACCACAGTCGAATCTAGGCTCTGGAAACATTCCAGAACCTTGATTCCCAAAATTCTCTCTTCCATATCCATAATCAGTCCTAAGAGGTCTGATTACAGGTGAATTCAAGTTCCTCCTACTAGGCTCACATTCATCAGCCTTATCACTAACAGAAGGATTTAACTTCGACAACTGATCAAGGATCAAGTCCATTTTTCCATCATTTTCCTTCTTATTAGCAGACAATTCTAAAAAAGTAGACTGCAGTTCATCTAATCTGTGATTAATTTTTGAGTTTGAGCTCTCAACATCAACTAACCTTTGAACAATTAGCTCCAGTGGAATTCTTACTTCTCCGGTCACCGGTATAGGTAGAATTCCTTGCGATGCCTGTTGCGAAACCTCCGAATCCTGATTCCGAGTATTAACCATTGAATTTTGCCGAGAATCACAGCTCTGATACCAATTTGCTATGTTTGAGCTAAACAAAGCTTATCAATTGTATTATCAAACCTTCGATTACAGAAATAGAAGAAGAAGAAGAAATACAATCAATTGATGAAGAATTCAGCAATTGATATGCTAGGGTTCTAGAAATGAAGAAGAAGAAGAGAAGAGGAATTCCAAAATTGGAAAATATAACCGCCAACAACTAACTGATCTTTCCAATTCGGTCCCCTTTTATAGTTAAGTTTTGACCCGGATAAGGCAGCCCGACCCGAACAAGACCCGCGGGTTTTTAAAAGAAGAGTTAACAACTCAGGCTCGATTCTTTCTTCTCCCAAGTCTTCCCCTTTTTTTATTTAATATGCAGCTTCATAGCATAAGACGAAAATGTATAAATTTTATTTAATCAAATTCACTTACTTCTGAGCAGCCCTTACATTTCCGTACCCTAAATCCTAACCCAAAAAAGGGAAAGGAAAAAAATTATCAACAAAAAAAATATGCAAAATAAAAGGGAAGTGAGATTGTGATTATTGAGGGAGTAGAAAGAGATATTACGTAGGAGGCGATAGAGCCATCACTGGAGGCGGCGACAATGAAATTAGGGTTAGAATTTGGGGCAAATGCAGTATGGAAGACGGTACGGCAAAGCGATTCTCTTTCTTGTAGAATGGCGTCTCTGTAGGCTTCTTAGTCCCAATTTCTACAGTCCATCATCACTGTCGCCGTCGCCGCCATGTGAATATGTAGGATCACTTGGAGTGTGTTTGAGCTCGGTCGTGGCTACTGATGCAGAGGTGGAACTGTACGAAGACGGATAGCAACGGGTGTATTCAAAGCAGATTTTAAAAAATATTATATAACTAATTTTCAAAAGGGAAGTGCTATATGGCTCAAACTTAGCCAATATATTGGCTAAAATCCCCAAATCCCATTTTTCATTTCCCATTTTGCCCTTATTGATGCCTCACTATTTTTGATTTTTTTTTGCTCTAAACTTATATAAAATAATATTTTATCTTCCCAATTTTCCATACACTTACCTGGCCCTACTGCATTGTACCAGAAAGCATAAACATCACTCGCTCCAACAATCACATCAACTCTATGAACATCAAACTCCAAATTTTGACTTTGAAAAATATAAAAAAAATTGTTCATCTTCATCAGGGACTCACTGGTCAGTAGCACCATAGGCCATAGCCATGGCGATTCTTCTCCGGACTACCACACTCACAATTGCCATTCAGAACAAGGTCAAAAGCCCCAAATTCCCATCTCCAGCCCGAACCCGAACTCGAATTTTGTTTCCTTCATCATACCCCAACAAGAAACCAATTCTCAATCCCCTGGGCCTGGGCTGTAATTTTAGACCCCATGCTGTCACTCCATCTGCAAGCAGACTCGAATTTTTTGATTATTTGATGTATAAAATTGAGAAATTGGGAAAAAAATTCGTTTAAACTGGAAAAAACACGAATTAATGTCTGTTGCAAAAATTAAGAATATTAATGTTCCCAAAATCCATGAAACACAAAAAAAAAAAAAAAATCAAAAAAAATCCATAAGCCAAAGGCCATTTTGGGGCTTCCTTTATCCACTCAATTTCAATCCCAGAGGCAGTAATATTGAAGATTCAAGAAAAATAGAAATCGGCGTACGGGCTAAGGCCAGGAGAATAGTTAGGGTTTGAAGAATTTTCGCAATCGGCGATGTAAACATCATAGCCGCCCAATTGATGATGCCATGTGATCTTTCCAGAGTCCAAATCCAAGCACTTGGGTGGGGTGTCATGGGATGATTTTGATCATTTTTCAATTATTATATTTTAATATATAACTCTCTTTTTTAGCAAGAAATAATATATAAATTTTATTTAAAAAAATCACTTAGTGAAATCTGAAATTGAGATTAAAAGAGGAAAAGACAATCAATTTAATATTAGTGAAAATATGGAATGGAATATGAAACGGGGATAGAAGATTTCAGTCTTAAAGATTAATATTATGAATTTGTTAAAGTAATCATGTAAGGTTCGTTATAATTCTATATAAGGTGATCACTTATTAGTACTATGAAATTGTTAAAGTAAACATGCAAGGTTCGTTATATTTCTATATAAGGCGATCACTCATTAGTACTATGAAATTGTTAAAGTAAACATGTAAGGTTCGTTATAGTTTCATAGTTAAAGTAAACATGTAAGATTCGTTATAGTTCTATATAAGGCGATCACTTATTAGTACTATAAAATTGTTAAAGTAAAAATGTAAAATTGTTATAGTTCTATATAAGGCGATCATTTGCTAATACAATAAAATTGTTAAAGTAATCATGTAAGGTTAGATATAGTTTTATGTAAGGCGATCACTTATTAATACTATAAATTTGTTAAATTAAACATGTAAAGTTTGTTATAGTTTTATATACGGCGATCACTTGCTAATATATTGAAATTGTTAAAGTAAACATGGAAGATTAGTTATAGTTCTATATAAAGCGATCACTTATTAGCACTATAAATTTATTAAAGTAAACATGTAAGGTTCTAGGCGATCACTCATTATAATTCTATATAAGGAGACTATAAATTCGTTAAAGTAAATCAATTAAAGTTCGTTATACTACTATATATTTCAATCACTTATTAGTAAACTTCCAAGGTTATATATATTCCATTATATGATGATCACTATGAATATTTATTAGTTAGGGGTCTAATTATAATTTTTTAAAAGTTAATTTCATGATTTTTGGGTCAAATTGTGAATTTAAAAGATTAATTAGAAACTTGTGGGTCAATCTGTGAAATGGAAATATACTATGCGAGATTAATTTTTAAAATTTTATAACATTAGGGACCTAAAAGTAATATAATTTATGTACTTATGGTTGCAAATAATATTTTTATAGGGACTTAGGGTATATAAATATGTATAATATGTGAACTTAGGGTATATAAATATATCACAAATATTTTTTGCCACGTCAGCTATCCGCCACCGTGTGAAACAAATTGTGACCATTGGATTAAAAATATGACGACTGAGATCATTTGGGATTGTGTTAGTTAAATATTTTTTTAATAATCTCACTCAAATAATCTCATCCGTTAGATTTTTAATTCGACAGCCACCATTTGTTCTGCACGGTGCAGAACATTTATGTTCCACACCGTAGCCGCAGTTCTCTTTTATTGCCCCTGCCAGTGCCACAAAAGGAGCGAAGAATTATGGACGTTTTTTTTTTTACTTTTGCGAGGTTTTTTTTTTTTTTAAAAAAAAGTACTCCAGGGGTATTTTTGTCCCATTGACCAATTTTGACCCAATTTAGCCAATTTTTAGTCAATTAGACTTAGCCAAAAATCATTTCCCTTTTCAAAATTAAATGAATCGTGCGGATTATGTTAATTGACTTTATGCAAATTCTTATTGATTCTATTAGATTGTGTTATTCTAATTTCTGTTGATTTATAAAGTCTACCTATTATGGGAATGACATCAAAAAAATAAAAAAGATATTAATTTAATTGTATATTATATTAATTTAAAGGTGTTGAATTTTTCAAAACCTACATATAAGAAGATGAGGTGACAAACTATTTCATTTGCACACTACTTTCGTTTTATTTTTTAGCATAATTTTTCACTATGTAACTTTCTAATTTTTAATAATTATTTGGCCACAAAAAAACTTTCTAATTTTAATATATATTCCAGTTCGACCAAAAAAATATGAGGTGAATTAAGTGGGAAGAAGTTCGACATTTCTTAAATAATATTTGAATTCGAGTCTTATATACAAAATAAATTAGGTTGGAAACTCTTTTACAAGAGTCTAACAAATAGAATGATCGAATTAATTGTAGATTATAGGAACAACACAAATGCTAGTTAGTTTCACATTATAAAAACTCAAGGCAATCTCACCCAGTTGGAAAGCATCAGTTGTTGATAGTGTTGTTGAGAAAAAATAGAAACTAATTCAAAGCGACCCAAACCGAATTTTCAAATTTTAGTTTGGATTAAATTAAAATCAAAATTTTGATTTGGTTTAAAATATTTCTTAAATCAAATCAAATCCAACTTAAATTACTCACATATTTTTAGGGTAATATGCACTAAATGACCCTTATTTATTTTCAAATTTCAGCGGATGGGGCAAAATAATGTTTTGTGCGGAAAATAGCCACCAAAATTTTACGGGTAGCGAAAGTGAGCCTCCGGTGGAAATTTCGGGCAAAAATTCAAAAACATCCCCAATGTGCTGCCCACTTGAGGGGTAAAATTGTCCCAAAAAAGTCAACAACATCCGCCACCCTTTCTCTCTCTACACCACCACCACTCTACCGCCTAAAGTTCATCGCCTCCGCGCGCTGCAAGTAGTAGGTGGGAAAAGTCTAAGTCCAGGTAATATCATCGACCACCACCACTGCACATCTCCCTTCATGTCTCCACCCATCCCATCCCATCCCCTTCAGCTGCACCACCCCATTCTCTTTACCTCGTCGTCTCCGCCACCACACAGCCGCCGCTTTTGAGATTCTCTCTAAAGAGATTGTTCAAGCTGATTAGGGTTCCGACGATTCTAGACGGCTTTATTTAAGAAATTTCACTATAACTCAAAATACAAGAATGGGTACTTTAAATTCAAAAGAAATATTCTCCTCATCCATGGCGGATTCAGTTATTCTCCGCCTCCGGCAATAATCACAACTTCCTCATTTCCCCCTCACTGTGAAACCATAAGTATTGAGAAAGGAAGGCAGCGACGGAGAGCAGCGGCAGAAGCCGACCCAAGTTCACGGTGTACAAGAATCTTGCCATCTCACCTACATTGACATCAAAAAGCCTCCATCCATCTAAATTTAATTTCAATTGTATTTTATTTTTGTTCTTTGCTTCTGCCTTAGCTATTTTTTTGAATCCTCCATGGACTATGTTGATGCATACAGAGAGGGTGGTGGGGGTGGGGGTGGTTGTTGGTGGTTAACTTTGATTATTGTTGGTGGTTACCTTTAATTATTGTTGGTGGTGATTTAGATGGATGGTGGTGGTGTAGAGAGTAATGGAAAAAGGGTAATTGTGGGGTGGGTGGTGATGAAGCTGGAGGAGTGGGAGGTGAGAGATTTATGGAAGAAATTGTTTTGAGGGGAATGGTGGCGCTGAGTGGAGTGGTGTTTGAAGGCAGAGTTGCCATTTTTTTTTGAGGATTCTTGTTCGAGGGGATGATAATGGTGGTAAAAAAAATTGGACAATTTTACCCCTCACCTGGCCAACATGTGGGGGATTTTTTTGAATTTTTGCCCGGAATTTCCACCGGAGGCTCACTTCCGCTACCCGTAAAATTTGTGTGACTATTTTCCGCACAAAACATTGTTTTGCCCCATCCGCTGAAATCTGAAAATAAATAAGGGTTATTTAGTGCATATTACCCTATATATTTATACGATGTGTTATGTATAGTGTATACATTGCTTGTTATGAAGAAATTATTTTAGAAAGAACAAATTAAATGACTTTTATAATTATGTAAACTTAACTTCTTATATTAGTCTTATTAATTGATTGATATTATCAAGCTACCCAAATAAGTTATTTTTTCTTCCATCATGCTTATTTTATCAAGCATTACACCGTGCACGTATTCCTAGTAGCTAAGTAACTATTAAAATAATATATTTATTTTTCAATTTAATCTATTTATTATACATATATTATATTATTCGTGAATATTAATGCTATCAGAATATATTTTATCTCATTAAACGGCCGAACCGAACCACACAAACCAAACTGATGCAAACCGAATACAACCGTTTGGAATTCTAAACGGAATGATTTTGAAATTCTCAAATCGAAAATATTGGTTTGGTTTGAAAATGTGTTAAACCGCACCAAACCGAATTATGAACACCCCTAGTTGCTGGACTAGTGGAAAGATTTTGAAACCCGACCCAAAAATTGACCCCAAAAAGTTATCGTGTCATGGGTTAGTGGGCGGATCAATGGGCGTACTGTCATTGACCTGTTCATCGACCTGGTAATATCATAAATATTTAAAAAATATAATTATTAATAAAAATGTAATAAATATTGAATATTTCAACTAATATTGAATTTTCATACTCAAAGCCTCAAACATCCATTTTGGTATAAACCTTAAATTTAATATTTATTATTCTTACTTTATTATTCTTTAAATAATATTTTATTCATATTAAAAGCAAAGAAAAAGAATCACATTTGAAAAAGAATAAAGGATCAAGGGAATAATAATAATTCAAATAAGGTAGTGTATTTAAATTAATTACCAAATTTAAACTTTTCATATTCACCTCATTTGAATTAGGAACATAATCTTGAGATATCAGTTGTGGTTCTTGTGGATGATGATTATCTTCTCAATTTACTAAGTATCTAATTTCTCAAATCCACTAAATGGAGGAGAATCACTTTGCTCAGCCAATTGTTTAATGTTGCCAATTTTAGTGATCCAAACTTAAAAATAATCGAAGAGGCTAATAGCCCAGTGGGGCATTGGCCGGCCCGTCACCGAGAGGTCCCGGGTTCGATACCCTCCGCCTGCGTGCGGTAAGCTTTATTCTACCTTATCTAGGCTGTTCTCTCTCCCCAATATGGGGGCAATCGCCCATCGTGACGTAAAAAAAAAACTTAAAAAATAAATTTACCACTACGTTAACATCATTTGAGTGAATTGACAAATCTAGGAGGGGTATATTAAATCTAGATTTTATATGATTTTTATGGAGTTTTAAAGTTCGTTGGTATTCAATTTGGATTTTAAAAGTCTATTACAATCTAGAGGTATTCAATTTAGATTTTAAAAAATCTATTAAAGTCGATAGGTATTCAATTCAGATTATAAATTATTTGTTGAAATCTGTTGATATTCAAAACTCTATAGATTCTCATAGATTTCATTAAATGGAGAATTTTGATGAATTTCCTAACCCTTACGGTGTATTGTGAAATCTCTTCTTTTTCCTCAGTATTTTGAGATTCTCTCATTAATATTAAAATTAAATGTGTTCAATAATTTTATCTGAGATTACAATTTTTTGTAGTAATCGCATTTTTTAAAATTAAAAGAAAAATAAAGAAATGAAATTAAAAAAAATGAGGAAATTTTTTCACTTCGTTCGAAACTCAATACGAAATGTTTATTTTCTCAAAACTATATATATTGTCATAATATCCCATCAATAATCTTCATGGTCTTCTTCAAACATAAATTAGCAAACAATTTCTTCTCTATCTAACCACAAATTTCTATTTTCCAAACATTGATTTTATTTCCTTATAAGAGAAAATCAAAGAAAAAAATAGAATTCAAACAAAACATACCTTAATTATGCCAAAGAAAAAAATATCAATAAGTAATTATACAAATCTTAAATAAAAAAATAAAAAAAGGGAGTAGTTTCGTGATCTCCAAACAAATCAAAGACTCACAACCAAACTTTTTAAATTTTTAACAAAATAATTTGATTCCAAAATAAAAAAGATTGGTAAACATATGTTGACTTTAGAAATTCAACACTGCTGGATATGTATAATACATCGATGAATAAATATTTTCTTTATTTTTTGTTATTATTTAAATAATTTATAGACTTTATAAATCAAAAGAAATCATAATAAATCAATCTAATAGAATCTGCGTAGAGTTTATATAGAGCTAAAACAATTCACGCAATCAGTATAATCCATAAACTTTTAAAAATCAATTAAAATCTGAATTGAATACACCATTATAAACTTTTGTTTTTTTGCTAAGTCTACTATTCCTATAAACTTTTCATCAATTCCTACTATTCACATTTGTTTTTTTGCTAAGTCTACTATTCCTATAAACTTTTCATCAATTCCTACTATTCACAATGAAGATAGCATTTGTCAACTAAATAAATTGATTAAATAATACGTAAGGCGGTAAGGGTATTTCATAAGATATTATAAAATGTTTTAAGAATCAAATGTTCAATGAAAAAAAAGGAAAAAGGAAAAGGAAAAAGATGAAAATTAAGAGGTGAAAATGCAATAAACAAAAAAATTAGAGTCCTCCCTGTACTGTGTTTGTCTGAGAGCACATCGTAAGCATCGAAGAGGATTACAAAATTCACACTCTCTTTTCTTTCTATTTATTCCCTTTCTATGGTTTCAAACCCTAGAATTTCAGCTGGCCTCCAATTGCGAATCAATTAGAGTCCTCTAACGAAGTTGGTCACAAGCCTGTAAGTTCTCAATTGATCTTTGTATCAAATTTTCATTTAATTCTTACAAATTTCTACAAATTCTTAACGGGTTTATATGTTCATTTGTTTTATGAAGTGAGATTTAATTAAAGGATGATAAATTTATTTTATTTTTTTGATGAAATGGATGATAAATTGATGCGTATATCTTAGTTCAAGTTTGTCTTTTGCTACTGGTATTTAATTTAATTTATTTTAATTCATTGGTGTCGAATACTTTTAAGTTCCCAATTGTTCTTCTTTGTGTAAATTTTCATTTAATTCTTACAAATTCTTAATGGGTTTATCCCTTAATCTGTTCTATAAATTGAATTAAAAGATGATAATTAATGCATTTATCTGAGTTCAAGTTTGTATTTTGCTACTGGTATTAATTTAATTTAATTAATTGGTGTGAGGATTTTTGCTTCTGATTCTTTTTTCTGTGTTTTAATGTATTGTTTGGCAGATAGTCTATTGAAAAGGAAATATCATTTTTTTACATTGAGATTTTTTCTGCCGGAATAGCCATCAGCACCTGAACGAACCTCATAAATGACCCCACGGTTGAGGTAGCGGTTCAGGAAGAACCAATTACAGGGGTTTTTCCTAAACACCTATCTCAGACATTGGTTCAAATGGGTTTATATGTTCATTTGATTTATGTAGTGAAATTGAATTAAGAGATGATAATTGATGCATCTATCTTAGTTCAAGTTTTTATTTTGCTAGTGGTTTTTAATTTAGTTTAGTTCATTGGTGTGAGAAGAATTTTGCTTCTGATTCTTTTTTCTTTGTTTAATTTGTCGTTTGGCAGATAGTTTTCTGACAAGGAAAGATCTTTTTATATTGAGAATAGTACTAGAATTTGACTCTAGATCAAGTTTTTGGTGAAAGGTTTGTTCTGGAGTTGAGAATGGCTGATAAAGATTCTTCTCCTGGATCTAATAAAGAAGTCCCAGATCAAGGTTCTGAGGAAAACGCTATTGCCAACTATAAAACTTCCCTTGAACACCTAGTTCAGAAGTTCCAGAATTCGAATCCTTACGAAATGCAGCATAAGTTTTGGGAAACCCAACCTGTTGGGCAATTTAAGGATCTTGGTGATTCTAGCTTGTCTGAAGGGTCGATTGAAATGCCAACACCATTATCTGAGGTCAAACAAGAACCTTATAATCTTCCCAGCTCGTATGAGTGGACGACGTGTGACATGGGTTCTGATGAAATCTGCCATGAGGTTTATGTTTTGTTAACTAACAATTACGTCGAGGATGATGATAACATGTTCAGGTTTAATTATTCAAAAGAGTTTCTTCAGTGGGCTTTGCGTTCACCTGGGCATTTCACGAGTTGGCATGTTGGTGTGCGTGCCAAGAATTCGAAGAAGTTGGTTGCATTCATCAGTGGCATTCCGGTGAATATGAGAGTCCGTGATCAAGTTGTGAAAATGGCTGAGGTTAATTTTCTGTGTGTTCATAAGAAGCTTAGATCAAAGAGACTTGCTCCGGTGATGATCAAGGAAGTAACAAGGAGGATTCACTTGGAGAATATTTGGCAGGCTGCGTACACTGCTGGGGTACTTCTTCCAACACCTATTACGACTGCTCAGTACTGGCATAGAAATTTAAACCCAAAGAAACTTATTGATGTTGGGTTTTCCAGGCTTAGCGAGAGGATGACAATGAGCAGGGCTATTAAACTGTACAAGTTACCAAATTCAACAGCAACCCCAGGTTTCAGAAAAATGGAGCTTCGAGATGTTCCAGCTGTGACTCAGCTGCTTAGAAACTATTTGAGCCGATTTGCTGTTGCTCCAGAGTTTGATGATAATGAAGTTCAGCATTGGCTCTTGCCTAGGGAGAATGTGGTTGATAGCTATTTGGTGGAGAGTCCAGTGACACATGAGATCACCGACTTTTGCAGCTTCTACACTCTTCCTTCATCCATTCTTCACAGCCAGGAGTACTCAACTTTGAAAGCAGCTTATTCTTTCTACTATGTTGCTACCAATACTCCGTTGCTTCAGTTGATGAACGATGCACTTATTATCGCAAATCAGAAAGATTTTGATGTTTTCAATGCACTGGATGTGATGGAGAACGCGTCTTTCTTAAAGGAACTTAAATTTGGACAAGGTGATGGTCAACTTTACTATTACCTGTACAACTACAGATTGAGAAATGCACTGAAACCATCAGAGCTCGGTCTTGTACTTTTGTAGTTCGATTTCTTACTCTAGGGTAGTATGATTCAGCAGTTGAACTCTGATAAATTCGATTTTGATGTTTTCATCCTTGCTCCCGGGAGTTGTTGCGTTCTCATCGATAACCATTGTCCTCAGGCATCCGAGTAATAAAAGGCTTTCCATACTGTTTGCAACCATAAGTTAACTAGCAGAGAGAAACTTCTGGACTTGATAATCAAACAGTACAAACATTGTGGTGAAGCTGCAAATGGTTCTACGTTGTAACAGTTTATTTAAAATGTCTTTCTTTTTGTAATGCGAGTCCTAAAGATCATTCTTCTCTTTCAAGACAAATTATTTTTGGTTTTAATAGCTTATTACAATATTTTATGTTGTTTTACTTGACTGATTTTTGTAAGCACGACAGTCCTTTTTCTTTGATTAGAATCTGCTTCTTTTTCTCTGTTTTGCTATATAATTCATTTACTCTCAGAGATGTATATTTTGCTCATCAATTATTGCTTTGGTTTCTGTATTATTACTGATCATTTGGTAGCTGTGTAAATAGGTTATTGGCAATTTAGTAGTGTAAATGATGAGGAACCTTGATTACTTGTATCAAGATTTAACAACAAAAGGTTGAAACTGATCTTTATCTTCCTTGAAATACCACAATAAGTGTAAACTAAACTTATTGATACAGTAACTCAAGGATGAATGAAAAGGTAAAAACCTTACAAAAAATATATTGTGTAAAAACAATTAATCTAATTAATAAGTTGGCCGAATTCCCTCTTAAATAGAATAGGAATTTCGGCTCAAGAGAACCCCCCACAAAGGAAGAGTCCTATCCTATTTAGGGCTCTTCAATCTTTAGAATAACAAACTTGCTATAAAAGAAACACTATCTAAGCACATGGACAACATAAATTCGTCTAAAATTGTATCAACTTGCACGACGATTACGGACACCAAGATGGTAGAATCTGATTTTGTGATTCATGTTGTAGATCTGCCTTTTAGCTTTCAAATTCAACTTGAATTAGCTCTATTAGTGTCACGCCCCGTAACCGGGAAATGACCTGACAGCGTTCCGTTTTGCCAAACTGAACACAGAACCCATAAAACATACTAAAATCTCAAATAGTATATATATATATATATATATATATATATATACTTAACTTAAAAGGGTACATCATAACTTAAAAGGAAATAGTACAACTTAAACATACTTCAAAGTTGATCACACTTGGTCTATCTTAAAACAGTAAAGTGAGCTAGACGTCTATAAATTGTCATCTCCCTGATACTCGAACACGACGTCCCCCACGTACCCTCCGTAGCTAACATCCTGCTCATCTGAAATGGAAAGGTGGATAAGGGTGAGCAAAGCCAACTATTGCTCAGTAAGATCCCTTCAACCTTGGGATGAAGAAATATATAGACATTTGATTAAAACAGTTTATGCATCCCAAAAATATTTTATAACTTTAAAAACATAATCACAAATAAAGCAGTAAAATCATGGTATGCAAAATACTTTTGACTTTTTAGAATATTGGGAGTGCAGAATTGCCACCCATACAACGACCCTACACTCTTACCCCTCCACCCGAGAAATCGAAATACCTGCGACTCAACCTTCTAGCTTTCTCGACAGCTTCAGGAATGACGGTTGCGCACCCGTCACTCTTACCCCTCCACTGCGAGGCCGCTAGGAAGTGAATGTTCTAGCCTAATGTATACGTGGGAATGCCTAGCTTCTCAATAGCTCGAGTACAGACGATGGCCGTCGTCTACACCCTTACCACGAGACAACTAAACAACTCCAAAACTTGAAAAACAGTTAGAAAACGACTTCCATTTCCCTGCAAAACAGTTCACCTCAAATATCAAATGCAAACATCATATATCGTTGTATACTGTTTGTGACATCGTACATTACAACTTGATGTTTGGGCCTCTCCCAACATCTTATCTATGTACTTATCATATAACACAACTCTACATGCTACATCTTATCCCAAGTTAGGTACATTGACTCCTCGTGAAATCCATAACATAAGCATAACATAAACATGCCGGATCATTTCTTAGTCAATGTCCCTACTGGGATATTCCCTTATGCTTACAATCATAAAAACAACGAGTAATCATGGTATCACAGACATGCGCAATTAAACATCATACAATTCATGCATTCACATTAAATATTGCTTCATCCACTTTTATGCAAGAAAACATGATAAAACCATTTTTCATTCATACTTTATACATAATCTGTAAAATATCATTTTATGAAAGCTTTGGAAAAACTCAAAGTTGAAGGGTACTTACCTTATCACCGTTACGTTCTTAACTTGTAAAAATCCAGAAAATCTGATTCGTGTTCCTAATTGAAAGACGTACACAGGAAAATCTAAATGTTAAAATCCTAATTCCTCTGGTCAGATCGTAGCCCTATAAATCTAGTTTCTAAATAAAAAAGAATCAGAGGATTTGGAGTTCTAGATTTACCATTATGCCGTTTCTAGTGCAGTGCACGCAGGCTGTCCATAATCTGTTTTTTCTTGCTTTTCTCCTTCTTTCTTTTTCTTTATGTTTTTTTTCTCCTTTCTGAGACTTAGAACGGATGGATTTCGAAAATAACTGCCTAGGAAGTTTAGAAACCGCCTCTAACTTCTTCTTAACGCTCTCTCAACTCCCCACTACTTTCTACAAATCACCAAAGGTCCCTTATCTTATCTTAATGTTATACAAGTCCTAAAACATATTATAACACTTGGCAAATAATTAAAGCAAGTAAAATATGCATAAACATTATGGCAGGAAAAACAAATAAAACACTTAAGCAAATATGACGCGTTTCGGTCGACGTTGACTTAACCTCGGTCAACCAAAACCCGTCTAAAAAAAAAGTAAAAAGTTACAGTCCTCACAATTAGATTCCTAGATCGATAGTTATGACCATTACACCAAACTGTAGCAAAGCTGCCCAAGTCCTCTTCCTTGTATGTGATATGTCTATTTCATCAACATATATACACAGGGCAGGAAGCAAAAAGGTCTATAGTGGGAAAAAAGAGTTTGTTTATCCTAATTTGGGTAACAAAATTAGGCTGCATTTGATTGTAATGCCACCAATGATGCATAAACTCCATCTGCATTCTTCATTAGTTCTTCATGTCTTCCCTTCTCAGCAATCACACCATTCTTCACCACTGCAATCACATCAGCCCCTCTTATGGTGCTGAGACGATGTGCAACGACAACCGTAGTTCTGTTAACCATCACCTTATCCAGGGCGTCCTGAACTACGCGTTCTGAAGCTGCATCTAACGCACTTGTTGCTTCATCAAGCAAAAGGATTCTTGGATCTCTGAGCACTGCACGTGCTATCGCGATCCGTTGCTTCTGTCCACCGGATAACTGAATTCCTCTTTCTCCAACAGAAGTATCATAACCGTTGGGCAATGCTGATATGAAATCATAAGCGTTTGAAATCTTTGTTGCTGCAATTATTTCCTCTTCAGTAACATTCCCTTGTTTACCATATACAACGTTGGTCCGAATTGTTTCGTTGAATAGCAATGGTTCTTGTCCCACCAATCCTATTTGCTGCCTCAGCCAACTGGTGTTTAATTTACGTAGTTCAAAACCATCCAAATATATAAAGCCGGAGTCTGGATCATAGAACCTCTCTATTAGGTTGATCACGGTTGACTTGCCACTCCCACTTTCTCCTACCAGCGCAACAGTCTGCATGAAATTTCAGTCCAAATGTATAATAAGAACTCAGACGGAACTAGAAACTTCATGTTGCAAGGTTTTGTTAACGGGTTTTTCAAAATTTGGAGGGGTGGGGGATGGTGGCCAGCCAACCCCCTTTGGGTCCATCATTGGAAAAGAAAGTAAGACAATTTATGTTTAGAATGTTAACAAAGAAAAATGTCTAAAAATTTTCAAGTTACCTTTCCAGAAGGAATGGTTAGACACAGATCTTGGAAGATTTGAATTTCAGGCCTCGTCGGATACTTGAAGCTAACATGTTTTAGCTCAATGTCACCCCTTGCTCTTTCTGGGGTCTGGCCTTCGTTACTGCTTGTGTCGATTTTTGGTTTACTATCAAGAATTTCAAATACGGACACAGCAGAAGCTTTTATTGAGTTCATATCAGGAGCCATAGCCATTGTTTGAGAAACACCAATAGCAGACAACATTAAAGAGAAGAAAACCTGCATGAAAATATTTCCATTAGATAAATAAAAGTTTTGGATTATGATTCAAGAGTTACGATTTCTAAAGGTTTAAATTCTTCAAGAACCTTGAATACTTCTGTGAATGTAGCTTCTCCATGAATAGCAAGAACAGCTCCAATGTAGAAACAAAATGCATTTGAGCAATGGTATGCAAAGTTACCAAAGCCTAGGCAGGAACCAGTGAGTATTCCAAGTTTCACACATCGTTTTACCGGTGCTTGACATTTCCTTCTGTACATTTCAATCACCTTCTCTTCAGCACAAAATGATGCAATAGTTCTAATGCTTCCCACAGCATCATTTGCTACTTGACTCGCTTCTTCATACATAGCCTGCATAATCCATACTACATGTATCAGTCATCTAGGCCCGAGAGCACCTTAGGCCAACTACTTGACAACTATCCTCGCTATTTCACAATGAATATCCTAAGTTGATAATGAATGCGTAGGCTCGTGCAGTTATATCATTAAGCTTTCTTATACATATCCCAATGTGGGGCGGGGTATAACATACTCCCTCCATTCCTAAATATAAGACTCTTTAGACAATTTGAGAAAATTAAGGATGTTGTCATTTTCACCTAAATTTCCAATATTATCCCCCACCCTCCCTCTCTCTCACTTCTTTGTCATAAAGAAAGGAAAATGTTGAGGGTCTAATTGGAATAAATTGTTGACAACTAATAAAACAACCTTAAACGACAATTAATTTGGATACCTAAATATCTCCTAAACGACAATTAATAGGGAATGGAGGGAGTATATGTTTTGATTCTTAAGGGAAGTTGAAGATACCTTGAAATCTCCACCAGAACCTCGGATAAACTTAACCTGCAGAAATTCTTGCAATCCAATCAAGGGTATTGGGACTAGAATTATAAAAGCAAGCTTCCAATTTGCCATGAACGACATAACAAGTCCGGTTACCACAGTTGCGATATTCTGAACAATCAGTGCTAATGCACCACCTACAAGACCTTTCAAGGTTGAAGCATCACTGGACAATCTTGTCCCCACAGCAGCACTGCAAATCCAAATGAACTCACTAAGTTTCGCTACTAAGTGAAAACTGTTTGATGAATGAAAAGAAATCACACCTTGAATTTTTGGGGTCATCAAACCAACTGATTTCTTGGTGAACAACTTTCTCGAATGTCAAACAACGGATTCTTTGAATCAATTTAGCACCTGCAACTCCAAAAAAGTAATTCTGCGCTGGTATAACAACCATACCGACAATACCGAGCCCAACACACTTGAGAGCCAAGAGAACGGCATCTTTTCGCAGTTGATGTGGAGGTTCATACATAGTAGTAATGGATTTCGCGAGCAAGAGACCGAATATAGGCAAAATAACACCATGTGCACATCCTGCTACAGATCCAAGTAGCAATGCTGGTGCCTCAGGTTTGTTTAGTTTGGCAAGTCTTGCTATTGATGATTTTTTCTGTTTTTCGAGCAAGTCGCTTTTATCTATGGCTTTGCTATCATTTCCTCTTTCATGGATTTCAACAACGTCAAGAACATCTTGGCAGAGAGCAAAGGACCCTCTAGATGATCCTTTACTTGTCAATCTCCTTAGAGACATTTTCCGTCTTGAACTCCGACTCAGGTTGTCATCTGCATTTATGGCCCCACCTAGTTTAACTTTGTCCTGCCATTCTGTATTTTCAGTTTCTTTACAACCTTCTTGCATTCGGATTAACTGCGAATAAGCACCATTTGGATATTTGCTGAGCTCATCATGAGTACCTATAGTTTCATTTTAAGCAAACTACTCATAAATGGCTCTATAAAACTGTGTATTCAAGAAAAATGATCAAACATTTATATACCTTTCTCCACAAGTTTACCAGCTTGTACCACTGCTATAAGGTCGGCATTTCTGATGGTCGTTAGCCTATGTGCAACAATGACAGTAGTTCTATTTGACATAACATTCTCAAGGGCTTTTTGTATTATACGTTCTGATTCGACATCTAAAGCACTTGTTGCTTCATCAAGAAGAAGAATCTTTGGATTCTTTAGAATGGCTCTCGCAATTGCAATTCTTTGCTTTTGCCCACCCGAAAGTTGAGTTCCATGGTTGCCTACCATTGTATCCAGCCCCTGTGAGAATAACAAATACATACATACCCTGAATGTCTTACCCTTTAACTAGACGCGATATGTATATATATATATATATTTAAACAAAATTACCTCAGGAAGTTTGTCGATGAATTTGGCTGCATTTGCAAGAACGATTGCAGTTCTTATATCAGACTCACTGGCATTTGCTTTGCCATATAGTATATTCTCCCTTATAGTAGTTCCAAATAAGACCGGCTCCTGACTTACTAGCCCGACTTTCGATCTCAACCATCCGAGCTGCATTGCCTTCAAATTCACACCGTCTATGAGCACTTCCCCAGCATCCGGATCATAAAAACGTTCTAGAAGACTTATAACCGTTGATTTGCCACTTCCACTGTGCCCGACTAAAGCTGTAGTTGTACCACTCGGAACATGTAATGAGAATCCCGCGAAAATCTGTACTTCCGGCCTTGCAGGATATCTGAAGTAGACATCTTTAAGTTCAATTTCACCCTTCATATCTTCCAAGACAACTCCACTAGTGTTGTATGCATCAATTTGTGGTTTGCGATTTATCGTCTGAAACATATTAAAAGCTGCAGCTCGCCCTGCTGCAAACGCAGTAACACATGGAGGTGCCTGGCCTAGTGACCTGATCCCAACAAATATTGAACTCCAATTAACCTCAAATTTCAAACAGAAATTCACTTTTGTAAAATGTATAACTCGAATAAATATCTTGTATACTTACGTTCCTCCAACCGTTATGGAAAGTATGATATTGATGATGTCACCACTCTTATAACCTTTATCTATGATTAGCTTGGAACCATACCACATTGCAAGTCCATAAATACAGAACAAAATGAACAAGAATGAACCAAATCCCAATCCCAAAGCCAGTTCTTGCTTAACACTAGTTCCATAAGCCTTTTCTAGCTTGTCGTTATAGTTTTGAATCGCTTGCTTTTCTCCGGTGAATGATGCCACCTATAGCAACAACATATATACATACAATAATGGCGAAGAAATTAAAAATGTGTGAAGTTCTTGGAATAATTTAATCATCAATTAATAATAATTATGGGATTTTTACCGTTCTAATTCCTCCCACTGTTTGTTCTAATACATTGCCAGCTTCTGCATACGCAACTTGTGCGCGGACCGACATCTTAGACATGATCAAAGACATGAACCCTCCGGCAAGGATAAAGAGAGGAATGCAAGCAGTCAAAACTAGTGCTAGAAGCCATCCTTTTATAAATGCTATTACAAAACCTCCCACAAATCCTGATAAATATTGAATGAATTTCCCAACCTATATATATCACAATCAACAGCTATATATATTAGGATCAATACAATTCAATAAAAACTCAGGTAAAATTGCTAAGAAACTCACTTTTTCGCCCATGGCTTCTTGAATGAGAATAGTATCTCCAGACATTCTTCCTACAACTTCTCCTGTCGTCGTTTCAGAGTCGAAGAATCCAATTTCCTGTCTTAGGATTGTTTTTAAGTACAAGCCCCTTATTCGGGTTGCTTGTCTTTCTCCGGTTACCATCCAACACGAAACTTCTGTAATAACATTGATCATATTAACATCCAAGCTTTCCATAACTGAGCTAAATTTTTCTTGCCATTTTTAGGCCTGTGTCAAAAATATCAACTACTACCCTTATTACCTAAGATCAATCTAAATACGGAAAAGTTGCTTTGATTTCCATTTATTATCATCCTGAAAGAATTTAAATATACCGCGAACTTACGAATAAAAGAGGCAATGGCTGAAAAGATAGCTAAGTAACAAAATCTCAAGGACACCTGAAATCGAAAACCAAACAATAAAAATGTTAAAAATGACCAAATCTTTTAACATAAAATTCATTTATTATCAAAATAAATGTATAATGATGATTAAATCTTGATTAATTACCACTCCAACTTCATGCAGAAGAGATTTGGAGTACATATAAGTACCAACAGAGTTGATAAGTTGGCCAAAGATGACTAACATAAAAGGCTGTGATAATCCATTTCCGACGGCTCCAATTGTTCCGGACATCATTAACAAAACATCAAGACCATCTGCAAATGAAAATAGTTTAAAGAATGTCACTTTTTCATCGTCTCCTTTGCCTTTGGTTTTGGCTCCTTCTCCTTCTGATGATGATGATGATATTACCGCCATTGTTGATTCTTTTGAGTTCTTCAAGGCTTAGCTTAGCCCTTTATATATATATATATATATATATATATATATATATATATATATATATATATATATATATATATATATAGAGAGAGAGATTGATAAATCACTATTTTTTTAAATTTAGTTAGTTACGGATTGAATATTTACTTTTCTATTCAAAACTCTTTACAAAGTAGGGAAAAATAATTCTTTACGTAACAAAACTGAATGTGTTTACTAATAATGGAGTGTTTAATTCGTAGATGTAAGAAATAATTTTACAATGGAAAAGAGTGAATTAATTTGTAAAATGAGATGAAAAAGACAGATGCTGAGTGAATAAAATTTCAACTGTATGATATAGTAGAGAAAAGATGTCTTTGGTGAAACCCTTCAACTTCATATTTTTCTTTTGTGCAAATTACTATTTCTACCACAAAAGTAGATATGTGTGTTATTTCTGTCATAAATAGTTTTCCGGTGCCTTTTCTACCACAAAAGTCGTTAATGTGCTATTTTTACCATAAATAGTTTTTTGGTGCCTCTAATGACACAAAAATAAATTTGCATGCTATAAATGTCATAATGCGGCAGAGGGACGGTGGTTTTTGACAGTCTTTTCTACTGCCATGCACTGCATTCCTCCAAAATGTTTGTCTATTTTACCTCTGAATTTGAATGCAATGGATGACATGTGAGAAGAGACTGCCGGAAACCACCATCCCTTCGTTGCATTATGACACTTATAGAATTCTAAATTTTATTTTGTGGCAGAAAAGACACTGATAAACTATTTATGGAAGAAATAACACTTATAACTACTTGTGAGGCAGAAAATACACCGAAAAACTATTTGTGATAAAAATAGCACACATAACTATTTTTGTGATAAAAATAGTTATTTTCTCTTTTCTTTTTCTTTTTTAAAGAAGAAAGTAATTCATTCATTGTGGGAATGTTAAAAAATATCCAAACTTAGCATTGGATAAAAAACATTAATTTTGGATAAAGTTTCAATAAAAATGACTGGATTAGATTAAATTAAATGTTTTACAAACCAACTCAATCCATAAAGAATATATATGAATACACTAATACATAATTTTGTGGTGATATAATATTATACTTCCTCGTTCCATACTATCTTTTCACATTTCTATTTTAATCTATTCAAAATTAATTATCTATTTTGTAGATAAAGAGCTTATTAATAAATTGAATGTTGGAGAGAAGAATAAAGATAGAAAATAATTAGAATTAAATAGGGAGTAAAATTAAATAGGGTGGTCATCTTTGACATTTTAGTATATCTTATAGAGTGGTTCTCCACTTCTCTTCCAACATGACTCGAACTACGGACATACTAATTGGAAGTGAAGCGTCTTACCAATTGAAGTGTGTTTCGTTGTTATGATTAAGATCTTAATTATCCTGAACGTTATAAAATTCTCATACATGTTCTCCACTGATCAACATCGACACCCTCTAAAAAATAATCTAAACCGTACCAATTCATACTGTCAACACCCGTAACTAAAAAAGGACTCATGAAATATAAATAGTATGACAAAATCTCAATAGTTATTACTCATTCATGCTAATTGTAAATACACACTCATACGATTGTTATTTCTATCACAAATATAGTATGAGAAATTTTTTTTATAATTTTCCGTTGCATGATTTGCAAGCGGGTTAGTGATTTTGGTCTTCTTCTAGCATTATGTGTGCATTTACTGTTTTTTGTTTGAGAATTTTTATTTTATTTTGAACGTTGTAAAAGTAAATTATTTGTGAAAAAATATAGGGAATCTAAAATGAGAATTTTATTTTAGAAAATTTACAAGAATGGTACACAAGTACTCAATTTGGATATATATATATATATATATATATACATCAATCCCACAATTTGATAAGATATTAATTGAATTTTTTGGGGATCAATACATATCTCTAATTAACATACTTTTAGATAAACATATATCCCAATCTCAATACCAGTCTAGAATGCAATTAGTTAAGCAAATATTAATTTGCTACTAAAGGATTTTTTATCCATGACCTAAGGATATCATGTATGAATATACTTAAATCTCCTCTAGTACCCAAATTATTTACAAAAGAGCCATTAGTTTTGTATGTTTTTAAGTAGTTTGGATATTGTGGTGGTATTTTCTTTTTAATGTTTTTTTTGGCTGAAAATTTGGTATCCATTTCACCTATAAGAGTTTTTTGTGGTTTGATCTTCAGCTAAAGATCTGCATGTTCTATGAATTCTGTGGCCTTCTTTATTATATTAGGTCTGCTAATTGTGCTAATACCTTATATACCTAAAGAAGAAAAAGAAAAAAAATATAACAGAAGGTTGTTCCAATGAGGGTAGGGAGGGGTTGGTTGTCCCTAATATTTTTTAAAATTAGTTTACAAGTGTTGAATTTTTAAATTTTTAGCCACTTATTATAAACGGTTCAGATTTTCTATTATACTTTCTGTAATATTTGAATTGTTGTTTTTTCTATTTATATACCCTAAACGAAAAAAACATAAACTAAGAGAGTGAAAAAGAATTAAAAAGATCAACTAAGAGAGTGAAAAAAAAATAAAATTTGGATGTGAACGGACGGAATATTGCTGAAAGTGCATTTGGATCCGATGTGGCAAATTCGGGCCTCTAATAGTTTGTCTAAAAGCCCTTCATAGATATTCTGACCCAAAAACTTTAAAAGTTTAGTTTTGTTTCATCTATGCCTACAAATATCATGTAGGTTCATATTACTCTTTTCATTCCAAAATATAAGTCGTTTAAAATATCTATAAAAAATTAAGAAAACAAAAAGTAAATACCTTGTTAATTAAAATATCAATATTATTGTCTTAAATAAGACTTATATACCACCAATTTTACTTAAGAGAGTAATATTGATATTTTAATTAAAAAAATATCTTATTTTTTGCTACATATCATAAACGACTTTTATTATGTAATGGAGGGAGTATATAGCAAAAACTTATGTTGCAATTTATTTTGAGCAAATAACCAAAGGATATTCTTTTTAATGTTTTATTATATAATTGTGGAGTACGACCTTCATTTATAAATATAAGACATTTATGACATGTAATGAAAATTAAGGAATAAAAAATTAGCATGTCTTTTTATTAAAAATATCAATATTACTCTCTTAAATAGAATTAGTGGTATACAAGTCTTATTTAAAAGAGTAATATTATATAATGACTAACAAAGTATTTTATTTCTTAATTTTCGTTATATATGCTGAAAATTTATATTAATGAATGGAGTGAGTAGTAAGTTATATATAGTATTTATAATGGCAAATTTGTTTATAGGTAGAGGTTGTAGTTATTATCTTCACATTTATTACATCATGGGAAGTCTTTTGTAACCTGAAAGGTGTGGACATGAAACAACTGGATTGCAGTCCATTGTAGTAGTAGTAGTATTGAATTAGTTTGTGTAGTTCTAAGAAGTTTCCAAGGTTATTCCGACACTGAATAACTGGACCGGAATGGATAAAATTAACGTAGAAAATAACACCTTATGAAAAATGCAAATAAAGACGGTTCTCCTTCCGCTCTCAATTACTTGTCGTCTAACTATACTTGATCGGTTTTTAATTATTTATCAATTTAAAAAATTAAGCGAACATTAAATGTATTTTTTCCAAAATTACCTTTACCTCTCATTAATTCAGTTAACAACTAATTTTAATTATTCTAAAATAAATGTATGTATTAAAGGATAAAAGTGTCTATCAGTTTACTATGTATCAACTGACACTTGCTATTATTACTATATATTTAAACTCCAAGTATTCTCTTTAATAAGATCATGAACATCTTAATATTTGAATCTTTTTGCTTAAAGGTCCATGCATGAGCAGTGATGGATTCAGAACTTGAGATCAGTGGGGTCAGGGAAGATTCTAGGGGTGCCCGAAAATTTTAAAAATACTATTAGATATGGTAAATTTTATATGTAATTTGGAGTATTTTATCAAGTTCGCACCCCCTCCCTAAGTTGAGAGCAACTTGTTAAATATCCCGCGGAGCGGGAAGGAATTGAGACTTGAGAGCTGAGAGACAAGACTATTTTTTATTGAGAGCAACTTGTTAAATATCTCCTAAAAGATTAGAAACAAAAAGTATTTTTAAATCTTTACAATATTTAAAGCTGCTTGTTAAATATCTTTTAGAAACAATAAGAATGGTTAACACCATTGCTCCAGTGCGGAAAGAGAATTGTTCTGTACGTGTGGAACGGATTATTATATGTTTGATCAAAATTTTGAGAATTTATTAGTGGGGTCATAAAATTTTTTGTGTGGAGTCATTTATTATCTAAATTGAATAAAAATATATCATATATACTTTAATTTTTTTTTCACTCTGACCCCAGTGGCGCTCTACCTGCATCCGTCACTGTGCATGAGGCTTCTAATAGTTCCATGTCAATCTCAATCCGCATCTAGTGTAGAATAATTATTTATCCAAGCATTTAGAATAAATTACAATTGTAGAATAAAATTGAACGGTTTAAAATATATGTTTTTGAGAACAATTTTAAAATATTAATCTTTAATGGTTAAAATTTATTTTAAACATGCGGAAGAAATCACCCGGGAGCCACGAGCTAGTCAATCCACCTATAATTCCAAAAAATTATTTGGTTTCCTCCCATCACCTATTTATGATCCGTTGAATTCCCTTTATGAAGATTTTTTAATCCAGCTAAGACATGCTTCCATAGAAGGGGGGGGGGGGGGGGGGGATCTAGTTTATCAATTGACTTCTTATTTTAATGGGATTTGCATCTTACAAATATTTATTTTTTTGGACTTGTGCCCAAAGAGAACCAATTTATAATTATATATAAATGTCCATGCTAAATTTAAGTAGGTGTATTTCTTCTTGTTATATGTTGACCCCCCAATAAGAAACTCCTTGAAACTTTTATCTAATGCATTTGCAATAGTTTTTGGGATCTTTTAAAACTACATAATGTGGACAGATTTGCCAAAGAGCGGTAACATAGTGATGCAGCACTTCCGACTCAAAATTATAAAATATCTCTTCTCTCAATAATAAAAGAAATAATAAAAAACAAATAATGCGAATAGGTAAGTGGGATGATAAAGATTGAATATAAAATGTGGTCCTTCTAAATTGTTACAAATTTGATTTTCCAATTAGTTCGCATATTTACGGTGTAAATGGAACCTAATTAATTTAAGAATCTCCCATCCCGCTTTGTAAATCATTTCGCCTATTTATGAGTTTTAATATGGGTTGATTTCACTGAGAGATATATATTTGATGAAGAATATATTTGTTTTCTATGATAGTTTTAGAAAAGAATATTTTTTATGTTCTGGAGTTAATTGCAAGTCCAGGGAGTTAGCTAAATTAATGCAATGTGCTCTTTTTTTATTTTTTTAAATCTAATTGCGAAATTAGCTAAGATAACCCTAAATCATGAGGGAAAAGATTATGTATGATAACCTGATATTATTCCCTTTCACTGATATCAATTTCTTATCTTGAGCAGAAATTTCTATAAGAAGAGACTAAGCTAAAAATCAGGTCAAATTTTTCTTCTAAAAATGTAAGCTAGATGTGACTTTTCTTCTATGGCAAGCAAATCTTGTTGGGTTCGGCTTAAGAATGAATCTTGTTGGGTTCGGTTTAGGGATAGAGGGTTTATCAATTTATGAAAATTAGGCGGGAGCAACAAGTAGACCAGTTGTAGGGGTCACTTTGGCATGTCCCTTTCACATGAGTTGGGTAAAACCTACCTGCAAAGTAGGTCCCGTCGCAACTCATGTGAGAGGGATGTGGGGCCCGTCCCACAAGGATCGACCCATATTAGAATTTTCCCAGTTGTAGGCGGGAGCAACAAGTAGACCAGTTGTATACTTGTAGTTATGGGTGTCAACGGGTTCGGGCCGACCCGAACCCGGCTCATACAACTCAAAAAAATGTGAGCATGAGCTTAGGTGAGCTGAGCGTGAGCTCAATATTCAAGCTCGAATTTTATGTGAGCTGAGCGTGAGCTTGACCCCGCTCAGCCCGAAAAAAGCTCGAACCCGAATAAGAATAATATAATTATAATATTATATATATATATATATATTACTAATTAAAAAGAAGAAGGCCTATAAATTAACATTAATTGAAGAATTTCTTAAACGAGTGAAGAGGAAGAAGTGATGCATTTAAAGGGTGAACTAGATGTATATTCGGAGGAAAAACTTTACCCCAACAAAGAGTGGTAGTGGTGATGAAGACTTTATTATCTTGTATTATTGAAAATGAAATGTTTTTAAATTCCCTATTTTGTCTATGATGGCAATATATGTATTAGTAATTCTTGTAAGTTCGGTAGCATCTGAGAGTGCTTTTAGCATCAGGGGTCGTGTCTTGAATCAATTTCGCACCGCACTGCTTCCCAATACAGTTGAATGATCAGTTTGTGGTAAAGATTGGATTACGAGTTCACCAAAATGGAGTGATTATGAGTAGGAATGGCAACGGGGCAGATCGGGGCGGGTATCTGAAATACCACGCCCTGCCCCGCCCTGTTGATCTGTGCCCCGCCCGCGCCCCGCCCGCCCCGGATCAAAAAATTTACGCCCGCGCCCGCCCCATGACAGGCAGATATGACCCGCCCCGCCCCCATTCTATTTTTTTTTAAAAAAAATCATTATTTTTTTAAAATTATAAAAATCATTAATTTTATCAAAAAAATTAAAATCATAAAAATCATTAATTTTATCATAAAAATAATTAATTTTTTTAAAAATCATAAAAATCATTAATTTTATCCAAAAAATCATTAATTTTATTATAAAAATAATTAATTTTTAAAAAAAATATTTAATTTTTTTTAAAAATAATTAATTTTATCCCAAATCAATTCTCAAACAAGTACAATTAGTATATTAAAATGAAAATTAAACATGATTATGTTTAATAATAACAATATTATAATAATTTAATATAAATGGGGCAAAATGGGGCGGGGCGGGGCGGGGCAGGGCGGAAAAAAATACCATGCCCCGATCTGCCCCGTTCGCGGGGCGGGGCGATCTGCCCCGTTCTCTCTACGGGGCGGGGCGGGGCTGCCCCAAAAGGCATCGGGGCAGGGCGGATCGGCGGGTCACGGGTCAAATTGCCATCCCTAATTATGAGGAAGAGATTGATTCTGCTTTTGTAGGTTATTCTTTACTTAGTTTTTCTATTTTACTTGTCTAAATTATTTTTTCTTCATCACTGCTTCTTACTTTGTTTACTTATATTTCCTTTTTCTTTTGTAAATTTGAAACACAATAAAAAGTGAAAGATTGTAGAAAAAATCAATGAGATTGCCGAAATTGGATTTGGCACCAACAATGGAATTAAATCACTCTTTTGCAATTTGCAATTTCATCATTTGTTATAATTTTAAATGCATGTGTTCTCTTGTTTTTTTTCATTTTTTATATAAGACTCATTTATTATCATAACAAACAATTTTGAAACTTCCGCTTCTCTTGTTTTTCTCTATATAGGCTTTTACAATTATGGACTTTCGTTTATTTTGTTTTAGTCTATATAAGAATTTTTGTCTATGTTGTATGTAGATTCTTTAACCTTTGACATTGCTATGTATTTATATTTTTATTAGTTTATTTTGTTTTAAGAATTAAGTATCATTGTATTATGTATATTTGTATTCTTGCCAGAATTTAGTTCCAATACTCATTGTATTATACTATTCTTGCTACATGATTTTTGTTTTTTTATTAATATAAATTTAGCTCGTGAGGCTCGTGAGCTTAGCTCGAGATCACATTTTAATGTGAGCTGAGCGTGAGCTCAATGTTTATGAGCTTTTCCGGGCTGAGCGTGAGCTGAGCTTTCCAATTTTTATGTGAGCTGAGTGTGAGCTAAGGCAAGCTCGACTCACATACCTCGTTTGACACCCCTACTTGTAGTTTGGTGATTGCGCTACCGGGTCAAATATTTTGTTCCATGTTTTTGTATTTTCGTTAAACTAATATTAAGTTGCTAAGAGTTCGTTTTTCTTTCTAATTTTGTATCTAAAAAAACGAAACAATAAGAAAAAAATTGTGACATTTGTCAATTACTCACGGCTCTAGTGTGAAATGTGTGTTGTTTTGCACGTGCGGAACAAATTTTAAGTCGTCAAAGAAGAATACTACTATTGAGAACACATGTTCAGTGTCCTCAAGAGAAAAATAATGTTAATCCTCAAAAATATCTAAGCTGTTAGATCTCGCATCTGATTGATAAAATTTATTTGCGCATAAAAAATAAATCGCGTTTCGTACCAACACCAGACTACTTGTTGATTATCCAAGCGGAATAAAAATGTTGAGACAACAAATGAGATCGAATATTCCAAATCTTTCCCTTTATCTATGGATTAAATCTTATGTCTAATCTCCTATTCAGTACTCCCTCCATTCCCTAATAATTGTCGTTTAGGAGATATCTAGGTATCCAAATTAATTGTCGTTTAAGGTTTTTTTATTAGTTGTCAACAATTTATTTCAATTATACCCTTAACATTTTTCTTTCTTTTCTTTATGATGTATTAGTGAGAGAGAGAGGGAAGGTGGGGTAATATTGGAAGTTTAGGTGAAAATGACAACTTCCTTAATTTTCTCAAATTGTCTAAAGAGTCTTATATTTAGGAATGGAGGAAGTATTTACTAATAACAAATTATTAATGTGTTAATTAAAAAAATAATAGCAGAAATCTGATAAAAGATGATTCTATCTCACAATTATCTTATTTACAAATGAGACACTAATGATAAGATAAAAATGAAACAGAAGATATCAAAGTACCTTAATTCATATACCCCCTACTTTCACGGTGCCCGTGCGCTATCTATTGTATTGCCATTAATCCACAAAAAAATCGCTTGTCCCCGTTCTGTGTTCCCTTCTGCATCTCACGAATAGATATTTGTCACGTGTATATTTTTTCCTTATTGATTCCACTATTTTTTTTAGGTTATAATTTTTTAATTAAAAATTTAATACATATTATTTTCTTATTGGTGAGAAAGGTAAGAGGACACCGATTCCTATCCCCATTAATCTCTCATCTCGACTTTCTAATATCTTACCCTTTGTTTTCTCCTCCATATTCTCCCGAATACTTCTCTCATCGACTAGATGATCTACTCATATACTAGGTGCCTTGGCCACCTAATTTTTTTGAAATTTATGAATTATCACTTGCAAAACTTTTTATATATTCTAATTCTCTATTAACATTTTTTTTCCCCCCCGGGGTGATGATTCCTCCTAATTCTATATCTCGAGTCCGCCCTTACTTATGGATAGATCTTTTGTTTCAAAATTCTCTAAATAATTTCTCTCATTTAGTATCTTTAATAGTGAATTTTAAATCACATAGTTAATATGTAGGAATACATACCATAATACTATAATTTTCCGGGTGAATTTCAATTTGATTTCTAAAATGAATGAAATTTTCAATTTCGTCCCCAATAGTGGCATCCAATCAATTTAGTCCTTGAAATTGACTTAAACGTGCCAATTTATTCCTTAAGCTAACGAGCATCCAACAAGCTAACAGATGGTTACTTTTAATTTAGTCATTGGAGTTTTATTTTTTTTAATCAGGTCACTATAATTGATAAAAATGTGTCAATTTAGTCCTTGAGATAATGACCATAAAATATTTAAACCTTAAAATCTAGACCTCAATCATAGATTAGTATGAGTACGAGGTTGGCATGATGAGCCGATAAGGCATTGGTCTAGTGGACAATGTTAAGGCCTCATGATGTAGAAGTTTATCGTTCATCTTGTCTTCTTTATTGCTCCTTCTCAAGCAACCTTGTACTTGTACTTTTTGTTAGCGGCTGGGATTTTGCGTCCAAGGTTTATGTGTTTGGTTTATTGTGTATGATTTAGTGTTTAAATATTTGACGGTCATTATCTTAGATATATGTGTGCGTTATTCGGTATTAACCGATAATCGAAGCAAAGCGAACCGAACAGAATTTTAATTAGGCATTTGGTTAATATGGCACTCCTACCCTACCCATGGACTAAATTGACACATTTTTTGCAATTATAAGGACCTAATTGAATTAATACCCCATTAGCTTTTTAGATGTTTGTTAGCTTAGATACCAAATTGACACGTTTCAGCCAAATCCAGAGACTAAATTGATTAAATGCCACTTTAAGGGACAGAATTGAAATTGTTATCTATTTTCAGGGACCAAATTGAAATTCAACCTAATTTTACTATTTTCTTCAATCTCAACACCATCCTTATTACTACTTGTATCAAATTAGAAAAAAATTAAAATAAAAAATCCAACTACTACATGTATCAATTCTGACATTCTCTTTTTACCCTCCCTACGCCCTAGTCTTGCAAGATACCTGCAGATTCACACAACAAAACATTCCACAGAAAAGTCGTGCATGCATAATCACGCTTCATGTTACAATGAGCAAAACTAGAACAAACTCATCGATTCATGCACAAAGCCCCCCCCCCCCCCCCCCCACCCATTCCCCCAAAAAAATGAAAAAGGAAAAAGGAGATACAAGAAACATGCAATTATCAACGAAAAAGATTTTCATTCTCGTGCAAATTCTCTGTCTTTTCGGCAAATCAAATAGGGAATGTGTAGTCAAGAGGTCCATAGCGCAGTGGGGTTATGGCCTGTCCGTGACCGTGAGGTCCCGAGTTCGACACCCTCCTCATACATGGGGCAATAAATTCTCCCTTTTTAGGGCAGTCATTCTCCTCCTTGTGTAGCTAAAAAAAAATTAGGGAATGCGTATGATATTTGAAGTTTATATTTGGTAATAATTATATTTGTCTTTCTGTAAAAAATAATTAATTTTTTATTATAAAAAAGACAAAAATAAATATATTTATATTTGTCTTCCTGACTATTTAATTATTTTTTGTATGCGTGGGGCATTATATGTATTTACTATACATCCAACAAATTTAAGTAGGATATCCAACAAATTTAAGTAGTACTACACATTAACTATTCAAAGCAGGGGCGGAATTTGGGGATGGATGTCACGGCCGCCCCGCAAGGAGGTTCACCTTATCCAGACTATCCTAAAGTTGTAGGCCTTATTAACCGGGTGGAATTCTTTTTTTTTTTTTTTCCGTTTGATATTTCATTCTTTGTATTATTAATAAAAAAAATTATAATTTAAAAGAAATAGTTGAACCCCTAGTGAAAACGTAAACATATGTCAATTATTTATTCGTGGGAAAAAGAGAACGGGACACATAATTGAGAACATATGATTTTTTGTCCTTATTAACCTGCATCTAGGTAGGGACCGAACAAGAACTTAAATGTTAAGCCCAAGCAAAATGAGATTTTTTTTTAGTAAATTTTAAAATAAATAAATAAATAATTATAGAACGAGATGTATTGTTTTTTTTTCTTCTAAAAATAGAATTCTTTTACAAAAAAATCGGGCGTTCCTAGATCCGACATAGTATCTATAGGAGAACAAAAATTAATAAGAGCCATACTGGATACCTATCATGCATATGTTAGTGTAAACTCCGGTAGGAATCTTTTGTTTTCGTTCGGCGTCTCATTTTTTATCCCACTAATAAAAAGTTTACATGTGTTGATTTTTTAATTAAAATAATATATAATCTAAAAGAAATTGTTGAACCCAAAAAAAAAACACGTGTCAATTATTTATTTGTAGGGAAAGAAAAAGGGGACACAGATCGGGGACTGATGATTTTTTTGACGTATAAACTCAAAGAAAATGGCCTCCCAATTTGGGGGTGGCTTTGATGGAGAGCCTTGTTGTACACCATTATTAGGTAGATAAATCATAAAGTCGGGGACCAATTCGAGAATGGCCCAAGTTTCATTAATAATCATACGTAGAGTGATGAGTAGCCAGCTTCATGGTTGAAGTGCATGAACAATCTTTATGAGGAGGAATGGGGATGAAGTTGAAGAGCATGCATGCATGCATGCATGGAAGTTTTACTTATTGGGATTGTCGGTTTCACATACATTGATCTGAATAATACTGAAAGTCTAAAGGATATTACCAAAATTAATGGTGATCATCTTGGGGTAGGGGGCGGGTAGTCATTTAGAAAGGTTGACAGATTGGCCGTCGGACTCGGAGAGATGGGAGAGAGAAGCCATCAAATTTGATCCAAAGGTGGTTGAGAGTTTAAAGAGGGGAGGGTGGCAAGTTGAGGACTTTGCCTTCGATTTACTCCAACTCAGGTGGTCGGCTGGGAGGGCGGCCTTCTGTCTCATTTTATGTCTCATTGAATTCCTTATGTAGTACTGGTGTAGTGATAATTTGTGATAGACTTTTATGGCAAAAAATTCTCTATCCCCATTCCGTGTACCCTTCCCTTTCCCACGAATAGATGATTGTCACATGTTCACTTTTCCCCTACGGGTTCCACTGTTTTTTTAGGTTATGAAATTTTTTAATTACTAAGTTAAAACATGTCAATTTCTTATTAGTGGTACAGGAAATGAAACACCGAACATGGATAGAAGATTCCTACTGGATTTTTACTAAGACACATTTTGTAATTTATGAGTGGAAATCATCCATCCCCATACATGTACTCACCATTTAGAACTCGCCATGTGCACATTTCTTCCAATTATATATACACGTGGTGAATTATGAGTGATTAGGTACATGAATGAGAACATACACGGGATCATGTGTCACAAAAAAAACTCTGCCTTGAGGACTCCTAGCCGACTTAAACCAATATCACTGCGGTCCCTATGGCCGCCTCGACTCCAGCCGCGACAGCCACACCTTGGAAAACAAGAGTGTTGCGGAACTGCTTACACGCCACATGACTGCGAATGTTTCCCTCCCTATCACGCCTTTTGATTTGTATAAGGGCGAACCCAATCTCATCATCTCGGCGGATGAACATGATCTTCTAATCAATCCATGGCGGTTCGCCCTCAAAGGAAAATTCCAAAAACATGTGCCAAATATGTAAGCTTTGGATGCTCCAACCGCCGCCGCCTCCCGCCCTAGTATTGCTAATGTAAGTGTTGAAGTTGACTTGCTTGCAGATTTTCCCCAAAGAATTCGGATCACTCATGCTAAGACAAGTAAAGGATAATGGAAACCGATTGTGTATGATTCATCTGCCGAAAAATTATTTGAGATGTGCGGATCGGTCATAGTCATGATCATTGTGGTATTATAAAAAAAAACTATGTCGTCGCAGCCTCTACTGGGAAGAAGAAAGAGAAGGCTCCGCTGCCGCCCTCTTTACCCCTTTTACCCTAACTTCTGGTGTCCGTGTTTCTTGCCCCGCACAGCAAAACATGGGTCGCGACGGGAAAGGCCCAACAAGAACCCAGTACATCGGCGCAGATCGTGCCGCCTGCCCCTATCCCGGTAACGGTTATGGATGGAGCCGAATTGGCTCCTATCGATGTGCCAGATGAGCGCCCCCAGTCTTATTAACAAAACCACCAGTTCCGCCCCCAGTTGAGAATTTGTCAGTATTGTCTCAAGAACAGCCTCCACCGCTTGTGAATTTGTCAATTGTGACTCAAGAAACGTTGTTGGTAGTTGTTCCCGAACAACAATGATCAATACAATGTTCCCGAACTCCGATAAGAATCGAATTGAATAGTGTGGATGACATAAAAGTTAGTAGTAAGACGCCCTAAATACCGAAGAGAAACAACACCAATATGCTGGCAAAATTTCTAGAATGGTGCCCATGGATGGAATTATTTACTAACTTGCAGAGTTTGCGGCGACTCTGCACCGGACGGCGGACTTACCGGCCCCATCGGTTTCGGTTCAATCAGACCTTGATCACCCGCTCCAAGATATTCTGTCTGACCCGACTCATTTATCGAAAGTGGGCCGACCACACCTTGGGGACTGGGCCGGTAGTGAATCTACCGAGATTGGAACTTGATTCTGAAGGGGGTTCTGACCCTATTTTTCATGAAGGACCGGCTCAGCCGAAAGTACAAGACCCGGCCCAGCCAGATGTTGTTGACTTCGCACGGCTAGATATGAGTGACCCGACCCAGCAGGCCTCGGGTATTGTGGGAGCACATGCAGATCCTTTGCCAATCAAGAATCTTTCTAATGCATTTGTTATTGTGGACCTTTCCACATTTGATCTAAGACAGGAGCCCGCCAGAGACCTACCAATGCAAGTGCCTTTGAGGCGTTCTCCACGGTTAGCCCAGAAGGGTTCGTCTTCTCAGACTCAATAGCTCATTGCTACTTTTATTATTATCCTTATATTTGTTTTAATGAATTGGATAATATGGAATATTCGGGGGATAGCGAATGATAGCACCATTTCTAATAGTCAACATCTTAAAAGGGAACATCGTTTAAACTTTATTGTGTTGTTGGAACCGATGGTAGGCCTATCTATATATATATATATATATATATATATATATATATATATATATATATGTATATGCTCGGCTTCTTGGTTCTGATTCTAGTTTTGGTAACTACACTAGCAAAATCTGGGTTATGTGGGATGATTCTGTGGATATTTTGATTATTGGTGATATGTAACAAATGGCACATTGTCAAATTAATGCTTTTTCGGGTCGCCGATATATTATTTTTTTGTATATGCTTAGTGATCCTATGTGCAACGAAAAGAATCGTGGAATAGTCTCCGTCTATTCCACTCTCAGAATAACCACCCATGGTCTGTTGGAGATGATTTTAATGTGGTTTTGCGAGTAGGTGAAAGTCAGGGTTCAGTTATGGCACTTCTACCTATGACTGTGTTTGGTGAAACTGCTCATGATTGTGAGTTATTGGAGATTCCTAGCTCGGGAGGTCCGTTCACTTGGTGTAGAGGTGGATCTCGTCCACTTCTTCGGCGTTTGGATCGGGTATTTGTTAACACGACTTAGAATGAAATGTTTCAGCACTCTTCTGTTACACATCTACCCCGGACCGTCTGAGATCACAGTCATCTTCTGGTAGAATCTCATCTTACCACTGAGCGAGGGGGTCGGCCTTTCGGTTTCAAGACATGTGGGTCAAACATAGTGCTTTTACGGAGGTTTGAGAAACTCATGTGCGGAGGAGGTGGTTAATTCGGGGATGTATATCTTACAAGAAAAACTCAAACGCCTAAAAGAGGTATTGGGGAATTGGAATCGGACCACGTTTGGTAATATACATTCGGCTATCAAGCTCTCAGCTATAGAGTTGGCGTGGGTGGAGCATCTACATGATGCGGCTCCAATTCCCAGTTACAAGAAGAACTTTTGCAAGTAAAAAATGAGCATGCTAAGAACCTTGAGTTGGAAGAAATATTTTGGAGGCAGAAAACAAGGCATAAGTGGCTCAAGGAGGGTGATGCTAATACTAGTTACTTTTATTCTTATTGCAGGAAACGCCAGAAAAAATTACATATTACTAAAATTCAATCAATGGATGGCACAGTTCACACTACTTCAGCAGTATTTGTGCGACTTGAGCAAATTATTTTCATAGCTTGCTTGCTTTTGATTCGTCCCCCAACCGGATCCCTAATTTCTTGATTTGATCCCGCGTTTAATTACTGATGCATAAAATATTTACCTTGATGCTTTACCTACAAGTTTGGAAATAAAAGAGACAATTTTTTACTTGAGCCCTGCAAGTGCAGCAGGCCCTGATGGTTACACTGGGAGATTCTTTCATGTTCACTTGGATATTATAAAAGATGATTTGATTCATGCAGTGCGGGATTTCTGGGCTGGTCTTCCCCTCCCGCGATCCATGGCTAACTCTTTCCTAGTCCTTATCCCAAAGGTTGATAGCCTGGTGAATTTCATTGAGTTTTGCCCTATATCTCTATGCTATTTTTCTAGTAAAATCATCTCCAAAGTTGTAGCCAATCAATTACCTAAGTTGCTGAATAACATCATTAGTCGTAATCAGTCGAGTTTTATTAAAGGTCGGGTGATTTCTGATAACATTCTGTTGGCTATGGAAATGGTTAGTTATTTGAACAAGAAACCCATGGGTGGAAATATGGTTGTTAAACTCGATATGATGAAGGCGTTTGACCGAGTTTCTCACTCTTTTATCCTTGCAGTACTTCATCAGTTTGGTTTTAGTGCCCACTTTATGCATATGATCCAAAATTTGCCTAATAATAATTGGTTTTCTGTCCTCTTTAATGGCACACCTTATGGATTATTTCGATCGGGAAGGGGGGTGAAGATAGGTGATCCTTTATCGCCTTTACTCTTTATTATTACGGCATATGTGTTTTAACGGGGCTTAGATAAGCTGGTCCGATTTGGGAGTGTTTGTCAATTCGTGGTACTGCGTTCAAGTACAATGGTATCCCATTTGGTTTATGCGGATGATGTTGAGGTTTTTCTCAATGGGGCTAAATGTGGTTTGCAGGCTCTTATGACGTTTATAAGACAGTATGAATCCTTATCTGGTCAGCGGGTCAACAACAGAAAATGCTCTTTTTATGTCTCTAATAAACTCAAGCACGGCAAAATGAGATGATTGTTAGAGTTACTGGTTTCTTGCAGGGGACTTTGCCTTTCACATACCTCGGCTGCCCAATTTTTGTCGGTCGCACAAAGGTGATTTATTACTCCTTTATGATAGATAAGCTTACGGCTAGGCTGGCTGGCTGGCAGCGCAAGCTTTGTGTATGGAGGGTCGACTTATTTTGCTCTGCTATGTATTGTCTTCCATGACCATGCACATTCTCGCGGCTTCTCAACCACCTAAACGGGTCCTGGCTGATATTGAGCGCCTATTCTCGAATTTCGTATGGGGAAGACATAATTTGGTGGTAGGAGACATTGGATGTCTTGGACTCGATTATGTCGGGACACATTACAAAACGGTTTGGGCTTATTTACTTTATGTTCTTATCTGATTGTTTTTTCTCTAAACTGTGTTGGCGTTTCAGAACTACAGACTCTCTTTGGAGAACCTTTATGTTTGATAGGTATTGCGGCATTCATCAGCATCCTATTTTGGTTTCAGTCGCATACCACGGATTCTCAGGTATGGAGACGTATGTTGTAGACACGGAGTATGGCGGAGCCTCATATTGGTCTGGTGATACGGGATGGTTGCTCGGCTTTTTGGTATGAGAATTTCACTCTTCATGGCTGTTTGGGGAATGAGCTGCCCACATGAATGGATTTGTCCCGCATTTCGGATCATCTAGAGAGGAAAAGATGGAAGTCAGACACGCGAAGTCGGCTGCCCGCGGCTCACGCACGAGCACTCCCATCAGGTGACTCTATCATCTGATCAAGACATCCACTTATGGAAGTTGGAGCCGAATGGGAATTTCACAATCACCTCGGTGTTACGGACGGTCCAGCTACCACTACAAGAAAACAGTTAAATAGCAACCGAAATTAGCGACGAAAATATTCGGCAACTAATTTACCGACTGAATACCGACCGAAAGGAAACCGAAAAATATTCGGTCGGTATTCGGTTGCTATTACAACGTCCATATCGGTCCCGTTGACCAATATAAACCGACGTCATTTTTCTAAATGGTTTGGAACTCATGTAAGTTGGTATTGTGTAGAAATGTACTTGTAATAAGAATGCATAATTAAAATAATTTAACTTTTATTGCTCAACAGATACATAGCCTTCAGGAAGATTCCAAAATTTTGTTGAAAAATCTGTCTTGGGGCCCGTCAAGGAGAGTGATGTCATACACCGGTTACTTTGTTAACGGTTATAGATTTCACACCAAAGCCCACAATGATGGAAAAGGAACGACAAACAGCAGCGTATGGGTTAAAGGAGATTATTACGGTGAGTTGAAGCAAGTAATTGAGGTTGAACTTGCTGGACTACCTGACCAAAAAATTATTCTTTTCAAATGCGACTGGTTTGATTCTACTCCAAATCGAGGTTTAAGAGTGCATCCTCAATATAAACTTGTAGAAATCCATAGGAAAAGAACCTACTAGGGTTACGATCCATTTGTATTTGCTTCCCAATGTCAACAAGTCTACTACACACCTTCTCCGGGTAGTAAGACAACATCTAGGGCTGATTGGTTGGGTCAGTATGTCGCTCCAAACCACGCCTATTTGACGCTCTCGGTGTTCCGCACCAGTATCGGGACGAAGTACACGAGGAGGAGACCAGTCGCATTGATCTAACTATTACTGAAGTTGGTCAACTTGCACACCGGTCAGGGGAAATTGAAGTTGTACTTGTGGCTGGTACGAGCCGTGGTTATGAAGATGATGACGATGACGATGATGAAATTATGTTGGGAGATGACAATTCTGAAGAAGATGATGAATTAATGACCGATGATGATTTAGAATGATTAAGATTTCTCGCTTTTCTTGGAATACCACATATTGAAGGTGAGTAATATTTGTTGGGTTTTTTTTTTTGTACTTTATTACCATAAATTAATTGTCATATTGTATAACTTTTTAACATAATTCAAAGTAGAAATTTTATTGTCATAATAATTTGATTCTTAAATTTTGCAGATTGCAACTCATGCATTTTCAAGGATATGCATATGAATGACATCAAGAAGTTTATGAGAAATGCACACTTTGATTGTAAGTTTTGATAATTGAAATAAATTACTTTGAACGTGAGTGTTGTAATGTAATGTGCACACTTTGATTGTGAGTTTTGATAATTCAAAGTGTGCACTTTGAATGTGAGCTTTGTAATGTAATGTGTACACTTTGATTGCGAGTTGTAATGTAAGGTGCACACTATGATTGTGAGTGTTGTAATTCAAAGTGTGTACTTTGATTGTGAATGTTGTTATTCAAAGTGTACACTTTGATTGTGAGTGTTGTAATAAGAAGTTTGCACTTTGATTGTGAGTATTTAATGTAATGAGAATTGATTGTGAGCATTTTGGTTGTGAGCATTTTGATTGTGAGCATTTTGGTTGTGAACATTTTGGTTATTGCTACTATTGCTGCTGTGTTTTGTAATAGGGATTTAATTTAATTAAATTTTTATTTTTTTAAATAACAACAATTTAGCGACGGCAAACACCGTCGGTATTCGGTCGCCGCTATATGGTGACCCGCTTTTCCGTTGCTAATTATCCGTCGGTATTCGGTCGTTCCTGGGTCAAGTAAAATGTCAACAATGTTGACCACGCCGTCGGTATTCGGTCGCCATATGGTGACCCGCTTTTCTGTTGCTAATTAACCGTCGGTATTCGATCGTTCCTGGGTCAAGTCAAATGTCAACAATGTTGACCACGCCGTCGGTATACGGTCGCTATATGGTGACCCGAGTTTTCGTTGCTAACTGTCCGTCGGTATTCGGTCGTTCCTGGGTAAAGTCAAATGTCAACAATGTTGACTATTCAGTCGGTATTCCGTCGTTCCTAGGTCAAGTCAAATGTCAACAATGTTGACTATTCCGTCGGTATTCGGTCGTTACAAGGAAAATTTAAAAGTCAACTATGCATTCATTTACGTCGCTATTAGGTCGCTAAATTGTGACCCCACTGGCCGTTGCTAAATACATAGTCGGTATTCGGTCGGAAAATATGTTAGTGACGAAAATTACACGACCACAAGGTTCGGTCGGTAATCGGTCACTAAACTCCAATTAGCGACGGAATAGCGACGAAACTGTCCGTCCCTAATGGTCGTAGTTTGCTAAGGGAGTTTCATGCGTATGTTCGTCCTATTTTGCATACTGCAGACCTCTTGGGGATGTATGTTGGGGCATCCAACACTGGTTTCGGCTTTGGGTGTAGGGCAGTGGCGGTAAAATGGCTTGGTTGTGGGGAGCCAATTATTTTAAATGTTGATGGAGCAGCGAGGGGTAATCCAGGTATGGCGAGTGCTAGTGGTGTTTTGAGATATGCTAATGGGGACTTTATTGGTGATTTTGCTTGTTTCTTGGGCGCTCATGTTTCAAATTCTGTTGAAGAGATTTAGGCTATGACTATGGATATTAAATATGCTGCAGATTTGGGATTTTCCGCGGGTGCATGTGCAATCGGAATCTAAATTTTTGTGCGATTCGCTTCATTCTTGCAGAATATCTTCATGGTGGCTTGATGGTATTTTTCGGAAATTGTTGCGGTACAAGGAGGCGAATAAGGTAACCGATACTTTGGCTAATGAAGCTTGTGATTCACAAGTTAATGCATTTTTTCAAGATTTTAATCTTCTGCCACCTATGGTCCGAGGTTATTGTCATCTAGATCAGGTAGGTGTGCCTAATATTAGACATATTAAATTATATATTTTTTTTTATCTACGGCAATTGTGGTTGCTACAATGTGCTGCGGTTTTCTTTGTTCTGCATGCTAGATCATTTAGGCATTTTTTGTATCACCTGATTTATACTTATAAATAGATCAGTTCTTGCATTGTTGCTATCATGTATGAAGTGGATTTATTTGCATCTACTTAGAGGTTTTGACTATAGTTCCTCTCTATGTATTTTTATTTGCCTAATTTGGCTTTATCAATAAATGGGTAGGGATTCACGCCAAACCCCCCACAACAACAGATAGCTTTTCCACACACAAAAAAAAACATACACGGGATGTACGATTTTTCCCATAATTTGTATAGTGACAACTTGTAATCGCTGTATTCATCAAAAAAAAAGACAACTTGTAATCGGTTCTTACTAACACACATTTCATGATTTATGTAGTGACAACTTGTAATAAGTTTCTACTAAGATACATTTTGTAATTTGAATCCTTCTTAGATTCAAGGATGGATAATTTTCATTTTTTTTTAGTAGGAAAGAGAGAATTGCATATTTTTTTCGTCCCATCTCGCGAACAGAGCTTCCAACATATTTTTTTTCTATTCGTAAAATTCAAAGCCTTATTTAAGAGAGAACAAATTTTTTCTACTGAGCGAATTCATGTTGGTCTTCTCTCTTCACTTTTCGTTATTGAACCAAACTCTAAATTGACATATTGATTTTTCTTTAACTATTTGATCATTGAAAATGTGGTAGGACGAGTAGTAGTACAGTTCAAAAACAGTACAAAATATTTGTTTGCAGATTTCAGTGAATGCTCAGAGGCCATTGTTGTTCATTTATTTGTACTGGTGTTATGCTTTTGCTAACTTTTCAATATCCTTATTAGTACTCCTCTTCAATTTATATATATACTAGGAATAATCCGTGATATGCACGGGATATACATTATTTATTAAAAAATGCATATGTAAGGAAAAAGAGTTTTTGTAATGATAGCAAAAAGAATTTTTTTGGCTATAAGTATGATTATTACCTTTTAATTATCAATATGTAGAACTCTAAGTGCATTTGCTTAATTAATACTACTCAGTTTTCGTTTAATCTATTAATATAATGACAAAAATCAGAAATTTATCAAAAAAAAAAATTATTTTGCATTTAATGATTGAATATGACGCATTCAATAAAACAACACATTATTTATTTTGTCTATACATTGCTCAGTTCATTCAACAGATAAAAAAATCTGGGTCTTTTATTATCCCCTCCAACACCTTTACAATGAAAGAGAATGCTAATTAACATAGACTTGTTTGCTAAAATTTATGGTTAGCGGATTTTTGAAGCACTTGAGTTTAAAATTTTGAAGCAGTTTTAATCTGCTTCAAAGTAGGTTATGAAGACTTCTTCTTTTCATATACTCTTAAAATTTTGAAAAAGCTTTATCACTTGATTTTTCCAGTATAAACGAAGCGAATTGATTTTTTTTTCAAATATCCATATTTATTTATTTTTAAAAAGATATTATGAAAATAAAAATTATGCATAAGAATAAAAAACAAAAAATGAACATTGCATAAGTCTAAGCTAAATCGAACTTGATTGTAAGCAATCGGAATTTAGAGGATCCGGTCATATATATATATATATATATATATATATATATATATATATATATATATATATATATATATATATATATTCCTCAAATCCTGATTTGGTGTGGAATAAGTATTATACTTGTTCTTTATATATTTCCAAATCAGTATTGTTTCACTGGAAACCCATTTCGTGAGTGGCTCAAGGAAACTGCAAAAGTAGCACCACAATTCTTCTACACAATCCTTGGACTGATCATTAGTAAAAAAAATTTAAAAAAAAATAGAAATGGGGGTTGTTGTAGAACATCTAAAATGAAAAAAAAACAAAGTGAAAAGGTTGGAACAACTCAAAATTCAATATTTTCCTTGGACATTGGCACAAATTGACCCACAAAAATAAAGATATACTCCTTTTTGGTCCTGAATTAATTGTCCCACTTTACTATTTTTCTTGTACCAAATTAGTTGTTTTACTACAACTTCAATACAAACTTTACTCAATTTTCTCATATTTTCACTTGGTTAATTTTAGTTAAGTTCGAGTTAATCATGTCTTGTCCTAATACAATACTCCAAACATTCAATATTAATTGAGGGGTTTTGTTTCTTTTTCTTTTAGAATTACATGAAATTGAGAAATTTCTTAATTCGTGTGTTTTTTAAAATTGAAACAACTTATTTGAGGCGAACAGGGAAAAGTTTTTTCTAGCACATGTGCATTGTATCATGGTCCACTCACTCTCACATGTAATTAACCCTCCTTACATTTATATGTGTCTGGCTCCTATAAATATGATCAAAACTAAATTTTTGTGAGAGTGAAGTATCTCACTTGGATAGCATCTTCATTTCAGAAATCAAGACACCAAGGAAAAAAATTACAACATTTTTTTTATATATATAAAATTTAAGACAACTTCTCAAATAAAAATATAATCCAGTATAGGTACATGAGCAAAAGAGTATGCTCAAGAAACGCAAAAGTTTATGTCAGCATAGTGTTCAAAAAGAATTTTCTTATAACATGAGTATCTTTTCTTTATTTGTTTTATAATGATGGATGAATCCTTTAAATTATTTATAAATATGTCCATGAAAATAATATTTATTCAATAGGTGTATCTACTACAGCTAATACATTAGACTAACTATATATTAATCACAAAATTATATGTTTGTATAAACTGAATTCATTAAGTCTGTAAAAACTGGAATTTATTTAAAATTTTATTAGAGAATAAAGGCTTTCGTTTACAGTGAATAAAAACTTAGTTCGTCAAGTGATTCTAATTTAACTGGTCACACATGTGACCCTTCAAAGTATGCCCATATCACAATTTCAAGACATCATAATGTATTTTATCAGCCTATCAGAGTACTAATTAGATCCAATCAAATTAGTCGGGTCAAATATTGAATACTGATCAACGAAAAATACATAAAAACTTAGGTCCACTTGGATTAAAGTTCTAGATGATGAGAAAAGGCAGTCCAGCTCTAATGCGAAATGGATTTTTCGCACTGCAGAATCGAAGATTTGATGAGTGAGATCACCTATTTTACAAAACATGTTAAAGTTTTTTAACAACTATTATGAAATAGGTGAGCTCGGCCGTCAATCTTTAATCCAATGGTTGACAATTGTTCCACGTAAGGAACAGAAAACTGGAACCGAGATCAAGAAAAGGATACTGGTATCTTGTAGCATTAGCCGGAGAATTCTTACATTGAACTTATCTTGTAGCTGAGTTTGGTGTATCTGCATTCTGAAACTTGGAACCTCTTAAGGCTCTAACAACATATTTGTGATTGGCTTGATGTCCATTCCAGAAATAGGAAGCACAAATCTGTAAAGCTGCATTTGATTGCAATACCACCATTGATGCATGAAACACCATATTCAATTTTCATTATTTATTGAGTTTAGAATAACTCTTATTTGGTTGGAATGGAAGCACAACACCGCTGTCACATAATTGGCAATAACGAATCCACCTATTCTTAATGGGATGCGGTGATGGATTCTATGGGTCCAACATCGAACATTGACAGATGGTCAGAATCTGAGAATGAATACGATAAAGACGATGACGATGTCCATGAAGAAGAGCAGCTAGAAACTAATCAAGAAATCTCGATAGCTCAAGAGATCGAGGCGAATCTCCCTCAACAAACTACAACTTTCGAAGCAGATGACTCGTCGGCCTATTATTTAGATTATCGTAACTTTTATTAGAATGATATGGGTTTTGAAGAACCAGTGGTCGACACAAAGTTTAGTAACCGGTTAATAGTTAACTGGAATAGAAATTATCCGGATCTTACACTGTATGTATTTTAAGGACAAGGCATAGGTAATTTAGCCGTTGACACTTGGCATGACAAAGTTGCAGTACAAGAATGGAAAAAGGAAAAGAGCAACACCAAGTTGTTCATTGGAAAATGCACAAATTCGACTCAGGATGTCCCTTGTTCTTGGTATATCCTGGTTACACAGTGAAGTTGATGAGAGGTGAAAGGTTACTAAATTGGTGAAAGACCATTTTTACTGCCATTAATGAACCAGTAACTGTCATGACCTTCAGAGAATGTCGACAAAGCCAACCAAATGTTTCAAACAATCGACACGAATAATCAATCATTCCATTAACGACATCAATCATTAACATCTTCTCATCTAGATTTGTTTTGCACACCATTAGTACTTCTGTCATTGAACACTAAAAACACATTCATACAACCACTGTCCCTGGAAGGGCAATTATCTAATAAGTACTCCATGGACTGGTTAAACTGCAGACAGTTCACAACAGCTGTTAGTTACAAAATATATAGCTATTGGTTTCAAATTAATAGATGTGAATTTTTTGGAGTGCAACTGTTTTTTTTAACCTTACTGTTGTTAGATGCGTGTAAAAAGGCAGTCAATGTTAATATCATACCACATCTTGCCACTTTGGAAATATAGTGGGTGTGTACTGAGTTGTGGCACTAACGACCAAAGGGTTATAAGGGAAGTTGTTATTCAGTACTTTGTCTCTTGCTTTATAATCCTTTTCAAACTCACCGCGTCGTCGATCCTATTGAAGTGGATGAAGAACTCAACGAGGTTGTGAATTGATTTAAGGTGTCCTCTTATAAGACCATTACGTGACTCATTCAACTGTGTTGACAGCATTCCCGCAGTGAAATGCAATATAACCCATTCTGATGACCATTTTTCTCGAAACTTATGGATCCATAAATCCAGCTGTGTTGGTCCTTGTCCGAAAATTAATCCTTGATCTTCTTATTCCACACATAGTTGAACTCATCTTCATCGTCAACATTGTAAATCATATAAGAAAATCTATCTTTAAAATATATATTTTTGTGTTATCCCGTATGTGCCATGTACACAAGGCATGTTTTGAGTTGGGATGAACCAACTTAATTGCAACAACCATTGCAGCAGCTTGGCTAGTGAAGATGGTCACCGTTCTTTACTGGACATGCATTTTATAAATGTCCTGACAACCATTCCAATTATGGAATAGTCTCGTCGTACAAAAGCACAGCACAAAAAATATAACATTGGAGGTAATGGTTGAACCCAATTAACAAGACTGCAAAAACAAGTTTAATTATATAAGATATTCAGTTGTAGAATGTAAATATAACACAAAAAGGAAAACAACAGTGGTAAACTTAACAATTGTTAGTTGTAAACGTTACAACTATTAATAGTAAATTTAACAATTGTTACATATAGGACGATAGTTTTTGTTGGTAATGTAAATGATATCAAAAGTGATGGAATCTCCGAAACTGTGATAACCCGAACTTTTTGAACTTACGTGTATAACATGTGTACTTGATTTCATGTGTTATATGTTTTATACGTTGGGCCATGTAATGTTTTCTCCTCCTATGTGGGTCTTAATATATAGCCCAAGACCCATGCCCAAAGAGGTATAAAACCCTTTTCTCATTGTTGGTCGTCATTATTCCAAAAAGAGAGAGAGAGAGAGAAGGCAGTGAGATAAGAAGAGAAAAGAGGAATTTCGCTGGACTGTTTTCAGCCTGTGCAGTTTTGGGAGAACTTCCGAAAGGGCGGTCATTTGTGCTCGGATCGGTCTCAAATTTTAACTCGAGATAGAAGACTGATAGGGCTACATTCTGGACGGTGGAGATTGGATTTCAACTATCGATTTCTGAGTTATAGTCGTCTGTACAGAGCTCTATTTTCTGGGTGAAATTTTCTCTATTCTCATCTCTTTTGTGTATTAGATGAAGTTTTAGCTTCATTGTTGGTTTGAGTTTACACATAGTGGTGTAGATACTCTTTTGTAACCTCTCTTTATTCATAGTGAATCTTTTGGAGTGGACCCGAAGGTCCCGTGGTTTTTACTCTTCGATTTGAAGAGGTATTCCACGTAAAATTCTTGGTGTTGTGTTTACTTGATTTATTTTTCATTTACTAGCTCCATTTATTAGTGTTCCGCTGCATTCGTAATTGTCATCCGTGTGCTTTGGGATTATTGTTTGGTGTCCTACATTTTTATTCAAGCTTGGGAGATATTTGGATAAGTGAAAGCATGGAGCTCGTGTCACATTTCCAATATGCAAATGTTGGATTTAACGAGTACGATTTATGTCTTACTTGTTTATATGTTTGACATTGTCATTTATATGTTCATTTGCATCAAAACTGGTCATTTTGGGGTTGGAATCCGGATTGTGCAGAAATGCACTTTTTCACAATTTTGTACTGAAAAAGTTACTGTCTGGATCTCCGGCGACAGGATCGGTTGACCGGAGGTCCATTCCGACACTCGATGCAAAGTATTGGGACCAAACGGACGAGGGAGATGTGTGAGTAGGTCGACCGGGTTAGTGAACCCTTCGACTAAAGTCCATGTCGGTCGACCGGTCGGTGGTACTGGTCTACCGAACTTTGGACAGTGTATTTATCCTGTTTTTCTAAGACCATTAGGTCGACCGGAGTGATGGTATTTTGACTTTTATGTTTTCTTTTGTCTTGGTTCCTTTTGGTGATTTCTAAAAGGTTTTTGGTAAGGTTTCTTGTGGTGTAAAATGTGTTCAGTGAAGGGACTTAAACTTGCATGTTTTCAAACGTATTTTTGGGAATTGGGGAAAGCAAGGTTTTGAAACCCGGACCGGGCATCGACCCGGAAAAGTTACTGGGTCATGAGTCACTGGTCGGACCAGTGGTCGGACCGTCATCGACCCGTTCATCAACTCGGTGACGTCATAAATATTAAAAAATATATAATATATACTTATTAATAAAAAAATAAAGTTAATGTAAAATTTTCTAAATAAACATCTCGTTGATATAAACCTGGATATTAATATTAATGTAAAATTTAAAAATATTACAAATACAAAAGTGATATAATTACAAAATAAATAGTTTAGGACTTATTTGTAATATAATTATCTTATAGGATTTTATATGCTAATATTTTAATTGCACTCTTAGTCATGAGTATATATATCCTCTTAAACCCAACCCTAAGAGAAGAAACCCTAAAATTCCTTCTTCCTCTCCTCCTCTTCTTCCGCCGCCTCCCCCTCCTCCTTTTCTTCCGCCGCGGCTCACCACCACCGCCGCTCTCTTCCTTTATTCTCCTTCTCCTCTTTTCTCCAGCGGCTTCCCCTTTCCCCTCTTCTCCTTCTTCAGCGGCGCTCATTCTCTTCTCTTTCTCTCCTTCTCTCTGCCGCCACCGCCCTCTTCTTTTTTTCTCCTCTCCTTCTCTCTACCGTGAACCGCCACCGCCCACTCTTTTTTTTTCCTTCTCCTCTCCTTCTCTCTGCCGTGAACCGCGAACCGCCACCGCCACCTCCCTCTCTCTTTTTTACTTCTCCTCTATGTTCCCCTCTGCCGTGAACCGCCACCGCCCCGCCACCTCTCTCTCTATTTTTCTTCTTCTTCTTCCCTTTTTTTTATACAAAAAAAATTTAAAAAAAATGTATTTTGTGACCCTGTCGGTTTTTCCAAAATCTTTTCGGTTTACGGTTTGGACGATCCGGCCGGTCGGGTCAACCGGGTCAGTGAAATTAGAGCGGTTTTTGACGAAAACGGGTTTTGGCACCTAACCGGACCGCCAGGAGGTTCGGTCCGGGTTTCAAAACATTGGGGGAAAGTGCTTCATGACTCATTTGATGTGTCATCCCAAGGGTGTTGATACTTATTGGGCTTCGCAACTCATGTTTTTATTTTTCTTATTTGTAGATGAATAAGTACTTGATACTGATTATGTGGAGCAATGGGATGAGGACGATTTTGAGTGACTCATAACCTATCTTGTAATGAATAGTTTTCCTTTATAGTACTTGAGCTTGGCTTGTAATAACTAGTACTACACACTTAGTTTCTATTGGTTGTATAACTCTGATACTTAATGTACGTACTACTAATAGTATAACGGGCTTTATTATTTTCTGCTTAGGTTCTGTGCCTCATTGGCATATGAGGTACTGTCAGGTCATCACCCGTTTTTGGGGTGTGACAGAAACAACTATAGTCCATCGGCCCAAAATATATTTGCAATTTTCTCATCGCAATCCAACTCAAAGTCATAGTAAAATGAAGGATTTTGATATGTTTCACGACGAAAATGTTCCTGAAGGGTTGTACATTTCACATGTTGCATTGTCTTTTGCCTTCTCTTGGCCAGATGATTCTTCAAGTTAACTTTGATGAAATCTATATTATTTTTCCTCCGACATACATTGACATTACACTGTAAAATAACCTCAGTGGAAGCTTGACTTTATTATTAATCTCCGAGACTATTCAGTACATATTGGTAACATTCTGGTTCGATTTTAAGAACTGGGTGAATTCAGGGTGTGCAAATGGTGGTTATGCTCTTTTACCCACTTAGAAATTACATAAACCTGTTTAATTTGGTTAAATTTGGCCACAATTTTTTCCTGATAACCAACCCCCACTTCAGCATGACAACTTTCTCGCACTTCAGGGGCCTGGTCTTGGTAACTGGAGCTTTATGGTTCTTGGGATCAAGAGGGCTTCCGATCATGTATTCATTTTTGTTGTGAACAAACCTAAAGTTGTCCACAATGGACTTATCTATATGCCGGCTTACTATAATTTTTCATTATGGAAAATCCCAACCAATGAGTATAGTTTGCGTAAAAAATCTGAAGCTCCTCAAATGTTGTAAACTCCTGAAAGTTGGTTCCTTCACCATCATCTCTATCATCCACTGAAAACTAATAATTGTTACTTTAAAAAACAAGCAATTTTTTAGGTCAAAACCAACATACGTTGGCCCATAATCTTATTACCATTCCCCGTCATCGACATTTTCTATACACGCATAAACAACACATGATAAGCTAATCATTATAGAGGTGCTAGACATATTTTGATATTAGCGTTGTCATTTACATTGTCACCTCTCAGGTTGCGAAAATCTTCAAGATTGACTACTGGAAATTTCCATCGGTATTCTCTTCATTCTTCCTTTTCCATAGGGCTAAAACCAAGAGGACAGATTATTAGAGGAAAATTCACTGCTTGGTCATCCATTTCTTATGGAGAAAAAATAAGCTCACATGCATACATGGTTTAAAGTCGCGGTATTATCGGTCGCCGAATTGGAGGATTTCGTTCCAGATACAACTCGATCATGTATTGGGAGATACGAGATTTTTTTTTGGGTATATGGTGTTCAAAAAATTATGAAAATATTTGTAAAAATGAACAAAAATATAAGAAATATAATATGGAGATAAACAATCATATCCAACATAACAACTACCTCTTCAACAGAATAAGTCAGTGTGATTGCCGAAAAAATAAAAAAAGTTATAACAAGTTCAACTTATATAACATAATATAATTAAAAAAAAAATACAATGTATTACCTATACCAAACTATCAATACCAAGTGGAATGTCTATCAGTATCAGGTTCAAAATTATCATCACTGTCTGATCCTCTGTAATTATAGTATGAATATGGAAATTGATTATCAATATTACCACGAATAGGTAAAGAGTGATCATGTCAGTTGTCAATTGGTAGTCATTTTTTTTATTATCTATTATTGCAATTATATACATATTTGTATTCTTCTTTCATTCAAAAAATCTGAGATTTTGTTCTATAGAAACGAGTTAACTCGTGTTGACTCGCCGACTTTTGTCGAGTCAGGCAGAGTTTGTCCGAGTTGAGCCGAATTGGAAAATGATTTGGAATAGTTATAACGGCGTCTCGTTTTGTCTTAAATACCACTAATACGGTTATGACCCGGCCGAAACTATGAACCATGAATGCATATCACTAGAGTACAAAGGAAGATTAAGGATTTGTATATTGGGGCGGAAAATTTTTAGTATACTTCTTTAAAGAATCTTGCGCAGGCAAAATATCAAATTTGAAAGATTTTTTTAGATAAAATGATTTTTCTGATAAAAAATTTAGCATTTAAAAAAATGTTGGGAGCGATTGTACTCATTGCTAGTTTAGTAGCATCTGTATTCCTTGTACTATCCACATGTTTGTACATCTTTTTTCTATTAGAGCACAGTATCTCCACTAGGGGTGTTTACTATTCGGTTAAATCGAAATACCGAACCGAATCAAACCGAATTTTATTATATGGTTCGGTTTATTCGGTTCGTTTTTGAAAAAGTTAAAATAATTCGGTTTGGTATTCGGTTTTCAATTTTTAAAAATCGAATTACCGAAATACCGAATAGATCAATTTTTTTTATTAAAAAATATTTTTATTATACTTATAAGTATTATTAATATTACATAGAGTTGTCTTCAATCCATATGTTTCATGGACATTCTGGGAGCATACACTTTGTGCATTTATTTCCAAATGTTAAGTCTGTCTCCTATTCATCCCCGCCCATACCTTGAATTATTGAGGACTTAATGAGTTATTTTATTGTTGTAGAGTTGTATTTTTATTCTTAATTTTTAGTTTATTGTTTTTATTTTAACTGTGCATTATAATTTTATCTTTTGTCTAATTTTTATTAAGTTGAGGAAAAAAATTCGGTACAAACCGAACCATACCGAAATAATTTCGGTATCCGGTTTTCATAAAATTTTGGTTTGGTTTGGTTTGGTTCGGTTTTAATAAAACGTCATAAAACTGAACCGAAATCTAAAATTTCGTACCGATACCGAACCGAATTACCGAACGCACACCGCTATTCTCCACTATCAATGATAGTAATTCAAGATTAATTCGGATTGTGTTCGCATAATTATAGAGATTGCCCAATCTCATAGCCGCTACCTCATATCAATCTCACTTAGTGAGTTCTCCAAAGGTACGTGTGAAATCTACCCCGCGAAAATATCTGCCTCGGTCTCATTAAGGGTTAGAACCCATCCTTAACATCACACTTCATAGCATCTCACCTTTGGGATGGGAAGGAGTTGTAACCTGTACGATCTCCTAATATTTGATGTCATATAGTTAGTCACGCAGTACATGTTGTTTCTACTCATTAAACCTTCTCCATGGGATCGCCATTCACAAAGGTTGGGTTACTCTCTCGGTGACTCCCTTGCGGGTTTAAGCACATCCCCCGGATTGTTAGAAACATAATATAAATTAATATTGAAATCATACTCATAATAATAAAATCACAATAAAATGTAAATATAATAGAATTGGGATAAAGAAAGTAAGCATGAGAGTCATGACAAAGTTACTGGTCTAAAAACGTGAAGACCACCCATTTTCTTGTTTTCTCTAGGATGAGCACATTCACGGACTAATCTAATCTAATCTAATCTAATCACCCAAATATTAAATTGACAAAATAGTGATGCTAACATAGAAGTATGAGACATTATAAATATTTCAACGATAGATTATAGAGGAAATCTTTGGTTAGAAGAAAATCAAAACGGAATTGACTCGTGTTGAAGTGGATGGGCTTCAGATTTCTCTTTTTAAGAGAATACAAAAGATCAAATAGGCCGACCATGGGTTTCTAGTTTGAACCTTTGGTATAGAATTAGCCACATTATCACAGAATTGTCTCTCTCCTCATTCTGTAGTGATGCGGCTAATTCTAAATCATATGATCCAATGGACATGTTCCATATCAGAGCTATCCAATAATCTATTGTTACTTCTTTTGCATTAAAACTATATCAATTACAATAGTTATAATCAATAGTTATATTCTTGAAGTTACACTATTTAATTATGGATGTTACAAGATTTTATTTAGGAGTTAAATTATTTTGAATGAAGGTTTAAATGTCAAAAGTTACAAAATATTTGAAATAATAATTTGATAATTAATTTTGGAGTTTTGAAACTTATTTCACTAAACACTTACACTCCACTTCAGCTTGATTTACACCTGCAAAATCCAGCTCTTACGCGGGAGAAAATTTTATCCAAAGCTTTCAACATGACGCCAAAATCGAACAAGTACCTCATTTTTGTGTTAACTAACTGGGGCATTGCATTAGATTGACACTGATTTGGCAGAATGATCATAATATGACATGTTTTTTTTATAATAACGTTTATGTTCAAGACGGAAGTCTCATTTCCGTCTTGGGCTGACGTGGCACTTTGCAGACGGACGCCTTGCCATGTCAGTCGAGGGCGGAACCGTCCTCACTTTGCACTAGCTTCTTTAGCTTTCCTTTTGCTCATCATTTATGGTTAGTATTATTATTATTTTCAATTTTATTACGTAGTACCAAACTTATTGTTAAAACTTATTACATAGTATTATTAAAACACTTGGTCTTTCACTAAGTGTAATTTCATGTAACATTTAAAAAATAACGTGGCTAATTATAGACCACAAGGTTCATGTGGACCTGGTTCATATAAAAAAAATCCTATTTTAGAAGTCTTGCAATTTATTTTGCTATTAATGAACTTAGGGATGCATTGTTGGTATTTTGAAAGTTATTTTAGTTTGTAGTACTTAGTATACTAGTAAATAACAAGCTAATTGGTAAAATTCGTCCCCAAACAATTTACGATTGGTGGTTTGGGTCCCCAAACAATTTACGTATTTGTACCATGGGTCATTCTATTCAAAAACCCGCTAGTCAATGGTTAGTCAACACGAATTTCAAAATTCCACTCAAAACACAAGGGTATTTTTGGTATTTCATATACTAACTCAACCCAAACCCACTCGCCTCTACCCACCCATTCCCTCTTCTTCTTCCTCCCTTTCTTCTTCCTCTCTTTCTTCTTCAACCTCTATTTTTACCAAGCTCCTTCCATAATTAACACACTACAAATTCAATTACTCAATTGCATACTTGTCTTCTTCCCCCCCTCTTCTTCAACCTCTATTTTTACCAAGTTCCCATTTCATAACCCATTTCCATAATTTGTTTAGGGATCCAAGTCACCAATCGTAAATTGTTTGGGGACGAATTTCACTTTGACTATATTAGTCTTTTAACTTTGACTATATTAGTTAATGAGAATATATTAGTCTTTTAACTTTGACTATTTTTTTAAGGAACTTCTTAATGTGTGAAAAGTCTAAATGTTAACATTTTTTTAGGAGCTTCATTTGAACTAATTACTAATTGTTTCAATTTGAGCCAATAACCTATTTTTGTTTACTGCATCATCCGCTTTTCCTTATTCCCAATTTTTCTCCATTACTGACAAAAATGGTAGGGTTATTTCCATCATAATGTTGACAAGACATAGGAAAGTAATCCCTCTTAAATAACCATAATTTATGTGGAAATGAAATCCTCTCGGTTTTTTAGCGGCCAAAAAATGGTCTTGTTCACATAAATGTTTTCATTCGTATTCTTAATTAATCACAACTTGTCCGCATTTAATGTTTTATTCTTTTTTTTTAATATAATGTTTTATTCTCCATTTCATTAATAAAAATTAACATGTATTAATTTTGTAATTATGGAAATAGCTCGGATTCACCTACTATAAAGAAAGACCAAGACCACAATTTCTTAGTAAAGCAAGCCTACGATAACTTATATTTGTTTAAAGTCCCACTAACTCATAGAAAATTGTAGTCCAAAATCCAATTATAAACAACCCACCTTTCAGAAAATCCAAACCATCCCACAACCAATAGAATACACAAAAAAAAAAGTTGGAAAAAATATGAGTTTTAATTTTAAGGCAAAAAAGTGAAATTCGTCCCCAAACAATTTACGATTGGTGACTTGGGTCCCTAAACAAACTATGGAAATGGGTTATGAAATGGGAGCTCGGTAAAAATAGAGGTTGAAGAAGAAAGGGAGGGGTGGAGGGGGGAAGAAGACAAGTATGCAATTGAGTAATTGAATTTGTATAATGTGTTAATTATGGAAATGGGTTATGAAATGGGAGCTTGGTAAAAATAGAGGTTGAAGAAGAAAGGGAGGAGGAAGAAGGGGGAATGGGTGGGTAGAGGCGGGTGGGTTTGGGTTGAGTTAGTATATGAAATACCAAAAATACCCTTGTATTTTGAGTGGAATTTTGAAATTCGTGTTGACTAACCGTTGACTAGCGGTTTTTTGAACAGAAGGACCCATGGTACAAATACGTAAATTGTTTAGGGATCTAAAAGAAAAAAAAAACATTGTTTGGGGAGCCAAGCTACCAATCGTAAATTGTTTGGGGACGAATTTTACCAATTAGCCTAAATAACAGTTCTTATCCCAATTTAGTATCTTGAACTTTTTGCATTTTTTTTACCTCTTCATTTGACATTGCCAATATAGTTCCAAAATTTAGGTAGTAGTAGCTCATTGCACTAAGATTTTTTTTAATGTAAACTCATGACCTCGACGTCACGAGGCCTCAACCTTGGCCACTAGAGTAATATATAATTTATGCTTATTTATTTAACATCTATGGAGATTCTAGCTATTGCCCTAACTGCTTTATTTATATTCCATTCCCAAATTGAATATCAACTAGATATTCAATTTGAGACTAAGAAAACGCGACATATCCACCCTTAGATGCACCTACCCTGGCAAACACCAATAAAACAAAGACAACCAGCGCAACAGCTAATCACGAGGCAAAACCCTCCCTTGGCAACACATAATTGATTTTCTTTGGGTCCTTGAGGCAATATTTTCCTTGTCATTAATCCACTTCTACTTGGTAACTCTTCAATTAACTACAGACAAAAGAGAGGATTAATATTTATTTAATTTGAAAATAATAATAATACTAACCATAAACGATGAGCAAAAGGAGAGCTAAAGAAAAAAAAAAAGGCTAGTGCAAAGTGACTTCCGTCCTTATCTGACGTGGCAAAGCGCATTTGCAAAGTGCCACATCAGCCCAGGACGGAAGTCCATAGAAATGTTGTTTCAAAAAAACACGTCATGTTATGACCATTCTGTCAAACCAGTGTCAGTCTAATGCAATGCCCAACTAACTGTCCATTGTAGACAGTTGAGACGATATAAATGTTTCCATCCCCATTTTGGCCGTTAATAGCAATTTAAATTTTGCAGACACAAAAAAATAATATATATATATATATATATATATATATATATATATATATATATATATATATATATAAAGGAAGTCTCAAAACTCACTATTTAGTTAAACCGAAATACTTAATTAAATCAAACTAAATTTCAATATCCAGTTCAATTTATTTAGTATTACGAATATCGATTTTGAAAAAACTAAAATAACTTAATTTGATATTCAATTTTTAATTTTTAAAATTAAATTACCGAAATACCAAATAAACAATAATTTTTATTCATTATTTTAAAGCTAATTTTTATCATACCTGTTATTGTTAATTATATGACTTAGAGTTGTATTTTTATTCTTAGTTTTTTAGTTTACTTTTTTATTCTAATTGCGTATTACAATATCATCTTTAAGTATAATTTTTATTTATTTAAACTCGACAAGAAAAAAAAATTAAAATTTCAATAAAAACCAAACCATACCGAAATAATTTCAATATTAAGTTTCTATAAAATTTTGGTTCAGTTCAGTTTTTTTTTTCAAAACATAATCGAATACTGAAATGTTGTACCGAATACACACTTACCCCAATATCCCTCTACACGATGGCAAAAAATCCTCTGTCCCCCGTTCTTATCCTCAGCCAATCACAATTCACCATGTGTATATATAATTGAAAAAATATTTATATAGTAAATTCTGATTGGTTGGGGATAGAGGATTTTCACCCCCTACACGACCGAGCAAAAGTTTTATTAACTGCAAAGATGATGAATCGAGATACTAAACAGTGATGGCCAACAAGAGACACCCAACAGTAAATTCCTAAAACTTTCAGCACAATTCAGTAAACTTCCCAAAGTTAACCACTTCAAAAAATAGCATATGAACAAAACATCAACTATAGAGAGAGCACTATTAACATTAACATACAAGTTTCTGAGAAAGGAACTTATGATCAACATCATGTAAACAACGCCCGCCTAAGCCACTATCACAATTTCAGAGAACGAACCTGAAACACGAGAAAGATATATGTGCCAAAAAAGAGAATTAGGAAAAAATGTAAGTGAAATAATGAGAGTTGAAGAAACTGAGAATGTGGATTTCTGGTATTACTTTTATCAAGCAACTCGGTTGCAAATAGGAGAAATGCATCTGTTTCTTCAGTCATTTTCATGATCCTTTCCGACTCTTTAACTGCTTCGGCTGCTATCGCTGACTTGTTCTCCGCATCCGCTATCCAATTGGCGGCAGTAAAAGTAGCATCTTCTATTGTATCGCCAAGATAACCAGTGAGTTTCTCTGTCCTAGGTTGTATTACTTCTTTTGGCTTTGGAGGAGGAACTTTTTCTTTTTGCACTTCTTTCTTGGTCCGAATCCGATAAGAGTTTCCGACCTGTGAAGCAGGAAAATATCTCATGCATCTAACAGCAAATTACCCTGAGTAATTCTAAAATATAAGAAAAGAGTGCAAAACACGCAAATAACGCACCTTTTCAAGTTTTTCTTGTCCACACAGTCTCCGTAACCTATTAGTTACTATCCTTCTAAGATTTGGTGGCGATGGAGCCTCAAGCCTTTTCTGCATCAATCAACAACAAACAAGAGGACTTATCAACTTACTTTAAAAGGTTGCGCCACAAAATTAGTTCTATGACACTGCTCAATTAAGTTTCATTTCTAATTGACGGTAATGATAATGGCTCCAGAAAAATAGCAGACACCATTAGATATCAAGAATCCATCTTAAATTTTCGAAGATCATTACTATATGGTTCTCATATCTTTTAGATGCCAATCAATTGAAAGATTAAAAGACAGATAAGATCAAATAATGTCAGGCACAATTAGAACACACATGGCATCTGATACGACACTGCACAAGATATAATGAAAACAAGAGCCATGTACACAAGTCCAAAACTAAAGAGTCGATAATGAATATACTCACTTCTTAAGAATTCTGATTCTACATTTGACAGTTCGAGTGATTTAAGCCTATCATTTGACTGGTCCTGTGATTTAAGTTTATTGAAAAGTAAAGAGAATGAAATTTACCACACCTCAATAAAATTAAAAATTGCAGTAGTATCAGATCCATTTGGGTCTTTCAAAGTTGAAAGTGCTTCATAAATCAGTTCATTGTACCTGGAGAAAGAAAATAGAATAATATCATAAACAGAAATTTGGAGGAGAACAATTAAAAACATAAAGGGTAAGGAACAGGAGACATGAGACTCAAGAGACACTCATAAACAATTAAGTTGTACAATTGTCTTTCTATTTTATGCTCAGAGGTGATGAAAGGGCTTTAGGAGCTTAGAACTCAGAAGATTAGACAATTTAAGAACACCTAAGGTATACCTACTAGCTTACTTAAAGTTGGAGGGAAAAAACAAAGACCAGGAATTAGCTTTTGGAGCATGTCTTGTCTATTTTGGATTCCCAGAGGAATAACCCTCCCTTTTTAATGGAAATTTAATTGCTTCAACAGGAAACTAACCATTTCATACAAAACACAAAAAAGCGTTCATGGCTACTTCTTAAATCTAAAGTTCATGACTTCATCTGCAAATTTCTGCCATGTGCAAACCTATAAACCTCTTCAAGCATGGGCCTTTCGCATTCATGCACCCCCCTTACAACCCAAAATAAATAATAAGCAAACAAATAATGTTTTTCAAAAAGCTAAAACAATTTTGGAGAATCAGCCTTGACGGGTAAAGTAAAAATGAGAGTGGCTTATACTATAATCATTGAATACTCAATGTCCTATAACACCAATATACAAATGCTCTTCCAACCAAACCCCATTACATACTTTTATCAACTTTATCTCTCGCAATCACTACTTGTCACGTGACACCCTGAGTTCTACATGTCAAAATTTTCTTAAATCCATTCAAAGAATTCTTCTAAAAATATATAATCATATTATTTAGAAGTTGGCAATGTTTTTTTCTTTTTTAACTTTAAAAATAAGATTTAAATAAAGAAATATTATACGTTTGTGACAAAATAGTAATTTAGTTGATCTTTGAAGTATTTTCTGTCAAGATATAAATCCTTAATATAATCTTTTCATCCTCGGACTAAGATTCTGGTCTCAGTCTCAAATTCAAACCAGATTCTAGATGATAGGATGGTCAAAACTTCACTTGCAGAATCATCCTGAAGTTGTTTACTTATACTATAGTCAATCATCAAAATCTGTAAGTTCAGAATTTTTCTGTTATACATCAACAGCACTGGAATCCACTCCTAATCTGAAGACCTCAATAAAACATACACCCCCGAAAGGAAGATATAGAATATCCTTTACTTCTTTATCCGAAAGAAGTTATTTTCATCTTTTTCCACATTCTTTGACAATCCAAGTAATTCAAAACTACAACTACAAGAAGACAAGGAGCTATAGCATATCTGGAACTGCAATAAAGGCAGATTAACCAATTTAGTATAGCATAACATAAGCATAGAATAAAGCTGAACACCTACTTTGAGGCTTGTTTTCCGTTTGACACATCATCAGCCACACGATTCATGGATACATCATGCGAAATTGGAATTGGAGTTGGAGGGGCAGGCGAGCTTGTTGGCAAAGGTGCATCAGGAGTCACTTTCAATTTCTGTGCCTTTGATTTATCCCTTGGTACCGTACCGTTACAGGCACTAACAGTCAAATTCCGCCATTTATCCTATTGACACCAACCATATCAAAGAGAACATGTTATGCAGTAAACATCAATTTCTAGTAAACAATCTATACACTTCAATGGCATACACAAACCATCAGGAGAAGTCACATCACCTGTACTCTCGCCACCCACCGACATTTTTACAATTCCTTTCATGTGTATTGATTTTCTAGTCTTCTAGTCATATTTTTTTCCAAATTCGTACCTGTAACCTTTCTTTAAAAAATTCCTTCATATAAATCTCGGCCCCTCAAGGTTATGGTTTCGTTTATGCTCAAGCCGCCACCAGTCATGCCCATAGTTACTACTACACAGCCTTCTAACTAACATCCTTTACCCCAATCCTTGCCCCAGAAATGAACAATTGGAAACCTAATTTCAAATTACAACCAAAAACATAGAAATAATAAAAGTAAAAATAATCAAGCGCTTCAATTAATCCCCCAACATAAAACACATTAATCCAGCCAATTCTCACTAAATAAAAACACGAAAAAATTAAATTCCGTAAATCAAGACCTTCAAATCAATGTTGGAGCGAGAATTGAGAAAGTGACTAAATTCAGGGTCTCTCTGGATGTTTTTCCACTTGCCGGTGCCGTGCTTTTTTACTCCGGCACGAAGAGCTTCTTCTTCCTCTGATGTCCACTTCTGCTTAGGGTTTCCCATATCTCTCTTTCCGCCGGTCACAGAAGTTGGTGGTTCCGCCGGTATAAAGAAGAGGTTATCGGTGGTGGTGCCGCCGGTGAAGGTGAAGCTTTAAAACCCCCGTGTGCTGCTTTGTTCTTGTGATGGTTTTGTTTCGCCCCCAAAGGGTCCATGCGAAGGCGTTATGCTGATGTGTCAGTGTTTTGTTTTTATACTCACCACATAAAAATTTAAAAATTTAAAAATTTAAAAAAAAAAAAAAAAATCAAGGCGTTACGCTGATATTGCACTTATTACCTTCTTTTATTTTCGATAATTTTGATATGGATCACCTCCATATGAAATTTGTGGTGAAAAATTGATCATATTATCATAGAGTTGTCTCTCTCCTGTGTTCCATATCAAAATTTTCCTAAATCAATTTGCCTGATTCAAATTTGACATTTATAGCTATAGGGGATGGACCTGAACCACAAAAAAAAAAACAGGGATTATATTGAAATATTCAATCTTTAAGAGGCTCATTGGTAAATTCAAAATATTAAGAGAGCTAAAAGTCTATTAAAAGGTACTCCCTCCATTCCTTTATATAAGATTTCCAAGGCATGTTGTGAAAATTAAGAAAGCACAAAACAAGTTAATTTTTTAGTTAAAATATGAATATTACTCTATTAAATAAAACGTGTGTATTACTAATTTTATTTAAGTGAGTAATATTATTATTTTGATTAAAAAATTATTTTGATTTTTACTTTTTTTAATTTTTACAAATGTAATTTCGCAAATGTAATGAAAGTTTTATATTTAGGAATGGATGTAGTAGCAAACTAGCAAGGGAGTATATGCAATGTTGGACCTTAACAATTTTTGCTTTTCTTTTTTTAGACATAAACAATTTTTTTGTACATTATTAGACTTTATCTTCTTACTGGCATTCAGAAATGAAAAAAAAATGAAAATTCGGCCAAAATGTGGTCGTTGAGTAAAACGATGTCGTTTGACTAAGGGGCATAATAGTCAAATTACAAAAATAGAGTGAATAACCATAGTTGGACTTTAACAATTTTTACTTTTCTCTTTTTAGACATAAACAATTTTTTTGTACATTATTAGACTTTATCGTTTTACTGGCATTCAGAAATGAAAAAAAAATGAAAATCCGGCCAAAATGTGGTCGATGAGTAAAACGGTCTCGTTTGACTGAAGGGCTCAATAGTCAAAAAATAAAACCAACCCGCTTTGCAAACCCGACCCATTTTCCCGATCTCCTCCCCATTTTCCTTTCCCTCCATTTCGGTTAAACACCATCATCATTCTCCCTCTTGCAGAACATCATCATCCCACCACCATCCTCCTCCGTAATTATAATCCAAAAACATAGGTCCAAAACAGAAGCAAGAAATAAAAACTCATTTTGAACCTCATTCCAGAACACCAATGATTCCGTTGCAATCCCATGATTTTGATTCTGATGATGATATTGGGTTATTGGATTTTGAACCTCTGTTCCTCGATTCTTTGTCTTTGAGACTATATTTCCTAGGCTAGATTATTCGAGTGAATTGCCGAGTCTGAGACTATTCTAGTCAAGGATGTTCACGACGAGGTTTGGAAATTTCGGCATATCTATAGAGGTACCCCTCGCAGGCATCTTCTTACTACCGGTTGGAGTAATTTTGTGAACCAGAAAAAGCTTGTTGACGGCGACTCCATTGTGATCCTGAGGGCCGACAATGGGGATCTTTGCGGCGAATCTTGCGGAATAGATTTTGGCGGATTTCTTGGTGAAGATGAGAATAGATTTATGAGAAATACTAAGGGAGGAAATGGAAATAATGGGATGGGTTCGAGTGGAATGGGAAAAGTAAAAGTTGAATATGGTATTGAAAAGTAAAGGTTCGACCCATTTTCCCAACCTCTTCCCCATTTTCCTTTCCCCTCCCTCTAAACACCACCATCCACCGTTATGGGAAAGGAAAATGGGGAGAAAGTTGGGAAAACGACACCGTTTTACTCAACGACCGCATTCTAGCCGGATTTTCATTTTTTTTTCATTTCTGAATGCCCGTAAAAAGATAAAGTCTAATAATGTACAAAAAAATTCTTTATGTCTAAAAAGAGAAAAGTAGAAATTGTTAAAGTCCAACTATGACTATTCACTCTATTTTTGTAATTTGACTATTTTGCCCCTCAATCAAACGATACCGTTTTACTCAACGGCTACATTTTGGCCGGATTTTCATTTTTTTTCCATTTCTGAATGCCAGTAAAAAGATAAAGTCTAATAATGTACAAAAAAAATGTTTATGTCTAAAAAAAGAAAAGCAAAAATTGTTAAGGTCCAACATTGCATATACTCTCAACTAGCAATTCCCTCACCTTCCTTTTCTTTTTTGGGATACTTACATCTCCCTCATCCAAATTTGTTTAAATTAGTATACTTAATATATCTTCTTCTTTTTTTTTATCGAAGAGGCCAATAGTTCAGTGGGGCATCGGCCGATCCGTGATCGATAGGTCCCGGGTTCGATATCCTCCGCTGCGTGCGGTAAGCTTTATTCTACCTTATCTAGGGTGTTCTCTCTTCCCAATGTGGGGCAATCGCTCATCGTGACGTCAAAAAAAAAAAAATATCTCTTTTTTTCACTTCAATTTTTAAAAAAAAAACTAATCCCTTTATTTTGAATAAATTATTAATTCATGATTATCGTTTATAAATTCATACCTAACAAATCTCCATTATTAATTGGAAAAAAGGAAAATAGTTCTCAGTCAATAACAACCACGTGTCAAATATATTACAATCTTTCCAAAATATTTTTTTGTATACTAATTTTCTTTTAATAATATACAATAAAACGTTATACCTTCATAATCTATCTTTTCGTGGACCTAATTTTGTACACAATATTCCTGTTGTCTTAATACATTGTACTCCCTTCATTCCTAAACATATGACTTTCATGTTACGAAAATTTAAAAAAAAAAAAAAAATTAAAATACTTTTGCAACTAAAATATCAATATTACTCTCTTAAATATGACTTATATATCACTAATTCTATTTAAAAGAGTAATATTAATATTTTAATTGTAAAAATATCTTAATTTTTACTTTCTTAATTTTTGCAACATTTAATGAAAGTCTTATATTTAAGAATGGAAGTAGTATCAAACAAGAGTTAAACATTCAAACGGATATTTTAAATAGATTATAAAATATTTTAAAGAAGATCCTTATACTATTAGAGGCGTATTTTTACTGCAATTATGCAATTATAATATAGATTCAGGCAAATTGGTTCCACGGGTCCAAAAACTATTTTGATTTGGTGATAATTGTCCAAAATCTATTTTTTTGGTGGACAAGGTCCAAAAACAATTTATGTTTGGTGAGGTAGGTCATTCCGTCCAAAATTCCATCAGTCAACTGTTAATTTGAAATTTGAAGATGGTCAATCCTAAAATTATTAGGGGCATTTTTGGGATTTTACACATTAAATTAATCCCCTACCCTAACCCGACCCATCCATTCCCCCGACCCCTAACCCGACCCATCCATTCCCCCTGACCCAACCCGACCCTTCCCATCCTACTCACCTTCACAGCACCCTAACTCCTAAATTGGGACGGAAGGACAATGAAAATGGAAGAAAACCACAATATTTTCAAGCTTCTATTCCCTAACTATCCTAGTGATCTTCACAAGAGATATAATAATAACAAGCATATGCAACCCTAACTCCTAAATTGGCCATAAGAAGTATTTACCTGCTCCAACGAATAGCATGACAAATAATAGCAGAGGAATTACATGCCCTATCTTAAGCATCGTCAACTCCGCGATCATCAAAGCCTAACCTCCAGCAAAATGTAGTATTTCAATAGAATTTGTCAAAAAACAATTGATACCGTCATCTTATCCGGCGATGAATCGGGCTTCGGCGGCGACCCATTAAGGTTAGGGATAAAGGTGGTGGTGGTGGTGGTGCTGTGAAGGTATGGTTCGGGGGAGAATGGTGGACGGGGATGAAGCTGGTTGAGGGTTTTGCAGATGAAGGTGGTGGTTGCGGTGGTGCTGTGAAGGTGAGTGGGATGGGAAGGGTCGGGTCGGGTTGGGTCAGGGGGAAGGGGAAGGGATGGGTCGGGTTAGGAGTCAGGGGAATGGTGGGTCGGGTTAGGGTAGGGGATTACTTTAATGTGTAAAATCTAAAAAATGCCCCTAATAGTTTTAGGATTGACCATCTTCAAATTTCAAATTAACAATTGACTGATGGAATTTTGGACGGAAGGACCTACCTCACCAAACATAAATTGTTTTTGGACCTTGTACACCAAAAAAATAGATTTTGGACAATTATCACCAAATTAAAATAGTTTTTGGACCCATGGAGCCAATTTGCCTATAGATTCATTAGCTACAAATAGTACTGTCAAAACCGCCCCACCCCAGTTATGGGCATATTTTAAATGGGGATGAACGACCCGCTTTTTAAACAGATAATCAAAATGGATGCCCGTACTCCCCCGTGGAATGCCCGTGGGCAGATGGGCATGCCCGCGACCCTTATTATTATTTTAATTTTTTTTTGAAAAAAATATATCAAATCCGAAAAAATCAACAAAATGCAATTTTTTAACGTTCACTTACAGTTTACAGTCCTATAGAGGGGGAAAAAATCAAAATAGTTCAAGAACAATCAAATCAAATTCCATAATATAAAAAATAGTTCAAAAATAATCAAATCAAACTCCACAATTTCAAGAATAATTTAACATCAACTATCCAAAATTAACAAACATATTGCTGAAGTTAAAGCAACAAAAAAAATATATTGTTTTTTTAATATCCTCCATCTGTTGATTTAGATGATGAACACTGGAATTATTATTTTAATCCGTTTTAGATTATTTTGATTCCTCCTCTTCATATTCACATATAAAACACACACATTAAGAAGTTAAAACATTATAAATAGTAAGTGATAAATAATAGATTAGAACATAATTTAGTTACCTTCAAAAATGAAACCGTGAATCCAATTACGTACACATATTTGAGATTTTTTCACTTGTAGGAAGAAGATGACTCCTATATTTGGTAAGAATGCGTACAAGAAGATAGTGGAGATATATGACTCTTGTTGAGTATGAAGAAGACTACAGAGCCTTATTAATTTCTATCCAAAATTAATATAAAAAAAACAAAACAAAGCGGGTATGCATGGTTGCAACCCGCCCATACCCGCATGGCTTGTTACCCGTACGGACATACCCGTTAATACCCGCATTTAAACGGGTATGGAATTCATAACCCCATCCCCGCCCATTAATCTTATGGGGCGGGCATGACCATGGATATATGCACATTTTAACAGCTCTAGCTACGAATTTATAAAAGATAAGAATGTCTTTGAAATACGGATAAACTTGTTATATGATAAACATTAGGGGAGAAAAGTGTGATTGACAATTTTGGTTTAAGATTTTTTATTTTTTCGGAAGTGAAACCTATATATTAGAAGAAATATGGGTTAAAGAATAGGTCAAAGGAACATAGATTTTGGTTGAGGTGTTTAGGGAGTAAATCCTCAACACCGTGCTGTCACGCCCTTTGTTCGAGGGTCCGAAACGCGACACATGGGTCTGGCATCACCCACAATCATCTACTTGGCAACCAAACTCGTTAGGTCCATCTTATATATTAGTCAGAACTTTCAGAGTTATCCCATGTTGGATAGGATTTCACATTCACACTTCCTTAAGGCCTTAACGTCCTCGCTAGGTGCCCCAAACATAATTAGCCCTTACGGTGTGGCACTTAGTTCCCACAGGTCCGCCTGTTCACCGGCTCTTATACCATAAAATGTCACGCTATGTGCCCATAGTACCCACGACCATCTACTTGGCAACCGAACTCGTTATGCCAAAAGGAATATCCCGAGATGATAGTATGTACTTAAGCCCACCTTATATACCAGTAAGAACTTTTAGAGTTATCCCATGTGGGATGGGGTTTCACACGTGTTGATGTTTTTTGGCAGTTGGATCATAAGACGGTTATAATGTAAAATAGTTATTCTATCGCAAAATAACTATTTTACATTACAACCTCTTTCTGATCCAACGGTCCAAAAACATCAGCACACTGCTCATGATTTACTCCCCTCAACACCTTAATCGGCTTAGAAAACATGAGGCATCAACCTTAGCCACTATACCAATGTCTCATTGACGATTTTGGTTTAAAGTGTTGACGAGCATTTCTATCAGCATTGTGCAAATAGATTTGAGTCATCATATCACTTGATTTATGATCTAGATTATAATTGTTTTCAAGAACTGTTGTTCCAAATCAATTATAATCTAAGATGTAGGACCAAACAACCTGACAATTAAGATCTATCTACATTGTACGACCTAGCAGTACCATAACCATGTTGTTAATTAACGGTTCAGGTGTGGTGCTTATAGGATTTTTTAAGCACATACTTATAGAATCTGAGTCGTTTTGATAGATTGCACGATAACCCAAACTAAAATTGAACCCACGTCACTATTTAGATAAAGTGTTTCTGAAACATAGTTGTGTGACCACATTTAATCTGAATTGTCGAGCAATCAATCCAGCGTTTCAAATCCTATAAATATCTACTTAAAAAAAATCATACGCATATTAGCAAAATTGGTTAATTAACCCCTTTATTTTCCAATTGTTTTGGTAAATTATATTCGCACTCCAATTTAATTTTTTGCATTCATTTCCTCTTATTTTATAAATGAAAAAAATCTTACTATTATTGGTTATAATTTTTCCAGAGTGTTTAGTTTTAAGTTGAATTTATTGATTTTAGCATCAGAGTCTTTTCAATAATAAAATAAGAAAAATCTTATATGAATCAAGTCAACATGGATCTTGTGATCCAAAAATAGCCACGTAATTACATAATTATTTTTCTCATAATTCTATAATGATGTAACAAATTCTAAACCACATGATTCAATGAACTTGTTTCATATTAGTACTATCCATTGATTCAAACCATTATGTACCACGAGAATCATAACTGACACCCTTACATTCATTTCATAGTGTTCAACAAAAGAAAATATCGAAGAGGCCATTAGCTCAGTGGGGCATTGGTCGGCTCGTGACTGAAAGGTCCCGGGTTCGATACCTTCCGTCTACGTGCGGTAAGCTTTATTCTATCTTATCTAGGGTGTTTTCTCTCCCCAATGTGGGTTGTTCTCTCTCCCCCAATGTGGGTTGTTCTCTCTCTCCAATGTGGGACAATCGCCCATCGTGACGTAAAAAAGAAAAAAAGAAACAAAAGATCATTGAATAAAGGTTCTTCTTTTTTCTTTTAATACATTTATAAAATGTCATTGTGTTTTACCAAGAAAATTTACATTAGGTTATCAATGTTTTATACTAAAATGTAAACATTTTGAGTTTAACATTTAATTATTGTATTTAACTAGTTTAATGACATGTGTTTAGCAATGACAAGTGGATCAGACCTACGAGTTTGACTTTGAACCAGGTATGGGTTCAGTTTGGACCCAGACCCACGATTAGCGGGGTAGGTCAGAGAGGAGACGAGTCTTGGGCGGGGTGGGTAAGAATTTTCAAGACCTTTAACTCAGCCCGACCCACATTTAAAACTCACAACCTGCGGGCGAGTCTGGGTTAGGGATGGCAATTTAACTCGAGACCCATTGACCCGCCCTACCCCAACGCCATTTGGGGCAGATCATACCTACCCCATGAAGAGAACTGGTCAGATCAGGGTTGAATTTCGTGTGAGACCCACCCCGTCCCATTCTGCCCATCATCCATATTAAATTATTATTATAATGATATTATTATTATTATACTTAATCATGTTTAATTTTCTCTTCAATATACTAATTGTACTTGTTTGAGGATTGATTTGGGATAAAATATACTAATTATATTTGTTGGAGGCTCTATCTCTATGCTAATATTAACAATTTTTTAAAATAAAAAGTAGGGCGGGGCGGGTTAGATCTGCCTGCGGGGCACGAGGTGAGATTTCTTGATCCGCGACGGGTCACGGGGTATGGCGGAGGTGATGAGTCACCTACACAGGGGCGAAATTGTGTATTGAGATACTCGTCTCGGTGTGCCTCATTGACATACCTAGTCTTGGCGGATTGGGGGGTTTGAAGCTAATTTTCCAACTTTTTATTTTTATTTAAAATAAAAATAAGTAAGTTTAATGAGAAAAAACTAAAAGAATATAATTAGAAATAAATATAGAGAAAGTCGCTTTTGGTGGGAGAGTTTAGCATGCACCCATACGAGTTTTATTAATAACAAAAATAAAGTTGCATATGAGAGGGACTTGGAGCCTAAACATTCCAAATGGAAATACATCTTTTTTTGTCATACATGACACGAACTAATACTATTAATTAAGTACTAACTTTGATTGAAAATTACATAATAAAATAAACATTATAATTTTCTTATACATTACAATTTATTCAACTTACCTCTAATCTTCAAATCTTCTTTCATTATCTCTATATGCATCGTCCTCATTAACTATTGAATAGTAATTTTCAACAGCGGTATGATTTATTCTCATTTCCTTTAATTCATCATCAAATCAATCATTTGAGCATATACACGTCTCTAAATTCTTAGGTGCCAACGACTCCTAAATTAATTTCTAAAAACAAAAATAAAAATTATTTCAACATCTACTACTATGCACGAATCACGTGATGAACACGAGTCAACCACTTCCATTATCATCATAGATAGGTTATAAATAATGATTAAATTTAGACTAGAAAAGCCTTTTTAAAACTTTTTGGGGTTGGAGGGATATAGAGGGAAAGCATAGAACCACCAGAGGGCAAAAACAATAGCATTAAAAGAAAATAGAGTTTGAGATTCCCTTTTTTTTTTAGCTTTGAGGAAACAAAAAATCTTGATGTGCTTGATAACGTTGTGGTGATTCCTCATGCGAAAATTCATTAATTAAAGGAAAAAATAGAGAAGATTTAAACAACATATGAAGAAAGAGAGATATATTTGTGTATAAAATAGAAAAAAATATAGAATTGTAATCCCTCCTAAATAAAGTGTGAATGTTGATATAATCAAGCAATGAATCCCCAACTAAATATTGGCACAATCAAACCATGTCTAAAACATGCAATTTAAAAGTTAATCAACCCATGAAACCAATTATATTATAATTGTTACTTCAATTTGAAAATTGATATCAAATATTAAAAAAAATTAACTAAATATGAAAATCAAAATATTATAGAGACAAAAATTACATTGTGACAAGTAATGGCAATTTTAATGCCTACCTTTTAAGAAAAAATTACATTGGGAGAATTTTGTTGCGAATTTCTAAAGAACTCAATTCTTAAAACTAAAATAACAAATTAATTCTTACAATAAACAAAAGGCAGAATTGATTGAGAAAAAAGAACTCGCTAATGTGCCTGGCTAAAGATCAGCTCTGTGCGCTGAGAAAAAGACTAAAAAATTAAAATCATGCAAATTTTTCTCTTTTTGAAACCCGTTAGGGTGCAATATGATTAATGAATAAGACGATCACAAGAAATCGTAAACATTACATCATATGGGAAATGAGAATCTCATAACATGGAGGAAAGAGGTACAAAAGTAGTAGGAAAATAAGGTTACACAATGGAATAATGATGGAGGTTTATTGTGAAGTGGCAGGACTTGAAGTCTTTTGAACCAAAAATGATAAGAGTAAAAGTCTTTTTGAATAATAATAAAAAGTCTATCTACTAATTTAAATCAACAAATTTAATTAGTTTAAACTTTAAACTAAATTATTATATTTTAGGATTAATTCAGGTGATCTAAATCTTCTTGGCCAATTGTTTTTTTTTAAATTAATTAACAATCGAAAATTTTAAGAAAATTATATTCGAAACTTGTGAGTATGAGGTTATTATAAAATTGAAAATACTTATTGAAGAGTATGAGATTATGCAGCAGCGGGCAATAGCTAATTCGTTCAGAACTCAGTTGAACCACCGGTAATCTTCTTCAAAATAATACCCGGGGCAGGAGATTCAATTAATCGGGGTGTCCTTTTCGAAAGAGCAATCCCGGATCTGTTTTATTAAAAAAAAAAAAAAAAACGAAAAAACCGAAAACTCTCATTTATTGAAGCGGAGCATAGTGCGCTCGCGTAGTTTGTTACATCAACTCCAAAAGGGGGCGACAGAACCGGAAGCGCCCCTATCCTATCTTTCGGTACTTGAGGTGCCCTGTTCATAGAAGGTCTGGAGACATGAGAAGGTGCGTAAGCACGTAACGATGCTAAAGCGGAGAAGAAGCATCCATTATCGAAAACACATATTGTAATATATATAATATAATTATAATAATTATAACTAGTTATTAGGAAAACAACGGGTGTTGATTCTTTTGGGGGGAAATGTAAAATAATTTAGTAGGGTTATTGATAAAAGGCAAATTGGCATCCTGGGTCCATAAACAATTTATCTTTTTGAAAGCGGATTCAGAAATTATATTTTCAATATTTTCTATCCAAAAACAATTTAGATTTGGTGTATTAGGTCCTTCCGTCAAAAACATTTCAGTCAACTGTTAAGTTAAAATTTGAACTTGGTCAACAATAAAGTTATAAGGGCATTTTTGGTAATTTGATTTATTACCACCACACCCACCCTCTCCAAGTACCCCACCACCTTGTCCCTCCACCCGCCTCCCCGCAGCGCAACCACTTGCCCTTCGCCGACACCGCCGCAGAGCAACCACCACCTCCCCTTATTTATGGATTCTTGACCAAAATTTATGGATTTTTGAGGTGCCCAGTTGCTCATTTACAGTTACAATGTTAAATTTGAGGGGTTCAACTCAAAAAGACTGATTTTTTTGTGGGATTCTTTCTTTTCTTTTTTGATTTTTGGATTTGGTTTCTCTAAAGATTTTGGCCAAATTGGTCATGTCTCTTGCCTGAGAGAGTAAATCCACATCAGATGAATTCAAACTTTGAACTTCATTGCTCAGATTGATGTAAATGACTTTCCTAATTTGGGTTTTTCTTGTCTCTTCATCATTTCTAGATGCTAAAACATAGTCAAGTACTTTCATGTTTTTCATTTAGGAAAAGGGGAGTGATAATGCTAGAGTAAGAATTCTCCTGCAAAAGCGATTTACGTGCATGTGACAAAATTACCCCTCTAATATATTAATTAAATCTTTTATTCAAAATCATAAGCTGAGAAGAGGAAATAAAGGAAGAAAAAGGTTTTATTATTGGAAATTTTTATCGTGATGTTTACAAATAAGAAATGACTTATTTATACTAATTACAACTAATGTAACTGCCATGCTGACATGGAATTCCACTACCAAAACTCTAAACACGTGAAGTAGCCAAGCTACTTTATTTTACTAATGGGTTGGATACAAGTATTGATATTATGGCCCAGATATGATATGGATTTAACTAAATGAACTCAAACTTGATGGACTAATATTTCATATCAGCCCAATCCATATTAATTAATCCAGCTCATGTCTGCTCCCATACAATCTTCTCGAATATGCTTGCTCGAGCTTCAAGACAAGCTATGGTTGTACTTGTTTGCGGGATGTTTAAACCCGACTCCATGCTTTCAATACCACCCCATAGTTTGAACCCTTATACACACTGACCAATCCCAGATGATGTAAGAGATAGGTAAACCTGGTAGGAGATAAAGCCTTAGTAAAGATGTCTGCTAATTGTTTAGTAGAAGAAACTGGCAAAGGTCTAAGAACACCGCTATGACCTTTCTCTAACAACATGACAATCTATCTCGATGTGTTTAGTGCGTTCATGAAATCTTGGATTTTTACGCTATATGTAATGCACTTGCACTATCACAAAACAAAGTGCAGACTTGCACTTGAATCACACTAAGATCGAGTCAACAAATTTACATGACCCATTGTATCTCACATGTTGCCATAGCCCGTAGCTCTGTATTACTAGCCTGCAGAACTCCTAGACACTTGTATCTTTGTTTCTTTGACTTCCATGAGATCAAAGCGAGTCCCCAAGAAACATGCAAAAACCGATGATTGATCTTCTTGTTTGATGACATCCTCCCCAATCACTATCTATGTAACCCATAGCGAAAATCGGAACTAGGCTGGAAAGTAAATACCTTGTCACGGGGATTGCTTGACATATCTCAAAAATTACGTGTGTTGCTTTATGATGAAGTACGGTTGGACAATCAAAAATTGGCTCAATTGTTGCACTACTTGTAAGCTAAGTCTGGTCTAGTGATCTGTAAGATATAAGAGCTTTCCAATGATCTTTCTGTATGATGTATTGTCTGTGTAAATATCTGAATCCTGGTGTGCATACTTGACCAGTGGATCAATAGGTGTTGAGACGGAGTTTACTTGTCAAGAAACCTTCTTCCTCTACGGGTTCAATGCATACTTCCTTTGAGAAAGGAAAATTCCTTGATCATTTCTAACAACTTCCAAACCAAGAAAGAACTTCAAACTGCCCAAGTCTTTGATCTTAAACTTGTCATTTAAAACCTGTTTGACTTCATTAATAGCTGACATGTCATTGCTGGTTAATATAATATCATCCACATAAACCAGCAAGGCTATAAATGAATTCCCTGTTTTCTTAGTGAATAAGCTATAGTCATGCCATGATTGACTAAAACCTATAGTGATCAAGGTACTGGTCAACATGGAATTCCACTCTCTACTGGACTGTTTCAAACCATAAATGGACTTTATAAGTTTGCAAACTTGTCCAGGAGCAGTGGGATATCCAAGAGGTGGTGTCATATAAATTTCTTCATGAAGTTCACCATGAAGAAAAGCATTGTTCACATCCAGCTGATGTAAATACCAGTTCTTTCCTGCAGCAATTGCTATAATTGTTCTTATAGAGGTCATCTTAGCTACAGGAGAAAAAGTGCTAAGAAAGTCAATACCAGGTAGCTGTGTATACCCTTTAGCAACAACCCTTGCCTTGTGCCTTTCAAGTGTTCCATCAGAATGTAATTTAAGCTTGTATACCCACTTATTGCCAATAGCAGTCTTGCCAATGGGTAAATCTGTTAAAATCCATGTATGATTTGCTTCTAAAGCTTTCAGTTCAACCTGCATTGCTTCCCTCCATTCAACATGCTTGACAGCTTCTGAATGTGAAGCAGGCTCCTGTAAAACATCAAGTGCACATACAAACAATTGTTGATCCTGGTGCAGCTTATCATATGATATGCTTTGACTCAAAGGATGTGGAGAAGAAATGGCTTGAACTGAATTACACTTGTAATCCTTGAGGTGTGCAGGAAATTTTGTTGCTCTAATAGGCCTGCCTTCTTTTTGTGCATCTGATTCCAAAGATGGAAGTGAAATGTGAGCAGGAGATTGGACTGGTATATGATCAGGAAGCTCAGAAGAAGAAGAAGAAGGATCAGATGTATAATGGACAGGCATAGAGGAAGGATCAGGTGACACAGATGACTTAAAAAATTGATCAAAATTCTCATTGGCAAGTTGTGTGGAATCTGTAATATCAGTATCAGAATTAGGCACAAAAGGAAATATGTGTTCTAAGAAAAGAACATTTCTAGATATGAATAATTGGTGAGTCTCAAAATCCAAAAGAATATATCCTTTAGAAACTGAAGATTGCCCTAAATATACACACTTCTTTCCTCTAGGGTCAAATTTGCCCCTTCCATGCTCAATAGTACAAGCATAACTCAAACATCCATACACTTTAAGATGTGTATAATTTGGCTCTTGTGCATATAATCTGGTATAAGGGGATTGATTTTGTATAATAGGAGAAGGTGTGAGATTGATTAAGTATGCAACATGCTTAATGTAGTAACCCCAGTAGGTTAAAGGAACATTGGACTGAAATTTTAAAGATCTGGCAACATTCAACAAGTGTTGATGTTTCCTTTCAACTAGTCCATTTTGTTCAGGAGTATAGGGACAAGAAGTTTGATGTATGATTCCTTTTTCTGTGAAAAAAGATATTAGGCTGAATTCAGTTCCATTGTCAGTCCTAATCACTTTAATTTTAGTACTGAATTGTGTTTCAATGAAGGTATAGAAAGAAGGCACAATTTGTGAAACATCAGACTTGTTTTTCATCAAGTATATCCAGGTAAATCTGCTATAATCATCCACTATGGTGAGGAAATACCTTTCTCCATAAACAATAGGCTCTTTATAGGGTCCCCACACATCCATATGTACAAGATCAAAAGCATTCTTGACAATATAAGTTCTTAATTTGTAAGGCAACTTGTGTTGCTTTGCTAAAGGGCAAACAGTACATTCTTTATTACAAGAAACTAGAGGTATATTCTTGATCAAGTGTAATCTAGGCAAAGATAAGTGGCCTAGCCTATAATGCCAAAGAAGATCTTTAACTTCAGTATTATATTGACAAGGAGAAACAGTTGTATCAACTGTTAGTTTATCAGCAACAAAGGTAGAAACAGAAGTAGAATGACTGGAAAGGAAACCTAATTCAGAAGGTAAGAAGAAATACAATCCTTCCCAAGCTTTAGCTGTCAAAATCTTCTGAGATGTGTGTAGGTCCTGTATAACACATTGATCATGGTAACTTATCACACAACAATGATTTTGTGAAGTGAGTTTAGAAGTAGAAACTATATTTAGACTGAAATCAGGTACATAAAGTACTTCTTTCATGATCAATGTTGGACTAAGTTGTATAGTTCCTTTGAGTGTGACAGGTGCTGACATGGAATTAGGAAGTTTGATGTATAGATTGAAAACAGGAAATGACTCAATAAAAAATGCTGCAGTACATACTACATGATCAGTTGCACCTGAATCAAGAATCCATGTATGAGTTTTTGAGTTAAGCATTATACCCGTAGGTGCATTAAAGCCTCCATAATCAGTTGCTGCCACTAATGCAAATTGATTAACTCTAGGACTAAATTCAGCTGTGGTAGTTTGATTGGAGGATAGATTTCTGAACATAGCTAGCAATTACTGTTGCTGCTCTTGATTGAAACCTCCCAAACTGTCAGTATTGTGTGGATGCTTATCACCATTTGAAACATTGTTGTCCTTTGGTATGATTCCAACACTGCCTGCCACATGATTAACAGATTTATATGCAGCATTTTGACTAGTGTAATTCCTTGTTCCTTGGAAGGTGTTTGGATTATGACTTGTTGCTGTAGTACCATTCCAACCTCCTCCTTGCTTACCTTTGTATCTGTTATCTCCAAAACTTGGTGGATAGCCATATTTCTTATAGCATTTATCTATACTGTGTCCAATACCACCACAATATGTACAGGATAAAGGTTTTCTACCACCAAAGTTTCCTCCTCCTTTATTGTAACTGAAATTACTTCTGACAGCATTGACACTATTATCCACATTACTTTCACCTCTATACTCAGCATTATTGATAGATCTATTGTAACTTTGATTTTTCACATTCATTACCTGCATAGGCATTTGATTAGTTTTGTAATTCAATTGATCCTCATGTTGCTTAGCTAATCCAAATGCTTCCTCAATTCCTGGCATAGGTTTTGTCATAAGTATGTGTGACTTAACCTCTACAAATTGATCACTCAAACCTTTTAGAAACCTGATAACATAATCAGTTTCTACATATTTTTGTAAATCTGACATTCCTCCACATGTACAATTAGGCAAAGGTCTTAATGCTAAAAGCTCATCCCATAGACATTTTAATTGTGTATAATACTCCTCAACAGATTGATTACCTTGTTTCTGTGCATGAATCTCCTCAAGTAAATCAGTTAGTCTAAATGCATTAGAATTTGTGTACCTCTTCTCTAGATCTTTCCAAACCTCCATTGATGTGTTGAAAAACTCAACACTCTGTGAAATAGTTGCAGTCATGGTGTTTGTCATCCAAGTAATTACAGTTTGATCTGCCCTTTCCCAAGTTGTGTAGATCTTGTTCGTTTTTCGAGGTTGAGTAAATCCTGGTACTTCTTCTATGAAGCATAATTTGTCCTTAATAACAAGAGCTCTCCTCATTGCTCTACTCCATGAGTGATAATTAGATCCATTCAGAACCTTCTGTATCAACACAAGTGAAGAATTATCTGTGTGATGTAGATAATAAGGATGTCCTACAATCACATCAGAATTGTTTCCATTGGTGTTCCTAGCTGCCATATTTGATCAAAAAAAACTTAGAAGAAGAAATATAAAGGTATTAAGAAGCTTGAACTTTGAATCGAAAGCTTCAAATTACTGTGATAAACACAGTCAAAAAATTTCTTTGCGGAATTTGCTCTGATACCATATTCAAAATCATAAGCTGAGAAGAGGAAATAAAGGAAGAAGAAGGTTTTATTATTGGAAATTTTTATCGTGATGTTTACAAATAAGAAAGGACTTATTTATACTAATTACAACTAATGTAACTGCCATGCTGACATGGAATTCCACTACCAAAACTCTAAACACGTGAAGTAGCCAAGCTACTTTATTTTACTAATGGGCTGGATACAAGTATTGATATTATGGCCCAGATATGATATGGATTTAACTAAATGAACTCAAACTTGATGGACTAATATTTCATATCAGACCAATCCATATTAATTAATCCAGCTCATGTCTGCTCCCATACAATCTTCTGAATATGCTTGCTCAGCTTCAAGACAAGCTATGGTTGTACTTGTTTGCAGGATGTTTAAACCAGCTCCATCTTTCAATATCTTTTAATTATTTTTTTTATTTTCTCTTCCAATATGCATGATCTTTCTTTCTCCCCTAGATTCCTTCCTTATTTTTTCTCTCAATCTCTCGTGATTTTTTGTTTCTACATCTGTTTTTTTTTCTTCGTTTTTTCCTCTCTCCCTGTTTTTTTTTTCATTTTTTTTCTTCTCTCCATCTCCAAGTGATTTTATTTTTTTCTCTGTTTTTTATTATTTTTTCTTCTCTCAATTTCCTCATTTTTCTTGGATTGAATCATTCAACGAAAATATAAAATCGAAAACTCAATAAAAATAATAAAATTTACCTCTTTTACCGAAAGTAGTTGAAAATTATCGGATGTATATATATATATATATATATATATATATATATATATATATATATATATATATACATAAAAGTTAGACAAAAGAGCAAGAAGAGACAATGAAAGAGAAGAATGGAGAAGAAAACAAAATCACTTGGAGATGGAGAGAAGAAAAAAAGGAAAAAAAAATAGAGAGAGGAAAAAACGAAAAAAACAACATATATGTAAACAAAAATCATATGAAAATAGAGAGATTGAGAGAAAAATAAGGAAAGAATCTAGGAGAGAGAGAAAGATCAGGCCAGGATAGAGAAAAAATATTGGGAGAGAAAATAAAAAAAAAAATTAAAAGATTTAGTTAATATGTTAGAGGGGTAATTTTGTCAAATGCACGTAAATCGCTCTTGCAGGAGGATTTTTGCTCTGACATTATCACTACCCTTAGGAAAATGATTTACTCCTAGAATTTTGGGGATAGAAATCCTAAACCCCCAAATTGAGAGTGTTAAATGACTATCTCACCCCCTGCTGGTATAAGGGATTCACCCAACTATAAGGGTAAAACGGTCCAAAAAACTATTTTAGTCAATCTTTTAGCCAATAATTCTAGTAGCCTAGCAAGGTCCTTTCATTTATTACCCTTATTTTTAGATTTACTGTAAAATACCAATATTGAATTGATTTTAGTTTATTTAGGCTCAATTTGAGATTATCTTGAAGCCAATAATTCAAGGTTTTAATTTCAAGCAGGTAACTTCTGTAAAAGAATCTCGACAAAAAAACCTTCTGTAAAAGAATTGAGATGACAGATTTTCGGTAACTTCTCTAAACTTGGGGGGGTAAAAGATTTTAATTGATTTTCAAAAGTCTATGGAGTCTGCTGACTTTATGGATTGTTTTAACTCTATGCAGAGTCTACACAGATTCTATTAGATTGATTTATCAGGATTTCTTTTGATTTATAAAGTTTATAGATTATTTGAATAACACCAAGAAATAAAGAAAATATTGATCCAATGGTGTATTATACATATCCAGTGGTGTTGAACATCCAAAGTCAACATATGTTTATCAATCCTTTTTTTTTAATTAAATCATTTTGTTAAAAATTTAAAAAGTATGGTGATTGTCTTTGATTTTTTTTTTAGATCACGTAACTGCGGCTTTTTTTGATTTATTTGTTCAAAATTTATACAATTTACTTACTGGTATTTTTTTCTTTAATTTAATTAAGATATGTTTTGTGATGGGTTTTGTTTCAACTCCTTTTTCCCTTTGATTTTCTATTTAAGAGGAAATGAAATACATGTTTGAAAATAAAAATTTGTTGTTAAATAGAGAAGAAATTGTTTGCTTTCTTTAATTTCTATTTGAAGATGATTAAGAAGAAAATTGTTTGGATATTATAACAATCTTATTTTTGGGAAATAAAATTTCATATTGAGTTTTCAAACGATGTTAAAAAAATTCTTATTTTTTTTTAGTTTGGATATTTCTTTATTTTTCTTATAATTTTAAAGAAATGAGATCACTAAAAAAAAATTATAATCAAATACATTTAATTTTAATATTAATGAGAGAAAATCAAAATCTTAAGGAATTAGAAGAGATTTCACAATACACATTTAAGCTTAGAAAATCCATCAAAATCCTACTTTTAATGAAATTTATGAAAATCTATAGAGTTTTGAATACCTCTAGATTTTAATGGACTTTTTAAAATCTAAATTGAATACCTCTATATTTGAATGGACTTTTTAAAATCTAAATTGAATACATCTAAATTTCATTGGGCATTTTAAAATCCAAATTGAATACCTGTAGACTTTTAAAAATCTTTAAAAATCCTATAGATTCTACATTGAATACACCCCCTTAACTTAAACTTTGGTAGCAAAACGTTAACAGCTTTTAACTAAAAATTCCCATCTAATGTTCTTGGTAGGGATGGCAATTTGACCCGTGACCCGTCGATCCGCCCTGCCCCGACGTCTTTTGGGGCAGCCCCGCCCTCGCCCGCCCGTCCCAGTAGAGAGAGCAGGCGAGATCGCCCGCCCGCGAACAGGGGCGAGATCGGGGCATGGTATTTTTTTTCGCTTGACCCAGATTGATCCCGAGGTTATATTATTACCCTAAACCTAATAATGCTCTTTAAACCCTCCCTCTTTCTCTCACTATTTTTCCCTACTCTTTCCTCTCTTCTTCTCCTCTCTTCTTCTCCTTTCTTCAAGATTTAATATTTCAAGTTTTTTCTCACTCTATTGTTAGTACTACTTTGAAATGGAAGATTTAAAGTTTCGATTTTTCTCACTTAAGATTTAATAAAGTTTCGATTTTTTATTTATTTTTAGTACTACTTGCTGTTTTTTGAACCAAATGGAAGAAAAATATTTGATTTTTGTTTAGTTTTAGTACTACTTTGGTATTTTCTTGACAAATGGAAGACAAAGATTCAATTTTTTTTAAGTTTTAGTAGTACTTTGCTGTTTTTTGGCAAAATGGAAGACAAAGTTTTGATTTTTTGTTTATTTTTGGTGATACTTGCTGTTTTTTGAACCAAATGGAAGAAAAAAAATTTGATTTTTGTTTAGTTTTAGTTCTACTTTGGTATTTTCTTGACAAATGGAAGACAAAGATTCAATTTTTTTGTTTAGTTTTAGTGGTACTTTGCTGTTTTTTGGCAAAATGGAAGACAAAGTTTTGATTTTTTGTTTATTTTTGGTACTACTTAATGTTTTTTGAACCAAATAGAAGAAAAAAGATTTGATTTTTGTTTAGTTTTAGTACTACTTTGGTATTTTCTTGACAAATGGAAGACAAAGATTCAATTTTTTGTTTAGTTTTAGTAGTACTTTGCTGTTTTTTGGCAAAATGGAAGACAAAATTTTGATTTTTTGTTTATTTTTGGTGCTACTTGATGTTTTTTGAACCAAATGGGAAAAAAAAAGATTTGATTTTTGTTTAGTTTTAGTACTACTTTGGTATTTTCTTGACAAATGGAAGACAAAGATTCAATTTTTTGTTTAGTTTTAGTAGTACTTTGCTGTTTTTTGGCAAAATGGAAGACAAAGTTTTGATTTTTTGTTTATTTTTGGTGCTACTTGATGTTTTTTGAACCAAATGGAAGAACAAAGATTTGATTTTGTTTAGTTTTAGTACTACTTTGGTATTTTCTTGACCAAATGGAAGACAAAGATTCAACTGCTTTTGTTCTTGAATGATAATGAAAATGATAATTGGATGCAAACTGTAATGAATTAAGGAAATTATTATAACTGATCCATACTACTGAATTGATAATGATAATGGTCATTGTATGCAAACTGGATGAACTGGATGAAAATGGTCAATGGATGCAACAATATGGACAAATTTTCTCTACCAAAACTGAATCTGAATTGAGGAAATTACTAAAAAAAAATAAAATAAAATAATGTAAAAATTAATGATTTTTTTTAAAAAAAATAGGATGGGGCGGGGCACGGGGCGCAATTTTCTGATCTGCGGCGGGGCGCGGGGCGGGGCGGGGCAACAGATCAAGAGGGCGGGGCGGGGCGGGGCCGGTATTTGAGATACCCGCCCCGATCTGCCCCATTGCCATCCCTAGTTCTGGGAGCCTAGATTTTTTTTTTTGTTGGGAGGGGGAAGGGTGGGGGGGTGTGTACAGGATTCGAACACGAGGCGAGCCAAGCGTTTCTTGGGTAACCATCCACTGTGCTACCTGAGTCCTGTTCTGGGAGCCTAGAGATGAAGGTGATGAAGATAAGGATGAATTTGATGATTTGAAGCATGAATTTGACTATAATAACCCTCAGCAAGCTGAGGCTGCACTCATCTTTCTTTCTTTCTTTTTTAAATGCTATTGCGCTGTGGATGGTCGGCTGATTGTGCTGCGGCGGTGGTCGGCGAAGAAGAGGAGTGGTTGTTCTGCGGGTAGTCTAGGTGAAGAGAGGGGGTGGGTGGAGTAACTGGGGAGGGTGCTTTTAATATGCAAAATCTCAAAAATACCCCAGGTAATTTTTAGTTGACCAAATTCAATCTTCAAATTAACAGTTGACTAAGGGATGTATTCAATTAGGATTTTTAAAGACTATTTATGGATAAATAAGTCCAGTGAATTTTAAAAGACTATTTAAGATTTTAAAAGAATGTAATGACTTATAAGATTTTTTTTTAAAGATTTTGTATACTTAGGATTCTTATGTTCGGATTTTAAAGATTTATATCATAAGAATTTATAAGATTTGAAAGGATTACAAAGACTTTTTATTTGTACGATTCCTAACCAACCAACTTAGTTGAATGATGAACAATGTCTAGTTCAATGATGCACAAATTCTTCAGCAACAACCTTTACCACCCAAACTTTTCAAATAATGGTGGAATTTATCATTTCCAAAGGTTTTTATGATAGGTATAAAGTTACTAGGTTGCGGACACTTGGTTCAAATAATGGAATGAGACCATAAAAATAAAGCTAATAAAAGTAAGTTGGTTAAAGTTGTGGGCACTCACGAGCTGATTTTTACCGAATTACCGACCGAATTCAAATTCAATTCGACAATTCAGTGTGAATTCAGTAATTCGGTTACATTCCAATTCGATTTGGTAAAAAATAGGACGAAATCGGTTTGATTATAATTAAATTCGGCCTGACCGAATTCGAATTCATTTTTTAATAATTTTTTAATTTTATTATATAGTTAATATATAAAGTAAATAGACCCTAAAAATTGTTATTTTAGCGGTTTTGCTATTAATTTTCCATGTAAATATGGTTGAATTAAACAATGACTAATTTATTATTTCGATTATTTTTTTCTGAATTTATTGTTTGTTTTGATTTTGGTTTTTTTTTTCTTGATGTTCAATTAGAGTTTTCTTGTGAAATCAGTCAATTCGGCAAAAAATGAATTCCAAATTCGCCAATTCGGTAATTCTGAATTCGAATCCAAATTGGGTCCGTTTTTAGGTTCTAAAAAGTTGCCCCGAATTCAAATGACCAAATTGGCTAATTCGAATTCGGTGCTCACCACTACTTGCATTAGCAATAACATAAACAAGATTAAATGGAATGGAATAATAAAATTAAAAGCAAACATTCAAAGTTACAAGAGTCAATGAAAAATGTAACAAATAAACAAATCATGAAATTCCACTAAAAAGACTTATGGGTTAGAGTGGGATTTTTTAAAGGGTTTGGTATTTATACTTTTCACTAAAAAAATCCCACAAATTTGGAAGTTTTTTAATACCAAAAGATTTTTTATTACTTGTTAAAAATCCTGATTTAATACCACTGGATTTGAAAATCACTTTTAAAAAATCCTAATAGTCCTGATTAAATATCACATGACTTATTCAGATTATTTAAAAAAATTTTAATTAAATACCAGAAGACTTATTTATCTCAAAATAATCTTTTAAAATCCTAATTGAATACACTCCTTAACCCGCTTAACCAAATCACACAATTGGCATTGGAGACTTATTGGCTAAAACTGGTTATCCTTTCTCTTCCTTTCTTCTCAAATACTCCAGCCAATCAAATCCTACCACGTGGGACCTTAAGGTATAGTCTTTGAACAACTCATCAAAAAGTGCCCTTCCCTATCCTCTTTTCTCTCTCTCTCTCTCTCATTCTTCTTATTTCCACTCTTCACTTCTGAGGCTAAAAAGATCACACAAAAAACCTCAAGAAAAGGGTTGTTTTGGGGGTCATCACAATCTTTTTAGTTGTAAATTTGGTATTTTTTCTTCTACATTTTCAAATTTAGGCAATGCCAAAACTTTGAAACAAGGAAAAAAGGGGTAATTTTAGTCAAGAAATGGAGTGTATTGGAACTGGAAATTTTGCAGCTTTAGCTGTTTTTAAATGTCCAATTACCAAGTTATCGACGAAAAATAGGATCTTGCAGAGTAAAAAACACGTTTTTCGTTATGTACATAGATATAGTAGTACTTCGATGAATATGGGAATAAGGTGTAAAAGTAGAACAAGAAATCATGAAGGTTTTGTGGCTGTTAAAGAAGGCAAGTTTGCTGACGAAGAAGATTATGTGAAGGGTGGTGGGTCCCAGTTACTTTATGTTCAAATGCAACAGAACAAGCTTATGGATGATCAACAATCTAAACTTTCTGATAAGGTTCTCTTTTCTTCTAATAGTATTTTTAATTTTTTTTAAATACTCTTAAATAGTAAATGTAATCATGTTCTCTTATTTTAACCTTTTTTTTCCCTTCATGACAAATTGTATATCTTTGTTATTTAAAGGTCTGATAGTGTTTCATAAAAGTTTTTTTTTCTCGAAAAATATGGGTCCCAACTTGAAATTTTGTATACCATTTTGAGATCGAACACTATCTGATTAGACCTTTTATTTTAGGGATCAAAGAACCTTTTGATAATTTGCAATATTGCATAATGTGATTCACATGTATCATACAAACAAGGTCCTAAGCTTATACCCACTAGGAAAAAGTACTTCTTTTATGAACCAAAAAAGGGTAGGAAAGGTGAATCTAAGTGATTGTTTATGATTCTTGATAACAAGAATTTTAAAATATAGCATTTTATAATAGTTGAATCAAACTGACATGCCCTAGAGAAAAGTAAATAGTAAGTGAAAAAGAGCATTCAAATGCTATCATATAGACTAAAGGGGGGGTAGTATTGAGAATTATGTTTAATTACTATTGTGATTAAGAATCATGAAAACAGTAGTATGATAAGGTATATCATGTTGAACATAATAACAAGATGAAACTGTTACTATAATATGGTGGTTTAATGAACTCATCTCACCCTTACAGTTGCCAGAAATATCAAATGGTAACACTATACTGGATCTGGTGGTAATTGGGTGTGGTCCTGCTGGTCTGGCCCTTGCTGCAGAGTCAGCTAAGCTTGGTCTGAATGTTGGGCTTATCGGGCCAGATCTTCCCTTTACGAATAATTATGGCGTGTGGGAGGATGAATTTAAAGGTAATGTTATTTATATTTGATCTTTCTCATCTTGAATTTATCAGACAATAGTGGCAGATGTTAGTAGAAAGGTATTGGACTTCAAATGGAGTAAACAAAACAATGATATTGGTAGTTAAATGCATTACAGTTCACATGTAAGTATTTTTCTTGACATAAATTTCTGTTGCAGCTCTTATTATGCAAACATTGCCCCTGATTTTAATAGTCCTTTTAGAAAGTATCCCCCTGCCTTTATTAGTCCTTTGTTACAAATAGACCGAACGGTTGGCCTTTCATTTGTGTGTTATCTATACAAGAGAAGAGAAGCACAAATGCACAAACTTATCTAGAAGGTATAATAGTTAGACAGTTTGCTTTTACTAGTACAAGATGTTTTCTAAAGTAGAAACTTCACACTTTTTTTTTTCTTTCTAATTTGTTATTATCGGGGAGGGGCATCGGACCGAGTCCTATTGTTTTGAGTGAGGAGTGCTGCGCCAACTACTCTTGCCTTCCTTGACGAAACTTTACGCTTGTTGCAGAATTAAAAACTGCAGATATTTTCCATACCGGGATTATTTATTAATGCATTTGCTGAGGCTTGTACATTGCATATAGTGTATGTTGTTCTGTTTCAGCTGTATTTACACTATATGAAGGTAAAGACATTCTTGAAAGTCGTTTTAAATCTTATAGGATTAGTATTGGTCATCGCTAGGCCTGAATGTTGATCTATCCTTTTTTTTCCCCTTCCTTTTCTTTATAATGTCATGCTCACGTTCACATGCACAAAGACGGATCCGGGGGGTGGGGGGAACATTTTTCAAAACTGCTTTATATGTATTTATTTTCTAAGCTCAATTAGTTTCTAAATTCGAACCCCCGGCACCACCAATTTTTCCAGAACCCCACAGTCCTCGCCTTCCGAATGCAAAGCTCTAGTTCCATCTATGCACATACGCATGGGGCAAAATGTTTAATCGCCTAATCCTCTGAAGCTCCTAAATTACTTGCATCCACAATTAAGGTCAAAATTCTTCCTCTTGTAGCAGATCTGGGACTTGCAGGATGCATTGAGCATGTTTGGAGGGATGCAATTGTGTATCTCGATGATGAGAATCCTATTTCCATTGGTCGTGCTTATGGACGAGTCAGTCGACATTTGCTCCATGAGGAGCTGCTGAAAAGGTAAGATATGATCTCCTTGTATCTCACAACTATAATTGCCGATATAGCATGCTAAGAAAATCTTTAAACTTTAATAGATTCTTGATTCATATTAATCTTCTAGGTGTGTCGAGTCAGGTGTTTCATATCTGAGCTCAAAGGTAGAGAGGATCACTGAAGCTACTAGTGGCCACAGTCTCGTCGAGTGTGAAGGCAACATAGTAATTCCATGCAGGTATAGCTGAAATCTTGGTCTAGAATACCGTCTGTTAATCTTGAGATTTCGTCATGTGATTTAAGCCTTAAAACTTATTAACTGTAGGCTTGCTACTGTTGCTTCTGGAGCAGCATCAGGAAAACTCTTACAGTATGAACTGGGAGGCCCAAGGGTGTCTGTTCAAACAGCTTATGGTGTCGAGGTCGAGGTAAGAAGAATATTTACTTTACATATTTTGAATGAGTCATTTTCTTCCTCAAGCCAAGGGCTTCCTATACGTGCTAAATTGGATTAAAACACAATATCGTAAATCTAACTAGTTCCCTTCATTAGTTTCCTCTCCTATAGTTTTCCAAACATCTTTGTCACTCGTGAAAATAGGAATGCTGATATTTATTTAATTACATATGCTTCTTCCTCGTGGTCTTTATTCAATCTCTTAAGTTCAACGAATTTTGGCTTGCTTGTCCACATTTTAGGTGGAAAACAATCCATATGATCCAGACTTGATGGTCTTTATGGATTATAGAGACTTCTCAAAGGGGAAAGATGATTGCTTAGAGGCACAATTCCCGACATTTCTTTATGCAATGCCCATGACCCCAACAAGGGTTTTCTTCGAGGTCTGTATGTTGTCCGAATTTATGTGCATATACCATGTTATCATATGTCCTGAGATGTACTGAGGCAAATGCATGGCAGGAAACCTGTTTGGCTTCAAAAGACGCCATGCCTTTTGATCTATTAAGGAAAAAACTAATGTCAAGATTAGACACAATGGGAGTGCGGATTATTCAGACTTATGAAGAGGTACTCTACTCTCCATGGTCTGGTCTGAATCTTTTACGTTGGGATGAACAAGAAATTAGATATCTTATTTACTAAATGTGAAAGATGGGTTCTATGGAAAATTTTCTAGGAATGGTCCTACATACCAGTGGGTGGATCCTTGCCAAATACTGAGCAAAAAAATCTTGCATTTGGTGCTGCTGCCAGCATGGTTCATCCTGCGACGGGTATGAAGATTGATTGTGAGATATATTTGTGGATTTGGATTCTTGTTGGAACTTATTTACCTTCACAAAAACAGGCTATTCAGTCGTCAGGTCATTGTCAGAGGCTCCAAAATATGCTTCCGCAATAGCAGACATTCTGAAACAAAATCTTGCTAAAGACATGATCACCAGAAATATTTCATCTCAAGGTACATTGAGCATAACTTCTTTTATGTACTAGCGTAAAATAGGATGCTTCAATTATGAGCACGTCCTTTGCTTCTCTGCTCATGACTGAAAATGTGGAGGAAAAAGTGCGGAAATTATTGCTTTCTTGCTTCCAAGGTTTTTTCAAAGTGCAACTGGAAAACACTTATTTTTTTTAGCTTTTGGTATTTCTTTGATGTTGAACGAAAGTAATAAGCTAGCTTCCGTTCATTCTGGTATGTGACTTAAAGAGAATTTTTTTGTTTTTGTTTTGTGGTTTCAGCTTGGAACTCGCTGTGGCCACAAGAGAGGAAAAGACAGAGAGCATTCTTTCTTTTTGGACTAGCACTTATATTGGAGTTGGATATTGAGGGAATACGGACATTTTTTCATACATTCTTCCGCTTGCCAACCTGGTAAGAGAGGCAAACCATGCACAGAACTTATATATTCATAAAAGATTACTTACTCCGTCCCAAATTGAAAGTCCACTTTCCTATTCATTTTAAAAATTGCCATCTCAAAGTTATGGCACAGTAAAATTGTTCTTGCTTCAAAATGAATTTCAAGAAAATTAGTTTCAATTTTTTGTCTTCAAGGGTCAAGACTTCAGCACATAATCTTATCAGTAGATTCTTTCTTCAAGACTTGATCATTACCCTCATCAGATAATCAGTTCCTTTTTGTATAGGTAAATTTTAGAAATATTCTAACATGAAACTAATGTTTATTCCCACAGGATGTCGCAAGGATTTCTCGGATCTTCTCTTTCATCGACGGATCTCCTATTATTTGCCTTCTACATGTTCATTATTTCACCCAACGACTTGAGAAAGAGCTTAATACAACATCTTCTATCTGATCCTACAGGTGCAACTATGGTAAGAACTTATCTAACAATATAAAGTACATGGTCTTTTTTGTAAGTTCTTACAGTTTATGCCAGTTTTAGATTATCAGTCCAGATTGTATAGAGATTTAAGAATTAAGACACCCTTAAATCGTGTATATAGTCATCTCTTTTCAGTTTCAAGGTGCAGCAAGATCATGTAATCTTTGTCTCAATCCTGCTGAAATAACAGTAATGATCGTTGTCTGAACATCATATTCCTACTTCTTTACTAGATAGATCTAATGGAGTTTGCCTCTAACGGATATACATCAATACCGTTTAAACTAATGTTTTGTAATCAAGGCTGTGAAGTTTTTCGTCTTTCAATTTTTTTTCTTGAGAGAGAGGGCAGTGGAAATAATGCATTTTCTGTTTTTGAGGGCTACTTTTCATCCATTTGGTTCTCGCATAATCATTTACTTATAAAAATTATATTATGCACATCTAGTATACTCATTATCTAGCTGCAATTGATCTTCTACAGAGTTAGATGTTTGTAGTATAAAGTTCTCTTGTGAAAAAAAAAATCTTCATCTTATTTCCATTCTGATCTTAACATGGTATGCTTCCCCATGGTAATCTTGTACTCTTCGTTGGGTTGATCCTAGGCTCGATGCCCCCTACTCATCATGTTGGATAATGTTCAATATATCTGGTTTACTGAAATAATTATTTCTGCACTGTTTTAATGATTTCTGGACAGGAAAATTGCACTGGAATTAATAATTTCTGGACAGGAAAAAACTGCACTGTAAAAATTAATTTCTGGACAAAAAGTTGCACTGGAAAAATAAATTCTGCACTGGAAAAATAATATCTGAACAGTAAAAACAAGAACTAATATTATCAGAACCTTAACCGGTTATGGATTTATTCCTGGACGAGACAACAGTTTACCGCTTCCCCTTAAGTTCAATATGTCCTGCCTTATTAGCTTCTGGCACTCTTTGAACACTGAACTCCAAGGTACAACGCCCAACCTCGGTGTTCCTCTGAAGCAAAAAAGAAACAGCGCCTTCGAATCTTGATCTTAACAGCAGAACTCTAAATAATGATATGCAGTGCAGGAAAAGAAATGTAGAATGCAAGAGGGAGTGGAAATTTTCGAGTTAGTTCTCTGGCAGTGGAAGGCTGCTTTATATAGACTCCCAAATCTGAAATGTAACTGTAATGGCATTATTCAGCCATTTACAATAGCAGTTTCTGATTCTGTAATTACACCACCATTAAGCTTGGCTGTTACAGTCTCTAGAATTCATTAGATGAATTCTGCTGTTACAAAATTGTTAAATTCCAAAAAAAAAACGAATTCAAACCAGTAGCAAAAACTTGGCTGATCAGGCCCGCGAGTTTTTTAGTCCGGCATTCGTGTACGCAGGTCGAGCCTGCACACAAGTTCAAGCTAATTTGGTATCAACAGACCTTCCGTTTGCACCCCCTGCGCGGGCGCACACGAGGTTATCACTTGAGGCATAATAGTGGTAATACAATTTAAACCCACGTTAATTACTTTAACATATAAAGTGATTTTCTCTTTCATGGTTTTCGTATGTGGGATGTGAGTTTAAAACCCCATTTACCACATTTCATCCACTCCATTTTATACCAATTTATCATTCAAACAAAGAATTGGTTTTCTCACATGTCATATATCATCGCGAAGCTTGAGCAACCCACTTCGTGATAAACTCAATAACATTCAAAACCGAGCGGTGTAACATATAAATATATTAGCTCAAATTTGTCCTCACGACACATTAATTACCCATTAATTCTTTGAGAAAACACATTCTCCAACACATCATAATCCACTTCTTAAAGTGAATGGTTTGTTTAGTTTGAGGATTCTCCAACACATCATAATCCACTTCTTAAAGTGAATGGTTTGTTTAGTTTGAGGAATCTTTCTGTTAACAACGTTGTTAGGAATGAAGAACAGTACTTACTAGGTTTCCATTGTTAATTATCACATCTTCAAGCATGGTGCTATCAAGAGCAAGGTTGTTAAAATCGCGATTCTACGCAGACTCGGAGGAGAGGTGAAAAATCGTAAACTCGTGAATCGTAAATCGTAAAAGCGTACCGAAAAATTAAAATATATATTTTATATAAAAATAACAATAATTAACATATAAATCATATAATTTGATCCAAAAATATGGAGAAAAAAATTCATTAAACATAATTTCACAAGTTTTTTTAAAAGATAATAACGCAACAAAGTTTATAATAAGGAACTTACAAGTCTTTCAAAATATAAAAATGCGACTACTCATAATTATTAACTTATAAGTTTCAAAAAATCAAAATAAAATAAAGTACGTAATAAGTTTATGATCTTTTAATCAAAATAACCAACTAAATATTCCATCTTGTTAGTAATAAAAATAAGAACAAAAAAGCCAGCAAAACACAAAAATATGCAGATTCTTTCTTGATAAAAAAAACTTCTACAGAAGCTAGAATATTTGAATAAAGACCAACTTTTTCAGCCAAAGAATCAAAACCAGTTTGCCCAGCAATTTCTTGAATATTCTCCAAAGGCTTATGAACTCTTTCTGCAATAACTCTACAAACAATCAAAGCCTTTCTTATAGATGGATCATCATCACCATCATTGTTTCCATAGATTCCAATTGAGCATTTCTTTCTTTGAAGAGAACCCATTTCAGATTATTCTACAAACACAACATCTTTCGGAGATACAAAGGTTAGAAGATCCAAAATAAAATCACACGTGGTGAAGAATCTTCGATGGAGATCAAACTGGAGTAGAATCAGTAGAAACGTACGATTTTACGATACGATTCTACTCCGTTTCTACCAGATTGCGATTCTACCACCGATTCAACACGTTTTGCCTCTGTAGAATCGTACAATTGTACGTGTTGACTCGCGATTTTAACAACAATGATCAAGAGCTATCTCTATACACTAGACTTATTTTGAGCTCAAATTATGGTTATCTTATATAATTAAAAAGTTTAACAAGGGTGAGTGTGTCGCATTGGTTGTTTAGGAACTTTCGTTCAAAGTGATAGGTGGCGTATTCAAATACACCCAGAAGCAAGTGCTGAATAATACTCCCTCAGTCCTATTTCTAATCATTTTGTTTGGCGTGACACAAAAATTGAGAATGGTGGTATTGACGGTAATAAATAAGTCATTTTTACATTGATAACATGCAGTTTCTTAATACACTTCATATTTAAAATTTTCCCAATGCATAGTGCAAACAATCTAATTGCATCATGAATGACACGATCAATTATTATTTTCAAATGATTTTTTATACAGTATCAGTTTATCTTTTCAGATAATTAGTAACACTGCTATTGGTCTTTGATTAGTATGATTTGGATTATGCCGCTAGTTCTTTAATTCCTCATGATCTCTAACCAGTATGATTTGGATTATGCCGCTAGTTCTTTAATTCCTCATGATATCTGACCAGTATGCTCTGAATTATGTCACAGTTGCCTTCATTAGGATCTTCTGTGAGTACTTTCATCAGAAAACTGAGATTTTTGAGAAATCAAAGGATTTTGCGGATACTTTTTTCAGAAGGTCAGTCAGGTGTATATCCAGGATCCTCAAGGGTAGCCCAGTTGGTTCGAGGGTGGTAGATTGTGTACAAGGGCGCATGTTCGAATCTTGGCAGCCGCAGTGTGGAAGTTTCAACCCTCCAATGTGGGGGTGGCTTCTTGCGGTGGGCTAAGACAAGGCATCCCACCAATCGAATCGCTGGGTCACCTTGATTTACATTCTCCACAATGCCTGTCGGATCGGGTGGTGGGGGCGTGGGTATCGCCTTTTGTGTGTACAAGGTGTATATCCAGGAAAAGAATAGTACCATTTTCTTTCACTGGTATTGTTACTCAAAATAGTTACTCACATTGTAAATGTCAAAACAAAGCGTGCACTCCACATGACAAAGCACACGAAGACCGTAAAGAATGGCACTGTGCAGAACCACACCCCTCAATCTGGGCAATTTAGCTGCTAAGTGCAATGTCGGGCCGCTCCCCACAGACTGCCCGTATAGGATTAAGTCTTCTTGGCTAACTCCATATTCAGTTTCCAGGCACTTGTATACCGCCTCTATGTTCGCATATGTATCAAATTCACTCGGCTGGATCACATTAAATCAGTACACAAAATCCACAGTAACATGGCACAAGAGAGCAACAAGAAGGTAAGTCAATGAAAGTGTTGTCTCCTTCCAAATATTACTAGTTTCATCCCTCTTAACTGTCATTATGCCATGGAAGTTAATAATCAACTGCCAGCTTTCTTGGGGGAATTTATCCTTAGTGTCACCCCCTGGTAAATTCGTTCGTTTGTTGTAGTTTCGAAAGAATCCCTTAGCCAAAAGAAAATTATAAAGCCGTGTTTTACTCTTTTATGGCAGTACAATTTTCAAAAGTTGTTCAAATTCACATTTCACAATGAGCAAAAACACCAATTTCGTCCTAAAAGATGTTTCTAAGAGTCGTTAAAGTCCTAAAAGATTAATTTTCTCTTTTAAAGTCCTATATGTTTTTACGTGATGTAAATAAGGTCCTTCCGTCCAATTTTTTGTTAAGTCGACGTTAAATCAGAAAAGAGGTCAAACACACAACTTTTTACCGAGAGACATTTATGTCATTTTATTATCGTCTTCTTCACAACCCCCTCCATCTTCCTCCACCCCACCCTTCCCCCATCACCATTAACCACCACTGTTACCTGCAACAACCACCATTTCTTATGCCTAAAAAAAATTGAAGTTCATGAATTTCCTTAACCCATTAATTTTTTTTTTTTTTGTTTTTTTTTACCCGGGGAGAGGGGGATGTGGGGATCGAACTCAGGACCTCGGTCCTGCGTTCCACGGCCTTTTCCACTGGGCCAGTGGATCCCTACCTTTAACCCATTAATTATGCTTGAAGAAGAAACAAAAATCTTGAACATTGAGAAACAAGAGCACAATTCAAAATTAAAACAAAAACCCAACAAACTTTTACAAGATTATACCATAAAACAAACTGAAATTCATCTAATTATTTAAGAATTTGTATTAAAAAAAATTGGGCATTGAAGAAAACAATAAAACATATTGTGAGGGTTTCGTTGATAAGCCTCCATCGGAGGCCGCTCCTGCTGGGCCTGGTGGTGCTACAAAGGGAGCATACGTTCCTCCCAGAGATGAACACACACAGAAATGAAGAAAATTCTGTCAGGGTCACCAACCTTTTAGAAGACACCCGGGAACCTGACTTGCTCGAATTGTTCCGTCATTTTGGTGCTGCGAGCCGAGTTTATGTTGCTGTTGATCAGAAGACTGGCATAAGCAGAGGGTTTGGTTTTGTTAATTTCGTGAACCGGGAAGAAGTTGAGCGAGCCATCAGCAAACTTAATGGGTATGATTATGACAACCTCATTTTGAGAGTTGAATTGGCTGTTCCTAGAGCCAAGTAGATTTTCCTTCAAAGATTTATGGGCTGTTTCACTTGAACCCTTAAAATTCTATGTATTTGATGGGGATATCAATCTATTTTTCATTTTGACCCAGGGAATGCTCTTCTACCATTTCCTCAGGTTTATTCTGGTTCTATGACTGCAGTAATCTATGTAGAGATCAATTACTACTTTTCCATTTTGAATTGTATTATATTTGATGCAAACAAAAAAAAACAAAAAAAAATTAGTGAGATTTTTCTGGGTTTGGGTGAGTTTTTATTTCTCCATTATCAAGAAACTCATTTGTTTCTTGAACCCATTGATGAATTTAGTGAGATTTTTCTGGGTTTAGGTTTGAGTTTTTATTTCTCCATTTTCTCTATTATCAAGAAACCCATTTGTTTCTTGAACTCCATTGATGAATTTAGTGAGATTTTGTTGGGTTTGGGTTTGAGTTTTTATTTCTCCATTATCAAGAAGCTCATTTGTTTCTTGAACTCTATTGATGAAATTGGGGAAAGTGATTTTGAGGGTTAATGGTGGTGGGGGAAGGGTGGGGTGGAGGAAGATGGAGGGGGTTGTGAAGAAGATGATAATAAAATGACATAAATGCCCCTCGGTAAAAAGTTGTGTGTTTGACCTCTTTTGTGATTTAACGTTGACTAAACAAAAAATTGGACGGAAGGACCTTATTTACAGCACGTAAAAACATATAGGACTTTAAAAGAGAAAATTAATCTTTTAGAACTTTAACGGCTCTTAGAAACATCTTTTAGGACGAAATTGGTGTTTTTGCCTTTCACAATGTCTCTATGAACAACAAACAGTAAAATTTATATATTTACTTTTTTTGTTCCCACTGAGGCTACCCTATACTCTCAATAGCACAACTAAGATGATTATGCCCCACCCCCAAACAAACAACTAGAAAAACAAAAGACATAAAAATGGTGGAAAAATGAAAGACTTGTAAGTACCACCAACAAGAATATTAATCTAATTTCTCAAGGAAGGCAATGTTAGCGTAGTTAGCTTAGCACTCCCAATTTTGACACCCCTTGTTAAAAAATAAATAAATAATCTAATTTATCTTTATAAATAGAAACCAATTACCCACTGAACAAAAACACAATTCCTAATTATATAATCAATTAAAGGTTACATAACAAAATATGAAATTTCTCTCTTTAAAAAAATCAAGAACTGAAAACAGTAAATTTTTTTAAGAATGCAAGCAAAAAAGGAAAAATTTTCCAGCAATTGATCAAACATTGAAAACCATCAAAGAGGTGATAAAGTTGGCCAAGATCAACAACATTGCCATGAGAATAGAGCATAAGGGTTCGTTAAGTAAAAAGTTACAATCTTGTTTCCTCTTTGGCCAATTGGTGTATTTAGTCTTGAAACAATTTTCGCTTGGCAGAAAATGTCCCTAATGATTGTTTGCACCTTTTTAGGTCCTTAGTCAAAGTGTACAGGGGTATAATAGGAACTTCACGTATTTTTTAGATAATTAATACCACTTGTACTCAATTGTAAATATACTTAAATATAAATACCTAATTATAAAAGTAAAAAAAAACTCATCTCATTCCCATCTTCTTCTTCTCCGACGTCGGCCACCCATCTTCTTTTTCGGCGACGTCCTAAACCCTTCTTCTTCTCCGGCCCAATCTGAATCATCCTTTTTTATCCATACAAAATTCAAGATAGTAAAAGTTAGCCAACAAAATTTCTGCAAAAATTGGCTTTGTGGAAGTTAGGGATGGGTTTGGGGATGTATTTATTTTTAAGCCAATTACAAACCAGCGCAACCAAAGAAATGGGCATTTTTTTATGATTAATAGTAGAAGAAGACGGTGGCGGCAAGGAGAGAGGAGGGAGGTGATGAGTTTTAGGTTTATTTTTACAATTAGGTATTTATTTTTAAGTATATTTACAATTAAGTCCATATGATATTAATTATGTAAAACAATGTGAAGTTCCAATTTTGCCCACATCACTTGTTGACTAACATTCAATATTTAAAAAAAAAGACAGAAGGACCAATTCTGCCAGCGAAAAATGATTGAGGATCTAAAAAATTGCAAACGATTATTATGGACCTTTTTTGCCAAGCGAAAATTATTTCAGTGACTAAATACACCAATTGGCCTTCCTCTTTTGGTATCAAGGAAGAGAAGGGCCATCAGCAGCACCAGAAATGTGGCATAGACGACGTCGTAGAGGCAGCTACTAGCTTCTCATCACCTTCTCTCCTCTTCGTCCCATGATATGTCACCGGTGACTGTGGATGGAAGACACCCATATAGGAAAAAACCAAATAAATAGCCTTTTGAGTCTTTAAGTTATTTTTACTTAGCTAATTTTATCATTTTTAGAGATTTTTATCTTTTTTTGTCCCCAATAAATATACAGGCAGCCATTATTCTGTCAAATAGTTACTTAATTCCGTTAAATGGCATGACGTGGTATAACCTTTAAAAATAATCCCTCTCTCCTCGAAGGGTAAAAAAGGAAACAAAAAATATAAGAATAAATTTTTAATCTTGATCTTTTGGCTAAAAATATCTAAAAAGGATAAAATTTGCAACAATTCCATTTCTCCTTGATCTTTTGACTACAGAGAAATTAACAAGTACAGAATTCACCCAAAAACTTGTTCCATCTTCAAGAGTAGTTCATAACTTCACATTTCCTCCTAATCTTCAAGAATTTTGACCCGTCTTTTTCCATTCCGAAAATCAATTTTGAATTTTTTGAAGTTTAAACCCATTATCCATCAATCTATCATTCTTGAAGAGATTAGCCCAAACTATCTTGTTCTGAGTCGTAGCATTAGTAGGCACACTGTCTTCATGACCATCTCCAGTATCCGTCTCAAAATGGGTATCATCCGATCCATTTTTAGCTTCGAGGTGTTCATGGGCACCTTCACTTTTTTCAAGACTTGCAGAAGGGGTGCTGGAACTCGGGATTCGGTGGCGGATTGGTTCTGGAGATGAGGTAGACTTATGGAGGGACCCGTGGATTCCACTTCCACGGCATTTCCGACTTTCGAACCACAATCATCATATGTTTCCAGAAGGTAAGGTTAGCGATCTCATTATAGAGTCACCTACGCGGTGGAACTTGGGTCTCATTCACTCCTTATTTTGGCCGCACGAAGTTGAAGGCATAAAATCCATTCCTTTATGCGACAGTAGAGAAGTCGATCGCTTAGTGTGGCACTATACTAACAATGGAAGCTATACGGTGTGTTCGGGTTATCATTCATCGATGGAGGATCGAGCAGGGAGTACCCATCATGCAGGTTCCTCATCACCGAGTTTAGAGGCTCAATTCTGGTTGTCTTTGTGGAAATTGCCTCTGCCAGCTAAAATCATTCATTTTCTATGGCGTGCTTCTCGGGACAGTTTGGCTACAGGGGAAAACTTGGCAAAACGTATTACGTTACACTCTAATTGTCTTGCTTGTGATGAACCTTACGAAACGATCTTGCATTGTTTGGTTCGTTGTCCACTAGCTATGGTTGTTTGGTCTCTTTGGGCAGGTAGCAACGAATGGGTTTACATTGATTTCTACTCCTTTAAAGATTTGTTGCATTCATTATGTACAAGTATTCAAATGAGGTGGTTCAATCATTTGGCTATTTATCATGGTATATTTGGAAAGATAGGTGTCGTTTTACCTTTGAAGGTCACCGTTCGTCTCCCTCGGCTATACTAGCGGATGCCCTTGCAGCAGTGACAGAGTATTCATCTCTCTTGGTATCTTCAACAACGCCTTCCCATCACACACCGGGTATTGAAATCTGAGTTCCACCGTATTCGCTGATGCTGAAAGTCAACTCCGATGGTGCTTGGCGAGATGGTTCAGCAGCCTTTGGTTGCCTGGTCCGTGACCATCAGGGAGTCCCCCTTCTGGCTAGCTGCGGCCAGTCACCCTCTGGAATAAGCCCTCTTCACAGTGAGCTGCTCACGATGGTGGAATGTCTAAAATTGGCTTCTCTTCTGGGCCTCAGGTCCTTCTGTTTGGAAACAGACAGTTTGGAGATTGTTTCCCATCTCAAGTGTCTAGATCGTGACTCCTCGGTTTTGGGAGAAAAAATCTGATATAGACCTGGGCTATATGTGGGGTTGTGGACCACTTGGTCCACAATCAACCACATCACATGTTTTTGATTAAAAAAAATAAAAAATTCTCATAAGGCCCCACCTGTTTTTATTATTTTAATCAAAACTGTGATGTGGCTGAATGTGAACCAAGTGGTACATGACCACTTGGTAGTCCAGGTCTATATCAGAATTGTTCGTTCTGGGAGTGGTTTTTGACTTTTCTAAGTCTGTTATTTCATCTTTTGATTATGTTAGTTTGTTCTTTGTTAAACGTTCCGGTAATCAACCGGCCCACTGTTTAGCGCAACTTGGTCATATTTATTCCTCTATGTTATGGGACAGAACATTCCCTCCTTCTATAATGGCGCAATTGCTCAGGACCGTATGTTGATTCCTTAATGAAAGTTCACCTTCGGGTTTAAAAAAAAAAAAGACTTACAGAAGCTAGGATATTCGAATTTTTTTTTTTTTGCTAAGTAGAGCTAGGATATTAGAATACTTGGAGGAACTCTTGATATATATTTTTTACTAGCCATGTGTCTTGAAGAAAACAATAAAACAATAATAAAAATAAAAATATTCCTCACAAAACAGCTAAATACCCAACAAATACAATATCTCAAGTGAGAGACTAGGCAAAAAATCATCTATCCCGCGTAGCAATGGCAAGTGGGTTCGGTCCACTTGCGACCTGACTCGCTCCGTTCCGTTAATTCGGCCCACATTCGGACTCGCTTAAATTCGTTATAACCCACGAGTTAAGTGAGTTTTACAAACGAGGCGGAGTGAGTTGTACATCTAAGAAAAATTGACCCGATTCGCCCCGCCCCATCAAAAACTCACAACCGGGCCTCCCCGTCACCCCAACCCGCTTAAACCTGGCCCATTTAAACCACCCCAACCCACCCCAGTCTGCTACCTATCCGTTAGACACAATCACACAAAGGCCACCAAAGTTACTGCCAAGCACAAGCAGCCCGGCGACTATTTTTTTTTAAAGTTATTTTAATTTTATTTTAAATAAACCTCAATATATTCTCTCTTTTTTTTTTGAAGAAAAATGGTAATATCATTAATCGATATTAAGAATTACATTAGGGAGGTAGAATTCCGATGGATCTCCTACATTTGAAAAGAAGCAAAAACATTACTTGGCTTATGGGCATAGCAAATTCTAAATAACATATTTCCCAAGATGCGTAATACTATGCCCTTACAAACAGACTCGATGACCCAAAAAAATAAAACTGGGGTCACATTCAAACCAAGTGTCTTCCACAATTGCTAGAGTTATTATCTGCAAACTTTCAAAACCCATAAAAACAGGAAGGGAGATCAGCTGAAAACTGCACTATGTAGTGAGCCAGCGACCACACCAGATACGAACAGAACGTCCGCTCCCGATCCTCTATCTGAAACCATGTTGCAGTAAATCTCTACCTCGAGGGATGCTTCTCCAAGTTTGAGATGGTCGCTCCCATTGTTTGTTTACAAAAAAACTTGAAATAAATCCTAATTTATAACATGAAACAAAACCTAATACTAACATGATATTGATCATGAAGTTTACAAACGACTTTATTATTAAAATGAAGAAACTATAAGAAAAGCGAGTCATTATAAGGCGCACTAAGACATGAATTGTCAGTGAATGGTTAAGTCCCGAACAATTCAAGAACAAGCAATTCATGAATCTTGGCGGGGCCGACCTGCGACCACCACATTACCCTGTTTAGCAGCAGGAGCCCCCGTTGAGGAATCAACACCAGTAGCAAACGAGATCGGAAAAAAATTAGTAGTGCCGGAAGCGAAATTATGCTTCCAATTAAAGGTATCCTTAGATGTTGGGCCAGCATGGCAGACCCAGCTAAAAAAATAGCCCCATATGCCAGGACTACCCCAGCCAGCCCAATAAAATAAATTCCAGTCGCATAGAACCCATATTGCCCAATAGAAATTAAAAAAAAAAAATGGGTCAGCCCAACATGGGCTAAGCTTAGCCCGCCAAGCTTCTGGCCCAGGGCAAGAACCTTAGACCCATCAAACACCGGATCAGCTCGCTGGTCTTTAAACCTACCCGGTTCAAAATACCCTCCTGCAACCTGACCTCCTTCTACATCTCGCCGTCCTGATGCCGAAAATCCCTCATCATCGTCTTTTTTCTCCATCGCCGGCCTCTTCACAAACTCAGGCTTCTCCAAAAATTCCGTCTTCATCACACTCTCATATCTGTCTTTTGATCCCGTTCGCAACCAGACCTCCATTGATGATGTCGGCGCAGAAACTTCACCATTTCCAAAGCTCTCGTCGACCAACAGCTCTTCCTTATCCGATCGACACAAAGCCAGCACATCAATATCCCAATTTGTTCCTGCAATCAAAACCAATTGCTCCCTCCACCGAGTCCAACATTCCGGTGTATCTGCCATTACTGTAGTATCTCCAAGCCGAGAATGCAACATGAATTCCGACATCACCGAATTTCTGTTTTGATAATACCATATTGATGATCAACTGATATATCAATAGCATAGAGAGATTCACCGCTATAGGAATCCGGTAGGCGATGGTACTCACCGCCTGACCGGCACACGCGCCCAAAGGCGGTGGAGAAAAACCTAGGATTCTAGGTAGACCGCCCGACGAGAATATATATTAAAATATCACTAAAATAGTCAAATCTATTCTGTAAATACCCACTCAAATTTTCTCAAACTCACACTATCATTTTCTAAATGGAAAATGTGGACAACATTCCTCCCGATCCCTCTGCTAGTGCTAGGACTAGAAGGACTTCCAAAGTTTGGCAAGTATGGGTATTTAATGTGGAAATTCTCAAAGCTAAATGTAAGATATGTGGGTACGAAATTGGTCACAAAAATGGTTAGGGGACGGGAACAATGGTTAGACACATAAAAAATAAACACCCGAGTTGTTATGTTTAAATTGTAATTTTTATTGTACTTTCCTTTTAAAATTGTAATGTTTTGTTTTATTATTTATTTTTCATCTAAGTCCCCCATATGTAAGTCTTGTTTTGTTATAAATAAAACCGGTAGGGGCCCATGCCAAACCCTTACCACTACAAGGTGGCTTTATCTATATTTATTTGTAACTTATACTTATAAAAAAAATTTAAAAAAAAAAAAAAAAAAACTCCCAACACGTCCAACTCGCCAAACCCAACCAACCCACACGACCCACCAGGTTAACCCGTGACCCGGCCCACATTTGACGGGTTTTCCAAGTGGGGCGAGGTGGGTTCGCCTCGCCCTGCCACTATTCCCGAACTCGCCGGGTTAACCCGTTTGCCATTGCTAGTCCCGCCCGTGTATGTCCCCAACCAATCACAATTCTCCATGTGTATATATAATTAAAATAAATGTCTACATAATAAACCTTGGTGGGTTAGGTATAAGAATATGGACATATAAGGGCAGACAATTTTCACTCGAGAGACAAGGGGACACGAGTGGGCCCACCACATTAAAAATACTACCAGCCACCGAAAATTGTCACCGCCGCTGCCGGAAGTAGGATTCCGGCCAAATTTTTATTTATTTATTTTTTGTTTTGCATTTTTGAGTTAATTGGAGTAGATCTACCACAAAATAGCAATTTAAAAAAATTTGGAGCAAAAAAAAAAAATTATGACTAGATTCTGGCTAAATAGACTCCGACGATTGTGGTTATTTGGAAGAAATTGATTTTGAGGTAAATACTTACCTCTTTTCTTGTTGTTTTAACAATATTTATTTTTTTCGGTCAAAAAATCATGTTTAAAGTGAAAAAAAGTGGGAAAAAATTCACCGGAATGGAGAAAGCCGGCCTACATGCGGTGACATCAGCATGCGGCCAAAATCCAGAATATTATAATTAGTGTTTTCTTATTTAATTAAAAAAAATTCACACTCTCCGCCTGCTCTTTTACCCTATTATCCATTTTCATTCCATTTTTACAAAAACCCGGATCTAGTATAATTTTAAGTTAAATACATAACATTTAATACAAACTAAGATTTATTTGTATTGTTTTTTAATAATGAGTTCGATCTAACTATTTTTAAGTAAATTTTTCAAAATTTGAAAAAGTAAAACTTAAATTTTGTCTGATTTTAACGTTGGATCTTAAGACAAAGTTGACGAGCCCGACGTTTGCAACAAGATAATGGCCTCCAAAAATTTCCGGCAAAAATTCTAGCCACTGTAGTTCGGCGGCGGCCGTAGTTCTCCGGTGGCGACAGCAGATTTTCGGCGGGCAGGGAGAGAGAACTGGGAGAACTTTTGGGAGGAGAGAAAAAAAAAATAAATGGGGAGGGGATTGTAAACAAAATATATAGGGGGTGGGGGTAGTGATCATGCACACAAAAATCTCTTATCTAGTACTCTCTCCATTCCTAAATATAAGACTCTTTAGACAATTTGAGAAAATTAAGGAAGTTGTCATTTTCACCTAAACTTCCAATATTATCCCCCACCCTCTCTCTCTCTCTCACTTCTTTGTCATAAAGAAAGGAAAATGTTGAGGGTATAATTGGAATAAATTGTTGACAACTAATAAAACAACCTTAAACGACAATTAATTTGGATACCTAGATATCTCCTAAACGACAATTAATAAGGAATGGAGGGAGTAATATAATAAAAATATTATTAAACCAACCAAGCCCCACCAAACCAATACGGGTAACAATCTAAAAAAAAAAAGCAATCCCAAATAAACAATAATATAAAGTACGGGTCCACATGGTACCAACCCACAAACAGAGTCCACCAATTTAGACGAATCAAATTGGATCAAAGCTGCAACTCTTCATCCTCTATAACACACCAAGAACTCCAAATTGTCAGAAAATTCGAAATTGTCTGATGATAAAAATTTCAAGATACACCTTCTCCACGTCGTGTAGCTTCGCAATATGAAAGAATTCTTCCCGATCTATGACCAAAACGCTAAAAATCAAGTGAGAGGCTTGCATTACAGTAAGAACAAAACCCACCAAAAAATCAATACATTTCAAGCCATCAGAGAGGTGATATGGATATGGGGTGGGAGTAAGTCGAGTAGGTGGGGTGATGGATGAGATGACATATGTTTTTGAAATTTTAGACGGAATGATAATTATGGCAACTTGAAAATTGTTTAGGGATGAAAAAAGACAAAATTTTCTAAAAAAGATAAAAATGACTAAGTGAAAATAACTTAAGAACCCAAACAGCCACTTAAATTAGTACCGAAATGAGTTTTTTTTTTCGTTTTTTGCAAACCCAACTAACGAAAACGAACTTTATCTTTTTAGCCTTTTGGGTGACTAAATTGGCGAAAGGAACATTTTTTAGGATTGAATAGGGTGAAAATTGAAATGTTATGACGAATTCGGCGAAGGAAAATATCCGGGGGACTAAAATGGAAATACAATTCCTGGGACTGAATAGGATAAAACTAAAATATGGTGACTGATTTGGAAAAAAAGGAAAATAACAAGGACTAAATAGGATGAAAATGAAAGGCGATGACTAAAATGAAAATTAAATATCGGGACTAAACTTAAAAAATTAAATTTCAAGGGCTAAAATAGGATGAAAAATAAAACATGGTGACTAAATAGGTGAAAGAATTATTTCTGGGGGCTAAATAGAATAAATCTAAAATTTCGAGACGGATGAATGTAAATAGAAAGTTTCAGGGGACTAATGAATGCAAATTTTCAAATTTTAAAAAAGAAAACTAAATATTTAGTCCTCAAAATATTTGCAAAAAGCGGTTAGTCTCCAAAATATTGGCCAAAGGAAAAATCATGGGGGACTAAACTGGAAAAGTAATTTCCCGGGACTAAATATGATTGAAAACTTAAATATGGTGATTCAATTGTTGAAGGGAACATTTTGGGGACTGAAAAGGATTAAAAATACATTGCTGTAACGAATTCGGCAAAAGAAAATATCTAGGGGACTATACTTGAAATAAAATTCCTGGTGACTGAATAGGATGAAAAATAAAATATAGTGACTTAATTGGGGAAAGGAAAATTTCGAGGACTAAATAGGACGAAAACTAAAATGTGTTAACTGAATTGGCTAAAGTAAAATTCCGAGGACTAATTAGGATAAAAACTAAAATATGGTGACCAAAATTGGGGAAGTTAATTTTTCTAGGACTGAATAAAATGACAATTAAAATTTTGTAACGAATTCGGCGAAGGAAAATATCAGGGGGACTAAAACGTAAATAAACTTACGGGGACTGAATAGGGTGAAAACTAAACTATGGTGACTGAATTAGCGAAATAAACATTTTGGGGACTGAATAGGATAAATATTAAAATATGGTGACTTAATTGGATAATGGAAATTCTTGAGGTTACTGAATTGGCGAAAGGAAACTTTTGGGGACTAATAGGAATAAAAATAAAATGTTATGACGAAAAAGGCAAAAGGAATAATCCGTTGGACTAAACTGGAAATAAAGTTACTGGAACTGAATAGGATGAAAAATAAAGTGTGGTGACTAAATCGGTGAAGGGATTATTTCGGGGAGCTAATAAGATCAAACTAAGCTTTGCAGTGCAAAAATATTTGCAGTGATTTAATAAGATAAAAAATATTTGCAAAATGCGATTTTTAGTCTCCAAACTTTTCATTTTCATCCTATTTAGTCACTTAATTGTTTCCGTTTCTAATTCAGTAAACACATTTTAGTTTTCATCCTATTTAGTCCTCATAATTTTCCTTTGGGCCAATTAAATCACCATATTTTTGTTTTCATTCTATTCAGTCCCCCAGAATTTTATTTCCAGTTTAGTCCCCGGATATTTTAATTTTCCGAATTCGTCACAGCAATGTATTTTTAATCTTTTTCAGTTCCCTAAATTTTCTCTTCACCAATTGAATCACCACATTTTAGTTTTCATCCTATTTAGTCCCCAGATATTATTTTCTAGTTTAGTCCCCCGGATGTTTCCTTTCGCCGATTTCTTCACAACATTTTTATTTTCATCATATGGAGTCTTCAAAATTTCCCGTTCGCCAATTCAGTCACCACATTTTTTTTAATCTTATTTATTTCCCAAAATTTATTTTATGGTTTAGTCCCCCGGATTGTTCCTTTTGCCGATTTAGATACAATATTTTAATTTTCGACCTGTTTGGTCCTCATATATTTGTTTTTCCTGTTTAGTACCTCGGATTTCGTCACAATATTTTAATTTTCATCTTATTTATTTTCTTTGTGATTTCTTCACAACATTTTAACATCTAATCCACTCGAAAGGCATGTGTACTTTCAATTTAATGTTAGTGCTCATCTCAAAGGCATAATAAATTCACATAATTTTATGACATAGTTTGGTTTCTTCTTTCCATCATTAATGGATGATTTTTTTTCATAAAATTGTAGCAAGGAATTCAACTTTAGAAACACTAGGTTTGTAGGAAGCCGACGAGCTGTTAGGTTTGCTGCCGAGAAATTGATGTGGAAAGCAAATCGCTTTCTTCTTGTTCATCTTATGCCTACTATGACTGTGATTCCTACTCTTTGTAAGCTACTTATTTCTCTCTGTTTCTTTCATTTTCTAAAGAAATTCTTGAGTAAGGAAGCTGTAAAATCAAAATATTTTATGGAACTGGACATTTAAATTGTGACAGTAAGAAGAAAAAAATAGTCAATGTCCGACGGAGGGAGTATATGAAGAAATGTGACAATTAGAATTGGGATATAGTGAACAGAATATCTTTTGGAATGTCTGTCCATGTTTAGGTAAAAATCTTTTCTTTGAACACTATCCGTCCAAATTGAATGTTCATATTTGACTGACATAAGAATTACCCAAAATAGTGTGACCGTGAGTTACAATAATATCTGTAAATATAAGAAAAACTCGTTTGTTAGGAGAGTTGCATCCAGGAGGTTGGTTATGGGTGTCCAAGGAAAACACATCCATTTGAAGAAAGTAGACGTCATTTTGGAACAAACTAAAATGGAAGGTGTACACTCAATTTAGGTCGGAAGAGGCGTGCTCTTGGAATTTCTTTAGAAAGAAATGCCAAGGAAATAATTATTTATCTCATTGTACTAAAATGCAGTCTATTTGTGTCATGACTTTCTTTTAGTATTGGTTTGCAGCAGGATATAGGCTTGGATGCAAAGGTTGTTCAAATATATGTGGATTGATATGAAGGCAAAATCTGAAGAAATCTTCATATATCCTTTAGGAGATTACTAAAAAGAGGAAAGTGGGGGATTCTTTTGTAACTTCTCCAATCAAATTTGGATGATCTTGAAGTGAAGAAATGTCTGTACTCTTTGTAGATGGGAAACGTTGAGGGGGAGCATTTCTTAAATATGTATCTGACTTAGGGATTTCAAATTTAATATTGGGCTCCTCCGTTTCTAAAATCGATTGCTTTGGAAGGTATAATATCCTAAATGTCATTCTAATCTATTTATATCATGGCTCTTTATGCCTCTTGTACTAACTTCTCTAAGATGCATTTAAGATATTGTTACTAGATTTTTTCTCCCAATTTCAACCCAGCCAAGATGCTAACACAGTTTCCCAGTGTGATTATTTTCCTTTTCATACTAACTAATTTCTACTGTTTGATTGTGTTTAAGAAATCCACCATCAGTTGTTAATTCTTTACATTTGTTTCTCCTTGTGTAAGAAGCCCAAAAGCTCTGGAGTGCCATCAACGGTCCTAAAAAACGCTCCTCGTACTTGTAATATCCATGTGGTCTATACAAATGGTATCATAACAAATATACCATTCTCCATGTCAACTACTGGTATGACCCTGGACTCTGACCAAGTATGTGACAAGTTTTCAGTCATTGTTTACTTTCATCAATTATTACATCCAGGTTGAAATAGACAGACTTCGGCAAGAGTTACATAGCACTTTGGCTATGTACAATCAAGCTTGTGAACACCGGTCTATACTCAAAAGAATGTGAGAAATTGATTAATCTTCGACATCATCTCATTGATGATCCTAAAGTTTTATGAGACTTTTTATAAATGTTATCGAAGCTCAGACAATTTGGGTATGTTTATATTAAAACTTTTAGTTGCAAATAGTTAGGAATTTTTGGTGAACAATATGGAAAGATCTTTCATCCTTATAAGTAGGGAATACCCTGTTGGTTGCCTCGTGTTTAATGCATGTACAACTAATTCCTTTTATCCTCTCGTTTATCAGGCATGGAAACACATGCATGGCTAAGTAGCAATCCTGGAAGAATATCCATTCTTATAGTTGGTTCATGTTAACTGGAATACTAGGTCCAGTCGTCCAGATGCTAACCATATTCTCGATGCACAGGTCGACTATCTTTCCCTTGAATGCCTTGAAGAAGAAAGAAGAGTGGCTGATGCACAGAAAAGAGAAGAAATTCTACGCAAAATTGCAGCTGAAGAGAAAGAGAAATATTTGGAAGCCACGAAAGAGGTGGAAATTGCAAGAAATCAGTATGCTAAGGAGGCTGTTGAAAGGAAGATAGCTGAACTAAATGCCGTCAAAGTGGCGTTGGAGAAGGAAGAAATTGTTGATGCATTATTATTAGATGACAAACGCTATATAAGGAACAGCAAAAATGAAATTGAGGTGGCTACTGATTTCTTCTCCCAAGCAAATCTGATTGGGGAGGGCGCGTATGGGAAGGTTTACAAATGTAATCGTTGTTAATACTCCAGTATACACCCGATAAAAAGAAGGAATATTTTAAAAAGGTACTTCTTTCCCTCCCTGCTAGCTATTTGGTCTTTTCCTTCCCTTCCCTGTATGTCTTTTTTCGAGAAATTTTTCACTCGGAGGGAGTAAAAACAAGATATTCATGCACGAGCACTGATGACTCTACATAATTACTACTCCCTCCATGTCGTAATATAAGTCGCTGGCAATATGGATTTATTATGAAATGGAGTGAGTACAATCTTGTTTCAGAACATCTTGCAATAATTTGCATTTGAGCTATTTATACATTTAAAAAAGAATATTTGACAATCATTTTATATAGAAGAAAGCAGCAAGGATATATTTTGTTATTTTGATGTATGCAAATATGTTTTACATTCCAGGTACAGCTGTAGTTTTTTTTTGTTTTTTTATGTACGTGTTAATTTCGGATTCCCTTCCTGGCATCTGCCCCCTCTTTGCAGATTGAATTTATCAGTCAAACACGCCACCCTCACATTGTTTTACTTTTGGGAGCCTGTCCAGAGATCGGTTGCTTGGTTTATGAATACATGGAAAATGGCACAGCCTTGAAGATTATTTACTTCATGGAAACAGCCGACCTCCCCTTCCTTGGTTTGTTCGTTTTAGAATAGCTTATGAAGTAGCCAGTGGAATTGCATTCTTACACAACTCGGGGACATAATAATTCATCGTGATTTAAAACCTGGAAACATATTGTTAGACGGAAATTATGTCATCAAAATTGAGGATGTGGACCTGGCAAAGATCATTTCAGATATTGTGTCCCTGATAATGTGACAGAATATGGAAATTCCATGCTTGCTGGTACCCTCTGCTATATGGATCCGGAACCCAAATCTGATCTCTATGCCTTGGGAGTAATAATTCTTCAACTATTGGCTGATTGCCGTCCTAATGGGGTTATAATGAAGGTCGAAGGAGCCCTGAATAATGGGTCCTTCTCTTAAATACTCGATGAATCGGTTACAGACTGGTCACTGGTACAAACTGAGCAACTAGCTGAAATGGCTCTTTGTTGCTGTAAACTAAGGTGTAGGGACAGGCCAGGACTTGAAACGGAAGTTCTGCCGGTTTTGAAGAGACTTGCTGAATTTGCTGATACTTACATAAGAGCTGAAAGAGAGAATTCTTCCGGTGAGTTGATTCACACCTTCAAGAGTCCTCATGATTAGTAAAACTGTATAAGAACAACCATTTCATTCTGCTGTTTATCGAGGATATATTCAATGGCAAATGCAGGAAATAATGGATGATCCACAAATTGCAGCTGATGGTTTTACATACGAGCACATTGCGATAAAAACATGGCTGAATAGGCATAATGTATCACCTGTATCAAAGCTTAGATTGCATAATAAAAGTCTTACGCCAAACAAGGTCCTGTGTTCTGCTATCAAGGACTTGAGATCGATCGCGTGTTACGTCTTAATGGGAGCTGAATATAATGAACTCAACAGGTTTTATATCAGTATATATGTCTGTGTGAATAATTTACATGTAAATGTTGTTTGACTCCATGGTTGACAAAATTGACTCCATTTGTACTTTGTAAAGTTCTCTAGCTTTTTTGAAGAGTAGATTAGTGCCTTTTTATTCCAACAAAAATAGCCCATACAATGACGAGATTGCTGGTTGGGTTTGGATAGAGTTTCTATTTAAAAAAATTGTTTTAGATCTTGAAGAAATTGAATTGTTTATAAGTGTTGGGGGGGAGACCAAAATTGTACTAAAAAAATCTTACTGTATTATAAAAATATACATTACAATCTCAATACGGATGGCTTCAAACACATCATTTTACTCGAATTGCTATAATACTATACTCTTCTTGAATATCTACATACATGCTAAAATCACCATTGGTGCAAAAGCACATATATACAAACCCTTAGACTTGTGTAAACTCTAGTCCATTAGCATCTGGATCATGTGTAAAAATGGCTGGCCTTCCCGAGCGACTAAGAGTATAAGGAATACCTGCAATTTTGAAGACAAAAGTTACATTTGACCATTCGCAATTTAGGTAATAATCTAGTTGTTGAGTGCTTGAGTCATATATGCTAGAAGCCGAACCCTGGTAACCTCAAAAATGGAAAAAGAGGCGACTGACATGAAGCAGAGATTTACCAACTTTGTCAAAAATTACTTTCAGCTTTGATACATCCCGAACTGCTATGCAAGTATGACGATCTCGCCCCGCGTGTTCTGGTCGACCGGTTAATGGATCAGGATTTGGAAGCTCCATCAAATGTATCATCTCGGAGCCTACCCACAACCAAGCACCCCTGTAAGGAAGCTTATCATGTGGACGTGCCTCGTTTATTTCCAGACCTGATAGTTAATGCGAAATCGAAACAATTTCTTAACATTTCCATAAGGAGAAAACAACAATGTGTTTAACTTTTAAAGGATAAGAAAACTTACCAAGGATATTCTGGTAGAAATCCAGCGATCTTTCAAGGTTCTCGCATAATATTCCAACATGGTGAAGACTAACGACTCCATAATCTGCAGATTAGCAAGTAAATGTTAAGTGTGTCAAATATAACCCAGAATGAATCCAGAACAAAGTAATGCAGCCTTCTAAATAATGGTTTCGCGCCCTGCACATATTCATGCAAATGTATGAATCATCCTGAACTCGAGCATAAGAGAAAAAAAAAAGATTTTAACATTCTAGAGTTTGGTTACATATCTCTAGCAGCTACCTTATTAGTTATTGCTAAAACAAATTAAGGTAGAATTTGAGAGAGAGAGAGAGTTTTACCAATCTTGTCAGTGTCCACTTCAACACTAACAGACCCTTTTGCAAGTACATCTGCATCTAAAGACGTTTTAGTTTTTATCTTGACATGATGTCCGTAATCTCTACTAGTTCTCAGCAAAGGCAGAAACAATCGGGTTGATGATGTAACAGCTGCAGGAGTTCCGCCAACTCCAAAATTGAGCTGCGGAATAAATAACTAGGACATCATTCTCTAACAACAATATATAAAGAATGCATTTGTTACAAACTGAAGAAATATTCGTGTATTAAGTTCCAATGCAGAGATAACTAAAGAATGAACTCATACAAAAACGAGAGTGTGAGAGCATGGCAAAACAAGAACTCATGTTACAAAAACGAGAAAGTGAGAGCAGAGGCGAAACTAGAACTTATATGTTGGGGTGGGGGCAAATTATAAAAGGACATGAATTCAAAAAACCTTGGGGGAGCGAGATGTAATATTTACTAAAGGATTTCAGAAAAATATTGATTTTTTCCTATAGAAAATCAGAAAATGTTGGGGGTTAGTCCACCAACCCCTAGTTCCGCCCGGGTGAGAGAGTACACTAAGCCTTTGTTTGGTTGGGGGTGTAAAGTGAAAGGAGATGTAAATTTGGAGGTAAATGATTCATTTACTTCGTTTGGTTGGGATGTTTGGAGGAGTGGAAGTAAATTAGAAGGGGAACTCCTTCCCTTCCACATCTGCAAAATAGCCCCTCCAATTTTGGAGAGGTTGGAATGTTTATCACTAAAAGACAAAATAGCTTCCCTCAATTTTCTATTGTTGCCCCCACCCAATCCATTTTTTCTACTAAAATAAGGGTATGATAGTCAATCTAGCAAAAAAGGTTATATAATTAAATATAAAAAAAATCTCAATCTACTCGTTCCACCCCCTACCAAATGTAATTGCCCCCAAGGGAAGTAGTTGGTGTCACTCCCCCTCCCCTTCCCTTCCGCTGAACAAAACAAAGCCCAAGTTCAAGACACAAATACAATGAGCTGCACGAAATCGGTTACAGTTAAATATGTTAAAGTTTACACATAATCATTGCACATATTACCCCTTCTTTTCTTTTCAACAATACTTGTAAATGAACTCTAAATATTTTAGTACATTCTCTAATACACGAATGATATTGCTCTATATGTAACAACATCATTGACCATAGTGAATATATAAGCTTTGACTAATTACATCGTTTCATGTGTAATTATATGGGATGGTATCCTAGAGAGTGTACTGAAAGATGTATGGTTATCTCCCCAAGATTGTTTAAACTTTACTTCTATATATGTCACTTCATAATTCGTTCTCCATCATATAAGTTCTAGTTTCCCCGCCAAACAGCATACATAACAAAATCAAGAACTATTTCAGTCATCCTCATATAAAGCAAAAAGAAGCTGAAATTATAGAACTACCAATGATCCAATCTAGAGAGAAAAAAAAACATGAAGCTTCTGAGTTCTGAAACCCATCAGAGATAAAATTTGGGATCATCACAAATCAACAATAAATGATTTCTAGTGCATTTTTAGTATATTAATAAAAATATTTTACAACAATAAATTAATGGACTTAAAGTGATTATATAGGTTAATAGTAATAGTACAGTATACTAGAAGATCTAGAGTCCTCTTGAAATGCAAAATTGGAAGGAAAAAAATAATAATATTGCAAGTAAATAAAACAACATTAGACACTTTTTTTATTTAGTGAAACAAGTATATTTATTCTTTTCCTTCAAAATTTATGTGTCTTTCTTCTTTTTACTTTTTTAAAAAAAAAATTAATACAATAATAAATGGATAGATGGAGAGGATGAACGTGCACTCAGTAAGAACAAAAGTACATTTCCATCTAGTAAAGTTATTAGTTTTTTAATACAATTTGAGTAAATACCTTACATTATTTCTTAATTATTTATATTATATTTTTTTGAAAATAAATTATTTATATTATATAAATAAACTATAGGATTAGTAAAATTAATATTTGGGGAGAATGTTGACCAATCTTTCTTTCGTGAGAAATAGTTGTGTGATTTGTTAATTAAATGTCATTTTCTTATGGTTGTTTTTACAACTGTAATTTTTAAACTTATTAATCGCGTGAAGTGGAATTCTATTTTTTTGATATTTACTAATGGCAACTGTATATTATGAAACAAGTTGACAAATGGTATAATTGGTTGAATTCAATGGCATAGTGGAAAAATAATGGTCAAAATTTTCACAAGAGTGAGAAAAATAGGAATTAGTGACATAATGAGTGAGGTAACCGTGACGTATTGCTTACACATTAATATCTTTTGTTTTACTTATTAAGTTTATTTAGCTCATAATTCTAAGAATTGAAAACTTAGACAAGTATGCAATACTCCTCCATTCCTAAATATAAGACTCTTTAGACAATTTTAGAAAATTAAAAAACTTGTCGTTTTCATCAAAAGTTTTAATATTACCCCTCTCTCACTTCTATAGCATAAGAAAAGAAAGGAAAAAATAGGAATAACAGAGGCGGCAAATAAAAAAAAATGTCGAGGGTATAATTGGAATAAATTGTTGACAACTAATAAAAGAGTTTTAAACGATAATTAATTTGGATACCTATAAATCTCCAAAAATGACAATTAAATGGGAATGGAGGGAGTACTACATAAGCTAGAAAGTCTTTTATTTTATTTTTTGAGAAGACATAATAAGCTTGAAATTGCAATGACAAAAATCTTCCTCGGATAAAAAAGACGCTTGATTTCCTTTTTTTCTTAGGTGAAAAGAAAATTTAAGTCCTTGCTGTAAAAAATGGACTCGGGCCTACCTCATTCCCTCAAAAGGTACCTCAAGAGGGGGAGGATTGCCCAATCCTTATAAAGAACAAATTTGCTTACTAGCTAGTCGATGTGGGATTTCAACACACCCCCTCACGGCCGAAGCTGGACATCCGGGCCCAGTGAACAATAATGGGAGCCCAACATCGAAACTAGGTGGCTCCCGATACCATGTAGAAAATGGGACTAGGCTCTACTCATTCCCTCAAAAGGTACCTCTGGAGGGGGAGGATTGCTCAATCCTTATAAAGAACAAATTTGCTCACTAGCTAGTCGATGTGGGATTTCAACACTTGCCTTCTAAAAAACAATTACAAAAAGAATACTATGCATCCAAACATTGTAAGAGAAGTAATCTATAGTATTCTTATGTGAAACATGTTGAAGGTCAAGTCACGCTTTGGTTCGAAAATTTGAAGGTAAAAAGCATTAGGTTGTAAAATGTATAGAAAATCGAAGAATGTTTGGATTGAAGTCATTAATAATGATATGGATTTGTTAGACTTGGACAAGAGTATGATATTTAATAGAAAGAAATTAAGGGAATGTATTCATGTTAACGACCACACGGAAATTTTATGTTAATTCATATAGCCAACTCCAATTATTTGAAATTAAAGAACCACACGGAAGTCACAGAGCGAAACGAGCTCCTTCCAGAACCGCCATAGCTTCAATATGTTTCAGAGAGGGAGAGTGAGATATTCGTCTTGCCAGAACAACAATGAGGTACCTCAGATCACGAATGACAAACGATGTTTCTCCAAAGTTGGAGAATCGAGAATTAGACTTGTCAATTGGACTCGAGCTCAGATTCAGATTCAGAGATTCAATTTGGATTTAAATAGACTTTTATATGTTCATATTTAGATTGGGTCTAGACTCATATGGGTAATATCCAAGTCAAGTATGGGACCCAAGAGTTGTGGGTCTAAATTATAATTGTATAGACCCCAATGACCCAATTAAGATTATTTTTTATATGAACTCAAAAATATTACGTTAATGTCATGAACGGTGCATATTATTTTTCACAAAATATTTCGTTAATAATCGTTATTTATTTTATTTAAAAAAATATTCATGTTTCGATTAAAATTGAGTATTAATAAAATTATAAGTAAAATTAGTGAGCGGACCCAAATTAGATCTAAGATCCAATGTAATTGAGTCCGGATTCTAGTTAAAAAGATCTAGATCCAATCCAATAGAAATCCAACTTGAATCTCAATTTAAAGAGTTCAAGTCTGAACCCAATATTTTAGATTAAATAGGCTAAATTGACAAGTCTATCAAGAACCATCAACATTGACCTTGAGAAAGCCGATATGGAGAGGTCTCCATTTCCTCTCGGAGAGGGGAATTGATGGCTTTGATTTCCGTATTTCCATCTGAAATCTTTTGTAAATAATCTATAACTATTTTATTAAAATTTACAATTGGGACCTTCTTTGATTTTGTTTTTGCCTTTTTTTAAAATGGAGTAATGATATATTTTCAAGTTTTCATTTTTATAAAATAAAAAAAATAAAAAGGGAAAGAAAATAGAAGACAAAATACTTTTTTTTTTCATGGCTTGCTTAACAACCATAGAGTAGTTAATTAATTACATATCATTTTCTTGACATTTTTGTTGCTACCATGATATTGATAGCCTTTTTAACATTTAAATAATCACATTCAAACATGTTGACAAAAGATGGTATCCCCTTGTTCTGTACAAGTATTCCGTGGCCTTAACCCAAAAATGGTGGTCAAAGTTTTTAGATGTGTGAGAAAGAAACAAACAGAAGAAAATGAAAATAACATAACCAGAAAAATTCAATATGATGGATTGGATATGTATGTACTTGTTTTTCTATTTTGGTGGACTTTCTGTGAAATTAATAAACAGGGATGAATCTATTCTAAATTGTTGAAATTTAATTTGAAATTTTGTTTTTGAAAAAGGTTAACCTTAAAATTAAAATTAAAAATTAACATTTTTTTATCCGTACTAATAAGCAAATGTTGTTTTGAGAAGCATCGCTTTTAAGTTTATTGATCTTTCCGTACATCTTCAAATACATTATCTAACACATAAATGATATTACTTTATATGTGTTGCCACAAAAAACTCCGCCGTGCGTCGAGCTGGATAACTGAGTCGACTGACTATGTATTCACACTAGGAATTTCTTCTCTTAAGATAATTTATAACTTTGAAATTTGTGACTTGACCAAGTGTGTTATTTAAGATGATTACTCACGCAGAAAGCTGGGCTAAAGCCAATCTGACTACCATAAATTATAGTATGCGCTATAGGATAAGAATCCTCAAGAAGAAATTTAAGTTTAGGGGTGAATTTTACGTAACTATGCGTTACTAGATAAGAATCCTCATGAAGAAAGATTGGTTGATCCGGAAAGATTAAGGGGGTGTATTCAATCCAGATTTTAAAAGATTTTAACTGATTTTCAAAAGTCTATGGATTCTGCTGACTTTATGGATTGTTTTAACTCTATGCAGAGTCTACGCAGAGTCTATCAGATTTTATTAGATTGATTTATCAAGATTTCTTTTGATTTATAAAGTCTATAGATTATTTGAATAGCACCAAAAAATAAAGAAAAGACTGATTCATTGGTGTATTATACAGATCCAAATGTGTCCAAAGTCAACATATGTTTATCAATCCTTTTTTTTTTTAATTAAATCATTTTGTTAAAAATTTAAAAAGTTTGACGACAGTTTTTGATTTTTTTTAGATCACGTAACTGCGGCTTTTTTGATTTATTTGTTCAAGGTTTGTATAATTTACTTACTGGTATTTTTTTTGTATAATTTAAAAATCTCATTTTTTTTGTAGTTTGAAATATTTCTTTGTTTTTCTTATAATTTTATAGAAATGAGATTACTAAAAAAAATTGTAATTTAAGATTAAATTATCAAAGACATTTTAATTTTAATATTAATGAGAGAAAATCAAAATCTTGAGAAAAAAGAAGAGATTTCACCATACACATTTAAACCTATGAAATCCATCAAAATCCTACATTTAATGAAATCTATGAGAATCTATAGAGTTTTGAATACCTCTAGATTTTAATGGAGTTTTTAAAATCTAAATTGAATACCTCTAAATTTCATTGGACTTTTTAAAATCCAAATTGAATACCTATGGACTTTAAAACTCCTTAAAAATCCTATAGAATCTATGTTGAATACACCCCCTTTAGTCTAACAAGAAATACATAAATTTAAGTGCAAAAAGTTATAAAAAGTTGTAAAAAGATGATAAAAAGATATTGGATATAAAATCTACATCTTTTATTATAAATAATTCAACTTTTAATAAATTCAAAATAAAATTTTTAAAAAATGAAAATATTCAATCTCGATGTACGACTAGGATAATTAACATATTTTCCTTTTTTATTTATATTTCCCCCCCAAAAAAAAGTTTTAGCAGACGATTTAAGTTTTTAATTTATTTATTGTGGTATTAAAGAAAAAATGGTTAAAGAAAAACTTTGGTCGGAGACGGGGAGTTTCTTCCCCCTTTCCTCCCCGAGTAAACCCGCCTCTTTGACGAAGCTTTTGATGGGAGACGACTTTCCCACAATTTCAAAACGTGCCTTTTCCATTTTCTTTTTCTTTTTTGTTTTCCGAAATCAACGTGTCATTTTCCTTTCCTTATTCGATTATTCCTTCAACAATCGGTCATGGTGATAAACACAAAAAAATCGGTGTAAGCTAAATATTGTTTAATTTTCGAATAAAAAATTTGACGATTCATATATTTTTTTAAACGAACACTTATTATAATTTTGTAATATTTGTTGTATAAAATAGATATTACATTTCTTGTGATATATGTTCATTAGAAAAAAAAATTATATTGACACATATTTAAAAATTTACAACAATTATAAAAAAATATCAATATATATTGGCATTTGTTTGTTGTGCACTATAGTCTCTCGTCATTATCCCGCGCTAAACCAAAACCACCCACCGCGTAAAATCCAATCCAACCTTGGTCCTATACTTTAATCATTATTTATCCAAATACACTGACAAATTACTGGGTGAAAATCGTCTGTAGCAGCATATGTTTTCCATTTCTGTGCCCAACCATTCAAAATTGTCATATACATATTTCTTTTAATTATATACACACATAGTGAATTGTGAGTGGTTGAATACATGAATGAATACATATGCACAGGTACAGACAATTATTTGCCCAAATTACTATACTAGTTACTATTTTGACACTATTTTTTTGTCATTCATCTCTAACTCTCTTACATTCTCAAACACAAAATTTTCACAAAATTCTAAAAAGAATGTCGTTTTTGACGTGATAGTCAAGTCTTTACTTGATATCCGCTAGAAAAAATTCTATTACATTTCATTCCAACACACTCCCTTCATTCCTAAATATAAGACTTTATGGACAAGTAGCAAAAATTAAGATTTTTTTAAACAAAATATCAATATTAATCTGTTAAATAGAATTAGTGACATACAAGTTCTATTTAAGATAATAATATTAGTATTTTGATTAACAAAATATCTTGAATTTTGCTTCCTTAATTTTCACTATTTATACTCAAAATCTTATATTTAGGAATGAAGGTAGTACCAAACATGCAGTAACAAAAGATATGGTTTTAACCGGCAAAAAATTGTCTGTCCCAATGTGTTCTCATTCATGTATTTAATCACTCACAATTTGACACGTGTATATAATTGAAAGAAAATATTTATATAACGAATTTCTAATTGATTTGGTACATGAATGTGAATTTATACGGGACATACGATTTTCACCCGTTTTAGTCAATTAAAAAAAAAAAGGTGGGCCTTAGCGATTAACCATACCGAAAATTCCAATAGTCCAAGTCACCGTCAAAAACCTCGCACCACCAGAATCTTCCGGACCGCGTTAGCTCTCTAACACGCTTCCTTCTTCTCCACCCCTACCCCCCACCCCCACCCCCACCCCATATCGCCCATCTGTCTGTTATCATGATCTCAACCGTGTCCATTCTCCCCCTCTTCTTCTGTAATATCTATATATCTTTAATTATACACTTTCCATTTCTTCTCACTTCAAACTTTCTCAAGTGTTCACATTTCAATTTTCCTCATCAAACACTTTCACACCTGTACCTTGTGTTGCTTCTTCTTTTAATTAATTAATTTTTTCTTTTTTTTCTTTTGAATTTTCTGTGTTTACATTTATAATGGAAATCACTACTTCTTCTTTCCAATTTCCTTATTCTGAAGATTATATCTCCCATTTTTTCCAAGATTTTGAACAACAAGAGCAACCCACTCTTGATTTCAATTTCAATTTGAACCCATCTTCTCAAATTAATCTCTCCAAAAAGAGGAAAAGAATTGGTAATGATACTAATAATTTCTTTGAAGAAGTTGTTAACAATTATTTGAATTTGGATAATTCTCTTCAAGAAAATCCTCAAATCCTCACAAACTCTCCACCTTTTCCGGGTTCTGAAAGAGACCAATTGAAAATGAAGCCAGATAGTGGTAGTATTGGATCCGGATCAAAAAGGGCTCGTCGAGAATCGCCAGAAATCGAAACGACATCGTCAGCTGGAGTGGGAAGCTCTCAGAGAAGGCTATGGGTGAAGGATAGGTCTAAAGCATGGTGGGAGCTTTGTAATAGCCAAGATTTTCCAGAGGAAGAATTTAAAAGGGCATTTCGAATGAGCAAAGCAACTTTTGATATGATTTGTGAAGAACTTGAATCAGTAGTGACTAAAAAAGATACAATGTTGCGATTAGCTATTCCGGTTCGACAAAGGGTTGCTGTTTGTATATGGAGATTAGCCACTGGGGAGCCTCTTAGGGAAGTATCGAAGAGGTTCGGGTTAGGAATTTCGACTTGTCATAAGTTAGTTCTTGAAGTTTGTTCTGCTATAAGGAATGTTCTAATGCCTAAGTTCTTACAATGGCCTAATGAGGAGACAATGAGGGGAATTAAAAGGGATTTCGAAGTTTATTCGGGGATTCCTAACGTTGGTGGTACAATGTATACAACCCATGTTCCAATTATTGCTCCTAAGGTTAGTGTAGCCTCTTATTTTAATAAGAGGCATACAGAGAGGAATCAGAAGACTTCGTATTCGATTACGGTTCAAGGGGTTGTGAATTCTAATGGAGTTTTTACTGATATATGTGTTGGATGGCCTGGTTCAATGACTGATGATAAAGTTCTTGAACAATCAGCACTTTATCAAAGAGCAAACAGAGGACTTTTGAAAGATGTTTTGATTGTTGGGAATTCTGGATATCCATTAATGGATTGGTTATTAGTACCTTATACAAAGCAAAATCTTACTTGGACTCAACATGCTTTGAATGAGAAAGTTGGAGAAGTACAAAAAGTTGGTAAAGAAGCATTCATGAAACTTAAAGGGAGATGGAAATGTTTGCAAAAGAGAACTGAAGTTAAACTTCAAGATTTGCCTATTGTTCTTGGAGCTTGTTGTGTTTTGCATAACATATGTGAGATGAATAATGAGGGACTTAGTGATGATTTAAGGTTTGATTTGTTTGATGATGAAGTTGTCCCTGAAAATGGTGTTAGGTCTATCAATGCACTTCAAGCTAGAGATCAGATTGCTCATAAGCTGCTACATCATAATCTAGCAGGCACAACTTTCATATAGTTTTGTTTAGTTTAGGGATTAAAACAATATATTTAAGATTTCTTTTTTGTTGTTTGATCAATTTCATGATTCTTTCATGACTTATTGTAGTCATGTTATAGAATAAAAAATCTCATTGTAATTCTTTAGATATTTGTAGGCAAATCTTTTATCAAGTTTGATTAATATATGGATATTTTGTCCTGAATCTGCTCATTGCTAATTGTTTCTCTTTTCTTTTTTTTTTTTTTTTTTTGTTAATAAAAGATTAAATCGGAAAAAAATATATTATTTGCAGCTATTTCATAAACCTAATCGCTAAAGAATGTTCTTTTTCCGGATTGAGCCAACCGTTGCTAATTGGGTCCTGCTTTCATATTTTTAGTCCGGCTTCAGTGTTAATAGCAATTTCGTTAGTACTATGCTGAATAATCGTCGAGTCGTTTAGTTTGACTGCTATGTTAAATATTCAGAAAAAACAATTTATTTAAGCAGTTATGTCCGCAGTAAGATTAAATATTCCAACATCCAAAATTACTTCAATACAAAATTGAATGTTAGTATCGAAATCAAAATGATATTTTGACATCCACCTATATTCGTATAGAAAAGCAATAGAGAAGCAGCATGAGAAGTTTCTTGTGTGAAATGGTGATTGGGGAAGACTAATAAAGGCAATTTGCTGGTCAACTCTTACTTCGTTTTTGTATCAGAAGTGGATGTGGATTGATATGGACATTAGTTTTTTTTTTTTAAGTCAAACAAACCATTCAAACCGTGTACGGTTTGATGTACGAACGTTTTAATTAGATAGTGTAAATTTATGACAAAATATCTTAAACACAAAATTACTCTCTCCATTCCCAAATTCCAAATCAGTTGAAAGGTGCAAATTAATTTTAAAACAAATCTTACAACCTTAAAAAAAAAAAAATCGATTTGGGGAAGTTTGATTATGTTTCAATTCATACAGAATTGCTGTTTTCACCTGGTAATGAATTTCTTGTAAATTAATTATTAAAAAACAAAAAAAAACAAAAAAAACTTCTTGTTATTTAACTGCTTCTTCAAACCTCTAGTAAGAAGGCGATATAATTGGGATATTATTTTAACGAAAGATTTTAAGAAAGGAGTAATTCAGTCATGGAAATGTATATGTTTTTTTTTGTCTTTTGCTATGTAAAATGTATATGTTACTTATGGATATAAAAGTAATTTCATTCAAAAAATAGAAGAAAAAAAAAAAAGAGAGAAGAAAAGTGCAAGAAAATAACATATTTTTTAATACAATCAAAATGTGAATCGGCTAGGGTGCTATTATTCAGCACCTACAGAACTACACATCAGCCATTAGATGAAAATAACTGTAATCCAACGACTTCAACCATAACTCTCATTAATCCATAATCGAGCTCCATTACTGCCCATTTTAACCTTCATTCATCCATCACTGTTTATTATTCATTTTATGTTGGTAAATTTTCTTACAGTTATGGAAGATGGTGAGAATCGTGATAGATAGTATGTGTCCTAAAAGATGTTAGATGTTTTTCCTAACATCTGCAAGAGTGTATCTTAACAACGAGATCACATATTCAGAATCTTACATAAATCCGCTAAGATAATTGATATTATCATCATAAGCTCCCTTTAAATTCAAGTTCATAAAATCTAAGAACAATAATAGCTATTAACATGACATATAATAGCTATAAGACAAATTCATAATAGATAACAAATTCATAATAGTTATAAGACAAATTCATAATAGCTATTAGTTTTGCATATAATAGTTATACGACAATTCAATAGTTGTAACCAGTCTACAATTTAAAATATTATAATTAAGATTATACAACTGGAATGAATTGATTTATAAGTTCAGAATCACAGAAACTTTTTCTGCTTCCTTTGTCTTCAAGAATTTTTTTTCTCTTTTATTTTGATGAAATTTGCAATAATCTATTCATCATCTTTGGCGGAAAAAATTAAGGAATTTGAAATAAATTCCAATCTGAGATGGAGAAGATTAGGGCTCTATTTGGATTGGGTTTGGGTTTGAGATTGAGATTGAGATTGAGATTGGGTTTGGATTTTGGCGGGAGAGGCTAAAAAGTGGGCGGGAAATATTCAAATTCAAATTTTTTTCTTCAAATAATCAAAAAAATTCAAATTTTGGCCTCTAAAATTGGCGGGAGATGTTCAAATTCCAAAATTTTGAGAAAAAAATTTGGAATTGAACGATTATTTGAAAAAAAAAATTGAATTTGAATTTTTCCCGCCCACTTTTTAGCCTTTCCCGCCAAAACCCAAACCCAATCTCAATCTCAATCTCAATCTCAAACCCAAACCCAATCCAAATAGAGCCTAAGAATCTGGGATAAATTTTAAGTAAGATTATCATGATCCGAAAATAAAGGATAAAATGTGATTGAGGTGGAAAATCTTTTGAGTAAGCAGTTTTGAGGGATTGGATTGGCTGTGGACAGCTCAACAGACATGCAGATGTCTTACAACCACTTAATATAAATGATCTCTATCCAACAGCTCCAAACATGTTCAGCGGGTGCTGATTTCCGATCAAAATGGTCCATTATCGAAAATAAAGAGTGTTGTACACCTTCTCAAATTAAATGAATTTTTTTTTTTTTTTTATCTATCACAAATTAAATTATTAGACTTTAATCTCCCAAAGATCTCTCGGGGAGCGAAGGGCCCTTAAATTTGGCGCGAAAAATCCAATGAATAAATGCCATGTTCAGAGCAAAAGCCGGAGACAGACGTTTTTGAAGGCTTCCATTTCCAATTCAATCTCTCTCTCTCTCTCTCCTTCGCTTTTTCATTCGTAATTTCTCATCCTTTTCCACCCTCTGTCCTCTCTCTCCTCTGTCTCAAATCCGTTGCAATTTTTACAAATGCATAAAAACATAATATCCAGATATATATATAGAGCGATAAGAGGCGATTGATCGATCGGCCGGAGAATAATTGCAGAAAAATTCTGGATTGTTATGGAGAATAAGGTGGAGGCAAAGGTGGTGGAGCTATCGGCCGCGGATCATGAAGAAGAAGAAGATCAATTGGAGGAAGAGCCAAGCTCCTCCTTAACATTGGAACGAGTCGCTGCTGCTAAGAAATATATTGAGGATCATTACAGATCACATACGAAGCATATTCAGGAACGCAAAGAAAGGTTATTATTAATCCTGAATTAAAAAAATAACGTTTACACAGCTATAGGCTTATCTGAGTATGCAATTTCATTGTTTGACTGGATCCGTTGAAATTGCTCAAAATTCATATATATATGTGTGTACGGGGATATTTTTCTGCATTAATTTGTTGATGATTAATGTGCTTTGACTGAAATTGCTCAAAATTCATATATATATATATATATATATATATATATATATATATATATATATATATATATATATATATATATATATATATGTGTGTGTGTGTGTGTGTGTGTGTGTGTGTGTGTGTGTGTACCAGCGATATTTTATGTATAATGTGTTGATGATTAATTAATGTGATTATTAGTATAAACTATAAAGGAGGATTATTAGTATGCCTCTTGATTTGATTATTTGATCACGTTTATTAGGTTTTAATTGTGATTTTATGCATAACTATTGATTCCGTAATGTTTGCATGCGTACTTGTGCCTCTGAAAAGCATTTGAGGCTCAAATAAAGAGGCATAATAGCACATTGGGAAATAATGTATTTATGAGTTCAGATTTGGTGGAATTAGCGATTGGAGAGAGCAGCCTATAAAATTTCAGATTGATTTTGAGGTGCATGCATCAAGATTAGTATTTACCTCTTGATGCATCTGAAATGTATAAGATTTTTCTAATTATTCATTTGAAGCCGAAGAGACAACGATTTGCTAGGATATTCAAATGTGGCTGTTGATTCCACAGTGAGAGACTGGGAGGACAATCAACATAAGGAATGTACATGAATTTTACAAAGAGAAAAGCTGCTTTATAGTGTTGTAGGTGCAACTCTGAAGTAATACTCAATGAATCTAGCAAAGAGCTATGCAATGAGTTGAGAATAAGCAAAGGATTCTGAGGCAAGATGATGTATACGCTTAAGAGAAATTATTAATGGTTTTTTTTTCTTTTCTTTTCTTTTTTAAAAAGAGAGATGGGTGGAGAGGAAGATATGTTTATTTTGGTGCAGTATATCTAATGTTTGTGCCTTGGTTGGTAGTGTTTACACATACTCTGAGTTTTTACATTTGCATTTAATTATGTCCATCTTCTATTATACTTTTTGTTAAATCTTGATACTTTAGAATTAAATTGTTCTATGAACTGTGAATCTATCACATCCAGTCATGTCTCTGCAGGCGCTCGGCATTGGAAACAAGGTTAGCATGTTCAGATGTATCAGAGGAGGAGCAACTTAATCTTTTGAAGGATTTGGAGCGCATAGAGACACATTATATCCGTCTTAAACGACATAAGATTTCTGTTGATGATTTCGAGCTTTTGACCGTTATAGGAAGAGGAGCCTTTGGCGAGGTTCGTGCTTTATGTAGATTTATGTAAACTGCATTTATGGAGGATATTCTTTCAACTAAAGTGATTCTTCTTGAGTCCGCTCCTAGAATCATAAATGGAAACTATATCGAAGGCATTTTCCTATGGTGTTATACTAGCAGATATCTTATTCAATGACAATATATACAGTGATGATTGTCCTTTTTGAAGTGTAACAGAAATCATTGAAAACTTGAAAATTCCATAAAATGTAGCAGTATACTTACTGGTAAATGGACTTTCTCTGCCTAATTTATTAATGCTAGGGTAAATCTTCAGCTGAGCAGTGTTCCATGGATTCTTTTTTCATGATAATGTTTTGTTTCCATGAGAGATGTTCTAGTTTCATATGCCTCATTCACCTGCTAGTTGAAACTATGCTAAAAACATTATCATGGATAAATTATGTTGCTTTGGTCGTGTTATGGAAAAGCATTACAGAAATAAATATATAGAAAGTTCAGAAATAAGATATAAACTCAGTACCCTCTTTGCCCCCAATTCCTTTCATTTGGGGATCTATGATTTGTGCTTTTATGAGTTAATTTACCCTCTCATCAATAGAATTTCTGTCATTGTCTTCTTCTTTGGGACATGTAGTTGTCCTACTCTCTTGGTTGGAGCTAACTGGTCGTTTTTTGAATTGCAGTATAATACAGTTCTTGTTGCTTATTCATAGTTACTTTTGCAGGTTAGCTTGTGTCAAGAGAAGAAATCTGGTAAAATATATGCTATGAAGAAGTTGAAGAAATCAGAAATGCTTAGCAGAGGACAGGTTTATTAAATTCTTTGGCAATCTAATTTATCTTATCAATATGTTCAATTTTTTTTAACATTTTTGACTTTTCCACTGTGCTTCTTTATATTATAGAGTAACAAGGTAACATCTTAACCAAGACCCTCATCCTTTCAAATAATGAACTATTATTCTGGTCTAACTGATAACTTTTACAATGATCTGTTGCTTATGTTACATCTCAACAAGCACAACAGAAGTGTGTGAAGTATGCTTAAGCATGTGGAACTGAGACTACATTATTCATGACTGAATTTTGATAACTAGATGTAGAATGCATTTTTTTTTCTTGTTGTGAGCTTCTTTTTGTTGCATTAGTTTTTTTTCTAGCTTATTAACAAATTGATCATCTAGACTTCAGCAAAAACTTTGTTGTAATTTTTTCATTACCATTTAAAACTTGTAGGTTGAACACGTTAGAGCTGAGAGAAATTTGCTTGCAGAAGTATCCAGTGACTACATTGTAAAACTTTTTTATTCTTTTCAAGATGCTGACTACTTGTATCTTGTAATGGAATACCTGCCTGGAGGTGACATGATGACTTTGCTGATGAGAGAGGAGACGTTAACTGAAACTGTTGCTAAATTTTACATTGCACAATGCGTATTGGCTATAGAGTCGATCCATAAGCATAACTACATCCACAGGTTGATATACTCTCCTGCTGTCACATTGATAATAATTGACCAAAGTGGTAGACTATTGTATGGTTGATGTTTAAAGCTCCATTTCTGATTATTGTTTCTTGTTTAATTGCTGTTATTACTTCCTCCACAGGGATATCAAACCTGACAACCTTCTGTTGGACAAAAACGGTTACATGAAGCTATCAGATTTTGGTCTTTGCAAGCCTCTTGATTGTTCCCATTTGAAGTCTATGAAGGAAAATGAGGTGACGGTTAGGGAATCACTTGCATCTAATTCCTGCTTACCTGATAAGAGGGATGGAGGGTTTTGGAATAGCTCTCTTGAACAATTGCAGCATTGGCAAATAAATAGAAGAAAATTGGTAAACCAATACCCTCTCCTGACAATAGTATACACCACACAATCCATACAATTCATAATTTGTTATGTTTGGGGAAAATGCTACCGTTTTTTCTTAAAGCTTAGCTAAATTGAAGCTTCTCTGCTAGTACTGTTACTAATACAACTACAATAAAAAAACTACCAAGCCTTAGTCCCAAGTAATTTGGGTTACTAAGAGTCTAATATAACTGCTACTTAGAAATGATGACAATCTATATTTGTGGGGTTAGGGAACAGTAGAAAAATAGGAAACTCTGGGAGGAGTTTTAGATCTTTGGTGGATCATATAACAATCGTATCTTCTGGACAATTCAAGTTTTGGCACTAGTAAATGTTGACTGCTAGAAGAAAAAAGAAAAAGAAATATACATATCCAGAGAAACTTAAGAAAATTTGAAAATTAACATCGTATATCCTCGGACAAATTTAAAGCGAGAAAAATCGAAGATACGTCTTGTGTCCATAAAAGGAGTACCTTACAGATCATTCTTGTGACCTAGATCACTTACAGAATTTGCAATTTCTTTCATCTCTCTTGCCTAGATACCAGTTTTAGGAAGCACATACCAGATAGTGACATGTCATTGGCATGCATCTTGAGTTTTCCGTCATTCCGAGTATATTGGAGTACACCTCAAGCATTCTGAGGACATGTTTCGAGAACTGATATTTTCAACTGTTAGTACTTAAAATGGGTATCTGTGTAGAATATCCAAACTGTACATGATAACATGTGGAAAAGGCTTTCGTTTTTTGCTAATCGAAGAGTTAGTGCCGGGCTAGCAGAAAATCAAAGTTTATCAGAAGCCTGGTCTAAAATTTCTGAACAATTAGCTTTTTATGATTACATTGGAAATAATCCGACGAAAGGGGGATTATTCAGGGCGGGCTCGATGGATAGCGGGAATGGAATAGCAGTTGGGAATCGAAACAACTAGCTAATAAGAAATTCCCCCTTAACAGCGGTATATGTTGTATATGTAAATCCTAGATGTGAAAATGAACGGATTCGTCTATGAAAATAATATATAGGCTAGGCATAAATACATGCAATCAAAAATACATGTTTCTTGACTTTAACTGATTGTTTTAGTTTTTGGACAATCAAATTCATTAGTTTATGAGGAAACCTTTTTTTTTTTTGTCGGAGTTGTTAGATTGCCAATTTGATAGGAACATTGAACTTTATTCTATTATCTTTCTAATACACAAATATATTTCATATGTATCTGCTGCATGCAAACTTGCATAGGATTTACTATTTAGTTAACTGTTTCATAAACACGTTATCTTAAATTTTTAGGGAATACCAGGTCGGCGATCGTCTAGGCTTCTTAGATCTCTGAATAGAACCTGTTATATTTCAAATTCTTTTAGAGTATGATAACTGGTTCTAGAAGTTCTTCTTTGTTCCTATATAACAGGCCTTTTCAACTGTGGGCACACCTGACTATATTGCACCAGAAGTATTGTTAAAGAGAGGCTACAGCATGGAGTGTGATTGGTAAGTTTCTTAAGAGAAAAGATTTTCAGTTTCTACATAGTTAATAACTTGTTGGAAAATTTGAAAATTCTTCAAAAAGAAAAACAATTAAAGTATATTTTCTGATCTTCTTGTTTTGTTTTTCCTGAATATTGTTTTTGCTCTTGTTTTTATTTTCTTCGTTCTTAAAGTAGACTTTGTGAAAAAGGCTCTCTGGATGTGGTAGGAAAAAACTATCTTCATAGTATCCAGTCTTCTAATACTTTGCAAGTGTAACATATGCCAAAAACAGAAGTTTTGAGATCTCCCTAGAACCATATTGCATTAGTATACTGTGATAGAGTCTTTCAAGGTGTTGGTTTGCTAACCATAGAAGAACGGATGACCTTGGATATTTCATGGTAAGTCATCAACAACTTCTGTAGTTTAGCAAGACCATCCCGAGGGTGATGAAAATAGTGCTTGTACATAAGATCATATGGAAGCGAAAAGCTCGTTCATGTGATTGGTTGCTGAAGAAAAACTTTGCATCTTTTTCAAGCTGTGGTCTGTTGTCCTGGAATGTATTTAGCAATTGAAATTCCAGCCTTGATGACACCTTTCCTTTTATATCTTTCAGGTGGTATGCATTTGGAAAAATATCAAATTAGAATTTTGGCATTCTATAACTGAACAATCTGTATTTTCTAGACCTTGACTAATGACAGACCTTGTTGATTAGAAACTCGTTAACTCATTTCAAGGAACTTTTGGAAGTTGTTATAGCCACTGTTACCCCTATTCTTTTTCCTTTTTCATTTTTCTCAACTTCTTTTGCAGAAAAATGTTATTTCACATATCAGAATTCTGAAAGCTATATAATTAATTTCGAAAGCAATAGCGTAGTAGGTATGATGCCAATGTACCTATGAGTAGTAATCCAGTTTTAACCTGATTAATGCTAACCTTACAGGTGGTCTCTTGGTGCCATATTGTTTGAGATGCTTGTTGGCTATCCTCCCTTTTATGCTGATGAACCCATAACCACATGCAGAAAGGTACTACTAGCATTTGGTTTTCCGCCATCGAACACTAGATTAAATTGGCTCAAGGATCCTCATAATTCCACCTACTTCAAGCTTTTGAATGTTGCATAATATTTTTGTTAGATTGTATCTTCCTTGTTCTTCTGGTAAAGAATCTTGTTTTTTAAGCTTTAGTTTGCTACATATACTGCTTTATCTTCTAATTTAGTTGGCCTATTTTTATGATGCATTTTCAATCACATTTTTGTCAGATTGTTCACTGGAAAAATCATTTGACATTTCCGGATGAAATAAGGTTATCTCCTGAAGCAAAGGATCTTATTTGTCAGTTGCTCTGTGATGTTGAAAGTCGATTAGGTTCTAATGGGACTGACCAAATAAAGGTGTCTTTTCTTAACTGCAATGTGTAACTGAACTTATTTCTCTAATCTACATCATGTTGTGATCTCTTATTGCTCACTTGTTACTGTCTTATTCTAGGCTCATCCCTGGTTCAGAGATGTTGCATGGGACAAACTTTATGCAACGGATGCAGCATATAAACCAGAAGTCGATGGGGATTTTGACACCCAAAATTTCATGAAGTTTGATGAGGTTACGTATGGAATATTGATTAACATTCTGATACCATCTTTTGATATTTTGAATGTTGTATTAATTTCCTTCTTTTGCTTATGTTCTAGTAGCTCTATATATATTTTTTTTTCTCCAGTTAGTATCAATTATATTACATTTATAACAAAAGAAAGTTTGTCGACAATGTCCATTTCACATAAGACAGTCCAGCCAACAGTCTAACATACCCCCAAAATAGCTGTTGACATCCCCAAACATTGATGAATCATCTTTGGCTTCTGTTTTAAGACAAACTAAATAGAGCTACCTTCATTTTTTTCTTGTTTTTCCCTTTGACATTCTTTTCATCACCCTTCTGAAATCTCTTCCGAATACATTATAGGTGGATCCTCCTCCAGGGAGAACTGGTTCTGGACATCTGAGAAAGGTACTCTTCTTCAAACATGGAAAAACAGAACTCATTTGCTTGGTTCATCTCATTGTAAATATTTCTCATTTAAGTCAATGTCTCCCATCAGTACAAGGAAACTTCTGTCTTTGTCTGCCAATATGTTATGTCAATCTCCTCAGAACCAAAATCCATGTATTAGACGTTACTGGCTTCATATCCTGTTGACTGAAACCGAGTATTTCATATGTCCATTAGATCTAAGATAAAATTTGTTTGCAATATTCTAATAGTCATTCTCTAGAAAAGTATGCCATTGATCTGAACCCTTTAATGCTTTGTAGTCCAATTTTATCCTAATGAGGAAGAAATGTTGCTAGTAACTTCTACTGCTTCTCGGATATATGATCCCTTCCCATTGCTTCTTACTGGCATTTTTTCTTGTTTGTGAATTTAAAAAGTTTGTCAGAAGTTGAAGAATTTATATTTCCGTACGATATGGTACTATATGTTTGTCATCTTTCATTTTCCTGCAGAGATATATCTTACGTTCTTCATATGTTCTTTTGGCAGTCCAATTTAACTTCTAAAGATTTGAGTTTTATTGGGTATACGTACAAGAATTTTGAGGCTGTCAAGGGACTACATAATTCTTTGGGTATGCGATGTTTTATGTTAAAAAAGAATAGTGTCTCTTTCTTGTCATTATTTAGTTTTTTATTCTGTGGCAACTTTATTACTTTCCTATTACTTGAAACATCTGGTATCCTAGCAAGGATTCTTGACACTCCTTGCAGGATATTGATAGTTTAAGGTTTCATACAGTGTAATTTCCTCATCAATAAGAGAAGATTGAGGATCCTGTAGTTAACCTATAAACTATTTATATTTTCCATTGATATTTTGTTTATTATAGTCTTGCACCTTTATTTATCCAATTAGTTTTTGTATTGCTCAATTCCTTGTGTCCCTGCTCGTATTATAAGCCTTAAATGATTAGTATTCTTGCGTTTTCTATTAAAGCATGAGTTGTACTAAAAAGGAATGGGGTTAGGAAATAAATAACAATATTGAGAGAGAAAACTAGATCGAAAAACAATAAAGAAAGACATAAGGAATTGTTTACCCAGTTAGTCAAAGAATTGACTATGTCTGGGGGCGCTACCAAGCCTGGATATTACTATGTTATGATATGTAATATTTAGGTTACATATATGGGCTATTTATAGGAAAAGAAAGATGAAACTCTGACTCCTAATTGGATTCAATTTCCAATTCCACTTAGCACTAGGATAAGTCATACGTGTAAGAGTCGTACTCCTTTCTTATTTCCTAATATTTGTAGCCTTGGGCTCCATAACCTAATAATCTCCCACTTGTAGACTAACTCTAATGTAACCACCATTTCTTCAGTAATCCATAGCCATGTAGTAGCGCCAAGACTCCATCTCAAGCTCTAAGGCCAGTTGAAGCCATGCATACCTTCAACTTCTTTAAGATCACAACCTTAGTCAACATATCAGCAGGATTTTCACTTCCTTGAATCTTTATAAGCCGCAAGACCTTCGTCTCAAAGAGATAGTGTATGTAGTGATACCTCAACTCAATATGCTTTGTTCTTGAATGAAATGCTGGGGTTTTTGCTAAGAAGATAACATAACTCTATTTTTCTGCTTTTTCCCTAATTCACGCAAGAAATTCTGTAACCATACAATCTCTTTACTAGCCTCTGTCACTGCTACATATTTTGCTTCTACAGTAGATACGGCCATGATCTTCTGCAACTTAGAAGTCCAAGAAATCGTTGTACCTAGGCCTGTCAATTGAGTCTAAAATATTGGTTACAGACTCAGACCCATTAAATTGAGATTCAAGTTGGATTTCTATTAGATTGGATCTAGATCTTTTCAACTAAAGTTCGGACTCAACCACATTGGGTTTTGGATCTAATTTGGGCCCGCTAATTAATTTTACTTATAATTTTATTGATGCTCAATTTTATCCATCGAAACGTGAATTTTTTTTAAATAAAAAAAATATTGATTATTAGCGAAATATTTTGTGAAAAACATATGCTTTGTTCATTAACACTAGCATCATATCCTTGGGTTCTTATAAAGCAAAATAAGAAAATAACCTTAATTGGGTATTTGGGTCCTTGAGTCTCTTGGATCTATACAATTATAATTTAGACCCACAACTCTTGGGTCTCATACTTGGCTTGGATCCTACCCATATGAGTCCAGGCCCAATCTAAATCTGAGCATATAAAAGTCTATCTAGACCCAAATTGAGTCTTATGAGTCTGGACCTGGATCTGGGCTCTTGAGTCCAATTGACAAGCATAGTTGTACCACCCAAAGTAAATACATACCTGATTGTACTCCTCCTTATGTCAAGATCACTTGATGCCAAATCTGCATCAACATACCATGCCAATTCAACATTTCTGCCTTCGAAACATAAGGCTCTCTCTGTGGCACCTCTCAAGTATCTAAGAATCCACTTCACCGCTTCCCAATATTGCTTACCCAGATTGCTCATAAACCTGCTAACTACTCCCATCGCATGTGCAATATCTGGTCTAGTACACACCATAACATACATTATGCTACCAATTGCTGAAGCATATGGGGATCTTCTGCATATGAGCACGTTCCTTAGTACTCTTATGTGATTCCTTCTTAGATAGTTTGAAGTGGCTGCCCAACGGAACACTCACTGGTTTCGCATCCTACATACTGAACCTTTTCAGAACCTTCTTGATATAATCAGTTTGTGACATATACAGCTTTCCTGTAACCTTATCTCGAATAATCCGCATACCCAGTATCTGCTTAGCCTCTCCAAAGTCCTTCATAACAAATCGTTCAGACAACACCCTCTTCAACTTACTCACTTCTCGAGCACTAGAACATGCTATAAACATGTCATCAACATATAACAACAAAATGATATAACCATCTCCAAATCTCTTGAAGTAGCAACAATGGTCAGTCTCGCATCTGATGAAGCCAATCTCAAGCATGAATCCATCAAACTTTTTATACCACTGTCTCGGAGCCTGTTTCAGACCATACAAGCTCTTCTTCAGTTTACAAATGAGCTCATTGTTACCCTCCGCAATGTATCCTTCTGGTTGCACCATGTATATTTCTTCCTCCAAATCACCATGAAGAAAGGCTGTTTTTACATCCATCTGTTCTAACACCAAGTTCTCTGCGACAACTATACTTAAAACCAACCGAATAGTGGTTAATTTTACAACAGGAGTAAAAACATCAGTATAATCAATACCGTATTTCTGCTGAAAACCCTTCACAACTAGTCTTCCTTTGTAACGCTCGCTTGCATCCACCTCCACTTTAATTCTGAAGACCCGTTTACAGTGTAGTGCCTTCTTTCCCTTTGGAAGTTTAACTAGTTCCAAAGTATCATTGGACAAAAGTGAATTCATCTCATCGTCCATTGCAAGCTTCCACTTGCCTCCTTGATCACTTCGTAAAGCCTCTGCATAACACTTTGTGTGTGTGTGTGTATATATATATATATATATATATATATATATATATATATATATATATATATATATATATATATCATGATCTCTTCTCTATTTAGAAATGAGAAAAAAGTAATTATGATATTGTTTTCCATTTTCAATTGTACTATATTGTCTTGTTGTGAATTTGAGTATTGTGATTACTTCTTATTGTTACATGACTAAGATTCAAAAGCTCATAATGTTGAAAGTGTTTTTTATAGTACCCTCTGAGGTTAGTCACAATTAAAGTTTGTAGTTTTAGAAAATTACAACAACCTGTCTTGGAAAATTACAACAACTCCCCTAATTACGTTTGTAATTACATTTATACCATAATACTCTATGGATTGTATAATTGTTTCCTATTATTAAATGGTCTTATAATGGAAATCATTGTTATCCCCAGAACTTAGTAGGAGTTTAATGTAATTTGAACTTTTTGTTATTTCAATTGTAAGGTTATTAGAGTTATTGCATTTGTTTGTTTTCTTATTTTCTTGTTATTTCTTCTGGGATTGGAGGTTGGGAAATATTTCGAAGTTGTTGATGAGTAAGAAGGCTAATAAAAAATGGTGTCAATTTTTTGTTGCAATAAGTAATAACTGCTTATAAAATTACTTATTGTTTATGTAGAATACTTATTTACTTATATCTTGCTTTACTCTCTTGGATGATTAACTCACATTTTTGCCATTCTTTTTATCCTTGCAGATAGTCAGAGGAGATTATCAACTGATAGTTTGTCTGCCCAAAGTTACATTCTAATCTATTAGCTAAGTCTTTATTGTTCTTGGTGATGTCACGGGCAGTGAATATGTGGTTAATGGCATTTAGATCCTCACATTTCAAGTTGAACATAAATCTTGATGTTTTTACACGTCTTACTTGAGTCAAAGAAACACTAGCTGCTAATTTTTTGGACATAGGTTCCCTATTTGCTCAATATGGATTAGGTTTGTGTCGTGAGAATGATAGGGAGAGGAACCAACATGGTTTGTATGGGATGAGATTAGTTTGAAGCAAGATTTCTAGAGGAAGAAATGAGTTGGCAAACGTGGAAATCTTCGAGTACTCTTTAAGTTCAAATTGAAATGCGAGAGACTAATTGGACAGAATCCTCAACCCAACAGACCTATCACCTAAATATAATGTAGCCTGTTAATCTATTGTTGACATTTTTGCAGGCGATTCTGAAGTTGACTACTCCAGAAAATCTAGGGCTGAAAATGCGGAAGAGCCGTTGAATGCTTTGACAATAGATGTTGTTTAAATATGGTGGAACAGTTCCGATTGTCATGTAGAACTTACAAGTTCCATTTAACCTTCAAAGATGATGAATGAATGATTCCATAGAAGTTCCAGTATGACAGAGGGATAAGCAACCTCAAAACTATACGGGGCCACGCTGAGCTGGCTCAAAACTCATGTTTATGAAAAGTGAAAGCATGTATGGAAAAATTGGTGACCACTCGATAATGCAAAAGGTCAAAATTGTACGTTTTTCTAAGAAGATTATTAAAGGCTTTTTGAGAATATATATGTTGCACACCTAATGTAATAGTAGGCGGTTCAACGTTTTGTATAGTAACTGAAAAAAGAGTAATTGAAAAAGGCTTTCGAAATTACTGATTATATTCTTCTTTTTCATTATTTTAACAAGTGATTAGATCCTTCAGATCAGAGCAACTCTGTTCTAATATGCTGAAGTTGCGATTGCGATTTTGGAGTTCTTCATTACCACTCCAATGGATGAATATCACTTCAGTTTTTCTTCATTATTTTTATTTTTTACTTTTGCAATTTGAGGTTTAGCTTCTCTAAAGACCTGTTATCTTCTTGCCATCATAGTCATTTTTTTCTTTTTTTAGGAGAAAGAAAAAGGAAACTATTATTTATAAATGTCTAAAGAGGCAATCATTACATCACGAGGAAAGTTCATAAACCAAACAAAATATCTAATATGTCTGACAAGCAAATGGGTAGTATTAATTTACCACCTAACATGTCAAAAGGAAATTGAATGAAAAGAAGCTAAAGTCCTAATACCATGAATTAATATCCTAATTTCAGAAATAATTGTGGTACCAGAGTTGAGCATGCCAATGAACTCGGAAGAATTTATTCCAACCGTAAATCGGATGACATTGTGATATACACAATTGATCAAGTTTGAATACTTAATGAGGGCAAAAAATCCTCTGTCCCCGTTCGTATATGTCCCCGTGTCCCCAACCAATCACAATTCACCATGTGTATATATAATTGAAACAAATATTTATATAGTAAATTCTGATTGGTTAGGGACACGGGGACATACACGGATGGAGACAGAGGATTTTCACCCCTTAATGAGATATTCGTATTACGTTGCTCAAACACCATGTATTATGCATTTCATATAAAAAGTAAGAAGTTATAATATAATTTTTTTTAAGTTATTGATTAAGTATTTGACGATCTATTAATTTAACGACAATGAAATTTTTTTTTATGAAAATTAACGGCAATGAGATAATTAAAGAAAGGATTCTCCATTTATTTTTCTCTTAACTCTTTGATTTAGCTTTTAAATCAAGAATGGGTTCTGGCCTACAATTTCTCTCCCAATCAAATAAAGAACGTTAAGCAGAACAATAAATAAAATTCTTGCAACTAAAAAGCTAATTCAAATAACTTCATACATTGTTCAAGATCCTTAACGCAATGGCTTCCACCCGGTGATCTTACGGGTGTATTCAATTAGGATTTTAATAGATTGCAATCACATAATTTTAATGTAATGGATTTTAGCAGGATTTGTAATTACAAGATTTTACTTATGATTTTAATAGATTGTAATTACATGATTCTCTTATGATTCACTTGGGATATTTTTGTATTCTCTAAAGAATCAACTGATTTCTCTAGGATTTCTTCTTCCTCTCTGTAAAAAAAATATCAAAATCTCCCTTTCTTCTTCCGCTTTTTGTTCAGGATATCCATATTTGAATTCTTTAATCAGAAAAAAGGTTCAAATTTTACAAATATTTGATTAATAAAAAACTTCCGAATTATCAATCCTACCAGAATTTTTTAATCATGATATACATCATTTTTTAAATAAATATTACACTCCTTAAATCAGGAAAAAAGTTCAAATTTTGCAAATATTTGATTAATCAAAAGTATCTGAATTATCAATCCTACCATAATTCTTTCCAAAAAATCGATCTAAGAACTTTTCGTAATCACTATAAAAAAGTAACGAAATTTTTTTATGAAAAATTGCAGAAAATAAAAAAAGAAAGCAATTTTTTCAACCCCAATTCCAATTATTTATCCCAGAAAAATAATAGTAAGCATGTGAAGCAAAAAGATGAGAACATTGCTGTTGTCTGTTCATCTTCTCCCAACACAAATCAATGTGAGAATCACATGTAAAAGGGTGTGATTTGTTTATGAATTTGGTATTTATATCATCCACTGAAAAGTTTCACAGAATACATCATTTAATGACATACTTCAAAATCGATAAGTTTTTTAATATCACCGTACTTTTTTAATCTTTCAACAGTCCTCGTTGAATACCATCAGACTTGCATTGATGATTTTAAAATCCTAATTGAGTACCGTAAAATTTTGATTGATCACTTAAAAATCATAATTGAATACCACTAGACTTTTAAACTTAAAAAAAAATCTATTAAAATCCTAATTCAATACATCCCCTTAATATATCATGTGTTCGAGACACATGGACTTCATCAGTTCGTCCAAAAAAAAACATCATATATTATTCATAAAAAACAAGAAGTAACCTTATATATTTTCCTTGTAGAGAAAGGAAGAGGAAAAGACTATAAATGATCCCCCATTATTTTTGTTTTGCTAATAATAATACCTACAACTTTTTATTTTGGTTTTTCATAAACATCATCTATTTTTAGGGTGTGCTTGGACAAGGTTTGGCTTGGTTTGGTTTGGTTTGGTCTCACTTTTTGGGGGGAAATGCCCAAAATTTGACCACTTAAAATAGGCGGGAAACATTCAAATTCAAATTTTTTTCTTCAAATAATCTTTCAATTCCAAATTTTGGCCTCTATAATTGTCTAAAAATGTTCAAATTCCAAATTTTTGAGGCCAAAATTTGGATTTGGACGATTATTTGAAAAAAAAATTTGAATTTGAATGTTTCCCGCCTATTTTAAGTGGTCAAATTTTGGGCATTTCCCCCCAAAAAGTGAGACCAAACCAAACCAAACCAAGCCAAACCTTATCCAAGCACACCCTTAGGCAACTATAAGTACTCTGTTATCGGATGACTCGATGTCTTCCAGCGAAAATCAACACCAAGTGCATATTAATTTTTGCCAAAAAACACCGAGTCATACGGTGACAATGTATTTATAACTGCTCAAAAGTAAATAATGTCTATAAAAAATTAAAATAAAATATAGTGAGTATAATTAGCAAAACGAAAATAGATAAGGACTATTTATAGCATTTTCCTCAAAAATGGAAAAAATAATTTTGAAAACCTCATATGAGTTACCAAATCAGGGTTTTGCATGGGCCTGACCCAGCTTTTCCATTTCGGTCATGACATGGCATCCAAAATTGGAGGAGAAACATTTGTGTCCAGGATGGAAGTGTCGTCATCCAGGACAGAAGACTTCCGTCCTCAAACCCACTTCCGTCCTGACCCAGCAGAAAAAACCCTACAAACCCTAACTTGGCCCCGTGACTTTGAGGATGGAATTGTCACTTCCGTCCTTGAATTGCAGGCTATTTGCAGTGTGTAGTCACTTCTCACTTTTGCTTTTTTGACCATGCTCCCTCGCCGGAAATTCCAGAACAGTTCTGGCACTTTCGTTCGCATTTCTGACCGATTTTCAGAAACTTGTCCAATTCGAAAATTAATTTTAGAATTTCCCACTACATCTATAAATACCCCCTCAAAACCTCTCCACAATCTACCACATTCTCAAACCCATAAAATCCCTATCCTCTTCACAATTCCTTTTTTCCAAATTTATGGCCAACTTTCCTGAATTTATTCAAAAAGAAATGCGCAAAAAATTCAGGGATGTTGATTTTACAAGAGAATGACCTGCTGAATACGAGGAGGTTTTAATAGAAATTTGTTATGATTTTAGAACACAGGGTTACCCTGGTGAAAAACGTTGGTCCGATTGCTATAATGAAATTGTTTACGGAATGAATTCTGTGACCGGGGGACAATTCACAATTGCGATGATCGACGCAGGCCTAGCAAAACTGCGTAGGCGGTTTTGGGATTTCGAAGCACTTACTCACAAACCTTTGTTCAAGTACGACGGTAGGACGAACATTGTTGATTTGGACGGTTCTGAGGGCCAATGGGAGGAATACGTTGCGGTAAGTTGCATGTAATTACGGCACACTGTATTAATTCAATGTTTTCATAACTAAATGTTTTGTTTATATAACTCTGTCTTAGGCTAATCCAAGGGCTAAGCGCTACAGAAGGACTGGAGAATTTTTCTTTATCTTTCTCTGCCATATTTTTGGGTATGAAGGAAGAGGATTTGTGGACGAAGCCGGACAATGTTCAAGATCACCTGAAGAGGTAACTGTGGAGGCTCCAGATCACCTGAAGAGGTAACTGTGGAGGCTCCCCTTGACTACCCGATGTCGGATGCATCGTGCAGCAACACTTGTTCTTGGAAAATGATTGAGCCAAAGTTTCTAAAAAATTAGGGTTTGAAGAATCGGGACTTTGTTTTGTTATATGTTGGATGTAAATTTGTTTCTCAGAATTTAATGGAATTCTCAGTTTTTCGATATTAGAAAGTTCCGAAATGATTAATATTTAAAAAATACTGAAAATAATAATTATAATGGACTTTATCGGAGAGGGTATAAAATGAATTGCACAAGTCTATGAAAATCGGTCAGTAATGCGAACGAAAGTGCCAAAACCGTTCAGAAATTTTCGGCGAGGTTGCATGGTCAAAAAAGAAAAAGTGTGAAAAGACTAGACACTGCAAATAGCCTGCAATTTGAGGACGGAAGTGGCAATTCCGTCCTCAAAGTCACGGGGCCATGTTAGGGTTTTTGGCACAAGGTTTTTTCTGTTGGTTGAGGACAGAAGTGGGACTTCCGTCCTCAACCGGCAGAAATTTTTTCCCCAGCAAACGTTTGTGGTCTGATTTCTCTATAAAATCCAATACCCTCCCATCCATTTTTCTTACCCAAAACTACATTCCCCAATCAATTTGTTACAAGCAAACCCATCATTCCTCAACCCCATATTTTGTTTTTATAAAAAATGGCACTTGAATGTCTGATGAGATTGTATTTACATTTCGACCACAATATAGTGTACGAAAATGGTGGTTATCCCCGTTTTGCGGAGCCAAGCGAAAGAAGTTTGGAAGTTATACAAAGGCTTTCATTCCGACAACTTTGCCATAGAATATGTCGGCACAAAGGAGTCGAGCTTTCTAGTGTCACTGTTCGGCTAATAATGATTCGTCCATTCTTCATGCCGACGTACAACATGGTGACGTACGATGTTGTAAACTTTAACGCCGAAGAAGGTTTATACACTTTGTGGGGAATCCAAACATATTTCAAACTACAAGGGATTCATGTTGGTGCCTTGTTATAGCTGTGTAGAGACATGTAGATAGCTTTGTAATACCGACAACAGAATTTGCGCCGGAAGCACAATTTGTTCCGGAACCATTTTTTTCGGAGCCAAATCCAATACCAAGTATGCCCCCACCGTCTTCTTACGAACCCTGCATATATAATTCGGTCATGGATTCCTTGGGTCTAATATCCGACATTGACGGCGTTCCGAAAATGGAAGACGACTTCGACAACGATAGTGTCGGCGACCACGAGGACGACGGGGTCGAGGAAGATGCACAGGCGATAGCGGAAGATGCCAACCCTGAAATCCAACAACAAACCGCTGGATCGAGTACTGAAGAGACGGTCCAAGAGCCTGAACCAACTACATCTACCTCCGCCCCGGCCATTCCAGAATGGAATTTGCCATCATATGGTAACTATGCTAATTTTGCTTGTTGGAATGATATGGGTTCCATGGAACCTGTCCCTGAACTAACATACGGGGGAGAAAAAATTAAAACATGGAATCCCAATATTCCCGAAATATGCTTGGGGATGCAATTCAAGGATAAGCGAGGCAATGTTGGCAGTTAACGTGTGGCATGACAAGGTGGCCTTGAGAGAATGGAAAAGAGAGAGGAGCAACAAACAATGGTTCATCGGGGTGTGTAGAAATTCAACCGAAAATAGCCGATGCAGTTGGTACATTCGCATAAACCATAGCAATGTGGATGGAATGTGGAAGGTTACCAAGCTAAACCAGGCCCACTACTGCTTGATGGACCCGAACAAAAAACGCAACATGTCCTCCAGCTACATTGGGGTAAAAATTCTACACCTTGTACAGGCTGATCCTGAAATATCTGTTAAATTGATTAGGGCTGCTTGTGAAAATAATACGAGTTTGACTTGTACCTATAGAAAAGCTTGGTATGCCCGCCGAAATGCTATATAAACACTTTTTGGAACTTGGAAATCAACTTTTTGGTACTGCCCCATTATATGCGGGCACTAAATGATTCAAACCCGGGTGCAATAGTCAATTTTTTTTACCACCCACGAGAAACCGCTAATGGCCCCAAGGTGTTCAGGTCATTGTTCTGGACTTTTAAACCGTTGGTTGACGGTTACCGGTGGTGCCGGCCTATAATTTCAATTGATGGGACACACCTTAGGGGGGATTATAAAGGGACACTCATGGTTGCAAGCACTCTGGATGCTAACAACCAAATTGTACCCCTTGCTTTTGCGTTGGTCGATTCAGAGGCAACTTCCACTTGGTCATGGTTCCTTAGGAACTTAAGGGACCATGTTGTGAAAGACCTTCAAGTGTGTCTTATCAGCGATCGTCATGCCGAGCATTCTTAGTGCCGTGGCTAGCGTCCCCGGATGGCAACCCCCAATGGCAGTGCACCGATACTGCCTTAGGCATTACATGTCCAATTTCCACACTCATTCGAAAAACAAAGAATTGAAAGATTATGTGTGGATTGTTGCAACCCAAAAGAAAAAGGTTAAGTGAGATTTTTATCTTGAGTATATCAAACAAAAAGATGATATGCATTTAACTGGTTGATGCAGACCCCCAAAGAGTTGTGGACTTTGGCATACGACGGGGGAAAGCGTTTCGGTTGCATGACTACAAACATGTCCGAGGCACTAAATAACGTTCTGAAGCAGTCTAGAGCGCTGCCTTTGAAAGCGCTCGTGGAGATGATTTTTTTCAAGCTTGTACATTATTTTTACACACACCGGCAAGACGCTAATAGTTGTCAAACGCCTTTCCCTAAGAGGATATGTGAGCAGTATTTCGCGTACGAACAAAAAGCAACAAGTCTGACTGTGCAACGACACCACAAGGACCAAGGTATCTATAGGGTCATGTCCTGACATAGAGGACAGGGTGAAGGTGGAAAAATATACACGGTCAACTTATCAGCTCGTGCGTGTACCTGTGATAAGTGGTCTACTTATTCAACTCCATGCTCCCATGTCATTGCTGTGTGCAAATCCGTGAGGGATGATGCTTCTAAATATATCCACCGTGTTTATTCTGTCGATCAATATAGGAATACGTACAAGTCCATTTTATATCCTGTACTTGATCCCGTTCATTGGAGACCTCCCCATTTTGATATGACATATCACCCTCCTAACATGAAAGCTACGCAGGTGGGTCGACCACAAACGCGGAGATTTCAAATGCCTATGGACACAGAGAATAGGGGCACTCAAAGGGAAAAGAAGTGCGGCCACTGTAAGCGAGTCGGTCACAACCGGAAGACTTGCCCCATGTTAGCACATCTTCACCAACCACCTCCTCCACAGTAATTGTATTTAAATTCTACTAAATTGTAATAGTTTAGAATGTATAAAGTTGTTTTAAATGTGCTCGATTTTTTTCATTCAATATCCGAAAATTGCTTACATTACAATTACCTATTATTAAAGTTGACGTAATAAATTGTCAAAATCATCATTCCCTGCTCTATAATCAAGGGTATCGTAAGGGGCTGGATGAATTTGTACATGGTCACCGCAGTGTAATCTTGAAAACACAACAAACTCATCCCACCCTAAAAAAAAGAAATCGTCTCCGCCTTCGTCTCTAGTCACTTGCAGTGTCAATTTGTTACCGTGAAGGTTGCGCATGTGTAATACTTCGGGGATTCCAAGCTGCATTCTAACACGCCATTGCATGTACTGCCTACATATCCACTATACACGGGAAACAACATTACAACACATAATTGTAAAATGAACGATTTTATTACTAAAATTTTAATATTACTAAACGTACCGGTTTGGAAAGTGCCGAATATGTTTTGTAAATGTCTATTCGAAAACTCTGCCGGAAAAATGCCCCGTCTGAGGGATACGATAATTCGCCCTTCAAGTAACATAAATATCTAATACATTCATTGGAGATGGTATAAAATGAACTTTATTTGTGGGACGAAGATTGTTGTCACGCAAAAATTGTTGCAATCCTCCGTCTAGGTAGTACGTGCCATCTATTTTGGTTACATAGACGCACCATTGATTCCCAAAGTCGTCCTTCAAGTAGACACAACTAGCTAACCCGAGACCAGTTTGCTCCAACCAACTTGTGTACTTCGATGGAAGACGCTACAAATCGAAAATGATGAGTTAGATAGCTAAACACATTTCATACAAGAAAAAATTACTCAGTACTAAATAGAATACTACCATTTTTCCATTGGTTTGATTTCCGACCGCAATTCTAAATTGGTGTCTGAAATATTCTTTCAAGGGGGATCCATTTCGCTATTCATTTTGAAATAATATTAAGGAGGATAGGGTTTTTGTAGAAATAAATCTGGAAAAAAGGAATTGTGAAGAGTATAGGTTTTTATGGGTTTGAGAATGTGGTAGATTGTGGAGAGGTTTTGAGGGGTAGTTATAGATGTAGTGGGAAATTCTAAAATTAATTTTCGAATTGGCCAAGTCTCTGAAAATCGGTTAGAAATGCGAATGAAAGTGCTAGAACCTTTCAGAAATTTTGCATGGTAAAAAAAGCAAAAGTGAGAAGTGACTACACACTGCAAATAGCCTGCAATTTGAGGACGGAAGTGGCAATTCAGTCCTCAAAGTCACGGGGCCAAGTTAGGGTTTGTAGGGTTTTTTCTACTGGGTGAGGACGGAAGTCTGGGTTAAGACTTCCGTCCTGGATGATGTGGCAATGTGCGTAGGGAAAATCGCCACGTCAACCAGGACGGAAGCTCAACCCAGACTTCCATCCTGGACACAAATGTTCTCCTCTAGTTTTGGGTGCCATGTCATGACCAAAATTGAAAACATGGGGCAGGCCCATGCAATCCCGTACCAAATCAATCATCAGCATTCCAAGACATTTGGGCTGGACGAAAAAGAAGCCCAAATGTACATTAATTAACATTTTCCTTTTTTTTTTGGTTAAATCGGTGTCCAGGTGAACCCGACTAATTCGGTTGAGGGAATCGTACGAAAATATCCGCCATCACTAGGGCACTGTGGCCACTTCGGGATAAACTTACCTCAAACATGAATCGAACTCTTGACATTGGCATGCCGAAGAGCTTGCAGGTCAGAAGTGGAGCAGTCGAAGTAGGCTCCTTCTTCATTACATTTCCCTTTTATTTCCTTTAATGAACTTTTCGGGGCAGCTCCATCACGTAAACGGGCTAAAAAATCCGGTAAAAAATAATCCGCGTTATTTTTCGACCGACCATCCCTTCCTCAGACGACCCCTCACCGATCAACGACTCTCCCGACTTCCGTTTTAACGTTTTTAATTATATTTTCTCTCTCTAAACTTCATCTCTCTTCTTTTTCCGGCAACCTTTGCAATTCAAATACAGGTATATATTTATAATTTAGCCTGTAATTTATTCATGATTTTTAATAATTTTTAAATGTATTTTGCTTATTATTATTATTATTATTAGGTATTTAATTTTTTTTCTTTTTTGTTTGGAATTTTTAATTATTTATTTATAAAAAACCCTTATTGAACCCTAACTTGATGAAATTCTTCTGTTTCATTTGATTTTTTCGTCAGTGATTTGCAGATTTTTTTCCCAAATCAAGTTGCTGTTTGGATCGCAGTTTTTTTCCATTAGGATTTTTTGATTTTTTTTTCTGTAAATATTCACCTCATCAGGTTAGTTTGAGTTTCATTTCCTATGAATTTAATTTGTTTTTTTTTAAATCACTGTTTGGTATAATGGTATTTTCTGCTATATTTTTCTCGAATCTGAGTTGTTAGAAACTAGAAATGTAATAGTTTGTTATGAAATGAATTTGCTTTTTAGCTATTTTTACTTGTTAACATTAGCAAAAGCGCGTCGAATTTGGAGATAATCTTGTTTTAGCTTGTTATTTTAATGAAGAATACTTGAGATGTGGAATGGAAATGCTATAAGAAGTTAAATCTAGTAAAGAAAGTAAAGTTGGAGATATCTTGTTTTAGGTTTTTTTTTTAGCGGAGAATATTTTGAGATGTGGAATGGGAATGTTTTAAGAAGTGAAATCTAGTAAAGAAGTGATGGATGCAATGAAATTTTCAACTAGTAGATTTGATGAATGTATTAACTTATAAGTAGTGTTTTAAGCTAAGGGACAAACACGATTGCTTGGAGTAATGCTGAATAAACTAAGGAATTTTGTCAATTTGGAACTGCCAGTTTAGAACAGTCTATTTTTGGAGTTTAGTCGTATGAGCCATAGATGCTGACAAGAACTTAACCAATTGGAGTAAGGAGCCTTTAATAGAAAGATGTACTCGGTCTATGGTTTTCCAATTGAATTTCCTTTTATCTTGACATGAGTTACGACTGTCCCTTGTTACTAAAGTTGTCGGGGGTGTTTTGGTCTTGGTCACAAAGCTCTGAATAAACTTGGATATTACTTGTAAAAGTAATTCTCTCTTTGACTTGTTAGAATCTTAGCTCATAAGCCTTCACTATGTTTGTTTCAGATTGCTTATTTGTTGTCCTGTTATATTTATGAAGAGTTTATACTGTGGTTTCATGCGCTGTGACGCTACAGTACTGCCATGCACAACTGTGTTAACAAGTTACACAACAAAGAGAGTGTGTGGATACTGATGCAATGTCAGCATCTAGCAAATTTGACCCGTCTTCTAGTAGCCCAGATAGACCGTTATATACTTCGGGGCAGCGTGGTTCCTATGCAGCAGCTTCATTGGACAGGTCAGGAAGCTTCAGAGAAAATATGGAGAGCCCAACCTTACCAGCCGTCCCAAACATGACGAGGGCCAGTTCAGCTGCAACTCAAGGAGATGTTGCTGGTTTTCTTCAGTGCTTGCGTTTTGATCCAAAACTAATGGTTTCAAACCACAAACTTAACCGGCCTGTGGATTTTAAGCGTCTTGCTAGTCTTTCTCTTGGAGTCCCAGGGGAAGACTCTTCATCTGTGCCCTCAAAAGGCAAATCACTTTCCTCTCCTTCACCTGAGGATTTCAGACGACTCAAGGCTGCTCTTCGTGAGAGCTGCACCAAGGCTAGGTAGTTTTTCGTTATTTCTTTTCTTTTTTGTTTCACTGATGGATTTGTATAAGGAATTTCCTTTAAAAATGACATGACATCATAATAGGGAACGCGTGAAGATATTCAATGAATCATTATCTGGGATGAACAAACTGTTTCCAACCATACCATCAAGGAAGAGATCCCGGTCCGATGCCTTACCGAATGACCGGTCAAATATGTTGTATTCAACTGATAGATCAGTTTCAGGATCAGGTGTTAGTAAAACCGGGGCTCAGAATCAACCTAGTACAAATGCCTTCGAAGTGGAGCAGAAATCAGAAGAACGGAGCAAACATATCCCCAATAAACGCACCAGAACTTCTATGGTTGATCCTAGGGTTTGTAGCTCTCTTTTCTGACTCTCTATGTCATCTTACTCCTTACTTCAGGCTTATTCCTTTTGTATATCTATGGTAGGGGGTTTGTTGTGTACATTCTGTATATATGTTTGGATTATGAGAGTGACCTACTGTGATCTGTGATCAGTCTCCTCTTTGTATCTTTTAGAAGTGTTCTCTACCAAATGATATTCCAAGATTTTTCTTAAATAGTAGCCAATTTTTCCAGGAGTCCCGGTTCATGCTCTTAGTGGCTCTTATACTAATATATCCTGTTGGTCTCTCTGCATTGATAGCAAAAACAGAGAACTGTTTCATGTCAGCGGTGTTGGGAATTGGTGTTCTATTCTACTCATATCTAGGTCTTAAAGTTTTAAGTGATTGTACTTTTAGGACGTGAAAATTCTTTCACTATTTCTAATTCTTTGATACTGATTCTGTTGCTGTTGCTGTATTATGCATAGTAAAATTCTTTTACAGTTCCCAAATTGCATTATATGCTCTTTACTTCGTAGCATCTGATAAATTGCAAGTCATTTGTGCTTTCATTTTTTCACTTTTAGAAGTTTTTCTTTTATTTGGGAATAATATCCCATCAGTTTCTTAAAATTTGCTGGACTGAACTATGTGATAGTTATGATCTTTCCATTTGTGACTGAGATATCCATTTTTTTTTAACTCAGATGGAGGCAAGGGAAACTACTTCTGCAAGACCATCTGGGATTGTGGATAGAGATAGGGAAATATTAAAAATACCAAATGCAGTGCAGATCGAGGAGCGAACGTTGCCTATCGGTGACGGTTGGGAGAAGTCAAAGATGAAGAAAAAGCGTTCTGGGATTAAGTCAGATATTGCTGCAAGCTCTGCAACAATGAAACCTGTTGACAGCCCCAGAGACTCGAAACAAGGGATGCAGCAAAGACTTCCTACCGATCCTCGAACAAGGTTGAATGACACCCCTGGCTTCAGGTATTTCTTCTCTTAGCAGAGAGCATCCGATTTTGAACTTCTGTGCAACAGCATGTATATAGTTTCTTTTGGGGAAAATTCTGGTGAATTCCCATGATGGAACTCTATTGGTTACAACCTGCAAGGAGACTCGTTGACCTACTAACACCCCTTCTCTGGTATCTCGCTAGGAGAAGTATAGTAGTCTAACAAAGTTTCTGGAGTTTTAGTCAACTTAGATTTGGAAATTAGTCAATTTCTAATTAAACTTTGATTTGTCAAGTTCGACGAGTTTTACCTGCATAACCTCAGCAGTTGAAACGATAACCTCACTTTCTATTACACTGCCATAGCCTCTTCCAGAGTAAATGGTTGGACTGCTAGAAGATGTATTTGACTGAAACGGTCATTAAATAACACGAGTGAAAGATTGGTAAAGAAGGGGGTTTAAGATTTACATTAGTGAACTTGTTACTTGATAGGTGGTCTTGGATATTTTTCACCGATGACTGGCAGAAATAGTCGGTTAAAGCTTAATGTATTTGACCTAAACGGTCATTAAAGTATACTTGTGTATTTTGGAGGAAAAGAAGAATGTTCTGTTTTATGATAGCTAAAATGGTAAATTGATTCTTTTTATTGCTTGTGTCATCACATTTTATGTATTTTATAAATTGTCAAACCTCAGTGTGTCACTTTAATTTACCAATTTTAATATATACTCATTCCAATGTCACTAGTTACTTTCAGGATCCTATATTTGAAGGCTCATCACTTCTATGTTTGTCAGTTATACTTGGGATGATCATTTGCAGTGATCTCAGCTGTTTGATATTTTGGAAAGTAAATCGTCTTTGATGAGAAACCTTTGCAATTATTATTTGGATGTGGATTTCTTCCTATTTTCTGGATTGGGTGATAATTGGTTTAAAGTAATCTTATTCTCACATTTGGAGTGCAAGTCTGATTCCTTTCTATCTCGCTTTGAAACACTTTTTTTGTTTGGGGGGGGTGGGTGGTGCGAGCTGGTGGTTTGTGTTTCACAAAATGATCTTCCTTCATAACACGATGCAGGCCTGGAGTTGCTAATGGAGGTGTTGCAAAAGTTGATGGTGCCTCACAGCAAACGGTCTCCGGCATGCGTTCATCAATCTGTCGGGCTGAGCAAGAGAACAGTCCTCTCCTTCAAGACAAAAAAGATCGCACTACAGATAAAGAAAGAGTGAATCTCAAAGCTGTTAACAAGTATGTGTAGTATATAGAGTGACATTTGTTTTCTTGTACCTTCTAAGTGTTTGAGGTGTATAGTATATTAGCGTTTTCCTTATTGTTTGTTTAATTTTATCAATATTGGTGTATACCGATGAATTTCTTTTCCATTTAAATATCTTTTGTAATTTGTAAAAGGTAAACACCCAGAAAGGAAAAAATGCTGAGGCATTTCTTGTGTCTGTTATTGTACTTTGTTCTTCTTGTAAAAGTAAAGCACTTATCTATTAGTTTTTCTCATCCTATACAACCAGGTCAAGTGCTCGAGAAGATTTTAGCTCAGGGAGTCCTACTTTAAGCACAAAATTAAATGCAAGTGCTCGGGCTCCACGGTCAGCTCCAACTGCAGGGCCTAAAATGTCACCTCTGTTGTCACGGCCGGCATCTGTGAATGATTGGGAACTTCAGCAATGTACAAGCAAGTTACCTGCTGCAGTGGGTGTTAATAGTCGTAAACGCACACCTTCAATGAGATCTTCCTCACCTCCTGTTGCCAAATGGGCCAGTCATAGGCCTCAAAAGATCTCCCGAACTGCAAGAAGAACTAACTTCATCCCCATTGTTCAGAGCAATGATGAATCCATTACTTTGGATACAACAGCTACTGTTGGAAATGAAAGGCGCTTCTCCGGAAGCTCTCCTCAGCAGGTTAAATTAAAAAGTGATAACTTCTCACCAGCTGCATTATCCGAAAGTGAGGAATCTGGCGCTGCTGAAATGAAATCCAAGGAAAAGACCAATAAGTCTGATGACATTGATGAAAAAGCTGCACAGAATGTTCAGAAGTTGGCAAACCTGATGTTACCACCAAGAAAAAATAAGGTTATTAATGGAGAAGACAACGGAGATGGTGTTCGGAGACAGGGACGGACTGGTCGGGGATTCGCTTCAACTAGGTCTCTCACTCCTTTGTCAGCTGAGAAGCTTGGAAATGTAGGAACAGCAAAACAACTTAGAAGTGCGAGACTTGGTTTGGACAAGACTGAAAGGTTCAGCAGTTTTTCTATCTTAGCATGTTACTCTCTTGGGTGAACAAGTTCCCCGCTGCTTAGAATGTTGGTTCCTAGAATGAGCTTCTTATAATCTTTCTGAATTTTTATGTTCAGCAAAATAGGCCGACCACCCTCTCGGAAGCTGTCTGATCGTAAGGCATATACACGTCAGAAGCATAGTGTGGTCAATGCAGCAGCAGAGTTTCTTGGTAATACATTGCTACATTTATCTAAGATTTTTGAACTTTTTATTTTTGTCGCTTTACTCTTTACTCTTTGTTTTTGTTATTTTTAGTTATTTCTTTCTTTCTGTTAGTTGGTTCAGATGATGGACATGAAGAGCTACTTGCTGCTGCAAATGCTGTTACCAATCCAGGTAGCAATTTTACTTGATACCTGGAATGCATTTTACTGTCAAAATATCTTTGTTGAAAACTGATCCAGGCTCTGTGCAGTTCAAGCTCTTTCCAGTTCATTTTGGAAGCAGATGGAGCCAATCTTTCGTTTCATCTCTGATGTAGACCTGGCTTTTTTAAACCAGCAGGTTATGGTCTTTCACAATATATGTTTTATTTTAAGTAGTTTCATACTCCATCCGCCCGGATTTGAATGCCCCATTTTGACTTGGGCTAAAATTTAAGGGTTGTCTCTGACTTGGGATACAATTGAAAGTTTGAATTGAAATTTTAGCTAAATTTAGAAATGGGACATTCAATTCCGGACATCCAAATAAGGCAAATGCAACATTCAAATCCGGACGGAGGGAGTACTATTCAGCCAAGTAAAACAGACTTACCCCTGATGACCTTCTGTGTGAAGGGATATTTTTTGCTACAAAATTTTCTTTCAATACCAAGTACTTGCCTTTAGTTTCTTCAAATAGATTATGGTTTCTTGACAATGTTCCATACATGTATGGCAGTTGGAGGAGATTTGCTGAAGTAGTTCTGTTGGTTCCTAGTAATTGGTTGATAAGGTTATATGTTGCTTAAATGCTGCAATTTGGCATGGCTCCCTTCTATATGCTGTAAAAGATGTTCGTTGGATTTAGAAGGCCTTATATATTTAAATGGATTTCTTCCGTGGGTTGAAACTCTTGATATCCTTCAGATACTGTCTGTACAGAATGTGGAGGAGAATGCCGGAAAAGTGTTTTCTTGTGTGTTTGTTTTGCAGGAAACTAGTGTAATCGATTAGAATTTTTGGTTGTCCTGCAAATTTTGGAAGATTCTAGAAAAAAATTCACACTCACAAAATTCAGTAACTACCAACTAGTGATAATTACTACCATGGTTTTCCTTTTGGATACCCACAAGAGGTATTAATCTGTTGGATTAAGAGGTTAACTTCTAAAGATTTGATGAACTGTAGGGGGTTACTTATGTACTATCCTTGGCTACTGTAAGGATATTTATCTATGTCTCCGTAAAAGATTCTGGAAAGCTTTTTACAAGTTCTAGAATCTTGTCATTTGAAATATTTTTTCAAAGATTCCAATTATCTTGTCAAAATAAGCCTTAGGAACACTACCAGAACCTAAAACCTGAAAACAATCCAACTGGAGCCATAAAATTTTCTCCTTTGCACACTTGGCCATAAAATTTTCTGTCCATTAGCTTTCGTTCAGGTTAGAGGTCGTAGTTGGAATGGAGCTGCAGATGATGCATGCATCTTCTAGTTATAGGTTCCTAAGGCGTACACTGATTTTTAATCTTCACAGTTTCTTTCACTTAATTTATTAGGTTAAATGTTGCATTAGCCATCACCATTTTTTTTGGGATTTTGCTGATTTTTTGGATGAATTACAAGATCGATCATGTGCTTGAAATTTGATGGTTTGTTGATGAGATTACACTAGTTAAACCCTAGGTATTTCAATTAGTTGTTCATTGTGAAGTTGGATTGATTTATATGAGTTGTTTGAGGATTAGTAAGTTCAGTAAGAAACATAGTTTTATATATTATCAACTGTTTTATTGTGTTTAACATTTTGGCTTTGAATTGCAGGTAAATCTTGAACCAATTGTGGCTTCATCCGCTTCAGTGCCTTCAGCCATGGAGACTGCTAGTTTTGGGGCTAATGGTTTTGGGTTTAATGAACTTGGAAAAGAAGGAATTAAGATAAAACACTTCGAAAACTATCAGGAGCATTTAGTCTCTGGAATAGGGAGTCTTGATGAAGTTTCCTTATATCAGAGACTGATTGCTGCTATAATTCCTGAAGGAGATGAAGAGCTTTGCTACAGTGGTAACGATGCCCTGGCATTTGATGTTTATGAATCTGGATTCGAGTTGGAGAAAGATATCAAATCAGATAGTCTCCAACTTCAGATGTTGCGTAACTCTGATGTTTCAGGACGTCCTAAATCTAATGGTTATAGGATAAATGCTAATGGGAGGTCCTTTAGTGAGTTGGTGTACGTCATTCCTGATGATGACATTGTATCTTCTCCAGATGTCATTCCAAGCTATGATAGTGCACAAAATGTCCTACTTCCGGAGCAATTGATGTCAGGCAGTACATGCACTGAGTTTCAGTACAATAATATGTCAATAAATGAAAGACTTCTTCTAGAAATTCATTGTATTGGTATATACCCGGAAGTTGTGGTAGGTTTGTTTCTTTAATGTGGAATGCTCTTATCTCATTTTGTCAATTTCTTTTTCTTTTCTTTTTTTTTTCTTTTTTATATCAGAGAACATTTAGTTGCACTAGCCACTGAGTAACCAATTCCTCCCGAAATTTCCTCTGTTCAGCCTGATACATCACATACTGGTGATGGAGATATAGCTGGGGAAATCAGTAGATTGAATGAGAAATACCATGATCAGGTAAGATCTCTGAGTGCACATGGAAAGACTCTCTCTCTCTCTCTCACACACACACACACACGCACACACACATAATTGGCTTTCACCTTTTTAATTTGGGTCAATTAGACATCCTTCAACAAGGCGTTTGTAAGAAAAAATTCCAAGCTTGAGTTGTTTGGGATGGGACTTCTTTTTAAGCCACTTAGATATAGGTGGCCACAGTCTATCTTTTAATGGTTTTATATTTTATTTATTTTGAAGAGAAGTCTTAGCAAGGGAATATATTCTACTTCTCTTGGAAGAAAATAATATTTTCTCTACCTCTGTTGTGGACAATTCTAGTAGTTCTAGGTTGGAATTTATTCAGAAATTTTTCTTCTTTTGCAAGTAATTGCAAATTCTTCATCTCCATTTATAAAAAAAAATTAAGACCCGGATATTGGAAGTGTTGTTTTTTTTTGAGGAATATTTGCCATGGTTTTGTTGATATGTAGGTCTCAAAGAGAAAGGATGTACTTAACAGACTGTTAAACTCTGCTTCGGAAATGAGAAAGCGCCAAGAAAGGTAAAGGTTTTTTCATGCCTGACGGACATGTAACATGTTTTTGAATCCTTTGACAGCTTTATGCAAACCCTGTACTGACCTAGCACTCTAATCTTATGAATAGGGAGTTTGAACAGAATGCACTGGACAAACTTGTAGCAATGGCTTATGATAAATATATGGTAACGGCAAAGATTTTTTTTTCATACTGCGATTCTTGTACTTTAGACATAGATCCTTTAATGGTGTCTAAATTATGGATAAAACTGAAATTGGTTGCTGTCTCTTATGTGATGGCATGTGAATGTATTTCTAGACATATGTACTGGTCTTTTACCTTAAAAATGCATATTCTTTCAAATATAAATCTAGAATAGAGGGCCAGGATGTAGAGATCTTTATTTTGAGAAAATATAGGAAATATATTATATAGAATATTAGATGGGAATATTGTGAGAAAAAAGGAATTTTTTATTATACATGTTTAGAAGCCGGGATGCAGTACTGTTTTATGAGGAGGGGGGTGGGGGGAGGGGGGTACTGCCTCTGGGTGCCTTTATCCTATGCTTAATTATCAATGCTTGTGATGACTCGATGTGTTAGATTCAAACATTTGTCAAGAATGTCAAATCTCTTTTCTCAATCATTTATATCAGATAGTCTCATGTTTTCTCTCTTTGCATCAAATAGTATTTTTGAACTTCTTTTAAATAGACTAAGCTGCAAATTCTTGTTTATTTTGCTTATGTGATGAACAAAGAAGATTTTGAGGGAACATTAATACATTCTACATAGGGGTCGGGGGACTGACCAAATTCTTTTGCTTCTAAAAAGGGGAATGACCTTCCTCTTCATATATCCACACAAAAAAGGACCTTCCTCTTCATAGTGTGCGTTCCAAAAATTGATATCCTATATATTTTACTACCTCCATTCTACCTTTTTGGTTCGTATGGTCTCCATTGAGTATAATACTATTGAGGATGTTCTGTGTAATTCAGGTAGTATAGGGTAGGGGTTCCATTACTTATGTAAGCTCCTTTTTAGTTTGCTTTCTTTCTTTGGGGTTTCACTTCCTCTTTCTTGTATTTCTTTTTGTTATTTATTCTTTTGTTTGAAAAGTTTTAAATACGCCACGACTCTTCTCATGCAAAGAACTAATAATTGAAGCGTGAACTTCGGATATTTGTCTGTATTAGGATTTCATTTCGTGAAGTTAAATTTAGTGGGGTGTGTCCCCTCTCCTATCAATTTGCACAGGTGCTCACTTTTATTCTACAGCAGGTCAAAAGTTATAACTAGGATGTCAATGGTACCTATTTGGTATGTTATGCCACTGTAGCTAAAGATATCACAGCTCGACATTTCTGTAAACTGAAGGCTGTAAATATAAAAAAATAGTTGAAAGCTTAGAAAATCATCATTGAGTTTCTTGAAATATGGAGTTGAAATGTTTCTTTTTCCAGAGTTGCTGGGGTCCAAGTGCCCATGGGATGAAGAGTGTCAGTGGTAAAATGGCTAAGCAAGCTGCCCTAGCTTTTGTCAAGCGGACATTGGAACGCTTCCAAGAATTTGAGGATACAGGAAAGAGCTGCTTTAATGAACCACTGTTCAGGGATATGTTCCTATCTGGGGTTTCCCGGCTAGCTAATGGACGAACCTCAGATTCTACCCCGGATAGTGAATTGGGCAAACTTCATAGGAACACTTCCGGCTGTTTGAATGAAGTTAGAGCTTCAGGTATTTCTCCCTTAAAGCCTGCACTTTTTTAACAATTGAAAAGATGGTTAGGTGATGAGATGCTATAGTTTGGGGGATAATAGTGGTATTCATTTCTCATGACTCTTTACTGTTATAGAAATTTTGCCTTTCGAGCCTCTTGAATTGATTTCTTCTTCCTAACATATTGCTGTTGCGGCAATTATTTTTAACATAAATGTTTGTTTGGCTTCTTTAGGCGCACAGCAAAGTCCTTTAACACACCAAGAAATATATCCCTCTGAAGCCTTCCTGTCAGTGAATTTGGCTTCTGACCAAATTGGTAAGGAAGAAACCTGGTCAAGTAGGGTGAAAAAGAAGGAATTGTCGCTTGATGTTGTCGGGGGCGGTACCATTGGTACATCTCCAGGTGTTGCATCAGGAATTGGCAGTTCATTTGTGAACAATGCAAAAGGAAAAAGGAGCGATAGGGATAGGGAAGGAAAAGGAAGTAGCAGAGAGGTCTTATCCAGAGGTGGAACAACAAAAACAGGTAGGCCTGCTTCAGTTAATATTAAGGGAGAAAGGAAGTCTAAAACAAAACCCAAGCAGAAAACTACACAGCTATCTGCTTCTGTTAATGGCCTTCTTGGAAAGATGTCTGAGAAACATAAAGGAACATTGCCTTCAGTTGCGAAATCAAGTGATACAAGCCCAAGTGAGGTTGCCAAGGACAAAAATGATTATAGTTTGGATGACTTGGAAGATCCAATTGACTTATCTGGCTTGCAACTCCCTGAAATGGATATGCTGGGGGGTCCTGATGATTTTGAAGGTCAAGGACAGGACATAGGATCATGGTTGAACATTGATGATGAAGGATTGCAAGATCATGATTTTATGGGAGGCCTTGAAATTCCAATGGATGATCTAGCAGACTTAAATATGATGGTCTGAAGTTGTTTTGTTGTATATTCCTGTTCATTATGAATCACAAAGAGGACATACACTTTACCAAGGAATTATCAGTTACATGAATAGGTGACTGTTCAGGTGAAAATTATATCTATATTCTTTCAGATGCTCATGCACAAGTTAATTTTGAGTGAGACCATCCAACTTTTTGGATTTGTTCCACTGCAAGGTTACAACTCAAACTGCCTTCGACTTCTGTAAAGATCTTTTAGTTCAACCGACAAGCTCAGTATGTCCAAGTCATAATGTCATAGCACCACTGTATTTTTGTTTGTAGTGATTATAGATCAGAAAATAGCATTTTGTACATAGATATTGTGTTTCCAAATAAAGCCTCCTTTTTAAGTTGTCTTGTACTCTGCTGCCTCTTTCTTATCTTTTCCAGTAACGGTTTCCAGTACTCTGAGCATGAAAAAGTTCCTGTTCTGCGGTTCAATATCGGCAGCAACCACTTGAGTAACAATCTGGATGTTGTACAATGGAAAAACATTGATACACACTGTTCCTGCTGCATTTTCCTTTTTAAAGATGAAGACAAGGTCTATCTAGTATAAGCTATTCTTTGGACTATTTAATACTGGGGACTGTCTGCCTGCAGGTCTCTTCACATCTTCTTGGCTTTATGCAGAATGTTAACAAGTGTTGAAGGTGTTGGTTCTATCTGGCCATCTCAAAGCGTGGATTCTAGTTATCAGATTGTAGAAACTGGGGTTCTTTGGCTATGTTACTTCAAAGAGAAAGTACATATGGAGCTACGATGCTGCTCATCTGTTAGTTTAACGGAATCCATTTAGGCTTTTGAGTCGGATCATCGATGCTAAATATTTCTTCAGCACATTCAGTTCTCTTCTAGAGTTTTTTCAAAGATTATATTAATGAAATCAGCCATGCACACGCCGGTTTCGTGGCTATGTAGGTAATATCTAAAAGCATGTATTTACAGCTGAATTGAATTCTTCTGGCAGGTATTGATTGGATATGTTGCCTTTCACGTCTATATATTGCCGTGTATCACTAGCAAGAGGTAAAAAATTTCTATCTTTTGATTTGTGTTTCATGTTTAAGACAAACTTAGTATAGAGTTGTGCTTCTCTTGAAATGTTGGTGTTTAAGCTTTTGTGGAACTTTCTTGCCTAACTGTGAATAATCTAATAAATTAGAACCATAAATTAGTTATTTGATTTAACTTGGTCTTTTGATGCATATTGAAGAGAAGGCATTGAAGAAAAATGCAGGAAGGGGAAAAAAAGATGAGAAGTTTTGGCCCTCTGGATTAGATATTTCACAATTTCTGTGAGCAGTGTTGCACATCATTCATGCTTAAACGTTTCGAGAATTTTGTGATGCCTTACTGATTTATTGGGTTGTAATTCTCATGCATTGTGATAGAGCTTGCTGCCGTAGTAATCATGGTGGTAGAGGGGATAGTGATAGAGGTGCACTTAGTAGGGTTTGCTATATTCACTGAAGATCTTCCGGATATGGTTTGCAGACCCCTTGGATGCGTTTTTTATCCAATACGGGGTGGGGGTTTTGCCCACACGTGCGAAACCATGAAAAATAGGTATGAAGAATACCTATGTTAACTGTTCTGTCCGCGCGGCAAAATGCACGTCCCACGCTGGATCCTAGCTGCCTTGGGTGTTTATATTTTTGCCTCTGCATTTATATTTTTGCCTCTCATGCAGATGGTAGGCCTTTTCACAAATTTGGTGATTTTCTTCTGTACCAAGCATATATTTTGTTGCTATTGCATCGTTTATTCTACTTGTCAATTGTCTATGCGATGTTCGTACATTTGGTGTTAAATGTTACTCACTCCGTCCCAAATTATCTGTCCACTTTGTATTTTGCACGGGAATTAAGGTTTCATCAAATTCTATGCTATAATATAGTAAAATGTCAAACATGATCATATTTTATGTTGTTTCCTATTTAATTCTACCTTCTTTCCTCTTTCTCCAACATTTAATGTAAGCGGTAAGATTGGAAAAATCATCATTAATGAACCCTTTATTTAGAAGGTGGACAGTTAATTTGGGACAGATTAAAAAGGAAATGTGAGCAGATAATTTTGGACGGAGGGAATAGTATTGGATTCATTTAAATGTATTGGTTACATTTGATATGTTTTGTTGCCTAAAATCAGTTTTGTCAAGAGACCACATGTTGATCTTCAAATGTACAAATTATGGGTTTTCTCTAATAGGTTGGGCGTCTAATTGATTTTATGGTCAAGTGACTGAAGCTTACTTACTGGGGAGTAAGAGGGACCGAATGCTCACTAGTTTCAATCTCTTTTTTGCCAAAGCTGCAACGTATCTCAGGCGAACTGGATGCTGAAGAGAAAGGGAGGTAAGTTGCCGAACTTTCTGAATAATTTAGACCAGTAAATAGTTTATTTTACTTTTTCCGACCCGATGGTACTATTAGTTATCCAATTCCAGGGAAAAGAGGTTGTTGCAGGCTATAGAGAGGTAATTGTTGCTTGTGAGCTACAGCAAAGCCAGATGTTTGTTATTTTACTCTAGAAAGCAATTTCTTTATGTTCGCCTTGTTTCTTTTCATTCTTTTCTCATAGTTATTTTACTCGAGTTTACTATTTTGCCCATAGATTGTTTTTGCTTTAGTTGAAACTTGAAAGAGTTTTCAAAGGGAAATTGGCAATAATGAGTTGAATAGGAATTGACTTGGATATTTTCTTTTGAGTAATGCTAATTAAGCAGTAGTGCTGGTATTGTTTTTATGAGATGTGATGAGTCACCTAATATATCATTTAAGTATGAAGTTTGAACTCTGAATGTTTTATGAAGACGAGTCACGGATTTTGCAATTCCGTGGCCAAGTTTTATTGGTAATCGAAAGAGGGAGAGGTTCTGCAAATTCTATCTCCGGGAATCAGCCAGAGCATTTTGTCCAATGCTATATAATTATAAAAAGAACGTTACTTGGGGAAACTTATATATTTATGTGACCTAGTTTACTTTTAGATTTGTTTCAAAATATGTCTTATTTCCTTAAGTATTTATGGTATGTTTTTCCCTTTTACCCTCAATTTATCCTACTACTAATAAATGTTTCAACTTTTCAAAAATCATACTCTCTCCGATTCAAAATATAAGTCTTTTTAAAAGTTATTTTTTATTTCAAAATATAGGTGCATTTATTAATTAATTTAACCATACATTATTTTCTTCCTATATATTCATTTTGCTCAAAATGTGTAGTTCTCATGCCACTCTTCTTAATTTCTTTGTTCTTTAGAGTATTAATTAGGGTGTTTTAGTCATCTTGATTAATATATTAATTAGTGTGTAAATTCGTAAAAGACATTTTGAAATGGAGGGAGTAAAAATCACTCCAACCAACATTGAAATACATATTACCAAAAGATTTGACTGAATAAATTTTGGGGATGGAAAATGCTTTATTTATTGAAATTTCCTCACAGCTTAAACATGGGTTGTCATCCAGAGCTTGAGCAGAAGAACCATCACAAAAGACTACAAGGGGAAGGGAACACAGAGGGATTTTCCCTTCCCTATAGTTAGTTTTAGCCCAATTTGCAAGATTATGGGTAGTCCTATTTCAACTTCTAGGAATAGGTAAAGTTTTCCAACTGCTAAAGTTGTTTAACAACTGTTTACATTGATCAATAATGGCTTTTCACTGCCATTCATATGCATCTTTGTGATCCCCTAAGAGAGAAGATCACATTTGCTGCATCCCCTTCAAACAACACTCTATCCAGGTTGCATTCCACCGCTAAATTGATTGCCAGGAGGGCACCTCTTGCACAAAAGCATCAGGTGCCATCCCAGAAACAACCTCAGCACACATAATTATACCTTTCTCATCTCTCATTACAGCTCTTGTCGTGAAAGAACCCACTTCAAATGATGCATCAAAGTTGATTTTCTTTCAGTTTAGAGGAGGTCTTGACCAAGTCGAGCAATGGTTTAGAGCAGTCTTCTTTGTTGCTCTCCTAATGGCCGCATCAGAGTAACATCTAGCCAAAGTATTGATCTTATCACTAATGGCCTCCCAATTTGTAATCAATCCTTCAAAGATATGTTTGTTTCTATGTTTCCAACACTGTTCCGCCGTAACAATAGCAAAATGAGTAAATTTGTTGCTATCCCTAGGGTCAAGTGGAAGAACTTTATCTGGTTCTAGGATAAAATTCACCCATTTTGGTATGTCCCGAAGTCTGAACATCTCCAAATTTAGATCTTAACCAAATAAATTTCACCAACGGACAGTGTAACAATTAGAAGTACCTGTTAAAACTTATCTCCCAATTTTTTCATATGTTGGAATGATGCCCGAGAGGATTCTCCATAACATAAGCTTGTGCTTTGGATGTAATTGTGATTGCCATTTTTTTTCCAGCGATTTTTTTGACAATAGAGCCAGACTGAAATCGTCATTGTTGTTCTAATCGATAAGCATATCTTACCGAGAAGGACACTTGGAGTGGGACCAGACAAGGACACTTGGTTCCAGAAGAATTGAAATTTGAATGCTGAAAATGGCCAAAGCAATCTCATTAGGAAAAAGGCTAATGATGAGCTCTTCATTCCATTTTTTCCCAGAATTATCAAAAAGTTGGTTGATCCAAATTGGGCCTCCTGCCCTTCTAGTACTTTGAGGTGGCTTAAAACCTTCTATTGAAGGTAACCATGGTTCATCCCAGATCCTAAGCAAAGAATCATTTCCAATTTTGAAGCATGCTCCCTTTTTTAAAGTCTCTCTACAACTCCATATCGCCCTGCCAAACCCATGAGTTGTTTCCTTTGTATGTTTCAGCTCTCAAAAGATTGTCCCAGCCGAGGTATCTGTCTTGGAGAAGCCTAACCCAAGGTTTCCGTGATTCACTACACACCTTCCATGCAAGCTTCGTGTTGAAAGTATGATTTATGTTGAAAGATTTCCTGAAACCCAAACCTCCACTTTCCTTAGGCATGCAGATTGAGTTCCAAGACTTGAGATACAAGTGCCTCTTTTCATCGTCCTTGTAACCCCACAAAAATTTCTTGATTTTCTTGTCCATTTCTTCACATGTGGACTTAGGCAAGGAGATGGTATGCATTTAGTATGTAGGCAACGATTAGAGGACTGATTTGATGAGAACCCCCTGCCTGCTTGTGATAGACTCTTCATTTTGCACCCCGATAATTTACCCGAATTTTTTTCCATAATGTAATTGAAGGCTCGTCTCTTTATAAATAACAATAACAAGTATTATATGTAAAGATAACATGTGTCATGTGTAAACATAACTAGTGTTATGTATAAAGAATAACGTGTGCTATGTACAAAGATAGCAAGCCCGGCTACATGGGTGCTTAAAGTGTCCTACGGAACAGGGTTTCCGAAAATCGAGGGGTTCCAATTTTTTGTTACCCATATACATATGTGTATTTTCTCGAAAAAAATTGATTTCTTTTTAGTTTAAATGTTATTATTATCTAATATAATATTAATCTATTAAAATCTATATCAAATAGATGATGAAAAATGATAACTAATGCTTTTTCTTCAGTTTTGAAAATCCGAAAAGCGTTATATATTTTGACACTTTTTATAATTTATACTTTTAAAAAAAAAGTAAGGGGCTTAACTTTGATAACTAGTATAGAATCTCAATAATAGTATGTGTTTTCTTTCACAGCCATTTTGCCTGCATTTCAATTTCTCCAAACTCAAAATATTCACATTTATCTTTAATGCTCAACGTCTAAAGGACTTTTAACATAGTTTATGAACTTTTCATGAAGCACTTTCAATAAGAAGCTTAAGACAATGAAAAAAAAAGGAGAAAAAGTTGCTTTTGCTGAAGCATGGATGATGGGAGGACAATTCAACAATTCACATGTGATGCCTGGTTAGCATTGCAAGTAAAATATGTTTTAAGTATCTATAACATGTGTTATAAGAACCCAAAATAAATATTTTAAATATTCATAACTGGTATTTTAAATTCTCATAATAAATGTTCTATGTGCAAAGTTGATATAAGTACCTGAAATAGACATTGGGCAATTTATTTTTTTACAAGGCATCGTAAAGCGAATAATGTTCACTATAATTAGAATAGTTTTTGGATGCCCGAAGGGGAAGAGCGGAGAGTACCCTAGATAGGGAGATTGTAGCATGCCCTATGCCTGGGGAGGGAATTTAACCTCACAAGGAGGAGAATTTATTTGCCCCACAAGGGGAGATACGGAAATCGACCACGGGACGGGGTAGCCTTACCACTTGGGCTACCCGATTCCTGTATAATTAGAATAGTTTGATATTTCTAATTGATCATGGTTTAACATAATCAAATTTAATTTATTTGTAACTCTCAAAGAATTTATAAGGATAGTATTTCTTTTCTTATCAATCTCTAAAAACACCCCAAGTAAAATAAATAATAAAAAATCAAAGAAACATAATCAAATTTCTTGAAAAAGACCAATCTTGATCTTGCAAAACCCTTCACTTCTTCATTTCTTTTTCCTTATCCACTGTCGTCACACCACTTCTTTCGCAGCAGGTAGCCGTGATCGGAGCCATCGCTAATGTCCCTTGTCTCTCTTCTAGCTGCCTCTTCATCTCTTAATAAATAAACTAGTTCAGTGTTGATAGAAGTTTTTAATAGTGCCTTTTTATTACCATCTTGATTAATAATTTCAATAGTCAAAAAATTAATCGGGTTATCCAAAAATGATAATTAAGTTGTTTATGAAAATCTATTATGTTCAATTTAATCAATTCGATAATTGAAATTGTATAGTACCTAATCAAAAAGTGATATAATATTCCAGGTTCAGACTTATTGTAAAAATACTGTAATATAATCGGTCATCACAACAAAAAAAAAGTTATTTTATTTTCATTTAATAAAAATTTGAAAGATTGAAATCTCCAGCAGATCAGGTAAGAGTGCAGCTCTGCTGTCCACCTCCCTTACCAATATCCATACTTTATTCACCTAATAAAAATATCTTTATACTAACGTGGCATTTATTGAGTGGCTTTGGACCCCTCTGATTTTCAAAAAGCAAAATTTATAAAAATCATCTGATTGGTTCACCGAAAGGATCATCTGAACATAGCCCAAACAAATAAAAAAAAGACACCTGGTTGGACACATTTCTGTCATGTGTCTCCCAAAAGGCTAATAAATTTAAAATAATTCTGATATCGATCTAATGATCTATAATCATCAGTCGCATCACCATTAAGTTATAAAGAAGAATAGTTTTATGTTGGTAGGCTACTAAGTTTAAATTGAACTTATATTAATTCTTTTTTTTTACGTGTACTGCACTCATTGGTTTGGATGTAACTTATAAACTTAGTAGCCTATCAAGATAAAAAATTTCTATAAAAAGAGAGGAAATCATATGATTATATAACTAACTCTTTACTACAAGGTACATATCTACCTGATTCATATCTGAATTTTTTTTTAAATTTATTGTAAAAGCTTGTTTGGTTTGGTTCGTGACTTTACTTGCAAATAAATATCGACCGTCAAATGAAAATTTTGATTGTTATAAAGAGAAAGGTCTCATATTCTCAAAATATCAGATTTTTTAAGACAGGTGGTTTAAATTACTTGAGCTCGTATTTATTAATTAAGATTTATTTTAGACGTATTAAAAATTTCTTATTCCGCACCAGAGAAGTAGGAGTTCATAAAAGCTTCCCCAAGTACTTTGTGAAAGATTAACATGGGAGTTCTCTTTTTAGCTGACACGTGTTGGTTTTGTGTTCCTCGAGGGGGCTAACCTTTTCTCTCTCTTCTTTCTTTCCTCTCTCTCTCTCTCTCTCTCTCTCTTATGTGTTTGTGAGTCAGTAGTGCAATGTTTTTAAACGGTAAGCAACATTTAACTTACCCCCTTCTTCCTCTGTGCATGCATGTGCATGATTGGATATTTGACTATTTGTTTATTCACCAATTACGAATTTTTATATTCAAGAATTTCTTGATACGTGTCCCTGGCTTGTGTTACAAAAGAATTCTTTGACTGCTAATTTGGGTACGTATACTTGGAGGGTTGAAGTTGAATTCCAAAAAGTCTGCGACTTTCGAACTAGTTTACCCTTTTTTGATTTAATCTGTTAAGTTCTATCTAATTCACATTCAGAAGAAGATTATTTCGTTCTTTGATATTGTTTTGTCCATTTAAAGAACTGGGTCTTTTTCTTTTTTTGAGTTTGTTGATTCTAGTATTTTTGAAAAAAAATATTATTACATCGAGGTAGAGGGTGTTAAACCGGGATTTCTTAGTTATGAGTCATAATTGGCCTTTTTGACTTGATTTGTAGTATTATTAGGCTTGTAGGTGGATAAAAGTGGTTCTTTGATTATGGGGGTTTGTTTCCCCTTTTTCTTTCCACCATTGATTCTTGTCTATAAGAGCATCATAAACTTTTTTTATTTCTGCCTTAATTGATACCTGACAGTATTAGATCTCCCACCATTAGTATGTCATTTAAGTTGGGAAATTTGATTTATGATGAGTCTGTTCTACCAACCTGTGTAGACATCACTGGGCTGGAATTGTTATCAGAGTCTGGTGTTGCTAAACTTCCTCTAGTGTCTTTTACTCATGAAAATAGAGGCTATAATTGTGGAGTAGCCATCCATTATGATAAATTAAAGAAAGATGAGGACAAGTTGTTAGTTGGGGCAACTGAAAATGGGTTTGGTCCGAATGATTCAAATCGTTGGGAAAGTAGTGTCGATGGCGATTTAGCTGACAAAGTCTCTTCACAGTTGGCCAAAAATGAGCCTAGTAGTAGCATATGCAGTGAGCAGGTTACGTCTATTTCTGGGTCCGCTAACAATGAGGCTGCTGCACTTGTTAAAGAATCAGAAAGAAAATTGCCTCCTTCGGTTCTTGAGGTTTCAAAGAAAATGAGGATAAACGGGCAAACTTTGTTGGGTACGGTTGCTATCCCTCTTTGGGGATTCTCATCTATCCGTGGAAGAAGCTCGGAGATGGAAGATGCTGTTGTGGCTATGCCACGATTTCTAAGAATTCCTTCGGAGATGTTAGTGGATGTTCCAAGTTCTAATCCAAGTATATCAGCTGATGTATTCGGAGTTTATGATGGACATGGGGGCAGCCAGGTAATTGATGTGTTTCTCTTGCTTCATTTTTCTTAGAAGTTATCATCTCTGGCTGCAAATGTCGTGTACGATTTGGATATTGAATCTAGATTCATCCTTTCATGTTTTCCAGGTTGCTAACTATTGTCAAGACCGCCTTCATCTAGCTTTAACTGAGGAGATGGACATTGCAAAAAAGGATTTGCACAGTGGAAATCTTGCTTGTAATTTAAAAGAGCGGTGGGAGAAAATATTTCTGAATTGTTTCCGCAAAGTTGATAACGAGATTGGAGGATCGGACATTCCTGGTGCCTCTGATGCTAGTCTTGTACCTATTGCTCCTGAAGCTGTTGGATCTACCGCTGTTGTCGCCATTGTTTGTTCTACTCATATTATTGTCGCGAACTGTGGTGATTCTAGGGCGGTCCTGTGTCGTGGGAAAGAGCCCATGCCATTGTCTGTGGACCATAAGGTAAGGCTGGAAAGTTGTGTTTATAAAGCTCCTTTTATGGTAAAATCTGGCAAATGTATCCATGATGATGCCTCACGTTTTTTGATAATGTTTCTTAACTTCAGCCAGATAGAGAAGATGAATATTCAAGGATAGAAGCCGCCGGAGGCAAAGTCATCAATTGGCAGGGATATCGCGTTTCTGGTGTGCTAGGGATGTCCCGGTCTATTGGAGATAGACACTTGAGGCCTTGTGTGATTCCTGATCCGGAACTAATGTTTGTACCTCGTGTAAGAGAGGACGAGTGCCTCGTTTTAGCTAGTGATGGGTTATGGGATGTCATGACAAATGAAGAGGTTTGTGAAGTTGCAAGAAGACGAATACTTGTCTGGCACAAAAAGAACGGCGATACCCTATCAAAAGAAGAAAGAAGAGGTGAGGGAGTTGATCCTGCTGCTCAAGATGCAGCTGATTACCTCGCCCGGCTTGCTCTCCAAAGGGGAAGTAAGGATAATATCTCTGTGATTGTGGTGGATTTCAAACCCATAAGAAAGTTCAAAAGGAAAACCTGATTCAAGTCTTGAGAGTGTAGAAAAAACTCTTCATTTAATTGATGAGATTTACATAAATTTTACAGAATTTAGCCATCTCTTTTTAATGCAAGGCTAGTTTGGTACAAAAGTTGTTGTACACATACGGGGAGTTTAGCAGATTGTACAAGGGGCATATCTATGCTCTGATCTCCTTTTTTCCCCCCAATTTGACTGGGATAGTTCTAATATGACCATATAGTTCAGAACTGGTCGCATCACTACAAAACGAGGAGAGAGCCAATTCTGTAATGAATGGCTAATTCTAGACTATAAAGTCCTGTGAACCTAATCCATATTAGAAAAATCCATTTGACTGCCACTCACAAGTTCTTAGCTCAAATCTCCCATGGAAGGACCTTCTCATAGGATTTGACTTGCTTAGCCAGATTCTCCTTCTCTCATTTACTCCAAATATAATTGTCTATCCAGGTCAAATTCTCCCTTGGACCACATGCTCCAATTTCTTCCAGCTTCCCGAGTCTTGCGAGTTTAGTATTCTTCAGTCCGTCCAAACAAACATAATCACTCAGTCATGTCCAAAATCTCAATCATAATTTTTTAATTAAATGCTCAACCACCGTGGACAAATTCTTAAATCATATTCATACTACAACACGTTATGCCATAAACAGCCTTCTGTAGGCTAAACAAGGCATCCTTATGCTTCTAGCATGAATTTGATCAAGGAATCCATACTTAGAGAAATCTTCTAAAGTAAGGCAATCAAACTCGAGTTTTTACGTAAGATCGGAATAGTGTAGAAGAATCGTAGAATCGTAACTCGGTTTGTAGATCTTACTTAATTTAAAAAATATTAATTAATTCAGTTATCTTTTAATTTTTCTAGATGAAATCTGAAATTTTCTAAAATCTTATTACATTTGCTAGTGTTAAACAAATATTCATCACATGAAAGAGCCCTAAGAAAATGATATTATATTTCTTGTCTCAGAATTATGAAACTTAATTTCTACTATCAACATTTTTACCCGAAAAAAATATACTCGAATCTCGACCAATTGGAGCAATATAAATTCAATAACATTGATTATTTAACTAAATAACTTAATTTATCAAATTAAATTTTAAAGTTTCGAATTACCTTTTCGTTGTTCTAGACAATGACATAGGAAGAGCTAGGAGACAAAAAAAAAAAATAGAGGCAAAAAAGAAAATTTGTATCGATCGAGGAAGAGAATAAATTGGTCGGCAATTAAAGATTGAATAAGCCACAGAGTTAAAAATTAGACATTTTTATCTAAGATGATTTTTTTTTAAAATATTTGGGTTGTGTTGAGCTAAAACCCGACCCGTAAGAGAAAATAGCTAACTCGAGTTGACTCGTAGGATCGTATGATCCTACGTTCCCGAATCCGATCCCACGAGTTTATCTCGATCCTAATTAATTACAAATCCTACGTAAAATCCAACACGTATGATCCCTTAAAAATCGTAGTATCGTATGACCCTACGAGTCAACTCGCGAGTTTAACTACCTTGTTCTGAAGTGTTCATTTGATCAGTGACTAAATTATGCGCATGGATGAAAATTGCCCAGTGGGTAGCTGAGTGGAAAAGCATAATTTTTTTTGGGGCCAAAGTAAAGTGGGGTTGGATCGAATAAAAACAATGTTTATGAAGATATTCCCAGAACCAACCAAAATCATTTACCTTCAAACTTGAGAAAAACTGCAGGCTATTCAATAGATCCTCGGCCTTGTGACTATCATGACCAAAATATAATGACAAGATTAATTTGTTCCGCAAGATACATATGTACCAACAAAAGCTGCAGCTAATTGCACGAGATTGAATATCTTGGATCCTTGAGCTGAAAATAAAACTCGACACTGGTGGATATGCCAGTTCTGCCTCAACATCTACTTTTCACCATGATGCTTATGCACAATTGTTTTGCAACCTGTTGGTTCTCAAGATCTCTAAGACAGCAAGCTTAATCGCGCAGTAGCAAGCAAAACTAAAACAATGCGTTGTAGTCAATGTTCCGGATGCAGGAAAAGCTACTTCTGCTAGTATTAGAAGAGAGGAACCCCGAAAGGAGACGAGCATCATCAGTTCATTGGACTAATATAGCTACTAACACCAATCCTCAACTGTGCAGGAAATACCTTAGAGAACCTATGCATATGTAATCAATCATGTTATGCAATTGATGCACAGAAATTAAGAAGTGCTGGTACGAGATTGCAGTTCCAAACTTTTTAAGCAAAAAGAAAGACTAGACAATTGCTCCTGAGTTCTCATTCCGGCCTTGTGAAGATGTTTACAAGTTTCGGGAAGTGATTGTTTATGCTAGCATAGCATGGAAATCATTAGTCTACCATTTCTGGAGAAACTATGACAATCTAGACCCTAACAGACTGAAGCTCAAAGAACAAAGAATAAGCAAAAGCTAGATCCAGTGGGTTCTGGGCAGATGGCCTTCCGGAACTCAGGATTAGGAGTAAACTTATTTTGTCATATTTTAGGTCGAAACTATGAATTTGAAGACATACTAATATCCATGAACTTAGATACCATCCTGATGCTGCTTTCCGAATAATTGGAAATGCAAACTCAAGTTACAATTATACAGAGCTATAAAATCAAATAAAATGATTTGCCACCAACCAAGCTAGCTCAAATGTTATGGCAGAACAAGATTGAAATAATGGCCAGCAGCATTCATTTGATATTCACCAGGAGAAACATGTATGTTCAAGAGGTTCAATATCAATATGAGCCTATACTTTGAGTTCTCTAACATACGGATGCAGTTTACATACCAACAATTCTAGAATGTTGCAAGTGATGGTCCCGAACTCATGAAGTAAGTAGATAGATCCATATCATCATACTTCCTCAGAAAAGGGTGCATCTGCATTTCGGAAAATCATAATCTCTTAGTCACCACATACAGTTACAAATCCACGTTTTCAAGTTAAATTAAAGAAAATTATGTATATATACCAAAAGTTCGTTTGCTGACAGCCTATCCTTTGGTTCTTTTTGTACACTGAAAGCAGAACCCCAAAAGTTAATAACAAACTAACACAATCATAATGTGCGTCTGTGTATGAATAAAACAAAAGTTTCAGCATTAGCATAGTTAAGAATTTGTTTACAAATATGTTTTCAATGCCAAGTTGAATCCAATGCACTCAATCAAATTGTTCAGGAGATGTTGGTTCTGGAGGATTGATAAGAGAGCACAATTCGCTTATTAAAAGAATTTAAAAATAAATAAATAAATCAAAACTAAATATAGAGTTTCTAGCTCCATCCTTGATTTAGATGCATAAAATTTCTGTGGGACTTTTCTCGATTTGAACGGCACCAAGTCACAGTAAAAAACTAGCATAGCATATTAAGTGCATTAGCTCAGAAAAGGTCCTCGGAGCAGTAGTGCACAGGTCATTGACAAACTAACTTGCTAACTAATGCATAAAATAGAGTGCACTGATTACCAAGCAGATATGAACGAGCAGAACTCAGGAGAAAATTCATCTGAAGGTGCACGTGGTGGAGGTTGGTCAACAATGCTTTCCATTAGCTCATACACATTAACCCATCCTTCCCCAGGCTGTGGTGGGGAATAAGGGAATTGACCTGTGGCACACTCCAGCATAACCAATCCCAAACTCCAGATGTCACTTCTATAGCCATAGCTGCCTCCAATGATCCTCTCTGGCTATAGCACACCAACTACAATTATTATATTATGACGGGAGCAAATTTGCAGGTGCTAATAAGTGCATTGCATCTATTAATACTATCTAGATTTGGAAACAATTTTACATGGTGAATCAGAAAGAATAAAAATGCCTTAGCACAAGAAAAATATGATGGAGGAGGACAGCGAATAGTTTCCTAATGCATAAAATACATTGACATAGATTTGGAGACCAAAGTACTCAAGTGAACATGTAATTTGCGCACAAGCGTAATTACTTACAGACATATAGTTGTATGTGCCGACAAAGGTATTAGCCAGTCCTGATGTGCTGGCCAATATAGCACTGACACCAAAATCAGTTATCTTGACTTCACCTCTGTGGTTTATTAGCAAATTTGAAGGTTTTAAATCTCTGTGGATAATGTGTTTCTCATGATGAAGATACCACAAGCCCTTTAGTACCTGAATTATTTTTGGAAAATATTTATGTTAGCAGTCTTCAAGTCGAAAATAGAAGTTATATATTGTCTACCTGCTTAAAGATGGCAGCAAGAAATGGCTCAGGTATTCTTCCAACTTTGGTTAAAAAATCTGCAAGGGATCCCCCATCCATGTACTCCAAGATTATGGAAATAGCACCATTATCATAGAAAGACTGGTAACACACAACAACATATGGGCATTGCGATGACTGGTTAATTTTCAGTTCCTGTGTTATGTTCTTCCTAGCAGATTCTTCAATATTCATTTGAATAACCTGTATTTAGAAAGGCCCATCACAAGAAATCCTCAAACAAAAAATTGAAAGGGAATGGTTAACATATATAGGAGTAAATTAGAGAAAACAAATGCCAAAATTAGCTCGATTTTGTTGAATCGCCAAATGCCAGAGCAAGTTGGCAACCCTGGTTGATAAGTTCATACATGAGCAAATAGTTCCATTGATTTTTTAGTTCTTTCAGTAGAATTTCCTCTAATTCACAATTTCTCCAAAAACTATAAACAGGAAGTAGAGAGTAAAGGAATGAAATATAAGTTTCTGTAGAAGGGAAAAACATCTTCTTCCACAAAAAGGGAGTATAACAATGTCTAGAAAGAATTGTTGTTCACCATATTTTCTTAACCTGGTTATGGGCAGAATGCTTTACAATCGTGCCAAGGACCAATAGCCATGATGGGTCTGAAACATAGTTTCTTGAAACTTTACAAATCGGAGCCAATTATTAGATATTCGGTAACTTAGTTTTTGTTTGATTGAAAGAACCACAAGGAAAAAGAGTTAAAGATAATGCTCAATACAGAAACATTACCTTTAGAGCAAAAAACTGTCCAGTCCATTTATGTTGAACCAACCGCACAATACCTCCATTACCCTTCCCAATAACTTTAACAGCATCAAACTCTGCTAAGCTCAGCTGGTTATCCGATGGCTGTATAAGGGATGGCTACAGAGAGAAATTGCACTGATGTAAAAAAGAATCCTAAAGTAAAGATACCACAAGCAAAGGTGGAATTAGGGGGCAGCCCCCCACCCCACCCCCCCCAAAAAAACAGGTTCTGAATTGCCAGTTTTCGTATAGGAAAAGTTCCTTTTTTTTTTTTTTTTAAACGTTATTGAGAATATTACATCCCCACAACAAATTTCTTGAAGTCATGCTAGTTTCGCCCGTAGCCACAGGCCCAAAAGTAGAACAGGAAACAAGCATAATGATACTTCAATAGCTACACTAGCTCAATAATAAAGCCCACCAAAATCATCTGAAGTAAATTTCAAACAGATTCTAGCAATAATCACATCCCATTACTACTAAATTTGTTAAACCCCAATTTTCAAACTTGGAAATAAAGTAATGCAATTTGTAAAACAGAACCCAGAAAGATCTCAGACTAAAAAAAAGACAAAATCTTAAGAGAAAATTCTTACAGTTTCAACTTCACTCTGAGAAACAATTCGAACCCCATCTCTATTCACCAGAAGATCACCATCCTTAAACGTTCCCGATTCCGTCCTACATATAATCAACAAACATATATAAATCAGCCATATATAGTAAATAAAAGAAATGTAAAAGATAAGAAGATAAAGAAAGTTCAATTCATACAAGAATTTAGATAACGAAACTTCATCTGGTGGAGGCAGCTTCAAATTACAAGCTAAATTTCCCTTCTTCATAGTGTAACAGCTAACCAAATTCTTTCCCTAGTTTCTTTACCAATTGTTCTTCTTTTTTGTTGAGGAATGGATGAAATAATTATTACTTATGAATTATGATGATTATCTTTCTATTTGAAAGGGGGGGTGGGGGTGTTACGTTAGGGTGTGGGTGTGAGTGGGTCTTTGTGTTTTCTTGTGATGGGTTTTTGTAGGGGTAAATTATGGTCAAAAGTGAAAGTCGTCGCAAGTCTTTGAAATGAGTTGCCGATGTGGCTACAAATAGGCTTGCAAACGGATCGTGTTTAGACTCATATCCGATTTGAATTCGAATTTTTTTAGAATTTGGTAAAAAATTTAGACACATATACTCGCATCTGAATCAAAATTTGTATAAAAGTAATAAAATAGTTACGAAATTGAAATATAAAAAATCGGATCCGTTAGACCCGAATACGTTTCTGCAAATATATATATATATATATATATATATATATATATATATATGGTAAATAAATATTATTATTATATATAAATGATTTTTTTAACCTTTAGATCATCTCACATCTAAGACTAGAATTTTACCCTAATTTTATCCTCACGTATAAAAATATATGAATAAAAGTTATAAAACATATTTTTTCGTCGTTTCATTCTCTTTTCATCATAGTCGTAGAATTATTTGTGGATTGTAGTATAATTGTTGTGAAGTAGAATCTGATATGTAAGATTGATATATTAAACATTTATGTTTTTAATCAAGCAAAATAGAAAAGTAAAAAATATGTGAATTTGACTTTTTTAAACGGGTTTTACCATATCTGTATCCGGACCCGGATCCAAATTGGCGGATATGGTACTCCCTCCATATATAAATAACTTTAACATTTGGACTTTTCATTTTTGTCCAAAATACTTCTAACATTTAGAATATCAATAGATAATAAATGTTTTTTTTTCAAGATTGCCCTTTTACAACCACAACTCCCTTGTTCAATTTATCCCAATTTCAAAACTGAAATGAAGACCATGAATTTTTGGTGGACTCTTTCTTAATTGTAATATTAAATGAATAACCAAGAGAATTTGTATATTTCCAATGGAGTGTGATCACTAAGAGGAAAAGAGGATAATTAAATTGAAGAGTTGTGAAAATTGATAATTACTCTTTAATATGATAAATAATCAATAGTCATTTTGTTTCAATTTTTGTTGACTTCATCAAATTCCTAATCTTTGTGAAAACTAAAATGTTAAAACTATTTAGATATGGAGAGAGTAATACATATTATGGATCCGTTAGGATTCGGATTCGGTAGAAAAGAACTAAAAATGAATATGGATTCGAAATAGACAATTTTGTATCCGTTTGTAGGTCTAGCTACAATGTGAAATAAGTGTTGTTTAACACATGCGCATAATAAATCTCAACTATGTTATATGCAAATCTAAGATTATTTGAGGAAGAACATTAGCTATGGTAGATTTCACTTTAAATATATCCTGCAATTTAATCCTATAAAATAGAAAGGTGGAACTTTCAGTGTTAATGTTCAATCATTTTTATAGATAACAAAGGTTCTCAAAGAAGTCGGGGATCAAATCCCCCCTCTCCCAATTTAAATAAAATAGTTTAACATTACTTAGAAAAAAAAAAAAAAAGGTTCTCAAAGAAGATCATGAGGTATTTTATTCAAATAACTTCAGCCGTCAAATTTCGCATTTAATGATTGTGTAACTATTCAATACGTACGGAACAAATGTAATCATACACTCTAATTAATTATCAATAAGTGAATGTCTACTAGTACAGTCGACGTAAACTGTATCGGGTTTGGGTTAGACCTCGTTTGCCTCACTCTGTCATATGCCGATTCTGCAAATTGTCATCCTGATTGCGAAAGATAGTAGCCGTTTACTATCCTTACTTTGGTGGCTCGCTCTTGCACTAGCTGAGTTACTTTTTCCTTTTTTCCTCTTATATATGTGGGTTTTTCTAACTCATTTATATGAGACACGAGTTAATTTGAATAAAGTAAGTTATATTTTGTAATTAAATTCATCTAAAATCTTGTAAATTTTAATTTCTTAATTTTTAAAAGATTTTATACTAATTAATCACTCACATATGTTTGTTTACCTCAAATATCTCTCAATAATATATTAACTTCACAAATAGTAAAACATATTTAAGGTAAATAAACTGCAAACATATGCAAGTGATTAATTGATAGAAAATCTCTTAAGTTCCAGATGGTATCCCCGCCAGTGCTGCTTTCGGGGGCAAAATGGAATGTAGCCTGGAGCTTCCGTAACACTCCAAAAAATTAGTTGCTGGTGTTTCGTGATCAACTAGACGGGATGAACGAGACACAAGAGGTAAATTAAATTTAATTTTCTAGTACATTTTTATTTAATTATATTTTTATTTTTTTTTCTTTAAATTAAATGTTAGTTTATGTTACATTACAGTTTATGTGGAGACCATATCCGGACCCTGTTATTGGAGAGAGAATAGCTAGGGATCCCGATTTCCATCTAACTGTGCGTGCCCGAACACCACTTATTTGTTTTGATATAATGGAGTATCATCTGCCTGATAGGGTATTGAGACAATTTTGGTATAGGCAAATGGTACCAGATGAGGCAGGGACGCATATGATACACATGCGGGTAAGGACGTCCACACAATCAGAGGTCTCCCGAACAGGAAATGGGCGGTTACCCATAAGGATTATATACAGTTATGGGATGACCGCTTCGAGAGAATATCGGAGGGTGCTCCGGTTGAAGGTAGTGTTTTTGTACCAAGCCCTGAGTACATGGGGTGGTACAAGAACATTGCCGTCCTCCTTATTAGCAACCCAAAAATTAAGGACACTTCTCACCTCCTAATGGGTTTTCAACCTAATGCCACAGCGGAACAATTTTTTGTAAGTTTTTTTTTCCTTTTTTAATAAATATTATTATTATTATTATTACTATTATTATTATTATCATTTTTTTATTGTTTAATATTGTTTATTACAAGCTGCGTCAAATAAAAGAATGTTCGAGACATTCGAGAATGCTGGAAATACAGACCATTCTGTAAGTTAGTACAAGAGTCTGATCACCTGGGCGAGCAAAGTCATCAAACAAACCTTCGAGGCGACTGAGAAGGCAGTTTCGTGCAGACCGCGCTCTATCGACATTGCAGAGGCGATCATTGAGCGACCATTGACACAACCTAGATATCATGTTTAGGGTAGGAGTCAGCCAGGGATGCGGGGTGGGCGTCGGTCTCGCCGGGGTACACATGAGCATTATGATACGATACGGCGCACACGGTCCGGCGGATATATGGGAGCTCCTCCACCACCTGAGGATTAGACACAGACGGAAGCTCAGAGGGCTTCGTCTGAAATTGGCGACCAATGGATTTTAGAGTTGCCCAACAATTTCAACTGGTCACCGAGAAATGTAGTTGAAGTCGGGGGCATCCTGGTGCGTCTTCATCGTCACAGCAGCCTACTCCATTTGCCCCGGGGCCCTCCTTCAACCTTGGAATTGATGAGACACAGACTCAGCAGGAGGATCCACTGCTCCCGCCACAGTCACATGAGGAGCATGTACATATGGATCTCGAAGGCGTGGAGTTCATAGAAACTGCGAAAGGTAGTGTCGTAAGAACGAGATATGGGCACACGTACTATCTAAGAAAGAACCCGAGAAGGAAGGTTGTATATACACCGACGGATCATCAGAAAAACCCTTGATTTTATTATGTTTTGTTTATTTTATATTACATACGATACATTATTGTTTCAAACGTACGATTTTTACGTTGTTGAATATTATTATTAAAGTTAATGTTTTTCGGCTGATGTCATACGATTTCAAGTTTATTAGTTAATAATATTCATTTTTAGCGATTTAGCATCTAGTGGTACAAAATGGACTTTACAAATGTTAGGCAAAAAAATACTTGGTATTATTTTTATTTGTACTACCCACTGCCATTCCAGAACGGATTCCCCAAATCCATTATGGAATTGAAAAAAAAAATTAAGTGTTTTTTACATAGCTACTGCCGATTGAGAACGGATTTCCGTTCTGACAAAAAATGTTGCCTAAAAAAAGACTGTCATAATTGACCCATTATACTAAATAATAGTCAGTCTAAGGCCAAGCCCCAACAAATGTAAACATCGTGCAATTTACAAACTCAAAGTGAGCATCTTAAACACTACATGCAAAGCGTAACTCCCTCTCACTAGACATTAATATTTGCATGAATCAATGACAATTCAAAGTTTGCCTAAAACGAATACCTATTCCTTCACTGGGAAACGCAATCAGCTAATGTCTCCTCCTTAAAGGAACAACATCTTTGGAGCCAAAATAATACTACCTCCATTCCTAAATATAAGACTTTTATTAAATGTTATAAAAATTAAGGAAGAAAAAATTAAAATGTTTTTTTAATTAAAATATCAATATCATTCTCTTAAATGAAATTTAAAATATCAATATTACACTTTTAAAACGAATTATTTAAGAGAATAATATTGATATTTTAATTAAAAAAAATCTTAAATTTTACTTATGAAAGTCTTATATCTATGAAGGGAGGGAGTACTGATTTAGAGGATAAATATCCAAGACATAATCGTTATTGACACCGTCGTTGCCATTTTCTGTAGCCGGAAAGGAAGCTCCGTTGCTCAGCTTCCGGCGTTGAACGTAATAGTAACGGATAAAATTCCAATGGAGTTGAAAGCGGATTTCACGGAGAATAGAGGAGGAAGACAGTTTTTTCCCGGCAAAAAATTGTATTTGTCACATGTATATTTTTCTCATATAGGTTTCACTATTTTTTTAGGTTATAATTTTTTAATTAAAAATTTAATACATGTTATTTTTTTATTGATGGATAGGAGAGAGACACCGAATGAGGATAGAGTATTCCTAGCCCTTTTTTCCTTCTACTTTTTGGTTGAATATCATGTTCTTTTTCTTTATTTTTTAAAGGAATTAAATGTTATGTTATATTCCATAGAAAAAAATATTGTAATAGTCTAATAGATGTGTAGGTAAATTGACTTTTTGAAGATAAAAGCATAGATTTTTACGGGTGTAGGTGCTTATTTTTTATACTCAACTATTCAAAATTTGTTATGTGATATTTTTTTTAATTATATATACACATGTCGAATTGTAATTATTTGGGTAACAAAATGGGGATATTTAAGGGGACAAATGATTTTTTTACCAATTTTTACACTGCAGGGGCAATAGAGAACTGAAAAAATCCACCACGACTTCGATGTGGAATAATACTTTTTAATAGAGTAGTGCTAGTGAGTTAAAATTTAGCCAATTAATTAGTTAAATTAATGTCAAAATAATAAATAATTGGGTGAATCCCTTTATACCAACCGAAGTGAATAGCATTTAATTTGAGTTTTAACTAATTATAACAAATTTTACTTAGGCGTTTATCATTTCCCTTTTTGAGCGCTCGAGGCGATTGCCCCGAGGGGAAGAGCGGAGAGTACTCTAGATAGGGAAGATTGAAGCATGCCCCATGCTTGGGGAGGGAAGATAAGCCTAATAAGGAGGAGAATTATTTGCCCCATTATGGAGAGATATAGGAATCGAACACAGACCTCCACCCCTTGTTCGGGTAGCCTTACCACTTGGGCTACCCGATTCCCATTTTCCCTTTTTAATATTTGTCGGTCGTTGATAGAAACAGCCACCTAAATTTAAATACATATTCAATTCATTTCTTAATTTTATAAGGAAAAAGAAAAAGACCCTTCATTCGTTTTCTTCCTCGACCCTTTTCCCGAAAAAACCCAAAATTCTCCATTCTCATGATTGATTGATTAATTGAATATCAGCTGCTCCACCGAATCATTATTCCAATTTCAACCTTATTTCCAAGTAAGCTCATTTTTTTTTAATTAATTTTTTTCTGTTCTTCATTTAATTAATTGATTGCAAGTGTGTTTGCGGTTTTTGATTTGTATATGATATGATTAATCTTTATAAGAAATTGGAAACTTCTCTTAATGGTTTGTCTCGCGGATTTGATTAAAAAGTTGTTGAGGTTAATAATTCTGTTTTTGGATGTGCACCAGTATTTGTTTTCTGGAATTTGAATTCTAATGGAAATGGTAATCAGGATGCTTCTAGGTTTTTGTTTGGTCTAGTGATTAGCAGGAAGAAGATATTTGATCTTTGCGGTCAGGGAATAGTTGGTGGCTAAGTGCTCGACTCGAAACATTAGGTTCCCGGTTGGACACTCTTGCTCAATATTAATAAAAAAAAGTTTTTTTTATTATAAAAAACATACATACATTTGATCTTTGCAGACTCAATTTTCTGGATTTTCATTGAATCGTCTTGTGCTTGGACCTTATCAGCTAGAAGTTCCTTTTTCATATTCTAAATTTTATCTTCTGTTCATTGGGTATTAAGTCAATGGATGATAAGGAATAGTTGCAAATAAGTGGAGTTACAGAAAGTTGCTAGACGCTAGTAAAGGTATGAAGTGGGGAAGAGAGAACCGGAGATATTAATAGGAATAGGGGTTGGACTGAGGAGATGCAGAACATTAGATAAGCGGGAAGGACTCCTTGTTCGTTGCATAAGAAATAGGAAGTTGAGAGTTTTTTTGGGTAGAAACTAAAGTATTTATGTCACTCACTATGTCCTTTAACTTTAATATAAATGTTTTTAAACATTGATGGATGTCAATGGAATGCGAAATAGTACTCCTTTCTGATCTCCTTATGAATATTTTCTTTCCAGCACAAGATAATCAGCTTAATCTGTTCTCACAAAGTTCAAGTGTTAATTTCACCCCCCTCTAGTGATCTTATATAGCGTGTATGTCTTCACATAAAATTGATATTTCAAGATATACTAAAGTTGAGGTGCTTGCTTTTAGAATCGGGCACTCTAGAGCAGGCAATAGCAGGAAGGACAATTTATTCTTCAGAGTACTACAAATGGATCATAGTGAGTATATTCAATTTGGTTTTGGTCTGCATCATCTGGTTTATTTTTTCCTTCTCATCACTAAGAGACGTCCAATCTGGAGTAGTTCTTTTAATAACTAATGTTGATCTGTATCAGTGTGTATGTCACTAGCTCATGTAATTGCGTATAATGTAGTAGCTGCTCGCATTGTGATGTGATAAAGGAGTAGAGAAAGAGCATTCTATCTAGTTTTTCCGTGTCTTGTGTGTCCATATTACTCCTAGCAAAGGAGGGAAGCGGAGAGCTATGTTACTCGGACTCGGGTACGGGTGTCGGATACGAGTATGTATTTAGGTGTCAGGTATTTAAACATCTAAAATAAAGGATACGGGGACACTTCCCCAAATTCGGACACGGATACGACAATAAATTCCAACCGTTTCCCATTATTCTCTCCCCATGTGCTAATTAATAGTTTAAAAAAATCCAACCGTTTCCCATTATTCCCTCCCCCCATCGTCTTTCCCTCTCCGTAACACTAATTTCTTCTATTCCTCCTAACAAATTTGCAGCTAGTACATATTCAAATCACCAGCCAATTCGACGCCTTGTTTGACTCCTATACCTCTCTGTATTCCATCTTCCCTTCACTTATTGCTTGAATTTTGTTCAAGCTCCTTCATCCGCCCAAACTCCATTCTCCAATAGACGTACCTTCGATATCCAGCGACAACAACAATAGGTGTCCCAGCGATGAGCTTTCAAGAATTGGTTAAAGTACTCATTCGCAGTTGAGCATGTCAAAGTACTCATACCCATACCAATATCGTACCCTGTCGACACCGGTACGACACGATTAAATGGAGAGTCCGAGTAACATAGACGGAGAGAACATCCATTTGTAACTCATGAATATTGGCAGACCAGCTCAGAATCTTCTTGCCTACTTATTATTTTCCTGTTTGCTTAACCACATGAAATAATACTTGATTGTAATGAACATGAAAGAAGACCTCTTATTATTTTCCAGAAGGAAGACCTCTTAATAACCTTTAATTGAACCTTCTTGATGTTTCAGATGTTACCATCGAGGAGGGAGACAGTAGAAAGGGTGTTGAACTGGTCAAATCAGTTTCAGATAAGCATATTGATATGTTAAGACCATCAGCTCGATATTGCTCAATATCTAAAGGTAGATAGTTATTCTTCAGACTGACTCTACTATTGAGATCTGTGACATGCAAATTTATTATTTAATTACAACCTTAATATGTTTATATATGTTGCCTAATTTCCTCAAATTCATGATTTTGAAAATTTCAAAATATCAATTATTTTCCTATCTAGGACAAGTTTACAGATTACACTAATTTTTTTAGATTGTTGCATCGAAAAGTGGGAGCATCTATTTTCTGCATGATAAGTGTCATGAATTGAAGGACTTCCCCTATATGTATGTGTGTGAACTCATTCATACAAAGTCTGCATAATCTGCGAAGTATTAGTTCATTTGTATGGAGTTTCTATTGTGAATTTACCATCCTGCTTCTTTTAATGTGGAACCCCTGAGACCCCCTACATGTACTCAGTTACTTGTCCATTGTGCCTACTACAGGCTAACTCTTGAACCTCGGAGAATGTAGGTTGAGAATTTAACTTTTTAAATCACCCCCCCCCCTCTCCCCCTCTCTTCACAAAATGGTCTTTTGGCTGAAAGACTAGTTAATAGGTATAGTGAATCTCCCCTAACTTATTACGGAGCTTGAGAGTCGGGATCGTCCATCTCATGTCAAGATGGATTGTTTGTGCCCCCATATATATTTCTCTCAACTCAAACACGAATGGATTATACCCCAATTCTTTTTAGGATGATTAATCTAAATATAAATCAGCTCCTTGGAACAGTGCTTCTAGATTCCCTTATCTAGATCATGGGCATAGTAGCATTTGGTATACAAAAATATTTGATTACAATTATCAATTGAGATTGAGATTGTTATTACTTTCCGGCTATCTACTTCCTTGAAGCATCTTTTCGGCTACATTTAAGTGTAATTGTTCTTGTTAAGAGTATTCTGTCTTCTGGGATTTTGAGCTTGATTGCAACTCCCATCGTGTAGCATTAATAACCGGGAGCTGGTCACATTTTTCTCATTTACCGAGCAAAAAGTAGAACAATCAGAATTCTAATATGTTCTCTTATCTCAGGCCAAGGAGCTGACATTACAGGCCGTGAAAAGGGAAAGTATACCCTAATCAGAGATGCTGATGACTTCCAATCAGGGTTATATGACAAACCTTTACCATGCTTCGGCTGTGGAATTGGATGGTTTTCGTAAGGACATAACTTCCTTTGGCTCCTTATGTTTCTTATACAGATGCTGCTCTATGATAAGGTTGCTTCAGCTAATCGGCATTTTCTTTTACTTCAGTTTTCTAGTAGGTTTTATTTGTCCGTTCATGTGGTACTATGCAACATTACTTTATTTCGGAAATTACTACAAGAAGGGTCCCCGGGAACGTGCTGGCCTTGCTGCTTCGGCAATTGCTGTAAGTACTAAATACTTTATTCATGAACACGCGACTGCACTGATTGGCTGTTTACATGTGCCAGATGCCTGTACAATTCCCGGTTTGGCTCGACTGTTTACATGTGCTAGATGCCTGTATGATTCCCAGGGGTCATATAGGTCCACCTTACTGTATCTTCTTGCTAATGTTATCATGTCAAATTCAGCTCACAACAGTGTTCTCAATTGCAGGCTATGGCATGTTCAGTGGTGTTGCTTATCGTAGCTGTGATTTTACTTTTTTAGGCTTCAACCTTTGTTTATTCACATGAGCTCTCCAAGTACAATTTGTGCCCCCATCAATGTGTGGTTGTGGAATTGTATAGCTATTTGCTGCGGCTGCATTTGTGATGTTGATAGATATAAATTCTTCAGAAAGTTCAAATACCTTTTTGCATGACTCGCAAATTTATGCCCTTCAAGGGAAGAAACAGATACAAACCAGAAGTATGGATCTGTCTAGAATACAGAAATGATGATCATTTTCGTCATTTTTCATTGGCTCAGAGATTTCGGACTTCTTTTCCCTTGCAGAGAAGTTATCTTGTACAGTTTCAAGAAAATTTGTTCAAAATTGGACCAAACATTCAGAAAGTTTGTTGCCCTCCACATAGATCTCCCTTCACGATGTGCCATAGCTGTACCTTAATAGAACATCCGTCTCTCGACACAACAAACGTGTCTTACAACTGCTACAAAATTTGAACCTCCAATGTGCCGTAGAGAATCCTCTTGCTTAATACCTGGAGGAACAATTGGTCTCTTTCTTCCGGGGGTGGGGGAAATGGGGCCATATCATCATTGAAAGAGAGACGAGCAACTTTAATCTAAATTAACATGTCCTCTGTGGAACTCGAATTGTCAACTTTCTGCTGCCAAGCGCACATATTTGCCATCAATATCAAATCTGGAACTTGAATTAATCTGCAGAAAATGAAGAAGTCGTATCATATTCTGCTTTATATCGAATATTGAAACGAAAAGATCTATAAAACCTTCCGCTAACCTTTTGCTCAAGCATTTCACCGAGAAGATTTTTATCTTCTGTGATACCAGATTCCTTGAGCGACTTCAGTACAAGTTTCTTCAATTTAAGAACTCCCTCCGGGTTCTGCACAGTACGCAGGAAAATTGTTAAAATACACGAGAATGGAGCTAAACAACATAAATCTTAAAATCCATCAGATCAAGAAAGCATCTGAAGAAATGAAAACAATGCCATGAAGAGTTATACGGCAGGATACATACAGATTTCAAAGTTGAAGTAATAAGCTTTTTCGACTTGATCTTATCCTTCGCATCTTCTATTTTAGAGGAAGAATCCATTGTCTCGTCATCCGTGGACTTGGTTTTTTTGGGATTCTTAACCTGATCCTTAGTTTCTTCAGTTTCTGGTTTTTCGACCTGAATAATTTCACCATTCCCCAATTCTATGGTGGTGTATCACCTCCTGACTTTTTCCTAGCACCACCATTCTCAGAAGACTCCAGCTTTCTCTTCTTTCCTGATTCTACATTACCATTTTCAGTTCCAGAGCTCTCATGCTTGGCGGCAACATCAGATGACTTCTGTTCTTTTTGTTGCTCTACAGATTTGCACTCCTGATTTTCGGTTTTGTTATTGTCTTCAGTAGAGATGCTTTTAATAGTCTCTTCTGAATGTTTAGGCTGCTTGGCTGCATGAAAAGCCCGCGCTTTTACTAGTAGCCTTGGTATTACATAAACTGCAAGAAACTGAATAGCATTAGCAAGAAAACTCGACCTGACCACAAAGAACACTACAATAAGAATCACAAAACATTCAGTAAAAGGAAAAGGTAAATAGAAATCAAACATCAAGATCACAAAGGAGAAACTAATTTGATAATCAATCTTCATAGCATACAGAACCATCTAAGATCTGTCTTTTACTTGAGTGACCACAAAAATTGAGGAAATAAAGGTAGGCCCGGAACTCTCAAAGATAATAAAGGAACCAACTAGTCAATTATTGACGACACCCTTTGCTAGTCAAACTCTATGTTTTCAGACTCGAACCGTGCATCGACTCGGCCAATCTTAGGGCCATCGATTCAACTGGGCTGTGAATATAGCTCTTGGAGCTACAATGTAGAAAATCTCGCAAGAATTGAAAGGCTTTTCAATGATTTTTCCAAGCTCCCTAAATCCTTCCCATCCACCGTTATATCTAAGGTAATAGGTAGGGCCTCATTGCGGGGGAACTTGCCAAGACCTCGGAAATTGGGTTCTCTCTTACATTGGAAGTTGCCTCGGGTTGTTTTCATACACGAGGATATTCTGGTTCCAGTTCCCAGGAGTGGTTCCCTCGTGGTGTATATACCTAAATTTCTAAATCATAAATAAAGTAATAGACATATACAAATACATCTGTTGGTGTGCATGTATCCCATTTAATTGCAATATCTGTTGAGACTTAAGCTAGAATAGTGATAAGGGATTGGACAGCTTTGCAACAGTTTGATATAAACGTCATATCTATCAATCCAGCAATCCAATGGAGCTGATTCAAGTTGCATCTGAAAGATAAGAGGCAGATCTACAACTTTCATGAGATCACAAGATGAGATTCTGCCGTTATGGAGTCTGAAATTGTCGTGCAAGTTGGTCCAATAAGCTGTTAGGACTCTTCCTTTGTAAGACTAAGATAGCCGAATTCCACCTCTATATAAAGGGGAATTCGGCCCAGATATTAATCAGATTAGTTGTTTTAATACAAGATATTTTTGGAACATGATGTGAGGCTTTTACCTTGTCATTCCTTTTGAGTTACTGTATCAATAAGTTTAATTTACGTTTATTGTGGTGTTTCAGCCTCCATTGATGATCAACCTTCTTGGAGTCGCGTTAATTATATTCCCCGTTAAACTGATTTTGAGAAAGAGAAAGATCTGAAACCTTTTCGTTGTTGAATTCTTAGTAAGTTGTACCTCGGATCCGCATCAAATAGTGTCAGCGAATAAACAAGCATTACTTTCTCCGTGTGTATTGTATATATTTCAATCAAGTTCTCCAAGGCATCAGAACCTATGACACTATAAAGTGAGTCCTGTGAAAATTTTGAATTAATTTCACAAGAATCACACATTCAACAATCAACAAATGAACTGTATATATTCTTTACTTGATCATACCTACAAAACCAAGGAGCACGTTCAGTTAATCCAACAGTTATATCAATATCCGGTTTCTGGTTTGAAGCAGTTTTTGGCTTTAGCATTTGAAGCAGTCGAAGCATTTCCTTGACCTTTCGGACCATACTTTTTCCAAAAAACAAGAGTATCATAAACCATTTTAATCAGTCAGACAGTACAGTAAAAAACTGTGTCCCCAACTTAAACCAATAGCACAAAACGCAACGGCTAGCCAGCAGGAACGAGTATCATACTCGGTAACCATTATTTAAAAGTATTTTCCGCTCCAGTTACTAACACAAGATAGGGCAAACGGTAAGGGAGAAAAAGGAAAAGGAAACTCTTTCACAGAATGACTTCTAATTCAAAACCATAGACGGAAACAAGATGGGCGTTTATAAAATCGCTTTATAGCTATTTATTTTCTAGGCTTTCAGTCACATTTTTTCTTTAAATTTGACGCCCCCAAATATTTTCTAAAAAAAAAAAACTCATTTATATATTCTCGCCCCCCAACTCAATGTTCTAATCCCGTCTATGCTCAAAACATTACTTAATCTCATCCTCTCTTATAAAACACTCAGTAGTATAAAACTTCGTCCAGCTCCTAAAAATCACCTAACCTGAAAAGTTAGGGAAATCGAAATACCGATTCCGTGATGCACTGAGTATGGCCTTCAACATCATGGCGCCGAAATACTTGTCCACAATCAATGCATGATAACTGTATAATACCAAAAAAGTTAAGCTCAAAATCCACAAAAAATGAAGTGGTAATCAAGAAAATCAACAAAAATGAAGAAATAAAAAGAAAAAAGACGATACCTTTGATGCAGAGCACATCCGAAAATGGGCAGGCAACTTGGGTTTCTTCAAATTGTCTCCACAATCTTCACACTGAAACCACACCATTGCAACTGAATTTCCACTCGATGCTCAAAAGGCTTAAAATGAAGGGGTTTTAAACCTTGATTGTACTCTACAAGCTTTTAGTATTTGGGCTATAACCCGACGACCCCCTTTTTAATGTCCCGAGTGTTTAAGGGCTTTGCGTAGGCTGGCCAGGGTTTTGTGTATCGGTCGTGACATGCGCGAAAAAAGTGGAGATAATATTTCGTCCCAGGGACGGAAGTCGAGACCAAGGCAGTGGGACTTCAGTCACGAAGTCCCACTTCCGTCTTGGTCTCGGGACGGAAGTCTCGTCCAGCAGAAAAAACCCCTAAAAAACCCTAACTTGGTCCCGTGACTTTGAGGACGGAATTGCCACTTCCGTCCTCATGTTCCAGACAATTTGCAGCGTGTAGTCACTTCTCACTTCTGCTTTTTTTACCATGCCAAATTTCTGAACGATTTTGGCAATGTCGTGTGCATTTATGACCGGTTTTCAGAGACTTATCCAATTCGAAAATACATTTTACAATTTCCCACCACATCTATAAATACCCCTCCAAACCCCTCCACAATCTACCACCTTCTCAAACCCATAAAAACCCTATCCTCCTTAATACTAGCTTTTCAAAAAAAAAATTACAAAAACCCTATCCTCCGTAATGGCCAACTTTCCCGAATTTATGCGTAACAAATTTAGGGATGTTGATTTTACTAGAGAATGGCCAGCCGAACACGAGGAGGTTTTAATAGAAATTTGTTATGATTTCAGTATACAGAGTTACCCTGGAGAAAAACGTTGGTCTGATTGCTACAATGAAATTGTTTATGGAATTAATTCTGTGACCGGGGGACAATTCACAATTGCGATGATCGACGCAGGCCTAGCAAAACGGCGTAGGCGGTTTTGGGATTTCGAAGCGCTCACCCATAAATCATGGTTCAAGTACGACGGAAGGACGAACATTGTTGACTTGGACGGTGCTGAGGCCCAGTGGGAGGAATACATTGCGGTAAGTTGCATGTAATTACGGTACAGTGTATTAACTCTATGTTTTCATAACTAAATGTTTTGTTTATATAACTCTAATTTAGGCTAATCCAAGGGTTAAGCGGTACAGAAGGAGTGGCGAATTTTTCTTTATCCTTCTCTGCCATATTTTTGGGTACGAAGGAAGAGGATTTGTGGACGAAGCTAGACAATGTTCAAGATCTCCTGAAGAGGTAACTGTGGAGGCTCCCCCTGATTACCCGATGTCGGATGCATCGTGCAGCAACACTAGCTCTTGGAAAATGATTGAGCATAAGTTTCGAAAGAATTAGGGTTTGAATAACCGGGACTTTGTATTGTTATATGTGCGATGTAAATTTATTTCTATGAATTTAATGGAATTCTCAGTTTTTAGATATTTGAAAGTTCCGAAATGAGTATTATTTAAAAAAAATTGAAAATAATAATAATTATATGAACACGTAGGAAAAAAATTCTAGCACGAAGGGATAGTTTTTGAGGTGTTATTTATAGATTTAGTGCGAAATTGTAAAAATAAGTTTTCGAATTGGACAAGTCTCTGAAAAGCGGTCAATAATGCAAACGAAACTGCAAGAACCGTTCGGGAATTTCCGGCGAGGGGGCATGGACAAAAAAGCAAAAGTGAGAAGTGACCCGACACTGCAAATAGCCTACAATTTGAGGACGGAAGTGACAATTCCGTCCTCAAATGCACGGGGGAGGGGGGAGGGAAGTTAGTGTTTTTGGGACAAAGCTTGGGCAGGTTCAGACTTCCGTCCTCAACCGGCAGAAGCTTTACCCTTTGCTGCCTAATTCTCTATAAAATTCAATACCCTCCCATCCTTTTTTCATACCCCAAACAACATTCCCCAATTAATTTGTTATAAACAATCCCATCCTACCTCAACCCCTTATTTCGTTTTGCTAAAAAATGGCACTAGAATGTCCAATGAGATTGTATTTACATTTCGACCACAATATAGTGTACGAAAATGGTGGTTACCCCCGTTTTGCGGAGCCAAGCGAAAGAAGTTTTGAAGTTGTACAAAAGATTTCATTTAGACAACTTTGTCATAGAATATGTCGGCGCAAAGCAGTCGAGCTTTCTAGTGTCAATGTTCGGCTAATAATGATTCGTCCATTCTTCATGCCAACGTTTAACATGGTGGTGTACGATGTTGTAAACCTTAACGAGAAAGAAGGTTTAGACAATTTGTGGGGAATCCAAACGGATTTCAAACTCCAAGGGATTCATGTTGGTGCCCTGTTGGAACCTGTGCAGAGACATGCAGATAGCTTTGTAATACCGACAATAGAATTTGCACCGGAGCCACAATTTGTTCCGGAACCATTTTTTTCGGAGCCAAATCCATTACCAACTATGCCTCCACCGTCTACTTACGAACCCTGGACCGATAATTCAGTCATGGATTCCTTGGGTTCAATATCCAACATTGACCGCGTTCCGAAAACGGAAGACGACTTCGCCGATACTAGTGCCGGAGACCACGAGGACGACGGGGTCGAGGAAGACGCAGAGGGGGTAGCGGAAGATGCCAACCCCGAAATCCAACAACAAACCGGTGGACCAAGCACTGAAGAGACGGTACAAAAGCCTGAACCGACTCTCTCTACTTCCGCCCCGGCCATTCCAGAATGGAATTTGCCATCGTACGGAAACTATGCTAATTTTGCATGCTGGAATGATATGGGTTCCATGGAACTTGTACCTGAAATCACATACGGGGGACAAAAAATTAAAACATGGTATCCCAATCTTCCCGAAATATGCTTGGGGATGCAATTCAATGATAAACGCGAGGCAATGTTGGCAGTGAACGTGTGGCATGACAAGGTGACATTAAGGGAATGGAAAAAAGAGAGGAGCAACAAACAATGGTTCAGCGGGGTGTGTAGAAATTCAACCAAAAATAACCGATGCAGTTGGTACGTTCGCGTAAACCATAGCAGGGTGAATGGAATGTGGAAGGTTACCAAGCTTAACCAGGCCCACTACTGCTTGATGGACCAGAACAAAAAACGCAACATGTCCTCCAGCTACATCGTGGTAAAAATTCTACACCTTGTTCAGGCTGATCCTGAAATATCTGTTAAATTGATTAGGGCTGCTTGTACCACTAATATGAATTTGACTTGTACCAATAGAAAAGCTTTGTATGCCCGCAGAAATACTATAGAAACACTTTTTGGTACTTGGCAATCAACTTTTCAGGTACTGCCCCATTATATCCGGGCACTAAATGATTCAAACCCGGGTATGATAGTCAAATTTCTCTATCACCCGCGAGTAACCGCTAATGGGCCCAAGGTGTTCAGGTCATTGTTCTGGACTTTTAAACCGTTGGTTGACGGTTACCCGTGGTGCCGGCCTATAATTTCAGTTGATGGCACACCTTAGGGGGGAATTATAAAGGGACTCTCCTGGTTGCAAGCACTCTGGATGCTAACAACCAAATTTTACCCCTTGCTTTTGCGTTGGTCGATTCAGAGGCAACTTCCACTTGGACATAGTTCCTTAGGCACTTGAGGGACCATGTTGTGAAAGACCTTGTTGTGTGTCTTATCAGCGATCGTCATGCCAACATTCTTAGTGTCGTGGCAACCCTCCCCGGATGGCAACCCCCAATGGCAGTGCACCGATACTGCCTTAGGCATTACAGGTCCAATTTCCACACTCATGCAAAAAACAAAGAATTGAAAGATCATGTGTGGATTGCTGCAACCCAACCGAAAAATGTTAAGCGCGATTTTTATCTGGAGCGTATCAAACAAAAAGATGAGGATGCATTTAACTAGTTAATGCAGCAATCCAAAGAGTTGTGGACTTTGGCATACGACGGGGGAATGTGTTTCGGTTGCACGACTACAAACATTTCAGAGGCGCTTAATAGCGTTCTAAAGCAGTCTAGAGCGCTGCCTTTGAAAGCGCTCGTGGAGATGATTTTTTTTAAACTTGTACATTATTTTGACACACACCGTCAAGACGCAAATGTTTGTCAAACGTCTTTCCCTAAGAGGATATGGGAGCAGTATTTCGCGTACGAACAAAAAGCAACAACTCTGGTTGTAAAAATAGCAGTATTTCCGACACCACATGGACCGAGGTATCTATAGGGTCATGTCCCGACATAGAGGACCGGGTCTAGGTGAAAAAATATACGCGGTCAACTTAACAGCTCGTGCGTGTACCTGTGATAAGTGAGCTGATTATTCAACGCCATGCTCCCATGTCATTGCCGTGTCCAAATCGATAATGCAGGATGCTTCTCAGTACATCCACCCTGTCTATTCTCTCGATCATTATAGGAATACTTACAAGTTCATTTTATATCCTGTACCTGATCCCGTTCATTGGAGACCTCCCCCTTTTGATATGACATATCACTCTCCTAACATGAAAGCTACGCAGGTGGGTTGACCTCGAAGGCGGAGATTCCAAATGCCTATGGACACAAAGAACAGGGGCACTCAAAGGGAAAAGATGTGCGGCCACTGTAAGCAAGTCGGTCACAACCGGAAAACTTGCCCCATGTTAGCACATCTTTAGCAACCACCCCATCCACAGTAATTGTATTTAATTTCTCCGAATTGTAATAGTTTAAAATTTATAAAATTGATGTGCTCGATTTTTTCCATTCAATATACGATAAATGCTTACAGTTCAATTACATATTATTAAAGTTGACGTAATAAATCGAAAAAATCATCATTCCCGGCCCTGTAATCAAGGATATCCTAAGGGGCTGGATGAATTTTTACATGGTCACCAGGGTGTAATCTAGAAAACACAACAAACTCATCCCACCCCAAAAAATAGTGACAGTCACAGCCTTCGTCTCTAGTCACTTGCAGTGTCAATTTGTTACCGTGAAGATTGCGCATGTGTAGTACTTCGGGGATTCCAAGATGCATTCTAACACGCCATTGCATGTACTGCCTACATATCTACTGTACACGGGAAACAACAGTACAACACATAATTGTAAAATGATCGATTTTATTACTAAAATTTTAATATTACTGAACGTACCAGTTTGGAAAGTCCCGAATATGTTTTGTCAATGTCTATTCGAAAACTCTATCGGAAAATGCCCCGTTTGAGGGATACGATAATTCGCCCTTCAAGTAACCTATCCCGGACCCTCCCTTAACATAAATATCTAATACATTCGTTGGAGATGGTATAAAATGAACTTTATTTGTGGGACGAAGATTGTTGTCACGCAAAAATTGTTGCAATCCTCCGTCTAGGTAGTAGGTGTCATCTATTTTGGTTACATAGACGCACCATTGATTCCCATGGTCATCCTTCAGGTAGACACAACTAGCTAACCCGAGACCAGTTTGCTCCATTCAACTTGTGTACTTCGATGGAAGACGCTACAAATCGAAAATGATGAGTTAGATAGCTAAGCAAAATTCATACAAGAAAAAAATTACTCAGTACTAAATAGAATACTACCATTTTTCTGTCGGTTTGATTTCCGACCGCAATTCTAAATTGGTGTTTGAAATACTCTTCCTGGGCGGGATCCATTTCGCTATTCATTTTGAAATAATATTACGGAGGATAGGGTTTTTGTAAAAAAAAATTGAAAACCTAGTATTAAGGAGGATAGGGATTTTATGGGTTTGAGAAGGTTGTAGATTGTGGAGAGGTTTGGAGGGGTATTTATAGATGCGGTGGGAAATTGTAAAATTTATTTTCGAATTGGACAAGTCTCTGAAAACCGGTCATAAATGCGCACGAAATTGCCAAAACCGTTCAGAAATTTTGCATGGTAAAAAAAGCATAAGTGAGAAGTGACTACACGCTGCAAATTGTCTGTAACATGAGGACGGAAGTGGCAATTCCGTCCTCAAATTGGTTAATGAAGAATTTTTTGGCTTGAGTCTCGGGTGGTGGAGGACGGAAGTCCCACTTCCGTCCCGAGACCAGGACGGAAGTCGGACGTGGCAAAACAATCTGTGGTAGCTGCCACATCAACCAGGGCGGAAGTCCCACTTCCGTCTTGGTCTCAGGACGACACTTCCGTCCTGGACAGAAATGTTGTCTCCACTTTTTCGGGTGCCATGTCATGACTGATACACAAAAACTGGGCTAGGCCCATGCAAAGCCCAGTGTTTAATTGGTCCTATAACTTTCTCTTGTATTTTCAACAACAAAGCCCAATTCCCAAATCGAAACCGATCTAGGCCCATTTGTTTTTTTTTTAGGTTCGTCGTACCACTCACCTTATTTTTTTTGTTTATTTATTTTAGAAGAAATTTAGTACTCCATACGTTCAATATAATATGAGTAGTTTAGTACTTGTAAGAAAAATTAAGGAAGTAAATTATTTTTTTAGTTAAAATATAAATATTCCTCTCTTAAATATAATTTGTATACCACTAATTCTATTTAATAGAATAATATTGATATTTTGACTAACAAATTACCTTATTTTTTAATTTTTTAATTTTCGTTAGATATTAAAAATGACTTATATTATGGAATAGAGGTAGTAATTTACATTGAAACTTTATTTATTGGGAGGTAATATTTGCGCTCATCTTTTAGCTTCTTACGTTCCTATTTTCTTTATTTTATAAGTGAAAAGACCTTAATACCCAAGTTGATTGACATTAATTGGGGCGAAATTAGTATTTTAGTTTTTCTATTTTCCATAACAACAATTATATTAGGTATGGTAAATCTCAATAAATAAATACATAAATAAATTTTGAGTACTTGTAGGTTCAATCATGAATCTTGCATGAAATATATATATATATACACACACTAGCTAAACACCCGTGCTATGCACAGAGAAGGTTTCAAAAGATAATAGAGCAAATAACTATTTCTTCCACAAAAGTAATTTCTTGTATTATATCTTCCACAACAAATAGCACACAAATCTATTTTTGTGGAAGAATATAGGCACCGAAAAATTATTTGTGGTAGAAATAGCACACAAAACTACTTTTGTGGAAATAGGCACCAAAAAATTATTTGTGGTAGAAATAGAGGACGAAACTAATTTTATGGCAAAATAGGCACCAGAAAATTATTTGAAACAGAAATAGAATACAAAACTACTTTTTTGACATAAATAACTTTTGCTCAAAATAAAAAATTTCGAATTAGTTCCTTAAAGAAAATGTAAAATCTGAACTTTTATCGTCAATTTACTATAAATAAAAAATATTTTAGATGTAAGTAAAATAAATTTAATGTTTATTAATGATTCACCCCCTTATCCCCGACCCCCCAAAAAGACTCAAAAAGAATGCATTTATCAAGTAAGAAATACAATACTTTTAGATATAGTTACTATGGAGAGACTTTGTGACAAATGCCGCTTTAATCTTCCTATACCATCCACCTTCTCACTCACTACAATAGAAAGAAAAAAAGGAGGGAAAAAAAAATATAATGTTTTATATTAGTCAATAATTAATCATTTTTCCCAATTGAAGAGAGCAATAATTGGTATCTTAATATACTTTTTTTTAAACAATAACGGGTCACTTTAATAGAGATGACCACATGAGAAACAGCACAAATATAAATGGAGCATATATTAAAATCCAGACATTCTAGAGGAATTGAGGTATTGTCAAGATTTAAGCAAATAAAAGAAAAAAGGAAAATGTCACTCGCATGAGTGGTTGGTCCAAGTACATGAAAAACTTTTTTGAAGATTTTATTTTGCATGTCATTATATAATAATACATTGATTTTGACTGCTTAAGCAAAAAAGGAAAAAAATCGCCGTTGTTTTGAAAGATTTAAGGCAACTCTAATAGTTCCTCAAACATTTGATGATGATTATTGTTGTTTTATCTAAAATTGATATGGAATTTGATTTTCTATTTTCTTATCGTCATAATTTTTCCATCTTTAAAAATATATATCAAATATCAACCTTTTTTATTTTTATAAGAAGATAGTACAATGTGTGCTTTAAAGACTAGCATTCCAATAATAACAAAATTATAGTTACAATTCATGAAAAAGTGAAACAGGAATTGACATGAATTTTTTTTATTACCAAATACTTTGCTATCCCTCTAAATCATTGGCATTAAATGTGTGAGTATTGAATGCCCCTACCATGATGCACTCCTAATTTGGAAGCTTTGGTGTTGTCAAATTCAATTGTTATTGTTGCTATCTGCAAAAAGGAAATTCACAATTAGACTTCTTTTATAGATCTCATAGTGCTATAAAACAAAACAAAAATGTTAACCATGAAAATCTAATACGAAATACAATATTGACACACTTGAAAAAAAGCGATGATTACGAAAATGATATTGTTCAAAGACAGATAAATTGATAAAAATAAGAAATGCATTATTCGATTGAAGGAAATAAACAAATATATGAGGAAAGATGATTTAATGGAGCATCAAGATATGATGATTTTGGAGAGAAGGTAATCACCATATTCAATATATATTGGAAAATTTGGGAAAAATCACAAGGATATAATTTAAAAAATGTTAGGATATCAATGGTAATTATCTAAATGACATTGATACATATTTTAAAAATATCATAATCTTTATTTGTTATTATTACTTTGAGTTTATCTGATAAGATGGTTTAAAGCTAATTAAAAATTTGAAATTTCAAAAGATAACTATATTAATGAGCTTAACTATTTTTTTCTAAAAAGGAAAATAATATTTTTTTAATCATCCTTATGCAGCCGTTACTAATTTGAATTCAAACAAAATGATAGATCTTTAATTTAATAGATGTAAAAGCTAATCGACCTATAATTTTTTTTTAAAAATTAATTAAAATGTAGAGAATTCTAGAAAATTGTATTAAATTTTGAGAGCTCCATATAGTTCAAAAACTGAAAAGGTCATCTGTAATATATATATACAACATGATTATTTTAATCCATTAAAAATCATATAAACCAATCAAATTTTTGTGAAATAATTAAAGAGTTGAAAATTTCAGAAATTTTGAATAGAGATTTTGGAGTTTGTGATTGGTAAAAACATGAAAATAAGTTTTGTAATATGGATAGATTGTTAGATTTTTGGATAGTATGATATAATAAAAGGGAATTGGTATTTTAATTAATTAGTTAATAGAATACAAATGTATTATATGACCAATAATTCTAAAAAGTACATAATAATAAAAAGTAAAAAATGAGTTATTTAACTTTTAGTTGATAATTGATTTCAATTTATTTCTTATTATCGATTAGAAGATATTTCAAGATTTGGAGAGATTATTGGGGAAATGGTTTAATATTTGAAATTTATTAAGATCAAAATTAGTTTTTAATTAATTTAATTGATCTAAACAATTTTAAACCAATCAAGTTTTTGTAAAACAACTAAAATACAAAAAAATTCTAGAAAATTCCACGTAGGATTTCTAAGTCTTTGATTGGATGAAACTGAAAAAAGTTTATGTAATATAAATATAGATAGATTGTTAGATTTTTAGATAGTATGATATAATAAAAGGGAATTGGTATTTTAATTAATTAATTAATAGAATAAAAATATATTATATGACCAATAATTCTAAAAGTACATAACAATAAAAATTAGTTTTAGTTTATACTCCCTCCATTCCCTATTAATTGTCGTTTAGGAGATATCTAGGTATCCAAATTAATTGTCGTTTAAGGTTGTTTTATTAGTTGTCAACAATTTATTCCAATTATACCCTCAACATCTTTATGACAAAGAAGTGAGAGAGAGGGAGGGTGGGGGATAATATTGGAAGTTTAGGTGAAAATGACAACTTCCTTCATTTTCTCAAATTGTCTAAAGAGTCTTATATTTAGGAATGGAGGGAGTAATATTTTTCAATTTATTTCTTATTATCAATTAGAAGATATTTCAAGATTTGGGGAAATTATTGGGGAAATAGTTTAATATTTGAAATTTATTAAGATAAAAATTAGTTTTTAATTGATTTAAACTCATATAAACCAATAAAGTTTTTGTAAAACAATTAAAACACAAAAAAATTCAAGAAAATTCAACGTAGGATTTCTAAGTCTTTGATTGGTTGAAACTGAAAACAGGTTCAGTAATATAAATATAAATAGATTAAATATTTTAGAAAAATATAGTAAAAGAGAGGAAATTGTCAAACGGTGACAAAGATGTTTTCATATTGCCAAATAAAGTGGCGATAGAAAGAAAAATAAAAAATGGTAGGAGAAAAGAACTTATGGTTTAATTTCATATTTCCCTGAACACTGGTACAAAAGGCAAAATTAACCAATTTTGATAATTCCCTGGTTCCACCAGGTAGGTGCAAATGAGGGAAATTACCATAATTCTTATTAAAAAAATAAAAAATAAAAGAGAGGAAAACTACCATAGAAGGGCTATACATCAAAACAAGACAAAAAACTGACATCCTACACATATTCATGTGTTTTTCCCTTTTAACCCAGTCCAACCTAGCTGCTTTTCAATGTACTTAATAAAATTTAATACCAAAAACAGGCAAATTACCAAGATCTTTGCTTTTTTCTCTTCTTTCCTTGAGCTACTAACCTCTCATATTTTTGCCTTCCTTTCTAAAAAGTTTACTCAATTCCAATAGGACCATTAACGATCCGGTTGTGATGTTGAGGGATATTGTGATACCCGGATTTTTTTTACGTTAGTAATTTGCATGAATTTATATGATTTATATGTGTTTAATTGTTTTATGTGTTAAGTGTTGCGTACATGTTTTGTTTAGGAGCGCATTGACGTGTTTAGGAAGTAGAGGGACCTAAGTGTGATGTTAGAAAGTCTTGAGAAGTTATGTTAGAAATGAAGGGGCGTAAGTTAAGTTGGTTATTGATAGGATTTTTATTTGTAAGAGAGAGAGAGAGAGAGAGAGAGAGAGAGAGAGAGAGAGAGAGAGAGAGAGAGAGAGAGAGAGAAAAGAAGAAAGAGAGAATTTCTGAAAAACCTGAGTGATAATTGTAGAGCACTAAGTTGAAGGTCAAACAAAGTCTGATTAACCTCATTCGTGTTGCTAAAGTTAGAAGACTCGTAAGACTACAACCTGAACGGTGGAGATTAGATTCCAATGGTTATAGTCAGAGTAATTATCTTCGAAAGTTGAGTCTGAGAATTTGGAAAATTCTGGTTTTTGTTCAATCTTGAAGAATCATTTAAGTAATTAAGGTAAGAATTTTACACTATTGAATTTCTATCCAAAATGCATGAAATTATCTTATGTCAAGTTATGAAATTGTATTGAATGATTTTCACATGTTTTACTACATCAAAATGGATGAAGTGTCAAATTATAATTGCATTACTTGCTTGTTAATTGTTGATCTTATGTGTGTATATTTTTGTATACTTGGTTGATCGTCTTTTGGTCGAGTCGGCATATGCATATTCCCAATCTAGAGCTCTTGTTTGTTGATGATCCTATTCCATGATATATCCCGCCATTTATTGTAGTGTACTGTTGGGCACGGGAGAACTATACTGACTGACTGGCTTGGGCCCTAGCAGAAGTAAAAAGTTAGGGTTGTTAACTGTTGTTGTGGAGTTCACAATGGTGAGCGATAACATAACATGGTGTATCCTTAAAATCTAGCCCCTTTTTTTAGGGGGAAGTACCCGAATTACTGTCTGTACTGGCCCTCCATAAAATGCCATAATAGTTTTGGGTTGTTAACAGTTGGTTTAGAGTTGTAGCCAGACAATAGAGCTCGGTTGTGCGAATTACTTGTTGCATGTTTTAATACTTATAATATCTGATTTGTATATGTCTGACTCATATGTTATGGGCGATTTATGATGCTCGTAGCACGATTTGGCCATGTGGTACAGATTTGGCCACATCCCTGCAGAATGAGGAGAGAGAAGGAAATGCAGTGATGTAGCCAAATTTGGACCGCATGGTCTAGTGGACCCGGTCCATATCAGAAGTGTTCTTTGGGAAGGGATGTTTGGAAAATAAATAAATGGCATTTCCTTTGTTAATTTGTATACAAAATGACCTGTTCTGAAATTCGGACGACCTCTTTAGTCGATCGGATGACCATTTATATTCGCCCAGACAAATTACTAGGGATGATTTTTGGATCCCAGACGACCTATTCGGTCGAATAGAGGAACCCTCATATCGTCCGGAATTTTAGACATAGCTATTGTCTTGGATTCGGACGATCTTCGGTCGATCGGAATCCATTTATGATCGTTCGTACTAGCTCAGATGACAAGTCTGAACGATGTATCATCCGGAGTCTTCCGGACCTTTTTTTGTATTGTTTTCTATTCTGTTTCAAGTTATGTCTGTTCTAAGGTATTATGTATTGTTTTCAGGTGTATTGCGAGCATTTAAAAGGTTGTTTCAAGTTAAGTTATATCAAGCTATATATTTCAAATATTTTGGGAAAATGGAAAACACTTATCTCAATGGTGTTTGATCCTTAATGGGTTACCTCTATATGTTTTGCAGATGGTTATATTGATGATGCTCTTGAGGAGTCTTGGGATGGGGATTCTGAAGAGTAACCCGAAGTGATGATATGTAATAGTTATGTTAAGTATTTCCTTTAGTTGAACATTAGTGAAACGATGTTTATGTAATGTCACTTAAGAATGATATTGAAGTATTTTAATAATGATGATGTAAGATTTGTTCAGTTTACGGTTTATGGTTTGGGAGATATTATTCTTGTATGGGTTCGATGTCTCATTGGTAGATGAGATGCTATCAAGTCATCACCCGGTTATGGGGTGTGACATATATTTTCTGCAACACTATCAATGAATCTTAACGATTGATTTTTTTATTAAACGATTAAAAAAGTTATTTTTTCTCTCCAAAGTTGTTCACAATTAGTATAATAACCCATAATAGTTATTATGTTACTAAGGAAAACAACCATCAATGTCTTGATGGCACAGTGGAAAAGGTCGTCCAACACAGAGCTTCGATCATGCGTTCGATTCCTTTACCCCGCCCCCATAAAAAAAAAACCATCAATGTCTTAACTTTAACCCATTGGCAGTCCAAATTTGCAAGAATTTAAAAGGCCAAATAAGAAATTAGGGAGATCATTGTCACAGTCTTTTTCTTAGGACTATTATTAGAAGGAGAAGGGGGATGAACGGGTTGGGCGCATATGCATCGGTCAGCTTTCAACTTTCTAAGTCGTATAATAAAAAAATGTTTTGCCAATTAAATTATCACATAAGATATATGTGTCTGTTGTACTAGTTTAATAATTGGAAATTTACAAAAAAAAACGTAATTTTGAAAATATTTATTATTTTAGATACCGTAAAAGAGATGATTGATGCGTGACAGAAAACTCGTCCTTTTGGTTATTGACTTGTAAATGTTTGCACAGTAATTACATACATACTTTCACAATTGATTTTAAAATGCAGTCACCAAACTAATGATAATAATGTAAAGGGAAAAAAAAAAGGAGAGAGCCCACATCTACAACTATCTTCATCTTCTTCCATACTGAAAATGTCCTGGCTTTGGGAAAGAGGGCCCCTTGTGAATTGTTAAAGCAAAATTGATCTTTTTTCTTGAAACCTAAAAAAGAAATATAGTTTTTGATTGGTCCTGTCTTTGTGTGTCCAATTAGGGTGAAAATCGTCTGTACCCGTATATATTTTTATGTCCAACCATTCAGAATTCGCTAGGTGAACATCTTTTTAAATTATATATACACATGGTGAATAATAAGTAGTGTTGACGATTATTTGCCGTCCAATCATCTCTACCAATAAAAAGAAGGGAGGTCTCACCCCATTTTTGTTTTGCTGAATAATTAGTCTCACCTATTATTAATATTAAGACTATTATTACATAAAGTCAAAAAAGTTTTGGTAATACCAGTTTGTGAACATAGACTAATAAAGCAACATCAACCTGCCCTCCTATGGAAAATGGAAATTTGATTTATTATGCAGAATTTTTTTAATTTTTTTTATAACAGTACCCATTCACGCGACAGAAAAGAATTTTTTTATGCTATGACTATTTTAAACCTAAAAAAATTATGGCAATGGGCATGTTATTATATACGTAATAACTATAATGCAAATCGAACCTCTCATAGTAGAAAAAGAGAAAACAAATAACTTAAACTTTAGGATTCTCAAAGAACATATCATCAATATTTTCCAATAGTGGATTTATTAGAGAATAAAAGTTACTATTTAAGAGTTACCTAATTAATTAGAAAAATACTTAATTCAAGTTTAATTAATTAGGACATATGCTATATTGGTTTCTTCTCAATGTATAGTAATTGCTTAAATATTGTGTAGTGTGAAGTAATTAGTAGTTGATTAATATAGTGTAGACACACATGTATAAATATCTATATACTAGTTCTTTATTCCGTAAGAGTGAAAAATATATATATATATATATATATATATATATATATATATATATATATATATATATATATATATATTACCTCCAAATCTTTTTGACTTTTAGGATTATAAGGTGTACATTTTACTTTGAAGAAAACATGAATTTTCAAAAAATAATTTAAGAAATATTAAGTTGTGTCCTATCCCAAATTATCGAAATCTGTAATTTAATGTATGCTTAGTATAGTTTGTTTTTTTCCAATACAAAATTGTTGGATCCGTAAGTGATAATTCGATTATTCTGAAAGCATGAGAATCAGTAACGAAGTAATCTAATATAAAAAATCCATCATAACTTCTCAAGAAGAGAAAATAAGATAACTGTCCAGCGTAAAAAAAATCCTACCTAATACATTATTTTGCCTAAATAATTCACATGTAATGAAGACAGATCAGTCATAAAATTTAGAAAGAGAAATATTGAAGTTGCTATCAAATGATTTTGAAAGGACAAAGGGAAGAAGACAAATAAAATTCCATATAGAGGGATTCAATTTTTTTAGCAGGTGAGATTTTTTAAAAAATAAATTTATTCGATTTTTTCATCATTTCACGATAGCACATTTAAACATTTGATTCATTAGGAAAAAAAAAGTAAAAATAATTTAGCGCAGTTGGCATAACACTTTGAACTTAGAAACATAAGTGTAGGTAGTTGAAGAAGAAGTCCTAATTGTATGCCCAAAAAAGAAAAATTGGTGGATTTATGCCCAAAAAAGAAAAATTGCCAAAAAAAAGTATTTACAAAGGTTATCCAATTGTATCCCTAGAGTTTTAATTTGCAAATGTAGATGCCACTTCAGCATATATGTACCTAATTACCATTTCTTCTAAGTATTATGCTGGAATTTACAAAAATGGAAATAATAAAAATGTAACAAAACCTTAACTAGCTAGCTATCCATTTAATTGATTTGTACAAGAAATATTACTAAATTTTTCTTACTTCTGCCCTAAGTTAAAGAGATATTGTCAAATTTAATTAGCCTAATTTCATCAAACTTCTCAGCCTTATAAGCATCATTTTGCTGATTTTCTTGGAACTTTTTCAATAATCAGAAGCTGATAAAAGAAGGGCTTGACTTTTTTCTTTTCTTTTTTCTCTTTCTTTTCCTCTTCCTAAAAGCAATATACAGAAAATAATGTTAAAACATAATCTTTTTTTCTGAAAAAAAGTTAGCTGTAAGCTTTTAACAAACATGTACATTCCTGGTACTTCCCCAAACCAAATTTTAAATCATTAACAGAATGTCTTTGAACTCCCTTTTGATTGCTTAAATTAACAACAAGAACATTTTAATTACGCATTTAAATATTGATTTTATACTAAGCAGGCATTAAATCTATTCTTTAATAAACAATAATTTCTTCAATAGTGTATAGTGTATTATGATTGCGATACTCGGTCACACATATGATTATATGAATTATCTGAGATTATTGAAAGGTATATAAGTATGAACCTAAATATCTATGATCACCTTGAAATGTCTATTTTGCATTATTAGGGCGTTGTCAAATAGTTGATTTGCTAGATTCATGAATCGCGCTTCAGATCTGCAGACTGACAATTATAGTTGTTGAAAATTTATTACTTTGAAGTTTACTGCGATATCTTGTACCAACCATGAATTTCTTGACGCCTGTCCATCATTTGAATATAATTTTTTACTAGAAAATATATGAATTCCATGAAGAAAAACAAGCTAATCCATAATTTATGTTTCTTAAGAAATGATCAAGTTATAAATATATATGATTAATACGTGCATGATTGAACTGGAAAAATAGAATGATCACGTGAGAGAGATGTACACCGGCCATCCGATGGAACCTAGCTGTTGGAGAAACTTGGAGGATACTTCGTGGGGAAAAGTTGTCATTTTCCAAGCTGTATGATCCATTTTTTTTCTATACTAATTTGAGACCCTACTTTGATTAATTAGTTTTTAACTAATATATCATGAATATGCCAATATACTCAAAGGTCTCGTTTTTAAATAGCATTTCATTTTGAATACTTAATGCAAGAATTCACGTTTAAAATTCGTATTTTTTGCGATACGCCAATCAAAATTCTCAAATAAATTTTTTATCTGGTCCCAACTTGATTTCACTCGTCATTGTCGCACCTAGAAATCTGCATCATATATATTTTTTTTTTTTTGTATATTTTGGATACTTGATCAAATTAGAATATCATCAGGATAAATTTAGCAAATGTGACAAAAGTCACTTACTAAATGACTCGAAGGTTGTCAAAGAGGCCGCAGCCCAGTGGGACAAGCCTCGACTCGTGAGCGAGAAGTCCCGAGTTCGACACCCTCCTCATATATGAGGCAAGCTTAAAATGTCTCCCTTTTTAGGACTATCTCCTCTTTTTGTGAGACAGTTCTCTCTCCCCTTCATGGGGCAATCTCCCAGTCAGGCTTCAAAAAATAAAATGACTCGAAGGTTGAGTATCGAGTTGTATACTCACCTTTCCCTAAATAGTGACGGTCCAGGATGTACTGACAGAGGGGCACTCATCTAGGGAAAGAATCAAGAAATAAACTAAAATTTTCCTATAGAAAATTCGATGTTTTAGAAATGTTGGCGAGGAGAGGGGAGTGCAAATTGGCGGATTTGGAGGGTGACCGCCCCCACTATTTTAAAAGGCATCATATTTTCTATGACATTTTTTTCAAATAAACTATTTTATATTTCTAGTAAAAATTATTATTTATAATTTTTGTATAAATAACTACTTTTTTATGACGTTTTTAACAAATTAACAAAATACGATGGTTTAGGCTAAAACTACATCTGACAATCAACCTTCCTCTTCTAAAAGAAGAGTAAATGAAGTGGAGAGACATAAATTCCTCCAACTCCGGTGAATATTAGTTATTAAATGTAAATATTTTTTGACGGATTTCTCAAAAAGAAATCATATAATGCGTGAGACAAGTAAAATTTTTGAAGAAAAAATATTAAAAAACTTTCAAATAAAGATAAAAAATAATAAAAAAATTGATTGGAACCCACGCGACAATCAAAAGAATTGAATCAACACGTCATTGTCGTCTGCGTTTGGTATTTTTGGAGTCTGGAGTCACCAAAGTTCCTAACGGGGTCACTAATTTACTAACTCAATAATATAAACTTAATCATTATATTTGAGCATATAATTATAATTAAACAAAAAAAAATCAACCCTAAAAGCCGAAACAGGCGAGTTCCAACCACTTGCGCTACAACATCTTCTCAAAATCTACATTGTTGCAAAAGAGTATGATTTTGTTGCTATAATTTATTGGCATGGTGAATTATAGTCATCTGTCAGTGAGAGAAACATTTTATGAAAGTAGGTCATGACTCACAAGTCATGGGACCTAATTTGCTTTATATAAAATTACGTGTTTCAAGCAACACGCATGCATATTAATTAGGCCATGAGAGAAAAAAACAATAATCTTTAGGCCAAAATTCTGGTTTTACTTTGCCAATATATTAACAAAATTCTATTGTTCTTTGTATAAACGCTCACGAAACAACATAGAATTCAAAAGAGAAAGGAGGCTTTTTCAAAATGTGATGAAAGAATACCTTAAAATACGCTAAAAAGGGTTCTAATACTAGTGCACTAACTTGAAAAAGTATGCATGTAATTATATTTAAATGAAGGGTCTTTCTAACGTGTGCTTTTTCTGGGGCACGAATTAATTTAGATAAAAATAGATTATACATAGTAATTTAATTACATTAAAATCTAAAATCCTATGAGAAATAGAAAAACCTAGGGTAATAGAAAATTAAACTAACATATTCAATAACTTATCTATATTAATATGTGCACGTATTAGAAACATCCTTAAATGAAATGTTGAAACAAATAAGCTAATATTGATAACTTGCTAAAGGAGATGCAGTCATGGTGCTGGGTGTTTTTCCAAGCACCGTAGTGATAAATCTCATTCTTTGATTTTTAATTTAACGATAAAAAAGTTTATTTTTATTAAAAAATAACAATTTTTATTTTTAATCTTAATCGTCGAATCAAACGATTCAATAACTAATAACCCTCGAGCACCTTTAACTTTCCCACTATAAGGATCTTGTTGCATCCTACAAAGAGAATGCAAAAGCTTGGATGAGTGGTGATTTCTTAATATTGCAAAATACAAAAGGGTTTCTTCCAAAATATTTTTTTGTATTTCACCAATGAATCAGTCCAAATTTGTTGGGGTTCTTTAATGGGGAAAGGGGATTGCACTAAGGTAAAGAATTTGTCTGATATATCTATTTTTTTTTACCATTTTGATGTTTTAGGGCTCTTAATGGTCCATGAAAATGAAAGAAAGAAACAAATAGTAAAAGGGTTAATAGTGGTAGTACTTTTTCTTTATGCTTTTGACAAAGTGATTATTTTTAAAGGTGTTCTTTGGTGTTTTTATGTAAAAAGTTTGGTGTTCTTTTAATGATTACAACCACGCTCCAATCATACAAACCCTGAAGTGAACTCTCTGCAAATACTTCCCCACTTCTTAAAAGTTTTTCCTCCAAAACCAAACTTAGAGTACTGGGTTAAGATCAAGGTCGTCTCAATCATTTTGGGGTCCTATGTTGAATTTTAAATTAAAATTTTATATAATTTTAAAAAATAAAAATCCTTTAAAATATAACAAAAAAACATTACTATTGTATAATAGTTTTGTTCTTCAAAATGTACTTAAAAGTTCTTGAATATAAAGAAGGAGAAGAAATTAGAATTATTTGACTGGTGGTAGCCAAGTGAAAATATGATTAAAAAAATTGACTCGAAAAAAGGAGGAAATAATTAAGTAAATGAGATGACTCGTTAGGTTTGGTTCTGATTTAGTTTAAAAAGAAATATTATAAATCAACAAATTGATTATTGAGTCCGAGATGTCCAAATTCTAAAATATTACATAAGTTTATATGTATATAATGAAAAAAAAATTGGAATCCCAAGTACGATCCAGCGTCTTGCACTCCCTAACCCCCGTTCGCTTAAGATACACGTCCAAGGCCCTCCCAAAGAGGCAAGCAACCATAATAATCTAATGAAAGACAATGAACACCAAATAGGACATCTTTATAATGGGTCTGCTTGATTTGGGTTTGATCTAGTTTGAGACTCAAAATCAGATTTTGATTGAGTTTAGGAATGAATCTTGAAGTATTAAATCATCTAAAATCTGATTTGGGTTTGAGAATGTTTTGAGAATGAGACCTAAATCTCAAACCCAAACCCAAACCCAATCGAATCACACCCAATGTATTTGGATCGATTTTCTTATAAAAACTTTTATTCTGAGAATTAAAAAAATGTGAAATTATTTATGAAAAGAAATGTTGGACTCGTAGTTAAAAAAGTAGAAAAAGAATGCGTAAATTTTCGGAATGATAATCAATCTCAATGCACATTCGTAATTTCTGTACGACAAAATTCTATAATTTAAAATGTACTCGGTAAGGATCCAGTTTTATAACGAAACAATTCACTTTCACATATCAATTCATTTTAAACTATTTTACAGAAGAAAAAAAAACCTTCATTGAAAAACCAAATCAAGCCAAATATACACCCTAAATTCTTCGGCATTTTTCTTTACGTTATAGTCAACTTGACCATTAACAGATTTTATTTTGAGTGATACCTTATTATTTTGTTCCCTACTCCATAGAAATATTAAATAGTTGTTATTCACTTTCCTTCTATAGCAACTTAGCCAAAAAAAAAAAAAACTCGCTCCATGACCTAACGATTGTATTTTACTCCCTCCATTCCTAAATTTAAGACTCTTTAGACAATTTTAAAAAATTAAGGAACTTGTTATTTTCACCGAAAGTTCCAATATTACCCCTCTCTCTCTCTCTCACACACACACACACACTTGTATAGCATAAGAAAAGAAAGGAAAAAATAGGGATGGCAGAGGCGGCAAAATAAAAGAAATGTCGAGGGTATAATTGAAATAAATTATTGACAACTAATAAAAGAATCTTAAACGACAATTAATTTGGATATCTATATATCTCATAAACAATAATTAAATGGGAATGGAGGGAGTACTATTTTTTACCACAATACATTAGTTTTGTTGAATTCATGATATGCAAATCTTATGTTAATGCTCGAAAAAAGAAAGGTAATAAAACAATCTATAACTTGGTCGTAAAACAATTGCAACAACCAACCCTTGTACTTCTTGTTGCATTTCATAGCTTCAAAAATGGGGAACTTGTCTAAAAGCATTAATAAAATAGAATGGAGCATCAATGAACACACCAAAGAAGTATTGACTTGCAATAAAACACCAAACCACCCTCCACTAGGAAAATTTCAAGATAAAACCGCCTTCGTGGGACTGGTCTCACAACTCTCTCACATTAATTGAGACAGATTTATTTTGTAAATATGTCAAACCCTAACTCATATGAGAGAGGTGTGGGGGCAGACCCACAAGAACAACTTCATGCCCAAGTGACCCCACTCCACTGCTACCTTCAGGCCAGGAACAACTAATGCAAGTTAGGGATGAAGATAAGGGAGTGGATGGGGGGCAGCCACCCTCCCGAATTTTTAAAAATCTTACTAGATATATTAAATTTTATATGTAGTTTCAAATATTTGATCAAATTCGCCCTCTCAATATTTCTTTTACAGAGTTTTAATATGTAATTCAGTGTACTCTTATAATTTTTCGCCCACAAACACAAGCTCAAAGTCGTAGCTTCTTCCTTGATCAAGCAACATCAAAACTTAAAACCTTCGAAATTTCCCAAGCGCCAGCACAAATACAACCCCACAAAGTTACTATTGGAAGATTAAACAGGAAATATCATGGTCATAAATATTTACTTCGGGAACCATTACAAAAATTGTTCATTTAGTAATCGTTGTATGGTTGAGTATCTGGTTTGTAACTTAAAAATTCTATGTCAAACTTCAATAACTCAAAGATCTTTATATAATTAATATTAAGGGTGAAAATCGTTTGTCCTCGTGTATGTATTTATTTCGATACCCAATCAATCAAAATTCGTTATTTGGATATTTCTTTCAATTATATATACACATGCCGTAGTGTGATTGGTTGGGTACAGAAATGTGGATATACACGATGATTTTTTTTGCCTAATATTGGGATCGAATAGCAACCAGTTTTATATTTTCACGGTGGGTTTCACAAAAAAAAATGAATTATTTAAAAAGAATATGTAAAAAAAAAAATTTAAGATTTGAAATGTTATCCTAATTCAAATTAATCATTTGTTTCAATCAACATGAATATTCCAATGAAATGAACATGGACTAAAATATATTTGTATCTTTAGGTCAAGACCCACATTTGAACGCAATAATTTTTCTTCCCTTTTTTTTTGTTTTTTTTTAATATTCAATGAGGTAACATCGGAGAATAAGAATATACATATTGATATTTGGATAAACATAGAAAACAAATATAAAGATTGGGTTTGCTTAATTTAAAACTTGAAAGCTCAAACCCATTCCATTTATCCAATTGAGCCAATGGTTAATGTTAAAGAAATTTTCTTGATTTTGAATGCTCATCCATGGCTCCATCTATTCCGTACACAATGCCCTTCCACATTCATTTAGCAAAGGCCTTCTATTTTATTTTTTTATTTTTTTGGCAAAGTTTACTGATATATTTGAATTAGTTTTTGGGTTGAGAATGTCATCGAATCAAAAGAATAAATTGTTTTTTTTATAGAAAATCTAATATCTTAACTTAAGCTAAAAATAAATTATTGAAGATTATGTAAGAAGTGTATCGATCCAAATACACTATAAATTTAATTAATGTGAGTATCTGTTTATATTTCACGACTAATCTGATTAATTACAATAAGTAAAGTATAACTTCAATTCGAATATTTTTTCACACACAAAAAATGTATTTAGATTGAATTTGACTCAGAAGTTCAGAACTTTTACTTCTGGAACCTACTTATTTTTTCACAAAAGCTCTCATTTTTTACATAATTCGATGTAGTTTGGTTCAAACTAAAATCAAAACTTATATATACTTTTAATAGGCTGATGAACAAGATAATACAAATCAATAGTCTGTAATAAAGTCAAATTTATAAATAGTTGTGAAATTTCTAAGTATAAATATATCCACCAAATTTCATTTCAATTTATTATGATCAACAACAACCAGCCTCCCCAATCCCATCTCATCTGTCATTACACTTTAGTCCAAGAAACCCCCCTCACTCATTTCTATTCCTTTTCTTCCCACAAAAAAGCTTTTAAAAACTCTCTTCCCACCTAAAGCCCCAACCAAACAAACAACACCACGACCCCCACCCCCATCAATCCCTCACCATGGAACCACCAGATGGAGACTCACCACCACCTTTCTGGTCCCAACCATCCACCGTCATCCTCCAGCACCAGCAGCGCCGCCGCCGCGGATCACCGTCTCCGATTCTAAGCCCCGTTGTACTCATCCTCCTTTTTCCAATCCTCATATTACTTATTCTATTTTTCCTCGTTCCCCCCTTTGTTTCCCACACTTCAAATATTCTTCGTCCGACTTATTCGGTCAAGAAAAGTTGGGATTCTCTCAATATCCTTCTAGTAGTCTTTGCAATTCTTTATGGCGTTTTCGCTAAGAGAAACGACCACGTTTCCCAAGCCTCCAATGAACAACAACAACAACAGAATAATACTGCTGATAATAATGTTAATTCCAATAGTAATTCTTTCAATGATCAGAGACCAGCTCAACCTATTCAGACTCCTCAATGGTACAATTCTAATAGATTGAGAAGGAATAGCAGTTCGTATCCGGATTTGAGACAATTTCAATCGTCGGAAATCGGAGAAATTAGGTACCGATTTTATGATGATTTTGATGTGAATTTTTATCGATCGGAACCGGCAGAACCACCTGGTCACGGCGGTGCTCCGGCCAGTGAGACGGAAAGACAGGAGAGTGATGTGAAAGTGATTCCAGTGGATACTTTTGAACTTCGGCCTTCTTCTTCTTCTTCTCCGACGAAGTCACCAACACCTCCGCCGCCGCCGCATCCAGCTCGATTAAAGCGGAGACGATCTTTACATAGCGTTCCGCGTAGAGAGAAACTGGAAAATCGGGCTGTTGAAGCTGAAGTAGTTGATCAAGTTCAGTTTGAAAAAAATCGATCTTCTCCTCCTCCGCCGCCACCTCCTCCGCCACCACCACCACCGCCATCAGTTGAGCCTCAGCAACCTTCTTCTCCACCACCGATCGTGGATTTTCAGCCGGAAAGACGATTTCAACGGAGAAAGAGTGGTACAGCTAAGGAGATTACGTCAGCAATTGCTTCATTGTACAATCAGCGGAAGAGAAAGAAGAAATCAAAAAGACGAAACAGTGAATATCAAAGTTCCAGTGAGAGCTCCACGTCACCATCCGTACATCCAACTGCTCCCCCCTCAACACCACCTCCGCCTCCTCCACCACCACCGCCGCCGTTTTTCCAAAATATTTTCAGAAAAAGTAGTAATAAGATTAGACGTGTACATTCTGTTCATTTTGTTCCCGCCACTGCACCACCACCGCCGCCGCCGCCACCTCCGCCTCCACCAAATTCAATTTTCAATAATTTATTCAAATCTGGAGGCAAAAGCAAGCGATTCAACTCGTCTTCAACTTCCAGTCTCCCACCACCACCGCCTCCGCCACCACCTCCATCGTCTATTCTCAACAATTTCTTCAAACACGGAAGTAAAAGCAGACGATTCAAATTAGAAAGATCAGATCCATCAATATCACCTCCACCACCACCTCCGCCACCACAGAAACCGTCATCCAAACCGAGGTCTAAATACAATCAATCTCATTCCTCAGCAGCACCAACGCCAGATCCTATGCTTCGACGGCCAACCACCAGCGGCAAGCCACCGCTACCGACGAGAAGTAATTACTACGATGATAGTAGTAGTAATTTGAACAGTGGCGCGCAATCTCCATTAATGCCGATACCTCCGCCGCCACCTCCGCCGCCGTTCAAAATGCGTGATTTTAACTTTGTGGCTCGCGGAGATTATGTTAGAATACGGAGCGCGCACAGCTCACGTTGCAGCTCTCCTGATCTGGAAGACGTTGATGTAATGTCTTCAGAACCAATGGACGGTCCTGATGATTATTCTATTGGGCCTTCAGTAGTGACCTGTCCCAGCCCAGATGTTAACCTGAAAGCTGCTTCTTTCATTGCTAGGCTTAAAGATGAATGGAAATTAGAGAAGATGAATTCATTAAGGGAGAAAAACAAGATGGGGTAAGGCCCAATACTAAAACTTCACTAAGCCCAATGGTGGGAAGGCATAAATATGGTTGTTTTCTATTATTTTCTCCATAAAATTTTCCACTTTTTTTTTGCACTTACACAGAGATGAGAAGACTAATTGATTTGGTACTACTTGATCGAGGGAAAATAGAAGTAATATAGAGATATTTATAGGTTTTTTTGGGCTCTAATTATGGTTTTTAGTTCTCAATTGAAGCCTCTTTACGAGAGCATGATGAGTTGATGAAATTTATGTTTGTGTTTTTTTGAAGATTGAAGAAAACATGTGTGTATGTACATAATATTTGACGTTTCATTTAACTTGGCTATGATGGTGCTCTTTTTGCTCTCCTTCAACGCTTGGTAAAAGTTCAAGTTCGTATGTATTTGGATTGAATTTTTATTTGAATTTTAAAATTAAAAAAAGCTGAGATAATATCATGGAGGGGGAAATTTTTAATTTAAGAATGGGAACCAAATGCATTTATAACTTTCTGTTACTTGTGTTTGGAACTCATCTCTTTTTATGCAAAAACTTTAGATGAGTCACGAATTTGCAGTACAATTTTTAGTGCATGTGATTCACACTGGTAAAATTTCCTTAAAATGTTCATTTTTCATACCTTAAGTTGTAACTTGAACCTTGAGAATGCTAGGGTTTTTAGGAGGGAAAGTGCAAGTGCAAGTGCAAAAAAAATAATACTAATTCCTTCATTGCAAATTAAATTTTTATATTCCTATGTAAAATGATTAAAAAAAATGAATATTCAATTTGGAGCGAAAAAAGTAAATATTTGAGTATACTATTTAGCTATTTGGTCAAGGTCATGCATAATAAACTTGTTGCCTGATTGAGAGATCTTTATGTGAAGCCCATGTTTTATTTGGGGAGGACAATGTGAAGCCCATGTTTGAGAATTGTTATTCTTCTTTGTTTTCATAATATAAGATATGTTAGGTATTTTAATATAAATTAGGGCTAAAGGCACTAAATGGTCACGTGCTATTTCACTATTTCGGGTTAGGGACCTCAAACAATTATTTTCGCTACATTTAGCTATATAACTTTTACAGGCTGCACATTTTAGCTTCCGGCGAAAATTCCAGCCAAAATTTCAAAAAAGACCCCACGTGCCGGTCACATGAGGGGCATTTTGGTCATTTCCTTGCCTTCTTTCTTCTTCCCAGCAAAACCACCATCTCCACCCCACCCACCCCCATCAGCTGCACCATCTCCACCCGCCAAACATCATCCACTCCCCCGCTGCCACCACCACCAAACATCATACACCCCTCCTCCGCCCCCTGAATATTCAAAACCCAATTTTAAAAATCATTTTTTTTATATAATCATAGAAATTATAACTTCAAGACCCCACATTTGATGAAAAATTAATGAAACCCATTTCAATTTCCATTTTTAATGAACCTTTAATATACATGAAATGGATTAATCCATATGTAGATTGAAGAAAGAAATCCATAAACTTTTGAAGCTCTAATTGAAGAAAGAAGATGGAGGTTTGGTGGGGGTGGATATAGTGGTTTTGCGGTTGGTGGGAGGAGTGGGGTGAAGATGGTGGTTTTTCTTGTAAGAAGAAAGAAGATAATGAAACCCATTTCAATTTCCATTTTTAATGAACCTTTAATATATGTGGAATGGATTAATTCATATACAGAAAAACAAAACAAACCCATAAACTTTTGAAGCTCTAATTGAAGAAAGAAGATGGAGGTTTGGTGGGGGTGGAGATGGTGGTTTTGCGGCTGGTGGAAGGAGTGGGGTGGAGATGGTGGTTTTTCTTGGAAGAAGAAATAAGAAGGTTTGGTGGGTGGAGATGGAGGTTTGATGGGGGTGGAGATGGTGGTTATACTTGGAAGAAGAAAGAAGACAATGAAATGACGAAAATAACCCCTAACCTTACCGGCACATGGGTTTTTTGTGAAATTTTGGCCTGAGTTTAAATCATGCAGCCTGTAAAAGTTCCATGGCCAAATGTAGCGAAAATAATTGTCTTGGGCCCTAACCCGAAATAGTAAAATAGCAGTTGGCCATTTAGTGCCTTTAATCCTATAAATTAAATAACCAAAAAAATAAGTATTATTTTTTCTGTTATTACCTCAGTAAATTTAACTTATTCTTACGAGAAATTGATGTTGTGGTCAAGGTTGAGACCTATCACATAGAAGTAATGAGTTTAATTTTCATTCCCCGCTTATTAAATTTTTTATTTTTTGTAATAGATATGTTTTCTTCTTAATAAATAAAAAATTTATTAAAAAACCTCTGACCTCTCTCCTTTTCTATATACCATAATGTTATGAGTAAGGGAAATTTTTGAAGTATATCATTAAATTGGAGAAGATTATATATTTTGACAGAGAAATCCGCTATTCGTGTACACTAACTTTTTTTTGTTTTTCTCTAAATAGTATTAACTTTAATTTAAAGCACTTGTAACTAAACTAATTTACGAATATGCTCTGTTTGTGAAAATAAGAAATCCGTCGAAAAAAAAGGCCAAAATTGTCACGTGTCTTGCATATATGATCCATTTTAAGAGCATAATTGTCCGAAATATTTTTCCCTCCAAAATGAAAAAACCCTAACTATCTCCCCTTCCCCTATTTCATTTCCCTTCTTCAACACCCCAATTCGAGCCCTAAATTTCATTTCCCTTCTTCATGACCCAAATCCGAGCCCTAAAATTCCTCAATTCCATGTCTATTTTAACATAGTGTAACATTGAATTGAAGGATTCCCCTAACATTTTGCTCCAAAAGAAGTATGTCTTCTTCAAGTTCAAATTTATCAAAAACCATGAAAACTTGTAAGAATCAAACTAAATTCTTGTAATATTTTGCAGAATCGTCATGGCAAGACAAATTCTAAGAATGTTGATGCTGCTGATACCGAATTAAAACCTCCGGTTTCATCTCTAGTAGGAGGGTATGATCATTGTTGAACTCCCGTTTTTCTGTTCTTTAATTTGTTTCGACATTAGTCTAAATTTGCTGGTTTCTTTTGGCCTGCAATAATTTCTGTCCGCAGAAGAGGAAACGAAAAGAATCTGGAGATTTACCAAAGGAAGGTTCATCTGGGTTTAAGAGAAGAAATAGAGAAAAGAATCAGAAAATCATGAATCCAAGTGCCAAAGGGCATTACATGTCTTCTGATCACAGTAAATCATTGAGAGTGAACAGAAAAGGGGGCGCCAGTCATGATCAACAGAGAAGAGGCGAATCACCATGGCAAAATAGAGATAAAGGTAGCAACTTCAAAAAGGGACAATCATGGACAAACCGGAAGAATGAGAGAATAGATAAACCCACTGGAAAAATATCGAAGATGAAAGGTGTGGGGAAGAAACCGCGAAAAGCTAGCAAATGAGAGAGAAACATGGTTTGAATTTTAAACTTCAAAGTCAGTGAAGTATCAAAGATTGGCTTCTCCATTGATGCAAAAACTTGAAAATACCAGTTGGGGCAGGCATATGGAGAGGCATGAAGCGAATTATTAGCCATTTTTGTCACCAATGTTGTTTGAAACAGTCACTTTTATCCTTTTTAACTTTTTTCAGCCATTTTTGTCACCAATGTTGTTTGAAACAGCCACTTTTATCCTTTTTTCAAATAAAATTCTAAAAAAACATCAAAATTGATAATGTGGCAAAAAGCTATCATAATACCTCTCTCCTGCAGGGGTAAAACTGGAAACTTATTGTATGAATGGCAGTGACGGATCCAGAACTCGACATCAGTGCGGTCAGGGACGATTCTAGAAGGGCCCGAAATTTTTAAAAATACTACATATGGTAAATTTTAGTAAATTTTATATGTAGTTTGGAGTATTTTATCAAGTTCGCCCCCCTCTCCAAATTTTTTTTTTTTTTGTATTTTGTCAAACAATATACAGAATAAAAAAATGACAGAGAATGAGATGTCTCGCGGGAAGGAATTGAGACTTGAGAGTTGAGAGACAAGACTATTTTTTATTGAGAGCAACTTGTAAAATATCCTGCGAAGCGGGGAAAAAAAATTCACTGGGGTCAAATGACCCTAGTGACCCCTACCCTGCATCCAGTCAGCGATGAATGGCTATAAGTTTCCGGTTTACCCCTGCAGGGAGAGGTATTATGATAGCTTTTTGCCACATTATCAATTTTGATGTTTTTTTAGAATTTTATTTGAAAAAAAGGATAAAAGTAGTCATTTCAAACAACATTGGTGACAAAAATGGTGAAAAAAAGTTAAAAAGGATAAAAGTGGCTATTTCAAACTACATTGGTGACAAAAATGGCTAATAATTCGGCATGAAGCACATGACAATTTGTTTATACATGTCGCGTATAATGGGTCGGGTCGGATGGGTTTGGCAGATCTTTTATCGGACTAGAGGAAAATGAAGAGTCGGACAATTATACCCTTAAAATTGGTAACATGTGCAAGTTCCGTGACAAATTTGGCCTATTTTTTTGGCCGGATTCCTTATTTAGACAAACGGAGTATATTCGTAAATTAGTTTCGTTAAAAGTGCTCTAAATTAAAGTTAATATTATTTAGAGAAAAGCAAAAAAAATTGTGTATACGGATTGCGAATTTCTCTATTTTGAGAAGATATGAAAAAATTAATATGACTTGTATTAATAGGGGGAGCATTGACTTTGTGGTAATTTGTACTTTGAGAATATTAGAGCTTTCTAGAAGGAAACTAGTAATTCTAGAAAAAAGACTAGTTATTTGAGTATGCTAGTATCACACTCTTCACCACCATCACTCATATGTTATGCCCTAAAATTCCACTTGAGAATATTAGAGCTTTCTAGAAGGAAACGTGTAATTCTACAAAAAAGACTAGTTATTTGAGTATTCTAGTATCACACTCTTCACCGTCATTACTCATATGCTATGCCCTAAAATTCCACTTGTCCATCAATTCTTTTAATCGCCTTGAGAGCAGGGACAAATTGAGGGGGCGGGGCGACTTAAAAATCCTATTAGATATAGTAAATTTTATATGTAGTTCGGAATATTTGATCAAATTAACCCCCAACATTTATTTTTGTTTTTAAAGTTTTTACATGTAGTTATTGCATACTGTTGCAGTTTTTCATCTCAACATACAATTTCTACTTTGTCCCTACTTGAGAGGATGATCCAAATGGATACAATCCAAACCAGTCAAAAAAATGGATCAACCAATTACAAGCCCCTCCAGATATTGTATAGAGGGTCAACAATCGGATGGGCTTTTCCAAATTCTTCAACAATTTTCATTCTTAGGATGCAATGGATGATGAAGAGAGATATAATTGGGGAAAGCTGGAATTGCTCTGGCAGAGCATATTGGCCCGTTTGGATTATGTTTTATATTTTCAGCAGTATGAATCAACGGTAATATCTCCATTCCTTTGAAATCAAATTAATCGCTTCACTCCATGCCAACATCAAGAAATCTTCGATAAACTTCAATAAACCCCCCACGGAACTCTCTCATTTGATCACTAACTCCGTTATAATTCAATTATCATTTCTCAGCTATCTTCTTCTTCATCTCACGCGCATATCGTAATGTCTTCACTTCATCTTATTCAATAAAAAATATTGGATTTCTTGAATAAGTTTCGGTTCTTGGGGTTTCAGTAGAGCTTTGTTTGCTTTTCATCTTCAAGATTTTTTCTTGATTATAAATAAAAAGGAATGGGAAGGGTAGATGTATTTGAAAACGTTTATATCTTTGCAAATATTATGTCGCTGTCTCTTTTTTTTTTTTTTTTTTTTTGGGTAAAATTAGAATAGATATATATAATTAACTCGGAGGGTACGGTAGAACATCAACATCAGAAGGACTATGCAAAAGAATCCTACGAACATCACCCATCATAGAATGGCTAACATAAGAGGTGTAGGGTTAGGAATACTACTAACAGTCCTAACAAAATTAGCCTCATGGGCATCCTCGCCACTAGCTGGTTAACAAAAGGGGTACAAAATGGAAGATAGATAAGTGGGAAGATGTCAAAGATCCTCCAGCTTTGGCAAGAGCGTCTGCACACAAGTTGGCCTCTCTATAGATATGTGAGATGCTAGTCTCCAGTATGAGCTTCAATAGCTCCCTGCAATCAGAAATCAGTGTAGACAAAGGGTGAATGAGAGTATCAGAATGGAGGATAAGATCAATAACAATTTTTGCATTTAGCTCCACAACCAACATTTGAGCTCCTAAGGTGTGATAGCCAGTTTCAACCGTCATTAACGGCCCAAAGTTCTGATACATTGTTTGAACAGATACTCTGATTTCTGCAGAAACCCGATATCTATTCCCCTTTATGGTTCCTTAAAAGGCCCCCTTCTCCTCCATGTCCCGTATTACCAATAGAAGAGCCATTAACATTAAGTTTAGTTCAACCATTAGGTGGTTTAACCAAGAGATTGAGATTTGGATTCTCCATTTAGTTTTCCCCTGTTCGCCCCCTAAAGCGAAGTATTCCGCGGAATTCTTTATGGTCTCTTGGATTGGGTCCTTAATCGACCTACCAGCAGATAAGATCGATTGGTTCAAGTTGATCTAGATAAAATAGAGAATATTGTTAAAGGGAAGGTTTTTAGTTGAAGTAGCACATTTTTTTAGCCAAGTGTCAAAATAGAGATCCTGAAAACCAGAGATATGGTTTTACAGATCGAGGCCCTGCCACAATGACTTAGTTTTTTCACATCTACGAAGGATATGCTCGACCGTTTCCACTTGGTCACCACATATATGGCAAGAATTAGAAGTAGTAATATGCTTCCTACTCAGGTGATCTTTAATTGCCAGACGATTATGATTGCATAGCCAAAGGAAGATCTTGATTATTTGGTTACAAATAGCAGTCCATATCCAATCCCAATTTTTTCCATACAATTAATACTTTGACCCGATCTCCTGCTGAAATCATCTAGGACTCGTCTCATATCAGAAACCGTGTCATTGTCGGAGGAGCCAAACAAGATGATGTCGTCGGCAAAAAGAGAGTGGGAGATGAGTGGGCCTTAATTTCCAACTTTAATAGGTTTCCATTTTTTGAGGTTGACAAAGTTCTAGATGCTTATGGAAAGGTATTTCATACAGATGACAAAAAAGTAAGAAGAGAGGGTTCGCATTGCCTTATGCCTCTTGAAGGGAGGAACCATTCTGTTGGTTCAACATTGAAAATGATGGTCATTTTTTAGGAGCAGACACAGTTCATGATAAGCTTGATAAAGTTGTTATTGAAGTTAAAGAAAGTGAGCGCATCTCTGATAAATTCTCATTCCAGTTTGTCGAAGACTTTTTCTATATCAATTTTGACTGCAATGGCTCCCTGCTTGCTTGTTTTCTTTCTGATAGAGTAAATAGCCTCTTGTACAAGGACAACATTATCCGAACATCTCCTTCCTGAAATGAAGTTGTCTTGGTGTGGATAAATGATAGGGAGAAAGGGCCTGATTCTATTCACCAGAATTTTAAAGATAAGCTTGTAAATCGTATTACACAAATTGATGGGGCACAACTGACCTACCGACTCCGGGTTAGCTACTTTTTGAATAAGACAAATAAAGTGGCATTAGTCTCCAAAGTGATAGGTGTACCGCTAAAAAAATTGTGGACAAAATTAAGGATCGAAGGCTGAATGATATCCCAAAAGTTTTTTGAAGAAAATAGAATGTAAATCGTCCGATCCCGGGCTCTTATGTGGTTTAAAGGACCACATAGCAGCTTTGATTTCAGGAGTAGAAGGTTGCTCACCGAGTCCAGATAAGTCATTTAACTTTGCTGGAGACCAAGCAAAAGGGAATGCTTCGGGGACAAGCGAAGAAGATGTTCTGGTGGAGGTGTAAAGGTTTTGGAAGTGTTTCAAAATCATAGATTTGACCTCGTGGATATTCATCTCCCATTCCCCACTAGGTTTTTTCAGAGACATAATTTTATTATGCTCCCTATTGTGGATCGTGAGGGATTTCAGGAATTTATAATTAAGGTCATCTCACATAAGCCAATCTAGCCTGGATTTAATAGCTCATAAGTGTTTTTCCTCTTGTAGATGACATCTAATTGGACTAAGAGATCATGCCTATTTTCGACTTTGCTTTCTCGATTTGGTAGAGAATGAGGAACTCTAATTTTTACAGCAGTTAAAAATTGGGGAAATTTTTACATAGGTTTTTTTTAAAACTCTGATGGGGGTGGGGCAGATGGGGGTAGTAGGGGTAGGTCGGGAAGGGGAGAGGGGTGTTTAATAGAAGGGTAAAAAGCGCTGACGCCCTCTAAATTATTCCCTTTTTTTATTTTTGACCCTCAACTAAAAAGGGTCAAGTTTTACCCCCTAAACTATTTCGGTTTTTAGTTTTTAACCTTCCATCCATATTCTCAGTTACATCATAACGGAAGTCCAAAAAATGGGGGCATTTTGGGAAAATCATATCATTCATAATAAATATAATTAAATTTAAGGGAAAAAAGGACCTTTTAAATTTTTTTTAGAGGTTGAAATTTACGGTTGGTGGTTGGAGAAGAGGAGTGGTACTCGGCTTCCGGCTTCTTCTGTCACTGTTCTCACTGGCGACTTCTTCTTTCTCGTCAGAATAATATTTTTTTTTTTTTTTTTTATAAAAACAAAAAATTTAGGATCTTATATAGACAGATTGCCCAAAAATGCCCCCATTTTTTGGACTTCCGTTATGATGTAACGGAGAATATGGATGGAAGGTCAAAAACCAAAAAACGAAATAGTTTAGGGGGTAAAACTTGACCTTTTTTAGTTGAAGGTCAAAAACCAAAAAAGGGAATAGTATAGGGGGCGTGAACGCTTTTTACCCTTAATAGAATGTACCAATAATGTTCCTGATAGTTTTTGTGTTGATTATGGTCAAATTCCAAATTAACAGTTGAATGAAAAAATTATTAACGGAAGAAATTATTCCACCAAAATAAATTGTCTAAGGACATAATGTTTGGAAAACATAGTTTTTGGACCATAACCATAAATCAGAAACTATTTTTTAACTTGTTGCGCCTCAAGGATAAGTAGCATAGAAACGAAAATTAAAGCAACATGAAAACGAAGAGAAAGAGAGAAGAAAAACATAGTATACAAGACGTGAGAAAACTGTAGCAAACTACTACTAGATGAGCGACTTCACGCATTGAGAATCTAGACATTCATGTTCGAGGTTGCGACTGTCATGCACAGGTTTTGGGTATTGTAGTGATCAATGACGAAGACAGGGGGGCCGGCCCCCCAAGATTTTTAAAAATACTACTATTCATCGAAATTTTAAGTGTATTTTGAAAAAATTTAGAAAATTTTATCCATTTCGCCCCCAAGAATTTTAGCAGTTTCTCCCCCAAACACCAACTTCCTGACTTCGTCCCTGGTAGTGATCCGAACATCAGAATTTTTTGTCAGAGGACCGTGATTCCAAGAGCATTGCGCTCTACCAACTGAGCTAGACGGGCCAAGTGAACATCATTTTTACTATCTTCCGCTACAAAGTAAAAAGGACAATCCGGCTATGACACAAAACAAAATTTGATCGCCGGATACAAAATTTAACGACTCAAATTTATTTTGGAGCAATATTTATTATAATTTTCAGAACAACTATTGTATTGTACATGTGTAGGTCTGTGGAAGAGATGTTCAACACAACAAGTATTCTGTCTCATAGAGACACGAATACATGTTTATTGTTTAATGTTGTTTAGTATATACTTAGAAAAATTAACAAAACAAAAACTCAAAACTCTGAGGAATGCAGTTGGAACTTTACATATATCATGCTAAGCAATTTCTTATTATAACAAACAAGCTATTATGCAACAAAAATCAAGATTACCTTTACATTTGAGGAATGCAGTGGAACTTACTGAAAAGAAAACCTTTCTGAAATTGATGTTCATCTAGCTTCATCCATCCTCAACTGGGAGAAAACTTCACCAGCACTTGTGCAAGTTGTACTGGGATATGCATCCGACAGCGTTTCCTGATCTTCTTCGCTTATGGGGAAGCTATGAGAAGGTAAGCGATGGATTACAAGCAGCGGCAAGTCACATGAAACGTCTGTTGTGCTGTCTTCATGTGGTTGTCTAGGCAGTGCAGTGCGTTGAAGCTTCAGTGCATATTCTAAGTCCCATAACACATCAACCATATTCGGCCTATCAACTCCGAGTTCTTGTAAACACTTCTCCACTGTTTCCACAAATTGTTTTAGTGAGTTGGGGTTAATCTTACCCACAAGTAAAGGGTCAATAAGTTTTTCAAATTCCCCTTCCATTATACAAAACATTCCCCAATCAGCCAGGTTTACTTCATTTCCTTGAAGAGAGTTATCAATGGCTGCTCTTGCACAAAGTACTTCAAGAAGTACAACACCAAAAGAGTAGACATCAGATTTTTCAGTCGATTGAAAGCTTTTTAAGTATTCTGGATCAAGATAACCATAACTGCCTTTAACATCTGTAATTATATGTCCTTCGTCGGGATGACCTGATCTTGAAATGCCGAAATCAGCAACTTTAGCCACATAATGCTCATCGATCAGAATGTTTGTGGATTTGATGTCTCTATGAATGATAGATCCCTTTAGACCTGCATGAAGGTAATGTAAACCGTTAGCAGCATCAATGCATAGTTGAAGCCGTTTCTCCCAAGATAACCCGATGTTCGTAGTTGGTTTTCGAGATTCTCTTTTGGAATTGTATAGATGTTCTCTTAACGTCCCCTTCTCCATGAACTCGTAAACTAGAATCATCTCTGATCTCTGATCACAATATCCAATCAAGGAAACTAGATGCCGGTGGCGAATTTTATTCAAGATCATTATCTCTGTCTGAAATTCCGGAAAGCCTTGCCCTCTTCCCGGCTCACTTCTCTTAACAGCGACTTTAGTTCCATTCCTAAGAGTTCCTTTATAGACTTTGCCAAAGCCCCCCTCACCAATAATTAATTTGTCATCAAAATTATTTGTTGCAAAGAGAATGTCAGCTAAAGGTACCTTCAATCCAAGATTAAGAACCTGCATTGGGGAGCCATGGTCATTCTTTTGGGTTGTCCTACTATGTGAACTTCCTCCAAGAAACCTCGAAACTGGCCCTTCAAAAGTCTCAACAGATTTTCCCTTCTTCCTCTTCAAAACAAACCAGAAAATTCCCAACGAAATGATGATCAAGACTGTACCTCCAACAACCGAACCAATGATGATAAGCAACACTTTTTTCCTTCCATCCCTCCCATTCGGAACTGAATCTTTATCACTTATCAGCTTCATAATCTCTAGTCCATTCAGAAATGCTGTCTGATTAGGCGAATCTTGCCGCGGCCCAACAGAGACATTCAAGAAACCAGAGTCATCCGAATCAACTACAAAATCCATGTAAAATGGAACTTCCACCATGGCCCTCCTGCCACCATCACGCGGATCAATCTCTCGTGAATAATTTCTATATATATACAAATTGAATTTGATCATTGTGCTCAAATGCACACTAACAACATCGGAGAAGTGAGCTCGGACTAGGAACTTATCATTTTTATTTACAGCAAAACGCCACGATATGTTAAAAAAACTAGGCCTGTAACTAATGTTCATAACTTTAGCTGTTTTGTAAACAGAGTCAGGGGCATCATACTCGCTAGCCCACTCTTTCTGGTATTTAGGCCTTTCCGTCCGACTCAATTTCCTGGCCGAATCCGGCAGTAACAAGAAATCATCATCAGGAACCCAATTTCTCGGCAAGGTATCATTATCAGGGGTAATTATATCCCCTCCTACATTAATCCTATACATTACATGCAGGGCATTGGATAACAAACCATTGTAATAACTATTACTAAACCCTAGAGAATTTATATGAGGAGCAGAATCAGGGATGAGCAACCTAGGACTAGTCGGAGTAAGAATTGCTTCAATTGCATTGATGAACGCAACAGAATCAGAAATGAAGTCAATTTTGAACTTCCCTTCATTGATTGTGAGCAAGAACTCTTCAATTAAAAGCGAATTACTAGTATTATTTTTTACAATGAAATTCGATAAAAGTGAAAACCCAGAAGCCGAAACATTAAATTTAGCATCAAAGAGATTAGTATTATCTTGAGAGGTGGTCCTAAAAGCAAAGAAATGGAGGCGTACCATGTAAGTACCATTTTTAACTATGTCAAATTCATACCCAGATTTTTGTCGGAAAATTCTTGCTGTATCGTAGATAGAGATTGAGTTTGTTGATGAGGTTGGGTTTGTGGCAATACTACTACTGGTTTGGCCGGAGAAAAAGGTATTGGAATCTCCGACAAAGGTCCGGCTGCCGAGGGTGATGGTGGAAGTTGAACCACAGTTGATGTAGTACTGATCATCTTGTGAAGTGGTGGAAGAGAAGTTGAGTAGTAGAAGAAAGAAGAAGAAAATAAAAATTCTTTGAAGATGAAGATTTCTTCCATGGGATTTTTAAGTTGGAGAAAAGAAGAATCCTATCAGTGATGTTAAATGAGGCCATGGAAGAAGAGGAAAAATGAGGTTTTGACGGCTGTGGAGTGAATGGAATTATGGAGGAAGACGACAAAGGTGACTGTGACTAGACGTAGAAAGATCAGGTTCACTAACGGTGACTATTGAAAGTTCAATGACCGTTTTATTAATTGACCATACAACCTCTCGTATAAATGGGGTCGAGTCTATTTACACATATAAATTCATGTGAGGAACGGTAGAATTAGTGACGCAAGAACGATACTAATTTAGTAACATGTTACTATGACGCTGAGGCCTGAGAACAAACAATTCAGTATTTTATACCTTTTTTATTATCGATAAAAATTTAATAGTTAAATTTTTTTTTAAACGATCAAATGTTGTGATTTTATAAATCACATATTTTAATACAGATATTAATTAGAAAAAAAAACATATATTATATAATACGTAATAACTTATATTTTTTTATTCTAAACTAGAGCCGCGTCACTTATCATTGAAGGTTGACTTAGCAGTTGTTATTATTATTAGGTAATAATTTGATATTGGGTTCAAGAGGAGAGGTATACGAATTGAAAATGATCTTTGGCTAAGTTCAATTGACTAAAAATCGCTTTAGTTGGTCAAATTTTGGTCAACTGGACAAAATTACCCCTGAAGTGCCTTTTTAGTTTAAAAAAAAAAGAAACTATTGGGTCAAAAGGACAATAATGTCCCTGGCGTGTCAGCCTATTTAATTCGGGAAAAAAAAAAGCAAAATGTGGTAATTAAAGTTTTGGGTTCCTATAACATTCTCAAAGTCAACACTCCACTCATTACTTCCATTACACAGCAAAGCTTTTCTCCATCCTTTGCCAAAATTTTACTCCTCTTTTATTTCTTCTTACTTTAATTATTTGCATATTGTGTAAGATTTCTTTGGGTTTCATTCTTATTCCTTTCAATTTGTTTACACTGCAAATATTTGGGTCGTTATAAAAAAATTAACCGAAAATATTCATATTTTTTTATAAATATGAGTTTAACATCTAATGGCGAAATGAGCGAGGATTTAATTATTTGGGGTGAGCATGCAGCAATTCCTCTAGCTATGGATGCTTCCGGAAGCTATGAAAATTTTGATGTGCATACCACCACCGGAGAAGATGAAGTCGGTGGTGAACAACTACTTGATGAAACTACAGATTCTGCTGAAAAAATAAGAATTGGTTGATTTTATCCTTGCCTCCATGATTTATTTCAAAGTTATCTTGACTACGCCAAAAAAAATGGGTGTTTTAGTGTTGTTCACAAATGTGGATCTAAAGGAAAAAATTCTGATGTTAGAAAGTATACCACAATATGTTGTGATAGAGGTCGGAATGGACACGAGCTCAAGCGTACCAAGAGAATTGACTGTCCTCCACAAGTGAGTGCAATTTTACGCTTTAATGGAATGTGGGAAGTTTCAAAATTAATTGATACTCACAATCACGATCTAAATCCCGCAATGTCTAGATTCATGAGGGCTCACCGAAAACTAACAGAAACCTAGAAATGTCCAATAAATATTTTACAACATACCAAAACGCATAAAAGAAAAGAAAAATGCAAGTAAAATCATTTAAGTAGAACTACAATACACAACAACATTAAAATTAAAAAGAAAAAATGAACAAGGTGTGAACACTTATTCTTTTCTAGAACAAGTTGTTGTAATTTCTTCACTTCCTCCTTCAAGGATGTTAATTCTGTTTGTAACAATATCATTCCTCCTCCAGTTGCAAGTATGGATCTTTCATATTCATCTTCAAGCCACCTAAAGAAATTGCATCTGGCATTCATGTCCTACCAAGTGTATAAACAAATTGCTCAAAAAATTTAAAAATATCAAGGAACTAGAGGGTATTGATGTTATACAAGTACCAAATCTTTACCTTGAAAAAGTAACAACCAAAGAATTTTTTACCCCTATTCCTTTCTGTTTGGGCAGTTATAAGAAGAGCAGGATAATCACAGTAACAAAACATAACGTTTGATTGTCCGCGATTCCTAAATTGACTGTTGTTCAAAGATGAAGATGACATTTCAATTGAATGAAAATGAAAGGAAATAAGATTTTAACCCATGTGAGACAAGTGGGGAAGAAGCAACAATATGGAATGGAATATAGCAAGTATAGAATGGAATACGAGTTGAATACAGTGCCCATTTCATGTTCATTAGCAATCGGACAACCACGATCATTTGGATTTTAATATGAATTATTAAACAGTTATAATGTAATTGATCTCAGCCGTTAATTTAATAATCCTAAGACTAACATTTGTTCCGCAATGAAGCCTACTCGGAATACAGAATAGAGAAAGAAAGATACTTGGTTTTGTTTAAGAGTAACACTTAATGGCCGTTGGATGTTGTACATATCAACGGTCCAGATTAACCTCTAGGGTAAATCCGGATCGATGACATGGCTATTATTAATTTTACAAAATTGCAACCTTATGTCCATTACAATATCTGAATTGAAACCCTTTAGTCGTAAACTTAATTACAACTATGTCCAAATGTTACAAAATGTAGATTTTTAACACCTTTGATTTAATTGATTTTATTACAATCAAACCCCAATATATTATACCATTTTCAAAAATCTTGGGGAGCGGTGACCCCTAGCCTCCATGAAACTCCACCATTGCACATAGACAGCTAAAATTACAGTTTAAATTTTCAACAAAACTTTGAAAAATAGTGCAAGAATTGCATATGATAATCTCAATAGATATGCACAATTCATAAAAGAGAAAAAGATATAGGGCACAAAAACTCAAAAGAGAAATTTAAAAAATAATACTTCTTCCGTTTCTTAATAGATATTTTTTATGTAATTTAATATAGATTAAGAAAATGAGCGATAATAAATATTTTTATCATTATACTCTTAATTAAATTTAGTTTATTCCTAAATATCATTCATCTCATTTCTCTCTATTATCTATAGCAAGGACATGCTAGAAAATAAATCTTAAGAATTAAAAAATAATAATGTTAAATTTCATCTCCCGAAGAGGATCAATAGTGGTTCCCAACTACAATCAAACTAAGTCGACGATGAAAACGTTACGTTAAACGTTCATATAACTAATAATATGTTGATAGTAATTATACGATTCATAATTTATACTATTATACTTAGATTATTACACTAAGTCGACGATGGAAACGTTACGTTAAACATTCATATAACTAATAATATGTTGATAGTAATTATAAGATTCATAATGGAGTACTATTTTTGTTTGACTATTATACTAAGTCGACGATCGAAACGTTATGTTATACATTTATATAACATAACTAATACTATATTGATAGTAATTTTACTTTTCATAATGGTGTACTATTATACTTATATTATTATTACACCAAGTCGACGATGAAAACCTTATATTAAACATTCGTATAACTAATACACTTTGTTTATCTCGAGTTTATTAAATTTATTTGTAACGAATCATTCAATCACAATTTTATTAAAAAAATAAAAATTGTCATTAAAATTAAAATAAAAAATTATCAATTAAATAAAACTTTTAAAAAAGAAAAAAAAACAAAATAAAATTGTTCGTGAAGAGATTCGAACCAAGGATAAATGAACAAACAATATCTTGAGGACAATGTCCAATCCAATTGAACAAACTACTACTGAGTAAAACAGAGTTAAATATTTTATGTAAAAGCAGTATAAACTATTCACTACACTTCCAAGAATAATTAATACTGGTTGACTAATTTCATTAAGAAAACATGTATTGGGGCAACAAAACGTGTATTGGGAGAGCAAAAAGTAATTGACGTTGACAGCTCTGCTTGCCGAGATACTGGTGTGATGTACAAGACTATTTTTAATGCACCATCCTTATTAAATGCTGGTCGTTGGATGATATCTTTGAACGGTTCAAATTTTGATACAAAAGTGCAGCCAAAATTTTTTTGTCTCCAAATCTGGGCTGTTAATAGTATCATCGGACGGACCTTATTGTTCCAAAACGAGCCAAATATGTACTGTTCTGCATAGGATCCGGACTGAAAAATCTTAACACCCTGATAAGAATTTAATATTAGTTGACTGAGAAAACTTTTCTTCTCGGTAATGGAGCGAGCATTGGGGACATCAACACTGACAAGAAAGGTGGCGTGTATTGGAAAAACAAATTTATTAGGTAGTTTGACCACTCTAATTGCGAATACTATATTTAATGTACCTATCTTATTCAATTGTGGCCGTTGGATTGATATATCAGACGCTTAGATTGTTTCATTGATAAAATAAATCAACAAATATTATTACCCAATATAATCTAAATAATCGCAGCCCTACATGCTTTAATCAAACGGTCTACATTAATATCGCAGTCCGTTTTGTAAATAAAATTAGTTATATATAAATTATATTTAATTGAGTAAAATTACTTTTTGTTTTTTTAAAAGTGAGTAAAATTACTATTCAATTTAATTTTGTAAATAATTAATAATTAAAACATAATATTTTTTAAAAAATATTAATAATTCGAAGAGAAATTTACTAGCTCATTTTTTTGTCTATGAAATTTCAAAGCTGATTTTCCTTCCTGAGATAAAAAATCTTAACACCCTGGTTTTTCTTCTTGGTAATGGAGTGCATTGGGACAGCAACACCGACAAGAAATGTGACGTGTATTCGGAAAACATATGTTTTAAGTATGTTGACCACTCCAAAAGCTGAATATCGCAAATGAGCATTTTTACTTCCTGCTCCCGGCTCCTATGCGGAACAAATCCTAGCCGTCGGATGATAGCTTTTAACGGTCCAGAATTGGAGAGAGAAACATTTTTTTTTAAGTCCAGCCGCAACTTTTCTCTCTCCAAATTTGGACCGTTCAAACTATCATCCGACGGCTGGGATTGTTCCGCACGTGCTGATTTTTCCCTGTTCCGCATAGGAGCCGGACTGTTCCTTCATCATTTTCCTATTTTTTTTATTCATTTGTAAAATGGAGAATTTTGACGGGAATAGTGGGTATGAGAGAGTGGAAAAGATGAACATATAATCATTACTATTCTCCATTGTCAAAAGTAATCATTTATATTCTGAGCCGCATCCCTACAATTCAAATACACTACATACTCTACTTCTTCCTTCTTAAATATTACATCTCTCTCCAACAGACCAAAGACCACCGCTCCACCACCTACTTCCACTACTCCGGCAATTCAAATCAATCTCTCAAGTATGTACTCCATTTAATTTAGCTGGTGTGAAGTTGGTTGATTTTGTTTACTATAAATACGAAATTGGCTAAGATGTTCGTACTTAGCAAAATTCAACAAACTCAAAGAAATATAAATGGCTTCTGCAAAAAGATCAAGGGTTTCACCTTCCCCAAATTTCGGTCTAGAAGAGTCTTCCGTTACCATGGATAGAGTTGAGCTAGGGCAACTCTGGAAATGTTGACGGAAACCTTTGGTGCAAGGAGATTGAGAGCTTGTGTGAGGAGAAACCCACGCATAGTCAATGCAAACAGAATCTTGGAAGGCCTTGAGAGGAATGAGCAGCAGAACCATTCTTGGAGTGCCCCTCCTTCAATCCCAACGCGCAGCAGACTTTGGCCAAGCTGCTTTAACACCGCATCAACCAACCCCACTCAGGTTTTGTTTGGTACACCAGCAGGTCTGGTCACACCACCACCCGTGATCCTTGGTGTCCCCCAACCATGTCCTCCGCCCCCACCTCCATCCCCCACTCTGAATTTTCAAGGGACCCCTGAAAACCCTATTAACATTGATTCCAAGTCTGATTCAGGTGGGGTCGCCACACCTATTTTAACACTTAGCCTCTCTTCTGCGTCCTCTGGTTATAAGACAAGGGACGATGCTACTTGTTAAGAGAGGGGGACCGGCATGGTTAAGGGTTGTTGGGCTTTAATGCATAATTTTTGTGGTGGGGATGGTAGCTGGTTTTCGCTTGGGTGGTGGTTTTTGTGGTGGTGCCCGTGGTGGTGGTGGCCTTTAGGTTGTGTTTTCTTCCTGAGACTGTTGTAAAGCAAAGTTTGAAGTGTGAAGTTTGAAGTTTAGTTTGAAGTTTCAAGGTTATAGTTTGAAGGTTTGAAGTTTTGGGGCTTCTAGCCCATTATTCTGGTGAAGTTGTATGTCCTTTTTTTATGTTTTTCTGAAACTATGTAGTTTCGTGTCCTTTTAGATAAGTAGATTTTCCTTTTGTTTTTTCTTCTTTCGGCTTGTTTGTTTAATTAATTCAGGCAGTTGGTACTTTGTTTTATGTTTAAATGGATTTTCCATCTCCATTTACCATGTAATATGTATGAATGATGATCAATGAAATTATTAATTAAGTATTCTCTCTTGTTAATATCTTTGTGTAATTAATTAAATGCATTTTCCTTATTTTTTTTATTCCTAAAGTTTTTGGTAATGTAATAATAACAAGGCACAATCTGAAATGTTTCCCAGAAAATTCTTAATGTTTATATTCAACATATTTTGCAAAAAAAATCCAGAATAAATACTAAACTTATTTTTGCAAAAGTTTTCAGAAATATAAATTAACTTAATCTGCAAGAGTGTTCCAGAAAATGCATATTCTACTTTTAAATTCCAAAAAGAATACTTTGGAATACTTATTATGCAAACAAACAACACATTGCAACATCCACCCCCACACCCACACCCCAACACGCACCCCCACATATCTTCTTCTTCTTCAACATTGCAACAGTCACCTCACCCCACTTCTCTTATTCAGTTCTTCTTCTTCAACATTGCAACATCCACCCCTACCCCCCCACACCCCAACGCGCACCCCCACACATCTCCTTCTTCTTCAACCTTGCAACAATCACCCCACCCTCACACTCTAACGCACTCTCACCTCACCTCTCTTCTTCTTCTTGTGCAACCTTGCAACAATCACTCCACCCCCACGCTCCAATGCACTCCCACCCCACCTCTCTTCTTTTTCCTCCACCTTGCAACCCACAATCCCTCACCACCGCCACCGCCATCGACCTTCTTCTCCATTTTCGCCACCACCGAACACCATAAACAAATGCCACAAATTACCCTCCATTTCCTCCATCACCAAGTACCCTTCAATTATTGTGTAATTTCTTTGAATATGTGACTGATAAAGATGAAGATGGTGGTGGTTGGTGGTCGTAGATGGAGATAAAGATGGTGTCGATAGATATTAAGGGGGTGGAGTTGGGTGTGGGCGTAGGTTGGGTGGGGCTGAAGGGGCGAGTGGGGGTCTGAGAGGGGTTAATTTAAGTGTAGATGTATAGAAATAACCCTTTAAGTTTTTTCTTTGACCCAACCAATTTTTACAGTTGACAACATTGTTTTTACGTAATGACTTTGGTTACCAATTAAATTTTTTTGGGTATAGTAATGTCCAAAAATAATGATTTGGGACCTTCTTTACAAGTTATAAATTGTTTAGAGACAAAATCGACTAAATTGCCTTAGGAAAATGACTTAAAGGTTTTTATTATGGGAATTTGGTCTAGATTACTATTTAAGTATTACCTCTGTACCAAAATACTTGTAAAATTTCACATTTTTTTTTTTATATATATCCTAAATTACTTGTTATATTTAAGAAATTAATGCATATTTATTCTTACTTTTTCAATTTTATATCTAATTTATTACTTAACTAATCACTAATAATAAATTTCTAGTCATTAATTAAAATTAATTTGGATTTTTTCTTCATAGTAATTCGTTTTCAATCATTTTCTTTATTATATATAAAAAAGTGCAAACGTTGCAAATAATATGACTCAAGCTATTTAAGTACTCTAAGGTCTGTTTTGTATCTAGGATGTGTAATAGGGCTGCGCACAATGTGGCTAAATGGGGGAAGGTGTACTTTAGGAATGATATTATTATCCCCTTGAACTCCCTTCCATCTGATGCTCTCTGTGATCCAGACACAACAATTTGTGTTGATGTTATTGCGGATGAATGTAATGTGGACCTTTTGGAGAAATAAAATAACTTTGATCCAAAAAAAAAAATGTTGGCAGTTTGCTTTCTCCATTTAATGTTGAGATTTCCCCCTTCATTATAGGGATTAAAGCACCATAGACCACAAGAGAGTCTTGGCTTGATCCCTATAAATCTTCCAAAAATTTGCATAAGATTTATTCACCCTGATTTAAAAAATCCTTTAGGAAGTAAAGGTCTCATTTAAACAAGGTTGTCAAATACTCTATCCCTTCCAAATTAACTGTAAGATACCTTAAGAGGGGAAGGATTGCACAGATCTTATATATTGCAAATATTCACACAAACTAGTCGACGTGGGATCTTTAACACACCCCTAACAGTCAGGGTTGGACATCTGGACCGTGAACAATAATAGAGGCCCAACATCGAATAGGTGACTCTGATACCATGTTAAAAATGGACTTGTGCATAACCAGTGGCGGAACCAGGAATTTATCATTGGGGGAGGGGGGAGCGAATTTCTTACTAAAAATTTTTAGAGGGGCGAAATACAATATTTATAAGGAAATATCACAAAAAATATTTTTTTCCTATAGAAAATTCGTCGTTTCCCTCGCTCCGCCACTGTGCATAACCATTCCTTCAAAAAGTACCTCAAAAGTGGATGATTATCCATGCCTTATATATTGCAAATATGCACACAAACTAGTCGATGTGAGATTTTTAACAATATTTAAGAGGTAGTTGAATGTTGTGTGAGAAGAAAGATAGAGAAAGACATAAATCTTAAATGAGATTAACAAAATTAATTAGGGGTATCTTAGACTTTTACTTATATTTTTTCCATCAAAATCATCAAAATCTTACTCCCTCCGTCCCAAATTAACTGTCCACATTTCCTTTTTTGTTTGTCCCAAATTAACTGTCCACTTTCTAAATAAAGTAGGTATTAAAGACAATTTTTTCAATTTTACACTTTTTCCAACTCCTCTTTGAATACTCTTAGTTAATTAAAATTATCACTTTTCAACATATATTTAAGAGGTGGTTGGATTTTGTGTGAGAGGAAGGAGATATAAAGAGATAAATTTTAAATAAAATTAATGAGGGTTATCTTAGACTTTTATTTATATTTTACCATCAAAATTACCAAAATCTTAATACTTGTGTATTTGTGATAGTGAATAAATAATTTGAGACGAGTGGAGTAATATATACTAGTACATATGTATTTATCAAATTGTAAAGATAATTTAGGAACGGAGAGAGTAACGGGGAAACAAATTTGTTGACATTAGAGTATCAACATAATCTTCTCGGTACTCTATAGTAATTAAAGTTAAAATACTGAATTATCGAAATATACATTCAACCTTTCGATTTCCCATGTTTGTGCTGCCAATCAATACTATTCCCTTTGTCCCAAATTATCTATCCACACTTCCTTTTTAATCTGTCCCAAATTATTTGTCCATTTTTTAAATCAATGGTTCATTAATGGTGTTTTTTTCAATACTACCCTTACATTAAAGGTTGGAGAGAGAAGAGAATGTAGAATTAAATTGTGACTAAAATTAAATAGGATCATGTTTGACATTTTACCATATTCCACTATAAAATTTGATAAAACCTTAATCTCCGAGCAAAATACAAGGTGGACACATAATTTAGGACGGAGGGAGTACTAGTTAGTTAATGGTGGTGATTCTTCATCTTCTCCTCTATTAGTCTTTCACAGTACTATAAATAAAACACCCCCCCCCCTTCAAGTCCAAAAAGATCAAGCATGCATTCCTGAACTTGTTATAAACTAGTAAAAATACAATTGCATAATTCAGTCTTCTTGAACAACCCCAACATGTCTGGAAAGACTGGAATCAGCACGACAGTAGCAAAGACCGAAGGAGATGTGAATCTCTTTTTTGAGAAATTCCCATATGGTACTGTCATAGGATTGTCTACCCAATCTTCATTAGCGAGGGACTCAACGGGCAAAATGGAAAGCAAAGTTTCAATTTTGCAGCTCTGTGAAGGCAAACAATGTCTGATTGTGCAGCTTTTGCATATGAATTCGACACCAATTTCTCTGTTTAATTTCCTTAAAGACCCCAGTGTTATGTTTGTTGGTGTTGGAATAGAAAAAGATGTTGCAAAACTAGAGAAAGATTATGGCATTTTTTGTCGAAATTCTGTCGAGCTGGCAACGTGGGCTGCCCTGTTAATCAGTAAGAAGCTTGTTCCTGACTCCTTTGGAATATGGAATATTGCGAACTCAACACAATTTGATATACGTTACGATAAAATGTATGAAACTCTGAGAAATTATACGAAGAAAAAGCCAGGTTATGGGGCAAAAAATCCTCTGTTCCGGTCTCCGTTCCTGTCCCCAGCCAATCACAATTCATCCTGTCTATATATAATTAGAAAAAATGTTTATATAGTAAATTCTGATTGGTTGGGATAGGGATAGGGAGAGGAATGGGGACAGAGAATTTTCACCAGGTTATGGTTGCCAGTAAGAAATTAAAAAAATAAATAAATAAATAAAAAAGGAAAGGAAAGAATGGTGATGGATAGATTATTAAAAAAAAAAAAAAAAGGAATTGCAATGTTAAACAACTGAAGCATTCAGGCCCTATGGTCTTTTAAACCGCATAAGAGTCTGGGACCCGATGATTTATACCCGATCTTCTTCCAACACTTTTAGGAAATCCTCAAGCCTTCGATCATCACTTTTACTCAGAATTTCTTCAAAGGAATCCCCTTCGCTGAGGATATAAGTGCTACCTTCTCTTGGGCCAAAAATCCTCTGTCCCCTTGTGTGTCCCCGTGTGTGTCCCCAACCAATTACAATTCACCATGTGTATATATAATTGAAAAAAAATGTTTATATAGTAAATTATGATTGGTTGAGGACATGATTAGGGACAGGAATTGGGACAGAGGATTTTCACCCCTTCTTGTGCCTTATCCCTAAAGTGTGCAACCCGGAGACTGTAGGTCAGCTTCGGCCTATTAGTCTGTGCAACATTATCTTCAAGCTGACCTAAAAAATACTGGTGAACAGGATCAGACCTCTGTTCTCTTCTTTTATCTCCCCAACCAGGGAAGATTCATTTCGGGTAGAAGATGTGCTGATAACGTTGTCATTGTTCAGGAATCAATTTTCACCATTAGAAAAACAACTTGTAAACAGGGCACAATTGCAATCAAAATTGACCTGGAAAAGCCTTTTGATCGGTTTGATTGAGATTTTATCAAAGAATCGCTGGAATTCTTCAACTTTCCCAATATGCTTTTTAAACTTATCATGAACTCTGTATGTTCCGGTAAAATGGCAATCCTGTTCAATGGGGAACCGACAGTGGTTTTACCCTTCAAGGGGTATCAGACAAGGTGATCAGCTTTCTCCTTACTTATTTGTTAACTGTATGGAATACCTCTCCATCAGTATTGAAAAATCAATTGGGCTTAAGAAGTGGAGACCCATTAAAATCGGGAAGCAATGCTCTCATATCTCCCATTCCTTATTTGTCGATGATGTCATTTTGTTCGGCTTAGCTGATGATGACACAATCTTTGAAATGAAAAGAGTGCTTGACGACTTTAGCTTGAGATCAGGTCAGAGGATTAATCTCAATAAGTCTAAATTCATTACTTCGAATAACCTTTCTCTTCCTAGAATCCAGGATATTGAGCATCAACTTTTGATCCAACACACAAACAACCTGGGCAAATATCCGGGCTTCCCTATTTTCCAAAAGAGGCCAACTAACTCGGACTTCCAATTTATTTTGGATAAAGTTAAGGACAAGCTCTCTGGCTGGAAAACTAATCTCCTATTATTTGCTGGCAGACGTACAATTATCCAGTCTTCTTCTTCCCGTATCCTTTCTTAATACTCTCAATGTTTACATATACCTGCCTCAATATGTGATAAGATTGATAAAGAAAATAGATCATTTCTTTAGGGAAGCTCGTCGATTAAAAAGAAAATCCATCTGGTTAAATGGGATAGAGTGGCTAAACCAAAAAATCAAGAGTGGTTAGGTATCAGGAAAACAAGGCATATCAATCAGGTGGGCCTCGCGAAGCTAAAAATGAGGACTTCAAGAGATAACACGAATACTTGGGCTTCTGTGCTTAAGAAGAAATACATCAAGGATGACTCTCAATCTTTAATTCAGTTGAAAAAAGGTCAAGGCTCTATCAATTTGAAAGCCCTCAAGGACTGGACCTCTTCCATAAATCATTGGCTTGGATTCCTGGTGATGGAAACATTATAAGGATTTGGCACGATGACTGGACAGGACTTGGCCCCTTGAGAAATCTCATATCAGGCCCTTTTAATAAGGATAAAGATAATGCTAAGATCAAGGACATCTACTATAACTTCGGTAAGTGGAGACTCGGTAACTTATCATTTGACCTACCGAAATATATTGCTGAATGCATTAGAGGTGTGTCTAGATCAGATTGTTCAGATTTGCCTGATCATAGAAAGTGGAAAACGACGGGGGATGGTGATTTCTGTTCTAAAGTCACACATTTGGTCATCCATGAAGAAAGTCAGGACGATAAAATTGCGGGGAAAAGCTGGGATTGGAATTGGTCTGTTAATTGCAATTAGAGAGTTAAAATGTTCTTGTGGCTTTGCCATCACGACAGGTTAGCTACTAGAGAACATCTACACATGAAGCATATTACTCCTAACTCAACTTGCCCTCAGTGTGGCCTTTTCCCGGAAACGATTGAGCACCTGCTGAGAGACTGTAATCCAGACCGTCAACTTTGGCAGGGACTCAACTTATTTTAGCATACTACAAACTTCAATATCTGGTTTAAGAGATGTGTTGAATCCAAACTTATTTCAACTTTCAACAATGTACCTTTGTGTACATTATTTGCATTTGGATGCTGGGCATTATGGATTTTTAGAAACTCGAAACTCTTTTCCCCTGGTAAACCATGTATCCCACCACTTCTTGACACGGTAACTAAACCCACTGAATTCTTTGCTTTGGGTAAGGATGCAAGGTGTTCACGGCAGCCAACAATTATCGCGGTTGCATGGGCCAGACCGCCTGCTGGATGGGTGAAACTTAACGTGGATGGATCTTCTATTGGTAACCCGGGTAGGGGTGGTGGGGGCGGATTAATTCGGAACGATCAGGGGAGCTGGATTTCAGGATTTTACAAGAGCATTGGTATTTGTACTAATAATGTGGCAGAGTTGTGGGCGCTTAGAGATGGTCTCAATCTTGCTATCAGTTAAGGATCGCAACGGGGCTAGTTGGGGCGGATTTCTGAATATCCAAACCCGCCCCGCGCTATTGATCCGCCGCCCCACCCCGTCCTAGTTTTCAAAAGTAATATAATTAGTATATATTTTCTTTTCCTAAGTATACTTATCATATATAAAAAAATTATATATATATATATATTATTGTTTTCAAACGGGTCAGAAAGGAGGGGAGCGGGGCGGGGCAAACATCATATCCAAACCCGATCCGTTCTGTCCACGGGGCAGCCCCCAACAATTTAATAATTAAATTAAAATCCATAATGATTTAGAGTATGTTCGGTCGGTTATCCTCAATTAGAAATCATTCTAGTAAAGACAACTCTTCCGTAAATATACCACAAAGGGGCATGTAGTTCTATCTGGTCCTTTATTTATCCACCATCCTCAGTATAAGAATTATACTATAGGAATTTAGGCGGGGCTGCCCCAAACATGAACGGGGTGCAGCGGGGCACGGGCCAAATTACCATCCTTACTATCAGTATTCATGCTCAGAAAATAGCAATTGAAATGGACGCAAAAGTAGCCATTGAGCTTATTCTACATGCAGATATTTCTACTCACCCTTTATCATCGCTTATTTCTGATTGTAGGGCACTACTACGGCTGCTACTGGAGTTTAGTCTCTCATATTTTCAGGGAAGCCAATGGATGTGCCGATTGCCTAGCTAAAGCTGGAGGACTTCTTTCATCCTCCGATCTGGTTGCCTTTCACTCTTTACCCCCATTTGTTAGCCACTTAGTGGCGGGGATGCCCGTGGGGCTTCTTTTGATAGGACTATTTCGAATACCTCTATCCATATCCAACCTTTTGTTAGCCTTATATTGGCAGGGTATGGACAGGAGGTATCATTAGATAGGCCTAATTGTAACAATTTTGTCTCATACCCTACGGGCTAGGGCGCTTTTCTTTATATATATATATATATATTAACAAAAAAAAAAAAAAGTAAAAAGTAAAAAGAAATAGAAGTTTGAAATTGAGAAATTGGAAACCAAAAAACAAAAAAGGAAACTAAAGTATTTACTTACCTGGCGGGTTGGCTGCATTCCCCCAGCAGTAGACCCAGCATAGCAGTGTTCTACAATTGTTGGTAGGGAAGATGATATGGCGGAGTAAAAATCATCCAGCAAGAGCAAATTTAGCTGATAGGACAAAACTGCCCTCATGACTCATCATCTCTCAAATCTTCTCTCTCCTCCCAATTTGTTTACTATTATACCGAATATTTTCATCATTCTTCTCTCTTTTCTCAAGACTCACTCCTTTTCTCTCTCAAACTCTCAATTTAACTATCACCCTCTTAAACTTAGCAAAAAAAAAACTATCACCCTCTTAAAAAATTGGGAAAACAGCCTCACTCGTCCCCCAACTTATTTCTATTAGCTTCGTAAATCCTTATTAAAATTTTTCAGCATAAAGAATCCCTTTAAATTTTACGTTTTGCCCAGAGAGTCCAAAACACTTAATTGGCGGTGGTTTCCGACGACTTAAGCATGTGCGGTGCAAATGCACTTCAAAAACAAGGGTAAAATAGTCAATTCGTATTTATATAAATAAAAAAAAACCACCATCGCCCAGCACCCCACCCCACCCTTCCCCTCTCTACAATTCCCTTCCTATCTCTGCAATTCCCCCCGTCACCTCCACCACCGCCCCACATCCGCCACCAAAAAGTCACATCCACCTCCCCATCTCCCCTTCCCCACCCCAATCACTATCCCGGAGCACCACCCGCCCCATCCCCCATCTCATACCCAGAACCCCACAATCCCGTCTGCATCTATCCACCCCCTATTCTTTCTTCCATGACCGCCTCCGCCGCCGACCACAGTGAAGACGACGTCGTTTTCAGTGTCAAGAACGACCACCGCCTGTGGCTACCACCGACACCGCCCCCATCCCCCTCTCGTCTCATATACCCCACCCGCCCCGCCCCGCCCCTTCCTCACTCCCACCACCGTACCGCCCCCTTCCTCATATGAGGCTCAGATCTGTTGTTCAGAGAATAAAGAGAAGATGAGAGAAGACAAAATCGCCTTACTGAAGCAGAAGCAAACAACCTTAACCATGATCATCAACGTCATCAGTCATTTAAAAAATTTGGATTTATTATGAATGCTTTGAAAATTTTGGTAGTCTGGTTCGTGTTGTTTAATGCCGTTTTGGTCAGAGATGATGGTGGTTGGTGATGGTGGTGGCCATAGGCGGCGAGAGTAATGGAGAGAAAGAAAGGTTTTTTTTTTGTTTTTCTATTTAAATATGAAATGACAATTATACCCCTGTTATTTAGTTGCCGGAAACCACCGCCAATTAGGTGTTTTGGACTCTCTAGGCGAAACGTAAAATTTAAAGGGATTCTTTATGCTGAAAAAATTTAATAAGGATTCACGTGGCTAATAGAAATAAGTTGGGGGACGAGTGGGGCTGTTTTCCCTAAAAAAATTCTACATTTTTCTGGTTAAAGTTCTACCTACAAAAAAATAAGAAAAATAATACAATTCAAGAACTAAACTAGAGAAACCTGAAGAAAAATAATTCCACTCCAAATCCAGTTTCATGAAAAGTAAGAAAAGAACAATGAGAAAATTGGGGAAATTCCATTGAATCTTAGTGATTCATTAATTTCAGTTTCAATTTCCAAGAAAACCAAAGAAAAAAGTGGTTAAAAGTATCCGATTCAAATTTTCAGTTTGAGAAAAAGTTGTTGGTATATCAGTAGGTCGTGGAATCACTGATTACAATCAACGCCACACTAAATGATGAGAAATTGAAGTGGGGGAAATATCGGAATTTGATTCAAACAAAGATGAAATAAGGAGTTTCTTCAAGAAAGTGATGAGAATATGGTAATTTGTTGAAGCTTTTTTAGTATCTTGAGAGAAATTCTGAGATTTTTTTAGTAAAACAAAGAAAACTAAAACGAGAATAAAGAGACCATGGATGCATAAGTTAGCTTAGGAAATGAGAGATTAAGGATGGAAAATAAGGTGTGAAAATAAAAAATTAGTAGGAGAGAGAAGATTTGATAGGGATTGGGAAAATTTGGTCTGATTCCTAAGGGCAATTTTGTCATATAAATTATATTTGTTCTTACAGGATGATTTTTGCTCTGGTAATATCACCATCCTTGTTGGTAGTGCGTGTGGTGTGCCACGTTGGCTGAGCAGCCGATCATGTGTACACCATTAGAGATGCTCTTATTAGCAAGGAAGATCTGAATATATATTTTTTTAAATTAAATTTACTTCATCCTCCTCCTCGCTCTTAAATAATACTCCCTCCATTCCTAAATATAAGACTCTTTAGACCATTTGATAAAATTAAAGAAGTTGTCATTTTCACCTAAACCTCCAATATTACCCAATCCTTCCTCTCTCTCACTTATACGTCATAAAGAAAATAAAAGAAAATATTGAGGGTATAATTGGAATAAATTGTTGACAACTAATAAAAGAACCTTAAACGACAATTAATTTGGATACCTAGATATCTCCTATACGACAATTAATAAGGAATAGAGGGAGTAGGAAAAAAATGAATAAAATCCTTCATAGATAGGACCAACAGAGGGTTCATGGTGAGATTTTTTTTCTGATACAGTTCATAGGTGATAAATTTTATTTTTTAAAGAAAGATTTCGTCACATATTATAAACCAGCAACGTTTGCATACACAGCAGACCGATCTAGGGATGGCAATGGGCTGGATCGGGGCGGGTATCTCAATATCCAATCCCGCTCTGCGCAGGTGACTCATCGCCTGCCCTGCCCAGTGACCCGCCACAGATCAAGAAATTTTGCCCCGCGCGGAGCCCGCCCCACCATACTTTTTATTTTACAAAAGTCATTAATATTAGCTTAGAGATAAACTCTCCAACAAGTACAATTAGTATATTTTATCCCAAATAAATCCTCAAACAAGTACAATTAGTATATTAAAGAGAATTAAACATGATTATATCTAATAATAATATTATTATAATAATAATATAATATGGATAAGGCAGAATAGAGCGGGACAAGACGGGTCACACACACGAAATCCATCCCCGATAACAGGGCGAAATCCATCACCGACCATATACAAAGTAAGGATATCTCTAGAACAGTATAAAATATTTAACTGAGTTACAACATAAGATTAGTGCTGTCAAAGTGGGCCGAAGCCCGCGGACCGGCCCGCCCCGCCCCGCCGCGGACCGGGTATGGAGTTAGAAAATATTGATCCGCAAAAATACGGGCTTTTTTAGCCCGCGGGCTTTTAGTTATAATATGTTAGCAATGTTGCCTAGTAATCCAAACATAATGTGGCTGTAGTTTAGTGGTAAGAATTCCACGTTGTGGCTGTGGATACCTGGGCTCGAATCCCAGCAGCCACATTTCTGTCCCTTTTTTGTTTATTTAAATACCAAATGTAATATGTTGGCAATTTTGCCTAGTAATCCAAACATAATGTGGCTGTAGTTTAGTGGTAAGAATTCCACGTTGTGGCCGTGGATACCTGGGCTCGAATCCCAGCATACACATTTTATCTTTTCTGTTCACAATCTGCCATTTTACCCACACACAAAAAAAAAAATTAGAAAATTGAATCTGGGTCCGCGGACCGCCCGCAAGCCCATGGCCTTATGCGGCGTGATTCTGGGCCTAATATTTATGGGTCCGCAAAATCGAGTCCAAGCCCGCCCCGTCCCGTTTTGCATTAAGCCCGCACGGGCCGGCCCGCCGCGAACCGGGCCGGCCCGTTTCACAGTACTACATAAGATGTCAAATTATGAACTACAGCATTTATGTTCCACGCTATAAATTGTAACGCTTTAAAAGAAAACAAAATCAGAGATCCAGAATTGATTAGTATACATTCAAGTATAGATCTTTAGTTAGAGAATTCAGCCTCTAATTGAATGTAGTTGGATACCCCCACGAAGAAGATGCAGTTAAGTTGCTTTTATTTTCCTTTTTTTTTTTTAAACAAATTATTCTGCCCTTATTGACATGGAAAGTTGGCTGTCTGACATGGCAAAAGTATGATTACATGGAGCTTGCGGAGCCGTTCGCTGCACCACATCAGCTGCCTATAAGATTTTCTCCTCGTTAGGAGGGAATTAAGGATGGGAGGAGAATTAGGTTTAAGAATTTAGTGCGAAACATGTGCTCTGTCACATGCGTGAAATATCTGTGCGGTTAGATGAGTAGATAAACGACTGACTTTGATTTGCGAAGAATGACCAGTTATTCTTCATGAACCGTTATTCTTGAAATAACAATTCACTTTTAGATTAACTCAATCAACGGCGCATACAAGTTTTGCATGTGTGGACAGAATATCTATTTTACATCTGATATAGATCGGGGAATTATGAATTTTGGATTATATGCAAAATTGGTATTCTATCTACACATACGGAACATCTGTTCACTGTTGGATGAGTTGAACTGACATCTGAATTTTGTTTTAAAAAAAATTAACCACTACTCATTCTTTCTAAAAAAAACATAGCGGTTAGATAAACTCATTTACGATGAACATGTTTTTGACACTGGATCTGGGCTGAAAATTAAGTATTCCATATAATCTAATAAATCATTGTTCATTTCGGAATTAACCTCTCTTTTTTCCTAGGCTGCCATCCAATCCAGCGAAGAATTGGAAATTTGCAGTCCCCAACCCGATTTCTTGTTTTGGCTAAAATTCTTTGCTATTTCCACATCTTCTTATGCTTGTTAGCAACTTATTTTTGGCTAAAATTCTTTGTATTAAGAGGATTTCTCGATCATTTAAAGGTTGTTAGCAACTGATGCTCAATAAAATAAAATAAGAACATCGGCAAATCAATTCTCATTCCTAGTAATGTGCTAGTCTGTTAGAAAATGTTTAAGGGATGTACGCTTCACATATAAAAACATTAGGAAATAATTCTTTAATTTAATACTATATATTAAAAATAAAATTAAGGACATTGCATGATTCTGTTGTAAAAATTATACGAATACATAATTAAATCATACTCATAATATGAAATTTACATAAAACATAAATATAAATATATGAGCATTGAGATAAAGAAAGCAAGCCTGAGAGTCGTGACAAAGTCACTGTCCTAAAGACGTGAAAATCTCTCTACGTGCGGGTGATAGCGGTCAGTCACGGCTCCAAGATAAAATTCATTTCTCTTTGTCTCCGCAATGAGCACATTTACTGGAAGACTTCTCACGAACTAATCCAATCGAGTTGCCCAAATGAAAAATAACTAGAGATGGTTTGGTAACAGTGAAAATATACCATGAACAAAATTGAAGTATAAAACAAAGGTTCTGCTACGATAATTATATGTAAGTTTGCAGTGGAAAATAGAAGGAAGAATTGTATTCTTTTTTTAGATCATTCACCTCCTTTTATAATAGTTAAATTATCTCATAATTCCTTCACCATTAAAATAGGAGTTACAATTTTTTAAAATAGGAGTAATAAAACATCAAATTAAATATGGGAGTTACAAATGATATTTTTAATTTTGAAAATTTTAAATTTAAAACTAGAAAAACGTGAATAAGTTAATTTATTTATTGAAGAGAATAAATTAAATAATGTCTGAAATTAATAATAGTGAAATACAAGAATATGAACAAGGAGAACAAGCCATTTTGCTGTTATTGTTAGTGGAGATTTAACTTAATGAACCTCTAGTATTTTAAGGGGGAAACTATGTTAGGGGTACATGTCATGTATATTAATAAAAACTTCATGAAGTAAATGTACTAACTCACCTTGATTTTGTTGGAAATTCTTGAGTTTTATACCGAAAAAATCAGAGAATTAAACTGCATTGAAAAAATATTTTCTGCACAGTAATGTAAATAAATTTTGCACTGAAAAAATAATTTCTGGACAGGAAAAATAAAATTCTGGACAGTAAATCTGCACTGGAAAAAATAAATTCTGCACTGGAAACATTAATTTCTGGACAGTGCAGGAAACATAAACTAAGACAGGAAAATTGTTTTTACTCTTTTAACATAAAGCAGTAAACAACTGAAAACTGAAACCTTAACCGTAATTTGGATTGAATCCTGGACGAGACAGTAGTCTACCACTTCCCCTTAAGTTCTATATGTCCAGCCTTATCAGCTTCTGGCACCCTTGAACACAGAACTCCAAGGTACAACGTCCAACCACTTTCTGTTTCTCTGAAATAAAAGAAAACAGAACTTGCGAACCAAAAAACAGCAGAACTCTTGAACTATATGATATGTTTCTGGCAAAAATGTAGAGGAGGAAAATAGATATTGGTATTTTTTCTGGCAGTGCAAAGGCTGCAATATATAGGCACAGAAAAACCCCAAACTGTAACAGCTGAGGATTAATACAGCCTTAATCCCTTTGCAGTTACAGTAGACTGCCATAAACTCTTCATAATGCTGTATAACTCATGCAAGTTACAGTCAAATGAATTAAGTAATTCATAATGCTGCACATTACTCTTGCCAGTTACAGTCAAAAGAATTTATTTAGTAAAATTTAAATTCGAACCAGAAGCAAAACGTAGGCTGATCAGACCCGTGAGTTTTGGTCCGGTAGGTCGCGCTCGCACACAAGTTCAAGCTAATTTGGTATCAACAGACCTTCGAGTTCCACCCCCTGCGCGGGCGCACACGAGGTTCTCACATAGGGCATAATACAAGTAACACAATTTAAACCCATGTTAATCACTTTAACATATAAAGTGATTTTCTCTTTCATGGGTTTCCTATGTGGGATGTGAGTTTAAAACCCCATTTAACACATTTCATCCATCCCCACTTTATACCAATTTATCATTCACACTAAGAATTGGTTTTCTCACATGTTATATATCATCGCGAAGCTTGCGCAACCCACTTCGTGATAAACTCAATAACATTCAAAACCGAGCAGTGTAACATATAAATAAATATATTAGCTTAAATATGTCCTCACGACACATTAATTACACATTAATTCTTTGAGAAAAAACACATTCTCCAACAGATTTAATAGTAGTAAAGTATTAAACCTAAAAATTATCAAGGTCTTTCTATGAAGTTATAAAGAATTGAATATAAAAGAAATATTACTCATTGAAGAATTTATCAATCAAGATGAGTTTTTCTGTCAACTTCTACCCGAAAATAGAATAATCACTAGGAAGAAATGAAAAACAAACAAAGAAAATATTGAAAATGGAAATCCATAGCTGGATGATAGACCTATGTTGTATACGAGACTAGCTCTACTTGGATTGGGTTTTGATTTTGGTTTGGGTTTGAATTTGAGTTTTGGCGGGAGAAACTAAAAAATTGTCGGGAAAAATTCAAATTCAAATTTTGTTTTCAAATAATCGTTCAATTCTAAATTTTGGCCACAAAAATTTGGAATTTGAATATCTCCCGCCAATTTGAAAGTAAACAATTTAGAATTGAACAATTATTTGTTTGAAGAAAAAAAATTTGAATTTGAATTGCTCCCGTCAATTTTTTAGCTTTTCCCGCCAAAACTCAAACCCAAAACCAAAACCCAATCCAAGTGGAGTTGGATTGCAAGCTTCAACCGCAGAACACGAATCAATGAAACACATACATCAATAATGGGGGGAAACAGTAAATCCTTAATATAAGATTTTTAGGACATTTTGCAAAAATTAATATATTTTTTAATCAAACTATTAATATTACTCTCTTAAATAGAACTAGTGATATACAAATTATTTTTAAGAGAGTAATATTAGTATTTTGACTAACAAATTACATTATTTTTTTCTTTCTTAATTTTTGCTACATTAAAAGCCTTATATTAAGAAATTAAGGGAGTATCTTTCTAAAACATATATTAATACATTATGAATTATATCTTTTAGAAAGGTATATAATGTAGAGATCATCCACAACCCATAATTAAATTTTATGCAACATTATTCAAAATTTGATATTTTGTTTTCATGATGTGCCCAATAAATAGAGATTTAAACCTTAGATGGAGACAAAGAATTTCACCCTCCTTACTAATCAACTATATCCCCTCGACTTTTCTCTATTTTTCTCCCTTGAGCAAGCGGCAGACACCATAGCCAACGGTCACATGCGTCCACTAGAAAAATTTATTTAGTTTTAATTATATGTTTATGCATTATTATGTCTATGCGATTAAGTTAAAAAGTTAGTGACCTCGCTAAATATCGGTGATCATAGAATCAAATAATAACCAAACGCAAAAGATAAGGACGTGGTGATTCAATTCTCTTAACTGCCGTGTGGGTTCCAATTGTTTTCTTTATTAATTTTTCTCTTTATTTGAATTTTTTTAATCTTTTTTCTTTTAAAATTTTATTTATCTCACACGTAATATGAATTTTCTTTTTTGACAATCCGTTCCAAAAGCTTTACATTTACTAACTAATTTTTACAGGAGTTAGAAGTATTTTTGTCCGTCCACTTCATTGTCTCCCCATTTAGAATAGGAAAATTGATTGTTGGATGTAGTTTTAACCTAAAACCATCATATTTTGTTAATTTGTCAAAATCATCGTATTTTGTTAATTTGTCAAAACCGTCATTAAAAACAATTTATTGATACAAATATTATAAATAAATATTTTTAATAGAAATAGAAAATAGTTTATTGGATAAAAATCGCATAGAAAATGTATCATTTTTTTAAAAATATTATGGGGAGGTCACTCTCCAAATCCGCCATTATAAACGTCCTTTCCCTCTCTCAATATTTTCAAAAAACATTCAATTTTCTATAGTAAAATTTTAATTTATTTATTTTTACTCCTATCTAGACAAGTGCTCCACTGGATCCGCCACTTCTTTGAGCAAGGAAGTATCCAAAAAGAACAACAAATAAACAAAATATTATGTGGCTATCGCTATCGTTATGTGATATGGTCGGCTGTGTCTCTGTTCATCATAATTCAGTTCTCAGTGTTGGACGGTGCAACGGCGGCCGACCATCTAAGTTTCGTTGTCTCCATTCAAATGGTGTGCGGACATCCGCTAGCTATATGCCTAAACTATGAACGGTCCTGTTGTGGGACTGGGGACCACTTTAGTGCGATATTCATACACATCACGTTTTGATTAAAATAATAAAAAGCAGTTTAGGGCGCTTTATGAATTTTTTTTTCTTTTTTAATGAAAATATGTGATGCTGATTGATCGTGAAGCATGTGGTCATAACCCCACATATAAAATGCAGTGCCTATATCGTAATTTTTCCCTAAACTATTGCCACTCCACCTTTTAAAATTCAATTTCATATTATTGCTTATCCATTTACATAAACACACCCCCAAAGGTATTATTGAATTTTAAGTATTTTACAATTTAATATATCCATGACCTCAAATTCTTTTTCTAATCATGGAGTTGGTAAGCATTTGCAAGTTTTATTATTACAACCTTACTCTTTTTTCATTGTTATTTTCATAAGTTTGATAAATTGATGGTCTATAATGTTTAATGACGATTAAATATATAATACTCCTTCCGTTTCGTAATAGGATTTTTAGACCCTCATTCTCATTTCAAGATAGAGGTCATTTTGCAATTTTTAAGAATGTTTTTCTAAAATTATCCTTACTCATATTACAAGATAATTGAGAGAGATAATGTGAATGGTTAAGACTTAAAGGTATAATAGTAAAAATCCCTCTGATCTTCCCCTTCCGTTATGCTAAAATATTTAGAATGACTAAAATACCTAAAATGACTCTATTATGACACTGTAGGAGTACTTATAAATAGAGAATATGTAATAACACATTTGTGCATATGATATTAAAGAAAAATAAATAATTCTTTTTTATTCTTTTATAACTCTTTTGAAAGGAATAATTTATAGTTTGTAAAAAATCGACTAGTATATCGTTCTCCACTAGTCAACTGAACAAAATAGTTTGACTTTTTTTATTTTGACGATAAATTTGAGTACTTTCAAAATAGAAATGTGATCTAAAGACTGTACCTATATTAGAAAATTGTTTTTTTTTTTTGTAAGACTCATATCTACAATTATAGACAATTGAAAAATAAACATGATCTTCATGTCCGGCTCTGTACAGGCCCAAGGTTCCATACAGAATCGGCCTTCTCATTTTATAGCCCTAAAATTTTTAAAATAAATCACTTAACATATTAAAAAAAAATTCACTATATCTCCACTTAAAATTTTGTGCCTCTTATTTTATGGGCCCCAAATTTAAAAAAAAAATTACTTAACATATTAACAAAAAACAAATTCATTATATCTCCACTCAAAATTCTGGGCCTCTCATTTTGTGGGGCCCCAATTTTTTTTAAAAAAAAACACCTAAAAACAAGAGCAAATAGCTTTTTCTGCCACAAAACTACTTGCGAGTGCTATATCTACCACAAATAATGTTTTCATGTTTTTTTTGCCACAAAACTAGTTACGAGTGTTATATCTGTCACAAATTATTTTTTCGTGTTTTTTCTGCCACAAAACTAGTTACGAGTGTTATATCTGTCACAAATTATTTTTTCGTGCCTTTTCTGCCATGAAACATTTTATTAGTGCTAAAAATGCCACAAAACGAGGGAGGGTGAAGGGAAAAATAGGTAAGAGATAAAATTAATTTTAAATAAACCCTAAAATCACATTTTTATATTTAATTGGGTAAACAATTTATTTTCTAAATAAATTGACCCCTTCTTCCCAAGTTTATCAAAACTCCCCACCACCTTCTTCCTTCTCCTCCCACCTCGAGCCGTCGTCACCACCTCCCATCCCGTCACCCAATCCCCAACCCCCACACCCATCCCTACCCCTTGAAAATTTACCAAGAACAGCAATCCATATGATGAAAGTACTTCTAGATCTATATTTCAGACACATATAACAAATTTCACAAATTCTTTGCTGCTCTAACCTTTAGAAACTACTTTACAAAATACATATAAGTCAAAGCAATAAGCAAAATGCTAATCAATTTGCACTACAAGATTAACCAAGCGCTTTACTGCTAAAACCATAAAAAAAATTAAACAAAATACATACCAGTCAAAGTACTAATCAAAATGTAGATTAGTTTGCACTGCATAATTAACCTAACAGAGATGCTTTGCATCTTAAACCATCAGAATTCCTGAACAAAAAAGACTCTCTCAAAGCAATATGCAAAATGCAGACCAATTTCCATAGGAATATCTAATTGTTCTTAGGCATTTTTGCTAGGCTATCACCTTCACCACGTCTCTCCAAATCATCAAGCAGTCATTTTTGGCAGATTTGGTACTCTTTGGTATGGGTGGGGGCAGGGATTGGGTGACAGGATGGGAGGTGGTGGCGGCTCGATGTGGGAAGAAAAGAAAGAAGAAGGTAGCGGTGAGGGTTTTGGTAAATTTGGGAAGAAGGGTAAAGTATTAAAAATAAAATAAAATTAGGTACCCAATGTAATATAAAAATTTGATTTTAGGGTATATTTGAAATTAATTTGATCTCTCACCTCTTTTGCCCTTCATCCACCCTCGTTTTGTGGTATTTTTAGCACTCATAAAACGTTTCATGGCAGAAAAGGCACAAAAAAATGATTTGTGGCAGATATAGCACTTGTAACTAGTTTTGTGGCAGAAAAAACACGAAAACATGATTTGTGGCAGATATAGCACTCGTAACTAATTTTGTGACAGAAAAAGCTATTTGCTCAAAAAACAATTACTATATCTCCACTCAATATTATAATTGTTCACACTCTTGAAAACTTGAGTCTTTGACATTTTTTATAATTTATAATTTAAAAAAAAAATTAAAGGGCTCTAACTTTGATAATTAACGCAGGGCAGTATTGTTCGAGACAGGCCTGATGATCTTGTTTAAATGACCAATTGGCCAAGTTAATCGAGCAGTATATTTCAAATTATCATTGCTTCACCACCATTTCTTGTACACAAAGGCGATATTCATGCCTCTAGGCCCCACCTATTTCTCATTACATGCAAAATTGACTCCTCTTTCTTCGGACAAACCTTACAAAAGGGAATCCTTTGAAATAAGTACTTTGATTTGTTAATACACTCTCTAAATTAATATTGATAATGCTCTACATATGGTAATATTGTTGGCCCAATGTGAATTTCTCGGCTTGGGCTAATCGCATAGTTCTAAATGTGATAATATCACAAATGTACTAGTAATGGTTTAAAGTCTCGGTCGGTCATAACTTGATCAGTGCATTCCGATACAGAAATGACTCACCGTTACAATTGTTTTTAAAAAAAAATTGCCAAATCGTTTCCAACTCGGACTGAATCGGCAAAACTTTTCGAAGTTAGAACGAGTTAACTCGACTTAGAATTAATAAATGAACACTAAACAAAAAAACAAGTCGAACAGTAATCATTATTGATGTTTTGGTTGCTATAATCAGCAAAGGAATGATCTGATCTATTATCAACCACAAGGCTACACACTCCAACCATATCCATCACAGATAGACGCACGTCATGATCACTCTTTATCTATTTGTAGTAATATTGGTAACCGATTTCCATATTCATATTATAATTACAAAGGATCGGGTAGTGATGATGATTTTGAATCTGCTAGACATTCAACTTGATATTAATTACATATATTATAATATTTAATTATATAATGTTATATAAGTTGAATTTTTTATAAATAAAAATTTCGGTAATCGCGCTGCTTTATTTTTAACTAGGTATATATTATGTTGAATATGATTGTTTATCTTTATAAATGATATAATTATATTTCTTATATTTTTGTTTATTTTTACAAACTTTTCATTTTTTTAACACTCTATACCCCAAAACATCGTGTATCGGCCAATACGTGACGTCGTCGAGTCATAGCTGGAACAGTGGCCTCCGAATGAGCAACTGATACTGCGACTTTGAACAATGGTACTAGCACTTCGTATCACCTGTAACACTTATTGTACCACTCTTTGTAGTTTGTAACAATTCTAATTAATTTTCAATTATAACAATTTCGTTCTTAGAGTTTACTAGTTAGAATTTAGGGTATTGTGAAAGTTATAGGGAGTGTTACAATTATAATAAAAGTGTATTAAAAATCATCATTTTCTTTTTGCCTAAGGGTCCCACACATTTGCCTAATTTTAACAGTTATAATAATAAAAACTTCATTATTAAATTATTACAGAGAATATTACAAAGGATCCAAACCTATGTATGTATTAGAGAATGTACTACGAGATGTATTAAAAATTCAAAGTCTTTCCAAGTAAAAGAAAATTAAGGCAAAAAAAAAAATAGAGGAAAATTTATATACCCGAGAGTATCCGGTAAAATTCAAATTAGAACCCAACGGTCAAGCACGCAGGGACATTCTCGTAAATCTTCGGAATATCAAACCCGGACATACAAACAACAAATAACCCAGCTTAATTAGCCGCAATAAAATAAAATAAAAATCTAAGCCACCCCTTAATGTCGGCTTTAGTGTTAAGCGTCATTTCTCAAGTTTTATTTTGATAGACTACTAAGTTTAAAAAAGTTACATCCAAATCAATGAGTGCAGTACACGTATAGAGAATTGATAGTGTGCTTGGATAAGGTTTGGTTTGGGTTTGAATTTGAGTCTCAAACTAATCTCAAACTCAAATTGGGTCAAAACTTACAACTCATAGACATATAATTATTTGAAATATCAATTCAAATAAATCAATCCATATGGGATTATATCCAGGTTTCTTGAGACTCAATCCAAAAGTGATATGAATTTGAGTTTGATGCCAGACCAAACTAAACTCAAACTAAACCTTATTCAAGTACACTCAATTTTAAATGTAAATTTTAAATTTAGTAACAAAATTTTCCTTTCTCAGCTACCAACATCCTTCCTATTTGCGGTCTTAGCGGGGCCCACCCCACCAGCAAAAGCCTCATTTCTGAGTTTAGAGAGAGAGAGAGAGAGAGAGAGACTACAAGAACAAGAATCAAATTTTAGAGAGAGAAAGTAGTACAAAATCCTCATTTTCATCTTCCACTTCACCTTTCATCTGAATTTTATCTAAAAAATTTACATTTAGTTATTATTATTATTATCATCTATATATATACATTTTTAGTTTGAAGAAAAGTGAAAAAGCTTTTGGATTACTTATAAAGAAGTTGGAATTAATCATTATTGGAGAAATTGTTAGGTTGTGATTATTGTTATCATCATCTATCCGTGTCGAAAATTTCGGAGTGGTGAATCAGAGTTGGTTCCGATCTGAACTCACTGAGTTAAAAAAAGCTTTGGTCTTTTGGTTTTCCTTTGGTAACTCGGTGTCTATCTGCTTGATGATTTGGATAGGAAGAGGAGATCGATAACTGTTGAAGCTCACCAATGGTAAATATTTTTCAACTCAGTTTCTATTTTCGAAATTTAGTTGTGGTAAATTTTTTGTTCAGAAATGGACATACATGCGAAAAATAGGCAAAACAGTTTTGTTTTATTTATTTATTTTGTATGTATATGGCACGGCAATTTAAAAATGGCAATTTAAAATAGAAACTTGAATTCATGAATTTGGAAAAATTGTACATGTATGCCTAATTTATTATTATTAATCTTTTGTGTTCGATTTCCTTTAGGCTAAACATTTAGATATAAGAAAGAAGGAGAGATTCTGTATTTTTTTTTAATTATAGATTCAATTAATGTTCAAATTTGAATTATTGTTTCTACTAAGAATTCAAAACTATTAAGAAATAAGTTGTTTGTGGGTAAATGTATATATGATTCGTTGCTAAGGGTGCTCGCATTTGGAGGTGTGTGAATTAGAATTTTTTTTTTCTTGCTTCAATTCCCTAGTGTATGCTAGATTGGAAATTCTTTGCAATGTTATAATCGAATCTTCGGCTTATGAAAGATTATATCTTCTCAAAATTCTAGTCAAATATTGTTGCACCAATGCTTCGAGAACTAACAGCAGTGCTGCAGCAGAAATTAGAGTGGTAAAGAATTTTTTTGAAGGAAACTTCCAGTAACCTGTTTATATTCCTAGAATTATGAATGTATTCTCATGCCTTAGATTTGGGACATCAGAATCAGTTGTGTTTAATTGATGTGGAATGCATGTCCAAATTTAGGAAATGACAATGAAACGCTGTCGAGAAAGTAAGAGAAGATAATAGGAAAACTATCTTCTCCCTTTGTCGGGACTTTAGTGGAGAAAATAAGGAAACTTGTGATGCGAAATTTACAAGTGCACAAATATCAACGAGTAATAAAGTGATAAGTAAAAGGTCGTCCCAACTAGGATTGGTTATCTAACTGGAAAATTATATTACTTATAACCTAACTTAAACCAAAATAGTGATGAATGAATGAATTAAAACTAAGAATGAATAACAATTAAAATAAAATAAAGATGCTATTAAAAGAGAGAACAATACCTCTAATCTAGTCTACTCCTTTTATAGAAAACAAATGATTCCTTAATTTAAGTCTCAACTAGGTTAATTATAGAAATTCCCGAATATAAGCTAGACCCAATCTCTTGGCGGCGAAAAGCTACTAGCCTTAGAGAATAAATCAGTCGTATTTCTACGTGATTTTAATACTTAAAACCGCATAAAACTCCGTGGACTTTCCCTAGCTTTTGTTTCCTACTCGCTAGAAACCACACAAGGAAATCGAATTTATCTCTAGTCAATTTTACGTCATGTTGTTATTATCCGTGATCCAATTAAATATAGAACTTCTCAGCCTCTATAAATAATTTAGATTCATGCAATAGTTGATCAGAAAATCGCAAGCATTACGAACAAATAATAACAATTAACCATATTGTCGAGATATATAAATTAATAAAAATCAAATATATCCATAAAAGTTTCGACCTTCAAATATGACCCACATCGAGTGTCTAAGGAAGATCCAAATAACATATAAGCTTATGGGTTAGCACCTCTCCTTGCCAATTGGTTTTGAGAGGATATGAAGGCCCATGAGCTAATTTTCACAAAACTAGCTAAAAATAAACATAAATAAAAATAAAAATAATAAAAAGAAGTAGCCTGATGACGAAACGATCCACAAGTTTGGAGCTCCTCGATCACTTGCTCCACGGTTTGGCCGAGACGGCCTAGATGGCCGATGAGCTCTCTGTACCAGGATTATGAATGGTATATACAAGGATGATCCTTTTCTGCTAGCCGCATGTCCATTATATAGGCAGTGGAATGATTTCAATTACGTAAAGGAATAGAAGTAAAACATCATTAGGTAACTAATTTATTCGGCACATGTCTCTATTGATTGTTGATTCCTTCTAGAATTCCAATTCGAAATTATAGTAATCTTCAAATTCTATTCCTTTTCGAATTCAACTTTTGGTAAGTAACAAATTTGCATGTCTTCAATCTTTTATTCCAAGTTGGATTCAGTGACATTTTAGCAAATGCCAAATATAATTCTTCTTTTTCTGTAATGTCCAAAATTCTCTTTAACCTGTATCAAATATTAGAGAATTAGTGAATTGAATCAAATAAAATTAATAAGAACATTTTTAGGCATCTTCACTCATAAAGAATAATTTAATAAATTATTTTCTCAATTAAGCTCAAAACAAATATGAAAATATCCAAAATAATGATAAAATATAAGCTAATCAACTTGTTTTCCTTCTTTTGGTAGTCGGAAAGAAAAGAAAAAGTAAGGAAATTTAAGCAAAGTTTTCATCTTGAAATCAAACAAAATGAAAACTTTTAACTACAGCGAATTGCTAGAATGCCGAATTCCATTAAGAGCTTGTTGTGCTCTCATTTCATCTAACTACATTCTCTCGGCTAAGGTTCTTTCAATCTCTTCTCATTCCTATCTATAAACTCTAAATAATAGGAAATGTTGTGCTTTGATGCATTATTTGCCTCCAAGAAAATTGGTATTAAACTAAAATTCTTAGAAACGTATTGGATGTCAGAATAAGCATATGAACGACCACTAATAAAAACGATGAAAGATATTCTATTGTGAAATGAGGCGCATGTGTTATAAGGTGAAAACTAAGTATTGTATCCAGGAATTATCTAACCATCAATTTGCTATAGAACCTCAAGCTAACCTAAATATTACATTTCAGGGTTTTATTATTTGTTAGTGTCCTGTCTATGTAAACTTCTATTATGTGTCTTAAGAAATTCTAATACTCACACTGGTCCAAACGGATTGTAATATGTTGCTGTTTATGACTATAAAATGGGCAATTCCAGAGAATGGTGTGAACCAGTTCCGGTAAAAGCAAGAAAGAAAGAGAAACAACATGCAGAACCTAAATGTGGAGTTCGTGATTATGTTAACATGTGAGCTAATCTTCCAAGTTTTATAAGCTTGTGAAGCTGTTGATGAGGGAGCACATTGATTAATTTCTCTAGCCTTTCAAATATTTGACACTAGCCATGGTTTTATCTCATGATAGATTATCTCTGATATTGCAACTTGCAAGAAAACAGATAATCATATCTTACATGGAAAACTGAAACCAACTCTTATGAAATGGAAAAGTATAAATTCAGGAGAATTTCTTTATGACATATTGATATTGTGCTTGTTAATTTACTGTGTAATAGATAATTTTTAGATTTCACAATTCTCCATTCTCATAAACACCCATACATCTTACGTTAATGTTGTAGAAGCATTGAAAGCAGTGTTGTCAATCCCGGATAGCGTCGTGCAACGGCCGACTCTAAAAAAGATATAGAGGGATAGCAGATAGCGGTAGCGGCGCTATTTGAAATTTAATATAAATAATTAACATAAATTCAAGACAATAAGGAAAACAAAGTCATAACCCAAATCATTAAATCCATGATAAAAAAAAAAACATAACCAAAGCCATTAAATTCAAGATAAAAACATAACCAAAGCCATTAAATTCAAAAAATCTCCAATTTACCCTTATGTTTTTTATTGTATTAAGAGCAAAAAGGTAGTTTTAAGCTCTTATCCAAATAGCGCTGCAATTCCCGCAACACTGATGCACTCCGCTATGGATGGATCTGTAGCAGCATATGGCTGCTCCGCTTTGCTATTCCGCTATAGCCCGCTATGATGCCTCTATTGATAACACTGATTGAAAGTCCAAAAGTTCCAATTATTCACCGTGAGGGAACTACAAACGAAACTATTTTGGAGTCTGCCCTTGCATTAAATAATTGTTGGATATAACTATTGCAATGTTTCTTACGGTGGTAGGTGTCCAAACTAATGGTAATGGTGAAATTCAAGTCCCCCATCAATAGTTTTTTTGGGAACAAGGGGTGCTAATCAATTATACAGACCCAGTTATCAACTATTACAAGTTATTGCACAATGAGATGACTCAGATGAGGATCAATGAAAGTTGTTCATTGACTAAGAACTTGGACACGGAGTAGAATTCCAAAAAGCCAATAAAACAACCATGATATTTACTTGTCACAAAATTTTAACTGCTAAAATGCAAGTATATGTATTTCTTACTTGGCAGTCTGCTTTTTCTTCGGAAACATTTCAAGATTAATGGTTAGCAAGTCAACTTTAACATTTTTAATGCTGCTTAATAAGGTAATATTTTGGTTGTAAATTTTTATAGTGTGTACTTCACCAAGCTCAAGAATAGGTTATATCTGGTGTCAGATTTTTTCTCTCTCCAACTTGAGAGGGCACATTATGTACATTATCTGATGGTTCCTTGCTCCTATTGGTACAATATTACATTAGGAGTATATGAGTAGGTTTAAGATTTGCATTATAAATAGGAGTATGGTAAGTTAGTTGTTGATTTACTCAATGAATAATAGGGGGAAATTTTGAATTAAGACATTCAATTCTCTCTTGTTTTTCAAATGAAGACAGTATACATGTAGAATATCTGAGTGTACATAGTGCTAGAATATATTAGATTACATAAACTATTTGACTTCACTGACCTATTCAAGTCTCAAATCGCACTTGCACACAATCAGAATTTACCCTATCTGTACAGAACTTTTGAGTATGCATATACATTATCTATCTGTATAGGATTTTGTGTTTAAGACTTGCACATTTCACGATGCTCTATTTACCACTACTTTTTCCAGTTGTAGTAGTATACACTGAGAAGATATATTGCTTTGAACTTTTTCATCTTAAGTTTCTTTTAACTATATGCTTTGTGTTAGTAAACTTTTTTCCTGGCATTCTTTGCAACCTAAGTCAAAAATTACCTTTTGAAGGGGAAAGACTCGAAGTTCTATCCTGGTTATGTAGAATAATTAGCCACTTTGATCATCAACGTTTTTTCGTCTAGCCACTTTGGTCAAAATTCAAGTTTTTTAACTTATTTCATCATTAAACATTTTTCGGCCTGCCATTTTGATCACTAAAGTTTTTTCGGTCTGCCATTTTGGTCAAAACATTTAGTGACCTAAATGGCAGAATGAAAATACTTTAGTGAGCAAAATGGCAGAATGAAAATACTTTAGTGATCAAAATGGCAGATAGAAAAAACTTTGGTGATGAAAAAAGTTAAAAAAAACATTTTTGACCAAAATGGCAGGCCGAAAAATGTTTAATGATGAAATAAGTTAAAAAACTTGAATTTTGACCAAAGTGGCTAGACGAAAAAACGTTGATGATCAAAGTGGCTAATAATTCTGGTTATGTACCTATAGAATACTTGACAAGGCTTTGTGGTTTCTTGGGCGCAACCTTTCATATACAGTAAATAAATTACTCCCTCTGTCCAAAACTGAATGTCCACTTTCATTTACAAAATGAAAAGCTATACAAATTGAAGAGGAAAGTGGTCATTCAATTCTGGATGAAGTATGAGTCTCTATGGAGCTTCTTTGTTTTCTCTGGATATTCTTTTTGGATATTCGTTCCGTTGTGTGTTTTGGGTTTATAAAAGTGGACGACTTGCAATAGTAATATAAAGTATGCATTTGTTGATCGTTTGTAGCCAATTCAATATCTTGCTTGCAGGCATCTTCGGTTAATATCATTGTTGGTTCTCATGTGTGGATTGAAGATCCAGCCTTGGCTTGGATTGATGGAGAAGTAACTCGAATTACTGGTCAAGATGTTCACGTTCATACAACCAATGGGAAAAAAGTGAGTATGGTAGTGCTCATAGCTTAATTTATTCCCCTTCGCGCCCTTATATGTTTATTGCTAAGTACTGACAAGAACTTCTACTCTTCTCATTTGTTCGCAAATGTTTCTTCAAATGGATTAGCTTTTCTCTGTTTTCTTCATTACTATCCTTGAAGCTTTACTAATGAATTAGATATAACGGTGGTGAAAGTTCTTTTAAGCTGCTAGCTATAGTTAATATTTTTTGGCTCAACCATCGGTTGACATGGTTTTTTGTCAAGTTTTTCCAGTTATATGTTATTTGAACATTTTTTTGACCGAACATATCATCTCAGGTTGTCACAAATATCTCAAAAGTGTTTCCAAAGGATACTGAGGCGCCTCCTGGTGGTGTTGATGACATGACCAAGCTTTCATATCTACATGAACCAGGAGTTTTACAAAACCTGTCCACCAGATATGAAATGAATGAAATATATGTAAGACTCGTTTGCTCTTAGTGATAATGCAAAGTGTGCCCATTAATTCTTGTCCAATTAAACATAGAAAATCTTTCTTTCTTTTTTTAATTTCTGTTTAATTTCTTTCTCAGACATACACTGGAAATATATTGATAGCTGTGAATCCTTTCCAAAGATTACCTCATCTTTATGATACCCATATGATGGAACAATATAAAGGAGCAGGATTTGGAGAACTTAGTCCCCATGTTTTTGCAATTGCTGATGTTTCATACAGGTAAATATTTGTACTCTATGAGCTATGATAGTTTGCATGATATGACTGTTGAGGTGTCTTCTCATTTTGCTAGCATAACTATTGAAGTTTTCTCCTCCCATCAGACAAATGATCAATGAGGGAAAGAGCAACGCAATTTTGGTTAGTGGAGAAAGTGGTGCTGGAAAGACTGAAACAACAAAAATGCTCATGAGATATCTTGCACATCTTGGCGGTCGTTCAGGAGTTGAAGGAAGAACAGTCGAACAACAAGTTCTAGAAGTAAGATTGAATTTTATTTTGGCTTGCATGTTTGGTAGGACTTGAACCAAGTTTTTTGTTGCTGAGTATTTGCATCTAATGATGAACTTTGCAGTCCAATCCAGTTCTTGAAGCTTTTGGAAATGCCAAAACTGTAAGGAACAATAACTCAAGGTGAGTAATCTGTGGTGCTTCTGAAATTGGAAAAATAAGCTGAAATGGTTGAATTGTATTTTCATAATTTCCTGCACTTTTTTTTTCCTTCCTAAATTAAATTTGTTTATACATAATTTTCAAGAAACTGACGTACTCAATTTTGCCTCAATGTAGTCGTTTTGGTAAATTTGTTGAGCTACAATTTGATAAGAGTGGAAGGATATCTGGGGCAGCTATACGAACTTACCTGCTGGAGAGATCTCGTGTCTGCCAGATTTCAGATCCGGAAAGAAACTACCACTGCTTTTATCTTCTTTGTGCAGCACCACCTGAGGTACTCTTTCCCCCTCTGATAATTAAACTTGAAGTGATTATGCTCTGTTGTCATTGAATTTGAGTTTGCTGTTAAGCCAGCCTAGATACCAACAGTTATTAAGTTAACATGCATATGAATATGATAGTTTTCTTTGCTCTGCAGGAGAGGGAAAAGTATAAGTTGGAAGATCCTAAACAATTTCATTATCTTAATCAGTCAAAATGTTATGAACTCGATGGAGTAAATGATGCTCATGAATATCTAGAAACAAGAAGGGCCATGGAGATTGTTGGTATCAGTGAAGAGGAACAGGTTGGCCTCCCTGTTGTCCCATGTAGAGATTTTAGGCATATCATTTGCATAATCTTAAAAATCCTGTAACTTTTTCAGGAGGCAATTTTTAGGGTGGTCGCTGCAATTCTCCATCTTGGTAACATTGAATTTGCAAAAGGGAAGGAAATCGATTCTTCTGTGATTAAGGACGAGAAGTCTAGGTTCCACCTTAATACGACTGCTGAATTACTCAAGTAGGTTGCCTTTCTCTTGATTTTTTTACATGTCTCTCTCTCTCTCTCTAAAGTCAGAGACGTAATGTTAAGGTGTGATGCTAAGAGCTTGGAAGATGCATTGATTCAGCGTGTGATGGTGACACCAGAAGAGGTGATTACAAGAACTCTTGATCCAGAAGGAGCACTTGGTAGCAGGGATGCTTTGGCAAAAACCGTTTATTCCCGTTTATTTGACTGGTAAAAGATTCAATTGTTTCTTCTTGTCAGATGATATGAATAAACGACATGTCTTAAAGCATGGTTGTTTGCTTTACAATTTCCAGGATCGTTGAGAAAATTAACAATTCCATTGGTCAGGATCCGAACTCAAAATCAATCATTGGAGTTCTTGACATATACGGTTTTGAAAGTTTTAAGCATAATAGGTCAGCCCCTCATTTGTTTCATTCATTTCAAGTACAATTGCTCTCCAGAATATAATGTTTGGAGTCACTCATACACTGCCTTAATATATAAAACCAAACAGTTTTGAGCAGTTCTGTATCAATTTTACCAATGAAAAGCTGCAGCAACATTTCAACCAGGTAATAGCTCTTTATTGTGAAAGCTGGTTATTATTTCGAGTGTCTATAACTCCTTATTTGATAGGTTATTTAGTTTCATCTTTGCAGCATGTTTTTAAAATGGAGCAAGAAGAGTACGAAAAGGAGCAGATTAACTGGAGCTACATCGAGTTTGTTGATAACCAAGATGTCCTGGATCTGATTGAAAAGGTCTAGTCATATATGATGCATTATAGTGTGCTTGTACTAGCTTATGAGGCTTCATATGTGTTTTAAGCAACATAGTTATGGCCAGCTATCTGACGTGGACTGCTTCTGCTGATCTTCTGTTCCCCTTAACTTCTTTTAACTAATGTGATTGTTGAAAAACTTGCAGAAACCTGGAGGTATCATTGCTCTTTTGGATGAAGCTTGGTAAGTAAGCTCGTCTTCTAACTTCTATTCTAGTAGTAGACTAGTACATACTCCTGATCCCACATCTCCTCATGTCATCTTGATTGAACATTTTTCAAGTTCACAGTTTCTGACCACTTCCATTTGACCTGTAATTAACTCAAATTATTTTCTGATGCAGTATGTTTCCAAAATCAACTCATGAAACATTTGCTCAGAAGTTGTACCAAACATTTGCGAAAAACAAGCGCTTCATTAAACCTAAGCTCTCACGCACCAACTTTACAATATCTCACTATGCTGGAGAGGTAATGATCTCCGTGTGTTTTTGGTTCTCTACATTAGCAACATAATCTGCCTGTGCTTTGCTAAAGTGCCCCCCCCCCTCCTCTCTCTCTTTTGCAGGTGACATATTTGGCAGATCTATTTCTGGATAAAAACAAAGATTATGTGGTGGCAGAACACCAGGACTTATTAACAGCCTCTAAGTGTCGCTTTGCAGCTGGTTTATTTCCTCCACTTCCTGAAGAAACTTCAAAATCATCAAAATTTTCTTCCATTGGTTCACGTTTTAAGGTACTCCCTCCACTTCCATCATGCAAATGAAGTTTATGTTTCCATTTACATTTTCCTGAAATTCCCAAATGCAAGAAGAGACGGGTGTCACAAGTAATTAAAATGGAAACTAGTGCACCCTCACCATTTTTGGTGTGTGATCAGTGAATCATAGATATTGAAGACATTTTGGAAGTTGAAAGTATCTTCCATTGGGGTCGTGTGTGTTTTACTTTAAGATATACAGATTAAGTGTATTAATTATACTTTCGCCTTTAGATGAGGTGGTAGATTTAACAGATATCTAAATTTATTCGAACAATGCAATAAATTCTGGTGAAGCTAAGCATTCCCGAAATACTTATTCGAGTAAGCTGCAAAAAATTGCTTACCTTGCATTTGGATCTTTCAAAGCTAACAAAATATAACACAATCTTCAGAGATCATCCTACATTAAGGCCTCAAATGGAGGGTAGAGCTGTAGTCCAGAACGTGATATATGCTTTTTTCTTAATATAATGGAAAATTCTAGAATAGAATTCAATGTTTTAGATTTTTCATCTTTAATAAACATCGATTTCTAAGTTAGAGTGTGGTTTAATACTGTTACCCATGCACAGAGTTTTCTTTCCTTCCACTCTTGTACTTTATATTTACTTTATAGCCTTTCTTAAATGGTTTTAAGAATTATTGCCGTCCAATTCAAGAAGACTGATGAGATCCCAGTGAATTGCCATCAATGAATATATCATGTAATTGCACTGAGCCAATGAGCATAATTCAGCCTTGTAAGTAGGAAGGCTTATTGCCGCACAAACACAGCCAAAATTTGTGCGCCAAATTTTGAAATGAATTCGAAAGGGATGACTGCATAGCCTCGTATTCTTGAGCTAGAATCGGTTCCTTGAAAAGGCTTGGCTACTTAGCTCTGTCTTTCACATAATCCTGATCTCGAAGTGGGGCTTTTCATTTTCAAACAGTTGCATATTCTCAGTTGAACCACTGTATAATCAAACATAGATTATGATATTTACTCTATGCTTACATGTTAGAATGAAATAAAGGTCGGAAATTAAGGGAAGAAAGAAACTTTTTACTTGAATATTGAAAATTATTTGCAAAAGAAAGCTTTCTTGGATCTGCAGCAGAATATGACGGTGTGTTATTGAAAATACAACCTTAGTATTTGAAAGGGAACAATTATTTTAGTCTCTTTGAGCAAGAAAGAAATCTATGCTCCTGAGAAGTAATTTACCAGGCATTTGATGTTGTTTTCTGATGGTTGGACTTTTCTTATTATCGAGCTTTATTTTCACTTGCAGCTACAACTCCAATCTCTAATGGAGACCTTGAACTCAACTGAACCTCACTACATTCGTTGTGTGAAACCAAATAACGTTCTGAAGCCGGCTATCTTTGAGAATGTGAACGTAATCCAGCAATTGCGCTGTGGTGTGAGTATCTTTGGCCGAATTATATCTCCTGTGCTCATTGATGTTGGCTTATACTGTAAAAACTCAATTATTAGTTCTGAACTGTTATATTGTTGTTTGATGTACTAAAGGGTGTTTTGGAAGCTATCCGAATTAGTTGTGCTGGATACCCTACTAGACGAACTTTTGATGAATTTCTTCTCCGATTTGGTGTTCTTGCTCCTGAAGTCTTGGATGAAAGGTAACTTTCTGAATTCCTTTTCTTATTCAGTGAAAAACCTCAAAGCATGGATAATCCCTCAAGTAGTTGTCTTCGTTTTTGTCCTTCTATTATTTATTTATTTTCGTGGGAGGGGTTTCATTACTTTCTGTTGATTCCCTATGCCTATGCCTTACGAAGCACAATCTGTAATGCAGCTATGATGACAAGGTGGCATGCCAAATGATTCTGGACAAAATGGGATTAAAAGGCTACCAGGTAAATCGGTCTTCCTCTCTCTCCAGCACTTTCTGGACCTCACATCATATATGTGCTACTCTTTTCCTCGAATCAAGTAACTGCTGTTCTTGTTTTTGTATAAACAGTTGAAACCTCATTCTGTATTATTTATGTCTATTAGCTTTGAGCTTTCTGAACATACTTCTCTAATTCTTTTCCCATTTGCATCTCCGGAGTATTCTGAACACATATTGTTGGATTTGCAGCTTGGTAAGACAAAAGTCTTTCTAAGAGCTGGTCAAATGGCTGAGTTAGATGCAAGGAGAGCAGAGGTTCTTGGAAATGCAGCTAGAATTATTCAAAGACAGATCCGAACATACATCGCCCAAAAAGAGTTTAGATCATTACGCCAGGCAGCTATTCAGTTGCAATCTTGTTGGCGAGGTACTTCTATGGCTGGTCTTTCCTTTTCCTTTTATATACCTATTATTTATCTCTATCCCAGTTCTGCATTTAAACATGGGATAAAAGTAGAATATTATTAAGATAAGAGCAGAACTATTAAAGATCTCCAATCAGAAGGCTAAGTCCTAAATCTTGATGCCTCATTGTGGTGTCTATTCATTTAAATGTTGTTCACTAACTTTGCATGTCAGTAAAATGTACCGAGTGCTTGTTGGAGCTCTTAAACTGTGTGCATGGATAGCTGCCTACTCTTTTCTCGCTCCTTATTTAAACTTTGGAAGCTTTGTTGTGAATTATAATGGTGATAGGACCACATAATATAATTTGTTGTCATGGTTATCTGGCTTATAGGTCATGTAGGAAATCTTTGCATTCATGACGTGCTATTTGTTCATTGAGTTGAATTGCTGCATTGAACTGTAACTATTCTGCTGAAGGTATTTTAACTCTCTCTCTGTCTCCTTGTGTAATTCGCTCACTCATTAGGTATGTTGGCTGCCAAGTTGTTTGAACAATTACGGCGTCAAGCAGCTGCTTTGAAGATACAGAAGAACTTCCGATGTCACATTGATAGGAAATCCTACTCTACATTGCGGCATTCTGCTATTACACTGCAAAATGGCATGCGAGCAATGACTGCCCGAAATGAATTCAGATACCGGAAGCAAACAAAGGCTGCAATTAAAATTCAGGTTCCCTCTGTTATTTCTTTTCTCCTAATCACAATTTCTGTATTCGCATCTGGAAATTAAGGAGGTAAGGAAGTCATTAACTTGAAACTTTGATGTATATGATAACATTAATGTGCTGCAGGCACACGTACGTTGCTACATTGCATGCTCTCACTACAAAAGTCTGCAGAAGGCTGCTATTGCTACTCAATGTGGTTGGAGGCGACGCGTTGCTCGGAAAGAGCTTCGCCAGCTCAAAATGGTCGTTTTTATATCTGTGATTCAACTTTTCTTTGCATGTCGTGTGTTTACACTAACTATTGCCTCTTCAAGAAGATACTGATTACTTAACCCATTCAGGCTGCAAGGGAAACTGGTGCTCTCAAAGAAGCAAAAGACAAGCTGGAAAAGAAAGTGGAAGAACTTACGTGGCGCTTGCAATTTGAGAAACGACTGCGGGTATGTGGGTTCTGCATAATGGACTCCTATAGTCCTGTATGGAAAAAATAAAAGAAAAATATTGAAAAATGCTGTTAATGAAATTATGACAAGTTATTCATTTTGTTGCAAGCAGACTGAATTGGAAGACACAGAAGCCCAGGAAGTTGCAAAGCTACAGGAGGCTTTGCATGCCATGCAAATACAAGTAGAGGAAGTGAATGCTAAGATTATCAAAGAACGGGAAGCAGCTCGGAAAGCAATAGAGGAGGCTCCTCCAGTCATCAAAGAAACCCCTGTCATGGTTCAAGACACTGCAAAAATCGAAGCATTAACAGACGAAGTTGAGAATCTAAAGGTACTTATTGGATTTGATACATACGATAGTGCTTGGTACTTTGGCAGTAAAGAAGTTATTTTCACGGAAATGGACTCTATTCTGATTGATATAGTACTTCATTTATTAGAAATATTGTCAATCAAATGGGTACAAGTCAAAGGCAGGCCTTTCATAGGCATTCTCTACGCATTACTCTCCTGGTTTAGTTGTCAGTAGTTATTGTTTGAATTGGTTCTAAGATTGAATTTGAGAAAGCATTATAGCTATAAGTTTCTTGGGCAAGTATATTGCTTTTGTCTGCATGTCTTGATTTAAACTCCGGAAAAGCATCATATGCATGATCTCTTGTCTGTCCATATTGGCATGCCTTTCCTTATATATTGTCTTCAAGCAATTTTATGTCCTATCATGTACTTGTGCTGGATGTATAAAATTATGGTTCTAGATATGGAGGAGGCTAGGCAAATAACTATAGATAATGACGGACTATAGAGCTGTAGAAAATTAACTTATGTTGGTTATGCAGGCTGCACTACTCTCAGAAAAAAAAGTCTCAGAAGAGTCAAAAAGAGCCTCTATGGATGCTGAGACCAGAAATACAGAACTGGTGAAAAAACTAGAAGATACAGAAAAAAGAGCAGAGCAGTTGCAAGAGTCTGTTCAGAGGTGTGTAAAATATACAATAAGAGTCCCTTTTTTGTACAACAGATAAGCATTTGCACACGCGCACTCACAAAACCCTCATATATAGTAGGAGTAATGCATCCATTGTGACATGGTCAGATAACTTCCCTTGTTTGAGATCAGAACTGCAACTGAACATCCTGTGAATTACTGATATCTCGTCCTTCTCTTGTCTCTATTTTCCTCTCATTTTCATTTGCTTACTTCTCGTGCACTCTAGAACTATCTCTCTTATGTTATGTTGTTTTTCCTTTGTTTTTGTAGAATTTATTAAGAAATTTTCATCCCTTTCTTGTTTCAGGCTTGAGGAGAAGCTTTCAAATATAGAATCTGAGAATCAAGTACTGCGTCAACAAGCATTGACCATGTCACCCAAAGCTATATCTGCCCGACCAAAGACAACTATTATTCAGGTAATATCAACAGCCTTCATACTTTTTTCCCGTATTCTATTAAACCTTGGAGGATAATTTACACTTTCTTGGGGAATATACAGAAGACTCCAGAGAATGGAAATAATCTCAATGGAAAAAGCAGATCCACTCATGTAAGACATCTGTACTTTTATTTGGGTGAATACTAAAACAGAATGCTTGAACGTTGTTGCTTATGTATGGTGTATTGCATGTGCAGGATATGAGTTTAGCTATTGCAAGTCCTAATCCTAAGGAGCCTGAATCTGAGGAAAACCCACAGAAGTCGCTTAATGAAAAGCAGCAAGTAGGTTTTGAATGCTTGAAGCGAAAACAATTGCTGAATTGAAATTTTTTACTCTCTTTTACTCTGTTTGTTATATTCTGTTCCTCTCCAGGAAAACCAGGACCTGTTAATAAAGTGTATTTCACAAGATTTAGGATTTTCTGGTGGCAAGCCAATTGCTGCTTGTGTGATATACAAATGCCTCCTTCATTGGAGGTCATTTGAAGTTGAACGTACAAGTGTGTTTGACCGGATCATTCAGTCGGTGGCTTCAGCAATAGAGGTATATTTGTCATTTTTCAATCACCTTATTACTTTGGTGTTATAACTTGCGAAATTCTTCGTGTATTCTTAGTGCGTTTGGGGTTACAGATGCTTTATTTGATTACTTGTCAAATGAGTCTGTTAGTTGTAAATAGATAGAAAAATTAACTTGAGAGAGTTTTATGCTACAGGTCCCAGGTAACAATGATGTTTTAGCGTACTGGTTATGCAACACATCTACATTATTGATGCTACTCCAACACACACTTAAAGCGAGCGGAGCAGCTAGCTTGACTCCACAACGGCGGAGGTCATCATCTGCTTCACTTTTTGGAAGGATGTCCCAGGTATGGATCTGTTCCCTGCATTTGCTCGTTTCAATACCCTGGCCACCTATAAATTATTGACCTGTTTTTTATTTCTTCCTTTTGTTACTTAATCTCTATTTAGGGATTACGAGGGTCTCCACAAAGTGCTGGGATCCCATTTCTCAATGGCAGGGTACTTGGCAGACTGGAGGGCTTGCGCCAAGTTGAGGCCAAATACCCTGCTTTGCTGTTCAAGCAGCAGCTCACTGCTATCCTTGAGAAGATATATGGAATGATAAGAGACAATCTAAAGAAAGAGATTTCCCCACTGCTTGGGTTGTGCATACAGGTACCTAAGTGATGCTGAGACTGTTGGGTTGCATCTTAGGAAACAAAATCTTGTCCCCTAAGTCCTTGCTGCTTCATGTTAGCAAAGGGACTTTTTTCCCCCGCAACAAAAGTAGGATTTCTCTTAGCGTATTCATTAAATTTGATAAAATGGTACAGCTACGAGTTATCCTGTTCTAAAGCCAACTAACAATAACTAATCTGCCTGAAGAAACTGATATTTGACATTTCCCCACCAAATTCTTGATTATTACTAATCAAGTAGGAAGTATGAAGTTTGAAACTCCCAGGACATTTTGTAGGCATCTGCTTTAATCACTGCTTATCATTTTTTGCCGCCTTGCTTTTCATTTGTGCAACTTATTATTTTCTTTGACAATCTCTATATGGGACATAGTGTGGAATAAGGCATTTGAGTGGATGCAAGTTTCATTTTTTCTTGAGTTCAAAAGTAATCTTCTTTCTGATATGGATTGTTTACTTTTTCTACTGCAGGCCCCTAGGACCTCGCGTTCAAGTTTAGTGAAAGGACGGTCTCAAGCTAATGCCGTTGCACAACAAGCTTTGATTGCTCATTGGCAGAGCATTGTAAAAAGCCTTGATAATTATTGGAAAATAATGAAAGCAAACTATGTGAGTTTCTAAAGTTCATGCAAGATTCAAATGCTCCTTTGCTTTATTGTCTTTGAGTGCATATAATTCACTCTCTTCCAATGCTATTACAGGCTCCTCCTTTCTTAGTGCGCAAGGTGTTTACACAAATATTTTCATTTATCAATGTTCAGCTTTTCAATAGGCAAGTACTTCACTGATGGATGCAAACCATAATTAAATCTTTGTATTTTGCTCATCATTATGTTGCATCCCTGACTTACACAAGTTCTTGCTCAAAACTTTCAGTCTTCTTTTGCGACGTGAGTGTTGCTCATTCAGTAATGGGGAATACGTTAAAGCAGGACTAGCTGAACTAGAGCAATGGTGTGTCTCTGCAACTGAGGAAGTAAGACTATACAATATCATGGTTTCTCAACATGCCTCTTCTATTTATAACCTTGGTTCTAATACACTGTCCTTCAGTATGTAGGCACAGCTTGGGACGAATTGAAGCACATCAGACAGGCTGTTGGATTTCTAGTGAGGATCAATTACCCTATAGATCATTAGTTGTACGTAATTATATGCTTGCTTATCTATATTAATTTTCAACTTTGTACAGGTTATACATCAGAAGCCCAAAAAGACATTGCATGAAATCACAAATGAACTCTGTCCTGTGAGAAAATATTTGTTTTCCTTCTCATCTCTTGTTCCTATCTCTCCATTCAATTGACTTCTTCATTAGCGATTCTAGCAGAAGGGCCAATCATTTTCTTCTCCTTTAGGTTTTCAGGCACTAATTTCTTTTTGTTATAATCTATTTTAGGTGCTTAGTGTACAACAATTGTACAGGATTAGTACAATGTATTGGGATGACAAATACGGCACGCATAGTGTTTCTTCAGATGTAAGTTAGTTCATATGCTTGATCTATTTTCTTTCCTATTTTTCATAGAAAAATAAATTAGTTTTTTTGCCAAATTGAGTTCTGGTGTTTATGCACTCATTTCGGAATAACCTATTTTAATATAGGTTATTTCAAGTATGAGAGTTATGATGACTGAAGACTCAAATAATGCGGTTAGCAGTTCCTTTTTGTTGGATGATGACTCGAGGTAATTATGTACTGACTTGGAATAACGAATTTTGTCTTTTGATAGCAATTTTGTGTTCTATGTGACTGTTTCAAATGCAGGCTTAGGTGGTCATTTGATTTCTTTCTTGAGATGTCATAAGAAATGAATTGAAGACTTAAAACACTGGCAAGGGTGTAAACTTTTCATGTAATACTTCCAATCCGAGTAATTGAATAGAATAGCAGATCCAAGAATTAAAGAAAAATGAAATTCACTTTAATCTCTTGATGTATTCCTCTGCTAGAAATCATAATTAAACGTAACTGGGTGTTTCGCCACAGTCATTCCTTAGCATGTGTTTTTATTGACCAAGTACAGCATTAACTTTTATTATACATATTGATTGATGCAGCATCCCATTTTCTGTGGACGACATATCTAAATCAATGCAACCAGTAGATGTTGCTGAAATTGTGCCACCCCCATTAATCCGTGAAAATTCGGGGTTTGCATTTTTGCATCAGCGAACTGACTGATGACAATCTATGGCATCAAGTTCTGAAGTCTGTCATTGGCTTTGGAAGAAGTGGGATATTCTCATCAAGAAATGTGCAGAAATTTGTGTATAAAAAAAAGGTTTAACCTTTGCATAGTTATCTGTTGTATATTTTTTCATCAGCTCAGACAACACTATTAAAGTCTGTTGTCTAGGCGAATTTATTTTTTGGCCCTCGCGCTTTTCTAATGCGAGAGGTATATTATTTGCCATGCCATAGGGTCCTAGTGTGATGGCATATTCAGGTTAGAAGCAAGCGTTTGTTTTCAATTTTTCTTTGCTAGCATTTTTGTGTAAATTCAGAGAAGTTTTAGGCTCATTCCGGGTATTGTAGTGTGGTAGTAGAATGCAGCTGTGGAGCTGCTATATTTTGAAAATTCTTGTTCAAGGGATGAACAAGGATTTTTGATTATTTTGTACATCAGTTGGATTAAAATCCTTTTCTAGCAATCAAGAATGTTATACAAAGGTAATTGAGTTTTGAGTCACTTTGGTTTAGATGCACTATGCAGTTTGATTCTGTTGGATTGTTTATGTATGAATCAGATCAGAAGTTGGGTTGGTTTGCAAATTTGTCATTGTAACACTTGTCCAATTGTCCCCTCTTTAACATGATATCTGTATGAAGACTCGAATATGGTGATACGATGAAGAAAGAACTTTTTTACCTATGCATGTAATTTTTGTATGTTGTTTTTTACCTATAGAGTACATAATACACTATTTAGTGTACTAGCCATTATGTATACACAGTGCCTTATGTATACTATTCGGTTACTTATGTTACTATAGAGTACACCTCAAACACTGAAAATTTATACAGTGGACTTAGTATATGACTCTACGCGTAGATTGTGTTATCCAGAAACTGAATCTACAATGATGAACTTTACATTCACACCTTACATTATAAAGGTCGATTTTACAAGACATTATTTATACCTTGTTGGGGGACGAATTATTTGTTTCCATTAACGTTTCCCCAGCTGACTGATCTTGCTGAGTATACAAGGGTGGAGACTCGGATGAATCATTCGTTTTTCTTGAGTTTTCCAGTTCAACCAACTCGTTTTGTGGAGTATACAGAGGTGGAGACTCGGGTGAATTATCTCTTTACGTAGTGTTCTCCAGTTCAACTGGCTGGTCTTGCTGAGGCTTCACAACTTGCGTAGAAAATGGACTTGAGCCTAACTCATTCCCTCAAAAGGTACCTTAAGAGGGGAGGATTGCCCAATCCTTATATATTGCAAATATGCTCACAAGCTAGTCGATGTGGGATTCTCAACAACTTGCATCTCAGATTTCTTCTTTTCTTTTTGAATGTATTGCCTTGGCATCACTTCAAGTAGAAAGTTTCCTTCGTTCCAACCAGTTGCAGAGACCTTGAGTATTTGAAAGATAACATGCATTTTGTAAGACAAAAATATGGGTACTGCAAGGGCCATGGTTGCCACTGTGAACATAGCTTGCAGAAGGATATACATAAGCAAGCGGTTTTGATCCCCAAGAAGACCACTTAAGCGCCACCATACGTCGTTTGCTTTCTGTGCTTTTTTTTTACAGTTCTCTGAAAAAGAAAATGCATAAATTGAATATCAATAAGCAGAAAAACATAAAAGGGAGAAGTAAAGTTAGGTCAATAGTTCGACCTCTTTTATCATAGATACTCATTTAGCAGCACTGTTTTTCCAAAAACACACACACACACACACACAGAGCACGTTATAAGAAACATGATGAATCAAGATACCTGTAAGAAGTCATAACTTCAGGATCCCTCAAAACTCTTTGTCGACGGAGGACATCAACAATGAGAAAGTAGAGGATCTGCCAAAGAGTGTAAGCAACTAAGGGAACAATGAATAACCATGTCCACAGGTTGTACTTGCTTTCAATATATGGCCAGGAACTTCTCTTAGGAGTTCCTTCAGGGTGCATGGCTTCGAAGAACACGGGGTCCCACCATCGAAGTGTAAAGAAAACCAACCCTGAAAACCAACATTAAATGTGTGAGATACACGATAAGAGGCCAATAATAGACGATTGTTGTAAGCTGTTGGACAAGCACAATAGCAGGGTCCATGGAAAGAGGCCATTGTAATACCAATCCACGTAGAATATATAGCTTTACCCCCGACAACTTAATACAGAAAATATTTCACTTATTCACCAAAAAATAAATAAATGTCATTCTGCCAGGCACTCAAAATATATTTTGCACAACGCGAGAGTATTATATGCATCCAATTTCCTGTAGCATTTCAGTAAATGAATTTTCATAGTAAACAGCCAATGCAACCAATACTGTAGAGGCAAAACCTAAAGACAGCACAATTACAGTGAAACTTATAAGGGTAATCAAGAGAAAAGGAAAAAGTTTAATGAAGAAATCTACCAGTAAGATTTTTTTAAACATGGTCCTTAATCTTGGTATTCTGGGAGCAGCCACTTTGTGCATGTCAAATGTTAGGTATGTCTCCTATCTATCCCCCGGCCCATACCCCCAATTATTGAGGACTTAATGGGTTATGTTATTGTTGTTGTTGTTGATGGTCCTTAATCCTAAATGTCCCCAAAAAGGAAATTAGACAATAAAATCAAACAGGAGCAACATTGATACTTGATCAGAGGAAGACAGCAGCAGGCAAATGGAAACTAACGGCTATTATCAGCCCTGGAACCAAAGAACAGAAGGGTGTAAAACTTACCAAGCTAGTGGACCCTGCAGTTCGGTATAACACAGTCAAAACATAAAGCAAAAATGAACATTATCAAAAACGATACAAAGATGCCACTGAATAAATTGCTCACCTCAGAAAATGAGAAGCAAACCATGAAAAGCTTTTCATTTTTGGGGAAAAACAGTAGCATGATCAAGAAGATTGTATTGGCATAATAGCAAAAGTCCTGAGTCATGAAACAGAAAAACGCATCACTTTACTATCTTAGTTTGTATACTTGTTAACAAATGAGAAGTGACCGTGGTTGAATGATCAGATATAATAGGATTTGAGGGGCCTTTGCCAATAATCAAGAGAACCACTGCTGAAAGAATAACATTAGGATTTCTAGCAGATCAAATTTATAGCTTCTAATATTCCTTCGTGTGCTTCAGATCAAACTTATTTACATTCTGAAATTGAAAAATACTATTGATAACAGATTACAGAGCTTTCAATCCCTTCTAGAGTTGGGAGCAATTTTTCCAACTAAAACAATTGAAGTTCCGATATAAAACACACTGAACAAACAAATCTACGCAACCCAATACAAATCCAAGCCAAAACAGAAATCTTGAAGCAACAGCTTACCAAGAGATAGTAATGCCATTTCTTATATCGGTAGTAAATCCATCTAAGTGGAACATATATGACGTATAGCAAACAGTATAGATATGGAACATCTTGTGGCCCTGCAATACATCAACAAACAGTCAAACACAGCAAATTAGCAAACAGATATCTCTTCCACCTTGCACAAATAATCATCTGAACCAAGATCATTTTACTTACTTGCACCCAGAAGAAAGCAGAATGTCCGGGATTTGCATGGGCTTGGCCCAGTTTTCCCAGATCAGTCATAACATGGCACCCGGAAAAGTGGGACAAACATTTTTGTCCATAACGGAAGTCCCACTTCCGTCCCGGGGCCATAACGGAAGTGGGACTTCCGCTCGGGCCGACGTGGGCAGCCTTTTCCCACGCGCAGATGCCACGCGGGCTGTAACGGAAGTCCCACTTCCGCAGGTATCCCCGGACGGAAGTGGGACTTCCGTTATGGACTGGCAGCAGTGTTTGCCCCAAAACACTTGGGTTTTTTTTTGCAGAGGTTATTTTTTTCCGAGGTGTTTGTATTATATATAAACAATATTTGCAAAAACACAATACTTACTAAAAATTGAGCAAGAAAATAAATAAATTGTATATTAATATAAAACAAGCAATAGAATTATCGTAATAATATTTTACAACCGAAAAAAAATTAACATTCTTCGTAATTACAATGAACGAAACGTAAACAACGTAAATGAAAACCTATCTACGGCGACTGGCAGGGTGTATGGAACGGTGTGTTTCTGGGCCGGTCGCAGGAAGTAAAGGTCGCCATCTCTCACCCGCACTGGGCGCTACCAAAATTGGTCGAGATGACCTCCGCGCTTCGTGGTCGATAAATATCCGCTCCTCGGGATTTATCGGCAACGGAGTCTCCGGCCGCGCCTCGGCTGATGTGCAGAGGCAGTCTAAGGCGCCCTTCCCGAGTAGAAGCTCCTACTGTGCAGATGTAGAGGGCCCGACACTGAGATCCCCACCCGTCTGAAAAACTCACTGAAAAAGTACCGGTGATGCAAATTGGTACTCAAAAGGGGCGGGTACGTCGACTGACTGGGAAACCGTGGTTCTGTGCGGGATCATGCTGGATCTGCCGCCGTGCAGCCTGGGCTCGGTGGCCCGCCACGCTGCCGTTGTCGCCGCCGCTAAGTCCTCCCGCTGCATCTCGCTGCCTCCGCGTACTCTTGCCTTTCCTCTTTGGGATCGGGCCGAACAGTCTCTCTGGCTGCGCCACCGGCTCCGTAACCGCCGACTCGCCACATCCGCAGCCTCTCGATCTCGCAGTCGTGGACTTCCCGCCGCCACGAACGCCTCTTTGATTGTCTTTGAAGCCCTGTGAGACTAGTGGACTTGTAGTGGCCGATTGAGTTGGAAGCCGGCTTATCGAGCTCCGTCAAGATGAGTCCCTGCTGGCATCCGCCCGCAACATCAATTCTTGTGTCGAGATATTATAAACAAGGAAAAGCAATGTAGACAAACAAAAATACAAAACTTACAATAATGTCCTCGAAGGCGCGATGGGTTGAATGCCCATCGGGAGTGGACCGGCATCCCCGTTGCGTGGGTTTGAAAGGGAGGTGCACGGTGATGCGATTGTACCAATCCATGTACTCACTGGGTTGGTAAGATCACATCACGGGGACCGGGACAGCTGTCGCCCAAAGGCATCCTCGTCGGCATCCCACATGGCTATGTAGTCTTTGTGCTTCTTCGCCCGAGCTCATATTCGGCCCCGCCATGTGGGTGTGGACGTCTTTCGCCTCTCGTCGTACTCCTCCGCCACCGACGGGGCCGGTATCACTCACTGGAACACCAATTGCCTAGCAACCCGGTCCGGCATGTGAAACTCAACCAACTCGAAACACAGGAGTGGCGTACGGGCCCGGCAGGTGGACAGGAAGCCCTCATCGCGTGAGACCCGAACGGCAATAACCCAGTCGGGGTACGGCCTCCACATGAACTATAAAAAAAATTGTACATTAGCATAAATTAATTGCGCAAATAAAAACAAACACACGAAAAATACGATAAACCTTACCCACTGAGCGTCCGTCAGTCGGTCAAGCTGGTCGCGAAACACCGTCACCGAGATTTCGCAGTGTTCTTGAAACTCCGGCGGTGTTCCAACGCGCCCGTACGCTCGGCCGTCCGCGGGAGGTTCATTCATAATCTCTCCCCGGTTCGCCGGCCGGAGAAATGAAATGCGCTCCCATGCCCACAACTGGTACAAACAAACACAGATTAATCATCAAATATTTAAAAATTTGCAGGTAAACAATAAAAAAAAATCATTAACAATTACACAAACCTGGATCAACAGGCAACAGCCAGCTATGTCCTTAGAGACGGCCTGGGCAGAGATGCACATCTGGCGGTACAGGTAGGACAGGACGGCGCTGACCCAGGAATGCTGGTCCTCAAAAAAATGGTCTACGTCGCTGATGAGCAAGAGATAGCGCATGTTCCCTCGCGACCCGGACTTATCCGGGAAGAGGAAAGAGGCCATGCAGAGGAAAATCAGGGCCCGGGCCCGCTGGTCACCGTGAGGTGCGTGGCATCCTCGCATAGGGGCTCTGAAATGTGGGTGTACACCTCTGCAAGGTCGAGGGCGTTACCCTTAATTGACCCGATGGGGGGGGCCGAAACCTAGGATATCGTGGACGCGCTCAATCCACTGACTCTTGGTCATGTTGTAGTCCTCGTCCCACGTCACCACGTGGCCCCCGGTGGGCAGTCCTAGGAGGCAGCCTACGTCCTCTAGGGTGATGGTGACCTCATCGCATCTCAGATGGAAGGAGTGTGTCTCGGGGCGCCACCGCTCTACTAATGTGGTGACCAAAGTGCGTGGTCTATCTTTATCTTACCTATCCGACAACAATCCCCCGAAACCTACACTCGGCCAATGATATCTAGCACTCTCCCAGGCTGCCCTCGCGTCGGTATGCCTCAAAAAAATGCCCGTCATTGCTAATGACCTTCAAACCTGCGTCTAAGGCTACATCCCCGCCCCAAATCCTAAGTGATCTATGCGAGGTGTGTTTGTTCAACACACTGGGATCGTACGGACCGGGCATAAGGTGGGCAGGAAAAGCCATCTGTAATAAAAACAGTGGGCTTTATCAATAAAATGTGCGTAGTATAACAATTCACATTTAAATCATAAGAATATCAAATTCAAATAATTGCAATTAAAATACATAAGGATATAAAATTCAAAAAAATGCAATTCAAGTACATTAGAATATCAAATTCACATTATTGCAAGTACAATACGGAGGGATATCAAATTCACAAAATTGCAATTTTAGTCCATAACAATATCAAATTCACATAATTGCAATTAAAATACATAAGGATATAAAATTCACAAAATTGCAATTTTAGTACATAAAAACATCAAATTCACATAATTGCAATTAAAATACATAAGGATATAAAAATTCACAAAATTGCAATTTTAGTCCATAAGAATATCAAATTCTCATAAAATACATAAATATAAAATTCGCAAAAATACATAAATATCAAAACTATATATACATAATACATTAATCGGCAATTGAATTTTAAAACTATATATACAAAAATTACAATTAAATAAAATTAAAAAAAAAGTATACCTCCAAATTAAAATTTGGGAGAGAGAAAGTGTTGATGGGGAGAGAGAGTGACAGATGGAGGCGGCGGCAGCATGCACTGTCGGGAACAGCGCAGCGCGGTGGGAGGGAGTGGGCTGCAGGGCGGAGGGAGGGAGGGTGGTTTTTTTTTGGGAGCTTTTTGCTTGCAAATCGCGGTGGGGGAAGAAGACGGTAACCCGGGAGCCCATAATTGAAGTCCCACTTCCGTTCTGGCCACGTGGCAACGCGCGTGGGAAAAGCTGCCACGTCAGCCAGAACGGAAGTCCCACTTCCGTTATTGCCCCGGGACGGAAGTGGGACTTCCGTTATGGACAAAAAAGTTTGTCCCACTTTTTCGGGTGCCATGTTATGACTGATCTGGGAAAACTGGGCCAAGCCCATGCAAATCCCCAGAATGTCCCAAAGCCAAAAACACTCAAGAAATAAGTCACCTATAAAACAAGAGTAGTGCTAGGCAGCTAAGACTTAGCCAATTAATTGGCTAAAAACCCAAATTGAGAAGATAAAATGTCTAATATACTCTTCTACATATATATATATATATATATATATATATATATATATATATATATTTTAAATATCTAAATGTCTAATATACCCCTATCTCTCTCTAGCTCGCTTCTACACCCTTTAGCTTTACACCCACCCCCACTCCCCACCACCACCAACAATCACCATCTCAAATTTGTTGCTTTCTGTTTGAATGGAAACTTGAACACTCAATCTATTTGAAAAATTGGAGACAAATAATTCATAGGAGACCATTCTTATTTGGTGTGGTGGTGGATTTCAATAATTTCAAATTATTATTTAGTATGAAACTCATTTGGAGGTGGCGCCGGAAGATGGTGATTTCTTAAAAAATGAATCTGCATTTTTTTTTTCTTTCAATCAAAATGGTTATCCTATTTAAAAATCCAAAGGGAAACTCACCTGATCTTAGTACCTTTTAACAAGAATTATGCCCACAATTATGGAAACCACCATCACACCCATTTGAATTTAATTTTTTTCAAAGTCATATTCCATTGACTAGTAAACTGGTTCCAAAATGCTATCAGTAAATGTGGTGGTGGCGGTCGGCGAAGCGGAGTTTTGGGGTGAGGGGAAGAAGGAAGAAGGGTATAGGGGTAGGGGATGGGGATGGGGATGGGGTTGGGGTAGGTGGGTAAATGGGTTGATGAGAATATTTGAGGCTGTGATGATTTCCAAGCAACCAAATTTCATGGAAGACGGGCAAAAAAAATGAAATGTTAAGAGCACAAAGTTTCCTCCTTTGTATTTCTTTAATTGAACTAGATACATTGATTTTGTTGTATTTTAGTATTTAATTGAACACTATATGTTGCCGTTCTCGTTTTGAGATGAAGAAATATCTAGATGATTGGTTTACTAATAGAAGATGAAGTTTGGTGGTGGTGTTGGGTCATCGGAGACGGTAGAGATGAAGGCGACAGTGGTCTTTTAATACCACCACGATTCCATTGCGTAACGGATTTGCATCTGTTGAATTAAAATGTTGACGACTAAGATTGATTTAAAAAAAAAACACTTGTAGATTGATTTTAAAAAAAACACTTGTTTGTCGAACAACTGTTTTAAGCAAAAAAATACCTGTTTTCAAGGGAAAAAAAAATGTTCTGCAAAAAAAAGATCTACAAATACTATTATTTTATAGTGATTGAGACAACTTGTACACTCTCATAGTTCGTTATGTATCAATTATAAGTAGAAATATTAATAGTTATCTACTACTTTAACATACATTTGCAATGTCTATAAGTTTTAAATAAAGCGACCTTAATATTCTAATCAAACTATACTAGTACACTATCATTTATAGTTATCTACTACTTTAACATACATTTGCAAAATTAATCACCGAAGTTATAAATACTAAATAGTGATCAGTTATTGGTATTATGAGAATTTTAGAAGTTAACGGTGTAAGTATGTCTTAACGTTATAACATTACTCTTAACAAATTAACAATGTAAATCAATTTCAATGTTATAAGATTGTTTGTAGACTATTAGTAATATGAAAGTGTTGTAAGTAATCTATTTTTTTGTTAGTACTATGAAACTCTAACTGTACACATGTTAAGTTCGTTATACTTTTATATACGTCAATCACTTATTAGTACTATGGATATGTTATTATTAGTATGAATATGTTATTAGTTAGGGGTCTAATTATAATTTCTTAAAAGTCATTTCATGATTTTTGGGTCAAATTGTGAATTTAAAAGATTTAATTAGAAACTTGTTGGGTCAATCTGTGAAATGGAAATATACTATGCGAGTTTAATTTTTAAAGTTTTATAACATTAGGGACCTTAAAGTAATATAATTTATGTAATTATGGTTGAAAATAATATTTTTTATAAGGAATTAGGGTATATAAATATGTATAATATGTGGACTTAGGGTCAGTGGCGGAGCCAAGAATTTTTTTTTGGGGGGCACAATTAACATTGACAAAATAAATTCATAAAAGCATATAAATATTGGCGGAGCAAAAAAATTTTTTTTGATGAAATCTTATAGATTAGAGTTATTAACATTTTATTCACTCTTTTCAACTGATCAGTGCTTCATAAACCTCCAAGTCCTCTGGCTGCATATTGTGGACTTTTTATTGTGAACTTTTTATAGTTTACAAGAGAGCCCATTATGAATTTTTTTATTAGTAATTTTATTTTTTAGTCTCTTACACACTTAAGTTTGTTACCAAATCAAGAGCAAAATTGTTAAAATATAAGTGGTGTCATTCCTAAAATTCACAAACTAAATAATTTAATTTTAAATCGTAAAGTGATTCAAAATGGGTATAATAAACAAGGTTCACAATATGAGGTGTTACAAATATAAAACTAAAACTAAATAAATAAATAAATAATTTAATTTTAAATCGTAAAGTGATTCAAAATGGATACAATAAACAATGTTCACGAGACGATGTGTTACAAACCCAAAACCAAAACTAATTTTTTTTTTTTTGGAAAAAACTGGTGGGGGGTTGTTAAGTGACAAATATTTTTGGCCACGTCAGCGATCCGGATTAACCCCTAGAGATTAATCTGGATCGTTGACGAATTCTTCATCAATGGCTACAATAATTTCTTTTGAATGTGTTTCTTTCTTCAATTTTTGCAACCTGGTATGTTCTTCACTATGCGAAACAAAAGGTGACCGTCGAATTAAGAATTTGACGACTGAGATCATTTGGGATAGTGAGAGTTAATTTTTTAATTATCTCACCCAAACAATCTCATACGTTAGATTTTTTATCCGACGGCCACCATTTATTTTGCACAATGCAGAACATTTAATATTCCACACTCTAGCCGCAGTCCAAATTTATTGCCCTCCACTGTCTCGAAAGTTGTGAAAAAGCAGAGAAGACTTGCATGGTCGCTTTTTTGACTTCTCAGGGTTGTTTTTTTTTACTCGGGGTTGTTTTTTTTTACTTTTGTAACTCTTGATTTTTTTTAAAAAGTACTCTAAGGGCATTTTTGTCCCGTTGACCAATTTTGACCCAATTTAGTCAATTTTTAATCAATTGAGCTTAGCCGAAAATCATTTTCCATAAAACAATACACTTTTCCAATCCATAAATCCAAATCATCAAATTGTAAAGCATATACACACATTCAAACTATTTTGCCAACATGCACATAAATCTCTTATACATATTATAGACAACCATTTTGTACATGTCAAGCCCCATGACACATGCCCACAGGCTCCAAACGCGACGTATGGACTTGGTGGAACCGCCAATGACTACCTACTTGGCAACTGTCCTGCTATGCCAAAATGCATATACGCGACTTATAGGTCTTGCAACACCTACCACCTACTTAGCAATAGTACTCGCTATGCCAAATGGATATCTGAGGTGACAAATTGGGCCCATTTTTATATACCAGTCCATCTTCATGTGGGATGGGGTATCATAGTATACCTTATTGATGAATCTTTCATGTTCTTCAGCCCTTTTGGCAATTTTATCAGCCTGTTTAGACAATATCTGCTTTGTTTGAACAGCTTGTTTGGACAGCAATTCCTTAGTTTGAGCAACTTTCTGGGGAAACCAAACACAACCCATATCAAAAAAACCAAAACCCAAATTAAATAACATTCAAAATCATATATAGACAAACATCAATGAGAAAAAAATTGAAACCTTTGATCGATCTTTAAGGTGTTTCTGTAGCAACGCATATGGTTCTTCTCCATTTAATTCCTCCTCTCTAATTTCTCCGTTTCCCGGCATTTCGATTTTCTTCAAGAATCGGGGTTCTTTTCTTCGATTATATGATTTCTTTCATCTTCTTCAAGACAACAAGTATGGGCTATGGCGGACCCTTCTTTAATGGCTTCGTCTCTTTGGATTCGAATACGTTTCTTATCAAACTTATTCATTACATAATAAATATACAGAATTCTGGGCTTACAGTTTGTAGCAGATGAGGCATTTGCTTCTAGTTTTTGGTGTGACGACAATTTTTTTTCTTTTTTAATATTTGTCTGAATTTTTTTTCTTACCAGTTTTCAGGTATTTATCTCGATTAATAAGGCTGAGATATTAATAACAGTGTAATTCATCTAACTTTAGTTCACCTTTAAATTTTTATAAATTTGCGACATATTATTATTTTCTACACTGAATAGAATTCAAAATTTCAATTTTTGATTGAGGGACTCAATTCTTACAACCCAGATATTGCCATACTGCCATCTTTTCTGATTTGAATATTGGTTAATGATAACATTAAATATTTCTTTGACATCTCTTCACGTTTATACACGCAGAGAATTTCCTTTTCCTTTTTAGTTTTTTTTCTCTTTCATTTTTTAATCTTTTTCTCAATGCATTTGGATTGTATTCAGTATATGTATTTATTTATTATTTTTATAATAATTACTAGTATTATTTTTGGTGAAAAAGCAGAAAACTTAGACTTTTTAAAGAAATGTGATAATTTTATAATTGAATTGCAATCCAAATAATTAGCTTTATATTGATCAATACTTTATTAACTTGTATAAAGTTATATTTAACGTTACAATATTACTTATGTCTTTCATATAGGTGATCACAAATATAATTAGTTTTACATTGATTGATATTTTGTTACTTTATATAGAGTTATTTTTAACGTTATAAAATTATTTATAATATTTCATAGTAGTAATATGTGATCACTATATAATTAGTTTTTTTTTTTTTTTTAACAGTAAATTCGTATATATCATTAACGAATATCATGTAGTACATTTGGTAGGAGAAATCCCGGTGGGTCTCCAAACCATTGATTGGAAGCTCTAAGCTTCAATGCGTATTTTGCCAATTTATCAGCAGTATGATTACAAGATCTGTGCGAAAAAACTAAATTGGTTACTCTACTCCCCAACAAATTCTGAATTTGACTAACAATGTGGCCTAAAGGGGAAAGATCCTCATCAAAGTGATGGATTTGGTTAACAAGTGATTGACAATCACTTTTAATGACGATGGCATAGTGACCTTGAGCTAAAGCGAACCGAATTCCTTCCAGTAGAGCTATCGCTTATGTGTATGCAGGGCTGGAAGATTGAGAAATAAACTTTGTCGCTCCTGCTATAAATCTGCCTTCATGATTGCGTATGATAAAACATATACCTCCCTCATGATTTGACCAAGCTCCATCAACGTTGAGCTTTAGGAGCCCCTTCATCGTGGGGGCTTCATTTAAAAATCTAGTGGTTGTTTTGCAGCTATTTGTGTATTCTCTTTTTCGGATGGTGCAAACATTGGTGCTTTCCCTTTTAACATGTATTTTATTTTTTCAGAGTTGGGTATAGGTTGGCGAACGCCTGATGGCCTTGAGGATGATAAGTGAATATTACTGTATTCAGTAGCATTGACCATAGCGAGATTTGCTACTTCCTCTGGAGGCCTCCGTGTGCCTTCAAAGACAATCTTGTTTCGGTTGCACCATATATGCCATGTAATGTAAACGAAAGGAGCAGAATATTCCTTGCTATTTGCCAGGATAGGTATCAGACTATATGGGAATATATCCTTTTTAAGTATGGCTTGGATGTCGAAACTGGTGCATTTCCATACTTCCAAAGCTGCTAGGCATGTAAAAAGGGCATGTGCCTCAGTTTCAATCTCATCTTGACAGTTAGGGCATTGTGAGTTTATGGTATGCATCCTTTTTGACAAATTTTTACAAGTAGGTAATATTCTTTGGAAGATCTTCCAGATAAAGACTTGCAGCTTTGGGGGGATAGATAATTTCCAAATACCTTTCCAGTGGTTCTCAGCCTTTTTCGTGGAGGCGGAAGGGCTATTCTGTTTTCCAGTGCTGATATCAACTTGTAGGTGATATCCGGACTTGACAGAGTATAGTCCGTTTTTTGTGTATCCCCATACAAGACGGTCAGGCGGCCAAGTATCACAAAGTGGTACTTTAAGAATTTCATCCCTCTCATAAGACGAGAAGAACTCATTAAGCATATGCATATCCCATGTACTAGAGACTGCCATCATTTTCTTGAACAGATCCATATCAGCTGGTGCAATGAGTTTAAAGGTACTTGGAGTGGTTAACCATCTGTTCCCTCAAACATTGACCCTTGAACCATTACCAATTCTCCATGTTAAACCAGCTTTAAGTAGATCCCTTCCTTTTAGAATTCCTTGCCACCCTATTGAGGTTCTTCCTCTAAGGGGAACTGATAGAAATCTATCAAGGGGGAAATACTTTGCCTGTAATACTCTGGAGCATAAAGAAAATGGTTGATGTACAATATGCCATCCTTGTTTTGCTACCAAAGCTTTGTTGAAAGTTTCCAGGTTTCGAAAACTGAGCCCGCCTTGGTCTTTGGGCTTGCATAATGCTGTCCAGGCTTTCCAACAGATTTTCCTGTGTTTTTCATCTCCTCCCCAGAGGAAAGTTCTCATCATGCTTGTGATGGAGTCAATTGTAGATTTAGGCAAAATGAAACAAGACATTACATATGTTGGAATTGCCTGAATCACGGATTTTATAAGTACTACCCGGGCCGCAAAAGATAGCGTTTTTTCTTTCCAACTGCTCAACTTTTTCCAGACTTTGTCCACAACAAATTGAAAAGCTTCTTTTTTTGAACGTCCTGTAATATAAGGCAGACCAAGGTACTTGCCTTTTCCATCTCCCTCCGGAATTTAGAGAATTGAGAAAGCAAGCTCCTTAATGTCATCAGGAGTGCCTTTACTGTATAACAGGTTGGACTTGTCATAATTTATTAATTGTCCAAAGCATACCTCATATGTTTTCAATATCTCTTTTAGTTGTTTTAGACAAGATTCTTCCGCCTTAGCAAAAAAGAGAGAATCATCTGCAAACAACTATATAATTAGTTTACATCGATACTTTGTTACTTTATATAGATTTATTTTTAACGTTATAAGATTATTTATAACTATTCATAGTAGTAATATGTGATCACTATATATAATTAGTTTACATTGATACTTTGTTACCTTATATAGAGTTATTTATAACCTTAAAAGATTACTTATAACTCTTTTATAGTACTCCCTCCATTCCTAAATATAAGACTCTTTAGACAATTTGAAAAAATTAAGGAAGTTGTCATTTTTCACCTAAACTTCCAATATTATCCCCCACCCTCCCTCTCTCTCACTTCTTTGTCATAAAGAAATGAAAATGTTGAGGGTATAATTGGAATAAATTGTTGACAACTAATAAAACAACCTTAAACGACAATTAATTTGGATACATAAATATCTCCTAAACGAAAATTAATAAGGAATGGAGGGAGTAATAATAAATAATGATCTCTAATATAATTAGTTTTACATTGATGCGTTCTTTTTTACCTTATATAAAGTTATTTAAAGTTTCAAGATTATTTTTAAGGGTTATTGCACTAAATGGTCATTAAGTATTTTACTATTTCGGGTTACGGCCGAAAACAATTTATTCTTCGGGATTTAGCCATAAAAAAGTTACAATCTGCGGAATTTAGATTCTGACGGCTTTTCCGTCAATTTTGACCAAGTCAGCCGGCCACGTGAGGGGTAATAATGTCAACCCCAAAAAAATATGTATTTGGAACCCTCTTCACCCAACCCGACCCGTTAAAAGCTTCTTCTTCTTCACTAAATCCTCCGGTGAGCCAAATTTTAAAGTTAGAATATCTAAAATGCCCACAATAATTTTTTATCTTTTATATTTTTGTATAACACAATTTTATTAAATAATTTAAAACCTAACCTATTATACCCTACATCTCAATTCTATTTAGAATGTATTTATTATTAGCAAAAGAAAAGAGAAAGAAGAATATCAATATTAAAAAAAATGTCATGAAGGTTTGACGTAAAAAGCTAGTTTGAGTTTAAGTCTCAAGGCAGGTCAAATTCAAATCAGACCCATTATTTCCCTTTTTATCTTGTGATGATAGTAAGGACGACTCTGTACCATCAAATATATATATCCATGAGGAGTAGAAGTATTCTAGAATGTAAGATGTATTGATTAGGATAATTTTTTTTCCCTCTAGTCGGTCTCCATTTGATCATATTTTAATAAAATTTGATCTTTTTAATTTAAAATTTAGTTAATAGAATTACATAGAGTATAGTTAATAATTAAAAATACTACAAATGCTATGCTTGTTATTCTATATACGTCAATCAATTTGAAGTTTTATATAAGGTGGTCACTGGCCAATATTATGCAATTGTGAAAGGAAACTTCCAAGGTCTATATTAATAGAAATACATTTACTCTTATCATACTCCAACATAACATTTGCAATATTCGTAAGTTCTAAATAATGCGAAATATTTTTAATCATATGAACACGAATATATTATATAGGGGGTGCAATTATAATTTTGGAACAGATAATTTCATGGTATTTGTGTCAAATTGTGAATTTAAAACTTACACAGTGGATTTAAACTATATTTTTTCTAACATTAGGGTCCTCATTGTATTATACTTTATATACTTTAGGGTTACAAATATCATATTTTTAAGGACTTAGTGTTGCAATTTGACAATTTTTTTTAGACATGTCACTGGTCCAGAATTACTCTTAGAGATTTATATGGACCGTTGATACAAATATCATCCAATGGCCAACATGCTTTGTCCAAGTCCTGAAATTTAGACATGAATTTTAACTTTTGTAAGCCTTAGAACTGACAACTTTATGACAATGTCGGATTTTGTCCTTACTCAAAATGTAAGTTTTTAGGCTGACACGCCAAAAAAGACGACGAACACTTTTGTGTCTCTAATGTGCCCATTTCTTTTGGTTTAAATAATAAAAAAGACTTCATGGGAAATTTTGTCCGGCTATCTTAAATTTATTCAACTTGGCAAATTTTGAGCTGATTGGGCTTAGCCAACAATCATTTCCCTAAGTAATATTCCTTTTGCTACAATAAGAAGAGTGAGAGGATAAAAAGGTAAAACTTGATCATGAAAATTTTACCTCAATATCCACTTCAAAAAAAGAAAAAGAAAAGTATTCCTCAATGAGAAATTTGTTATATGTATACATCAACTATTTATGTTTTTTCTATGAATAGAAAATCGAAAATTTTAGGCGCAAAATAGCAAGAATAATTTACGGGACTGCTCACTTTGTCAAATTAGTGATTACTGCATGTTTTCAGGTCAAAAAGTGCACGTGTGCTCTACACGTGCACTTTTTAAAGGGCAAAATGGTCATTCGGCGTATGAGTAGAGAAAAACAACTGGTGCGCTGATCCAGTGTGACATGCCTGTTTCGACTGCACAGCAGAACAGATGTCGGTCGCAGGATGGAAAATAGCAATGCATTTCCTTCGGACTGCCACCCTGCCAGATCTGTTGACAGCACCCAATACCAACCCCTCAAGTTGCCCAGATCCCCTGTTGCACATTTTTTTCAATCGACCGTACAGCATCGCGGCCGACCGTCTGATGGACAGTATGTAATAAATCTGTGGCCAGAATATCAGATCGTCCAGATCTTCCAAAGCGGTCACCCGCACCCAATCTTTGAACCCCCAAAACGGCCAGAAACTATAAAACACTTTCAGAAACTCCAAAAATACTCCCAGAAACACTAAGAAACTTACAGAAACTCCCCAAAAATAACCAAACTAAGCACTGCTTTACCAGTCATGCAGAATCTTCACTTGATGGTTCGGCGGACTCGGCTTCATCCGAGTCATCATCATCGTGTGTTCCTAATGAAGGCGTTTGGTGAAGTTAATCCAAGTTGTCCTCCTAATCTTGAAGTCATTGGGAGGAAAATCGTGTGTAGATGTGGTGGTCTATCCTTGGCGATAACAGTCCTTGGATAACACTTAAACTTGTTACAATTTTAACCAAATTTATTAAGATATAAATTGTGTCATTTCTATAATTCACGAACTAAATAATCTAATTTTAAATCATAAAGTGATTCAAAATGAGTATAATAAATAATGTTCACGGGACGATATGTTACAAAAACAAAACTAAAACTATAATAAATTTTTTTTTTTTTTTTTTGGGAAAAAAGTGCCTCCGCCGGTGCTTGGATGCCTACTGCTAGGAATTTCATATTATGTGGTGGTCTACCCGTGGAACTACGCCCCGGCTCCTATGCGGGACAGTTTTTTGTTCAGCATGTGCGGAACAAATTATCAACCGTCGGATGAGATTTTGTAATGATTCAGATCTGGAGAAAGAATTTTTTTTTTTTTAATATTTTAAGCCCAGCCGCAACTTTTTTCTCTCCAGATTTGGATCATTCAAAATACCATCTGACTGATGGGATGTTCCGCACGTGCAGAATAATCCCTGTTCCGCATAGGAGCCGGACCGGTAGAACTGAAGTCTTGCTTTTTGTACTTTGCCTTCTTTCCAATAAATTCCTCATACTTTCTTCAAATGCTGCACAATGTTTAGGAAATCCAACACATATAACCAAGAAAACATGCATACATCTCCTGAAGAAATGCAAATTCATGACTCAAATCAAGGAAATCCAAGCCCAAGTTTTCATTCTAGGCCTCCCTCAAAATATATATACTTTGTACAAGTTCATAGCCTTCACTGCCGACGACCTTTTCTTGGAAACTTCAATTATGCCCAGAAAAATCTCTAATCAAATTGATAAACCCAGATTGTTCATTTATAATGTGATGATTAAAGGATATACCAAGATGGGTTCTTTTAGAAAAGTTATTTACTTTTTTTGATAAGTTGAGAGAACTTGGTTTGCGGATGAAATCCTAAAGCTTGATGAAGACATTGATGATAAACCTTTATGATATTCCCTCACAGAAATTGCTCCATTCGTGGATTGCAGAGGGATTGATTCAGCCTAAAGGAGCGGAAATTCTAGAGGATATTGCTGCAAATTGTTTGGATGTTCTAATTAATAGGAACCTTCAACTTTTGAGCAAATTTATAGAGTAATCTTCAACCTTCAAAATTGGTTCTTCAATTTATTGTTATGGGTCTGTTTAGGGGCAAGGAAAAATGAGAGAAATTGAGAGAAATTAGGGTTCTAAAAATGAAAATGATTTGGGGAAGAAGATTCACCGGTTGTTTGGCAAATTGGTGAATTTCGTCCCTAAACAATTTCGAGATTGATATAAGGTCCCTAAACAATTTTTTTTTATATTTTTTATCCTCAAACAATTTATGTTTTGTGTGTAAGGTCCTTCCATAAAAAAAATGGTCAGTCAAATGCGAAACAGAAATTGAGATCGGGTCAACCCCAAAAGCTTTAGGGGCAAAACCCTTCTTTTCTTCTCTTTTTTCTTAAAAACTTGGCTAATGCATTATATAATTAAAACCCTTTATATATATATATTTTTTTTGAAAGAATCAAAACCCATTCTATAATTCCTAAAAAAAAACCCAACTTGATCATAAGAAAACAGTGAGCGGTGTGTTATGAGTGACAGGCAAAAGGTAATGAAATTTATAATATTTATAACTCATTATATTTTACTAGCGAATTTCTGGTGATCAAGTGGGGTTTTTTTTTTTTAGGAATTATAGAATGGGTTTTGATTTCTTTTTTTTAAAAAAAAATATAAAGGGTTTTGATTTTAAGAATTATATAATGCACTAGCCAAGTTTTTTAAGAAAAAAAGAGAAGAAGAGAAGGGTTTTGCCCCTAAAGCTTTTGGGGTCGACTCGATCTCAATTTCTGTTTCGCAGTTTGACTCGACCATTTTTTTATGAAGCGACCTTACACACAAAACATAAATTGTTTGAGGATAAAAAAATATAAAAAAAAAATTGTTTAGGAACCTTATATCAATCTCAAAATTGCTTAGGGACGAAATCCACCAATTTGCCAATGTTGTACCGAAATTGCCCCTAAAGCTTTTGGGTTGACCCGATCTCGATTTCTATTTCACAAATTGACTAACCATTTTTTTTTACTGAAGGGACCTTATGCACAAAACATAAATTGTTTGAGGATAAAAAAATTAAAAAACAATGTTTAGGGACCTTATATCAATCTCGAAATTGTTTAGGGACAAAATCCACCAATTTGCCCCGGTTGTTTATAACTACTGTGGAGCCGAATGACCAAATTGTCCTTTGGCTGGAATCGCTAATTTGACAAAGTGAGCAGTTCCGTAAATTATTCTGGCTATTTTGCACCTAAATTTTTCGATTTGCTATTTATAAAAAAGAAGAAATAATTAGGCTCTACTTGGATAAGGTTGGGTTTGGGTTTGGTCACAAAATTGGTGGGAAAATACAAATTTTTCCATTCAAACTAACCAAGTTTGTAATAGTGGCTGAATTTTTAAGGGTAAAATGGATAATTCAACTCAAATTTACTTAAAAATAAAAGTCAATAAAAACTTTATTATTTTCTTTTATTTTAGTAACTTCTTCATCATCCTCTCCCTCAACCATAGCCTCCCTCAATCTTCACTTCTGCACAAATCACCCTCCCACCTCCGCCACCACCAATTCTAACTCTTTCAAATAAACAAATCCAATCAATTTTTCCACACTTTACAAAGCGATATTGTCGAAATTAAATTAAATATATACTAAGGTATATGCACATCTCTTGAGTAGTAGAAAACAGAAAATGAAATGAATTAATTAATTTCAATCACAAACCTATAAAACTCAGCCAAAATTTAAAAAGAAACAGCATATATCTCATACAATTGCTACAAATAATAATAATAATAATAATAATAATAATAATAATAATAATAATAATAATAATAATAATAATAATAATAATAATAATGTAAATTTTAAAAGATCCGAAAATGAAATTTCTTTGCAATCCAACACTTCTTTCCTTTATGAATTTTTTTTACCCATAACTTAATTATCAACTCTCTCTGGCTTTTCAATAGGCGATTTTGATTGATTCTGGTGCAGTGGAACAAGAGTTTGTTGAAACCCAATATTACAAAGAGTTTGATTCTATTGATAAAACTACTTCACACATAGGCTCAACTTGGATTGGATTTTGGTTTGAGTTTGAGTTTTGGTTTTGGTTTTGATTTGAGTTTTGGCGCAAGAGGTTAAAAAATTGGCGGGAGAAATTCAAATTCAAATTTTTTTCTTCAAATAATCGTTCAAGTTCAAATTTTAAAATTGAACGATTATTTGAAAAAAAAATTGAATTTGAATTTCTCCCGCTAATTTTTTTAGCTTCTCCCGCCAAAATTCAAATTCAAACCCAAACCCAAACTCAAACCAAAACCCAATCCAAATTGAGCATATTTTTCTGCAAACTTTTCCTTCTTTTTCCTGTTTATGGTTTTTTTCTTTCATGTGGCAACTGTTTTCCTTCATGAATGTGTAGAGTTCTAGATGAGTATTTTTTTGGTAAATAAAAATTTGGGTGGGTTCGACTCCGGTAAACATTACGGGTCAGGGCAGACCCTATGAACCAGAAATCGCTTACAAGGCACTTACAGATCACCACCAACACAGCCCTCACATCGAAAGCGAGAATTGAACACTTGACTTTTGTAAGGAAGTGTCAAATTCTTACCAATTGAACCAACTTATATTGGTAGCTCTAGACGAGTATGGGTATGTGTGAAATGTGTTCATATGGGTATATGTACAAGTGAAATGGGTTGTAGATAAATAGTTTTGTTTTCCATTTTGCCTTTGTGGGAGATAGTTTCAACCCGTTATAACACATCATCAGTTTGGACGTAAAATTCCCAATTATTTAACGGAAGGATAAAAGTGACTAACCTTAAATAAATTGATGACTAAAATTATATTCCCTCCGATTCAAAATAGAAGTCTTTCTAAGAGTTATTATTTGTTGCAAAATATAAGTTTTTTTAAAAAAAAATGTATTTATTGACTGATTTGCACCTACATCATTTTCTCCTCATATTCATTTTGATCAAAATGTATAATTCTCATATAATTCTCTATTAATTTATTTTGTTATTTGGAATATTAATTATAGGTAATTTAGTCATTCTGATTACTATCTTAATTGTGTAAAAACTCTTAAAAAAATTATATTTTAAATCGGAGAGAGTAATATTAATTACATCAATAAAAAAAAAACGATAGACTCGCACGTGTGACAAATATATTATAGGAGTGAGAGTATAACTAATTATCGGAAAAATTCAGGATGTAAAGATGCGGTCTCTACACTCCTCTCACATAAATTGCATGACCCACCCTGATTGACTCTACGAGACCTACTCCCCGCGGTGCGATCCCTGCCTAAATTTATCCCGAGAGGAGTGCATGACCCCTACGCCAACTTGCCCCTAATTATCTGGTACTAGCTTAAGACCCTGTTCAAACTCTCTGACTCATCCTAATCACACTAACCATCAAATCATCATCATCACAAACTCCAAAAACCATTCACCGGCGGCACGGCTGCCGGTTAGTTCTCCTCCGTCTCCGTCTCCGTTAACGACATCTCCACGTCTGGCGGTTTATAAATTATTCTAATTAATTACTTCAATAGCTATAACGTATATATATATTTTTAATATAAAATGATGTTTATGTGTTGATAGGTGATGGAGAGTTGAAACTGAGATGAAAAATTGTGGATAGTTCTGGAATTTGTAAGTTACAACTGCTTATGTTGTATGAGATTAATCGTTTTTTTTGTGTGTGTGTGGATTATACCTAAATTGGATATTTGATGATGACGTCGTTGGATGATCACGTAATTTATTCCAATTTAAATTATGTTTCAGAGCCAAACAAAAAGAAGAAATTTGTCTATTACGGCTTAATTTAGGGGTTTCCTTGAGCTGATCATTGATAAGTAGTCGTAACCAGTGGCGGGAGACTGCATCCGCCGCTAATCGTAACTCGTAAGGTCTTAGTAGCTAATTCTGATGTCTAATGGAGTTTTTGTTGCTGGCTAACACATTGAGCTTCCTGTCAAGCTATAGAATTTGAGCTTATTTTGGATCAAATTTAAAACTGAGGTGAAAATTTTGTTCAATTAAATTATGTTTCAGAGCTAAACAAAAGGAAAAATTCGTTTATACGGCTTAATTTAGGGGCTCGTAAGGTCTGTGTAGCTGTTTCTGATGTTTAATGGAGATTTTGTTTCTGAAAAACTATAGACTTGGGAGCTTATTAGGATGAAATTAAAAATAGATGTAATTTTTATTTTTCAGTTTCACGATGAAAGAGCTTAATTCTCTAACTTTTGTTTCTTTCATGTGATTTTGCCTGCTTAAAATTTATGAGTATCTGAATGTTTTAATTTCTTCTAAATGATACATCACTTTACGTACTTTGGGTGAATGATGACCGAAATTTTAGTGTAATCATGCAATTGATATATCTATACTCAGAATTGTTTAGTTATCAGGGAATTAAAGTTTGGTGGAAGCTTGATAAACGATGTTTCTATATTTTTGTTCTCCGCCAAGACATGTTTTAACCTGAAAAAATCTCAAAGCTACATTTTTTAAACAAGTATTTGCATCTTATGACTCTCGTCGAACTTACTATGTGCTCGAGGTGCTTCTGTTATATCATCCTGTAATGTGGTCATCATCTTTTTGTAATGTAATCCTATTCTTAATTCATCCCATTCTTATATGATATTCTTGTCTTTAACACCGTGTCCTTGGGCTTTTCTTCTACAGAACAGCAGGAAACAGATAGTCTTCTTTCATTTCATATAAGCAGTTGAGGTATATGTTTTTACTGAAACTGCAATTTCGTTTATATTCAAAGTTGTTGCCAAATTCTAAAAGGGGTGACTTGGGTTTGTGTTAATGATTATAAACTAGTTATGTTGTCCTAGAATGATTATGCTAATCTACTATAATTTTTCTCCTTTTTTGGCTGAAAGTTTTCTATTTTATTGGTATCTTAATGAGCTCATTATTTGCTTCAAGTTTATCAACCACAGATATCTCCGAAATCTTTCGTAATTCTTTTGATTAAATTTTTGCAGGTTCCATATTCAATCAGACTTCGAGACTAGTCCTTTAACAAATATTGATGGTCCAACTGCTTTGATAACTGTTACAGCAACGTAAAAAGCCTTGCAATGGATTTCAAATTTAATGGTAGAGCATGGGCTGGAAACATATACCACAGGTTTGAGACTATGTGCCAAGAGGTTGATGACTTTGTGACTAAGGTACCATTTTACTTTTTTTGCTCGGTCATTTCATTCTGCAACGCAGTATCTATCTATAAAACCAATAATCTCTTATTGCACCATTTGATTAACTGTCATGTATGGTGTTTCTATTTCATGTAACAAACAGTTACTTATAATTACATCACCAAGGGTTTTTCCTCATTGTGAATTTTTTCTCTCTCAGGACAGTGTGAAATATGTTGAGAATCAGGTGCACACCGTGGGAGAAGGCATGAAGAAATTATATTCTAATGTGGTGCATGATCTTCTCCCGCCTGTTGTGAATAAAAACCCAAATGAAGGGTCACTTGCGACAGAGAAACAGAATGATATGTCGGGGAGCTCTATTAGGTCGGTGGTAGACATCAACAGGAAACATGGGCGTGCTAATGAAAGGAAATCTTTTAAGGAGCAAGGTAATGATAGTGAAGTGGGTTATCAAAGGCAGCATAGCCTTCCACCGAATTTAGAATTTCATCAAGCAGCAGAAACTGACTTCCATTCTGAAGGTAGTGGCAACATATGCATCTCTATGAATGCAGATGTGGTTCATGGAGAGAATGTCAGACAAGAGGAATCCATACTGTCCAGGTTTTCAAGTTCTCAAGATAAACAATCATCACTAGATCTGAAGGAGCAGGAACCGTTGCCTGAGAGTTTAGATTCTCCCGTAGATGAAAAAGTTTCTTGGTCAACAGATTCTGATGACCGATATCAGAGAAGTATCTTCCTGACCCACTGTTCACCAGAAAAGTTTGTTGATAATGTGGATATCAGGACCTCCCACAATGATGAGACAGTAAGCAATAGTGATGATCTTTCTGAAGAAGCAAAAAATGGCTTGTCTTTGGAACAAGATGGTTTCAATGCAATCCACAACAACACAAAGATGGGTCCTGAAGACAATTCTGCAAACAAGGAGCATCCAGTGTCTGAAGGTGCAAATGCTTTCGAGGAAAAATATTCATCTGAGTTGATATCATGTGCTATGGAACAACATCAAGCGGCTGATGACTTGCATTTTTTGCAAGATGAGAATCTATTGGTGCTATCTTCAGGCAATGAAGATTTTAAAAGTAGCATACATGAACTTTCACCAGTGAGGTTGGGCCATGATATAGGGTTTAAAGTTGTTCCAATGGAAGAAACTATACGTGATAATATAGATCCTTCCATGGAAGCAGGAGCTAACTTATCCTCACAACATGAAAATGTTGGGAAGCATGGTGTTAGTCTAGATGAGAATATTGCAGAGCATGTCCCTCCGGTAGTTGAATGCAAAAGTCTCTCCAATGAAAACAGTTGTTTGAAGTTATCACTATGTTCAAGAGAGCAGAATCCGTTGCTTGAAGGGTTGAGTAATCCGGAAGATGAAAATGCCAGTGAATCGTCACTAGTTTCAACCAATGAAAATCCTAATGTAACTACTAGTGCTGAGTTTCATCCAGAAACTTCAGTCCATGATCAAGAACTCGGAGATTTCCAAGACAAAGAGAGTCCATGTGATATTTTGGGTCCTACTGAGGTGGAAGAAAAGGACTTGTTTTTGGAAATAGGTGGTGACAGCACATGCATGTATTCAGATTTGTCTGGGAAGGAGAATCACATGCTAATCAACTATGTAATTGAAGAATCCATTAGCTCTCTTGAACTTAAAAGTTCATCCGACTTATCCCTGTATTCAACAAAACAACATGTGCAGGCTGAGGAGTCCGACTCTTCGGAAGATGACAATTGGTCGAAATCATCAACACCTTTGAGTGAACAAGATCATAAAATTACTGTTCTGACCAACCTTTCACAAGCAATGTCAGTTCATGATGGAGAATTTAGAGCCTTCCAGATGGATGAGACCATATGCAGCCGGAACCCGTCCTCTGAACTTGTACCTTCAAATATTTATGATGAGAACAAAATAGATCAGGCAGAATTTACTTCTTTGACCTCCTCTGTTTCAATAGAATCTTTAAATCTGCCCAACACTTTGAATGCCCCTTACAGTCAGAAGGCTGAGAAGAGTTGCTATAAACAAACTGACTCCAGTGTTTGTGTTTCTAATATCTCCAGCATGTCTTCTGAATCCTTCTCAGATTTAGCTAATGATAACAAGGTCGTAAATCTAATTCCAGCTTATTTAGGCAGACCTGTCTCAGCAGTACCAGTTGGTGGGTATTTATATTCCAAACTATTTTTTTACTTCGTTTTCTTGTCCTTTTAATTCCCCTCTATTATTTTGGGCAAGTTAAATGAGTGAGGTGGTTCCTCTGGTTAAACCTTTTAGAGAAATGTATGAAATATGCTCTGTAGGTGCTCAATTGGAACTTGGAAGCTGATAGTTTTTTACTGAATAGTGGTACAGGAGCATAAATCTGTTTCTCTTATTTTTTTCTTCTCTTAGACTGTCTGAGGGGAGATGTGCCAGTTGGGTGGGTGGACCATCATAGGGATCTTGAGACTTATTTTTTCATTCTCCTGTAACGATTTGATTCTCATTTTGCGTTCTAGAAACCTCTACGTTTAAGTTTGTATATAGAAAGTTGGAATGACAAAACATGACTCTTCTTGTTTGAATTAACATGCCTTATCTGCATTCCCATGATAAAGTTATGTATTAGGTGCTTGGTGACTGATGAAGGCTTCTTGCAGGAGATGATGATTCTGCTGTTGATATTACTGATCCTCACATGGAAACCATTAATTTGTCTGATGAAGTCAAACTTGATGAAATCTGTATCATTGTGGATAATAGCTTACGTTATGCTTCCTCTTCTAGACCGAGAAAATTTAGATCATACAAGGTACTCGTCTCTCTGTCATTTTGCATGTCTCTAGACGTATGTATCTAGAGGATTTTTGTAATGAATTTAACTTTTGATTTATTTCAAACTTGAGAATCCTGGTAAGTAAAGTAATATTGGGAACTAAATTGTAGGTTCGGGTAGTGTTCCTTCTAGTCAGTTACTATGACTGATTTTTTTTCACTTAGCTATTGTTATTGCTATTAGTATATTACCATTTTCATCTTTCTCCAGTAGCAAAACCTATATCCTCTATAGTTGGAAAATAAATTTTTTGGGTTCCTTTCTCTGACCTTCCTTTTGTGCATTTTGAAGAGCTATTATTGTTGCCTTTCATAATGGCGTTAACATCTGTTACCAACTCGGTTATACCTTCTGAACTTCTTCGACACCCAAGGAGATATAATTTACCTTTTTATCCCTCTTCCTGGCCCTGCAATAGGGTAGTTCTGTGTAGGGGTGGGGGAACTGAAAGGAGAGTGGAGCAGAGATATTATCTTTTTGGAACTGAAATATTCAACGTCAACCTTTTTCCTGATTCTCTGTTTACTTCCCAGAAACTGATACAGGATGCTTTTGCCTCAAGAAAGAGACTTATTAAAGAGTATGAGCAGCTGGCAATTTGGTATGGAGACATTGAGACAGAAACGTGCCCGCATCTCAAACAATGTCATTTACCTCCAATTATAGACACAACCTCGTCTTCAAGAACCTCACAAGCAAGTGATATGTCTGAGCCAGAATGGGAGCTTCTCTAAGGACACAGCAGAACTTGTATGAATTCTTTCTTTCTGGAGTAGCAAATGGATATGATGAATCCTCAGTTTGCTCTTAAGGTTCTCCAAGAAGATCTCGTTTAGTAGTACTAAGTAAATAATACACAATAATCCATGTTGGATTGTTTTTTCTTTTGGGAATTGGGACTTGAGCACCCAAAGTAACTGAATCCTGGAAATGAAGTAAATAATACTACATTTTCTTTAAATCCTTTAATAAATGGCATTGCTTTGTGCATTTTATTTCTAACTAGCAAAAAATGAAAAAAATAAAACAATTAGAAAGTTCAAGGGTCTGCAACTCATTTTACTAGTCTATATTCTATGCTCTGGTAGATATGCCCATACCATTTTCTACTGGACATTTTCAGCTTTATAATCTCCAGAGTTCCTAAAATGTAATTTCACTGTTAGTGAGTGCGGTAGTCTTGTAATAGAAGTGCATACAAAATCTCATTCCAGGTATCAGGAACTCCTGGCAAGCACCAGTGGATGCAGTCGGCAAATTCTTTTGGATTCGACCTCTGTTCTCTGGTCAAGAGCTTCCCTCTCCGTTCACCAAACACTGAAGTGTGACCATCTTTCCTGTACTCGGACAACTGGGTAATGTTCAACAACCTTACATTTACTTTCAACTGTCCTAAAATTTCTTTTACTGTTCCCATAATATCAAGACTTGAACCAGTTCCCCAGTATGACCCTTCTTCTATGAGGTATGACTCGTTGAAGCAATTCCCATCACTTCCACCCTTCCATTCCCAGTTCCTAAAATTGAAAATCTTGTAGTATAATGTAATTGAAAGTTGCTAATACATATACCATATTTACATGTAATTACATATTTCATACTTACCATAAATGTGTTGGAGACATGGCCGCGAAGAAGATATTTTGCTTGTGAGGATTAATGCTGGAGTTTATCCATTTTGCCCAGGTTTCCATTGCAAATCTATATGCTGTGGTTACGTTGTATTCTTTTATATTTTCTGGAGACCCATACCTGAAGTTAGGAGAAATTCTTCATTAGACGGGAATATTACGTGCATATACTGGATTCTGATGAATCAGGTAGTTGAGAAATAAGTTCTCACGTAGCATTGATCTGAGGTTTGTACATCCACCAAACATAGCTCTCGAAAACTAAAATGTCCACTCCTTCCCACTCTTTGGCATGCTTGGCTATGGAGTCTAGCCGTACCATACGTTTTCGTACCATATGATTTGTTGCATGATCTGAAATAGACTCAACAATGAAGGGTGCCCAGTAGTACTCAATTGTTGCATTGAACTCCTGGAATCAGATCGAAATGAACTAGCTATGATTAAAACGTTTCGGGGAAAACTTTGCAGGGAAAACTTTCGACTCTCAGTTTCTCTTTTACTGGTGAGAAACATACCTCAATTGTGAAAACTTTTCGGGAGGGATTCTCTCAAGAGTTTTCTTTCCCATAACTGCAGATTGAACTAAGCAGACCATCGATTCAAACATCCCTCTGTATTGAGTCTCCGATGAACATCATCCTTTTGTCCCTCAGCATCTCCAGCAACTTCAGAGCATCAAACCTGAGATACTTTAATGGTAAGATTCATGTATTTCCCATTTTAGGGGATAAGGGGTTTATATTTGCATCAGAGGAATCACCAAAGGTAAAAAAAGAATACCTTGGCAAGTTGCATCCATGAGGTTGCCACTTCCAATTCTGATAGAGAGAATCAGGCCTTCCATTTCTTTGGCAAGTGACTTGTTTAACCAAAAAAGGGCAACTCTCTTCTCTATAAAGGGGATAACTAGAATTGTCCCAAACCCATTTTCCATCAAACACATTGCAGCCATCTTCAATGACCTCTTCTTCAGAAACAAGTATTGGTAATCTTGGTCTTTCGGTTGCTGCTAAATGGGATTGGCATAGAAAAGTAAACTGATTACTGTATCTCAAGTTATCGAGGAAAACACGTAAAGCCCCGAGTACAAGAAGAGAAGCCAATGTTACCGGGACAATGAACTGGATCCGACGATGGTGCTGTGGCTGAGTAGTCATTGGGAGCTACGGTATGGACAAAAGAATACTGTCATTGTTGGAGAATTGAGGTTTCTTGTTATGAGGAGCAATGCTTTTGAATTAAAGCATAGTGAAGTAAACTGAGCAACTGCAGGTTGGTACCGAAATGCATACATCTTCTGGTTGGTATGCTGTGGTTCTCGAACACTAAAATATCGATGACGACAGTTACATGGAATGGAATATTAATATTTGAGAAAGCAAGAATGAATAAAGAAATATACTCTGCCAATCATCCCATCCAAGCAACTTATTAACTAAAAAAAACTTGATCATCGTGTCTATACTACGGTCATAAGGGAATGAGAAAACTTCATGTTTCTGTCGTGTTGGACTCTATCGAGGGAGTGAATGAAAACCACGCCTGCCTCTATATGGGAGTAAGTAGGATGTAGGACATGTGCATTGTATCTTCTTCTCACATAAATTTAATTTTGATTTCACTTATAAAAGCGGGGTTTATGTCTACCAACAAGGAGGACCAGATTTTTGCGAGAGAGGAGTGAGTATCTAGAAAAAAGTTTTCCTCTATATGTTTGTCTTATACGAATTTAATGCAAGCAAGTTTATCAACTTAAAGAAATTATAATGTGTGATATACTTTGTTCCAGTGTTGTAAAAATTGGCATAATTCGTCGGCAAAAAATCTCTAGTCGGCACCTAACTGACTAGTCGGGGTAAAAAATCGGTTGACCAACTTTATCGGTCAAAGTTGGTAAACAAATTGGTCAAAACGATTATTTTGGTATTTGAACTTGTTATTACTTATTATGATAATGAATTTAATTATTATTGATGGACTTTGTGTACTTTCGATTTTACTAGTATTTGATTTTTAATTTTTTATGTAATTTTGTTTGACTACTAGTATAGGATAAGGGAATTTTTAAAAATCTCTTTTAATCTATGTAAGCCGACTACTCGTCGACTACGCTGACTACTCGCTCGTCGCCAGTCTAGCGATCAACTAGCGACTAACGACTTCTGCAACATTGCTTTGTTCAGTTATTCCACCAAAATATATAAGTTATTAGTTATTTTGAACACAAATATTTTTAACTATCTTCATTCCTAAATAATTGATACATTTCACTTTGTTGGATGTTCCAAATTATTTGATACATTTCAAAATTTGATAAACATTTGTCATGTTTCTTCCAACTTTACCCTTAGTCAACTTTATTTAATATTATAGTTTTTCCAACAATTTCACATTTATCCTCATACTTTAATGACTATAATTAGAGGTAATTTGGACTTTTTTCTTCATAATTATTGTCTTCCAATCATTTTATTGGTCTGTGTGTGTAAAAAGATTAAATGTATCAGTTATTTAGAAACGAAATTAATATTAAATATAACACTCAATTATTTGCATTTAACACCCTTATTCAACCCAAGTGTTGGTACACAATATATTGTACATCATATGTATTATAAGTGTTAATAGATACTATAGACACTAAACTATTCACGAATTTCATTTTACATCAATGAACTATTATTAAAAAAAAGTATAACATTCAATTATTTACGTTTGATTAATTGTACTCCGCCACCACTTTTCCCCGGCGATTTCTAAATTGCACAATTGAATTGAATATGGTTAGTCTAGCAATGGCAAGTGGGTTTGGCCCACCCGCGACCCGCCCCGCCCCGCCCCGTTAAACTCGGCCCACATTTGAACCCGCCTAAACCCGTTATGACCCACGGGTTAAGTGGGTTTTACAAACGAGGCGGGGTGGGTTGTACACCCAAGAAAATTTGACCCAGCCCGCCTCGCCCCGTTTAAAACCCACAACCCGCCTCGCCCCGTTTCCCCAACCCGTTTAAACCCACACCATTTAAACCCATATTACCCCACCCCAACCCACTTAACCCATATTACCCCAGCCCACCCTACTGACCATATTATGTAAGCTACAACTCTACAAGCCCACTTGGCCACTTCCTACTCCTACTACTAGGAAACCATTTTTTTTTTTTATTTATTTATTCAAACACTACTAGGAAACCATTAAGTTAACTAGTAGTACCTACCTTAACCAAGCTGGACACATAGTCACACACACTGATTGCACACACACATTTACTGATACATCAAAATTATATATCCGTTAGAGAACAAAACGACTATTTTTGGCCATTGCCAGTAAAAAAAACGGCTAGTTTATTTATTTTTAATTATATTTTAAACCTCAAATATATCCTATAAATACACCCCTAAAATCCCCTCAAACTCACACCAATCTCACTCTATCATATATTAATCTATTTTCTAAATTGATTTAAGAGGCGAATTTGTGCAAGCGGTTAAAGTATTTTAAATTGTAATGTTTATTTTATTATGCAATTTTCATTTTAAATTGTAATGTTTATTTTATTATGTATTTTTCATTTAAGTTTAGTACTTAGTAATATTAGATAGTGTAATGTAATTTGATGTGGGAGATTTAGGCCATAAGTCCCTCTCCTATGTAACACTAATTTTGTTATTAATAAAACCGGTAGGGGTCCATGCCAAACCCCCCACCACTACAAGGTGATCTATATTTATGTCTAAATTATACTCAAAAAAAAAAAAAAAAATACAAAAAACTCCCAACCCGCCAAACCCGTCAAACTCGCCAAACCCAACCGACCCACACAACCCACCGGGTTAACCCGTGTCTCGGCCCACTTTTGACGGGTTTTCCAAGCAGGGCGAGGTGGGTTTGTCATATTCATTTTTGGACCCAACCCACATTGACCCGTTGACTGGTCAACCCCGCCCGCCTCGCCCCTGTTCACCGACTCGCCCCGAACTCGTCGGGTTAACCCACTTGCCATTGCTAGGTTAGTCCAACAAAGACGGTCTGGTATATTATATTCTGGATTTTTGCTATTTGAAGATGTCCATTGGCGGCATTTGAATTCGAATTAGGGCGGAGATGCCTCTCCTCAGCACCTGTTTACTTTCTTATCGCAACCGCTGCATGCGCCGACTCTTCGGCACCTCTTGCTCTGCTACCTCGGTCGTTCAGTCATTGTCATCTCCGGCCCTAATGACGCCAGAAAGAGCAGGCTAGCATTAGAGCTTGCTAATAGGCTCAATGGAGAAATTATCAGCGCCAACTCTGTTCAGGTTGGAATTATTCTCAGCAATCAGCTACTAATTTTAAAACTATTTAAATTGCAGTCATTTAACGATGAATTTCAATCATTTATACTCCATGGGCCCTAAATTGAATGTTCACTTTCTAATTCAGTTTGTCCAACATGGATGTACACTTAAAGAAAATTGATGCATTCTCTCTAAATTCGCATAACTAACACGAACATATGATTCTTGTTGTTGCAACACTATTACAATATATTAGTAAAAACAATAGTAATCGTGAATGACAAAGAAACAGAGTGATGGAGTTCTGAAAGTCGTTTGTCTCCCCGGATACAATGGGAGTTTGCACTAAGAAGCTCTACCGGGGAACAAGAACTTGTATTGTTGATGAACACCAAAAGATAGAGAAATGCAGAGAGTTTGAGAGAGTATTTCGAGTGTGAGCAGATCAGTGAAAATGAGCCTTTATAAATAGGTTGTAGCACAAATTTAAATCGAATTAATATGACTGTTACAAATGCAGAATTAAAAGGATATTGAATTTTCAAACCAATGGAAAAACGTGGGTTGATCAGTCCCACGACTTTCCTTCTTAAAGTCAAGAAATACTTGAACAAGTTTCAAGTTTCTGTAAGATTACTTGGTATTTTATGATGCGTAAGTGCGTATAAGTCAAGTTTCAACTCACATCATGACAGTTGGCAGATTTACGCATATATTCACGATGGGATTTACTTTTGAAGTGGCAGAAATTGTAATATGATTGACTGATTTAACTGTCAAAGGCTTTTTTGAGCGTCCCGGCTCCTATGCTGAACATAAAATGTTCAGTATATGCGGGCCGCACTGTGAGTCATTAGATCTTGTACTTTTGATCCAACGGCTGTGGCAAAAGCAGGGATATTTATGGAACTGAATTAGTGCTTGTTTTTTTGGCGGTAGAAAAAATTGGAATTCTCCCCCCCCCCATTTTCTCTTTCTTGCTTTTAAATTGGAAAAAGATATATGAGAATCCCTAAAATATCTCCCATTTCAAATCTCTTTTTTCATCTCTTTCCTTCTCTCAAGGGCTTCTTCCACCTTATTTCCAAAAATTTCAGCCCGATTTTCTTCAACTCGGAGCCGATTTTCATCCTTAATTCTTCTCCTCTCATCTTAGCAAATGGAAAAAAGTGAAATGAATGTAGAAGAAACTGGTAGTAAGGTTGAATGGTAAAGATTCAGAGTTTTTCTTCAGAAGAACGGTGTCCCTTATGATGGGCACACAAGTTCTCATCAAGAATATAGCTTATTTGGAGAGCTAGGCAAAAGGAAAAACTTGTGTTCTGAAGAAATTATTTTAGTAACTAGCGATAATGATGATGATGATACAAGGACCGCTAAAAGATCAAAGTGTACAGTTATAATTGGCTCTGAAGATGATGATGGTGAGTTATTTTATAAATGAAAATGGTGTATCATGTTCTTTCTTGTGTTTTTTTTACCCTAAGATAAAGTGTACCATGTACTAGTCGCAGGTCTGGAGCGAAGGGAAGATGAACAGGATAACCATAATGGACAATCATTTGACAATACAGAGCAGAATGCATACACACCTGACAGTACAGAGCAGGATGGTAAGACATGTAATATGTCTTTTGTCTACTATGAACACATGTTATGTTATCAAGTACACATGTTCTCAAACCAAGAAGATGGGTACTGTTACCAAGAACACGTGTTATGATATAAAAAATACGTGTTCTAATATAAAAAACACGTGTTCTGATATAAAAAACACGTGTTCTCTTACCAAGAACAAGTGTTTTTGTCCACTAAACAGACATTCTTTTACAGGTAATGCCGACTATTACATAGCACAATTGATTTGAAGACTAAGGAGTTCACTACAGAAATTGAGTTCAGAGATTTTTACCTGGATTATGCTCATAACTTAGGGTTTGGCATTAGGAAAAATTATAGTAAGACCTTACGCGGAGATAAGGAACAGGTGGGTTACTTGAAATATATTTGTAATAAAGAGGGATTCAGGAAAGGAAGTATACATGATCCCAAGAACAAGGACAAATGCCCCGAAACCCACGTAGAAGCAAGGAAATTTCTGACGCGCAAACGGGCTGAGGAGCGGACGGGTTGTATGGCTAAACTAGCTGTGAAATTTAATCAACTGAGGCGTGTATTTGTAGTTAGTGATTGGGTTACAGAGCATAATCATTCCCTTCATCCAAATTTTTTTTCTTCTCATTTGATAAGATCGAATCGTCACGTGACGAATCTTCATGGAATTGTTGCTGAGATGAATGATAGTGTTGGGGTGCCACTAAAGTCTTCGTACACTATAATGTCACGGCAAGCAGGTGGCAATGAAAATCTCGGATTTATAAAGGTTGATTTAAAGAATCACCTGTGTAGGAGTCGTCAAAAGTCGATGGAAGTCGGGGAAGGAACTGCCCCACTTGAGCATTTCTGGCGTGAGGCATACATGAATCCTTCGTTTTACTATGATATTGAAATGGACTGCGATGAGAAAATTGCTAACATTTTTTGGGCAGATGGATTAATGAAGATGGACTATGGTTACTTTGGCGATGTAGTGACCTTTGATACAACATACAGGACCAATAACAATTTCAGACTTATAGGTATTATGATAACATGTTGACTGTCAGAGAATACATGTTCACATGTAGAGAACACATGTACACTGATAGAGAACACGTGTGCACTGTTAGAGAACACGCATGTGTTCTCTATTAGTGAACATATATCCTCTGTCGGTGAACATGTATTCCCTATCAGGTGAACATGTGTTTTGTATCAGTGAACAAGTGTTCTGTGTCAATGAACATGTGTTCTCTATCAGTGAACACGTGTTCTCTGACATGAAACAAATGTTCCCTACTAGGAAACACATGTTCTTTCGCACCGTTCTTTTTTACGTAGCATAATCTTGGATTTTTTTTCAGCGCTATTTGTTGGTTTCAACAATCACCACGAGTCGTGCATATTTGGGGCGACACTACTATATGATGAGACAATACCTTCGTTCAAATGGCTATTCAAGTCATTTCTGAAATGCATGTCTGGGAAAGCCCCTCAATCTTTTTTTACCGACCAGGATGCCGCAATGGCGGCAGCAATAAAGGCTGAGTTCCCTAATTCTTTCCATGGCCTGTGCACATGGCATATCAAGGAAAATGCTGTAAAGAACCTGAGCTCAATGTGGACTGCAGAAGTCAGAGAGCATTTTTTTAATGCTATGTGTAATGTCCATGATGAACATGAGTTCGACTACGTGTGGGCCAAGCTCGAAAATGAGTGCCTTATTAAGGATAATCCTGGGAAAAAATATGTGGTACATTCTTGGGTCAAAAGGATTCATGGTTTTTGAGAACAGTGGTCATTCGCATGGGTTAAGAAACATTTCACCGCTGGCATTCGATCAACAAAATTGAGCGAGTCGAACAACAGTGTCCTTAGAGGATATCTAAAGGCTGACCACAATCTTGTCCAGTTTTTCATGCACTTCAACAGACTGTTGAACAATAGGCGAACTGCATAATTTGGAAAAAACTTTGAATGTATGAACAAGTTGCCGAACAACAATACTCCGCATAGCCCGTTGGCGAATAGTGTCGCGACACATTATACCCCTAATGTGTTCGCAATGTGGCAGGAACAAGTATTTTTGTACATCGAATATGTATTATTAAATTGAATACAAGCTCCCTTATAGGAAACACATGTTCTGTTACTTATAACACGTGTTTTGTTACTGAGAACACATGTTCTGTTAAAGAGGACACATATTCTTTTAATTGTGCGAACACATTTTCTGTATGTAAGAACACGTGATCTGATGCCGTGAACACAATTTCTGTTATGAATAACATTTTTTTTGTTTAATAAAATCCCCTGTTTGCTTGTGTGCAGTATCATCAGTCAATGGAGTACTTGTTAGATCCATGTCCTGAAAAAAACGATGGTAGTAGATATGCGTACCTAGTGTACAATGATGTTTATCTTTTTGGTGAGATATCAAAGCTAGGTGAGAGAATTGTGATGGTTGATCCCGAAAAAGCAATTGTCGAATGCGCACGTAGATTGTTTGAAATACTTGGTTTGCACTGTCGACATTGCCTTAGAGTTATGGAACTCCTAGGATCTTGCAGGGGAGTACACACAAAACTGAGAGAGTTGCCTCCACACTACGTGATGAAAATGTGGACCAAAAATGTGAAAAACTGTGTCGACTTAGGTTGTCATAGTGGTGGTTGCAAAGTATCGAAGGAATATAGCGAACGCTATCAAGAATTGTGTGGAAAAATGGTTTTGCTGGTAACAACTGTATGTGGGAGTGATGTTGCATATGACTTTGTTGATCGGTCATTCGATGATTTGTGCAAGCGTGTCAATATACTACTCGCTGATACTGGATCCAATCGGCCAACTATAATTCCCGATAAGCCTGAATACCTATTCGTGGGGTGAGTGGATAGCTAGTCTGTCAAACATGTACTACGGCGTTTTCACCTAATCCGCGAGATTATAGAAAGAGGTGATGTGCATATATGTAGAGTAGATTCGGCAGACAATGTCGCCGATCCACTGACGAAATCACTCTCGCAGCAGCAGCATGATCGTCACACTAGCTCCATGGGTATCCGATATCTGGAGGGCTGATATTTAGAGACAGTCATTAGTATGCCCTTAAAGACCAATCAGTAGATGATTTTGGGTCTTTAGTGCAAGTGGGAGATTATTTTATCGTATTTATGTAATTTTCATTTTGATGAATAAAAAGTAAAAAGGCATAAATTCCAGTATTATTTTCAATATGTTTCTGCGTTCTTAAAAACATAATGAAATAATATGTCCTTAGAATAGTATTCATAATTGTTATGATTCTGAAACGTCCCTAGTCGAACATTATTATAGAATCTTCGAGGACAATAATAATGCGTAAGACTAGTATGTGCAGTGATTGATATAAGATATCGGATCGTCACATGGGTATATATGATTAGAGAATCATTATACTGGACAGACCCTACATGAGAAACACACCATGGGTTGTTATATAATAGTCAACGGTGTTTCTCAATTTTTGACTGGGTTGTATATGAGATCCTTCGACTTGAGGTCTCACAAGAGTTCTTGCATGGCTAGTGTTATGCTTTAATAATGTTAAACGCTATCCGTAACAGAGTGAGCAATAAAGGCATTTAATGGGTATATCACTGAATCTTGTTCGGGGATGAATGGGATGCGAAAGGATTTGTCCCTCCTATATAGCGGGGAGCGATATCTCGGGGCCCCTTTGATGGAGTCCGACTAAATCATGGCCATGAACAAATGAATCAGAGATATGATATTGATGTCATTTGATTAGTCTACTCTCGAATCAAGAAACTAAAAGATTGGACAATACAAGTGTGACTTTTTCCATGACTTGTGTTCAATCTAGATATCAAGGACAAAAAGGATTTAAATACAAATGTCAAATGGTGTGATTATGATAGTCACCGAGATATTTATGAATCGGGGGTAATGATGTGTTGCTAGATACCTCTAATTACCTATGACATATGATGTCACGGCCAACATCATAGATACCTCCCCGGGTCGCACTCATAGATCAACCGGATTGGGCTTGTTGGAGTACATTTAATCTAAGGTGCGCTAATTCGATTGGGCCGTCGTCGGATTGGATTGGGCCTTTTAATCGGGTTGGGCCGACTAATATGATTGGGCCGACCAACCCATTTGGACCGACCTTATGGCTGGAAAATTGGATATATTTTCCAGCTCTTATCTCTTAGAAGGAGGTTGAAGTGGTGGAGAATGTGGAGGGAGTGGTTTCTCCATGATCTCCCCACTTTCCCCTTCTCTCCCCCACTCTCCCTTGAATGACTAAGAAAAATGCTGATTTTTCCTAGTATTCTAAGTCATTATTCTCCAGCTTTTGAAAGGTTAGAGAAGAGAGAAAAAGAGAGAGCATTCAAGAGAGATTGAATATAAAGAAAAGATTGCTTTTCTATATACTTGTTTTCTAGCTTTGGCTAATAGAAAAGAAGTAAGAAAAATGTTTCTTGTTCTTCTTGTAGGTTCTATATCCACCATATATATATACTCCATCTTGAAAAGTGTCTTCAAGACTTCTACGAGGCATTGGCTAGCACCAAGCGGTAGAGGACCATCCCCGGAAGATCGAGTGGATATTGGGAGAGGCGGAGCCTGCGTTGGTGGCGTTCCATTCGTGGCAACAAACCTACAACCGAAAACCGCTTTCGAGTTATTCCCGCACTTCGAAAGGTATAATGCTATCCCGTAGTCTAAGGTTCTTACTCGTGAAAGATCCTATTAGAGGCGGGTCGTTTTATTTCCGCTGCATAACTTGTTTTAGACCCGGTTATTCCTCTAACAGATAGCTGTTCATATCCGCATGAAAAATAGATATTCATGCTTGACGGGATAATGGCCCACGTTACACAACCATGATCCCATATAAGGAATATATGGGCTTACGTTAACAACTTTTTTTTATCTCCTTATATGTTTTTTATGCAGAATTTACTCAAACTGTGTGTGAAAGTAGAGTTCAACCTTCAAGGATAGAGATGAAAAAACGTTCAGACCCAAATAGATCCAGGAAGAGATTAAAGAGAGTTGTAGAGATTAAAAGGCAAAAGGCACGGGCTAAGCATATTAAGCAAAGGCAACAAGAAGCAGTTGACCCCTTTCTTTGTTGAGGAAGAAACCATTAGACTAGCACTTTAACATTGTCAGGAACACATGTTTTTGTTTAGCATAGGCATGATCTGTGTAAAGAACACATGTTTTCTATTAGGAAACACATGTTTTTGTCTGAGGAACACATGTTTTCTATTGAGGAACAAATTTTTTTGTCTGGGAAACACATGTTCCCTATGTATAATAATAAAGTGTTCCCTATGAATCAAAATAACTTGTTCCCTGAGTATCCAAATATTCATTGTATCAAACACCAAAAAGTCAGAAAAAATTACAATGCTTCACTCATTTTCCTTTGTTGGACAGGTATTGTTATGCTTGCTCCAAGATTTCTGCTGCAACTTTATTAATCGGGTGTCCCAAGATGCGGGCAACGAGTTTCTTCCTCAAAGCGATCATATGCGAAGCATTGGTCCACTGTGAAAAATATTTCTGAGGAATGTGCCCGACCCAATGCTCCATCACATTGCAGACACACACCCCACAGCAGTCTTTCTCGTATGAAGGTTGGATGGGAACCTGGCCATGTTTAATTATAAAACCTTGGAATTTGTACTTCGACATCAATTTGGTCCTCAGCCAGGCCCCCATATGAGCTAGCACAACTTGCCCCAGCGGAATGTACTTTGCAGTGTTAACCTCGTTTTCGACAGCCAAGCTATTCAGAATAATCAATTATTTAGCTTTAATGTCCACCACATATACCCAGAAGTGGCGGCCGTAAACGATTGGCAGAAAGAATTGATAGACGGAAAAACCAAAGATAAAAAAATTTACTAATCAATTTTTAGAACATGTGTTCTAAGTCAGAGAACATGTGTTCTAAGTAAAACTGTTTCCTTACCATGTCAACATCCGTGGGATCCCAGTTGCCCTGTTCCCTTGGTAAATAATGAAGGCCGGCAATCACTTGTTCCTCGACGAACTGGGCCATTTACGTAACTTTTGGCAAAGGTACACCGGCCAATTTACCTTCCCATATACCCGCAGCTGAACTTTGCAAAGGCCAAATAGAATTAAAATTACTTTTCGTTTTTTTACCTCACAGAACCATGGGAAAGCAACACCCCCGACGTACCGTTATAAAGGTTGTAAACCAAAATCTCTTCATTTTCCCATTTGTCGCCTGTATTTCTTCAAAATTCAAAATGTGGGTGAAAAACACAAGAGGGGGGGTGAATTGGGTTTTTATACAAATTTGCTTCTTTTTCTTGAGATAAAGAGATATGGAACTAATATATGAAGCTTTGTAGAAATGAAGCAATGAGAGCAAGACAAGTGATTTAGAGTGGTTCGATTCACAAAGAATCTACGTCCACTACCTTGAGTATCTCCCAAGGATTTCCAACAATTTCACTAAGAAAAAGGCTTGTTACACTTGTGGCTAACTCACTAAGAGTTTTACACACAACCACAATTTACTCACTCACAAAGAGTACTTTCCCACACTAAGTAGGTTTAGACACAAGAATACCCTATCACTAAGAAAGGGAAGGATGAAGATATAATGATACAAGTTCTTCACTCACAAGTGGAGTAAATATACCTTTGAAGATCTTTACTTTAATGCTCTTGAACTTTTGTATTCAACACTTTTTGTCTTGCTTGTATAAAGATTGATTTTTTGGACTTTTTAAATCATCAAAAGGAATAAATGCTTTTTGATAGCTAGAGCTTTTAAGAATATTCAATGTAGATTTGTCAAGGTTCTTGTTGGAAGAATATTCAGCTTTAGGGTCTTTATAGATTTCAAAAACGTCCAAAAAACGACTTTAAAACGGTCCGATAATCGGCTAGTTTTTTGCAGAGCTCTGATGACCGAAACAAGTCTCTGATGACCGACTTGGAGCAACTCTGGGTTGACCGACCGTAAACTCGATCGACCGAACCATAATCTCGGTCGACCGACCCAAGCTTAGGTCGACCGAACTTTCGACAGTAACAACTCTCGAGAAATCCTTCGGTTGATCCGAGAAAATCTCGGTTGACCGACTTTTCAGAGTATGAGAGATGATGTTTTGACCTTTGTTTTGAAATCTCTTGAAGACTAAAAGGTTTTCCCAAAATGTAATAAAAAGAATACTTGGAAAACTTTTCTAAAGGACTTAACTTTAAAATCAAGGGCTTTTTGAATATAAGATCAATTTTGAAACTTTATCCTTTGAAAACGAGTTTATAAAACGTGCAAGACTTTAGTGTTGTATGCTTAAGTTCATAAGAGCATTTTGGTTAGAGCTTGTAAGATAACGACAAATAAAACTAGAAGCTTTCCTAACCAAACCTAAGTCTTCAATCTTCAATCTTCAATCTTGTTGATATGTGCCTTGAAGGTCTTGATTGTAGCTTGATTGAAGTACTTAGTGCTTCCACAATGAGTTTCATTATTCTATCACAAAGATGTAAGACATTAAACATAACATCAAATGTTTGTCTATTATCAAAAATCGAGTTTGTTCGCCCTTAGGGCTTACAGTGGGCAAATGCATTAACCAAGTCATCAACAAGTTCCTCCCCCGGCATACAATTCCTCAAGTCTTTCCTCCGCAACAGTCCACATTCAAAGTCAAACATAACAAGGTTTCTGTAATACAAAAAAAAATTCAGTGTTCTAACTTCTAAGTAAGAGAACATGTGTTCTTGGGACAAGAAGATGTGCTCTGTGACAAAAAACATGTGTTCTTAGAACCTAAACATGTGTTCAATGTACATAAACATGTGACATTATACGCATGTCATATAAGATTTATATTTAGAGGAACTTACGGATCTTCCCAGTTCCATGCATATTCCACCAACACATTCTCATTCTCCGTCAGGCTAACTTCATATTTGGCGTGTGTAATGAAGGGAGAATTGAGTATTGATCTGTTGGGCTTCTCATGTCTCTTGCCCTTAACCAATTGCGCAGGGCGGGCCCCAACCGAACTGCTTTCCAATTCTGATTGGACAACAAGCGGCTGCAGAGCAACACATGTTGCTGGTGTCTCTTCGGTTTGTTTTTCATGATTTGGGGGAATGGTTTCCAAATTTTGCATCACTATGTCCCCTTCCCCCAAATCCTCATTAATTTCACTGACAAACTCTGCAGGAGCCCCAGTTATCTCAGTAATCCCAACGTCTGCAGGCTCCTCAAAGTCCTCAGTTCTTACAGTTTGTCTAAGCGGTTCTAATATCACCCCCTCTGAACCAATAATGTTTGCCTCTTTTAGGGACTGGGTTTCCAAATTTTGCATTACAAAGTCCCCTGACCCCAAATCTGCCTCTTCTTCTTCATCCTAATTCAGTAGATGGCAGTTTTATTCAGCAAATATGTATTCGGTGCCAGAAAACATGTGTTCAGAAAAGAAAAGCATGCGTTCAGAAACTAAAAACATGTATCAACTTACTTCCTTGTAAAATTCAAGTACCTCACGAACAACTGCGTCAGACCGTTCCTTAACCAGAAATTGGACTAAGTCGGTTTCTTCGTCGGTGAAATTTGTTTCCTATAAAATCTGGGCAACAGCCCCTTCTCCTTCCCTTCCCGCTTGTGCATCCGAAAACTCAACATCCATATCTGCCACTACGTCATCTGTACTCTCATCATCAACTTGCTGATACCTCCTCCGCTTCTGCGGTTGTCTTCCCCGCTTCAGATTCTTAGGCCACTGCCCAATCGGCGCACCGTCATCAGATTCCTCCAACTGATCGGTATTTACAAAACCCCTCAATTTGTCAATTTCCTGGTTTATTTCAACCAGCAAACTCCGCCTTTTGGCAATTGCATGTGTCAATTTGCTTCTTTGTGCCAAAAGTTCAGTCAACTTTTGTCTCTTCCACCGCTCTTCAGTGCTGGCCAGATTCATAGCTTCCCCAGCATTATCAAACTTCCCGTCTGGGAAAAGCACACTAAACATATTCTTCATACTTTCATAATCCCAAAGTGAACAACTTAGGGCATCTATATGTAAATGTTTGCCTGTGAGGAAATCCAAAGAATGCACCTGAAACGAACACAATTGTTTTTGTAAAGAACAACATACAAAAGGTTCACTAATCCACCACATTTTTTCAAGTCTCAAGTGCATGTTTTCACTTTCAAAGAATACATGTTCTCTATCAGAGAACACATGTTCCCTTTCAGAGAACATGTGTTCTCTGTCTTAGAATACATGTTCACTTTCAGAGAACACATGTTCATTGCACAAAAACATGTGTTCACCAGGGACGAAACCAGGAATTTAGTGTTGGGGGGGCGAAACTGCTAAAATTCTTGGGGGGCAATAAAAAGGGCAAAAAAAAAATTTTGGGGAGGCAAAATTGATAAATTTTTCCAAATTACACATAAAATTTCGATAAATAGTAGTATTTTTAAAAATCTCGGGGGGGCGCCGGCCCCCTCCCGCCCCTTGGATCCGTCCCTGGTGTTCACGCCACACAACCATGTGTTCATTAATCAGCAACATGTGTTCGATTTACAAGAACATATGTTCACTGAACTAGAACACATGTTAACTGTCTTAGAATACATGTTCACTATCCAAGAACACATGTTCGCTTGCAAAAAAACACATGTTCATAGCACAAAAACATGTGTTCTGTGCAAAAGAACGCGTATTTCGCATACTAAATTAAAACCATACCGTCAGAAAGTGCATGTCTGCTGGCATCCTGTAGGTAACTAGCAGTCCCGCAACCACTTTCGGGTGGTAAATTCTAAGTGCCTCGTGCACAAAATCAGCAATCAAGCCTGCCCAATTGTAGTCTTTGCAATCTTCAAAAAGCATTGCATACCTAATGTTTACCATTCGATTATTGTTTGCAACGAACAAACGACTGAGTATGTAAAGTCTGTACAAAGCGGCCCATCTCTCGGCCTTTGTATCTACTTCAATTTTAAGAACAGTCATTACTACGTCCTCATCGACATATCCCTTATTAGAACATTCAATCTCCAAAAATTTCTCAGCAAACAGCTTGACCTTCTCCATGGGGAATTTTTTCTCCAAATCTCTATGACTAGGCATATCTTTAAGGCCCATAGGCACGCCATAAACCCGGTGCACATCTCCTGCAGTAATTGTTAATGCATGGCTATCTCCAAGACTGATGCATCTTTCAGACGCATCATAGTTCTTGATGGCATATTTCAGCCATTCTTCATGTACCCCGAACAGTTTCAACTGGGTAAACCCCAAGAACCCCGCATTCTTCAAGAGCTCCAGCTTTCTTGCATTACTTGGTCGATTACGCGCCAATATTTGATTTAGAAACATTATGTTCTGTGTGGAACACAGAAATACCCATTTTTGTCTGCTTGTTGCATCATCAGACGTTGATGGTACACTTTTAGTCATTTTTTAAGATTTGTGAAGAGGAAGAATATGTGTTCTGCAACGAAGAATGTGTGTTCTTGCAGAGTGAATGTCAGTTTTTGGGAAAAAAATTTTGAAAGGAAATCCGAGGAAGGAAGATGAAGAAGAGAAGAAGAAGTCACCTTTTGCCTTTTCCCTTTTCCCTTCAACCGTTTTCTCACCTCGGTAACCGAAGAGATGTGACGGTTGTGTGATGTTATGTTTTTCCTTTTTCTTTTTCTTTTTTGTGAAATTACATATGTACCCTTTTAACCCTCTTTAAAATCTAAGTCGTTGATCCATCTCAAAAGCGAATCAACGGTCCTGGTTGTGCCCTACACGTCCTGAACTGAGGATGTTCCGCACAGGAGCCGGACTGTTTTTTGAGTTGTAATGAGTCTGTTCTGAAAATGGAATTGTATTTCATCAAAAAAAAAAAAAAAAAAAAGAATTGTACAACAGGAAAGGATGGAATTCTGTCTGAAGCTGGATGGATGGCTTCTTGACTGGACTGCAGAAAACATTCCTCAACTCGAGCTATTGGTTATAGACAAGTACTTGCCTTCTGATATATTTACAATGAATTGCTCGTGGTGATGTTTTAATCCACACCTGTTCGCGTGAACACATGTTCTCAAGACAAAAAAAAAATATTTCGCACATACTGAAAAATACATGTTCCACACAGGAGTCGGATTGCATTTTAACCTCATTTCAGAAAGCATCTAGGTAACGCTAGGAATTCTCTGTCCCCATTCGGTGTTCCCTCTCCTGTCCCACCAATAAGAAAATGACATGTATTAAATTTTTAATTAAAAAATTATAACCTAAAAGAAATAGTGGAACCCACAAGGAAAAATATACACGTGAAAAATATCTATTCGTGGGGATAAAGAAGGGGACACAGAAACGGGATAGACGATTTTTTGCCTATCATTTACCTCTAACTTTTAGCAGTTAGGAAATTAGATTTTTCTGACATTTTATTTAATTTCTTAAGTTCCTATAGTCCTATAGCCCTAGTATCTTATCTCTTTTTCTTATTTTCCTCTTTCTGTCACTGTCGTTGCTTCCCTTCTGCCACAAATCCACATTGCCAACTCTCTATTTTCTCACACTCCACCTCGCTATCGTCGCCTTCCGTCTCAGTCAACCCACCACCACAAACCTCTTGATGCTTCTTTTCTAAAGTCTGTGCCGCATATCCCCTTACAATCACCCTCTTTATGTTCATTTTCCCTACCATTTGCCACATATCCACCTTTTTTTCCTTCCTCCTTTGCCTACCAACCATCTATGTTAAATCCACCGCTATTCCACTTCATTGTTCTTTTCATCATAAAAGCTCTTTTTTTTCAGAATCCCCATTCCGGCGCGGCTCCCCTCACTTTATTGTTCATCAGGAAAGTAAATACTTTTTTCCTTGGGATAAATAGAAATCATTTTTTTTTTTTTTGTAAACTTGCAATCAAAGAAAAAAATCAAATTGAATGATAGGTTCTATAAATCTCATAATCTGTGTTGAAAAAATATACTATGAGATATTCAAAACGTATGATTGATCACCAATTGTCTTGCCTATAACAACTTTCTTCTTAAATTCATTGGAAAGAAACATTATCTACAACTAAAAAAAAATTATAAAGAAAATAAACTTTACCTGTATTGCAGTAATTTCTTGCTTCTTATGGCTTTCTCTTTGTAATGAATGTGGAAACCTGCAACCAAACAAAACTGATTTGAATTAAAATTTAAGTGGTAAGAAAAACATAAAAGAATGAAGGAATAACCTTTCCATATTTTGCAATTTTAGAAATACAATGGCGTTTCAATTTTTCTTTGTGCTTGTGTTGATTTGCTGAAGAAATGACTTTGTAAGTGACTGATGTGAACTTAAAATTGTACTTAAATGATTTTTGGTTTTCCTGTGATCTAAAACCATTGAACTTATTCATTAAAAAAAACCATTGAACTTCTTCATTAAACAAAAACCAATGAACTTCTTCATTAAAAAAGAAAACTATTAAACTTCTTCATTAAAAAAGACTATTGAAACTTTTTCATTAAAAAAATCATTGAACTTCTTCATTGGAAAACACATTGAACTTTTTGTTTTATACATGAATATCTCAAAGTATTTAGATGTATTATAACTATCTACTTTATGGAATACATTTAATTTCCATGTATAATGAATTGTAAGAGTTTTTTTTTTAAAAAAAAATTCAATTAATTTATGTTACATATATTTTTTTATAATCTATATTTATACATAAAATTTATAGTATCATTTATGAGTTAAACTATTCATCTTCTAACATTGACATTGCTCTAATTTATTCAATACATTTAATTGCCATGAATAGAGAATTGTAAGAGTTTATTAAATTCAATTCATTTACATTACATATTTTTTTCTATAATTTATAAATATGTAACTTTAGAATGAAGATGAAAATTATAGCTAAACTATTTATCTTCATAGTAACTTTAAAATGAAGATGCAGATTATAGCTCATGAAGCACTATTTTTTAGAAGAAATTGGTTTTTTTTAGAAATTCACCAAAAAAAGGCAATATTTTCAGAAAAAAATTAATGACAAAGTTGTCAAATGGAAGCTTACGATTGACCACATCTCATAATATGTCACATCACGAAGCTTCTACCTCAAATTGATATAACTTTATATATTATAAATTTGAGAATAATTAGATGTATATAACAGAAACGTTGTAATAAACAGCTAGCAAATTCGTGTTGTTTTTCACTCAATTAAAGAAAATTAAAGAAGCAATGCACAGTGTTGGCTGGCTGTGGCCAGTGCATCCAAAGCACAAGATGGTAAGGAACTTTGATCAAACATGGATATTTTTCACAATGAGATAAATCAATGGATACTTTTTCACTCCAATATTTTCCTGATAAAAAATATTTGTATATATCTTTTTTAGTAGTCTATATATTTGGTCCGGCTATTGTTTTGAACATAAAAAATTTAGTACATACTGAATATTTTTTTACAGTCGGATTAAAAATTTGACAATTCATGTTTTTTTTGAAGCAAACAGATGTTGTGATTTTATAATATTTGCTGCGTGAAACAAGTGTTACGTGACTTAAGACTGACATTAAAGACATATATTAAATAGAAGGTGAACACTTGTCTACAAATTTATAACAACTGCAAAAAATATTTAATATTTATTAAATTGTTTGTGTTTTTCCGTCGCGACCGCACAAAAGAAATATAATGATGACATAATTTTATTGGAAAAAATACCTAAAACTAATTTAGAGAGAATTGGATTTATTCATTAAAAAAAAGAAAAAAATTAGAGAGAATTGGATGACTTTTACAAAGCAGAGAGAGAAGACGGACTCCTCGAAAGTCGAAAACTTTTTCACCTAAGAATAAATACTCTTCCATTTCTTCATCCCCCAAAGCCAAATGCCAAAGCTCTTCTGCAACTAATTTCCGAATTGAGAAGAAGTGAAAATGAAGGCTGCAATGTTGTTGAGATCTGTTGTGAAGAGGAGTTCTTCTTCTGTTGTTAAACCTTTGTCAAGAGGGTTCTCATCGGAATCGGCTCCGGAGAGGAAGGTTGCCGTTTTGGGTGCTGGCGGCGGGATCGGACAGCCACTTGCTCTGTTGATGAAGCTTAATCCTCTTGTTTCCACACTTTCTCTTTATGATATCGCCGCCACTCCTGGTGTTGCTGCTGATGTTAGCCATATTAATACCAGATCTCAGGTCCTTTCCTTTTCACAATTCTAGGGCATTTACTTTTTTTTTAATCTGATTTGAATTTTATCTTAGTTACGCTGGTTTAAGGTTCTCGATTTGCTTCTGATTGAATTTTACTATCTTAGTTTCGTAATTGCTTTGATTTATAAGTGATTTTGTTGGATTTGTTCATAAAAAGTTATTGATTTTGGTTCCAGTTACGTCCTTAAACTAATGTGATATGAACTATTTTGGTGCTTTAAGTGACATATAAGACTGATATCTTTGCTGAATTAATCCAAACTTGAGGTTTATCTTCAGAAAGTTCTGATCTTTTTTTTTTCTGTTCAATAGTTTACTTATGTTCTCCATTAGCCTAGTCGCATCTCAATTGTATGCTGTTTCACGCAGGTCTTTGGATATATGGGAGAAGACCAGTTAGGCCAGGCACTAGAGGGATGTGATCTTGTTATTATCCCAGCTGGTGTGCCGAGAAAACCTGGTATGACTCGTGATGATCTATTCAACATCAATGCCGGTATTGTTAAATCTCTGTGCACTGCCATTGCCAAATACTGCCCTAATGTAAGCATTTCAATTCTCTTTTTTTTCCCCGGTTTATCTGTCTTCCTCAGAAATTTTAATTGAACAACGATGGTTGTCCCCGCTTCATACGTGGTAAACATTTTGTGTGAATCAGGCATTAGTTAATATGATTAGCAACCCTGTGAATTCTACTGTGCCAATTGCTGCTGAGATCTTCAAGAAGGCTGGGACTTATGATGAGAAAAAATTGTTCGGTGTCACCACACTTGATGTTGTGAGGGCCAAGACATTCTATGCTGGAAAGGCCAAAGTAAATGTTGCAGGTATTTTGCTTATACTTTTTATCTTCGTACTAAACCTGATTGCTCTATGTTATGTATCAAGTACTTATGTTGTCCAACTGTTTGCTGCTTTCTCTAGGTGTCAATGTGCCAGTAGTTGGAGGTCATGCTGGCATTACCATTCTCCCATTGTTCTCCCAGGTATTGCCACACTTAGTTGTGTCCTAAATTCCCATCTTGTACTATTTTGTAATTGAATTTGGTGAGGTATTTGTTTGATTGTGCCTGTGTATACTGAGATTATATTGTAATAAATGTGCCTTAGGCTACACCACAAGCCAATTTGCCTGATGAAGAGATTAAGGCTCTCACAAAGAGAACCCAAGACGGGGGAACAGAAGTTGTGGAAGCTAAAGCTGGCAAGGGATCAGCTACCCTGTCAATGGCGTAAGTTTAAAGCTTATCTCCTCACGATCTTATTCTCTTAATTTTTATTATTACTGGGTCTTACTAATATTTTTGGTGGAAAATATGCATGTATCACATCCAAAATTTCTATTGGTCGTATGGCGAGTAAAATTGAATATGAAAAGCTCAAATTCTATAATATAAATCATAAGAGAGGGAATGAAAACACCGCTGCCTTTTCTGCGAGAGAACCTATGCACCTGGTAACAGTAGGGTGCTCTCATTCTGGGGTCTTACTTTGTTTTCTTCATTGTGGCTTTATATTAATTGGTGCGTGATCTGTCTTAAAAGACATTCTCATTCATCAAAAAATTAATTCTGGTTTTTGTAAACCATGGTATCTTTTGCGCTTTGAGAATGATGTATTGGGAGTAAAAGAATTCCTCTCCTGCACCCAGGTCGTGGGACTTGTTAAATCAGTCAATTTAGTATCCTAGTAGTATAGTAAACAATAATGTAGGTCTTTTATGCCCCTGAAATTTTGTGCACTTTCTTTCTTATGCTTGTACCCTGTTACCCGGACCTTACAACAATACAACATGGGTATGGGTATGTGATACTTACCGATCTGGTCAACACCGATCAGACACTTTGTTTTAGAAACACCTAAATACATACTCGTACCCGACACTTGTACCAGAGTCCGGGTAACACAGCTTGTACCAGGTGGCTCAGTTTTTTGTAATTCTCCGGACAACCTTTTACTGCAGGTATGCTGGGGCCATTTTCGCTGATGCTTGTTTGAAGGGACTTAATGGTGTTCCCGACGTAGTAGAATGTTCTTTCGTGCAGTCAACTGTTACTGAATTGCCCTTCTTTGCATCTAAGGTAAGCAAGGAACTATATAATGGTGATATTTGACTATTTAAGTAGGGCTTGATTGTCCAAACCCCTAAGACGTCCTGCATTAAATTCTTAGGTTCACCCTAACCTAATTTTTTCCCAAAGTTTGCCTTGAGTTTGGCTTGATCATGAAATCAATCTCTTTAAATGGTTACTCACCTTCTATTGCAAGTAAAGGATATAGTTTTGTTTCTGCTCGGCTTCTTTTCTGACCACTCAGCTTACAGATGCAACTTTTGGTCTCTTTTAAATTATTTCCTCCGCTGTTTCCCTTGCACTTATTATGTATGCTTTGCAGGTAAGGCTTGGCAAGAATGGAGTGGAAGAAGTTCTTGGTTTGGGTTCTCTCTCAGAATTTGAGCAGGAAGGATTGGAGGCTTTGAAGCCTGAGCTCAAAAGCTCAATTGAGAAGGGAATTCAATTTGCCAACAAGAGTTAAAATTATTCTTTTCAAACTTCTACCGTCGACAATCTTGCAATTTTTTTTGTCTATGTTGCAACTTTTCCAGAGTGTCTATTTGCTGCTAGAAACATTTGGGTTTAGGCGTTCCCGTGCAAAAGACCTAGAGTAGACGGCATAATCATGGAAATAATACCCTGCAAACTCAGTTGTGCTTTATTTCCAACTACAAAACTATTTATTTCACAGAATTGTATTTATACAGCCGGTTCCTAGGTATTTCTTCTCATTTTTGCCAGAAAGCGGTGTTTTGACTTTAGTTTTTTTCATAGCCGAATACAGGGTTTGGACACTAATAAAGCAAATGACCAACCGAATAAAGCACGATCACTAATAAGTAATAACAAGCAAACCCAAAGTGGCTTATTCATCAAAGCACACAATTCCATCAACTATGAAACTTGGTAAGCATGACCCAAACTTGACCAACTGCCTGTGCCACCAGAGGACAGAAACTCACTGCCAATACAAAAGAAAAAAGAAAACAACAGTATTCTTTTTGCTGATTTACAATTACAGGAGGGTTTTGTCATCCAGTAGATACCTCTGAGGTGAAATCTGTACACGAAACTATTATTTTCTACTTAAACATCTGGTAGTATGATACACAAGCAATAAGACTTCTGAACAAGCAATACAGTCTACACACAAAACCCTACTCTAAAATAAACCAAGAATTGTCATCCTCCTACCCAGGTCTAGCTCTAACCACCCTAAAATTATATATGTTGCTACTAACCTGACCTATATAAATTAGAAATGCAAGATATGATGATAGAGAGAAATCTTAGCACAAGAGTCCACAAGGGAAACCGGGTTGAGATGGTTGGTAATTTCATTTGCTAATTTACTCCTCTTACCAACATTCCATACACAACCTTTTCAACAAATGGCACCACACCTCAAATATTGGTCAACATGTTCAAATGACAGTAAGTATGCTCCAGCTCACACATTGCTTGGAACCACAAATAAACCGCATCCCTTCAGCAGCCAGACTTCAAAGAAAGCATTCATAAAAAAACGGAGCCAAGAGCAAAAACAGTTCTTCAGTGGTTCACCGGTACAAGTAACGGTCGTTATTAGCACCTTCCTGCAGAAGTATATAAAGTAACGGACATATTAGCACCTCAGAAGAAGCGTTTTTGCATGTCATGAAAAAAAAGATAAACAAAATTCCCATTGGACTCGAGAACATTATTGTCTACTAAAAATAAACATAGGAACATTAATAATTGTACTTTCTTGCTATACTAGCTGAAGTTCCATAAGCAGAAAGTCCCCCAACGGGCAAGTCCTAACAGGGAAATTTGACAGCTTAACCAAATTAAAAACAATCCTTAACCCACAGAAAAACCTCCATCTCTTCAAAATTCTAAATGCAAGCATTCACAAAATATCCTTTTATATTCCACTTTTCTGAATTGGTTGACAGGCATCTAGCAAAGTTTCACACACACACACACACACACACAAGAAACCTGTAACATCTCAATTAGCAGTTAATGCACAGAGTTTGCCCTAAAATTCACCATGTTATTTTCCTTTTCTCGTCCTGTTCTGATGATAAATAACTAGGCTTCCTTATGCAAATTTATGTTTTGAGCAGTACATGATACCGTCATTGAATTCAGCTAGGCACGTTCCTAAAAGCCATCTTTCATAACATAATGACACTAATTGTATATGGCATGCTAAATTCGAAACCATGCATGCACATGACATTTAGGGGTCGAAGTGATAAGTCAATAAAAATGCCACAAAAGTCAGACTCCATTCATAGCATGTGATAAGCAAGCGATGAAGTAAGAAATCAATAGAGAAAATAAAAAGAAAAAGATTGGACCACTCAAATAGTAATAACATGGCCGTGCCAACTTAGAAAATTAATTACGGATCTAAACCGCAATGCGCAGGCTTTTACAATTAAGGCTTCCCAAGCGCAAGTCATTGTTATCAATAGCGGCGCTATAGTGGAATAGCGGAGCGCCGGGACGAAGACGCTGTGCGGACTTTTAACTTTCAAACCAGATGTGCTCATAATCTCATTACTTTGGAATATGAAGGCCATATTTCACGCATATAAGCTGAAATCCTATAATATGGACTCTTAGTACCATGTATATTTCTTTATTGTCTTGAATTAAAATATTCTTTACTGAACAATCCTTGAATTAAAATATTCTTTATTATCTTCAGTTTAAATAGGAAAATGATCTGACCAAATAAGATCCACAAAAGATATTAACATACAGAAAAGGAAATTCTTTAATCTTCCACATCTATTTCGAAATCAAGTAGCAAAAAAGTTGGAAGCTAAATATACCCCTCCCTACGCGAAAAGTTGACAATGACAACTAAAAGAGCTGAGAGAATCTTGACGTACTTGCATAAGGAAAGAAAAATTAACAAGGAGAAAGGAAATAAGATTGATGAAGGCAGAGAACTTTTTTACAGCCACTAAAGGCCAGACAAGTTGACTCAATTGACTGTTTATCACTTCTCGTATCTCTTCCCTTCTTCTCCACAGAGGTGGTTCAAGCTGCCATTATGGTTCTAAAGCCACTAAGTTAGGGGTATACATAGAATACCTTGTGAAACTTCTGGCAGTATCGTATTGTGATGTTACGGTTCAGGCGAGTAATTAACGTAGTAACTTGCTCGCAGCTATATTACACACACATCTAGCTACAGAGGAAGTGGCTAGGGTCTGTGTTCCCAAAGGTCAGGGACAAGTTGTGGAATCTTCTTTCCAAACTAACCTCCAATACCCAAACTAGGTAAACCTCTCATCTTAAATCCAATAAGGAGTCAGTTTAGATGAAAGAGTTCTAAAAGGTGAAAAATAGAAGCAAGCTCGACTAAAAGGAGAGGGAAAAACAACCCTCAGCCAAAGATAAACATTGTCATAGTACAAAGAGTAATTCACTGTTTTTGATGATTTAGACTGATAAAGTTTTAAAACACTCAATATGAGATAGTCCTCAAAGAAAACCATCGGATGGGTGGCATGATCAACGACAACAATAACACCAGCCAATAAGTCCCCAATAATTGAGGGTATGAGTGGGGATGGGTAGGAGACATACCTAACATTTGGCAATAAATGCACAAGTGGCTGTTCCCAAAATACCACTGAAACATACAGATTGGAGACTGGCCTAACATTTGGAAATGAACACACATAGTAGCTACTCACAGAATACCACTGAAGCAGTAGCCCCCACACCGTCACGTTTGCTACAAAATCATGCCCTCAAATCAAAATCAAAAGGCATTAGAGAAGTCTGACCCAAGAACCATTTTTATCTATGTGCACATTACCATACTTCTTTCATTCAGCATCCAGAACATTTATGTGCACCAGCATTCAGAGCATTTAACTAATTTTTTTTAGTGCATATTTTCTAGTTTTTAGTGTTTCAGTAATCTTAATTCACCAAATTAAGTCACTACTATGAAGCAGGATGAAGAAACACTGATCTGAAGAAAGTTGCAAAACACATCTATGCTTCCAAGAGTTTTTTTTTTTTTTTTGCTAAGTATGATTCCAAGAGTTGATTTATAAATTCAATGCATTAATTGACTTGAAACTATTCTAATTTGATCATCGTACTTCAGTTCTCAGGTCCTTGCATGATAAGTAGCCCAAAAAAGATTTAAATTTGTTTAGCCTCTCCGACCTAATTTCTAACTTTCCAAACATCTTTCAGCATTTTATTTGAGGATTAGTCAGCAAGGTCGTAGAAATAGTCTTCCAAATCGAGCATGTGTCACCTCTAAAAAGAAAAGAATGATAGAAGAGATAATCTTTCAACCAGGTATAATAGTTAATCTGTAATCCACAAATGCCATGTATAAATATCTCCTATTATAACGGAGAAAACCAAAGATTGGCAAGAAAAAGGAAAAGGAAGTTTTCTATATGTTATTTAAAGAGAAGGAACCAAATAGCTTGAAGAAATCCCCGTCCAAATTGTAAATACAATTTTGTTTTTTTATGTACCACTTGGAAGAGAAAAACCATCCCAACTTCTTATAGCAAGAGATGTTTTTCCTGTAGTTAGCAACACACTAGGGTTGCAACCGTTGGTGCCCAAAAAATGAATCAAAATCGATAAAAGCTACCAACAAATAAATAACTCAACAGAAATGAAAGAAGTTATTAAAGAGAACCGAAGCAGCTATTAAACATGGGAGAGAACCAAAATATTCTGCTCTGGCAAGTGAAATCATGATCTTATAGATGGAACAGATAGCTTCGACCATCTAACTGTATTGCTTACCTCCCGTCAAATTCTTGGTGAACGGCCTGCATCCGATCCATCCGCAGATGAACTATCACTGTCAGAATCTGCATGTAGACAACAGCATTACTTGTATACACAACTCTATATGAAAACAATAATATTCAAGAAACTGAAACGCCTTTTTTTTAATCCCTTTATAGGTAAATAGAAGACACACATCTGCATATACATCCTGAGACTAGAAGAATAAATTTACCACTTGATGATGACCCAGAGTCACTGCTTGAGCTGCTTGAACTGCTAGATGCACTTACATTGTCCCCCTGCTTCTCAACTTGGACTGTGGAATGATTAGTATTTTCACCTTAAGAAAAGATATGCAAAACAAGTGTACAGTAACTACACATCCAAAGGTCAATCATGCTAATTTTGAGCAAGATATAAACTAGAAAAGAGTATTACCTCCTCCACTTTCTTTTTGTGCACTCCTGACAGCTGGTGCAGTATTCTGCAATATGACAAAAAATCAGGGATACTGACAGAAAATAATTAGGGGGAAATATAGAAAATTCAGGGACATGTACAAAGAAAGAAAGAAAAATAGTCAAGTGATTCAAAGAAATCCTCACAATTCAAGGATAGCCAAGCAGGACACCAGTATAAGCTAAGAAGGACAAACGATGAAACGATAACATGATTACATCATAATAAGAAGAAAATTTTCACTAAAACAGTTATCAGTCATTTTTTGGCGTCCACTGCATGTATGATATGAAACAAGAAATCCTGAGGTCAAGAACATAGACATTTCATCGTACCCTAATTGAGACAGCCTGAGCAGCTTCCGCCCTTGCTTGAGCAAGTTCAGCCCTTCTCTTGTTCTTACTCAGACTCTTTTTGTAATTGGTCACAAACCTGTCAAGCTCCCAAAGAGTTTCTGCATCAACATTGTCAATATCCACTTCAATCTCATCATCATGTTGACTCATAGCAGTGTTCCTCCTCTTGATAATTTGAACAATAGCATCAAGTTTTTCTGTAGGTAAGCTCTGAAGTTTTGTGCTAAGCTTCTGCTTCTCCTCATAAGTCATATCCCTTTTATTTGGATCCTTAGCTTTAGGCTTCTTTGGAACAGGTGTTCTAATAGGAGGAAAATTTGGTTTCGGTCTAGAATCAACAGACATGGTCATTGATTCTGACCTATCAAGAGTTCTCATCAGAGGTGCAGATCTAAGTGGTGCAGTAACAGGGGAAAGGACAGATGTAGGAAGAGGGTAAGGGAGCCTCCTAGGAGTAGGAATAGGCAATCCCACATCATAATACATCTGAGAAGGAAAATATTCCTTCTCTATCGATGCCCACTTCTCCTCAAATATATCTGACAGCTCTTCTGCCATTCTATGAACATCCTGGCCTTTTGGGTTATAGGTCATGGCATTACGAAACACAAGTCTCACATCCTCAGCAAAGCCTCTGGGAGACTTGTAGAAATTCTGAGACAATCTAGATTTAATTGTACCAAAATCCATTGGGTGCTTGATAATATCATGATAATCGGTTATGCAAAGTTTCTCAGCATCCACAGGCTCATTAAACACCCATCCATGCTTGTGCTTCATTAACCTCTGAAGCAAATTGCTACAACTCTTGAACACCTTATCCCTATTCTTAGCCACACCAATTCCAAAGCCAAACCCATATTCGGCTTCACCACCATGTCTCCTCCCAGCTCCATTTGCCTTAAATCTCTTATTCTTCTCAGGCGGCAACCTATCCTTGCCCAAAAGAAACTCTGAATTCCTATAATACTGATTGGCCTTAGGAGTTCTCTTTTCCCTCTCAACAAATTCACCAACCCCGTGATTATTATGCATCACTGACACAGTCAAGTGCCTAAATGGCCTACTTTCTTGACGCCCAACTGAACCCACCTCAGAACTGACTCTCATTAACTGTGGTCGCACACCTGAACCAACATTGGAATGGACTCTCATTAATTGAGGCTGGCTATGAGCACCATAACTACCCAACCCACCAACATAACTAGCACCATTGTTAGTATTGATCGTGTTATAAGCAGTGAACTGAAACTCCTTAGCTTCAAGCTTCCTAACTAAACTTCTAACTTGATCGAGCTCACCTACCAACTTCCTCTTCACCCCCCTAATAACATCCTTTGATGTAGATTCTGATAAGTTAATCCTAATCCTATCTTCAACCCTAGTAACCAAAGGCTTTTCCCCATTCTCCAAAGCTGCCAAAGAACCATCATTCATTGGCATATCACTCTCAACAGAATGGGGTACTTCATCGCCACTCAGCTGCGGCTGATCATAGCCATTTGGTAACAGTTGCCTCTCATCAACACTATTGGATGTGGCTGCTTGGATACCAATAGGTTGTACATTTTCCTCGCGGTTTGAGGTCGCTTCTTGGACACCAGTAGGTTGAGGAACTTCATTACTATTGGATACAGCCTCTTGATCACCACTGCTTCTTGTTGGCTCTTCTTCACCATTAGGGGCTGTTTCCTTTTCTTGTCCATCACTCTGTTGTAACTGCACCAACGCTTCTTGGTCACAAGACTGCAGCTTTTCTCCGTCCCCCTTTCGCACATCTTCTCCTTCGCCTTTCCCTTCCTCACTAAGACAAAGGTCAGAGCCCGACGGCTGTGGCTGCTTCTCCTTCTCCTCGAGCTGTTGCGAAAAGTTACCATCTTGGGCCGCTGGGGCTTCTTGCAGGGAAGGCTGCGCGACATCATCATCATTACAAATTCGACTCTTGAAAGGGCTGGCGGAGGAGCTAGGCCCCGCGGCATCGGTGGATGCGACGGCCAAATGAGGAGGAGGAGGAGGAGGCTCGGCCGCGTCTCTGTTAAAGACGGGCCTTCTTCTGCGGAATTTTCGGGTATAGACTTTTGTAAATTCGCCCAAACGAGGCCTAGCCAGAGGACCTACACCACTCAAATCTCTCTTTCCATTATTATCCCCTACAGACCCCGAAGCCATACACACATCTAATCTAATACCCAAAAAAAGCCCTAACTTTTCCCCCCAAAATCTAGGGTTTGTAGAACAAAAACCATCGTATTCCCAAACACCAAGATTTCTAAAAACCCTAGCTAGCTCGATTCAGACCCCAAATCGAACATATAAACAATCAAATTCGTACGGATTAGGGTTTTGTCTTGAATAGTTGAAACAAGAAAAAAAAATCTAGATAAGATCTGTAATTTTTTATTTTTTTTTAAAAAAAATAAAATAAAATATCCGAAAAATAGAAAAAAATTAAAAAAAAATTAAAATTCGAAAATTTAGGGTTTTTTTGGGCAGGGAGAGAAAAAGGGGGCAAAAGAAAGAGGGGAATTGAGAAGTGGTGAGTTTGGTTCTTTGGATCCGAACTCTACTCGCTTTTACTCTCTTTGTTGTTATTGCTTTGGTTTGGTAATAGCCATTTCACGCGCCTTTGACTTTAAATAAGGAAAATTCTTGTATGGATCGGATCCATGTAGACCATGTGCTCCAGATTTGGCCAAATTCCTGCAGAATGAGGAGAGAGAAAAAAATACAGTGATGTGGTCAAATCTGAACCTCATGGTACAGTGGACCCGGTACATATCAGGGGTCTATTTGGATTGGGTTTGGGTTTGAGACTCAAACCTAGATGTAGGTTGGGTTTTGGCGGGAGAGGATAAAAAGTGGGCCAGAAATATTCAAATTCAAATTTTTTTTTCAAATAATCGTTCAATTCCAAATTTTTTTCTCAAAAATCGTGAATTTGAACATCTCCCGCCAATTTTAGAGGTCAAAATTTGAATTTTTACGATTATTTGAAGAAAAAAATTTGAATTTGAATATTTTCCGCCCACTTTTTAGCTCTCCCGCCAAAACCCAAACCTACATCTAGGTTTGAGTCTCAAACCCAAACCCAATCCAAATAGAGCCCAGAAGTGTTCTTTAAATAATCGAAGAGGCGGTTGAGTGCCACGTCGGCGTGTCATTTTTTGTAGCACAGAGACAACACGCACTTTCTGTGCAATTGGTTAAGTAAAATTAGTGTCGTCCACGTGCAATAGCCTATGGATTATTCTTTTTCCTTTTTCCTTTTTCAGTTTTTGACATTTACTCAGAAAAACAAAAAACGTTTTTGTTTTTTATTTTTGCTGAATATTGGTGCAATTTTTTTTAAAGAGTTTGTATTTGAGGAACATTCGCAATGTATGATTCAAGTTTACTTTTAAAGATTTTTTATTTTTTAAAATTTTAAAAAATCAACCTAATTCGGATTTAAATTTAGAATTGGCGAATTCGATTTATGCCGAATTGATCGATTTTATAAGAAAAACCTAATTGAACACCAAGAAAATTCAAATTCAAAATTAACAATAAATTCAATAAAAAAAATAGAAACAATAAATTCGTTATCGCTTGATTCAGAAAAATTAATAGAAACAATAAATTTTTTATCATCGCAAGCAAGGATGGATGGAAGGAGGCGGATGGCAGGAAGGATGTGCGACTCTTGCTAGCAGACTCAACGGTGAAGCAGATGAATTCGATGTTTCAAAGAAAAAGGAAGCATAATATATTGTGTCAATTTGTAGGGTTAATCTAGTTTATATATTTAATATATAATAAAATTAAAAAAATTAATTCGAATTCGGTCAAATTGAATTAAATAATAGCCCAATGGATTCCGTCTTCTTTTCGACCAAATTGAATTTGAATGTATTCGAAATGCCAAAGTCAGAACGAATTGCCGAATTGTATATGAATTCGGTAAAAATCGAATTTTTTTACCTGATTTTCTCACCTCATACTATAACTTCCTCCGTATGCTGCATATTGTGTTTCACTTGTCGGATAATAACCATCTTTTAATATAAAAGTCGGCAAAACAACCCAGTTCGTCGAGTATTTATTTTCAGTCTGAGCCTAAGGTCCCAAATGATTAATTTCAAATTTTAACGTCCAAAATGATTTTACGACCTGCCGATAAGGGACTTCTGTCCATTTTTCTTTTATTTTTTCGTGAACACGTGCATGTACCTCACACGTGAGATACTTTTTAAGGCTATTTTAGACATTTCAATCTATTTCCCACAAGAAAACTTCGGGACTCAATCGTTAAACAAAATAAATATCCACACCCAATTTAAACTTAAAAAAAATACTAAACACATCTTCTTAATCTTCATCCTCATCCTCTCCCCCTCTACCACCACCACCGCCACCGCCAACCACCAGACCACGTCTTCAATGTCCCATTTTATCAATTTTCATACTCCTCATCTTGCTGCTACAACATCTGAAGAATTATTATTATTATTATTACAGGAGGAAGAAAGGTCGTTGTCAAAGAACAAAGGCCCTACTTTCTTCTGTAAATCTCAATTTCTCATTCTTAAAAGCTCAAATCTTTATTCCCTTTGTTATAACATTTCTTTATCTGGGTTGTTGAATTTTTGTCCGGGTTTTCTTTTCTTTCATTTCTTAGCTCAAAATTCTTGGAATTTTGGAATTTGGTGAATTTTTTTGGTTGTATCAAGTAAAATCTGATGTAATCTTTCTCACTGTTAAGAAGTTGGATAAAATCATTGATGAGTTCTTGGTCTAACTTTGTGTATATATTTGTCATTTCATTGCTGTAGATATTCAATTTTGATTAATTATTTCCAAATAAACTATTTGACTTAATGAGTTTTATAATTCAATGTTCTTAAAAGCTTCAATTTGAGTTTTGAATTGAAAAATCTTGTATGTTTGGGATGGTTCTTGAGTATTTTGACTGAACTTCAAATGAATTTTGATAATTATGGAGACATTGAAGGTGTGGCCTTGGTGGTTGGCGCGGTGGCGGTGGAAAGGGGGGAGAGGATGAGGATGAAGATGAAGAAGACGGGTTTAGTATTTTTTTTGTTAGTTTAAATTGGATATTGATATTTGTGTTTTTTAATAATTGAGTCCCAAAGTTTTTCTTGTGGGAAATAGATTGAAATATTCAAAATACCCTTAAAAAGTATCTCACGTGTGAGGCACATGCATACGTTGACGGAAAAATGGACGAAAATCCCATATCGGTAGGTCGTAAAATTATTTTGGACATTAAAATTTAAAATTAATCATTTGAGGCCTTGCTCAATCTGAAAATACATATTGGACGAACTGGGCTTTTTACCTATAAAAGTCTCATGAGACTTGTTTTTTCCCGTTATATGACTTATATCTAATGGGTTAATGCAATTCAAACATAATTTATAGCTTGGTAGGGCGTACTTTTAAAATTCTGACATTCTAAACAGTAAACAAAAGGTTGAACAACAGTCTTAAGAGTTCCATATTTTCATTAGGATTAGGATTAATGTAAGAGTTAAATCGCGAAATATTCTAACTTTAACAAATCACACGGGACTGATTTTGTGATGATAGGCGAATTTATATCTTATAAAAGAAAATAAGACTAATATAACACTACTCGTAGTAAAATTGTCAGTTGAGCTACGCGTGCGCGGATCGTCTAGCTAAAGCTGCAGCACACTTGCCATCTACTGATTTTATTATGTTTCAATCTTTACCCTCTTTTGTTAGCCAACTAGTGGCGGGGGATGTCCATGGGGCTTATTTTGAGAGATTGGTCTGTAAGCCCCAACCACCAGACCACGTCTTCAATGTCCCATTTTATCAATTTTCATACTCCTCATCTTGCTGCTACAACATCTGAAGAATTATTATTATTATTATTACAGGAGGAAGAAAGGTCGTTGTCAAAGAACAAAGGCCCTACTTTCTTCTGTAATCTCAATTTCTCATTCTTAAAAGCTCAAATCTTTATTCCCTTTGTTATAACATTTCTTTATCTGGGTTGTTGAATTTTTGTCCGGGTTTTCTTTTCTTTCATTTCTTAGCTCAAAATTCTTGGAATTTTGGAATTTGGTGAATTTTTTTGGTTGTATCAAGTAAAATCTGATGTAATCTTTCTCACTCGTTAAGAAGTTGGATAAAATCATTGATGAGTTCTTGGTCTAACTTTGTGTATATATTTGTCATTTCATTGTCTGTAGATATTCAATTTTGATTAATTATTTCCAAATAAACTATTTGACTTAATGAGTTTTATAATTCAATGTTCTTAAAAGCTTCAATTTGAGTTTTGAATTGAAAAATCTTGTATGTTTGGGATGGTTCTTGAGTATTTTGACTGAACTTCAAATGAATTTTGATAATTATGGAGACATTGAAGGTGTGGCCTTGGTGGTTGGCGCGGTGGCGGTGGAAAGGGGGGAGAGGATGAGGATGAAGATGAAGAAGACGGGTTTAGTATTTTTTTTGTTAGTTTAAATTGGATATTGATATTTGTGTTTTTTAATAATTGAGTCCCAAAGTTTTTCTTGTGGGAAATAGATTGAAATATTCAAAATACCCTTAAAAAGTATCTCACGTGTGAGGCACATGCATACGTTGACGGAAAAATGGACGAAAATCCCATATCGGTAGGTCGTAAAATTATTTTGGACATTAAAATTTAAAATTAATCATTTGAGGCCTTGCTCAATCTGAAAATACATATTGGACGAACTGGGCTGTTTTACCTATAAAAGTCTCATGAGACTTGTTTTTTCCCGTTATATGACTTATATCTAATGGGTTAATGCAATTCAAACATAATTTATAGCTTGGTAGGGCGTACTTTTAAAATTCTGACATTCTAAACAGTAAACAAAAGGTTGAACAACAGTCTTAAGAGTTCCATATTTTCATTAGGATTAGGATTAATGTAAGAGTTAAATCGCGAAATATTCTAACTTTAACAAATCACACGGGACTGATTTTGTGATGATAGGCGAATTTATATCTTATAAAAGAAAATAAGACTAATATAACACTACTCGTAGTAAAATTGTCGACTGAGCTACGCGTGCGCGGATCGCTCTAGCTAAAGTCTGCAAAGACACTTGCCATCTACTCGATTTTATTATGTTTCAATCTTTACCCTCTTTTGTTAGCCAACTAGTGGCGGGGGATGTCCATGGGGCTTATTTTGAGAGATTGGTCTGTAAGCCCCAACCACCAGACCACGTCTTCAATGTCCCATTTTATCAATTTTCATACTCCTCATCTTGCTGCTACAACATCTGAAGAATTATTATTATTATTATTACAGGAGGAAGAAAGGTCGTTGTCAAAGAACAAAGGCCCTACTTTCTTCTGTAAATCTCAATTTCTCATTCTTAAAAGCTCAAATCTTTATTCCCTTTGTTATAACATTTCTTTATCTGGGTTGTTGAATTTTTGTCCGGGTTTTCTTTTCTTTCATTTCTTAGCTCAAAATTCTTGGAATTTTGGAATTTGGTGAATTTTTTTGGTTGTATCAAGTAAAATCTGATGTAATCTTTCTCACTGTTAAGAAGTTGGATAAAATCATTGATGAGTTCTTGGTCTAACTTTGTGTATATATTTGTCATTTCATTGCTGTAGATATTCAATTTTGATTAATTATTTCCAAATAAACTATTTGACTTAATGAGTTTTATAATTCAATGTTCTTAAAAGCTTCAATTTGAGTTTTGAATTGAAAAATCTTGTATGTTTGGGATGGTTCTTGAGTATTTTGACTGAACTTCAAATGAATTTTGATAATTATGGAGACATTGAAGGTGTGGCCTTGGTGGTTGGCGCGGTGGCGGTGGAAAGGGGGGAGAGGATGAGGATGAAGATGAAGAAGACGGGTTTAGTATTTTTTTTGTTAGTTTAAATTGGATATTGATATTTGTGTTTTTTTAATAATTGAGTCCCAAAGTTTTTTCTTGTGGGAAATAGATTGAAATATTCAAAATACCCTTAAAAAGTATCTCACGTGTGAGGCACATGCATACGTTGACGGAAAAATGGACGAAAATCCCATATCGGTAGGTCGTAAAATTATTTTGGACATTAAAATTTAAAATTAATCATTTGAGGCCTTGCTCAATCTGAAAATACATATTGGACGAACTGGGCTGTTTTACCTATAAAAGTCTCATGAGACTTGTTTTTTCCCGTTATATGACTTATATCTAATGGGTTAATGCAATTCAAACATAATTTATAGCTTGGTAGGGCGTACTTTTAAAATTCTGACATTCTAAACAGTAAACAAAAGGTTGAACAACAGTCTTAAGAGTTCCATATTTTCATTAGGATTAGGATTAATGTAAGAGTTAAATCGCGAAATATTCTAACTTTAACAAATCACACGGGACTGATTTTGTGATGATAGGCGAATTTATATCTTATAAAAGAAAATAAGACTAATATAACACTACTCGTAGTAAAATTGTCAGTTGAGCTACGCGTGCGCGGATCGTCTAGCTAAAGCTGCAGCACACTTGCCATCTACTGATTTTATTATGTTTCAATCTTTACCCTCTTTTGTTAGCCAACTAGTGGCGGGGGATGTCCATGGGGCTTATTTTGAGAGATTGGTCTGTAATGATACTAACAGTAACTTTGGCGTTGGTTTTTGATTATATATTATATGCACTTGTTTCGTACAAAAAAAAAATAATAATAAGACTAGCACCAATTTTTTGCTTTTTAACTTTTGCTATTTCTCCAAACGAGTTATATTATGAAATGGAGGGAGTATAAATCAGCACAAAATCCTGGAGCCTTTTCTTGTTGTATCAGGTTCTTCAAGTAGCCGTATATGCTGAATTGGGATCCATGTGAAGATTTTACCTTTTTAAGCCACTGTGCCATAAGATTATGTCTAATTTTACAATCCAACTTTTTTTTTTTTTTTTTATGTTTTTTTTCGAGTCCAATTATTGAGGCGGAAAATTTTGATATGTACCGGGTCTAATAGACTTTGTGATTCAGAATTAGTTATGTCATCACAAAATTGTTTATATCATCATTCTATAGTGATGTGGTCAATTCTGCACCATATTTTTTTGGCTGAATAAGAAATTTTCCATTAAACACAAAATAGCCGAAGTCGTTACAATCAAAGGAAAATCTAACAATACAAGAAAATAAAAGTTATACAATGATTTAGAAAACTATGATAAAAAAACTGGATGGTTAGGAAATACTAATATAAAAACTAGCAAACTAAACAAATATATAATTTTCTTCATTGCAATCCTTGAACCACAGAGATAGGAGAATATCACTTTTAATATTTTCCCTAGGGATTGACAATTTATAGTACCATGGGCGTATCAACCGTCCTACAAATTATCTCGGAAAGATGTAAATAGTTGATAAAGGACTCAGATCAAGTCCGATTGAACGAATCCTCCTAGAAATGAGTCAATTTTGCACCATATGATATGATTCAATGAATCTGATTAATATCAGAACTATCTTATTGAGGCATCCAGGGCTTGATCTGACATTCATGAAGAAATGGATCGTGGGAAGCCTAGTTTGACCACCAAACTTTCCAAGCCAAACAAGAAAATTGATGGTTCCGAGTGAAGAATTTGGTTCTTCTGAGTGCAAATTCAGATTATCAAAATGTTATGTGATAATATCAGTGAAACCACATCCTACATGGTATAGGTAAGAAAATATATTGTGCTATGCTTACATACTTTCAGTCACCTCAAAATATTCATTTTGGCATAAGAAGTTCAATTGTCAAGTATGTGATCGTGTATAATGTCAGACAATATATTGCCCGCGAGCTCAGAGCATGACAATATCAATGTAGGATAATTTGATAAGGTGAATGTCATGATTAGTGTTAGCTCTAGGAATAACTATCAGCTTCAAAAGAATCTAAAACTTTTCGCTTTCTTTGTGTTTGGTAGAATAGTACATTTCGACACAGATACTTGCAGTATTGGATTAAAAGGGTAGGAGGGGTGTCCATCCAAATTTTTTTGAAAAATTACATATTTAACCTTATAAAAACTACTTTTAAATATTAAGGTTCACTCACCCTTCACAAAATTGCTAGATTCACCCCACATATTCGGTTATATTTTCATTGTTCAATTTAGCAGTGCTATTCTGCAATGCAATTCCAAGACTGAAGAAAAACAGAGGCACAAACATGTCTATGGGAATCTAAAATAACAAAAAAGGTTCATCTTTGAGGGTATAAAATGTTTCTTAGTGGCCAGTAATTTGTCAATAGGAAAATGTTATACCCACAGCCCTAAAGAAAGAGCCCTTACAATGATAATTAACTCAATGCTGGTGACTTAAAATGATGTGCAGGATCAGGTCCCTCAGGTGCCAATCTCATGGTTGAACCTTTCATTTTCCTCCTATAGAACTCCAACTTCGATTCATCAAAGCCAAATTCGCGCAAGGTTAAACGAGGACTACCACTTGATAGCTTGTGCACAGATGTAAGCCCAGGCAAGAAAAATCGCGCGCCAGAACACGAAAAACACATCAAGAACATGATCATACTGACAAACAAAATCCTTATATGCAAATTGGCCATGCTTTCAAATGCAAAAAGGGAATTAACTATCAAAGGATCAAGTTTAACTTAGTGCTCTGGATCACTTGAGAAAGGAACTGGAAACACTATATATATAGTAGGAAAGTGAGACAAGATGAAGTTGGAAGATTACTGATGGGACATGAAATGCTATCAAACCTTGAATTTGAGAGGCTGCCATATTGGAAAATGGCTAAGCAGATAACTCCATTACAAGAAGGTTTTGTTATGTTTTCAATTAATCAAGAACGAAAGTTGGGGGCTCGAAGACGATCACATACCGTCCTAGTCTCCACCATAAACTATGCCGACCAGGGATCCGCGTCTCTCAAACTTTCCAATATTTGGAAGTACTTGTGTATATTTCTTCAGTTGGTAAAGGATATACAGATTTCATTCCATTTAAAAAAGAAGCCATCTCCATTATTATTATTATTACTTTAAATTCTTGAAATCCCATATGATAAAAATGTTTTCTTTTGATCCCCAGAAGTGTTGGTGAACAAATGTCAGTGTGGTTGATGGGTTTTTAGTTAATGATCTAGTCATCTGTTTGTTCTTATATTTTGGCTATTAACATAAATTAAGGTAGCATTCACCAACAAAAAGATATAAGGACAAAGAACCCTTTACTCCAAAATATAAAACTAAGGTAGCAGTCACCAACATATTTGTTCTTGCATCATTGTATCATATAATGGTTAGCCGTAATCAAAGGCAGGGGCGGAGCCAGGAAATAAAATTAGGGGGACCGAACTAAAATTCGCTCATGTATTAAAAATTTATATAAAAGTGCATATGAAAATACACCCTAGTACTAATTTTTTACGAAAATTTTGGGGGGGCCGTGGATGATATATACCTAGTATATAAAAAAAATCTCTCATATTCTGAACCGTTGGATGATATATACCTAGTATATAAAAAAATAAAAAATGTTTGAGGGGGCCGCCCTCAGAATGCTACGCCACTGATCAAAGATGATTTTACTAATCGTGTTTTTATAATTGTAATTATAGAAAATCAGAACGAATTTCGTGTTTGAAAGTCAATTCTAAAAATTAGCTTTATGACCAAACGTGATTATTTGTGTTTGACAAATATCACACAAACATGATTTTGAATAACCAAGGGATAAGGCTGAGTCATAAAAGGAGGGAAAAGCTTGAGAATGAGCCAAGAGATCTGTCTTAGCTATGTGAGGAGGGGGAGAGCTCTAGTTGAGCCATATGAGCATAGGAGAGCTCTGGACGAAGTCTGAGTCTGGAAACTAATCACCTGCTAAAACCATCAAAGTTAGAGAGGTTGAGGGAATACCCCAACCCCACTTCGATGATGAAGTTAATTCAAATACAAAGAGTATAAAGAATTTAACATTTAATTTGAGAGCTAAGAATGACATGGGAAAATGAAGTAGGAATGTCTCGATTTATAGAGACCATTGCCCTAAGAATTTGAGTCGTACCTTTTATTACGGTTTTACCACCACATTTATGTGGATTGTTGATTGAGCTTGGTACGACCGATTGACTTCCACGCGTATCAGATGGTCGTTTGAGAAAGCTTTTATGTTATGGGCCTCGCAAAGAAGTCAGCCCCAGAGTTTGACCTTAGTCCGAGCACATATGCTAAGATAGTTATTTCGTGGATTTAAGACAAATACTTATTTCTTGAATTTAGATCATTTAGTCCAAACTATGTCTTGAACTTAATCCCATTACAAATTATGCAACTGGTTGAATCCCACCTACGAGAAGATAAAATTGGATAAAAACTTGTACAAAGTCAAAAGAATAATCAAATCATGGCTTATCTTCCCTCCCCAGGCATGGGGCATGCTTCAATCTTCCCTATCTAAGGTACTCTCCGCTCTTCCCCTTCGGGCGCTAATCAAATCATGGCTGAAAACCAAGGTTGGAGTTGACTAAAGTTGCAAGAACAAAATTTACTTGTACTCGATAGATGATGAACACCCCAATCTTAGTTGTAAAACAAATTGATGTGACCTTTCAGGATAATGGATAATGGATAAGCGTTGAAAGCTTGCTAATGGCTTTTAAAGTAGAAGAAGAAAAATTGATTACAATAACATCATCTTCTGAGGTGATGCCTTCAATGTGATTTTGCATATGAATGCTGAATGGACTGCCAACACTTGATTGACGGCTTTTAGACAATTATTTGACGAAAGGATAAAAATAGCTGCTCGTAAAATATTTGGAGACGAAGAAAGTTAAAAAAGTTAAAAATGATGCAAGTGGCTCCTCCAAAATAATTTGATGACCAAAATGGCTAATAATTCAAGATTATCCAACATCATTTCCCTTGGTGGTTTTCTGCCAAAGTCTTGTACCACCCATGTGTCGATCAGTTCTGTTGTGGACCTGGACCACCAAGTGGTCATGGATCACTTGGTCTACATTCAGCCACATCACAATTTTAATTAAAATAATAAAAACACTCCCCCTTTTGGTGGGCCTTATGAGGCATTTTTTTTTTAATCAAATGAGGTGATGTGGTTGATTGTGAACCAAGTGGTCCACAACCCCATATATAGCTCAGGTCTATATTATAATTTTTCCCCACGTGTCAAATCTATAAGGGCAAAATATGCAACATAAAATGGCTGCTTGTAAAAATTTTAGAGATGAACAAAATTAAAAATAATAAAAGCGACTCCTCCAAAATAATTTGATGATCAAAATAGCTAATAATTCAAGATTATCCCAACATCATCTCCCATGGTGGTTTTCTGCCAAAAGTCTTGTACCACCCACTCACGTGTCAAATCTATAAGGGCAAAATATGTAACACAGAATGATCCCTTCAATTCATCATCTTCTTCAAGTACATCTCTCCTATTTCTATATTTTGCCCCTCTCTCTCTCTCTCTCTCTCTTGGCTTTCATGCTTCTTCTTTTTTTCCCTCTGCCTCTGACCAGATTTGATCATTGACTCAGATTAATGGTCGAATTTTGACCACTTATTTCATTTTGTTCAGTTATTATATCTTTATTTTATACTACAAATCATATGAGACTTCTTTCAAAGTGTTTTTTTTCAAGACTCAAGACACTGGGTTAGATCTGTCTCAAATCTTCACAGACCTAGACTTATTTGCTCTGTTTCTAGGAGAAATCTTTTAACCCGGCCTTGATCTAGGCCCTTTATCAACTTTCTACATCTTTCCGAGACAATTTGTAGGACGGTTGATATGCTCATTGTCCTATAAAATCAATTGCGATGGAGATGGTGCGAAGAAGAATATTATGTATTTGTTTATCTTATTAGTTTTTATATTAATATCTCCTAACCACCCAAGTTTTCTTGAGTGTGGCTTTTGTATGTTATCATGTTTTTTTAAATTATTGTATAACTTTTATTTTCATATAATTTCGATTTTTCTTTGATTATAATGGTCTTGGTTATTTTGTGATTAATGGAAAAAAATTATTCAGCAAAAATCTCTCCTATTTCTATATTCTTTTCTCCGTCAACCATCACTTTCACTCCCCTTTTCTCCTTTCTTTCATGTCCTCCGCCGCTGCCCTTCGTCTCTCCCTCTCTATGGCTGACAAACTGTTAAACCCCGTACTTTTAAGAAAATAAAAAAATACCGGTACTTTTAAGAAAATAAAAAAATAAAAGATAATGATCAGATTCTATCTTGGAAATTAGAATAAGTTTGAAATTTAAATTAGAAGATAAATTGGTTAAGATTTATTTTATTTATTGGTAGATGATGATCTAGAGAATTAAATTGTTTAGGATTCTATGGGATGATAAATTTATTCTAGAGAATATTCCATACTAAAATACCTCTGCCTAGCCAACTTAGAGATGGAAGCAACATTCTTATAAATGCATATGTTCTTATGAAATGGTATTTTCAAAGTCATCGATTTTACAGGTTGTCTTCTAAGAAGCTTTTTATATTTTTGATAAAGTATGAAAAACGTTTGCAAACTGTTTGATTCAGGAAGGAGTTTGTTTTCTTACTTAGTTGGAAGCTCACCCCTTTTCATTTTTTTTTCCCATGTGAAGTTAGCAATGATGAGAATGATGTAGGAGAATGGGAATAAGTTCCCTTTTGGTGAAGAAAGTGATTCATTTAAGGTTTCATTTTAGTTTTGAGAAACATTATATGTTATGTTTTGTTTCCGCTGCAAAAGATTTCGATGTAATGATTTATCTTGAGATATTGTTAAGATGAATAAAGTTTCTTTTGATTTTTTATGTTACTTGAAAATTTAAGTTTATGATAAATAAGAGACCTTGTGTTAATAGTATGACTATTAACACGATCGTATCTCGCCTCCTGGGTACGGCGTGACACCAACCACCATTTTCCTCTATTATTTTTTATCTTATCTTATTTTATATTTTCACAGTCTTTTTTCGGCTCCGGCCACCGTCGAACCGCCAACAAACCTTCTTTCTTCCTCAATTTCACAAATCTCTCCAAATCTTTAATTTCCTCTAATTTGGAGTTTCATCTTTTGAAAACCATTTGTCCCAAGTGTCGAAAATTCCCCATTTTGAATCATCTTTGATATTCTTCCATGGGGAAATTCACCCTATAAACCACCCCATTTGATTCCATCTAATGGACCCCGAATTTATATACACTATAAATAAGTAGGAAATGATGGCTGGTTTTTTTCCTCGGTGTAAATGGAGGCAATGATTGAAGAATAAGTTGTTTTTGAACATGTTCGATTGCTCAAGCCATGCTATTATTTTTATTGCAGCCTTTTGGGAAAATCAAATTAATCAAGAACTCTCATTATGTATGATTATACATTCATCAGTCTTTGTCGCACGTTTTTCACAAGATTTCTTGAATTGGGTCACCAGATTTTACTGTTTATGCCCATTTGCTAATAATGCCAATTCTAATGGTTTTAAAAATAAATTCTTTGATAGAGAATTGTTAAAGATAGATGGGAAGATAATAGAATGGGGGAATTGTTAAAGATAGAACCGAGGTTTAGAGGGGGAGATTTGTGAAATTGAGGGAGAAGGGAATCTGTCGGTGATCCGGTGGTGGCCAGGGCCAACGAAGATGGTGAAAATAGAAAAAAAATAAAATAAAATAACGGAGGAATGGGGTGGCTGGTCACCGGAAGATAGGAAGAGAGAAATGATAACGACGGAGGACATGGAAGGAAGGAGAACAGGGGAGTGAGAGAGGTGGTCGCCGGAGAACGAATATAGAAATATGAGAGAGGTATGATGTGAAATTTGCACAAATATTAACAAATACTCCTCTATTCCAAAACAACATTAAATTTTCCACTTCGACTCTTATGCGGAACCAAAAAAGTTCTGCACCGTGTAAAACAATCTGAGTCGTCGGATAATAACTTTGAACGGTCCATATTTAGAGAAAGAAAAGTTTTTGTTTTTTTATTTTTTAAGTCTAGCCGCAACTTTTCTCTTTCCAAATCTGGGCAGTTAAAACTATCATCCGACTACCCAGATTGTTTAGCACAGTGCGGAATTTTCCTTGTTCTGCATAGGAGCCGGACTGTCAATTTTCACATAGATTAAGAAATTTCTTAAAAACAATGAGAGTCAAAAGTAAAAGACTAATATATCCTCATTAATTACTTCTTAGAAATAGAAAGTGTGGTTAAAAGAAAAGTAGGAAGAGGGTAAAAATTCATTAAATGTTCATTGAAAATTCAAATGTTATTCTTATTTTGGGAAAAGTTTTTTTTTTTTTTTGTTAAATAAATAATTATCCATTAATCATAAAATAGCCAAAGCCATTACAATCAAAAGATAAAACACAATTACAAGAAAAATAAAAGTTATACAATGGTGTAAACACCATGATAACAGATAAAAGTCCACACCCCGGACCGGGTAAACAGCACAAAAAACGGTAAAAAAAATTAAATACATGATAAAACTCTTCGCAACAGCTTCTCCGAGATCTTGGAACAACAGTAGCAAGCTCTGTTTCATCACCTTTCTTAGAAATCAACAATCTACGAGACTATGGGCGTATCAACCGTCCCATAGATTGTCTCGGAAAGATGATGAAAAATGAGAAATGGCCCAGAGTAACTCCGGGTTTAGAGATAAACTCCAGATCTAGAAGGATCTGAAGTATGTCTTGAATCTTGAATAATACTGCTTTGAAAAAATTTCATCAAGATTTATGGCAAAAGAAGGGGATGAACACACCAAAAGTGGAAAGAGGATGGGTTGGATCTAGGAAGTCAAGAAATGAAGAAACTTCAAGAGTAAGAAAAGAGAGAGAGAGAGAGAGAGAGAGAGAGAGAAAGAGTGGGAAGGTTAAGGGAAGTTCTTGTCCTGAAAGTTAGAGTATTGAATATACTCATTTTGGGAAAAGTTTGAAATTCAAATGTTAACATTATTTTGTAATGGATGGAGTAATGAACTGATAAGAACAATATCTTTAAAACGAAGATTGCTTATTTTACTAGAAAATTATCTTAATTATAACCTTATTTAAACAAAAAATGATTGTGATTTAATTAAAACTATAAAATAATAAATAAAACACAAAACACATTATGATAGTGAAATTAATGATAAATGAACGGACTACAACTCTTCTAATACAGTCTACTATTTATATGGAAAATGAATGATTCTTTTAGTTTATATCTCGACTATGTTAATAGTAGGACTCTTGTATATAAACTATACTCAATCTTATGTGGGAACAAGATGCCTCAGTGGAAAACGGCACTCATCCCAGGGGTAACACCCTGGGATCGATTCCCACATCCGTAAAAACTATACTCAATCTCTTTGTGAAAAATCTCCTAAAGTTAATTAGATAATAAATCAGTCGTATATCTACGTAATACCTAAAACCGGTGGATTTCCCTACCTTTTGTTTCCTATTCGCTATGAAAAATCGAATTTATCTCTAGTTAATTTTACGTTGTATTGTTATTATCCTTGATCTAATTAAAGTTAGAACTTCTTATGCTCTAGGAAAAAAAATTAGGTTATGCTATAATTGCTAGAAAATCACAAAAGAACAAATAATAACAAATAATTATATTGCCGAGATAAATAAATAGCTTTTACTAAAAAAAAGTAATACATCCATATTTCAACCTTCAAAGAAGGTTTTAGTCACGGGAAATTTAGTTAAAAACAATAATCATAAACGTTATAAAATAAAAATAAAGAAATAATAAGCCTGGTGGTCGATTCATCATTCTCTGCCTCGCCTCCGTTCCGGTCCTATGTTTCTTGTAGCCAGCCGAGGATGTTCTTTGTTCTGATCAAAGATTTAGGCACAAATTAGTACTGTCAAACGGGCTAGTCCGGCCCCGCCCGCCCGCCCCGCACCAATCCTTCTACTCCAAATTGGAATCCAATTCCATTCCACTACCTGATTTGATATTCGTGGGCTTTGACCTTATCCTTTTCCAATTCAATTTCTACTTCACTCGCACCAATCCTTCTAGGCTTTGAAACCGTTACCAATTTACTCGAGCTTTCCTTTTCTTCTTACGGTGCTGCAATATTTGAAGTCTTTTATTTCTTTCTTTTTCTTTTCCATTGAAGTTACCACTTGACCCCTGCATCACACAATTAATGAAATTAGTGTATTAAATTGCACTTTAAAAATAAAAAAATCTAAATTAATTCATGTTAAGTGAAAATGCATTATATCCATCAAAATAGAACAAATTAATTATAATGTATCTTAGTTAACTCTAAGCTAAGTCAGAAAATAGTACAAATAATAGTAATAATGTGAACTTATCAACGTACCCCCACTTAAGACTTTGTTCATTCTCGAGAAAATATTTAACTCGATAATTTCAATAATTCATCCACACGTATAAATAAACAGATTTTAATGCGAATATAACAATTAATATAACAAAGCTAATAAACTCTTATTATGGACACTTGCGACATACTATGACAATACCAAAGACTTGAATAAACACATAAACGATTATTATACAGTTAATAAGCACTTTCTTGATAATACTACCACAGTGATAACCTTGTGAACTTACATACTCTCCACTAATAAAAACAAGTCAGTCCACTTGAGTCTATTAGGACTTTTCGACTTACAACGTTAGGCTTGAGACATGATTATCAAACGAAGAGATAAAATATACAAAATTGAGAGATGAAAAGTAAAAAATAACGCGCTCATTACCTCCACCTTCTACCATTAAACATTTCCTTATTTTCTTTCAAAACATACTTCAAATAACCCCCACTTTTTATATATATATATATATATATATATATATATATATATATATATATATATATATATATATATATATATATATATATATATTCTTTCTCAAACAACAAGGAACTTTTATTTTTTGTCATTTTTTTCTTTGAAATTCAAGAACACTTAAACCATTGAGAAAGAATGAGTTTTCTCATACCTCTAGTACTTTCTCACAATATCAAATTTCTTTTTTCTCTTTCCCAAATATTGGGTTTTTTTACTTCCCCCCCCCCTTATTTTTATTTTTATAATATGTTCATAGCTTCCCATTTTCTTTAATATACAACAAATACCCAAGTTTTCTCAATTCAACAAATAAAATTACCTCCTCATAACCACTTTACCATCAAACAAAAACCATTTCTCATAAAAGAATTGTGCAATTTCCTCTCTAATAAGGGAACGGAAAATCATAATTATAGGTTACAAAGGTATGTTAATGAGGTTAATGAAAGAAAATAAATGAATGGTGATCTCAACCATTTTTATCAATATGGCTCAGAATGAGCAATAGGGATATAATGTAAAGAGAAAAGTTTGAGAGGCTCAAACTATTTAGAGAATGCCTAATCTCATTCCCAAGAATATCAATAAAGACATATCAATAAGTCTTTAAGAAATTCGCCTCAAGTATATAATTAAACAAGCTATAGTATGTGAAGGTATTGACCAAACTATGCCATTAACTACGTAATAAAAGTCTAAATAAAAGTCTAAGTATCTTCATCAATTCACAAGGAGCATGACAAAGTTAACTGAAGTTCCATATTAATAATAAACTAGTAAGGGAATATTCGAGAATAATTCATCTAATCACTTCTCAGTCAAGCATATCAAGACAAGAATTCCAAAGCTCAAAACTAGTGTTTTCAGATATTTTCGTAAAAAATAATGCACTTAAACCATAAAAATCTAGAATTTTAAAAAAAATCAGCAATTTGAAAATAATAAAATCTTTACCCCCACTTAATAATATATATTATCCTCAATCTTTGAAATCAAGAAATCACAAAGAAAGGATTAAGAAACTTAACCGAGTTATTGACGAATCTAAGAGAAGAAGCAACAAAGAAGGCGCAACCCGTTAGTACCCCAAAACTCAAGTAACATCCTAAAAAAGAAAATAAGAACATGAGAAAAAAAACTATATAAATTTATTTTATTTTTTTAAAAACATTTTTGGGGACAAGGAGAATCAAGAAAAAGTAAAGAAACTAGATTCCTAAGAAAAAAACTTGACCCTACAAGGATTTGGACAGTTTTGAATTGGATTACCAATTAATTGAATTCAGTTTTGAACCAGATTGACAAATTAGTAGGAGAAATATATACCCAATATATATTCTGATTTCAGGATAAGTCAATTGAGATTATGTTTTTGGAATATATCATAACCAAATTTGTGACTCGTTTGAGAACCTAAAAGGATATAGGTAGACTATAGTTCTTATGTTTTTATTTTTGGGGAATAAGTGCAATTGCTCCCCGACTTAAAAGGTCTAAACTGTAATTAACTGATTTTTGAAGAAATATAAAGTTACTTACAATCTGTTTTTTGGATTTTTTTTGCAACTTTGGTTAATTAAGTAATTCAGGCTTCAAGTTTTATCCCAAATGAATTTTTTTACTTTTTTTTTGAGGTCTTTGGTTTTCCGATTGATTTTTTTAGGACCCGCCATCACTTATGCGGTAGTTTCCGGCCAAATAACTCACCATTTGCTGAAAATGTTGAATGACTAATTTACCTTTCTGAATTAAAAAAATCAAGGTTTCTATTTTTCTATTTTCTTCTTCTTCTTCCTTTTTTTTATTTTTTATTTTTTATTTTCTCGTTCTTCTCTCTTCATAATCGTACTAACCTAGACATACTAGCAACAACCGACAACAATACCACCGCTCAACCACAACTAGGGGTGTTCATTGGTGCGGTTTGGTGAAAACCGATTTATTAATGTGGTTTTTATACGATTTTTTTAATATATTTTCTAAAACTATGCCGTACCATTTTGACTTCTAAATCGAATTTTACCAAACAGTAATTATTTTAGTTTGGTGAGATTAGGTGCGATGAAAACCGATCTAAAAAACTTATAAAATAATTTAAATATCTTATGAGGTGTGAGAATAAGAGAATAAGATCCTAACCTTAATTTAAATCTAATAAAACAACTAATTGTAATTAAATTAAATTTAGTAAAGCATAATAATATACCATATTTTCTTTAAAATAAAAAATAAAAAAATAGTTAGGTACATAATGCGGTTTGCGATGCGATATAACTTAAAATTTTCTAAACCGCATTATGTACCTAACTATTTGCGGCAACTAAAATCGTATTTAGTCGCACCATAATTGACCAAACACCGCATCGTACACCAAAATTAAATTTGGTGCATTGCGATTTTCGATTAAAACTGATTAATGAACACCCCTAACCACAACTACTGCAATCAGCCCTATCCCCTACCTCTTTGCCTCGACTACCAGCCCCCCTTCATTCTTTATCACCCTTCTCCTCCTTCCCCATCTGCACAACCACTTAGTCTCTACAGATATTGGTGCTTGAAGTCGGAGTTTTAGGCGATGGTGAGTGGTGACGAAGGCTGGAGGAAAATGGTATGGAGAATTTGACCATTTTACCCTTATTATCTATCTCACATGTGTGGCACGTGGTGATGTCTTTGGATTAGGGATGTCAATTTGACCCGTGACCCGTCGCCCTGCTCTGCCCCGATGTTTTTTGGGGCAGCCCCGCCCCACCCCGTAGAGAGAATGGGGCAGATCGCCCCGCCCCGCCAACGGGGCAGATCGGGGCATGGTATTTGTCTCTACCCAGATCCGCCCCGCCCCGACCCGCCCATCCCAGCCCATGTTATATTATTATATATAAAGAGAGTACAAAAGCAAATAAAACCCTACTTCCTACACACTTTTTCTCACTCTCTCTTTCCGCCTCTTCTTCCTCTCTTCTTCCCTCTCTTCTTCAAATATTTTCTCTAACTCTCTTCTTCTCCTCTCTTAAAGATTCAATAGTAGTTTACTTTGTTTTTTTTTTTTTACCAAAAGGAAGAAAAAGATTTGATTTTTGTTTAGATTTAGTACCACTTTGTTGTTTTCTTGACCAAATGGAAGAGAAAGATCCGATTTTTTTGTTTATTTTTAGTAGTACTTGCTGTTTTTTTACGAAATGTAAGAAAAAGATTTGATTTTTTTTTAGTTTTAGTACTACTTGCTGTTTTTTTTAACAAATGGAAGAAGAAGATTTGATTTTTTTTTTTTAGTTTTAGTACTACTTAGCTATTTTCGTGACCAAATGGAAGACAAAGATTCAATTTTTTGTTTATTTTTAGTACTACTTTGCTATTTTCTTGAGCAAATGGAAGATGGATTCGATTTTTTTGTTTATTTTTTAGTACTACTTGCTGTTTTTTTTAACAAATGGAAGAAAAAGATTTGATTTTTTTTAAGTTTTAGTACTACTTAGCTATTTTCTTGACCAAATGGAAGACAAAGATTCAATTTTTTGTTTATTTTTAGTACTACTTTGCTATTTTCTTGACCAAATGGAAGATGGATTCGATTTTTTGATTATTTTTAGTGCTACTTGTTTTTTTTAACAAATGGAAGAAAAAGATTTGATTTTTTTTAAGTTTTAGTACTAAGCTATTTTCTTGACCAAATGGAAGTTGCCATAAAAAATGTAGAGAATTAAACTGCTTTTGTTCTTGAATGTTAATGAAAATGGCCATTGGATGCAAACTGTAATGAATTAAGAAAATTGATCCATACTGCTGAATTGATAATGATAATGGTCATTGGATGCAAACTGAATGAAAATTGGATGAAAATGGTCAATGGATGCAACAATATGGACAAATCTTCTCTACCAAAACTGAGCAATATTGCTGAATTGAGGAAATTACTAAAAAAAAATTAATGATTTTTTTTTAAAAGAATTGAGGATGGGGCGGGTCGGGGCAGATCTGCCCTGTGCGGGGCGGGGTACGGGGCGCAATTTTTTTATCCGCGGCGGGGCGCGGGGCGGGGCTGGTATTTGAGATACCCGCCCCGATCTGCCCCATTGCCATCCCTACTTTGGATGTAAAAATCCTCTTTATTTGACCGAATAACAAAATTGACCGCCCGTAAATTCTTTTGGAAAATAAAAAAATTAAAATAAAGGCAAAAAGAAGAAGTTGGCCAAGTGTAAATAAGTTGGAAACCAAAATTGCTATTAATCCTACCTTATTGATGATATGTTTTTTGGAAAATGATATTTGGCTAAGCTCAATTGACTAAAAATTAATTAAATTGGGTCAAAATTGGTCAACAGGACAATAATACCCCTGAAGTGCTTTTTAAATTCGGAAGAAAAAAAAGATAATAGTGGCTATTTTTTGTGTGCAGCCTACATAGACCTATAAAGTTTTAATAGGGACAAAATCGGACATTGTTATTTTCTAGGTTGTCAAAGTCAACAATCATTTAAATTTGGCCATCTAGTACCTACTTCTTCCTACTTCCATAACCTGCAAAAAAAAATTATGAAGGTGTGAGAAAGAATTAATAGAAAGTGAGTTGGTTTTGTGTAGTTTATCCATTAAAAATTGGTTTTGTGTAGGCATAATACACTTAATGGCCGTTGGATGTAGTATTATCAACGGTCCGGATTAACCTCTAGGGTAAATCCGGATCGATGACATGGCTATTGAAAATGTTTAAAAATTGCAACCCTAGATCCATTAAAATATCTAAATTGAAACCCTTTTAGTCCTAAAAGTAATTACAACTAGTTCCAAATGTTGAAAATAAGATTCTTTAAGACCCTTGTTTTAAGTTTTTTTTAATTACAATCGGACCCCTATATAATATAATATAGTTTGATTACACTATAATTACTTCAATTAAATACTAATTTCGACTTTTATTACAATAAATTGTAGTGTATTAGTATTGTTTGATTAGTACACAATGTTCGATATTGTAAACGTTATGTTAAACATTCATATAACTAATACTATATTGATAGAAATGTTGTGATTCATTATAGTGTATTACTATTGTTTGATTATTACACTAAGTCGACGATGGAAACGTTATGTTAAACATTAATATAATTAATAATATAAACATAGGAATGTTGTGATCCATTATAGTACACTATGTTTGATATTGTAAACGTTATGTTAAACATTCATATAACTAATAGTATATTGATATGATTGTTGCGATTCACTATAGTGTCTTAGTATTGTTTGATTATAACACTAAATATATGTTGAAACATTATCTTAAACATTCATATAACTAAAACTATAAACATATAGGAATGTTGCGATCCATTATAATGTATGTTCGATTAGTACACAATATTCGATATTGTAAACGTTATATTAAACATTCATATAACTAACTAATATTGTCATTAAAATTAAATTATAAAAAATATAATTAACCAATTAAATTTCGAAAAAAATAAAAAAAAACAAAACAAAATTGGTTGGTAGAGAGATTTGAACCATGGATTAACAATAACTTGAGGACATTGTCCATACCAAATTAACCAACTCATATTCTTGCCGAGTAACACATAATCAATTATTTATTGTTTGAAGTATTCTAGTTAAAATATTAGTGTTTACATGTACAAAATTAGTTTTCAAATAAAAAAATAAAATAAAAAATAAATCGGAAGCTGAATTTCTTCCATCATTTCCAATGCCTTTGACTGGAACAAATACACATTGTAGGTGCATTTTCCTAGACTACTATCAATATCATCATTACTATTCCCCATTGTCAAAAGTAATGATTCCTCCTATGAGCCAAATCCCTAAGAATCAAATACTATACTACTTTTTTCTTCTTCTTCTTTAAACTCTATCTAACATAGAACAAAGACCACCGCTCCTTTAGGTTGTGGTGCCGATTTTTGTGGTGGTGGATGTTTTGATGGTGGTGGTGGCGGCCTCTAGGTTGTGTTTCAAGGCCAAGTTTGAAGTTTGAAGTTTTGGGACTTATAGCCCATTGTCAAGTTATGAAGTTGTGAAGATTCAAGTTTTGGGCTAAGATTTTTCAGCCTGTTTATTCTATTGTTTTTTTCATCAATCATGTCATTTTTTTTCTTTTATCGGCTTGCTTTTGGGACTTATAGCCCATTATCAAGTACTGCTTTTGATTGCTAAATGGATTTTTCCATTCCATTGTCATGTAATTTCATGAAGTTTAATAAAATTATTAATTAAGTATTGTATCTTATTTTATACCTTTTTTTTATGTTTTTCTGAAACTATGTAGTTTCGTGTCCTTTTTGGTAAGTAGATTTTCGTTTTGTTTTTGCTTCTTTTGGCTTGGTTGTTTAATTAATTCTGGCAGTTGGTACTTTGTTTGATGTTTAAATGGAATGTCCATCTCTATTTACCATGTAATATGTATGAATGATGATCAATGAAATTATTAATTAAGTATTCTCTCTTGTTAATATCTTTGTGTAATCAATTAAATGCATTTTCCTTATTTTTTTTATTCCTAAAGTTTTTGGTAATGTAATAATAACAATGCACAATCTGAAATGTTTCTCAGAAAAGTCTTAATGTTTATATTCAACATATTTTGCAAAAAAATTCCATAATAAATACTGAACTTATTTTTGCAAAAGTTTTCAGAAATATAAATTAATTTAATCTGCAAGAGTGTTCCAGAAAATGCATATTCTGCTTTTAAATTCCAAAAAGAATACTTATTATGCAAACAAATGTGTTGTTTTTTTTATCTTATTTTATGAGTTTTTAATTATATTAACTCATAAAGACTTGCTAATCTTAAAGATGTGATGTTTCTTAACCATGATTTCATTCTCGTTTTAAGAGTTCATTTCCAGAAAAAATGTCTTGTTTTTTGGTGATATTTTCTGAGTTCTTGGTGATTTTAACTCTATTGGTGATTTTAACTCATAAAGTCTTGCTAATCTTAAAGATATGATGTTTCTTAGCCATGATTTCATTCTCATTTTAAGAGTTTTTTAATGTGTTCATAGGTTTGGTTTTAGCTCAATTTTATGAAGTATTAATCTTGTTCATGGATGTGATAATTCTAAAGAATGTAGGAAGTGAACAACATTAAACACAAACAAATTATTCTGCCAAAAAAAAAATAAAATTAAATACAATTACATATGTAAAGTATAGAAGCAATGATGATGTGGGTGTAGGGTGCTAGGGTGTTAATTAGGCTATATGTATAGGGGTATAATAGACATTTAGACATTTAAAAATATAAATAAAACAAATTATTCATATAAGGATAGAGGGGTATATTAGACTTTTTAACTTTTCAATTTGGTTTTTTAGTCAATCAATTGGCTAAGTCTTACCCGCCTAGCACCTTCCATGTTTTTTTCACTTTCAAAATAGGATTAAGTTTAAGCCCTAAACTAGGTGAAGAAGTATTAAGATAAACAACATAAAATCAATTAACATCATTGTTGAGATGGCCGAGTTGGTCTAAGGCGCCAGATTAAGGTTCTGGTCCGAAAGGGCGTGGGTTCAAATCCCACTCTCAACAAACAGTGTTTAATAATTTAATTTTGGGCTCTTTTTTATACTTTTTTTTTATGTATCCAAATTAATTGTTATTTACATGTCTTTTATTATGTGTCAACAATTTATTCTAATTATACCGTCAACATATTTTTTATTGGAAAAATGAAAGAGAAGGAGGAAAGAAGGGATATTATTGAAATTGTGGTGGAAAATTTATTATTTGTTTGAGTTTCTTAATTTTTTTAAAGTGTATAAAATGGGTCCTATAGAAAGTCCATCTATTCCTAATCTCTAGTGGAAATCAAAAAAATGGATCCATTTATAATCCTCCAATAGTTGGATTAATGGAAAGAAATGAAACTTCTAAGAGTCCCGATATCCGCTATCAATAGCTTTATGCACTGACGATCCGATTAATGTTCGAGTACCAATAAAGAACCACTGAATGAGAAAGGCCCCTAGGTAGATAGAACGTTTGTATGACCATTACAGATGTTTTATTTAAGGCATGTTTGCCGGCGTCAAATTAATTGTTATTTATATGTCTTTTATTATGTGTCAACAATTTATTCTAATTATACCGTCAACATATTTTTTATTGGAAAAATGAAAGAGAAGGAGGAAAGAAGGGATATTATTGAAATTGTGGTGGAAAAATTATTATTTGTTTGAGTTTCTTAATTTTTTTAAAGTGTCATAAACTCTACTATATTGAGGAATGAAGAGAGTATATGAATGTCGGAATGTTCTTTGAGAATTAATAAAATATAAATGTATTGGGCTTTCAAGCAGGAATATATAGGCTGAACTGAAGGAATGGAATTAATGGCCCAAATTTTCAATAGGTAACATCCTCCTTTTTTCATTTCCTTTTTTTTTTTTAAACAAAAATATATATTTTCTTTTGAAGTCATTGATCAATATTTTTATATAATAGAAGTAAAAATAGAACACCTAGGATGAACTATTAGAATGCGTTATTATTGACATCAAGATGTGTTAGATTATTGATTGTTTAAGAGAAAGTTCAACTAAGAGGGAAAATGGTTAAAGAAAATGAGATAAAATATTGTTGAACTTGTTTGGAAGAGTGACTTTAAAGCAAGTCATGCAAATTTCTTGAATCTTGATTAATGTAAAGGCATATGGAAATGGAATCCAATAGAAAAGAATGAAGGCATTGATGATGACAATGACAGTGAAAATGATGTAAAGAATCCTAGAAGAGACTTTAGGTATAAGGTTAATTCTCAAATAAATAATGTAGTCCAGATTTATTCACATCAGTATTTATATTGATAAATCTAAATCACATAGTCTATTATATTATGTTCCATATCAGAATTTTCGCAATGAAATGATTTGTCTTCTCTAGTTAGCTCCCGACTCCTATGCGGGACAGCTTTTTATTCCGCACGTGCGGGATAAGCTACCAGCTATCAGATGAGATTTTTTAACGGTCCAAATTTAGAGAGAATTTTTTTTTAAAAAATATTTTAAGTCCAGCCGCAACTTTTCTCTCTCATATCTGGACTGTTCAAAATCCTATCCGATGACTGTGCGGAACAATCCCTATTCCGCATAGGAGACGGACTGCTCTAGTTATCCCATAAACAAGAAAGGAAGATTTCAGGAAACTTCTTTTTGTCATCTATCAACAAAACAATGTATGGCTACTTTTGAATGTTTTTGAGCACGGCGGAGCGTCACGAGCAGGGAGATAGAAACGTGCCCTATGAGCGGGGAGAAAGCATGCCTCGATCGGGGGAGAATAAAAGTCTCACCGCAAATGCCATGCGGAGAGTATCGAGCCAGGGCCAGAGAGGTTCAGGCAAGCTACTTACCCACTTGGGCAAAGCACTTGATGATTACTTTTGAATGTTCGATATGTATAATGCTAACAAACTTGGACAAAAATCAATATCCAACAATATTTTTCCAAGTCAATGGGAGACCACTACCCCCACACGGAAAGAGGTATATTTATGCTATTTTAATTTTCTATAACATCATACAACATTCGACACTAATTTTTTGTAATATCTCTATAATAATTTTTATTCATGTAATTTGAATGATACAAGATACACCATAACTTGAAAAGAATAAATTCTACCACTATAATAAGAAATGTTATAGGATGTGTTATGAGATTTTTACAGAGAATTTGAAAAGCATCTAACATTTTAATGTAAAGTTTAGTCAAGAATATAGCTAGAGAATTGGGGGACTTGTGATAATTTTTTCGAAGACCTAATTTAAACCCAAAAAGGGGGAAATTCGAGATGGAGAATGTCAAACTCGGGACATATTGTTCCAAATCATTTATCAGCGTTTTACAATCGAGATGTTCTAATGTTTCACTATCAATAGATAATATTGCTAGTCCATTTAACCGATCTTGTGACATACTTGATCTTAAATATGATGTAATCAACTTTAATGTTGAAAAAAATATTTCAGCATTAGCAATAATTATAGGTATTGTCGAATAATGAATCTTCTTTTATGGTTACGGATCACAATTAACTACTATCAATAAATATTTTTTATTTTATCTTACTAGAAAATTGATGCAGTTTGTATTTTAATTAATTAACTAATTTTTCTTTTGTTTGATGAAAACTAATTGTAATTAACCGTCCTTGAATCTACAATATCAAACTTATAACTATTTATTCATTTCATTAACATAATGGGATAATGGGAGGCCAATATATATAAAACATTGTTTATGGGGTTAATTTTATAAAAGTATGCAAAGTTTGACTGATTTTGCAATTACATACACATTCTTTTAATTTTTGCAATTATATGCACAAAATCAAAATTCATCCAATTTTCCGTAACATCTAAGTAAATTGTCTAAAATGACCTCAGTTTTCACATAAATTAATATATTAATCAAAATAATAAAATCTCCCTCTCTCCCTCATCTTTTTCTTCGACAAAGACCTCTCTTCTAGAGAACCCTCCACTGACAGATCAATATAATTTCACTTTTAAAGACCAATTTCTTTATTTTAATGGTTTTGGATGTGGGTGCTTTGGAAAGTTTGGTTTGAGGTTTCATTTTTGTTAATTTAGAATTTGGTTCTTTAGGGTTCTTGCGAATTTATTATAAGTGTTGATTTACTTGTATAATTCAATTTTAAAAGACTATTTTCTTTGTTTTAATGATTTTTTAAATAGGTTTTGTCTGGAGTTTGATTTGGGGGTTGATTGTAGTACTTTAGTTTATCTTTCTGCTTTACTAAAGTTTTCTCGTTCTTTGTCTCATTCGAGTGCTCAAATATTCTGGTTAAAAACATTGAGTTTTTGTTATCATGACATCAAAGAAACTATTGAGGAAAATTCAATCATACTACTTAGTGGATAACAAATTCGTATAATCACTTCGTCTTGGTCATTAACATTATTTCATCTTACCACGTCAACCATGCATAATTTCTACTTTTCATCAATTTTCTAAATCTTTGATGATCTTGTTAGGGTTGCAGATAGTAGCAGCAGCAGAAGATGGTGGAAAGATCAATGTTGGTAAAATGGTCATCGGTAGTGGAAGAGTGGTGGCGATTTAAGGTTGGGTTCAAGAAGAAGGCATTGATAGGGGAATTTTTAATTTGGAGGGCAATTTTGGTCTAAATTTTATTTAAGATACTTTAAAATTCACTAATATCAGTTAAAATGTGGACGAATTTTGAATTTGTGCATGTAATTGCAAAAAATTAAAAGAATGTGCATATACTTGTAAAATCAGACAAAGTTTGAGGACTTTTATAAAATTAACCCCTTATATGTTGGAATTATTTAGGGCAGGAACAAATGAGGTCAGTGCTTACCAAATCATTTTAGGCTACTTCAAAATTCACATATATCAATCAATCTTCTCCTTTCGGCTTTTATTTTTTTTTTTTACGCCCGTTGGGCGATGCCCCATGATCGAAGAGATAGAACTGCCTCATCAGAGGAGGAGAAAGTAACCCTAAAAATGAAGTCAAATTAAAGTATGCTCCATGCGCGAGGAGGGTATCGAACTTACAACCTCACGGTCGTGGGCAAGCCCTTCTCCCACTGGACTAAGGAACTTTTTTTTTTTTTTTTTGGGTTAATAAAAAGTTCGGGTGGGTTCGGCTCCGGTCACCACCACGGGTCAGGGCAGGCCCTAGGGACCATAGGTCGCTTACAAGGGTACTTACAGATCACCCACCAACACAGCCCTCACGTCGGCAGCGGGAATTGAACACTTGACCTTTGTAAGGACGTGCCAACTCCTTACCAACTGAGCCAACTTGTGTTGGTGACTAAGGAACCTTTTATCTTCTCCTTTCGGCTTTGAAATTGACAGTTTCAAGAAGAAACCATGCACGCGCACGAAGCATCACTCTTTTACTCCGTCAAATTATATGGCCAAATCCAAAAGATCCCTCTAATCTGGGGGCATACAATAGCGAATCCAGGTCTTGGGAGCAATAGCGTCACTTGTTGATTCAACTATGCGGTGTCATTTATGAATTTATTATCTAAATATATTAAAAATACGCTCTATTTGCTTAAAACAAAATTCAGCGGGGCATGTGACTCCGGTGCGTACAATTAAGCATATATTCTTTCAATTTTGGCAAATAGTTATTCAAATTTTCCGCGATAAATCAATAAGGCATGTATATCAAAATATGAAAATTCGGATAATTACTTTCATTGTTTAGTATGGAAAAGTTGATTTCATATTGTATTATTTCATCAATTTTGATAATTGACAACAATTGAATATTCAATTCTTAACTTTGAAAGAATACATACTTAATTAACGAACCTCCTGAGTTCAGAGGAATCTTTCGAACTAACCCTAATTTATGTGGTATATTTGTATAACATTAGATTTCCATGCTTGGGATAATATTTTAGATTGGCTAGTGATATTGTCAAGACATATTTTCTCCTACCAAGGCAATTTACCTTCAAATGACTCAGCTACTCTTTTTGCCATTATTAACCTCTCCCAATTAAATTCTCTTTATAATATTTTCTTCCCTAATATATATACACAATCAATGTCTAATTTTCTCTCTCATATCCTGAAAATCAGTCAATGATCTCTCCAATAATTTCTTCCTTAATCTATTCACATTAAATCTCTAATTTTCTCTCTCTTATAGTTATAGTATAAATCTTCTTTTACTTTAATGTTTGTGTCATACTTACACATTGATCCTTTTTTACAGATGAAGTAAGTAAAGAAAATAATCAAAGTCGTATTACTCAAGCATTATAAATTTACACTTTTTTTATTACTTATTAATTGTAATGAATGAAAACCTTAGACTGTGAATTTCTTTTGGTTTATATCATCTGATTTTTCCCATTTGAAATTCTAGCACTATAAATGAGAGAAAATTAAAGATTGAGTGTGAATAGATTAAGGAAGAAATATTGGAGAGATTGTGAGCTGATTTTTTGTAAATATAAGAGAAAATTATAGATTGACTGTGTATAAATTAGAGAATAAAATATTAGGTAAACAAATTAATTGGGAGAGGTCAATAATGGCCAAAAGGGTAACTTGGTCATTTGTAGGCAAATTGCATTGGCAAGAGGAAATCTCCCTTGGCAATATCACTAGCCTTTTAGATTTGAGATACACAACTTAAGAGGATAAAAAAACTAGAAAATCTGATCACTAACATATATGTCTTAATTCTAAGAGGGGTGTATTCAATCTAGATTCTATAGGATTTTAAATGAGTTTTAAAGTCTGTAGGCATTCAATTTAGATTTTAAAAAGTCCATTAAAATCTAAAGGTATTCAAAACTCCATAGATTCTCATAGATTTAATTAAATGTAGGATTTTAATGGATTTCCGGGGCTTAAATGTGTATTGAGAAATCTCTTCTTTTTTTTCCTCAAGATTTTGATTTTCTCTCATTAATATTAAAATTAAATGTCTTTGATTACAAATTTTTTAGTGATCCAATTTCTTTAAAATTATAAGGAAAATAAAGAAATATCAAAACTCAAAAGAAATGAGGAAAATTTTCACATCATTAGAAAACTCAATATGAAATGTTTATTTTCCAAAAACAATATATATTGGCATAATATCCAAACAATTTTCTTCCTGATCATCTTCAAACAGAAATTAAAGAAAGCAAACAATTTCTTCTCTATCTAACCACAAATTTCTATTTTCCAAATATGGATTTCATTTCTCTGAAAGAGAAAATCAAATGGAAAAAAGAGTTCAAACAAAAACTCATCACAAAACATACCTTAATTAAGCCAAAGAAAAAAATATCAATAAGTAAATTATACAAACCTTGAACAAACAAATCAAAAAATGCCGTAGTTACGTGATCTCCAAAAAAATCAAAGAGGATCACCAAATTTTTTAAATTTTTAACAAAATGATTTGATTCCAAAATAAAAAAGATTGGTAAATATATGTTGATTTTGGAAATTTAACACCGCTGGATCTGTAATTTTTGGGTGTTTTTCAAATAATCTATAGACTTTATAAATAAAAAGAAATCCTGATAAATCAATCTAATAGAATCTGCGTAGAGTCTGTATAGAGTTAAAACAATCCATAAATTCAGCAGAATCTATAGACATTTAAAAATAAATTAAAATCTTTTAAAATTCGGATTGAATACACCCATAAAAATAAACTTTTTTTTTTTTTTTGAGCGCCCGAAGGCGATTGCCCCCGAAGGGGAAGAGCGGAGAGTACCCTAGATAGGGAAGATTGAAGCATGCCCCATGCCTGGGGAGGAAAGATAAGCCTCATAAGGAGGAGAAATTATTTGCCCCATTATGGGGAGATATAGGAATCGAACACGGGACCTCCGCCCCGATTCCCATCATAAAAATAAACTCTAAGCAACTAAACTCGGAGTCGTAGCCAGCGTAAGGCCCCACGGTCTAAGAAGGCCTCCAACAAATTTGTATTATGTGTATTAGATTTTTCTTCATTTCTTTTTCAAAAAAAAACCTCCTAAAATAAAAGGGCCCATTTATTTTAGAATGAAATTTGTTAAGAATATAATATAAAAATACCTCTTAATATTTTTTTCCTTAATCTATGCAAACTAGACCAAAAAACCTCATATACTGTCAAACCTCTATATAAGAATACTATATATAAGAATAAACTCCTTATAATAATAAAAAATGATGGTCCCAACTCGGGACCAGTTATAAATAAGAATAAACTCTACATTGTAATATTCAATTTTTTTTAGGACCCTCCTTAAGAAATTTACCTCCATATAGTAATAAAATAACATTAAATTTTAAATGTATTTATATATCTATATAAAACATCCATAATTATTTAATAATTTTACATTAAACTTAAGATGATATGAAATATTTGTCTAAAATTGTTTGTGACAATGACTTAATTTTTTGGGTTAATATCGCATCCTTAAACTTGCGCGTTCGTAGTAACTCGTCATCGGCACTATTTGTTCGAATTTTGCAGTTTTCAATTGTATGTGGCTTCACATCTATAAACCATGTATAGTAGTTGCCTAAATATTGTGTAGTATCGTGTAATTGGTATTTAATTAATATAGTGTACGAACACATGTTTTTAAAATATAAGGAACACATTTCTAAGTGTCGTATAATTTATATTAGTTACTTTTAAAAATATATAATTTTTATATGTAAGCCTCTATTTAAGAATAACCTCCAATAGTAATATTTTTGTCCAGTCCTAAGAGTATTACTGTATAGAGATTTTACTGTATATATATATTAATTGGAGAGGAAGTGTCGAACTCACAACTTATTATTTCGATTCAGAAGTATTTTTCAATTACGTAATTTTCTTTGACAATTTTTTTTTTTTTTATATTTTGTAATGAGGAGATTATTAGGCTTTGATTTCCTTTTATATGTCCTTGTCTCCCTGAGGTTTGAAAAAAAAAGTATATTATTATGACTAATCACTTTGTGACGCCTTTTTTTTTGGGATAAATAAGAAGTTATCCATTGATCATAAATTAATCGGAGTCATTATAACTAAAAGATACATTGATTTGGTATACCATTTGAACTAGTTATCCCCTACATGTGTTTTTATGGGGTGGTTTAATCTTGATTAGTGAGTAAGTTTAAAATTTATATTCAGACCAATAAGTGTAATATACGTCGGCCAAAAGTGTCAATTCATAGGAAAGAGAATTGACTTTTTATTCTACGTATATTTTATTTATTGATCTGTATATAAGTTTTAAACTTATTCACTAATCAAGATAAATAAACTACTCGTTTTATGACTTCTTTAATTAAATTATGTAAAGCGGGAGAAAAGCATAAAATGAATCACAATTAGTAGGCTCACATAATAAAAAATTCTTCATTAGTGGCCATCTTTACTTTAATTATAAATCCATTTTTGGACAAACTTAGTTAATGATTGCAATTATATTATTTAGGCATGTTTGGTTTATTTAGATTTGCATGTAATCCTTGTCAGATCATTGTACGATTTCACTATAATAAGTCTGCCAACTTGTAAACATCACCAATTGGACATTTTAACTAAAACTACTCCTTAAGAGGACATTAATGATTAATTAAGATATGGTTAGAAACAGTATTACGTACTATAAATGGAAAGTCTTGGTCCGACCTCTGTGTTCTTTTGGAAAGCTATATCCCTGTTTTTGTTCATTTCACTAGTGAGTTTTGTAAAAATAATATTCACTAAAATATATGAGAAACATATAACTTTGCAAACTAGATTAAATCTTGTGAAATACACAATATCCTTAAACCGAATTCGCCTTCTTCCCTCTGGTGCTTAGGATTTTTGAAGGTGTTCGATTCCCAAGATAAGATGATCTGCAAGTAGAACCTTCACAAGCACTGGAAGCTCCACAAGCGAACTGCTGACGAGCTTGCAACTATCACCAAAAAAACTGTTTGTAAAAGTATTGTAGAGTTTCAGATTTTTTGTGCGTTGTGTATGCAATGGAGAAAGAAGGGAATATATAGTGAAGCTGGTTCACTCCAAGAGTTTGCTGAATTTACTAGCATTCATAATCCAAATTGATTGCGGAATTTACTAGCATTCATGAATCCAATTGATTGCTGAAATTACTAACATTCATGAATTCAATTAAAATTGGTAACTCTTGGCTATTGAACTCCCTAAACGTTTCAAATCAGTAATTGTGTGTTTGGGATGCAAAAAATCATCTCGAATTCAAGCTAAGACCTCCCAAGACCCCCAAGGCCCCCAGGCCCCGCTCCCGGACTAATGTATTATATAATCTACCCGAACTAATGTTTTATATTAGTCTCGGTTGAACTCCGGTTGAACCTTGCGTGCACCCGCGGGCTCTGCCATACTCACACATTTACTCTAGCTTATTGGTTCCCTTCTTATTAAGTGAACAAGAAACACCAAATAAAACAATGTGGGATACCCACAAATTTTGCATTCACTAACCATATTTCCAACATCCCCCACATGAATCAAAATTTGTATTCATATCCAATATCCCCCACTAGATACAAACTTTGAAAACCTTTTGACTCGATAGTGGTGATAGCAACAACGAACGATTCCTGCATAGGATAGGTAGGTGTGGTAGCCCTTGAACCTTCCCTTGTGTTCTACGTTTACGTTCACCAACAGACATAGTAGACGCGATGCTTTGAACTAATCTGTTATAGCTAGCAAACCATTGACGTATTCTACACAGGTCTCGATCTGACTCATTTCAGTTCTCACGATTGTGTCCGGTTTGGCCATGGACACACGCCTGGTTCTGTGAGTTGTCCTCAAGAAATGCGCCCTTCAACATTTCTCTTTTAAGGCGGCCTCTACCTTAGCTCACATAGGTGACTGCTCGTACTTTTTGAGTAAACCCGCCGGTTACTCCTTCAACACACCCGAGAGTCATTAAAAGCATAACTTAGCCTCATCTACGCGGGTATCACTGTTTCTCATCTAGGAATGGTTAGAGGTGAACCCCCCCCCCACAGTGATCTCTATGTGCGACCTAAGACAGTTTCCCTTGAAATCTAGATCTTGGGATCTCCAGTCAACTAGATTGGGTTGTCACTCACCGCACATTTTCCTGGGCTTTTAATCCCATTCCTTTCGATGATTTCTCAACTAGTTCTCTATTCAAACATTTGGTTAGCGGATCCGCAATGTTATCCTTTGATCGTATGTAATCAATAGAGATAACGCCAGTTGAGAGTAATTGTCGAATGGTATTATGTCGTCTACGTATATGTCTCGACTTACCATTGTACATGTGGCTCTGGGCCTTCCCAATTGCTGATTGACTATCGCAATGAATGCAGATTTGAGGCACAGGCCTTTCCCATTCTGGAATATCCTCTAAGAATAAGCGTAACCATTCAGCTTCTTCTCCACATTTGTCTAACGCAATGAAGTCAGATTCCATAGTTGATCTTGCAATCACTGTTTGCTTAGAGGATTTCCATGACACGGCTGCACCACCTAAAGTAAACACGTATCCACTGGTTGACTTTGATTCTCTCATATCTGATATCCAGTTGGCATCAGAATATCCTTCAAGAACAGCTGGATACCGTGTGTAGTGCAACCCGTAACTCCGAGTATATCTTAGGTAGCGAAGTACTCGAAAAAGAGCCTTCCAGTGATCACTACTCGAGTTACTCGTAAATCTACTCAGTTTGCTTACTGAATAAGCAATATCTGGTCTAGTACAACTCATTAAGTACATCAGACTTCCAATTACTCGAGAATATTCTAGTTGTTGCACACTTTCACCTTTATTCTTAGCAAGGTGTTGACTAATATCCATTGGTGTTCTAGAAACTCCTAGATCATGTTGACATAATTTCTCAAGGATCGTGTCAACATAGTGTGATTGGCTCAACACTAGTCCATCTTGGGTTCTTGAGATACGAACCCCTAAGATGACATCAGCTTGTCCAAGGTCCTTCATGCCAAACTTTGAGTTTAACATGTCTTTAGTGGCTTGAATCATTTTCTTGTTACTTCCAATAATAAGCATGTCATCCACATATAGGCAAAGAATGACATATCCGTCTTTAGTGGATTTCACATACACACACTTATCACACTCATTAATTTTGAATCCACTTGAAAGCACGGCCTTGTCAAACTTTTAATGCCATTGTTTAGGTGCTTGTTTCAATCCATATAAGGATTTAACAAGTCGACAAACTTTCCTCTCTTTGCCTGGAACTACAAAACCTTCGGGTTGTTCCATGTATATTTCTTCTTCTAAATCTCCATTTAGAAAGGCTGTTTTGACATCCATCTGATGTACATACAGATTTCGCAATGCAGCAATCGCCAAAACGAGCCTTATGGATGTGATCCTTGTCACGGGTGAATAAGTATCAAAGTAATATAGTCCTTCCGTTTGTCTATTCCCACAAATGACTAGTCTACCCTTGTACTTATCAATCGTCCCGTCAGCCTTCATCTTTCTCTTAAAAACCAATTTTGATTTTAAAGGTTTACATCCTGGTGGTAGATCCACTAACTCCCAGGTATGATTTTGTAAAATGGAATCAACTTCACTTCGAATTGCTTCTTTCCAAAATGTAGCCTCGGCCGAACTCATAGCTTCACTATAAGTTCGAGGTTCACTCTCAAGCATAAAAGTCACAAAATCAGGACCATACGTTTTCTCGAAACGTGTCCTTTTGCTCCGTCGAGGTTCTTCATCCTCAATTCCTTTTGTTTGACTACTTTCACCCACAGTCTCATGTTCAAAACTACCATCAGGTTCACTGTTCTTTTTTATGTCGAAGCCTCTTCACTGGATTTCAATGGAAACACATGTTCAAAGAACGTTGCATTCCTCGATTCTAATATCGAATTCTTGTGCACCCGTGAGTTGTCACTCTTATGTACAAGAAATCGATACGCATTACTATTGTGAGCATATCCGATGAAGATTGCATCCACAGTCTTAGGACCTATACTCACTTTCTTAGGAGGAGGTACTAATACCTTTACCAAACACCCCCACACACGAAGGTGATCATAGGTAGGATCTTTACCTTTAAATAGTTCAAATGGTGTCTCATCCTTAGACTTACGAGGAATTCTATTCAAAAGGTAATTCGCTGAAAGAATCGCTTCCCCCCATATTCCTTGGGGTAATCCTGAGCTTATCAACAAAGCATTCATCATCTCTTTCAGAGATCGATTCTTTCTTTCAGCAATTCCATTTGATTGAGGTGAGTAAGGTGGTGTAACCTCATGTACTCTGCCATGCTCAGCACAAAAATGACCAAAAGGTGCTACATACTCCCCACATTTGTCACTTCTTACTACCTTTATTTTCTTTTCAAGTTGATTTTCAACTTCTTCTTTGAAAAGAATAAACTTAGATAAAGCCTCATCTTTGCTTTTCATTAGATACACATAGCAATACTTTGTGCAATCATCTACAAAAGTGATGAAAAACTTATTTCCGCCTCTAGATGGCACAACGCTCAAGTCACAAACATCACTATGAATCAAGTCAAGTGGTTTGCTATTCCTAATTACATTAGGAAACGGAGTCCTTGTTAATTTCGCTTCAACACATGTTTCACATTTGTAATCTTTAACAATCTGTTCATAAGGTATGTGATTTAATTTTAAAACTCTCTTTAACGAATTAAAATTCACATGTCCTAATCTACCATGCCAAACGTTAGCAGACTCAATCAAATAAGTAGAACTGATAGTAGTTTTATTCATATTCATCACCATTACATTCATTTTGAAAAGGCCATCAACCACATAGCCTTTTCCCATATACATACCAGACTTGGACAGTATAACCTTATCAGACTCAATTACAATTCTAAAACCATGTTTGCTTAACACTGAACCAGACACCAAGTTCTTCCTGAGCTCTGGAACATGCAGGACTTTGTTCAGAGTGACTTGCTTGCCTGAAGTCATCTTAAGCACAACACTCCCTTCACCCTCTATGGTTGAAGTGGCAGAATTCGCCATGTACATCTTCTCGCTATTAGTAATTTTCTTGTATGTAGTAAAGTGTTCCTTAACCGAGCACACATGCCTAGTTGCACCTGTGTCAATCCACCATTCTTGTGGATTTGTCTCCACCATATTCACCTCTGAAATTACAGCACTTAAGTTGACACCACTCAAGTCTTCAGGTACAATATTGACCATATTACCCTGACCACTTTTGTTAGTAGACTTTTTAGGTTGTCTACATTCATAAGACTTATGACCTCTCCTATTACAATTGTAGCACATTCCATCAAATTTCTTAAAGGTGTTACCCCTAGAATCATGTCCATTTTTCTTGAAAGAAGGTCCCCCAGGTGCAAAGTTGCTTCTCTTCCCCTTTCTTGATTTAGAGGCAGACCCTTGTTCCACAACATTAGCTTTCACCTCTCCCACAGAAGGGTTGGGTAAATCACTAACAACTCCAGTATTTCTGTTATCTTCCTCCTGCCAATTCTTTCACGGTCATCTCCTTTCGCTTATGTTTCAAGTAGTTCTTGAAATCTTTCCATGAAGGAGGAAGTTTTTCAATTATCACCGCAGCTTGAAAACCTTCACTTAGCATCATACCCTCGGCATGAATTTCATGGAACATCACCTCAAGTTCTTGCACTTGATCACACAGGGATTTTCCATCAACCATCTTGAAATCAAGAAACCGACCAACAATGAACTTTTTGGCTCCAACATCTTGGGTTTTGTACTTGTATTCCAAAGCATCCCATACAGCTTTGGCAGTGTTCAAAGTACGATACACACCAAACAAATCATCCGAGAGATAACTCAAAATATAGTTACGACTCAGATAATCTGAATGCTTCCAGGCCTCCACAGCGGCCACATTCCAAACACTGTTTTCACCTTCTTGAACCGTAGGAGGATCCTCTATCAAAAACCGATTAAGGTTTAAAGTCGTAAGATAAAACATAACCTGCTCTCTCCAACATTTGAAGTTCTGTCCAGAAAAGATTGATGGCTTCGCTTGAGCATGAGTAGGCATGATCCCCATGTGATGTGGTGGCACTGGCAGTTGACTGGGAACTGGTGGTTGAAGGGGCAAAGTTGTAGTAGTAGCAAAAATAGGAGGGACAACAAAACCTCCGGTATTCTGGGATACAACATTTTGGTTTCCAAACATTGGTGCAGAGATTGAACCCAAGTTCATAACATCAGAGGTAATAGAAACAGTCATACTCCCAATAGTTATGGATCCAGTTGCAGGAAGAGCTGATGAGAAGGCACCATGTTGTCCAGCATAAGTTGGTGGAGTGTTCATGTTTGAAGTCATTGCAAAGTTTTCTGTCTCCAGGGAAGTAAAATTCGGTTTAAGCTGTAGAAATAATATTCACTAAAATATATGAGAAACAGATAACTTTACAAACTAGATCAAATCTTGTAAAATACACAATATCCTTAAACCGAATTCGCCTTCTTCCTCTGGTGCTTAGGATTTTTGAAGGTGTTCGATTCCCGGGATAAGATGATCTGCAAGTAGAACCTTCACAAGCACTGGAAGCTCCACAAGCGAACTGCTGACGAGCTTGCAACTATCACCAAAAAAACTGTTTGTAAAAGTATTGTAGAGTTTCAGATTTTTTGTGCGTTGTGTATGCAATGGAGAATGAAGGGAATATATAGTGAAGCTGGTTCACTCCAAGAGTTTGTTTGTTTGGGATGCAAAAAATCATCTCGAACTAATGTATTATATAATGCTCCCGGACTAATGTATTATATAATCTACCCGAACTAATGTTTTATATTAGTCTCGGTTGAACTCCGGTTGAACCTTGCGTGCACCCGCGGGGGCTCTGCCATACTCACACATTTACTCTAGCTTCTTGGTTCCCTTCTTATTAAGTGAACAAGAAACACCAAATAAAACAATGTGGGATACCCACAAATTTTGCATTCACTAACCATATTTCCAACAAGTTTCTGACTTTTTTTTTTATTTCTTTTTTGTTCTTTTAATTTTTATTTAAATAATCGGGACAGCAGTTCGAACTCGAAACATATTATGCTAAGTACTCTTGACAGTTTTCTTTTTTCAAATAAAATACATTTTTATAGTTAGTTGGCAAATTAATATACTCATCAACCAATTAATTAGTAGAGGCCATGTTCAAAACTTCTCCATGCTACTTAAATCTCTATATTTTTTTGTAATAGATATTGGCCCTTTTCTAATAAATATATATTTTTTTAAAAATAACCAATGTAATATACTTTTTCAAAAAAGATAAAGAAAATCCCAATGAAATATACATCCTAACCGATTAATTAAATAATATGCGAAAATTGAGACTCCAGATACACTCACTAGTTCATCTTCTATTACGTCAATAAATTATCACATATAAAACAATGTGATTGGTCTAAGCTTTGAATTCTCTTATTCATCTTCTAGTACTCTTTTAGCATCAGTTTCTACTTTTTGGCATAAATATCAACAATTCTTTCCTCCAATTCCTTTGGTCAGTTCATCAATTAATTAAATATCTCGTCTAGCACATATCTAACATATATTTTTCTCCTGGATGATTGCTCTCCCGAACTTGTATTATCGGTTTGTAATTGAACGAAAGCCATGTGTTCGTCACGGGTTGGATTAACATCATGTTCCCCTCGGATGACTCCTTCAAATGTATTGTAAGATTTTCTGCCGGACTTGTGGATCTAACATAGATGTTTCCTTTTGTGTCCTTTAGCTGCCCATCGGTTGGATGATGATTCAGTAACTAGATCTGCTTAGTTTTCAGGCCTTGCAGAATTTTTCACTTCCCGGGGTGTACCAGTAGGTGGATTTTGGATGGACGGATCCACCAAATATTTTTTTTCCAGGCATTGACAGGGCATATTACTCACATGAGCTTGTGTTCCGATATGATTAATGAGATTCATATCCGATTTTTTATGGTTGTTAGTAGCCATATCTACGTAGTAAGAATTCCTACACAGTGATCAGTCCCACTGGGCATGCTACTTTTTTTCCCAATCTAATTCGGTAAATGCCTCGCGAATCATTTATCCGTGAATTATGATAAAATCTAAGTGTACAAGCATGCCACACTTTTTTGTGGAGAAAGAGAGAATCGTTTAACAATAACTAATCATATTGTTCATGTTTTGTGGGCGAAAGAGGAAAACGTGAGAAATCGAATATAGAGGGAGAGACTACATGTTCTTTGATCTACCTTGATGAACCTCTAGAACTTTTTGTTGAGACGATGTAGGAACACAAAATTTATTGCAAAAAATTAAATATAAGGAGTTGTGCCTCGTACAGAAATTGAAACATACTCTCTCTAGTAAGATGAAGATCCCATGAATTGAAGTAACTAGTAAACTAAAAACTAGTTAGAACGTAGTTTAGAATTTGAACCTTAAGCTAATAAGACGGTCTGATTGACTCCGAATTAGTGCCTTTTGGCCCGGAAAGAACAAATAGTTGTTATGTACATTAGTTGTGTTGTTCATATATATATATATATATATATATATATATATATATATATATGGCTGATCTTTCTAACCTAGAAATGATAAGATCATAAAAGTTCCTTCTAAGAATATACATTTGCATGGTCTATCTTTTAAGTATTCTAACTGGTGAAGAACCCTCATTTCTACACACACTACTTTTTGGGTTGAAATATGAAGTCTCACATCGAGTGCCTAAGGAAAATCCAAATAAATTATAAGCTATGGGCTAACACCTCTCCTTGCCAATTGGGTTTGAGAGGACTTGAAGACCCATGAGCTAATTTTCACATGGTATCAAAGCGGACCCTTAGGCGGGATGATGGGCTCATAATGCCCAAAGTGGGCTCTAATGGTCACCGTACGACCCAAGAAGGGCAGTGGGCCTTAAATTGACTCTCACCTCGATGTGTGTGTGGAGGGGGGGGGGAGGTGTTGAAATATGAAGTCCCACACCGAGTGCCTCAGGAAGATCCAAATAATATATAAGCTATGGGCTAACACCTCTCCTTGCCAATTGGTTTTGAGAGGACTTGAAGGCCCATGAGCTAATTTTCACATGGTATCAAAGCGGACCCTTAGGCAGGATGATGGGCTCATAATGCCCAAAGTGGGCTCTAATGGTCACCGTACAACCAAGAAGGGCAGTGGGCCTTAAATTGACTCCCACCTCGATGTGAGGGGAGTGTTGAAATATGAAATCTCACATCGAGTGCCCTAGGAAGATCCAAATAACTTATAAGCTATGGGCTAACACCTCTCCTTGCCAATTGGTTTTGAGAGGATATGGAGGCCCATGAGCTAATTTTTCACATGGTATCGGAGCGGACCTTAGACAGGATGATGGGCTCATAATGCCCAAAGTGGGCTCTAATGGTCACCGTACAACCCAAGAAGGGCAGTGGGCCTTAAATTGACTCCCACCTCGATGTGAGGGGAGTGTTGAAATATGAAATCTCACATCGAGTGCCTAAGGAAGATCCAAATAACTTATAAGCTATGGGCTAACACCTCTCCTTGCCAATTGGTTTTGAGAGGATATGGAGGCCCATGAGCTAATTTTCACATGGTATCAGAGCGGACCTTAGACAGGATGATGGGCTCATAATGCCCAAAGTGGGCTCTAATGGTCACCGTACAACCCAAGAAGGGCAGTGGGCCTTAAATTGACTCCCACCTCGATGTGAGGGGAGTGTTGAAATATGAAATCTCACATCGAGTGCCTAAGGAAGATCCAAATAACTTATAAGCTATGGGCTAACACCTCTCCTTGCCAATTGGTTTTGAGAGGATATGGAGGCCCATGAGCTAATTTTCACATTGTATCAGAGCGGACCTTAGACAGGATGATGGGCTCATAATGCCCAAAGTGGGCTCTAATGGTCACCGTACAACCCAAGAAGGGCAGTGGGCCTTAAATTGACTCCCACCTCGATGTGAGGGGAGTGTTGAAATATGAAATCCACATCGAGTGCTTATGTAAGATCCAAATAACTTATAAGCTATGGACTAACACCTCTCTTTGCCAATTGCCAATTGGTTTTGAGAGGATATAGATGACATGAGCTAATTTTCACAATTTTATTTTGTTACTATTGACCGACAACACTGTGATTAGTCACTCGAGACTCTTCTCGTCATCCACGAATCATCATAAGCTCTTAATGGTCAGTTCCTCAAGCTTAAATTTGTTATAATGACTATAAACTCGGCCCATTCCTTTACGCTTTACGATCCAACACTTATTATAAATCGGACATCCTATAATTGGTGATTAACTTTAGAGAAAATCACTATTTATGCACCTGAGGTATCTTTCAAAAGCAGCTGTTAACCCTAAGGAATATATCGTGCCATTCTTGTCCCCAACAATTTACGGGGTGCCATTTATGCCCAAAAGTAGCGGCGTCCGGCGAAAAGGGGCGGCGTTGCACGCATGCGGACTGCACATGCGAAATCAGAAAGGCAAAATCGTCATTCACCCTCTCTCCCTCCACCATCTCCTCTACCACTCACCCCTCCTTCTCTCCCCCGCCACTTACCCCTCCCTCCCTCCGCCATCTCCTCCACCACTCACCTCTCTTTAAATGCTATTTTGAAGGATTTATTGGTGGTTGAAACTTTGAAGATGAAGATGAAGCTTTGAAGTTGATTTTGCTTCCATTAATGGATATGAAAAACTTTGAAGTTGATTTTGGAAGAATGGGTTTTGGAGGAAGAAGAGAGGGTGGTGGAGATTTTGGGGGGAAGTTTTGATTTTGGAGGAAGAAGATGAAGAGAGGGTAGTGGTGGGTGAGTGGTGGCGGGTGGGTGGTGGAAATTTTGGGGGAAGTTTTGATTTTTTGAAGATCTAACCATGGCGGGTGGGTGGTGAAGATAAAGAAAGCCATGTAGTTGATTTTGGAAGAATGGTTTTTGGAGGAAGAAGAGAGGGTGGTGGAGATTTTAGGGGGAAGTTTTGATTTTGGAGGAAGAAGATGAAGAGAGGGTGGTGGTGGGTGAGTGGTGGCGGGTGGGTGGTGGAGATTTTGGGGGAAATTTTGATTTTTTGAAGATCCAACCATGGCGGGTGGGTGGTGAAGATAAAGAAAGCCATGTCTTCTCCATTGTCTTCTTCAAGCCTTCTTGGTGTTCTTGGTGTTCTTCTTCAATGTCTTCTCATTGTCTTCTTCAGCCTTCGTGTTCTTGGTGTTCTTCTTCAAATAATTCAAACCCACAAATCCACAAATCTTCAACCTTCTTGGTGTTCTTGGTTTTTTGAAGATTGAAATTCGGTTTAGATTTTGTGATCCAAGTGTTTGGATAAAGATCAAAGCCATGTCTTCTCCATTGTCTTCTTCAAGCCTTCTTGGTGTTCTTCTTCAAATAAGACGTTTTGATCCATTTTGGTGAAGTTGCTCACTTGTTTTTGTTGGAGGATGTCTGGTGGACGAAATTGCCCCTCAAAATGTGTTTGTGCGGTTAGCACACGTGCAACGCCGCCCATTTTCGCCGGACGCCGCCACTTTAGGGTATAAATGGCACCCCGTAAATTGTTGGGGATAAATATGGCATGATATATTCTTGAGGGGTAACAGTTGCTTTTGAAAGATAACTCAGGGGCATAAATAGTGATTATCTACTTAGAATACATACAGAAACACGTACATAGATACCCAACACAAACGCACAACCTCGTAATTGTTTTTTAGAATTTTTAATAGTTTATCCCCTAATTTTTTTTATTTTTTATTTTTTATCTTAAATGTTGCATGTCAGAGATTTTTACCATAATTCCTTGCTTTTAGCACATTCGGAACGAAAATTCCCATGGGGTCAAATCAGGGAAGTGGATTCTTTTTAGTTTTTCCCGCTTGTGATTGAGCCAGGGATGGGAAACCCGTTCGCAAGGCAGCTCAATTGATTCTGGGGTGGTAGATTGTGCATAAGAACGCAGTGATCGAATCTTGGCAGCTACAGTATAGAAGTTTCAACCCTCCAATTTGGGGTGACTTTTTGTGTTGGGTTAAGACAAGTCTTTCCACCTAGTCGGCCCGCTAAGTCACCTTAATTTATATCCTTCAAATTCTTTATCGGTCTGGACAGTGAGACCTTGTGAAAGTAGATAATACCTTTTGTGCACAAGGGATGAGAAACCTATCATCCCTGGTGACGAGGTTGAGCCAGAGATAGGGTCGGGTTCGGGCTCCAATCCTGTTGTCATCCCTACTAAATCTCATTATTTTTTCATTATAAAAGTTGTATCATGAACCTAAAAGAATGTCAAACAATTTGCTCTTCCAGAAGTTGGATATGAATCTATAATAACATTTAGATTTTAGAGAAGGTCATAAGAGTTGTGAATAGGGGGAAATTGTTTAGATTTTTTCCTTCTGTTTTTCTTGCTTTTGGGTGATTTTTCATTTGACACCATTCTAATTGTTTAAGTCATAATTTAAATATTTTGTTAAAAACTCATGAAAGAATGTTTGTCCATCCAATATAATCTAATTCAAAACTTCAAGCATATGCAAGTAAGGAAAATGCCTCAAAATTCGCACAAACTTTTTTTGCAATCAAGAAAGAAAAATATAAACAAATGGAAATTTTAGATCTCAAGAACGTACCTTCCACTCTACAAAAAAAAAAAAAAAAGATTTACAGGAGAATTTGTCTCCCAAATCCTCAATTTTGAGAACCCTTTAATGTGGCAAAAAAATCATATGTCCCCATTCTTTATTTCGTTTTTTGTCCCATCAATCAAAAATTATCATGTATTAAATTTTCTCTTGAAGGTTGCAATATACTTTTTAGGTTATAGTTTATTTAATTTAAAAATTAACATATGTCAATTTCTGATTGATGAAATTGTGAAAGTAACGTATAATAGAGACCGATAATTATTACCCCTTCAATTTACTATGGGTTAGTTAATACAAGACAGACATTGGATTCATAGGGAACAATATCTTTGGAGATTTGAGATTTCTAAAGGTTTCTCACATTCACCAACATTTGACAACTTTCTCATCAGTTTATAAGGATTTGACACGTCTTTACAAATGTCAAGTATTTAATTTCCGTTGCCGGCGTGAGGGCTGTTTTAGTGGGTGATCTGTAAGTACCATTGTAAGCGACCTATGATCCCTAAGTTCTGCCATGATCATTGGTGGTGACCGGAGCCGAACCCACCTAACCTTTTTTAACCAAAAAAAATCCCACAAACTATGCACATTGCTTGATTTGCTTCTACCTCATGCTCTAATTATCAATACTATTTATCTGCAATTTTGTCTCCCTAATTCGTAACCCCGAAAAAATTGTTCCCATAAGGGATGAATTTAATGGTAAAAAATCTCATCTCCTCATTATGTGTCTTGTTCTCTATCTCACAAATAGATATTTATCATGCACTGACTTTTCTCAAATTTCAACTATTTCTTTTAGGTTATAATTTTTTTAATTAAAAAATTAACACATATCAATTGTAACATGGATTGAGATACCGAATGAGAATATATAAGATTAATAGCTGAATTTAAACCATCAACTTGTACAAGGCCAACAAAAAAAAAAAAAAGTTTTAAGGTACATTAACATCATTATAACTGCGTCCAAGGACGGAGCTAGGGGAGTAAGGTGGTGTAGTACTTAAAATTTTATTTTTTTTATAAAATTTTAAAAATTTAGAAATTATTAATAAATTAAAGTTATATTTTTACTTTTAAAGATTATGTAAAATTTGTCTTTCATCCCTCCTAACGTGAAGTTTCTAACTCAACGTAGGATTAAGTCTCAATAGTTTAAAACTATTTTCCTTAAAAAGTCCTACCTCCATTCCTAAATATAAAATTTTAATTACATGTTGCGAAAATTAAGAAAGCAAAAATTAAGATGTTTTTGTAATCAAAATATTAATATTACTCTCTTAAATAAAATTAGTGGTATAAAGTCATATTTAAGAGAGTAATATTTATATTTTGATTAAAAAAATCTTAATTTTTACTTTATTAATTTTCGCAATATGTAATTAAAGTTTCATATTTAGGAATGGAGGTAATACTATATTGGTTTCGTGAAATTGCTTCCCACGTTTAGAAATTTCCTTACTATTAAGGCTCTCCCTTATTTATTTATTTTTTTTTTGGATGAATAAGAATCACAATGTAGCCGAGCCCATTTAAGGCTCTCCCTTATAAAAGTGCGAAAGTGATGTTTCAATAGGAATTATTTCATTATGACAAAATTCAATGTGTCCACTTCATTTTTCTTTCTTTTGGTTACAACTTACAAACTTACAAACTTACAAAAACATAAAAATTTGATTAATTGCAATTACTTACATACTGACCATCACTGTCCATAATAATAAGAAGAATTTGTTGACAAATGTTGTTAATGGTGAAAAATAATCCTTTTACAGTGACAACTAATATGATGCCTACTAAACCAGAGCGCTGGAGCAACAAATTGAAATTGTTATATGTCTCACCGTTGACGAGTGCTTGATTTCTTTGGCGGAAATCGACTCTCGTGAAATTTTATGGCGGTAGTAGGATTCCGTGTAAAAAAACAGTATGAGTCAGATTTTCTCTATTAATGGTCACACTACGGGCCAACTGTAAACTGAGCTCAAACTAGTCAACACGATGGCTGGCGGTGGACACCGGTGCCCCTCCGATAAACTAAAATGATGCCTACTCCATGTTTTTATCTCGTTTACTTTTGACTTGACTTGGGTCTTTAGCTTTTATTTTTTATTTTTTTTATGGAATGGGGTCTTTAGCTACATTGTCTTAAAGAGTCAAAAGTCATCTTGCCCTGGTTAGTTTCACACATTCCTCTCCTAGATATTTTGGGTCTTCTCACAATATCTCATTTGGTTATATGGTAATTGAATAAATTTTCCAAGGAATAAGTTCTATCCCAATTGAATAATTACTTTGTAATTAATTCAAGTTAGAGTTTGACCATGTCATACCAATTTATTGTATGGTCTTTTTTTTTTTTTTTTTTTTTAAAGCCACAATGGAATATTGCCCCACATTGGGGAGAGAGAACAGCCTAAATAAAGGAGAATAAAGTTTACCGCACGCAGACGGAGGGTATCGGACCCGGGACCTAAGGTCCCGGGCCGACCAATGTCCCACTGGGCTATTGGCCTCTTCGATTATTGTATGGTCCTTCAGAATTGAAAATTCATCAAAAAGTAATGCCTTCCAAAATTGGCGTGGCCATGTATACTATCCATTTTATCGACTTCTTAATTTTTTAGTAAAAAAATCTCATAGTTCAAACTCTAGAATGTTGAGAGATTTTTTTTATCTTTCCCAAAATTTGAAATCCAAGTAGTTTTTATTTTTATTTTTTTAAAGCCCGGCTGGGCGATTGTCCCATGAAGGGGAGAGAGAATTGCCTCACAGGAGGAGGAGATAGCCCTAGAAAGGGAAACATTTTAAGCTTGCCCCATGTATGAGGAGGGTGTCGAACTCGAGACCTCTCGGTCACGAGTCGAGGCTTGTCCCACTGGGCTGCGGCCCTTGAAAAGTATTTTTATAGCGTTACGATTTCAATGCGGAACATCGATAATATCAATTGTTCTGCACCGTACGAGAATACGTGTTTTTGTCAAATTAAAAGATTTGACGGCTGATATCATTTGGGTATCAACATTTGTTATGAAAAATCTTAACAAATGTTGAAACAAATTATCTCAGCCATCAAATTCTTGATTCAATAACAAATAGGAGTTCCACACGTGCGTAATTTTGCCATTCCGCACCTGAGAGAGAACGGATAGACAGGAGGCATAAACTTCTAATTGAAGTAAGGAGTGATTTAAAAGCTAGAAGGGAAGTTTAGGCATGATGATGAACATAGATAGAAAGGGCCAGGAATCTTCAGTGCTCCATTTCTTGTTCCAAATAATAAGAAATAGACATGTTTTAATTAAAAAATTTATAACTTAAAAAAATAGTAAAACTCGTAAAGGAAAAGTAAATACGTGATAAATATATGTTCATGTGATAGTGAACGAAACACACAATGATAATAGAGAATTTTTTGCCCAAGAAAGTACATTGGTTCTTTGGAAAAGATTGTGCTATACAAAAGTTAGTGTGTTGTGATTGTGTTTGTGACATACACATACTTAAGCAGTCATCATGATACTTTGCAAATAACCTTTCTAACACAAAATTTGACACTTTTTTAGCCAAAGGTTTTGACAATCTTCTCATTTATGGTGTGTGGATTTTTATGAACTAATTAGCCAAAGAAAACAACCTTTTGTTTCCCTTTCATGCAATCTTTTGAACAAGATTTGATTATATCTTTGCACTCACCAAAAGAAAAATCCTAAACCTAAATTTAGTTAAAGAGAGAAAGAAATTGTGGATCTTGAAAGTAATTTACTAAATATAAAACTAAAAAATAAATTGTTAATAAGAAAAGATACATATGACTTTAGGGAAAAAAATTCACATTTCAGTTTAACGTCTTTATTGTTTTAATAAAATCAAATTCCATCTCATTATTAACTTTTTTTAAGGAATCTTATATTATTACGTAAATAAAAGAAAAATAAAATGAACTTTATGTTTGACAAACATTGAATCTGATACCTTAATTTCACCAGAAGCTCTGAGCATAATTGTCACACCCCGTATATGACAGTGTCTCATTGGTCCATGAAACACCACAAAACCCACAAAACAGAGTTACTAAAAGGGAATTCATTATGATTAATAATTCAAACAAAAGTTAAACAACGGAATTAAAGGTATTACAAGTAAAATTGTTCAACATTACATTAATAGAAATAAATCTAAGTGTAAATGAAATAAAATAACTAAAGTGATCACTATCGTTCCTGTAATACCCGAGACTTTTTACTTATGTGTTTTGCATGTTTTGCACTTAATTTTGAGCGATTATATGTTTAGTAATTTTTATGTGATCTATATGTTATGTGTTGTGTTACTTTTGTGTTTTGTGAGGGGAAGGACATAGATGTTAAAGATAGGGAGTTTGGGGACTCAATTGTAAGAAGTTAGAGAGTCTCTTATGTAAGTTATGGTTGGCTTTATGAGAGTTATGGCTGGGAGATATGGGGTTGGGAGTTACAAGAAGTGTGAAGCTTAAAAGATAAGAAAGGAGGGCAGAAAATTCTGGAAATAAAAAAAAAAACTGTGAGCAGGACTTTGAGAGGATATTTGGAGGGGTAAACGGTGTCGGAATTAGGTGTTCGGATGCATTTCAAAGAGAATCGAAAGAGCTACGCGTGGGAACTGACGGATTTCAATTCCGAAGTTTGTGCAGAGAGTTATCATCTCGGGAAGTGGGCTGATTTTTCTGCATTTCGTTTTCTTGCTTGGATTGTTTTTTTTATCAAGTAAGGATCTTACACCTTTGTTTTTCAGTTCCTAAAATTCATGATTTCAGTATCTAAAGTTATGAAATTTCTATAAAATAATTTTACATATTTTCTTGCATAAAATGGATGAAGTGATGGATTTAATTGCATTCTATTTGATTATCAATATGAAATCGTGTTGATATTTCCTTGTTGTGAACTTGTTGTATATATATCTTCACATAGTGTGATATCTTGGTTATCAAAGAGTTATGCTATGAATCTGCTCTGCGACATCCTTGTCCCCTGTGGCTTCAAATAGAGGATTTATTTCTTGACTTATTGTTCATTTTCTTCTTAATGGATTGTATTCACCCTTCTAGTTCCAGTAGGTTTCTTGAAGTATAATGATGATATTTTATGTTTTATAGTCATTGTAAATCGGATTATTCTTTTAGCTAACCTATCATGATGATTTTGATGGATCAGATCATCCTAGAATTAGGCATATCTCATGCGTTTTATAAAAACTGAAAATGATATGAAAGGAATAAGAATTTATATTTAATTTCCTTGATGTTGTGATTCATCTCAGAAACAGTTTATTAATATATGTCCAAATGTTTTCGTAATACATTTTAACAAATTGAAAATGTGATTGGAACACAATTTAAAGGACATTCAAATCAATCCCTTAGAAGTATACTCTGGAAAGTATGTAATAATGAAGGAGGAGGAAAAATGGTAAGGCACATGAATACAATATATAAAATTGGATGTTATTTAGATTATTATGTTTATAAATTGTTTCATATATGTTAAATTGGTATTTTTACACTTGATTAAATTTTGCTTGAAGTCTTTTATATGCTTTGGATTGTTGTCATTATTTGGTTGAGTCGGCCGAGTCGTCGCCCCATTGTGAGCTCTTGTCTAGGATCGATTGGCTAACAGGATCCGTCTGATATATGATATGTGTTTGTGGTGAACGAGAGTGTTCACGTGTGGAAATTCTTGGGCCTTGACCCGATGAGGATATTATTGGGACTGTAACGGTGTTGTGGAGTCCATGGTGATGGATGATGACACAACGTATGATGGATCCTTAAACTCTTGACCCGTCGTTTGGGGGTACCAAACCCATGTGTTGAACTTCTTGGGCCGTCCTAGTTTGGAATAAAGACTAGGGCCGTTACAGTCTTTGTTCAGTCAAGAGTGGATAGACGATTGAGCTCATATTGCGGGAAGTTGAGTCATAGCAATAACTATGTTCCTAAGTCTAAGCGTAGAGTGTAATCGTGTATCCAATATGAGTAATGCATGGTACTTGTAGTGCATACGGTCGTGTTAACGCTTGGATGCGAAGAACGTAGTTGTTGACTTAATTGGTGTCTTATTTGGGAAACGTATTTTGGGTCTTATCTGTATTTCATCCCAAGGGTGTGGGATTCTTACTGAGCCTCACAGCTTAATCCTTTCTCTTTGTTGTTTTGCAGATGATACAGAAGTTGAGCCTTCTTATGATGATACTTGGGAGAGGACATATGAAGAGTGATTCCTAATGAACTGTAATAGAAAGTCATTACTTTAGTGAACTTATATAGTCTTTACTTTTCAGTACACTTGTTTAATCTTATAAGACTTTTAGACACTATTATGATTATATAATGCTTTTCCTTTACATAAACTGTTAGTGGGTTCGGTTCGTCATTGATTTGGCTTACTGCCATGTCACCGATCGGATTTGGGTCGTGACAGTTCCTCTAAGACGTATCATATTAGGATCACTCATCGTATTCATCATCCCAAGCATCATCACCATAGTTATGATCAACATCTACGTCACCTGCACAGTAAGAAAACGAATAGACTGAGGTTCGGGACTCGGTAAGGACCAAATGATTACAAGTATGAAATAACAAATAGACACAACAGATTCCCGTTTCCGAAAATACCCCTTTGAAAAATACACTAGACGCGACGGTTACACTGCAAAACACTATAAACTCACTGACATTACACTGCACAAGTCTCATATGACACTAGACACGAACAATGAACAGAACATAAAACCTCACTGCACAGTTGCAGTAATCGTCCGCGGTATCGTCTGTGGATACCTGCGGACGAAGGGATCGTCCGTGGTAAGATAGTAGCTACCTGACCTTCTGCAGATGAATAGTAGCATGAATGGATTGCTGCGACCTCCGAAAAGCAAAAAAAAAAAAAAAAGTGCAAAACTTGTGCCCAAGTGTACCAATCTTGCACCAAAATATTCCGAACCCAAAAGACTCATTTTAGACTCCAAACACATACTAAAACATATAACAAAATTTCACACAACATGTTCAAACTATACTCATCAATCTGATACTAACGGATCGAAAATCATGCAATGTGTGTCCCATACTATGATCCGCGAGGGAGGGCAAAAAATTGTATATCTCTGTACATGTTTTCATATATGTTCTCAATCTTTCAAAATTCACCACATGTATATATAAACTTATAAGAAATATATACAAAATTAATTATAAGTGATAGGAATATGTACGAAGATATGAACGTGGACATACGATTTTCCCCGGCAGGGAGCGTCATCCCAAGAAAAATAAAGAGACAGAAGGCTGAAAGGAAGAAATAGATGGTATTGTAGGGAAATCCAACAAACGAGAAAAAGGTAAGGATGGGAGAGTGATATTTGAGAGAAGAGAGAGGGTATGATTTTTGTTTCTTTTAAGTGAAGCAATAAAGAAAGAGAGAGAGAAGGAAGAAAAAGGAGCTAGAAAAACCACAAAAGCTGTAAGAGGTCATTTTCATAAGGTATCTCTATCTCTTCTATCCCCTTCCTTCCTTCCCTACTTGTTTATCAAACTTCAATGCTCAAAAATGCCTTTAAATTATATGACCATTTGGTTCCAATTCAACAATTCCCAACTGTATAACTTTACAAGACTAATCATTAAAAACACTTTGCAAGTAGTACTAAGAAACCCAAGTGGGGACACAAAAAAAGATATTTGCAATTGCAAAAAGATTCATATAAGCATATATGACGCGTATTAAATCAATTTTTCACCACTCATATCGTTTTACCAATTCAACTAATGTCTATATTCCCCAAACTATGAGATAAAAAAAGGGTGAAATTTGAAAGAAACCAATAAGTGAAGTTGGGTTATGATTTGTATGTAAAATGAAACCACAATTTGATTTGGTAATTTGTGTAGTAATTTTATACTAATATTGGATTGGAATTGACTTTTTCTTTAAGCTCGATTGGGACGGTTGCCTCATATAGGAGAGAGAACTGCCTCAGACGAGAAGGAGATATCCCTAGACAGGGAGATTAAAACTTGCCGCACGTAGGCGGAGGGTATCGAACCCACGACCTCAAGGTCGTGGCCAGACACCTTTGATTGATTGGAATTGACTTTGAGTTTTAAATTTTATTTTCAGTCTCAAACTCAAACCAAATTCTAAATGATTTAATATTTTAATGTTTAATTTCCGTACTCAATCTAAAATTAGTTTGGATATAAGTTTGAGTCTCGCACCATGTCGAACCCAAAGCAAACACAATCCAATCAGACTCATTGTAGGGTGTACAAAACAACTACATTACCACACGCACAACTATTGTGCAGAACACTTTAAATTCAATACATATAGAACACTTATTAGATGAGTGTTGCATTCTTTTAGATATATGTTAAATATCGTGCAACTGATATTTTCTCATTATGAACACTTGTTCTAAGGATGCAATATACGTTCTATGTAAAAGATGTTTAAAAATCACAAAAGATATCCCAAAAAAAATCTTAAACCGTTAAAATTTTATATTCAACAAATCAAAACAGTAAAAGAATGTTCAATATTAACTAAATTTTGACTGTTATGCACTGCAGCAGTGTGCAGTGATGAGATCACCAAGATATTAAATCTCTTTTCTGACCAAACACTGCCACTCTTCTCAGTGGCATCAAGGGCTCTTATAGCCAAAACAAGGAAAAATTCTGATATAGACATGGGCTCTGAAGTGGGGGACATAGATCAGCTTTAGTCACAATCAACGACATCCCCTCTTTTTGATTAAAAACAATAAAAATCGCCTAAAACAATTTAGTGAAAAGAAGGGAATATTTTTATTATTTTAATCGCAGCACGCAAGATCGATTAAATCGTCTTTATCTGACCAAACACTGCCACTCTTCTCAGTGGCATCAACAGAATTGATCCAAAACAAGCCACTCCCTTTTCCAGTTTTCCTTTCCTTTTTCTCTTGTTTTTTGGTTTCTTGAATTTAACCCTATATCTATTATATCTCTCTCCTCTTTGCATTCCTCTCCCTTTTGATTTTTTGAACTCTGCTCTGTTAAAATTAAGCAAAATTATCAGTACTCTTATATTTGTGCAGAGTAGTAGTTAGTACAAACAGAGCAGCCTAGTACTATTAGAATCCCAAAAAAGCTCTGCTGTGAGAAAGGGGAGAGAGAGAGAGAGGATATACTATATAGATATGGGTTAGGCTAGTTTTATTGGATAGATTAGGCTTTTATATGGTTATGGAATTAGTAACAAGATTGAATGGCAGCAGAGCCTTTTGGAAGAGGCTGCAGAAATTTCAGATTTCATAGAGGTTGCTGCAGCTGCAGCAGAAGGAAGAAATCAGTAGTAGTAGTTAAATCAAAAGCTGGAACAAGAAAAAAAGCAAATCAAGGGTCTGATTCTGGATCCTCAGAGGAATCATCTTTATCAAAACCAAAACCAAAACCATCAAAATACCCAAATCCCTTCTTCAAGAAATGTAGAAGGAGAAGAGCAAGAGCAAGAACAAGAAGCTGCAAGTTTTGCTGCTGCCCACCACCAAAATCAACATTATCAATCTCAAGAACTACTTCAACAACTTTACCAAGCAGAAGTAGCTTCTCCACCGCCCAAGAAACGCTCGATTTTTGCTTCTGCTTCAACTTCAACCCCGAATCAGGAGTCCGAACATGCGAGATTGCGAGATAAAATGGGAGAAAGTTTGCAACAGCAGCATCAGTTACAGCAGCAACAGCAACAGCCGCAGCCGCAGCAGCAGCAGAGTCGGCAATCAAATTCAAGATTAGGCCCAAGGAATAGTGGGGTTGGAGAGATAGTAGAAGTCCAAGGCGGTCACATTGTAAGGTCTACTGGCCGGAAAGACCGGCACAGTAAGGTTTGTACTGCTAAAGGGCCGAGGGACCGCCGTGTGCGGCTCTCGGCTCATACTGCTATTCAGTTCTACGATGTTCAAGACCGCCTTGGCTATGACCGACCCAGTAAAGCTGTAGATTGGCTAATCAAGAAGGCTAAAGCTTCTATTGATGAGCTTGCGGAATTACCTGCTTGGACTCCTACTGCTGGTTCATTGGCTAATTCAAATTTTGAGCAAGAACAACAACAACAAGCAGCTCAGAAGCAAGAATCTGGAAATAATCAACAAAATCCCATACAGCAACAGCAGCATATGGATGTTCATCATGGGGGTGATTTGGTTGGTTCAATTTCTGGTAAAAGGGCAATGACAATGCTGAGGAACGACAATGAGCAACAACAAAATATGCACCACAATAGTGGGAATAGCTCAAGCTTTTTGCCTCCATCTATGGATTCTGATTCAATTGCTGATACCATTAAGTCTTTCTTTCCAATGGGGGCTTCAAATGAGGCTCATTCTTCAGGTATGCAGTTTCAGAGTTTTCCTCCACCAGATTTGTTGTCAAGAACCAGTAGCCAGAGTCAAGATCTGAGGCTCTCTTTACAGTCATTTCAAGATCCCGTTATGCTCCATCAACATCAGCATCATCACCACCACAATCCCACCAACCACAATGAGCAACTACAAGTTCAGGCTCGTGCCTTCTTCTCTGGAGCTACTTATTTAGGCTTTGATGCATCAGGCTGGTCTTCTGAGCACCAGCAGCAGAATGCAGAAATAGGCCGATTACAGAGACTTGCTTCTTGGAATGCTGGTGGAGATGGCTCACCTAGTGGTGGAGCAGCCCCAGGAGAATACTTATTCAACTCACAGCCGACGCCTTCGCAGCCACTGCTGCAGCAATTGTTCGGCCAAAACCAGTTCTTTTCACAACAGAGGGGACCCCTTCAGTCCAGTAATACACCTTCAATTCGTGCTTGGATGGACCCATCATCCGCCATTACCATTGCCACTGCTGATCATCATAATCATATTCAAAATCAACAACACCACCACGCAGCAGTGCTTCCCGTTTATCCATCTGGTATTGGATTTGCCTCAGGAATAGGCGGATTCCCAGGGTTTCACATTCCGGCACGAATTCAAGGTGAAGAAGAGGAGCACGATGGTCTTTCAGACAAGCCATCCTCTGCTTCCTCCGACTCTCGCCATTGAATTAGACAACTGAGATATCTCTCCATTCTTTTTCCCCCAATGTGGTAAAAGATTGAACATATTTTCTTTACTACTTTAACTTTTTTTTTTTATTGTTTTAATGGTGTTACATTTTAGCTCAAATTTTTTGCAGGACTTGAAATGAATCCTTCCTAGTAAAGAAGGGCAATGAAAAAGTTCCAAGCTTTTCAAGTGTAGCTGCAATGAGCAGATGATTCAGAGCACGCGAATTGGGGAGATTCAGATAGTTTAATTCAATGGTGGTTACCAACAGGATGAAGAATTTCTGATATAGTTTCAGGTTTTTCAATCCTGTTTTAGAATTCTATGTTTAATTTGTTTGATTTTACCAGCTTTTTTGTTTCCTGTTAGTGTGAGCTATATCATAGCTGAACTTGTCAAGTTTTATTTGGGATTTTAGCTTTCAATTTCTGTTCCTAGAATTGTAATGTTTGCCACCTGTTTGGCTCAATTTCAATCTATGAACTATTAAGACTTCTAAACAAAAAGCTTATATGTTTGATGAATATTTCTGTCACCTGTCTAGATAGTCTTTGATTTGCACTGGTTCTTGAATTCTCAATTGAAATTGAGAATGGAAATTAAGTGATGGGGTTGGTTAATTTTGTCATGCATGAAATAGAATTTTCAACCAAGTTCCTAAATCTGCAAAAAGAATTTAAAAGAGTAAATGATCTTTTACATCTCTATCATTACTTAATATTTGGAGCATTTTGTAGAGAAGTCATTTTCTATGAACAGTAGAAGTGAGTGGTAGCAAATCAAGCTTTCTACTAATAGTTGTGTTTCATAATCCATTCTCCTTCCAATTTTTTCATCTTAAATAGTTATATAAGTATCATTGGATTGTCTCTTCTATCATTTAACACTTTTAGTTTAGATTTGACATCAAACTTGTAAGTCTCATAATGCCTCTAACTAGTAAACATTTACTACCTTAATTCCGTAACATAAGTCGTTTAGGACTTGCAGCGAAAATGAAGGAAACAAAGAGCAAGGTACTTCATTAGTCAAAATATCAATATTACTCTAATTAAATATGACTAATATACTAACTAATTATGTTTAAGAGAGTAATATTGATATTTTGATTAAAAAACACCTTATTTTTTGCTTCTTTAGTTTTCGCTAAATGAGGGAGTATTATTATTTATTGAAAGACTTTCAAGACCTTACCTACTTTGTTTTCTTGAGAATGAAATTACTAAAAATCAATCAAATTTGTATCTCAAATAATTGACCATTTGAGCTGTTGCTTTCAAAGCTGGATCTAGATTGTCTAATAGGGGGTTGTATTTGAATCATATGGTTGTAGATTCATCAAGGCTTTTAGTTTAGCATCAAAGTCAGGTTTCTTGAGAAATCTAAGGTAGTCCCTATGTAATTTTATAGTATGGTTAGATGAATAAGGGAAAGAATAGTAGTGGGGTGGGGGCTGGCTGGCTAGGATGAAGGATTGAAGAAACCAATCAATTATGATAGGAGAAACAAGATGAATATAGCTCAATTATGGAAAGATACACAGATGGATACCACCAAACTTTAGTATTTTTGGCTCTGATGTTTATGGTCCCCCTCCTTACCTGCAAATCTTTATAATAATAATAAATAAAATAAAAAATCTTTATATTTTTAGCTGGAATTTCATTTTTCCTTTTAGTGAAAAACATAAATACAATACTTGGCTGCTATTGAGATAGTGACAATTGCTCATGGTTGTTGGAACTTCTTTATGGTTGATTACAACTATTCAATAGGCTATTTACCTTCCTTGGATTTGCAGAATATTTGGTTATATTATCAGGAAATCTTGTTCTGCTTGGATTGGGTCTCAAACTGAGATTCTGGTCTCAGTTTCAAATCGAATTACACCATCTTTTTGTTGTTTTCTCTGTTTGTACTAGAAGTATCCCTTGCATAGTTACATAAACAAGTATATATGTTTAGTTTCTTTAATGAGAAATATAGACAACAAAAGCAAAAATCCAAAGAGAATTACATTTTTTTACCCTTTACTGCAGGCAGGTAAAACCATATAAATTTATCCTTTTTTCCTAAACATTCCAAACAAATAAAATCTGAAGTTTCTGTCATCTTCTTCCTTCATCATTAGAACCCATATTTTGTACATTAGTAGACATGAATATGATTATTAAAAAAAGCATGAATCATATGATGATAAGATTAGTTTGTCATGATATTCTGTTGTCTCTTCTTCTGTCCAGACTTGAATGAACTATTCTTTTCCAAACTTCACACATCAAACCTTAATAATTTACATATCCAGAAAGATCAGGATATATTGTTTAATGAGTTTGTTGAGGAGCTTCCTTTTCGCCACCGGGCTCAGCTGACCTTCTTGTTTGGGTTAAAACCTTTGTTCCATTTGATAGTGAAGGTTTAACTGTGAGGATGCTTTTCATTTCAGGAGTGATTTTAGCTTTGCCTACCTTGTCTTCCTCTTTGAACTGTATCTTCTTTGAGTTTGTAGACTTAACGTAAACTCGAGTCTCCCACGGACGAACTGCAATCCATCTCTCTTTCCAGCTCCATCCCCAGCTTTCTTTACCAAGATTGTAATAAGCTTGCCCAAAATACTGACCTGAGTTTGCCCTCCACTACAAATTCAAAGTTTAAATTGCTTAAAATTGCCAATTCATGCAAATCTTGAATGGGAACTATTTATAGGGTTAAGTCCAAAAACAAAAGCCCCACCCACTAAATCCTGGGATATTGCCAGTGATAGAAAATTGATAGAATAAAATGATAGGGTCTCCATGTCAGGTATGAAAAATGGAAAAAATTCTCATTTTGAAAGTGAGAAAAGTTTATTCATTTTCACACACTGAAATGCAAGTTCTGTTATTTTATTTCGTCAAATTTTTACCACCGGCAACAAATGGGATACCTAATTGTCCACTTTACGAGAACGAGTACTCAATTTACAGACTCCTTTGAGTTTTCGGGGGGGTATTTTTGGACTTAAACCGCGGTGTTTATGTTGTTGCATACCTGATGAGAAAAGGCATAAGCCATGGCTCTTTCCCTTTTAACAGCTGCTTCTTCCCTCTGTTGTATCCTTTGGAGAATCTCTTCCATGGTTTCAGAACCACCACACCATTCCACCTGAATGTAACTTTAGCACATCTTCAAGAATGCATCATAGTAAAACAACTTATTAAAGAGAACTTTATGGAGCTATGCAATTTGGGGTCTGATCTGGGTTTGAAACTCTAACTGAGACCTAAACTCTCTTTGTTTGGGAATGAAACTTCAAGCACTGGATTATGGAGAATTTAGTTTGGGTTTGAGACTACTCTGAGATTGAGACAAAATCTCACACTGACACCTAATCCATATAAACATGAATATGGATCCAATGTCCTCTGCTGCTATACACAGATCATATTAACTCACAATTTAATGTCTTCTGCTGCACCTAACATACAATAAAAGGGCCAAAGGACAATCTGGGTGGGTTGGGTTTATTTTTCTTTGCACATTTTCAGATCCTCATAACTCTCTGCTATAGTTAGTACAGACAAATGAATGTGACTTTTTCTAGTTTCAGCTTAGTTTAAATGATACCGCCAAGTTTGTCGAAGAATAAATGTCAAACTTTCTGGAATCCGTTCCAGAAATATGCAAAGAAACCAGCTTTCCCTACTCTGTATGGGATCGGGAATCAATAGTAAAGTGAAACGAGACTTGCATTGGATAGAGTTTCTGTTTGAGAATTTTGTATTGAGATTCACAAAAAGTTGAATTATTTATGACAAAATAAGATCGGTGTGTTTTGGAAGGATACCTTATGCAATAACACGTAACCATTCTTCAAGGAGAGAATCAATGTTACCTCTAACTCCTGGAGTTTTGATTCGAGTTTGAGCTTATTTTCGAGTTTCCTCTGCTGTATTCTGCCCTCTGTAACCATGTAAAGTCGTCGAGCTTTAATCTCTGATTGAATCTTTGTCCAGAAATGAATATGGTTTAGAGCAGCCGAAGGCTGATTTTCAATAGATATCTCTTTCATAACATTTCGACATCTTACTATCCCCTTCATACGGCGTAGAGCTTTCCTTGCCTACAACATAAATAAAACAATTCACTTTTCACGATACTCAACCAAAAAATCTCAAACAGAAACTCTATCTAATCCCGTACCATATGTGCTCTGAAGGCGGTCTGAATTCGCGTAGCAGCAACATCTGGAGTTGGCGTTGGCCTTCTGATGCGAGCGTTCTTACTTGATGAACCATTTGCAGGATTTTTAGATCTATCTTTCTTCGCATTCTTTCGGATGATTATTGTTCTAAAACAATCTCCAGAACCCATAATACCTCTTTTTCTCAGAGATGCAATTTGGATTGAACCAGAAACTGAGTGATCAAGAACAACGTTTGAATAGGAAATCACCTAGGATTACAATTAACTTTTTCTAGTATTTTTGTTTTTTAATGTTGTGGTCTTTTTGGGTTGAAGAGGTTGTTATATTTCTCTATCAGTTTAATGAAAACCAAGATTTGGCATTCATCTAATTAGCTACTTAATGCTTTTCTTAATACCGAAGAGTTTCAAAGATTATATCTATATTTCTGTTACGGGTTTAAAGTTCTTTTACTCCCAATTCAAAAAGCATATGGATTATATGTTTGTGAGATTTTATAAATATAGATGAAAAAGACTCAAATGCCCTACATTTATTGAGAGTGTAGCATTGGAAATACACAAGTCTTCTAAGTTTAACTTTAAACTACCAAAATTAAATAAGGGCAAATATGAGAAGCAAAAGTAAAAATATCGTTGGGATTGGAACAGAACAAGTAATTTGAGACGAGGAAAAAATGATTTTGGGACAACTATTTTAGACGGAGGGGGAGTACTATTTTTTTTAGGTAGAGGCATGTCGGCAATGGGGATTTTTTCTCATTCTGCTTTTTCATTTTCCGTCTGATTATCAACAAATGCTAATTGTCTATTTTTCTTTTTTAACAAATTAATTACCTGAAAGAAATAATAGAACCTTAGAAGAAAGTGAGACACATGATAATTATCTGTAAAATAAACAGAGATATAGTAAGATCCTAGATACTAGGAAATATATTTTCTTTACAAAATCAGGAAACAGCATGAAATGGATATTAGTATTACCTCAAGACTTAGAAGAAGCTGCCAATATCATCCCTCTATTTCTTCATTTTGAGATTTGCATCTCTTAAAGAGTACTAATGATGGTGAAGAGAAGGAGGAAAGAAGCAGAATTGAAAGAAACATTTGGATTGTTTAATTGGATATCTTTCCTTACAATTGACCTTTCAACTGAATTCAAGATTTTACTCCATTCCTAAAACAAATATGAATATATAGTCAATTTGGAAAAATACTTTAGGCCAAGAATAAGGTGCCACTTTGAATTCAAGTTAGGTAGTTTGGTTCTATCATTTTTTTTATATTGCTGAAAAAAGAAAGACCAAAGAATAAAATAATTGATCAAAACCAAGTATGGTAAGAAAATTGTTTATTATTATTATTATTACTACTACTAGCCAAAAGACTCGTGTTATGCATGAAATATTAAAACTTAAAGTAATAATTTAACGCTTTTACAATTGCATTTGGAACAAAAAAAATTTTTTTTACTTGAATACTTTTTAAAACAATAACTAAATAAACGAAACATTATACGTCATTTTGAATATTGTTGAGTAATTCCTAATCTAGTGTTTTGATAATATACTGTGATACTCGGAACTTTTTGATTACGTGTTTTGCATGTCTTGTATTTAATTTCGGTATGATTAATTTTTATTGCATGACTTTATGAGTTATAACATGTTTTATGTGTTATATGTGGGGGGCTGTTTATGTTGAGGGGCGGTTTGATGAGTTTCGAGGTTGAGGTAATTAAGTGTGGATGTTAAGAGGTTGAGGGACTATTATGTGAAGTTTTTGGAAGTCTTTTAGTGGGGGTTAATGCAGGGGATCAGTTATAGGAGTGGGAAAGAGATAAGGTAACGACAAAAAGAGGAAAATAGGGGAGAATGAGATAGAAAAAGAGAGAGGGCAGATTTGAGTGTTGTGAGGTTTTCAGAAAGATTATCGTAGCAATCGGAGTCGGAATTAGACGATTATTTTTGGGTTTGATAGCTAACTGAATAGGTTATGTATGGGAGTCAACGGATTGAAGTTTCGACTTTCCAGCAGACGGGAATTTCTGTTTGAAGTCGCTATTTTTTTGGGGGAAATCTGGTAGACATAGTAAACAACCTCGGATCATCCTAATATTTTAACCATAGATAGTAGACTCCTTATTCTAGATTCTAACCGAAGGAGGTTGTATTATATCGGTTGGATTAAGAGATATCTGTTACAAATATACCCTCCACATCAGATCTTAATCCACCTCCTAGTTAGTTGTACTGTATTGTACTATAGTTCGTTGTACTATATTGTCATATATTGTACTAGACTAGTTTGTAGTACAATATAGTACAAGTTAATTTGTATAAATAGGAGTACCAATGTATATTTTAGACACATCAATATAAAGGAATTATTTTCCCAATTTAAATCTTTTCCTCTTCATGGTATCAGAGCATTATAATATTATTTTCTCCTCCATTTTTTCTAATCCATTCACCCGTTTTCATTTCCTTGTTTGCTGGTGATTATAAAATATTTTTCACAAAATATTTTGTTTCCTTCTTCATTTCAACTGATATTTTAAAATTATTCTCTCCCAAAAAAAAAAGTCTCTTTCCTTATATGTTTTTTTTTCTCACACGCTTTTAATAATAAAGATCAATTCCTATTTCCTTTTTTCAAATTTTGCAGAAAATCAACATCCACTCAATTCAACCTTTCCTAATAAAAATTTTCTTTCCTGGTATTCCTTCGTCTACCAAATTTTTCTCTCACCACAACTCTCCTCAAACTCTATAATGTCGTCATTCATTCCTAAGAAAAATCTTATATGCACTTTTTGTGGAAAACGGGGCCACACCCATGATACGTGCTATCAGCAGCACGGTTTCCCGGCAGGCTACCGCAGCAAAGGGCGTTCTTCTCCGCCATCAACATATCAAGTTTTTGTCTTCGAAAATGCTGCTGTTCAGGTTACTATCCAAGCAAATGATGCAAATGCTTCCACTCCCATGGCGTTGCAGGCTGCTTTTCAACTGGCTTCTTCAAATCACGATTCGACTCCAGGTAATAAGTTACATACTATGCAATGGATTATTGATTCTGGGGCAACTCATCATATTTCTTCATCTCTGCATGTTTTCTCTGATTATCATGCACTCCCTTATACTCCTATTCGTTTGCCCAATGGTGATTTCACATTAGCTACTCATCAGGGGACAATTTGTTTAAATTCTCATCTAAAATTGACTAATGTACTCTATGCTCCCACGTTTTCTTTTAATTTACTATCTTTAGGCCAACTTCTTCATAATCCAAATCTTTTTGTCTTTTTCAGTGCTAACTCTTGTTTCATTCATGATCTTATTAAGCAGAAGACAATTGGATCAGCTAAGCATGATAATGGTCTTTATATTTTACATCCCTCTTCTTGTTTACCTTCCTCATTTGTTTCAAACGTTATTTCTCCTATGAATAAGGGCGCAATTTTCTCTGATGATTTGTTATGGCATTTTCGTTTAGGACATCTCTCTTTTCCTAGATTAAAATTAGCACAACAAATTGATTCTCATATTATTGCTAAACATGCTGAATATTGCTCCATATGTCCATTGGCTAAACAAACAAAAATCCCTTTTCCCTCAAGTAATTCTACTTCTAATGCTTGTTTTGATTTAATTCATGTTGATATATGGGGTCCTTATAAAACTCACACTATCCATGGTCACCTATATTTTCTTACCATTGTGGATGATTTTAGTCGCTTTACTTGGATTTTTCTCATGAAAACAAAATCTGAAGCCCGACCCCTTATTAAACAATTTTGTCAACTCATCCTTACACAATTCAACACAAACATTAAAACTATCCGTTCAGATAATGGCTCAGAATTTATCATGCCTGATTTTTGCAGTGACAAAGGCATTATACACCAAAAAACTTGTGTTGAAACCCCCCAACAAAATGGGGTCGTCGAAAGAAAACATCGCCACATTTTAAATATAGCCCGCGCACTCAAGTTTCAATCAAACCTCCCATCCTCTTACTGGGGCTACTTTGTCACCCATTCTGTCCATCTCATAAATATTACCCCTACCCCTTTACTCTCCAATAAAACACCTCATGACATACTTTTTCAAAGAACACCCACATATAATCACCTTCGTGTTTTTGGATGTCTTGCCTATGCTTCCACCCTATCTGCCCACCGCTCAAAATTTGACTCCAGGAGCCGTCCTTCCATTTTTTTAGGTTACCCTAGTCACACCAAATGATACATTTTGTTAGATTTGCATACACACTCCATTTTCACCTCTCGCCATGTCACATTTTTTGAACATATTTTCCCTCACCCACCTCCTTCCTCGGAACCTCAAGATAAAATCTCTTTACCCCTCCCCTCTTTCCAAGAGTTACATTTTCCCTCATCTCAACCTGGCCCTCCCCCACATCCACCACAATCTCCGCAACATACACATCTTTCTCCTCCACAATCTCCTCTTCCCTCCCCTACCCCACCACCTCCTCCTCTTCGCCGCTCCACGAGAGCCTCCCATCGTCCATCTTACTTGAATGATTTTCATTGTTCTATGGCACAAACATCTCTTCCCCCGAATAAACATCTTACCACTCCTCATTCTTTAGATAAAGTTCATAATCATCACTCATTATCCCCGGGTCATACATCTTTTGCATTGTCTGTAACTTCTCACTTTGAGCCTCAGTTTTACAGCGAAGCCGTTAAGCATGCAGAATGGAGAGACGCAATGCAATTAGAAATTGATGCATTGGAAGCCAATCATACATGGAAACTTGTTCCTCTTCCTGTCAATGTCAAACCCATTGGTTGCAAATGGGTATATCGGATCAAGTATCTTGCTAGTGGTATCATTGAGCGGCTTAAAGCCCGTTTGGTTGCAAAGGGTTTCAATCAGCAAGCAGGTATTGATTATCTTGAGACCTTTTCCCCGGTGGCTAAAATGACAACTGATCGCATTCTTCTTGCAATTGCTGCTGCACGTGGATGGTTTTTAGAGCAACTTGACATTAATAATGCATATCTACATGGGGACCTTCTTGAGGATGTATACATGCAACCCCCTCCTGGTTTTTCTGCCCCTCCAGGTTATGTATGCAAGCTCCAAAAATCTTTATATGGTCTTAAGCAGGCTGGCCGTCAATGGAATAAGAAACTCACTAATGCTCTTTTTTCACAAAGTTTCTCTCAAGCGGTTAGTGATCCCAGCCTTTTTATTCGTCGATAGGGCACATCCTTCACTATCCTACTGGTATATGTTGATGATGTCATTCTTTCTGGTAATGATTCTGCTTCCATATCTTCCATCAAGCATTTCCTTAATGAGACATTCAAAATCAAAGATCTTGGACCAGTTAAATATTTTCTAGGCTTGGAAATTGCTCGCTCTTCCAAGGGGATCAATGTCTGTCAGCGGAAATATTCTCTAGAGCTACTTGAACAAAATGGATTTCTTGGCTGCAAACCAGCTATCACTCCAATGGATTCTTCATACCAATGCTCAAAGGATGATTCTCCGTCTCTTTCTGACAATACATCATACCGCAGTCTCATTGGCAAACTTCTCATCTCACTCATACACGTACGGACATTTCTCACGCTCGTCCAACAGCTTATCTCGCTTTCTTGATCATCCCACTCGAACTTCATCTTAAGGCAGCTCATAGAATTTTACGTTATCTCAAAGGTTCTCCCTCGCCAAAGGATTATTTTTTTCCCTCCACATCGATCTTCGTCTTAGTGCATATTCCGACTCGATCGGGCGAGTTGCTCGACACTCGCCGTTCTACTACTGGGTTTTGTGTTTTTCTTGGGTCATCTTTAATATCTTGGAAATCTAAAAAGCAACACACTGTATCCCGTAGTTCTTCAGAGGCAGAATATCGCGCTCTTGCCACTACGACTTGTGAGCTTCAATGGCTAAAATACCTTCTCCATGACCTTTTTATACCACATCCTCAAGCCATTCCTCTCTTTTGTGACAACAAGAGTGCCTTATACCTTACCACCAATCCTGCCTTCCATGAACACACAAAACACATTGAGATTGATTGCCACATTGTTCGAGAAAAGACGCAAACTGGACTTGTCAAACCTTTACCTATCCCTTCACATTCTCAACTAGCCGACCTTTTCACCAAGAATCTTGCTTCTCCCCGTTTTACATTTCTTATTCACTCTCTTGGCCTCCTTGATATCTTCTCTCCCAAGTCCAGTTTGAGGGAGCCTGTTACATATATACCCTCCACATCAGATCTTAATCCACCTCCTAGTTAGTTGTACTGTATTGTATTATTGTTCGTTGTACTATATTATCATATATTGTACTAGACTAGTTTGTAGTACAATATAGTACAAGTTAATTTGTATAAATAGGAGTACCAATGTATATTTTAGACACATCAATATAAAGGAATTATTTTCCCAATTTAAATCTTTTCCTCTTCAATATCAAGTTTGGAGTACTAGACTGTGACAGTTCGAGTAAAACCAGAGTGCTGAGAGGTCTAGAAAACAATTTACATAGCTACCAGAGTCGGAATTGAGTGATTCCAGTTGGGTTTCGAAGCTAACTTACTAGGCTATGTGGGAGATTTGACGGATTGCAGTTTAGAGTTCGGTAGAGAGAAAAATCGCTGTTTGAACAGGCTATTTTTCTGCCATATTTGGTATTTTGGATTTTTGAAGTAATTGCTTAAGTATAATAGGTAAGGACCCTTCACCCCTGTATTTTCAGTCCTAAATCATCATGAACTGTCATTTTTATCAAGTTTACTAATTTGCTATGTTATGGATTTTGGAATTCATATTTTATTGCATTAAAACCGGATGAAGTGTTGATGTAAATTGATTAGTTGTGATTATGATTGTAATTGATGAATTGTTGCGTTTGTTAATTGCTTCTTGATTGACTGTTTTGTTGGAGTCTTGTGTGTGATTCCCAATTATAGCTCTGGTCTGTTGATAATCCTAATCTAGGACATTATCCAACTTAATCCGTTAAAGTGCCCGGGTGCACTATCAGTTAGTATAGTTTCAAACTCGATTCCTAACGAGAATAATAAGTAGAAATGTTAACAGTCATTGTGGAGTTCACAAGGGTGAGCGATGACATAACATATGTGTCCTTACAAATCAGGTCATGTCGTTCAGAGGATACTAATATCCGAATCCATGTTAAGATAAATCAGGCCCTTCTTAACTGGTAACTTAATAGTTAAGGGCTGTTAACAGAGATATAGAATTATTTCCAGACTTTGTAACTTAATAGTTAAGGGTTAGTCCGTGCAACTACTAGGAGCAACTTTTTGGTGGACGGTCCTTGCCGACGATTCATTCGTCCGTCGATGCCCGAGACAACTGTTTCGCGGGACGACACTGTGGATGAAGCATTCGTTTACGACTTCGTCCCGTGGATCGTGGTTGAAACTGCTTTCTGCTTTTGCTCGCTTTCGCTTCGATTCTGCTTTGATTCCGTTTAGTATTGTTTTAAATTGCTTTCCAAGCTAATTTTGTTTCCGTATATATTTTAAATGCTTTGGGATTTGGGAAAAGTTTTTGAGCCGTATTCGATGCTTCATCCCAAGGGCGATCGATGCTTCCTGGGCTTTTAGCTCACCCTTATTTGTTGATTGTTTTTTCCAGATGAGTATGTTGATGGAGCGATAGATGAAACTTATGAGGAAGAGTACTTTGATTATGATGTCTGACGTAGTTTATCCTCGTAATAGCAAACTTGTAAACATTTACTGTTTAGTATTTCCCTTGAACTTTGTAATTTACTTTGATGATGTAAACAACTTATGGATTATGTTATCTTCTTTTAAGTAATGAAACTGTTGAAATTCCTTTTAGTCATTTGAGTTCGGTGTTTCATTAACTTGGAGCACTGCCATGTCATCACTTGGATACGGGGTGTGACAGTGTTAGTGGATCCAAGCAAGATCGAAGCGATTGTTGATTGGCCTCAACCGAAGACAGTGGCAGAGATTCAAAGTTTTCTGGGACTAGTCGGGTATTATCGGAAATTTGTTGAAGATTTTTCTAGAATCGCTGCACCATTGACAAAGTGGACACAAAAACGGGTGAAGTTTGAATGGGGTTCAGGTTGTGAAGTAAATTTTCAGATGTTGAAAGAGTGTGTGACTACTACACTGATTTTGGCACTACCTGAAGAGGTTGGGGGTTTTACTATCTACAGTGATGCATCATGCATATGGTTGGGGTGTGTTTTAATGCAGAATGGTAAGGTAATGGCCTATGCTTCGAGACAGTTGAAGTCATATGAGAAGAATTACCCTACATGACTTAGAGTTGGCAGCGGTGGTATTTGCATTGAAGATTTGGAGACACTACCTTTATGGAGAACGTTGTGAGGTGTTTACCGATCACCAAACCCTGAGGTACCTTTTTACCCAAAAGGAACTCAACATGAGACAAATGCGATGGTTGGAATTGTTTAAGGACTATGACCTCACAATTAGCTACCATCCAGGGAAAGCTAATCAGGTAGTTGATGCTCTAAGTAGGAAGAATTCGGGACAACTAGTATGTTTGATCACCGAGCAACCAAGTTTGATAACTGAATTTGAGAAGCTGAGTTTGGAGGTCGTTGAGTCAACCAATAACGTTTTGGCAGCTTTGGTAGCTCAACCGACACTCTTGGGTAGGATAAAAGAAGGGCAGAAAACGGATCCATAATTGGAAAGGGAACGGAATGTGGTACAATCGGGTGAATAATCAAATTTTGGGGTTCATGAAGATGGTAGTTTGAGGTATCAGGGTCGGTTATGTGTGTCTTCTGATTTGGGGTCGAGAACATAAATTCTGCAAGAAGCTCACAGTTCCAAGTTGTCAGTACATCCCGGGGCTACAAAGATGTATCGAAATCTTCGGGGTAACTTTTGGTGGAAAGGCATGAAGCGAGACATATCAGACTTTATTACTAAGTGTTTGGTATGTCAACAAGTAAGGGCGAAACATCAAATACCCGTTGGCTTACTTAAACCTTTGGAAATACTTGTTTGGAAGTGGGAACATATCACTATGGATTTCGTGGTCAATTTACCTAAGGACAAGACCGGAAAGACACGATTTGTGTAATCGTTGATCGACTCACAAAATCTGCTCACTTCTTGCCTATGAGAATCATAGCCTCCATGGAAACTTTGTGCAAATGTACATGAACGAGATAGTCAGACTTTACGGGGTGCCAATAAGCAGCGTATCAGATAGGGATTCAAGATTTGTGTCACGGTTTTTGTCACACCCCGTATCCCAGGGTGATGACATGGCAGTACTTCAAGTCAATGAAGGACCGAACCAACTAACATATGACATAAAAAGGGAATAGTTTATTATAAAACTTAAATGGTTCAACGGTTATACAATTAATTAAATAAGTATTTAACGGTAAATAAATCTTATTACATGAAAAAGTGTAAATTACTAGTTCATTAGAAGTCACTCTTCATAGTACCCATCCCAAGCACCAACATCATCATAGAAAGGCTCAACTTCATCTACATCTCGCAAGAAAATAAAAAGTAAAGGAATGAGCCGCGAAACTCGAGTAAAGGATCAAACAACCCCTCGGGATGAAGCATCGGATAAGACTCAAAAGCTTCCCCGCTTTCCCCAAAACCGTTTGAAAACACTTGACACAAAACCGGATTTAAAACGTTGACACAACACTTAAATCCATTGTTCGTAACTTACATAACACTAGACCTTATCACATAACGTAATCGACATCGGACGTAAACGGGCACAACTCGGGTGACCGAACGAAAAGTACCGATCGTCCTGAGGTCACCCAAGATAGCCTCGATCCATAGCATCAAAATAACAAAGAAAAGCATTTCTGAAATCCCTTTTTTTACCAACCCAAAATGACTCATTTTAGACTCAAACCATATAGCAAATAATACTCAAACAAGAACAAATAAGCTAATAACCATACTCCTCATATCTTAACACGTATACATCAGAGTGCACTACAAGCGCCATGCTCTACTCACACAAAACAGACGGAAATACATGTTTTAGACATTACGAGTATGGTTATCGCTATGACAAACGAATCCCACGATTGAGCTCAATTATCTATTCACGACTCTATACCAATAACTGTAATGGCCCTAACAGCGGGCCTGATAGGAAGCCCCAAACTTATATTAACACATGAGTTCAGTATAACCCCCTGAACGAACGGGTCCAAGCTTTTAAGGATCCATTCTTATTGTGTCATAGTTCATCACCATGAACTCCACAACAACCATTACAGTCCCAATGATGGCCTCATCAGGTGAAGGCCCAAAACTTCTTAACATATCACATGAACTCATGAGTTCAATAGATAGAAATAATCGAATGAATCCTGCTACAAAGTAGATTCTAGACAAGAGCTCAAAACCGGGGCGACGACATCGGCCGACAACAACAAAATAGACAACAATGTTAAGGACCCCAATTAGACAACCATCAATTAATAACAAGTACAATATAAAATTAGCAATTAACAATAATTACAATTTATGGGTAGCAAGGAAATAACAATACAATTACATATCGATAATCAAATAGAATGCAACTAAATCCAACGCTTCATCCATTTTATGCAAGGAAAACATGTATAAACATTTAAATAATTCCATAACTTTAGATACTGAAATCATGCATTTTATGGACTGAAAAACAGAGGTGTAAGTTCCTTACATGATGGAATAGCAATTTAAGCAAGCAAAAGAAACGCAGAAAAATCTGTCCAGAAAAATCAGCAACCTTCCAGAGGCAATAACTTTCTGTACAGACCTCGAAATTGCAATCCGCCACCTCCCACGCATAGCTCTTTCGATTCTCTTCAAAATGCACTATTTGAACTCCTAAATCCGACAACTTTTACCCCTCCAAATGCTCTCTCAAAGTTCTGCCCAGAATTTCCGTCAACCCAGAAAAACACTGAACTTCAAACTTACATTACTCATGGCACAGAAATCCAAACGCTGATCCGTCAACTCCCAGACGTAGCCTTTCCAGCCCTCTTTCTAACCCAATAAGAATCACTCGATTCCGACATCGATTACTATGTCAAAAGTTGAATCTCCCACATACTATCTATTCTGCCAGATTTCTATTCTCACCCATTTTCCTCTCTTTTATTCACTCCCACACTTGTAACCCCCATCCCATTATCTCCCACTAAAGAGCTACCATAAAATTCATAAAAGCCAGCCATAACCCCTCTATATTCCTTGCAATCAAGTCCCTAAACTTTCTAACTTCAACACTTATGTCCTTACATTCCCAATCACAAAAAGTAACACATAACATAGTTTAAGAGCAACAAATAACACTTAAATCATATGATAAAATTACTAAAACATACTAATCATGAAAATTTAAATGTGAAGCATGCAAAACACATAAGTAAAAGTCCCGGGTATCACAGTTTTGGAGGAGTTTCAATGAAGCAATGAGAACGAAGTTGTCATTGAGCACTGCTTATCATCCTCAAATCGATAGGCGGGGTTAGAAAGGAAAATTCAAACATTGGAAGACATGTTAAGAGCATGCATATTGAACTTCAAAGGAAGCCAGGTGGATCATTTAACATTGGTAGAGTTCGCTTACAACAATAGTTTCCAAGCAAGCATCGGTATGGCGTCGTATGGCAGAAAGTGTCGCTCTCCTATTTGTTGGGATGATATCGGGAGAATATGATAACAGGGACAAAATTTGTACAAGTAACTATGGAAGTGGTGCCACTTATCCGGGAGAGATTGAAGGCAGCTCAAGATAGGCAGAAAAGTTGGGCGGATAGAAAATGAAGACCAATGGAACTCGAGGTAGGTGACAAGGTATACTTACGAGTCTCGCCAACGAAAATGTATGTTGGACTATATGAGATATTGGAAACGGTAGAGGATCTTGCCTATCGTTTGGCATTACCGCCAACGCTCTCACGAATACATAATGTATTCCATGTGTCACGGCTAAGGCGTTACGTGCCAGATCCTAGTCATGTTTTGGAAGTGGAACCTTTAGAGTTTCGGGAAGATTTGTCATATGAAGAGGTACAAATAAGGATAGTGGACCGTAAGGATCAGATTCTGAGGCGACGCACCATTCCTTACGTTAAGATACAATGGTCAAATCACAGCGAAAGAGAATCCATTTGGGAACTTGAGAAAGAAGCTCGCTGGAAGTACCCATAGCTGTTTGAATCCCGAGGTAAGAAAGTTTTAGGGACGAAACTTTAGTAAGGGGGAAGGATGTGATAACCTGAACTTTTGATATTTAAAAATAGTAGGCATAATTGAATTCATGTGCTAAGTGTTTATTATGTGTTAATTTGATGTACACTATTTAGGGTGTGTTATTAAATGAACCTAACTTAAGGGACTTAATTGTAGACTTGTTGGAACTTGTGGAGTGGTTTGACACCTTTTGAAAAGGCGTGTCTCTTGGGGTGGTTGGTGCAGGAAATTTTGGAGGCTAGAGAAAAGAAAAGGGAAGAAAATAGAGAAAAAGAAAGAAAAGGAAAATATGGAAAAACAAAGTGTTTGAGGAAAAATCATAATTGAAGTAGCAACCGGACTCCGAATTTAGTAATTCTTGTTGCTAATCGAAGCTAACGGATAAGGCTACGCGTGAGAAGAAAAATGGGTAGATTTCTAATTCCCAGCAAATGGATTTTATTATTTGAAGTTACTGCTTGTGTGCTGATTTCTGGTATTGTGAATTGCTTGATTTGATTCCAAGTAAGAATTTCCACCCTTGTATTTTTAGTCCTAAAACTCATGAAATGTATACTTTGCACTTATGGAATTGTGTATTGGAAGTATTTTAAAGTCATGATTTCCTGCATAGGATGAAACATTGAATTACCATACTTGTGTGTTGATTATGGAACTTGATTGTGCATGTTTATTGCTATCTTTGATTATGATCATTTGAGTCTATTTGTTACTGCTTTTGGGGTCTTAAATGTTATGTGTTCTATAGAGTCATCACTGGTTGAGCTCTTGTTTAGGAACGACCTCATTGCAGGATTCTTTCGAATGTGCATAATTAAGTGATTGTCGTTGAACCCGTGAGTTCTCGGCATGAGTGAATTGAATGTTGGTGAGTGCCCGTTCCTAACCGGGGAGAGATGTTAGGGACTATGACGGTCTTTGTGGAGTCCACAATGGTGGGCAATGATACAATACGAAGGAATCCTTAAAGTGTGAACCCTTCGTTCGGGGAGAAACTGAACTCGTGCTTTGCATTGAAAGCTTCCCCTTCTAGGCTTAAAAGTTAGGAGTCGTTGTAGTAATTGCTATAGAGTTTTGATTAGACAATTGAGCTATTCCTTGTGAATGTTGTGTCATAGCATAAGTCGTTTTCGAAAGATCCAATGTTGTGTATGTCCGTATGTTGGGATGAGTGAAAGTATGGAGCTTGTGTCACATTTCCGATGTACAAATGTTGGATTTAATGAGTGTGGATCATGTCTTATTTGTTTATATGTTTGTATTTGTCATTTGTATGTTCATATACATCAAAACTGGTCTTTTTGGGGTTAGAATTTGTATTGTGCAGAAATGCACTTTTTTTTCACAAATTTGCACTGAAAAAGTCATTGACTGGATCTCGGTCGACCGGAGTTCCATTCCGTCGTTTGACTCAAAGTACTGGGAGCAAACGGATGAGTGAAGTGTTTAAGTAGGTCGACCGGGTTAGTGAACCCCTCGACCGAAGGTAAAGTCGGTCGATCGGTGTGTGATGCTGGTCAACCAGACTTTAGGTAGTGAGTTGTTCTGTTTTTCTAAAGACCATTCGGTCGACCGGTGGAAGTGTCCAGGTCAACCGGTGTGGAAGTGTTTGGCTTTGATGTTTTTTGGTTGTGGTTCCTTCTAGTATTTTCTAAAAGTTATGGTGTGAGGTTTTCCTATGTAAAATATGTCTAGTGAAGGGACCTAAACTTGCATGTTTTCACACTTGATTTGATAATCGAGAAAAGTTTTTTGAGTCTCATTTGATGTTTCATCCCAAGGGTGTTGATGCTTACTGAGATTTATAACTCATGTCTTTATTTTCCTTATTTGCAGATGATGAATTACTTGAAGAAGGTGACTGTGGAGGAGTGGGATGAGGACGACCTTGAGTAACTCATAAATTATCTTGTAATAGATTAACTTACTTTTTAGTACTTGAACTTTGGTATTTAATAAATGATAGTTAACTCACTTTACTTCCGCTGGTTTATGGTTACTCTGATAATTAATATAGTGATTAATGCTTCTGCTAATAATAGTATAATGGTGTCACACCCTGTAACCATGAGTGATGACATGACAGTGTCCCATTGGTAAATGAGACACCAAAGCCACATAACAGAGTTACTATAAAATGGAAATTCATTTATGAACCATAATAATCAAGTGTACTAGCGGAAATAGTACTAAAAGGGAAATTACTATCTTATTACAACTGAAATGTGTTAAATTATTCAAAAGGGAATAGCAATAAAGCAGTAAAAGTGATCCAATTAAGTATGTTATTCTTCACTCGTCATAAGCCCCATCCCAAGTATCTTCCTCATAATAGAGCTCCTTCTCATAATCACCTGCACAAATTAGCGAATGGACTAAGAGCTTCGGTGTTCAGTATGATCCACATAATCCCTGTCCAATATAACATATAAACCAAATAAGACACGAAATAGTTTTCCCATTACCGAGACGTCCTCAAGAAATGACAAGCTTAGATAGTATGCCCAATGCAAAAGAACCTAAGATATGTTTCAGGGACAGTATACTCCCAATGTGCATGCTCCCAATTTCCACAATCACTTTAAAGAATGCCTATTTTATAGCTTTATTGTTTGTTTAACAGGTCATAATACACTTTTGAATCATCTGCTACTTTTGAACATAACATGTTCTAATGTGGATTAAAGAAAAGTTCTCCAATCCATAATAGTTTTCTCGTTATTGTAATCATAGTTATTGTAATCATAATATCTTTCGTATCTACTAAGAGGCGTGAATGAAAATAGAAATATGAACACACACACATACAAACACACTCTCCCTGCTTTTGGATTCACGAGAAGGGGTCGGGAAAGCCAGTGGTTGTGTTGGAGAGTAGGGCCAGGGGACATCGAGCCTAGGATCATCCCAAAGAAGAGTACAAGATTACCATGGGGAAGCAAGGTATCTTAAGATCAGAATTAAAATAAGATGAAGATTTTTTTTTCCATCAGAGAACTTTATACTACAAACATCCAACTCTGTAGAAGATCAATTGCAGCTAGATTATGAGTATACTATATGTGCATAATATAATTTTTGTAAGCAAATGATTACGCGCGAACCAAATGGATGAAAAGTAGCCCTCAAAAATGGAAAACATGTTATTTCCACTGCCCTCTCTCTCTCAAGAGAAAAAAAAATTGAAAGACGAAAACTTCAAAGCCTTGATTACAAAACATTAGTTTAGACGGTATTGATGTGCATCTGTTAGAAGCAAACTCCATTAGATCTAGTAAAGAAGCAGGAATAAGAGGAGGCAAAATATTTTCTTAGTTGTTCTACATATTTGTACTCAGTCTAACTATTAAGTATTTTGGAAACAACAAAAATGATGTTCAGACAATGATCATTACTGTTATTTCAGCAGAATAGAGACAAAGATTACATGATATTGCTGCACCTTGAAGCTGAAAAGAGATGACTATATACACGATTTAAGTACGGCTTAATTCTTAAATCTCTATGCAATCTGGACTGATAATCTAAAACTGGCATAAACTGTAAGACTGATAATCTATAACTGGCATAAGCTGTAAGAACTTACAAAAAAACCATGTACTTTATATTGTTAGATAAGTTCTTACCATAGTTGCACCTGTAGGATCAGATGGAAGGTGTTGTATTAAGCTCTTTCTCAAGTCGTTGGGTGAAATAATGAACATGTAGAAGGCAAATAATAGGAGATCCGTCGATGAAAGAGAAGATCCAAGAAATGCTCGCCACATCCTGTGGGAATAAACATTAGTTTCATGTTAGAATATTTCGAAAATTCACCTATACAAAAAAGGAACTGATTATCTGATGAGGGTAACGATCAAGTCTTGAAGAAAGAATCTACTAATAAGATTATGTGCTGAAGTCTTGACCTTTGAAGACAAAATTTTGAAACTAATTTTCTTGAAATTCATTTTGAAGCAAGAACAATTTTACTGTGTCGTAACTTTGAGATAACAATTTTTAAAATGAATAGGAAAGTGGACATTCAATTTAGGATGGAGTGAGTAATATTTTATGAATATATAAGTCCTGTGCATGGTTTGTCCTTCTTACCAGGTTGGCAAGCGGAAGAATGTATGAAAAAATGTCCGTATTCCCTCAATATCCAACTCCAATATAAGTGCTAGTCCAAAAAGAAAGAATGCTCTCTGTCTTTTCCTCTCTTGTGGCCACAGCGAGTTCCAAGCTGAAACCACAAAACAAAAACAAAAAAAATCTCTTTAAGTCACATACCAGAATGAACGGAAGCTAACTTATTACTTTCGTTCAACATCAAATAAATACCAAAAGCTAAAATAAAAATGTGTGTTTCCAGTTGCACTTTGAAAAAACCTTGGAAGCAAGAAAGCAATAATTTCCGCACTTTTTCCTCCACATTTTCAGTTGTGAGCAGAGAAGCAAAGGGCGTGCTCATAATTGAAGCATCCTATTTTACGCTAGTACATAAAAGAAGTTATGCTTCATGTACCTTGAGATGAAATATTTCTGGTGATCACGTCTTTAGCAAGAATTTACTTCAGAATGTCTGCTATTGCAGAAGCATATTTTGGAGCCTCTGACAATGACCTGACGACTGAATATCCTGTTTTCGTGAAGGCAAATAAGTTCCAACAAGAATCATTGTATTCCACAAATCCATAAATATATCTCACAATCAATCTTCATACCCGTCGCAGGATGAACCATGCTGGCTGCAAGATTTTTTTGCTCAGTATTTGGCAAGGATCCACCCACTGGTATGTAGGACCATTCCTAGAAACATTTCCATAGAACCCATCTCTCAGATTTAGTAAATAAGATATCTAATTGATTGTTTATCCCAACGTAAAAGATTCAGACCAGACTATGGTGAGTAGAGTACCTCTTCATAAGTCTGCATATTCCGCACTCCCATTGTGTCTAATCTTGACATTAGTTTTTTCCTTAATAGATCAAAAGGCATGGCGTCTTTTGAAGCCAAACAGGTTTCCTGCCATGCATTTGCCTCAGTACATCTCAGGACATATGATGATAACATGGCATATGCACATAAATTCAGACAACATACAAACCTCGAAGAAAACTCTTGTTGGGGGTCATGGGCATATTGCATAAAGAAATGTCGGGAATTGTGCTTCTAAGCAATCATCTTTCCCACACGCTATAATTATTCGTAAAGGGGAGATCTGGCCCGATAAGCCCAACATTCAGACCAAGCTTAGCTGACTCTGCAGAAAGGGCCAGACCAACAGGACCGCACCCAATTACCACCAGATCCAGTATAGTATTACCAGTTGATATTTCTGGGGAGAAGAAATCAGTAGCCACCTCAATTTCATTTTTTCTGTACCTTCTATAGCGTTTGTCATCTGATAATAATGCATCAACAATTTCTTCCTACTCCAATGCCACTTTGACGGCATTTAGTTCAGCTATCTTCCTTTTAACAGCTTAGCATACTGATTTCTTGCAATTTCCACCTCTTTCGTGGCTTCCAAATATTTCTCTTTCTCTTCAGCTGCAACTTTGCGTAGAATTTTCTTCTCTTTTCTGTGCATCAGTCACTCTTCTTTCTTCTTCAAGGCATTCAGGGGAAAGATAGTCGACCTGTGCATGGAGTATATGGTTAGCATCTGGACCTAGTATTCCAGTTAACATGAAACCAACTATAAGAATGGATATATTTCATAAAACTATAAAGTCTCATAAAACTTTAGGATTGTCAATGAGACGATATCGAAGATTAATCAATTTCTCACCTTCTTTTGAGTATAGACCAGGTGTTCACAAGCTTGATTGTGCATAGCCAAAGTGCTATGTAACTCTTTCCGAATTCATTCTAACTGAAAACTTGCCACATACTTGGTGAAAGTAAAGATAATAAAACAAACTTGGCCAGCTTATTTGAAGATGCATATGCCGAAGTTAGCTGATATTGCATTTACCTTGTCTGTGGTGGCAGATGCCTGAGAGCACCAATCTTTGAAAGTTCTAGCATCTAGTGGAGCACTTCCTACATTTTCATGTTTTCCTTCCCAAAAAGAGCTCTCATATGTGCAGGAATCGCGTTCTACAAATGTGTTAAGAGTCCAGGGTCATACCAGTAGTTGACATGGAGAACGGTATATTTGTTATGATACCATTTTTAGAGACTACATAGATAATACAAGTACAAGGAGCGTTTTTTAGGACCGTTGATGTCCCTCCAGAGCTTTTGGGCTTCCTACACAAGGAGAAACAAATGTAAAGAAATAATAACTGATGGTGGATTTATTAAACACAATCAAACAGTAGAAATTAGTTAGTATGAAAAGGAAAACAATCACACTGGGAACTGTTAACATCTTGGCTGGGTTGAAATTGGGAGCAAAAATCTAGTAACAATATATTGAATGCATCTTAGAGAAGTTAGTAAAAGAGGCATAAAGAGCAATGATATAAATAGATTAGAATGACATTCAGTATATTATACCTTCCAAAACAATCGATTTTAGAAACGGAGGAGCCCAATATTAAAGCTGAAATCCCTAAGTCCGATACGTATTTAAGAAGTTCTGGTGCCGGATTACCCCCCTCAAGCACCAACATTTTCCATCTACAAAGAGTACAAACATCTCTTCACTTCAAGATTATCCAAACGTGATTGGAGAAGTTACAAAAGAAACCCCACTTTCCTCTTTTTACTAATCTCCTAAAGGATATGAAGATTGCTTCAGATTTTGCCTTCATATCACCCACATATATTTGAACATCCTTTGCATCCAGCTCTTCAATAGGAATACTATGTCCTGCTGCAAACCAATACTAAAAGTCACGACACAAATAGACTGCATTTTAGTACAATGAGATAAATAATTATTTCCTTGGCATTTATTTCTAAAGAAATTCCAAGAGCACGCCTCTTCCGACCTAAATTGAATGTACACCTTCCATTTTAGTTTGTTCCAAAATGACGTCTACTTTCTTCAAATGGATGTGTTTTCCTTAGACACCCATAACCAACCTCCGGGATGGAACTCTCCTAACATACAAGTTTTACTTATATTTACAGATATTATCGTAACTCACCATCAAACTAATTTTCGTAATTCTTGTGCCAGTCAAATATGAACATTCAATTTGGTCAGACAGTGTTCAAAGAAAAGATGTTTACCTAAATATGGACAGACATTCCAAAAGACAGAAACTGTTCACTATATCCCAATTCTAATTGTCACATTTCATATACTCCCTCCGTCGGAATTGAATATTTTCTTTTTTCTTACTGTCACAATTTAAATGTCCAGTTCCATAAAATATTTTGATTTTACAGCTTCCTTACTCAAGAATTTCTTTAGAAAATGAAAGAAACAGAGAGAAAAGAGTAGCTTACATAAGATGAACAAGAAGAAAGCGATTTGATTTCCACATCAATTTCTCGGCAGCAAACCTAACAGCTCGTCGGCTTCCTCTGCCACTCTCTAACAACAAACCTAGTGTTTCTAAACTTGAATTCCTTGCTACAATTTTATGGAAAAAAATCAGCCATTAATGGTGGAAAGAAGAATTAAGAAATCAGCAAAAGGAAAAAATACGGGAGAGACTAAACTGGAAATAAAATTATGGGACACTGAATAGGATGAAAACTAAAATGCATTGACTGAATTGGCGAAAAAAAAGTTCTGAGGACTAAAAAGGAAGAAAACTAAAATGTTATGACCAAAAATAATGAAGGGAAAAGTATGAGGAAACAATTAAAATGTAGTGACGAATTTGGCGAAAAATATCAGGGGGACTAAAATGTACATAAAATTCAGTGGACTTAATAGGATGAAAATCTAAAATATGGTTACTTAATTGAAAAAAGGAAAATTAGGGGACTGAATATGATGAAAACTGAAATATGGTGACTAAATTGGCGAAGAGAAAATTATGAGGACTGAATAGGATTAAAATTAAAATATGGTGACTTAAATTCTCAAAGAATAAAATTATGAGGACTAAATAGGATGACAAGTAAAATTTGGTGACTAAATTGGAGAATATAAAATTTGGAGGATTAAATAGGATGAAATCTAAAATATGGTGTCTGAATTGGAAAAAAGAAAATTGTTGGGACTGAATAGGAATAAAATTAAAATGTTGTAAATAAATTTATTTCCATTCTAGCCCAAATAAGATGCAAATTAAAATATCGTGACTTACTTGGCAAAATAAAAATTATGAGGACTTTATAGGATAAAATCATGAGGTCTTAATAGGATAAAACAAAAATATAGTTACTTAATTGACAAAAGGAAAATTATGAGGACTGAATAGGACTAAAACTAAAATATGGTGACTTAAATCCTCGAAGATTAAATTATGAGGACTGAATAGGATGACAAGTAAAATGTGGTGACTAAATTGGACAAAGGAAACTGTTTGGGACTGAATAGGAATAAAATTAAAATGTTGTGACGAAATTGACGAAAGGAAAAGTCGAAGGACTGAAAAGGATGAAAACTACAATGTTATGACTGAATTGTCGAATGGAAAATTTTGAGGACTAAATAAGATGCAAATTTCAATAGTTTTACGAAATCTTCACCGTTTATGTCCCAACTTTTCATTTTCATACTATTTAGTCCTCGAAAGTTCCTGTACGCTAATTCAGTCATCATATTTTAGTTTTCATCATATTTAGTCCTCCTAATTTTTATTTACCTTCTAGCCCCGGGATATTCTCCTTCGCCTAATTTAGTCCCATTAAATGTTTCCTTTGACAATTTTGTCACCATATTTTAAGTTTACATCCAAGTTAGTCCCCTGGAATTTATTTTCAAGTTTATTTCGTCATAATGATTTTATTTTTATCTTATTCAGTCCCCAAACCTTTTCGTTTCTAATTCAGTAACGAATGTTTAGTTTTCATCCTATTTAGTCCTCAAAATATTCCTTTAAAGGACGATTAAGTTAACATATTTTATGTTTTCATCCAATTCAGTCCCCGGAATTTTATTTAAATTTTAGTCATCGGGACATTTTCCTTCGCGAATTCGTCACAATATTTTTAATTTTCATTCTATTCTGTCTTAAAATTTTCCGTCGGCCAATTAAGTAACCATTTTATAGTTTTCATCCTATTCAGTCCCCCATAATTTTATTTACATTTTTGTCCCCCGGATATTTTCCTTACCTAATTATTCTTCACAATATTTTAGGTTTCATCCTGTTCAGTCCAAAACATTTTACCATCGCCAATTTCGGTCACCATAGTTTAGTTTTCATCATATTCAGTCCACTAACTTTTATTTCCACTTTCGTCACAATATGTTAATTTATCATATTTAGTCCTCCAAATTTTTCCTTCGCCAAATCAGTCGCCACATTTTTGTTTTCATCGTATTTAGTCCAAGGAATTGTATTTACATTTTAGTCCCCCGGATATTTTTATTCGCCAATTTTGTCAAAACATTTTAATTTTAATCCTATTCAATCCCAAAAAAATCCCTTCGCCAATTTAGTCATTCTAACAGCTAAAAAGATAAAGGTTTTTTTTTTCATTAGTTGGGTTTGCCAAAAAAAAACTCATTTCGGTACTAATTTAAGTGGTTTAGAAAATTTTATCTCATCCCTAAATAATTTACGTGGCTTAATTAAAACTTCGAAAAAAATCCGTGGCTTAATGTTTTCTGTTTCATTGTCTCTCCTTAAGGGTATTTCAGAAAGTAAAAATCCCATATCATATAAAACTTCGAAAAAAAATCCGTCTAATGAAATGACGTGGCTTAACGTTTCTTTTCATTGTCTCTCATCAAGGGTATTTTCGGAAAGTAAAAATCTCATCTCATCCATCACCCCACCTGATGGCTTGGAATGTATTGACTTTTTTTGGTGGGTTTGTTCTTACTGTAATGCAAGCCTCTCACTTGATTTTTAGCGTTTTGGTCATAGATCGGGAAGAATTCTTTCATATTGCGAAGCTAAACGACGTGGAGAAGGTGGGTGTATCTTGAAATTTTTATAATCAGACAATTTCGAATTTTCGGACCATTTGGAGTTCTTGGTGTGTTATATAGAGAGGACGAAGATGAAGAGTTGCAGCTTTGATTCAGTTTGAATAGTCTAAATTGGTGGGCTCTGTTTGTGGGTTTGGTGGGTCATGTTGACCGTACTTTATATTATTGTTTATTTCGGATTGCTTTTTTTTTTTAATTATATATTTTTACCCGTATTGGTTTGGTGGATTTAATAATATTTTATTATAGAGCAAATAGCTTTTTCTGCCACAAAACTAGTTACGAGTGCTATATCTGTCACAAATCACATTTTCATGCTATATCTGTCACAAAACTAGTTACAAGTGCTATATATGCCACAAATCGTTTTTTCGTGCCTTTTCTTCCATGAAACATTTTATGAGTGCTAAAAATGCCACAAAACGAGGGAAGGTGAAGGGAAAAATATGTAAGAGATAAAATTAATTTCAAATAGACCCTAAAATCACATTTTTATATTTAATTGGGTACAAAAATTATTTTTTAAATAATTGACCCCTTCTTCCCAAATTTATCAAAGCCCACCTTCTTCTTCCTTCTCCTCCCACCTCGAGCCACCACCGCCACCCAATCCCTACCCCCTACCCATACCCCCTAAAAATTAACCAAGAATAGCAATCCATATGATGAAAGCACTTCTAGATCTATATTTCAGACACATATAAAAAATTTCACAAATGCTTTGCTCCTCTAACCTTTAGAAACTGTTTTACAAAATATATATAAGTCAAAGCAATAAGCAAAATGCTAATCAATTTTCACTAAATGATTAATCAAGTGCTTTGCTGCTAAAACCATAAAAAAAATACATACCAGTCAAAGTACTAAACAAAATGTAGACTAATTTGCAGTACATAATTAACCTAACGTAGATGCTTTGCATCTGAAACCATCAGAATTCTTGAACAAAAAGGACTCTCGCAAAGCAATATGCAAAATGCAGACCAATTTCCTAAGAATATCTAATTGTTCTTAGACATTTTTGCTAAGCTATCACCTTCACCACGCCTCTCCAAATCTTGAAGCAGTCATTTTTTGTCAGATTTGGTACTCTTTGGTATGGATGGGGGCAGGGATTGGGTAACGGGATGGGAGGTGGTGGTGGCTAGATGTGGGAAGAGAAGAAAGAAGAAGGTAGCGGTGAAGGTTTTGGTAAATTTGGGAAGAAGGGTCAAGTATTAAAAATAAAATAAAATTAGGTATCCAATATCATATAAAATTTTAATTTTAGGGTCTAATTGAAATTAATTTGATCTCTTACATTTTTCCCTTCACCCTCCTTCTTTTTGTGGCATTTTTAGCACTCATAAAATGTTTAATGGCAAAAAAGGCACGAAAAAACGATTTGTGGCAGATATAAAGCACTTGTAACTAGTTTTGCAGAAAAAACTATTTGCTCTTTATTATATTACTAGAGAAGAGATTTTTGTGTGGCTGGTTGTGTTTTAAAAGTGGTGGGCCCACTCGTGTCCCTTGTCTCACTTGAGATATTGTTTTTTTTTTTTTTTTGAAGAACTTGAGATATTGTATTTGCTGGGTATTTAGCTGTTTTGTGAGGAATATTTTTTTTATTATTGTTTTATTGTTTCCTTCAAGACACATGGATGGTAGGGGTTCATGAAAAACCGAACCGATCAAATCAAATCGATCTAAACTAATACAAACTGATTTTTTTGGTTTTAGCAGTGTATTCGATTGGTTTTGTTTTGAACTAAATTAAAATAGAATTTTTGGTTTGGTTGAAATTTTTTTTATAATCCAAACCAAACCAAATCAAATATATATTATATTAAAGAACTTGTAATAAAACATATTGAACTTCTTATTTATAAAATGACAAACAATCTCTTCAAGTGTTAAAGTATGAGATTGAAGACTCATCTGTTGGATGTGGTTTTAGATTAACCTGAAGTTTTTGTTCTACTTTGAAACTAATAATAGTGTAATTTTTTTATTTTTTGCTTTTTTCCTCGTAAGATAATTGTTCAGTAATTTGTTTGAAGTTTAAAAATCAAGATAAAAAATTTATATTTCATTAATTTAATTTTTTTGTTGTGTTTAATTTGTGAAAAACAATAGACATATTTCTTTATAATTTTAGTAGTTAGATAATTATATAAAAAATTATTTTATTTTTACTTTATATTGAAAGTTCAAGAATAAAAAATTTATATTAAATTGTTTTGTTTTTTATTGTATTTAACTTGTGAAACAATAGTCTTATTTCTTTATATTTTTAACAGCTAAGTAATTATATAAAAAAAAAACTTGTTTTATTTTTATTTTATAATTAATATATTTTGTATCTCTCGAAAATGAACAACCAAACCGATACAAACCGAATATTTTGATTTGATTTAAAAAATGTGAAAAAACGAACCATTAACACCCCTAATGGCTGGTAAAAAGAAAAATATTATCAAGAGTTCCTCTAAGAATTCTAATATTCTAGCTTCTGCAAGTCTTGAAATAAGTGAAGGTGTCCATGAACACCTCGAAGCTAAAAATGGATCAGATGAAACCCATTTTGAGACGGATATTGGAGATGGTCATGAAGACAGTGTGCCTACTAATGCTACGACTCAGAACAAGATAGTTTGGGCTAATCTCTTCAAGAATGATAGATTGATGGATAATGGGTTTAAACTTCAAAAAATTCAAAATTGATTTTTGGAATGGAAAAAGACGGGTCAAAATTCTTGAAGATTAGGAGGAAATGTGAAGTTATGAAGTAACTCTTGAAGATGGAACAACTTTATGGGTGAATTATGTACTTCTTAATTTCTCTCTAGCCAAAAGATCAAGGAGCAAATTTTATCCTTTTTAGATATTTTTACCCAAAAGATCAAGATTGAAAATTTATTCTTATATTTTTTGTTTCCTTTTTTACCCTTCGAGGAGAGAGGGATTATTTTTAAAGGTTATACCACATCATGCTATTTAACGGAATTAAGTAACTATTTGACAGAATAATGGCTGCTTGTAAATTTATTGGGGACAAAAAAAGATAAAAATATCTAAAAATGATAAAATTAGCTAAGTAAAAATAACTTAAAGACTCAAAAGGCTATTTATTTGGTTTTTCCTATATGGGTGTCTTCCATCCACAGTCAACGGTGACATATCATGGGACGGAGAGGAGAGAAGGTGATGAGAAGCTAGTAGCTGCCTCTACGACGTCGTGTATGCCACATTTCTGGTGCTGCTGATGACCCTTCTCTTCCTTGATACCAGAAGAGGAAACAAGATTGTAACTTTTTACTTAAAGAACCCTTATGCTCTATTCTCATGGCAATGCTGCTGATCTTGGCCAACTTCATCACCTCTTTGATGGGTTTTCAATGTTTGATCTATTGCTGGAAAGTTTTTCCTTTTTTGCTTGCATTCTTGAAAAAATTACAGTTTTCAGTTCTTGATTTTTTTAAAGAGAGAAAATTTATATTTTGTTCTGTAAACTTTAATTGATTATATAATTAAGAATTGTGTTTTTGTTTGGTGGGTAATTGGTTTCTCTATTATAAAGATAAATTAGATTATTTATTTATTTTTTAACAAGGGGTGCCAAACTCGAGAGTGCTACGCTAACTACGCTAACATTGCCTTCCTTGAGAAATTAGATTAATATTCTTGTTGGTACTTGTTAGCCCGAAGGGCAAAATATCCTATGTTGTTTTGATGATAACAAACCATTGATAGTTCTAATGTTTGTGTGAGCATATTCTTTGTAATAGGATCCTTAGCACTCACATCAACATTGATGAAAATGGTAAGTTAGCTTCTTATGTAAACTAAGGTATGTATTTTACACACAAGAATGCTATATTATGGAAGGAAGGAGGCAAGGAGGTTGGTTGGGAAATAGGGCTCTTCAAAGAGTCCCTAATGTATATGGCATAAGAACTTAACATGCTAGTGCTTATGTTTCTCGTTCTATCTTGGTTTATCTTATAAGCACTTAGCTTTACACTTATTTGTTCTTATATCCTTTTGCCATGCTTCCTTGTACTTAAAATTGTCCATATCCTATCTAATTACATCAAAGTTTGTCATAATAAAAAAAAGGGGAGATTGTTAGCCCTAAGGGCGATCAAACTCGGTTTTTGATAATGGACAAACACTTGATGTTGTGTCTAATGTTTATATCTTTGTGATAGAATATCGGAACTAATATTGGAAGCTCTAAGTACTTCAATCAAGCCATGATCAAGATTCAAAGTCGTATTATTCAAGGCTCATCCTTCAAGATTGAAGATTGAAGACTTAGGTTTGGTTAGATTAGCTTTGTCATTATAAGTCTTTATCTTATATAGCTCTAACCAAAGCTCTCATGAACATAAGCTCTACACTCAAGTCTTGCATGGACACATACACGTTTTCAAAAGGCTTAGTTTTCGAAATGATTCTTAAATGTGTTCATATCTTAAAAGCCTTTGTTTTCTAAGTCTAAGTCCTTTAAAATGGTTTTCCAAGTGTTCTTACTTGTTACCTTTTGGGAAAACCTTTTAGACTTTAAAAGACTTCAAAAGATTTCAAAACGTGTGAAAAATCAGCTTGGAAGTTCGGTCAACCGAGCTCAAGCTCGGATCAACCGAGCAGATACTGAGAGGTATGAATGGAGCCTCGGTCGACCATATGGGAAGGTCGGTCGACCAACCTTGGTTCGGTTCAACCGAAGCTTGGTTCGTTCATCCGAGGTTTCTTGAACGGTCAACCGAACTCTGCTTTTACTAGCCATTATTTGACCGTTGGAGACTCGATTTTCAGCCTATTTTTGAAATGTATATATACTCCAAAGCTAGAGAATCATTCTAAGACTTGCACATACAATTTACATTGATTTCTTATCAAGTCTAAACACCTTCAAAGCAAAAACACTTGATCTCCATGATCTAATTCATTCAAAGGTGTTCTTTCAAAAAGCAAGACAAAGAGTGGAATTCATATGTTCAAAAGAGCTTAAACATTCTTGTACTTCAAAGGTATATTTCTCACTTATAAGAGTGATCAACCTTGTTCTTTAAACATTCAATTCCCTTTCTAAGTGATTGGGTAATTCTTGTAAAAGTCCTACTTTGTGTGGGCAATTTGTAAAGTCCTACTTTGTGTGGGCAAGCTCTTAGTGAGTTTTTCATTGTGTGGTTGTGTTGTAAAACTCTTAGTGAGTTAGCCACATTTGTAAACATTCTTCTTAGTGAAGTTGTTTGAAATCCTTGGGTGCGGCTCAAGGTAGTGGATGTAGATTCTAAGTGAATCGAACCACTCTAAATCCTTTGTCTTGTTATTGGGTTTTGCTTCAGCTTTTGTTCATCTTGTTCAAACTCTCACTAGCATTGTAAAGATTCGAAAAAGTATACAAGATTAGTTAAAACCCAATTCACCCCCCCCCCCTCTTGTGGTTTACAGTACTTACAAGTCTTTCCTTTTCCACCATTTTTATGTCTTTTGTTTTTCTTGTTGTTTGTTTGGGGGTGGGGAAGAATCATCTTGGTTGGGCTATTGAGAGTATAGGGTAACCTCAGTGGGAACAAAAAAGTAAATATATAAATGTTACTGTTTTGTTTCATAGAGACATTGTGAAATGTGAATTTGAACAACTTTTGAAAATTGTACTGTCATAAAAGAGTAAATCATGGCTTTATAAGTTTCTTTTTGGCTAAAAGATTCTTTCGAGACTACAACAAACAAACGAATTTACCGAGTGGTGACACTAATGATAAATTCTCCAAGAAAGCTGGCAGTTGAATATTAAATTCCATGGCATAATTACAGTTACAGAGGGATTAAACTAGTAATATTTGGAAGGAGACAACAGAGAGACACGAATGATTTGTTACTATTCACCTCATCTTCTTTTTCTAAGCCTCAAACCGGACCTAGGGTTACTATTCACCTCATCTTCTTGCTCGCAGGATTTCTGCGTCTGCGGCTTCAAAAGCTAGGGATTTACTAGGCGCCGGGGTCGGAGTTGAAGATAGCACGAGGAATCAAAGAATCTGGCGAGGGATTGGAAGAGGAGTGAAGGCATTGAAGAGCTATGGAGGATAGGGGAACCTGCAACATCGACAGTGATTTTGACCGCTTTTATTGAGAAAATTCCACTATGTGTGATTTCTTGGGTGAAATTAGAGAGATTTCATATGAGAATTTGAAATTAGGATTGAGGGAAAACAAACAGTAAATGAGAAAAAGGGGATTTAATAAAAGTGGGGATTAAGTTTTGGGCTTAAAAGAAGGGAAAAATTCGCTATGGGACGGTCCTTGTGGGTACCAGTGAGACATGAAGGCCTACGGGACCTATCCTGCAGGTGGGTCCTGTCTAAAATTATGTGAGAGGAGTGTGGGGCAGGACCCAATGCCAGACTTTCCCTAAAAGAATGAGCAAAGTGTGAACATTGCCCAGATTTCCCGTTTGTTGACTTATATAATATGGGCGGGCCGGGGCGAGCCTTACACGAAACCCAGTCCCGATCTGCCCCGTTCACGGGGCGGGTCTTATGTACCCCATTCTCTTTTAGGTTCAAGACCTTTTGCTTATTCTTCTTATAGGCCTACAGGCAGAGAAGGTTGCAATGTTCAAAATAGGCCTTTTGTGAATGCAATTAATGGATGAGTCATGTATAGGAATTCTTTTTCAAGACATTATGGGTATGGAAATTATGAAGCTCCTGGTTACAATGCCAATTCAGCAGTGATGTCTAATCCTAATATAAGCAACAACACCTCTTCAGGATCCATTACTGGTCTAAGTTCTGAACAAAATCAACAGATTGTGCAGCTTATTCAGAGTATGCAGATAGGGAATACTACAAGCAATGTCAATTCTACTGCAAAACACTACTCAACTAATCACACTACAAAGGTAGCAGCTGCAATTACAGGTAACTCACCCTTGTCTAATGTTAATAATTGGATTTTAGATTCTGGAGCATCAGATCATATTATTTGTACACATACTCATTTCACATCTTCTACTTCCTGTGATTAATATGTGTGTGACTTTGCTTAATAAATCCATTGTTCTTGTCCTTTACAAAGGCACTGTCCAGTTAAGCAAATTCCTTGTTCTTAAAGATGTCTTACTTGTTTATTGTTTTAAGTTCAACCTTGTTTCCATTTCCAAACTTACTGCTCAAAATAATTGCAATGTGACATGTGCTGCCACCTCTTGTTCTATTCAAGAGTTGATGACTCAGAGGAGCCTTGGATCAGCTAGAGTAGTGCATTAGCTCTACTTATTTCAGCCGAGTTCTGAGACTCCTAATAAATCTTGTTCTGATCCTCTTGTATCTTGAACTTCATTTCATTATATTTGCAATATTACCTTACCTGTTACTAGTATTGAAATAAAGGACTTGTTGTGGCACTATATGTTAGGTCATTTGAACTCTTCCAGTTTACAGTTCATTAAAGGTCTTGATCCCATTTGTAAATATCCTTCTGCAAAATCCTGTAATAAAGCACATTGCAGTGTGTGCCCTTTAGCCAAGCAGCAAAAACTTAGTTTTTCTTTAAGAAATTCTATTGCCATTTCTTGTTTTGATCTTATACATGTAGATATATGGGGTCCTTTCAAAGATCCTACCATATATAACCAAAGATACTTCTTGACCATAGTGGATGATCATTCCAGATTCACATGGTTATTTCTTCTTCAATCAAAGTTAGAAGCCACAAATAAACTTCAGCACTTTTGTGCTTATGCATTAACATAATTTAATGCTTCTATTAAAATGATTAGAACTTACACTGGTCAGGAATTCTGCATGCCAAATTTCTATGCTGAAAAATGGATAATCCATCAAACTTCATGTGTACAAACCCCTGAACAAAATGGTGTTGTAGAAATAAAACATCAACACATTTTGAATGTTACTAGAGCATTAAGATTCCAATCTAAAGTTCTTATTGCTTATTGGGGATACTGTGTTTCACATGTTGTTAATCTCATCAATATAAAACATATTCCAGTTCTAAGAAATTCCACTCCTTATGCCAAACTTTACAAACTCATACCTACTTATGACAACTTAATAATCTTTGGTTGTCTAGCTTATGCTTGTACTCTTGAGCAAGGTAGACAAAATTTTGATCCTAGAGGCAAACAATGTATATACCTAGGGCATTCTAATACCACTAAGGGTTATATTCTTCTAGACAGTAAGTCCATGACTGTCTTCATTTCTAGAAATGTTCTTTTTGTAGAACATGTTTTTCCTTTTGGTATTTCTTCTGATCCTTCTCTTCTTCTCCACAGATTCCTGCTTTAGACCTTGAGACCACTCATTTTCTTCCTATACCTACACAAGCTGTTTCTTCGAATCATCTTCTTCACACCATATTTCTAATGTTCCTGCTCAGCCTATTAGGAAGTCTTCTAGAGTTTCCAAAGTGCCTGCACATTTAACTGACTATGTTTGTCCTACTATTTCTACTTCTTCTACTTCTGCTTGTTCTAATCTTTTTAGTCGTGTACAATCATATCATCTATTGCATCTAGAATCTCAATCATTTGCAGCAGCTTTAGATTTGGAATAGGTACCTAAAAGCTATGTAGAAGCAGCAAAGTCTCAGGTTTGGAGGGAGGCTATGCAAGATGAGATAAAGGCTTTGGAGGATAACCAAACCTGGACTTTGGTGTCTCTACCTGCAGGAAAAGAAGTAATTGGGAACAAATGGGTATACAAGTTGAAATAGAAATCTGATGGATCCTCGGAGAGAAGGAAAACAAGATTTGTTTTCCAAGGTTTTACACAGCAGGCATGCATTGACTATGTTTGTAAGCCCTAAGGGCGAACAAACTCAGTTTTTGATATTGGACAAACTTTTAATGTTGTGTCTAATGATCTTAATATTTGTGATAGAATATAGGAACTCATTATGGAAGCTCTAAGTACTCCAATCAAGCCATTGAAAGCCATTGATATCAAGATTCAAGATATGCAAGGCTCATTTATCAAGATTGAAGATTGAAGACTTAGGTTTGGTTAGATTAGCTTTGTTATTCATTAGTCGTTATCTTAAAGCTCTAACCAAAGCTCTTATGAACATAAGCTCTACACTCTAGTCTTGCATGTTTTCATAAACACGTTTTCAAAAGGCTTAAGTTTCAAAATGATCTTTACATGTGTTCTTATCCAAAAAGCCTTTGATTTCATAGATAAGTCTTTTAGAAAAGTTTTCCAAGTGTTCTTACTTGTTACCTTTTAGGAAAACCTTTTTTAGACTTCAAGAGATTTCAAAACAAAGGTCAAAACATCATCTCTCATACTCTGAAAAGTCGGTCAACCGAGATTTTCTCGGATCAACCGAAGGATTTACTGAGAGTTGTTCTGTCAAAGTTCGGTCGACCTAAGCTTGGGTCGGTCGACCGAGATGATGGTTCGGTCGACCAAGTTTTTGGTCGGTCAACCGAGTTGCTCAAGTTCGGTCATCCGAGACTTGTTTCGGTCAACCGAACTCTGTTTCTACTAGCCGCTTTTTTGACCAGTTGGAGACTCGATTTTCAACCAAATTTGAAATGTATAAATACTCCAAAGCTAGAGAAACATTCCAAGGCTTGCAAAACATATTCTCATTGATTTCTCATCAAGCCAAAACACCAACAAAGAAAATGCACTTCATTGCCATGATCTAAAGCATTCAAAGGTGTTATTTCAAATGCAAGACAAAGAGTGAACTTCATATGTTCAAAGAGCTAAATTGTTTGTGCTTCAAAGGTATATCTTTCACTTAGAAGAGTGATCAAACTTTGTACTTAAACCTTCTCATTCCCTTTCTTAGTGATAGGGTTATAAGTCCTACTTTGTGTGGGCAATTGTAAAAGTCCTACTTTGTGTGGGCAAGCTCTTTGTGAGTTTTCAAGTTGTGGTTGTGTTGTAAAACTCTTAGTGAGTTAGCCACAAGTGTAAACATTCTTCTTAGTGAAGTTGTTTAAAATCCTTGGGTGCGGCTCAAGGTAGTGGATGTAGATTCTGAGTGAGTCGAACCACTATAAATCATTTGTCTTGTTATTGGGTTTAGCTTTGCTTTTAATCATCTTGCTTAAACTTTCACTTGCATTGCAAAGATTCGAAAAAGTTTACAAGAATAGTTAAAACCCAATTCACCCCCCCCCCCCTCTTGGGTTTCTTCAATTGGTATCAGAGCCTCGTCCTCATCTCTAGCTTAATAGCTTGAAGAAAAGATTAATGGCCGATTATTCCGCTTTAGCATACCAAGAGGGGACTTCCATCGATAGACCACCACTTCTTGATGAAAATCATTTTGATGATTGGAAAGACCGATTCAAGATATATGTGTGCTCCATAGATTATTCTTTATGGCATATATTTGAAGAAGGTCCATATGTACCTTCAAAGATGGTGGAGGGTGTTCAAACTCCAAAGAAGGACATGAAGGGATTCATGGGCGGAAACTCGTTCCAAACACCCATGGATCCTCCCCTGAAGGATCCGCTCATATGAAACGAATCGAAAATAGCGGTAAAAACTTACATTTTACTGATTCAAGAAGCTCTGCTTGAATGGAGGATGGCGTTTCTTGGATGCTAATCGCCACCAATTGATCTCCCTCTGCGGAAAGTCCTCTACTCGGTATCCACGCTGACGAAAGCAGGGCAGCGATTGCTAGCTCTTCGTCTTTTACGTTTTTCGAGAGTTAGAGAGAAAAGGGAGAGGCTGAAAGCGAAATCTAATTTCGGGTTTCTTGGTTAATTTCGAGCTAAAAGAATTCCGGTCTAGGGGTTTCGGCCAAGAGTTTATTATATAGGGTGTGAGAGTTTGTTCCCGGAACTAACTCTCACGTCCCTCATCTCCTCTCGGCAATGGGAGTCCTCAACTCCCACGTCCCCTTAGACTTCTGGCTGGTAGTGGGAGTCCTTATCGGATAATAACTCCCACGTAATCCCAGGCTATAGGTAAAATACCGAAATTGCCCCTATCTCTAATTCGAATAATAAACACTTTATTATTTCCGAGAAAGACAAATGTCGATACAATGAACCTAGACACATTCTAGATTCATTGAATCTGACATAAAGCTTCAGTTAGCTCGTCTATGCGTGTGACCACAGTAGGTTCATCTCACGATGGCAATGAAAACACACTTAGTAGTAGTGTGAGTCCATAAATCACAAGCGGTCCCTAGCGAGGGACATTGTGACTACCCAAAGTGAATGAATATACAACGGAACCTAATATCAATCCACTATTTAATCCCTTTGTCTCGCGATATCCTAATTAAGCATAAGGCATGGTGGTCGTCACCCTTATTAAGCTTAATTATATTTATGCTCGATCTCCAGGTAGACGGTTTCGACAAATAGCATTTGATAACCACTTTATCAAACACATTTGAGCACGGCCATGCATTTAAACAGTCTTTCCCTATCGAGGGGCCCATGGATATCTCTCTCAATAATAGAGAGGGACAAATTCCTTACAATGTCTCTCACATTCAAGCTATGATAGGGACACTACATCCGATCATCGATCGTATTGATTACTCTGTTACAAGTAACGTCCGATCGAGTCAAAAGCGTGGCTCCATTCATACTAGAATCAATGAAGACATAAGGTCTAAGGATTCTAAAATAGTATTGAGAAGTAATACTTATGACTTAAGACCATGAAGTATTACTTCTCGACTGGATCACGTCCCAATACAATGTATCCCTATATATTGCATCTATGATGTGATTTGTATCCATTACACATGATCAGTAAAACAAGATCATCAATCAACAATCATACTAGTTTTATTTCATAGTAATTAAGCATTACATAAAACTAGGGACTTCTAGAATAGTAATTACATAAGCTAATGAGTTTTACTATCAAATCACACATTTGATAATCAAAAGCAAAATTAACTATTCAATTACTTGCTCAAAAAGATAACAAAACGCACAACATGTGCTAATGGTCCTAGGGCACTACTAACAGGACAATGAGCTAAATGAAGACGAGTCCATGAAAATGACTCGAAATTTTAAGGCTATGAACATTCTTAGTTGTGCCTTAAGTCCGGAGGAGTACAACCGTGTCCTTGGAAGCAAATCCGCCCACTCTATGTGGAAAAAGCTTGATGATACACATGGAGGATTAAGCTCTTCAAGTGATGACGGTGATGATGAAAATGCCAACTTATGCTTCATGGCTTTTGGTAATGAGGTACATCCTTCTCCTTCTACTTCAAATTCTTATGATGATGAGGAGGATGATCCTAATGTGCTTTTAATTGATATGTTTGATCAATTGAAAAAATTGTGCAAAAGCAAAACAAAGCTATGAAGCTTAAAATTGAATCTTTGCTTGATGAAAGAGCTAAGTTGGTTGATGAAAATAAGAAATTGTGTGATGATGTTAATTGCTTGAAATGTGAAAATGATGATCTTATTACTACTTGCAATACATCTTCATTACAATACTTAGAAGCTTGTAATAAATTGTCATCTTTAGAAAACAAGCTTGTTGAGTTTGATCAATTGGAGAATAAAGTTAAAGATCTTACCCTTCTCGTTGATAACTTTACTAAGGGTAAGAAAAATCTTGATCAAATTCTTGGCATGCAATGTGCTTCACATGTTAAACATGGATTAGGTTATATTGCTAATCATGTTGCTTTTGCTAGCTCTTCTAAGGCACCTAGAAATCAATTTGTGCATGCTAGCACTTCACATAAGCAAAATAAATATCATGAGCATATTCATAAATTTGCTATGTCATCTACTTGTTGCACTTATTGTGGTAAACATGGTCATACAAGTGTTAGATGCTATGTGAAGAGAAAGATTGAAAAAGGGGTAAAAACGGTTTGGAGAGTCAAACGTATTTTAACTAACCCCAATGGACCCAAACAAAAGTGGGTACCAAAAGCTACTCCTCCCTTGAGTTTATAGGTTCTTATAAAGATGTATGCCACAAAGCTTCAATGGAATTGATTCAAAGAGAAGTGGCATTGGGGAGAAGTTAAAGGAGATGTGCCAAAGGAAGAAATTCAAAAGCACTCCTTAACACTTGGATTCTCAAGGTTTAAAAGTTAATCAATTGGAGAACCAAGTTACTTGAATTCAAGAGCAAAGCATCAAGTGATGACATGAGTCAAAGTGTCAAGACAATGTCTTCATCACTTGGTAAGAAAGCAAAGGTATCAAAATCACCTTCTCTTAACACTTTAATTCTTGTGTTTAAGTGTTTTTGATATATATACATGCTTGCTCTTATATTTGTTGCATCTCTCATTCTTGAATGTTATATTCATATAGATAACCTTTAGCATGTTCATTATTGTCCATGTTGAGTTTAGCTAAGGTATCTATGAGATGTAGCTTATGCAACTTGATTGATTCTTGTTTTGTCTTGTCATATTCATTTAAGAATCCATCTAGTTGTCTTGGTTTTTGATGTGCATGATCCTTAAGCATATATGTGTTTACTTGAGATTTTGAGCTAATCATGAAGGACCTTTGAAAAGGTACCACATTAGTTCTCAAGAATTCCTTGTAGGTAACAAAGAGTTCTAAACTTCAAGAAGAAGATATGAACTACAAGGAATGGCACAAATGAGCTAAGACTCCAAGAAAAGAGTCAAATGCCAAGGATCACAAGATTGTAGAGGGTTCATCAAAAGAAAAGTCACCCATCATTGATGACTCTACACTTGTCATGCAAAGAAGATTGAGAAGCTCAAGGAACTCATTGAAGGAACTCAAAGTGCAAAAGCATTCATCAAATTCAATGAGATATTACTAAACTCAATCTCTTTTCATTTCCTTGAACAATTATTGATCTTACTTTCCATATTATGTTCAATTGTTCTTGAAATGGGCACCTTGGAGATTTTATAACATGCTTGCTCTTCATATGTTCTTGATTCTCTTGAGCATGTTATTAGTGAGCTTAATGATTTGATCTTTGTGATGAAATTTTTTTTATACCCCCTCCCCTATATTATGTAGTGTTTTATGCTTTGGGGGAGTTTGTTATATGCTATGCTTTGTTTTCACTTTATCTTTATTGCATATAGGGGTTTGTGTTTATATTCAAGTCTTTAGCATTAATCTTATGTGGTTGATCGTCTAGATGCTTGACTTAGGATGTAAACTGTGTTTGTGGCATTGATTATGCCATGGGTTGTGTCTATTTGATTGTTTGGAAATGGCACAACCTAAGAGGGAGTTTTTCAAATGTTTTCAACTCATACCTCCCTCATAATTGTGATGTATGCTCAATTGTCATATTTTACATCATCACATCACTTGTTGGCTTGCTTGTCATCTTTTAACTCTTATAGCCAACTTGTGTAAGTTATTTTGGAAGTTATATGTGTTATAAATGTTTATGTCTTCAATGGATATCACATATACTCTCCCTAAATAACTATGAGATCATATTTTGTTTACAAGTGGTATAATACTTTCATATCCTTTGTGATCTCATTTAAGTTTTTGGTTAGTCTTGCTTCAAGAGTTGTTATACTCTTTTAGCTAACCATTAACTTGTTAGAGGAATGTACTCCAAGTGTTTTCTTACACTTCCTCTACATCTTTTGGTTGTGATACTTGTGCTTATCTTATGAATTCATGGTATCACTTCCACTAGTACTTTGTTAGCTATATTTTCAAACGTGTTTTTACAATTGGCTATATTTTCAATTGGTATCATGTTTTACAATTGGTCAATTTGTGCCATACTTGGTTTTAAATATCAAATAGCTAACATCGTATGTTTGATAAACGGGGAGATTGTTCTTTAAGGTTTATTCCCTATCTCCTTTGTTTTTAGCTTAGGTTGATATTCTTTTTGAGCCATACATGACCATCTTTTGGATTTATGTGTTTTTATGGACTCTTTGTTTTTTAGAAATCAACTAAGCTTATTCATAAGTAATCCTTCTTCATAATTATTTTTGGTCTTTAGGATTGATCATTTGGTTCTTATTTTATCAATCTACAAGACCATCAAGTTGTCTCCATGGTTTTTTAGTTTTTCTTTATATGGGGAGGATTATTAAAATTTCATCAAGCTTCTCCATAATTAATCTTTACTTTTCGTTTAAATGCTTTTCTTATTGGCGCTCTGATATCCCTTTTTGATTTTGACAAAAAGAGGGAGAATTTTTAGTGTTGCAAATGTGCCAAGAGAAGTAATTTACAAAAGGAGAATGCTTAGAACTTGCATAATGGGAGAGATAAGGGATTCCTTAATATAGAGGGAGTAGAATTTTTTTTGAGAAAACTTCTACTTGTCTGGATCCTTAATATCCTTATCTCATGCATACATTTGGTATCTTATTTTTGCATATTATTCCCATTTGCATCAATGTTTTGTCATCATCAAAAAGGGGGAGATTGTTAGCCCGAAGGGCAAAATATTCTATGTTGTTTTGATGATAACAAACCATTGTTAGTTCTAATGTTTGTGTGAGCATGTTCTTTGTAATAGGATCCTTAGCACTCACATCGACATTGATGAAAATGGTAAGTTAGCTTCTTGTGTAAACTAAGGTATGTATATTACACACAAGAATGCTATTATATGGAAGGAAGGAGGCAATGAGGTTGGTTGGGAAATAGGGCTCTTCTAAGAGTCCCTAGATGCATTTGGCAAAAAGAAGTTATCATGCTAGTGTTTTAGTCTTCATTGGTTTTATCTTGAAAGCACTAGTCTTTGCTCTTATTTGTACTAAGATCTTTTTGCCATGCTTCATCATGCTTCCTTGTACTTAAATTGTCCATATTCTATCTTATTACATAAAAGTTTGTCATAATCAAAAAGGGGGAGATTGTAAGCCCTAAGGGCGAACAAACTCAGTTTTTGATATTGGACAAACTTTTAATGTTGTGTCTAATGATCTTAATATTTGTGATAGAATATAGGAACTCATTATGGAAGCTCTAAGTACTCCAATCAAGCCATTGAAAGCCATTGATATCAAGATTCAAGATATGCAAGGCTCATTTATCAAGATTGAAGATTGAAGACTTAGGTTTGGTTAGATTAGCTTTGTTATTCATTAGTCGTTATCTTAAAGCTCTAACCAAAGCTCTTATGAACATAAGCTCTACACTCTAGTCTTGCATGTTTTCATAAACACGTTTTCAAAAGGCTTAAGTTTCAAAATGATCTTTACATGTGTTCTTATCCAAAAAGCCTTTGATTTCATAGATAAGTCTTTTAGAAAAGTTTTCCAAGTGTTCTTACTTGTTACCTTTTAGGAAAACCTTTTTTAGACTTCAAGAGATTTCAAAACAAAGGTCAAAACATCATCTCTCATACTCGAAAAAGTCGGTCAACCGAGATTTTCTGGATCAACCGAAGGATTTACCGAGAGTTGTTCTGTCAAAGTTCTGGTCGACCTAAGCTTGGGTCGGTCGACCGAGATGATGGTTCGGTCGACCAAGTTTTTGGTCGGTCAACCGAAGTTGCTCAAGTTCGGTCATCCGAGACTTGTTTCGCCAACCGAACTCTGTTTCTACTAGCCGCTTTTTTGACCGTTGGAGACTCGATTTTCAGCCAAATTTGAATGTATAAATACTCCAAAGCTAGAGAAACATTCCAAGGCTTGCAAAACATATTCTCATTGATTTCTCATCAAGCCAAAACACCAACAAAGAAAATGCACTTCATTGCCATGATCTAAAGCATTCAAAGGTGTTATTTCAAATGCAAGACAAAGAGTGAACTTCATATGTTCAAAGAGCTAAATTGTTTGTGCTTCAAAGGTATATCTTTCACTTAGAAGAGTGATCAAACTTTGTACTTAAACCTTCTCATTCCCTTTCTTAGTGATAGGGTTATAAGTCCTACTTTGTGTGGGCAATTGTAAAAGTCCTACTTTGTGTGGGCAAGCTCTTTGTGAGTTTTCAAGTTGTGGTTGTGTTGTAAAACTCTTAGTGAGTTAGCCACAAGTGTAAACATTCTTCTTAGTGAAGTTGTTTAAAATCCTTGGGTGCGGCTCAAGGTAGTGGATGTAGATTCTGAGTGAGTCGAACCACTATAAATCCTTTGTCTTGTTATTGGGTTTAGCTTTGCTTTTAATCATCTTGCTTAAACTTTCACTTGCATTGCAAAGATTCGAAAAAGTTTACAAGAATAGTTAAAACCCAATTCACCCCCCCCCCCCTCCCTCTTTATCAAGTTTTACATCTCAAGAAATTTATTGGTGAATTATTTGCATTGGGATTTTTGGGTTTTGCTTTTGGATTTTTAGATCCATTGAAGACTAATTTCTGGTCAATGCATTTGAATTTTCCAGATGCTTATGTCTCTTGTGGTGGAATTGTTTTTCATTTGCATTTGTGTTTTTAGATCCATGAAGATGGGATTTTGTTGGTTTGGTATGATTTGACTGTAATTTTTTTGTCCTAGTGATTTAGATTTGAGCTTTTGTTAATTAAAAAGGTTGAATCTTGAGGCTTAGTGATTTAGATGTCCTAGTGATTAAAAAGATTTAGTTAAAACATTATTTAGTTATCTTTAGAGATGAAATCACGAATCCAAGGGAGGAACACATATTTGAGTTTTACATTTCTAGTTAGTAAGAAGATGATTAATATATTTGGTAAGAACGTGTGCAAGAAAATAGTGGAGATATGTGACTCTTGTTCAATTTGAAAAAAGACTGAAGAGCCTTATTAATCCCTATCCAAAATTAATATAAAAAAAACAAAGTGGGCATGCCCGGTTGCAATCCGCCCATACCTGCATGGGTATGCCCGTTGATACCCGTATTGAAATGGGTATGAAATTCATAGCCTCATACCCGCCCATTATCTCACGGGACGGGCATACCCGCAGGCATTAACCCATTTTGATAGCTCTAGTCACATGTGCTCTTTTTTTGCCTAAATAGTGGTCGGATTCACTAATTGGACATTTATAGTGACCCGTAAATTGTTGTTGCTGTTTTTAGCCTAAAAAAAGATAGTGATATTTATCGAAATCCGTAATAGATAAATGTTAGAAATAGTGAATTTCTCTATGTTATAAATATGTTTAACTATTTAATATTATTCCAAGAAAAAACTGAATGCTTATTCATGTATATATGAATTCTAAAAGGCTTGCATCATGAAGTAGATTTAATGTTCTAAAAAAATAACCGAAATTTTATTCATGTATGTAGGAATTCTAAAAGGCTTGCATTATGAAGTAGATTTAATGTCCAAGAAAAAACTGAATTCTTATGCATGTATATAGGAATTCTAAAAGTCTTGCATCATAAAGTAGATTTAATATTCCAAGAAAATAACTGAATTCTTATTCATTTATATAGGAATTCTAAAAGGCTTGCATAAAAAAATATGCATAATGAATTTTTGGATTTCTTATTAATGTATATAGGAATTCTAAAAGGTTTGCATTATGAAGTAGATTTAATATTCCAAGAAAAAATTGAATTCTTATTCATGTGTATAGGAATTCTAAAAGGCTTTCATCATGAAGTAGATTTAATGTTCTAAGAAAATAACCGAATTCTTATTCATGTATATAGGAATTCTAAAAGGATATAGAGTAGATTTAATGTTCTAAGAAAATAACCAAATTCTTATTCATGTATATACGAATTCTAAAAGTCTTGCTTCATAAAGTAGATTTAATATTCCAAGAAAATAACCGAATTCATATTCATGTATATAGGAATTCTAAGAGTTTTGCATCATTCGTATTCATGCTTATGATTAAGCATTATTCTAGGCGGAGCTTTGAAAAGACACTTATATTAATTTTAAGAATATGAATCAGATATAGGTTACATATTATTGCGGTTTTTCCAGTTTTTGGCATTCTAATTTAATAGACCATTTACTATCATTCATTTAGTCATATGAAAGGTCAAGTGGAAACTCATAACACAAGATCACCCAGTGACGGATCCAGAAAAAAATTTCACTGGGGTCATTTGTTATACACCACAATTCACTGCAGTTATTTATACATTTATTATCTAAATTGAGTAAAATATATCATATATAATTAAAAAAAATCACTGGGTCATTTGATATATACAACAATTCACTGGGGTGATTTATACATTTATTTTCTAAATGGAGTAAAATATATCATATATAATTAAAAAAAAATTCACTGGGGTCATTTGACCCCAGTAGCTACCACTTGCATCCGTCACTGAGATCACCAACCATATAATCCAAAATCAGCCATGAATTTTCTCACCCAAAACACACACACACACATATATATATATATACCATCAAAACAAACATTATGGGGAAATCAAGACTTCAGTATATGCATCTCAATGAACTTGAAAAAAGAAAAGAAGAAAAGAGAATATTATTTTGAGTTATCAGGTTATGGAACACTTTCAATGCCCATAAACCTAACGATTTAATGAGTGTTGATTCTTTGATTTTGGATAAAAATGTAAGATTCAGTCTAATTTATTTTGTTATAACAATCGTGATTATTCATTCTTATACAAAATTTGTAATTCTATATTACAAAATTTAGAAATAAAACTGCGCAACGCGCAGATATCAAACCTAGTGTAAATGTATAATTGAAGAAGTGGACCCAAGCGTCTGCTAGTTTTGGATTTTCATATTTTTGGGCTTATCTAGTTGCGTCCCTATCCGTGAGGTAACAATCAATATCATCCTACTTGTTGGTCCATCAAAATGAGTTAATTTTCATTGTCTAATGTAATACTCCCTCCATTACTAAATATAAGACTCTTTAGACAATTTGAGAAAATTAAGGAAGTTGTCATTTCCACCTAAATTTCCAATATTACCCCACCCTCCCCCTCTCTCACTTCTACATCATAAAGAAAAGAAAGGAAAATATTGAGGGTATAATTAGAATAAATTGTTGACAACTAATAAAAGAACCTTAAACGACAATTAATTTGGATACCTAGATATCTCCTAAACGACAATTAATAGGGAATGGAGGGAGTATATAATGTTCAAATTTATTCACATTAAGAGAAAAAATATTTTGTATTGATATGGATAAATTTAAATTATATGATTTATTGGAGCATGGTGTATATCGGGAAAAAATGAAAATGAGAGAAAATGTCTGAATTCTGAAGGGATATAAATATTCCGTTTTTTCTTCTTTTTTTCTTTAGAGGAATTGTGTCTTGCAAGAAGGAGAAGGGTCCTACTTTTCAATTCAGCTGATGAAAATGATTATACTAAAAATAAGTTATAGCATGGAGAAAAATCCTTGAAAAAGATTTAACTTAAAGAACCTGACGTACATTAATAAGATACACTACTAATTTAAATGTTAGTAAAAAAAATGTTTAATTATCCTACTCGTGGTTTTAAAACCAGGCCTGGACTGGTCGGACCGTCGCCCGAACTTCTTTGCGGTCCGAGTTGGTCCTCAAAATCAGTAAGACTAAAAAATTAGCTTCTTTTGTTCAAGTCGGTAAAACCCGACAGTCGAACCGTCGAACTCGAAAACCAAAATGAATTTACTAAAACTGGTCGGGTCTCATATGTTCCATTTAAAAAAAAGGAAAAATTGCATCGTAAACAAAAAAACTGAGAAACATCTAATTTGTACATCTTGTCCTCAATTCCATAGCTGGTTAGGTCAAGAACAATAAACTCTCCCAGTCTCAACTCTCAAATCAAATTCAAACTAACAAATCTAAATTTTCATAACATACTTAAATTTCTTGATCAATAAGTATATTTAAATTTGGGTAAAAAGTGCCCACGCCCCCTAAATTATCTCGGATTTTGATTTATGACCCGCAATTAAAAAACGTCAAGTGCTTGACCATGAATTTTCTTTAAGTATCAATGCTTCCCCTTCCATCCAATTTCTCCGTTAAATAATAACGGAAGGTGCCCATTTGACACTCACATGATACAAATGGGGGCGTATTGGGCAAAAATAAATTAACCATAAAAATTTAGAAAATTGACTAAAGAAGATATCCAATGTCTTCATCATATCCTATAACAACCTAAGCATGACTTCCATATTTATTTTTTTACCAGAAATTGAAAATACTATTTACTCATTTATCAATATTTATTGAATCAATTTCCAGTGGGAGATCACATTTTCTTTTCAAGAATTTAGGGTTTTCTAATTTTGGGATGTTAAGAAAATTAGGGAGGATTTAGAAGATTTGAGTGGGTTTTCCATTTTCTAATACATTTTTTTAAAGATTAATTTATTTTTGCCCAATTTGTCCCCCCCCCTTTTTTTTATCATGTAAGTGTCATATAGGCACCTTCCGTTATTATTTAACGGAGAAATTGGACGGAAGGGGCATCATTGATACTTCGAAAAAGTTTAGGGTCAAGCACTTAATATTTTTTAGTTGAGGGTCAAAAACCAAAAATTTGAAATAATTTAGGGGGCGTGGACACTTTTTACCCATATATATATATATATATGACAAGGTATTTATGAACATGTTTGGTATCTTAATAATTGATGGCATTCTCAATTGATGAAATTGAGCAATGGGTTAAAATTTCTAATTAGACGTTAATAATTTTTTCTTTTTAGATATAAATTTTTTTTTAAAGATATAAACTTTGTTTTTGTACATTTATATATGTAAACAATTACGGGAAACCCAATATAGAAAAATTAGTAGATTTTGGTCAAAATTGGCCACATGCCAACGATATGCCGTTGAGGGTAGGGGTAAATTTATCGATCAAAAATATTTTTTTGTGAATAGGCTTATTTTTTATTAATTAGCGGTCTACAGGTTTTTTAGTGAATAAAATAAACTTTTTTGTTTGTACATTTATAACCATAAACAATTTTCGGGTTTCTAAAATTAGAAATTGCCGAAGACACGAAGTTGGGACACAATCAAGCTGAAGCCGGTTTAGATTAAAAAAGAATAAATAATGCAAATGTAACTCGGTAAATGTTTGTGGTGAGGAGTTGGATTAATTAGCGGTCTACGGATTATTTCCCTCTTGTAATCTTTTCTGTTAGATATTTTCAGCTCAACTTTGCAAGTTACAATTACTCTTAGACGATAGTTGTATAAAAGTATAGATACATTTACTTTTCATGTATTGAATCAATAAGAATGTAAAATCATATTTCTCTATTTTTTCTGTTAGATATTTTTCAGCTCAGCTCTGTCAGTAACAATTATTTTTAGATGGTAGTTGTATAAAAGTTTAGATACATGTATTTTTTCCTGTATTGAATCTATAATAATGTAGAATCATTATTTCCTTCTTTTATGTTAGATATTTTACGGCTCAGTTTGTTAGTTACAATTACTCTTAGATGATAGTTGTATAAAAGTATAGATATATGTATTGCTCTTGTATTGAATCAATAATAATGTAGAATAATTCTTTCTCTCTCTCTCTTTGTTCTTATTCTTCACATTTTGGTATTTTCAATTACAATATACGGATAAAATCCACGACAATTTCTAATTATAGAAGACTGAAAATTGTTTATAATTATAAATGTACAAACAAAAACTTTTCGTCTAAAAAGAGAAAAATATAACTGTTGGAGTCCAAATAAGGCTATTCACTTAAAAAATATTTTTTTAATAGACAATTTTACCCTTACCTCCACCGGCATGTGGCCAATTTTGACCGGAATCTACTACTTTTTCTATATCGAGCATCTCGTAAATTATCTACGTTTAAAAATGTACAAAAATAAAGTTTATGTGTAAAAATAAAAAATCGTTAAACTCTATCTATTTATCAGTCCGGCTCCTATGCGGAACGTGCAGAATAATCCCAACCGTCGGATGATATTTTGAACGGCCCAAATCTGGAGAGAGAAAAGTTGCGGCTAGACTTAAAATATTAAAAAAAAAAATTCTCTATCCAAATCTGGACCATTAAAAAATCTCATCCGACGACTGGTAGCTTGTCCCGCACGTGCGGAACAAAAAGCTGTCCCGCATAGGAGCCGGGAGCTCTATTTAGAGTCTTTCACTCTAAAATTTATTGTCAAACTCAAAAGTTTATACTTAAAATTGAATTGAAAAACAAATTTTTTCATCCATAAGAGAGCTGACGGTATGGACCGAGATTTTACTGTGTGACAAGTTCCGTCAGATGGGCCCATAGAAGAAGCCTAACCCAAATGCACGACCCCATTCAAACTGGGACACACCTCAAAACAAAATTCGATTCATTTTTTCCATTTTCATCTCAAAAGATATTTGTAGTAGTCGATCGCCAATAATAAAGGGCTCCACAAATAGTTGATCTTGAATTTATGCAGTTGATACAATAGGGGTTTGCATTAGACTGACACTATTTGGGTAGAATGGTTATACCATGGCATGATTTTCTTTTGGAACAATTTTTTTTGTCCAAAAGAAGTCTGTGGGCTGACGTGGCGTTTCCCAGACGCGCTTTGCCACGTCAGCCCCGTAACGGAAGTGTGACTTTTGTTTTGGTCCCAGGACGGAAGTCCCACTTCCGTTTTCCAACCAACCCTAACAAATTCCTTAAACCCTACAAACCCTAAAAATATCCGTGACTTTGAGGACGGAATTGCCACTTCCGTCCTCATATTGCAGTATCTAGTCTTTTCTCACTTTTTCTTTTTTGACTATGAATAATTGAAGAGATAAATTCAGAACGGATTTGACATTTTCATTCTCATTTCTGACCAATTTTTAGAGACTTATCAATTAAAAAATTCAAATTTTTTGAATTTTTGAAACACCAATTTTATCTATAAATAACCTCACCACAATCTACAACATTCACAACTCTCAAACATAAAATTTCCTTACCCTCTTCAAAATTCCTTGTTTCTAAATTTCCTTCTCCTCTTCAAAAATCATTGTTTAAAATGACAAACTTTCCACAATTTATTCAAAAAGAAATCCTTAACAAATTCAGGGATGTTGATTTTACCAAAGAATGGCCTTCAGAATACGAACAGGCGTTAAAAGAAATTTGTTTTGATTTTGATACACTGGTTACAATGATGAAAAAAGTTGGTCCAAATTGTACAATGAAATTGTCTACGACATGAACTCCGTCACCGGCGGATTTTTCACAACATAAATGATTGATGCAGGCTTAGCAAAACTGCGCAGGCGATTTTGGAATTTTCAGGCACTTTTGCAATGACCATGGTTCAAGTACTGACGGTAGGACCAACACTGTTGATTTAAATGGCGTTGAAGCCCAGTCGGTGGAATATGTTGCGGTAAGTTACATGTAATTACGACAAACTATTATAATATAATGTTTTCATAACTTACATTTTTTGTTATTTTTACTCTGCATTAGGCTAATCCAAGGGCTAAGCGGTACATAAGGAAAGGCGAATTCTGGTTTAACCTTCTAGGCCATATTTTTTTGTCAGGAGGAAGAGCATGTGTGGACGAAGCCGGTCAATGTTCAAAATGACCGGAAGAGATAACTGTTGAGGCTCCCCCCGACAACCCGATGTCGGAAGGATCGTCCAACAACACATCTGTGTGGGAGCGGATTGCACATAAATTTAGAAAGAATTAGGGTTTTAATGATCGGGTGTAATTTTTTGTATTTCCCATTTAATTTTATTTCTAGCAATTGAATTTAATTGAGAGATTATTATTTTGTGCCAAATGCTTACTTTTTTTTATATTAAAAAATACAGAAATGCAAATTTTTAAAAAAAGACTTGCCAACACACTACAGTTAAAAATAAGGTGGACATCCTGTAGAAAAAATTTGGCCGCTTGAGGACGGAAGTCAATTTGAGGACTTCCGTCCTCAAGGGCCCGAATTTTTTCCCCCGGGAAGAGCTTTGTGGCCAGATTTGTTGGGACAGAAAATCTTATCCCTTCACCACCAAAATCTCTATAAACTGCAGAAACCTTGACTACATTTTCTCACATCAACAAACCATTTAACTCATTTAAAACCTTCATCTTATTTCTTACAAAAAAAAACCTTTATCTTCCCTCATATATTTTCTCTCTACAAAAATGGCACTTGAATGTCCGAAAAGATTGTATTTACTTTTCGACCACAATTTAGTGTACGAAGCCGGTGGTTTTCCTCGTTTCGCAGAGCCAAGTGAAAGAAGTATTGAATTAATTAAAAAAAATCATTTCGACAACTTTGCCGCCGAATATGACTGCGAAAAGGAGTCGATCTTTCTAGTGTCAATGTTCGTATAATAATGATTCATCCATTTTCATGCCAACCAACGCCATGGTGCTGCATGATGTCGTAAATCTCAACGATGAAGAAGATCTGGAGTTGTTGTGGGGAATCCAAACCGATTTCAAACTACAAGGGATTCATGTTGGTGCTTTGTTAGAACCTGTGCAGAGACAGGTACATAGTTTTGTAATCCCGACAACAGATTTTTCTGAATAATCACAATTTGTTCCAGAAAATTATTTTTCGGTGTCAAATCCAATACCAAGTATGCCCCCACCGTCCAGTTACGATCCACCAACAAGACACAACGATAATTCGGTAATGGATTTGTTGGGTCCAACATCTGACATTGACGGTGTTCCGGAAACGGAAGATGATGGGGGTGATGATAGTGCTGGAGACCACGAGGATGACGGGGTCGAAAAAGAGCTTGATAACGAAGAAAATTATGTCTCCAAAATTCCCCAAGAACTTCTCCAAGACATTCCTGGACCAAGTAATGACGAGACAGTCCAAGAGACTGAACCCGCACCTACTACCTCCGTTATACAGGAATGGAATATGTCATCATATGGTAATTATGCTAATTTTGCATTTTGGAACGATATGGGTACCATGCAACCTGTTCCTGAACTGACTTACAGGAAAATACTCATCAAAAAAATGGAATCCCGATTTCCCTCAAATATGTTTGGGGATACAGTTTAAGGATAAGCGGGAGGCAATGTTAGCAATTAACATATGACATGACCAGGTTGCCTTGAGGGAGTGAAAACGAGACTGGAGTAACAAACAATGGTTCAGCGGGGTGTGACAAAATTCAAAATTCTACACAATCCAGCCGATGCAGCTGGTATATTCGCGTTAACCATAGCAGAGTGGATGAAATGTGGAACGTTACCAAACTTAAATATAGCCACTACTGCTTGATGGATCAAAACAAAAAACGCAACATGTCATCCAGCTACATCGGGGTAAAAATTCTGCATCTTGTTCAGGGTGACCCCGAAATATCTATTAAATTGATTATGGCTGCATGTTTGGATAAATTTTCTTTAACCCGTACATATAGAAAAGGTTGGTATGCCCGCGACATGCTATTGAAACACTGTTTGCTACAAGATTCTAATCGGGGTGCAAAAGTCAAATTTCTTTACTATCCACAACTCACTCTTGATGGCCCTAAAGTGTTCAAGTCAATGTTTTGGACATTTAAACCGTTAGTCGACGGTTTCAAGTGGTGCCGACCTATAATTTCAATAGACGACACACACTTATGGTTGCAAGCACTATGGATGCTAACAATCAAATTTTACCCCTTACATTTGCTATTGTTGAATCTGAGGCACTTTCGAACTGGTCTTGGTTCCTTAAAAACTTAAGGGATGATGTTGTTCAAGACATACAAGTTTGCTTGATTAGCGATCGTCACGCCGGAATTCTAAGTGTTGTGGCTAGTGTCCCCGGATGGCAACCACCAATGGCAGTACATCGATATTGCCTAACGCATTACAAGTCAAATTTTCACACACATTGCAAAAATAAATAATTGAAAGATCTTATGTGGAGTGCTGCTTCCCAAAAGAAGAAAGTTAAGTGTGATCAAATTCTTGACCTTATAAAACACAAAGATCAAGATGCATTTAACTGGCTAATGCAGCATCCGAAAGAGTTGTGGACTTTGGCCTACGATGGGGAAAGCGCTTCGGGTGCATGCCGACTAACATGTCTGAATCGCTTAACGGTGTTTTGAAACATTCCAGGGCGCTGCCTTTGAAAGGTCTTGTTGAGATGGTATTTAACAAACTTGTTCACTATTTCGACTCGCACATGCAAGACGCTAATACTTGTAAAATGTCATTCCCAAAGAGAATATGGGATTAGTACTTCGCTTACGAACTTAAAGCTCAAACTTTGACTGTGCAAAGACACCACAAAGAACAAGGAATTTGTAGGGTCCTGGTGAAGGTGGTAAAATATACTCAGTCAACTTATCAGCTTTTGAGTGTAACTGCGATAAATGGTCTACTTATACAACTCCATGCACACATGTAATTGCAATGTCTAAATCAGTCATGGAAGATGCTTCAAAATATATACAGGCTGTGTATTCTTTGGAATACTACAGGAATACATACAAGTCCATTTTATATCCTGTACTTGATCCCATGCATTGGAGGGAAGCTCCTTTTGATATGACACATCACCCTCCTAACATGAAAGGTTCATAGGTGGGTCGACCTCAAAGGCGGAGATTTGAAACGCCGATGGACAGAGAGAGCCGGGGAACTCCAAGACCGAAGAAGTGTGGCAACTGTAAAGAGATCGGGCACAACCGGAAGACTTGCCCCAACCAAGAAAATCCTAACCAACCACCTCCTAATTAATTGTATTTAAATTTTGTAACTTGTAATATTTTTTAATGTATCAATTACCACTTATTTTAATTTTCTGCAATCTTATCAACTTATTTTAATTTTATTTCATTCAATAAAAAAATATTGCAAATATTACAATGACGTATTATTAAAGTTGTTCCATTAAATTGGCAAAAACATCATTCCCGGACCTATAATCAAGGATATCGTAAGGGGCTGGATGAATTTGTACATGGTCACCGGGGTGCAATTTCGAAAACACAACAAACTCAGGCCACCCAAAAAAATAGTAATCGTGTCCGCCTTCATCTCTAGTCACTTGGAGTGTCAGTTTGTTCCCGCGACTATTACGCATGTGTAGTATTTCAGGGATTCCAAAATGCATTCTAACGCGCCATTGCATGTAGTTTCTACCTATCCACTGTATACAGAAAAATAAATTATAATAAATAACTTGAAGAGGAACAAATATTTTTCCAAAAAATTTATATTAAAAAACGTACCGGTTTTGAAAGTCCCGAGTAGGTTTTGTCTATATCTATTAGAAAACTCTGTCGAAAAAAAGCCCCGTCGGAGGGATACGATAATTCTCCCTTCAAGTAACCGATCCCAGGCCTTATCAATAACCCTCCCTTAAAATAAATATCTAGTAGGTTCATCGGAGAAGGGATAAAATGAATTGTATTTGTCAGCCGAAGATTGTTGTCACACAAAAATTATTGTAAACCACCGTCTAGGTAGTACTTATCATCTATTTTGGTCACATAAACGCACCATTGATTCCCAATGACGTCCTTCAGATGACACAACTAGCTAAGCCGAGACCAGTTCGCTCAAACCAATTTGTGTACATTGATGAAAGATGCTACAAAAAATCATATTACTTAGATAGCTCAACACATTTGATAAAAAATAAATTACACATCACAAAATAAGATATTACCATTTTTCAATTTGTCTGATTTCCGACAACAATTTTGAATTGGTGTCTGAAATACTCTTCCAGGGCGGGAACCATTTCGCTATTCATTTTCAAAATGGTAAGTTTTAGAATAATTACCTAAGTTTGGAAGGAAATTTGGAGAGAAATATGAAAATTGATATGCTTTTGGAAGGATAAGTATGTATGTATGTATATATAAATGAAGGTTCATAGGATTTAAAGACTGCAATATGAGGACGGAAATGGCAATTCTGTCCTCAAAGTCACGGATATTTTTAGGGTTTGTTGGGTTTCAGAAATTTATTAGGGTTGGTTTGAAAACGGAATTTGGACTTCCATCCTGGGACCAAAACTGAAGTCCCACTTCCATTATGGGCTGACGTGGCAAGGCGCGTCTGGAAAACGCCACATCAGCCCAGAACGGAAGTGGGACTTCCGTTTTGGTCCCACTTCCGTTCTGGACAAAAAATTTGTTCCAAAAAAAAAAATCATGCCATGGTATGACCATTCTGCCCAAAAAGTGTCAGTCTAATGCAAACCCCGATACAATACATATCTTTATTTTTTAGCTATCTTAAGGAAAATGTGTTAGCGGTAGAGTTGAATCAATTTCTTTAGTCTCAATTTAGGCCAAACTTAATTAAATTTAATTACATATTATTTTATTTTTTATTTTTTAATTTTCACTACATTTTTTGAGAATTAAGAACGAAAATTTTGATCTGACTAGCCACCTGAACTAAGAACGAGGCAGATCGAAGTTGGATCTCATGTAATATTCGATCTGCCTTGCCTCGCCCCTCCATATTATAGTATTATTAATTGTGTTTATATGAATATTGTTCATTCAAAATTCTCCTATTTAATTTATGATTTCCTTATATTTTTTTCCAAGAAGAATGATTATTGTTAAATTGAGTTTTAAAAAAAAATATTGTAAATTCTATCTCAGTTTTTGTATGATATTTATGTAATATTTTTATAAAAAAAAATGAGACGGTGCAGGCAGACCCGACCTGCATAGGGCAGAGCGTGAGTAGAAGATTCTTGATCCACAACAAATCACGCAGTAAAGCGATATGTTGGAACAACGCTCCCGGCTCCTATGTGGAACGTCCTTTTGTTTCGCACCTACGGGACACGCTTTCAACCGTCGGATGATATTTTTTAAGAAAGTTTTTTTTAAAAATATTTTAAGTTCAGCCGCAATTTTTCTCTCTCCAGATCTGGGCCGTTCAAAATCTCATCCGACGGTTGAGATCATTCCGCACCTGCGGAACTTTGGCTGTTCCGCACAGGAGCCGGACTGTGGAACAACGCCCGAGTATTGAGATACCCGCCGACCTGCCCATTGCAATCTCCACTAAAATTGACTTAGCAAAAAAAAAAAAAAATCTCCACTAAAATTGGAGATAGTAATGAATTTTTTTTTTGCTAAATATAGTATGGCAAAAGTAAAGTAATGATTATTTTATTATAAACGCGGAAATTCAGTTTAAAAAAAAACGCGGAAATTCAGATCGTTTTCTCCATCATCCCCACGTAGACAACCACCTGTCTAACTTTCAGCTTCAAGCCTTCAACGCGGATCACACACACACTTCACACACTAAATCCATATTTATATATCTATCCAACAAACAGCACTCAGTCAAAACACCTTATCTCTCACATCAATGGCTGGCCGGCGGAAGCCTTCAGTTTCCCTCACTCTCGCAATTCTCTTCCTTCTCTGCGGTTTAACCTATGCTCGTTTCCTCGCTGACCGTACTTCAGATCTCGTTTCCGATGGATTATACGACCATCAGCGGTCGTCATCGCCGTTTATCCGGTTGTTTGCGCCGGAGGAGTGTGAACAGAGTTATGGATTCATGCCTTGCACCACCACTGCTTTAGGGAATATGTTTTTGATTGTTGTTTATGGTTACCTTATGTTCCTTGCTGCTACCTATCTCTCTAATGGAAGTGAGCTTTTACTCGAAATTCTCGGTCCTGGTATTGTTGGTGGTCTCTTTCTTCCTATTCTCGGCGCTCTTCCTGATGCTATGCTCATTCTCGGTATCATATTTAACTACTTTTCACTTAAAATGCCTTTTTTTTTGAGAATTTTTGTGTTTCTAGATTTAAAAAGTAGACTGTGCTGTAGCTCAATCTGAGAATTTAGCTTTGGAGATTGTGCAGAAAATGAGTCCAAAGGCAGCATAAATCTGAAATTTTCAATCAGACAGTTCTTGTGTTACTGAGACAATCCCTCGCATGGATTGTCTAGGACCTACCTGCAATGTGTTCGTGATTTGAAAGCAATTCTCCTTTTTATAGCTTTTGAAAAGGAAAAACTTTCGGGTTGGGGTCCTTGTTCACATGCTTAACACAGGCTTACTTTCACCTTGTTCCCCAGTCTAAGGATCTTCTTCAGGCTTGTCTACATCTGATTTTGACCTCCAACAACAACAATAGCATAACCCATTAAGTCCCCAATAATTGGGGGTATGGGCGGGGATGGACGGGATACAGACCTAACCTTTGTCAAACAAAGTGGCTGATCCCAGGATACCACTGAAACAGATGTATTGGAGACTAACCTAACCTTTGGCAACAAGTGCACAAAGTGGTTGCTCATATAATACACATGTAACAATGGTCCCCTATGCCGTCGCGTTTGCTACAGAATCATGCCCTCAAATCAAAGTCAAAAGGCATCAGAGAAGGCAGACCCAAGAACCATTTTGATTTATGTGCACATCACCATGCTTCTTTCATTCAGCATCCAGAGCATTAGTGGTGCACAATGATTTTGACCTCCCTTATTGATTTATTATTCGAGGAATAAGAGTTCCAATTGGTGTTAGGATCTATTAGTAGTAGATCATACGGAAAAACAACATTGACTTTATGCATATTTGTCTGCTCTCATCTTTTCTGGATTAGGCAATCTCATCTGCAGATTATCTTGTCATTTTGTGATTAGGAGAATCCTGCACCGTCTCTTTTGTTTGACTACGCTATGAGAAGCATTTAAAAATAGAAGCTCGTCTTGTTTTGAGTTGTTAGGCTGTAAATCAAGTTGTGCTATATTGCTATACGATCATTTTGTGATTCCTTATTGTCTAATATCTATGTTTGGGTTTGTGTGTGTGGATATTTATAGGTCTATTGTGCTAAATGTAGAATTTTTTTTAATTGGCATCAAACTATTTTTTGTATGTATCAGTATCTGGGCTGTCTGGAACGAATGAAGAAGCACAAAGTCAGGTATCTGTTGGAATTGGTTTGCTAGCTGGATCAACAGTCATGCTTCTTACGCTTATATGGGGCTCATGTGTGGTTGTTGGCAAGTGTGACATAGAGAATTCTGTTGCCATAGACAAAAAAGACACAAAGGGGTTCAGCTTTACTGGTTAGTTCTGTTGCAGTCCTGTAATTTCCAAATTATTTGTAGAAATCTCTCTCTCTCAAAATAAATTTTTTGGTGAATAAAAAAATCTTTCTCATATTGCCACAGGAAGGATTAGAATGAAGGTGCTACTGCTCCTCCTACTAAACCATTTTTAAGATTGATAATTGTGTATCTTTAGGTTCTTGATTATTGCACTAAAGTCTGGTTTAAGGACCAAAAGTAGAACTCGTGAAGTTCTGATGTCGGAGTATTCATGGCAAGGTCAGAGACGAACAAGTGTAACAATGTAGTTCTGTTTTTAGAGGGTTCAATTTTAGCACATTTTCCCCTTATCCCCTTTTAGATCTCGTATTCTTCCCCTGAATCGTACTTTGCATAATGAGTTTGTCCATTTGAACTGTTTCAAAATGGATATAAAGACAACGAAGCGCAACTCAAGTGGAGTCATGAAAGAGTCATGAAAGAGGGGAAGTGTGGGGAACCAAAAAAAGAAAAACAAACTGGATATTAAGAGATGCATGTATGTTTGTTGTAAGATTACTCTTGTCACCCTCAAAATCTGAGTGGATGTGTAGGACATGTTAATAATGATGCCAAGTACTAACAATAATTTTTTTTCCTTCTGCTAGTAAGTTCATCAGCTTGAATATATTGGGAATCCCCAAAATATTAGAGGTGTAAAACTATGAAAATTGAATAATTGCTCCAAAAGGGGGTGGGGTGGGTTGAGAAGTGGGGAAGGCTGTTCCCCTCCCTCTCTGTGGTTGGAAATGATTATTCAGCTTTTAAAGTTGGTGGTGGCTTGAGTGATGATATAAAAAGTTTAATTGTTTTGGGATTAATAACTGATTGCAGGGTCTGGTGTGAGTACTGATATCTGGACATGCTATTCCGCAATCATAATGGCTGTTTCTGTCATCCCATTTCTAATTGTCCAATTTCCACAACTAATACATTCAAATTCCGGAAGGCACGTGGCTGTCTTGATTGCTCTGATTGTCTCTGTTTCATTTCTAATTTCCTATTGCCTTTATCAGGTATTTTTTCATATAGACGAGTGATTTTATTTGTTTCCATTACTGACCCTAGCTGATCTTAACTTACCTTGTTCTCATTATGTATTGTCTCTTGTCATTCCTTGTATCCCGTTATCTTCCTGAATGCTCCTTTATGAAATTCTTGAGTTGTTTGTTCTGCATCTATAGTGTTAACCCTATTGGAGACCTTTATCTACTGGAAATATGAATATGGATCTGTTTCTATATCTACTTATTTAGTAAATTATCTGCAATTGTTATCTTCTTATAGTATGAACATTATGGTTGACTTTCTGAATAGGGGGACCTAGTGATCTTGGTGCCAATATTCAGGAGGTCATTATTATTAATTTTTCTAAATACTGTACTATTTTTGCAAGGCATAATAGTTCATTGTTCCAATATGTCCTTGATGGGATAATGTGAAGTTGTCTTAGGCAAATGTGACTGATATTGACTTGATACTTTGCTGCTTATTGTTGCGCGCCTGGACAAGACAAATGCAAGCGCGCGCACACTCTCAAAGATAATTCAACTTGAATTTCTGATTCTTTTTTCTATGACCTTGCAGGTTTTCCAGCCACGGGTACAGAGGAGACGCCTTGCTTATGCAAAGCATAAGCATGTGATTTCAGGAATCTTGAAGAATTTGAAAATGCGTGCTCTGGGAAGGCTTTGTGATGATGATGGGAAACCAAATGAAGAAGTGATGAGAAAGTATGTCACTAAGTCCTATTCATGCTATTGCTGATATAAAATTGAATTCCCGGACCCTCATTCATTACTTTAACCATTTGAGTTCATTTCAAACAAATTTTCTTACATAGAATTATGTAATAGGTTGTTTGATACAATTGATGAGAATGGAGATGGCCAGCTGTCACATTCTGAACTAAGAGCTCTGGTCATTGGGATTCGATTCGAGGACATAAATCTCGGAGAGGAAGATGCTTTGGCAAAAGTGATGAAGGATTTTGACGCCTCTCTTGATTCTAGAGTTAGCTTCCCTGAGTTCCATGATGGTATCTCAAGATGGCTCGAAGAAGCCAGGGGTTCCAGAGCTCCTTCTCGTGCCGCTGGTCCTGGTACAATTAAGTATCTAGATGATTATCATGAGGTATGTTCTGTTTGCTCATCAGTTTTGGGGACTTTATACATCTATTGGGATCATGATGCTATTTGCTAATGTATATGCAGCAAACAAAGAGAGAGCATTATTTTCTGGGTGATCAAAGTGATCAAAGTGACGAGGTCGTTGAGGGTGTTGAGAATCCTAGACGGACCACAATCAAGGCAGTCTTGTTGTTGTTGCTAGGGACTGCAATAGCTGCTGCATTTGCTGATCCTTTGGTTGATGCTGTTGATAATTTCTCGACTGCCACCAGCATTCCTTCTTTCTTCATCTCATTTATAGCTCTTCCACTGGCAACCAACTCCAGTGAGGCGGTGTCAGCAATTATATTTTCTACCGGGAAGAAGCTAAGATCTGCCTCTTTAACCTTTTCAGAGGTCTGTTTCTTCCAAAATATCTTCTTAACATTAATATCATACTAAATACTTCCTCCATTTCACAATACTTAGCCTTTTGGCCTTTTTCCCTTCTCGAAATATTTGGCTTTTGTCAATTTTAAGAATTATCTTTCTTAATGCTACCCTCACCTATAATATAATTTCCTCTCTTTCTTTCTTACGTTATTACGATTAGTTAAGGATATAAAAAGGGCAGCCATATAGTAGGCAGCTTACCCCGGCGCAAAGGCCAGAAGCTGATTCCACAATTAGTTAAGGATATAATAAGTAAAAATATCCAGTATATTTTTCTTGCTTAATCTATGCAAAAAATGCAAAGAAGGGACCAAAAGGCCTTATTATATTAGGAAACAGACAGAATATGTCCTTAATATTCTACTAGCAGTAGGTCCCTTGTAGTCTAGGACCTCACCGTTTTTTCACCTGAACTAGGAAATGTAGGCTTAAAGTAAAAAGCAGAACTCGATAATCGTCTCATCCCTCTTCTTTGGAAAGTACTTAAATAGACCCGATTTCCATGTTGGTGATTAGCATTTAATATGAAAGGGTTTAGGCATTCATAATTTGGGATATCGCATTTAAGCTTTTTTCCAGCTTGGCTGTCAAATTTTCTGTTAATCTTTTAAGTGGTTATTATACCTCATGGTAGGGGAGAAGATTTAGGAACTCTCCTCACTAACTACGTAGTTGTCTTGGGAAAGGAAAAAAAAAGACTTTTTCTTCTTTTTGTTTGTTGAGTTGTTTCCCTTTGTCCTGTTGTTCTGGTGTTGCTGATATCTCCTTTTTTATTTTTTATTTTAATGCTGAGTCTATTTATTTTTCCTCTTTGATTTTCTGTTACAGACTTTAACTTGTGGGTTTTTCTTTTCTTTGTCGTCATTTTCCAGTTATATGGAGCGGTGACAATGAACAATGCGTTATGTTTATCGGTGTTCTTATCCCTTGTTTATGTGAGAGGCCTGACATGGGACTTCTCATCCGAAGTATTGGTTATTTTGATCGTCTGCATTGTGATGGGAGTCTTAGGCAGCACGCGTACTACGTTCCCTCTCTGGTCTTCTGTGATAGCCTTTTTGCTTTATCCATTCTCCCTTGGGCTGGTTTATGTTCTTGACTATGTTTTTGGTTGGTCATAGATTCATTGAGTGAGTGATACTGCTGTTCTTGTAATTTATTTGTGTGTTCATCTAATGGTGTGTACATAATGTCCTTTTCTTTTTGGTAATAGGAATAATGTCTTAATGATTATTTTCTTCCTATTCTAGCATTTGTATCACTCCCTGTAACATTTTTAATAATACTTTTTCTGATTGTACAACATATTTAATTTTCATTATAATAAGAGGTTCATTATAATAAGAGGAATGGTTTGACTAAAAGTGATTTATAATAATATACTCATCTATTGACTATTGGTTGTAGGATTTATAAGTTTGTTGAGCTTGCATTCTTTAAATGTAGAAGATTAGTTATGGAAATTAAATGAGCAAATATATATATTTTGAGAAAGTAAATATTTATTTTGGGACAAATTAAAATATAAATCAAATATTTAATCTGAGATGGAGGGAGTAATATTTAATGTATATGTTACTTCAAAAAAAAAAAAATTATTTAATGTATATGGGTTTTCTTTTAGAATGTAGGATTTATCTTAAATAGTTGAGGATATATGAGTAAATTGTTTTTATACAATTGTTTCTAAATTGTTGGATATCACTCATTCTGATGTTTTTAATTTTGGTTATGTACAAATGATTCATAAGAAAGCTATTTGATGAATGTACAACTGATTACTTTACGACCGTGAGGTCTTGGGTTCGATACCCTTCTCGTACATGGGGCAAGTTTTAATCTCCCTTTCTTAGGGTTACTTTCTCCTCTTGTGAGGCACCTCTCTCTCCTTTATGGGGCAATCGCCCAGCCGGACTTCAGGAAAAAAAAAAATCAAGAGGTCAATCTCATCAATTGAGAAAGTTTATTTATTTTAGAAACTAGCATTCGGTTTGGATTTTGGAAAATCACGAAAATAGCCATGTGAAATTGCCACTCTCGAGCGAAATGGCTACAATGTTGAACGGGGTGCAGGACCACATTTAGCACGGTTGGATTTCAGCATTTTCATTTAACGGCTATTAGTGTCCAAGGATATTTAGAACTCCAAATATTCTCTCTTCTTCTCTTCAATTTCAAAATTGGGAACTCCTCCAAAATCTCTCATCTCTCCTACTCGAGAATCTCTAAATCTCTCACCCTATCAACATTGATTTTTGGTTTCATTTTTTTCTCTAACTAACTATTTTTCTTAGTGCGTGTTTGGTACGCTAGAATGAAAATGAATAGAAATGCCTTCCCTACTTTCCTTTCCTTTCCATTCCAGGCATTTAGTTGGAAAATTTTGAAATGAGAATGACCATTCCATGAGAAAATTCATTCTAGTAAAAAGTGAGAAAGACCTTTCCTGTTAAAAAAACTTGAGGAAAGGTCTTTCCAGTGAGTAGTTGAAAATCTAAATAAATATTTGTGACAATTATACCCTTCTTGTAAGTAATTATCGTAAAATCCACCACATATCTCTCTAATTTGCAACGTTATTGGCAGTCTCACTACATCAAACTTCATCATCATTAACAAACTCTTCAACTTCCATTTGATCTTCATCAGGTATGTTCTTCTACCTTCTCTATATTATTTTTAAATAAAGTGGTGTTTTCGATTCAAGTTAATTTAGCAAAACTATTTAATTTTTTTTCTTTTTTCGTTCTTTTTTTCTCTCGATGGAGTTGATTCGTCTGATTGTTGGTTGATTAAATAATAGTAGTTTGAATTGGTGTTTCGTGGGTTTGTTAAGACATAGTTATAAGGTGGGAGATAGAAAGAAAAAGAAACAAAAAACATCCTTCAAAGTTTTATAGGTGTAAGATTTAATTTGAAGTTATTGCCAACATATAATAACATGGCCATTTATGTCATATAATATAAAATATTATTCCATTCTGACATTGAGTAACACGTTTGCCAAACATATGAAAGGAATCATCATTCTGTTCTGACTTCATCTTACAATGTGATGTATGGTTATATAAATCTCATAATGTAATCTCTTTCGTTAATAATTGATAACTAATGAAATGTTTATTTTTTCCCAAAGAAAAGCATGGCAAAAAATAAATATTAAAAAAGAAGAAGAAAGCTTTAAGGGTATTTTTGGATTGATATTGCAACAGTTTTGCACCTCAAATTTCATTCATTCTTCTACAAACAATTCACTTTAGCGAATCCAGTCCAAACGCTTATTCCAAAGAAAAGAAACCTCAATCCAAATACACCAAGCTACTTGCGACAGCTTCAACCCTTCGAATTCAGGTTTGAACTCACATGGAGCTTCAGTTGTCCGACCATCATTTCTTATTTTTTTGAGAAATAAAAGTCAAATATTCGACCACTATACTATTAGCCAGAGGACTGAGCTCAAATAGCTTCTTCATAAGGTTTTGATTGTTTTGATGTTCTACTTTTCTAAGCATAAACAGATCCAAGAAAACAGAAAACACAGGAAAAGGTGGTACCAAACTTTCATTGCACAGAAAAATGAACAAAATTATGAACCAGTTTACTCACAAGGTCAACATTTTGGGGCCTCTCCTTTTATTGCCATTTCATATTTTTCTAGTAAATCTATATTTCTTCCTGTAGCATTTCCTGTTTTATCTGTTGTTCTCTGTAATGTTGTTTTAATGTCTTCTGGTAGATTATCAAACCATAATCTAACTACTACTGTAAAACTTCATTCTATATATCCTGGTGTTTCTGTTAAACTGATTTTGGTATACTAAATATCTTATCTTTTGTTATACTGAATTTTTATTTTTTCTATTTGTTGGAATATTTTTTTTATCAAATATAAGTCTCTTATTACTACTTTCACTGTTATTATCTTCTTCTATAAAAATTTCTCTAAGTTTTTCTATTTCACTCATCTTCGGAGCCTGTTTCTAATAATTCTCACTTGTATCTATTTCAATTTCATATACTGTATCTGAATCGCTTAACTCTATATTTAAATTACACATACAACACATTCATTTTCAATTACTTCACAAATATTTCACCCAAATCGATGAATTTTTCTCAAGTTCCTGATACAATGAGAGCACAAGAAATCGCCATTGGAGACGGACAACAGTTCAGTGAATTTGTGGAAACAGTTAAAGCTTCAAGCTAAGATCAACATGTTCCCCTACTTCACCATTGCAATTATTTCCCGGGGTTTGGACCTGCGCGATCTGCTTCTCAGGTGATGGAAAGAAGCTAAAGAAAGGTGGTGGAGTTGATTTGCTTGAAATTTTCCCTTGGATATTATCTTCATTGTTTCCCTGTAGAAACATTAACAGGACATAAATTAGTTGGACATTGAAACGAAACTACGAGCAAGAAATGGATTGCGAAATCTTGAAGGTTTAGTGTCATACTTGACTTGGTTGAGAGTGAAAATCAGATAACTCGCGACTATAAAGTCCTGAACTGGCATAAGATTGTTTGTGTTTCGAGCTGAGATGTGGAGAAGGGGCTGAAGGAGGTCCCAAACAGAGAAAATCTCCATTTAGACCTCCAGGTTCTCTTTCTTTAGCTTCTATACATGCTGGCTCAGACAAGGTGTTTGGCCTAGGAGGAGGGCCTTCTCTGAAATGGTTAAAAATGAAAACGTCAGCATATAGGTACAAATAATTGTTTATCCTCCTCGAACTACAAGAATAATACAGCCTATAACCTGAGAACTGCAATTCCGGGATCAGTACTAACGCAGGTTCTGTTGCTACAGGAAGCTGGTTCGTCTAATCTGGACATAGGAGAAACATAGCTCGGTGGGAACTTGAAATGAAAAGCAGGGGCCGGAGGAGTTTCCATTGAGAAGGGATATGGCCTCTTAATGCCAATCATCTGTATATTGCATCATAAACAATTACAAAGTGCTAGAAATGGAAGATGAAACCAATGAATTCGAAAAACGGGTTTGCATGTACCGGAACGAATGTTATGAACCATTACAAACTAGGACATCCAACAAAAGTGATCAATGCAATAGAATCAGCTGTTAATACAATTATTATACTATCAGATCAGAAAATGATGAAGATGTCGATACAAAGTTAAAAAGTAAGAAAATTATCTTGACAAATCTCCAGTCTTGATGAGAGCATATATTCCAATCAACTTCAACATAGAGAAAAATCTAAACTTTTCAGTTTAAGCATAGATACAAAATTTATACCTTCTCTTCGTCCGGCCACAAAGGTGTGTAATTGCTGGCACAAATATTTTGGTTTGAAGGGGGCTCCATCTGAAAATTCATTACAGGTGATGATGAAATCCCTGTTGAAATATTCACCTGCAATACCAAAAGAACAACTTCATTTCAGTTGGTTTAATAATATAATAAAGATAGTACAAGACAATTCAATTTACAAAAACTAAAGGGAGTTCAATAACGAACCATTGATGAAGGAGATGGTGGCTGAATTTGTGGTGATCTTGGCATAAAATTTGGGAGAGGCAAAAAGGGGGTGGTGGAAATGGAATCATAGGCCAAATTAACATTAGGCCTAAATCTAAATCCATGATGATCCAACCTCTGATTCTCCCCATCAATATTATATTCACCATTCCAAACTTTAGTCCAATTCCCATGACCAGGATGAGGAGGAGGAGCAGGAACTGCTGACCAACCAATCTCACCGCCATTAACATTCAAAGGTTTCGATAATGGAACTGGTTTTGGATGCAAAATTTCAACATTTGGGATTGAAGGGGTTGGTCTAAATATAGAGTTTGGTGAAGGGAGATCACTTGGTGGTGGTGGTGGTAACAAAGGAACTGAAGAACAAGAAGAAAAACTAGTAGGCCTAAAAGTAGGAGGGCATTGAACAGCTAAACATGAAGAAGAATTACTAGGTGATATAATTGGATTTGTAGGGGTCAAAACATTTTGTGCAACTTGTAAAGCTGCATCTTTTTTTTGTTGTTCTTCTAATCTAATCTTTTCAAGCTGTGCAACACCTAATCCCCTTTGTGGGACTTTTTTTTGCTTCATCCTTTTTGAAGATCTAGAACCACAACCACCACCAGCGCCGCAGGCGCTATTACCACCACTAACACAGGCAGCAGCACCACCACCACTACTACTAGTGCTGTACTTTTGGGCATGCTCTTCTTGGGCCATTCTTATTCTCAGCCATAAAATTACAACAACAATAGCATTTTAAAAAGCAAGAAAAAACAGCCAAATGGGGTATTCTTATTATATCTACATATAACCCTTTCAATCCATCCACCATATAATTACCATATTCTTATTGATACACAAAAATCTTATTAGTTCAAAAAATCTTACAACCAAAAACCTGAAGGCTTGAAAAGAAAAGGAACCCCAAAACAGAAAATCAAGAGCAATTAAAAACAAACCCCCAAAAAAGGTGAAGAAGAATGAAAGAAACCAAATCTGCAATATATAGATTACACAAAATCTCGCAGGTCGTGGATTCAAGATCAGCAACTTAAATGGAAACAAGAACTTCCCCCCATAATTCAGCAAAGATTGTAACTTCAAAATTCAATAACTTTTGCATATAAATTATAAAACGAGAGAGAATCTTAGAACTTGGGATTTTTTTCTCAAAACCCAGTTGTTAAGTGTCTGAGAGACAGATCAGATCACTCAAAAAATCGTCAAGAAAAATTTATAGAGACAAATGATCCCAAATTTAAACTTGATTAATTTACCAAATCTAATGTAACTATTTGAATGCTCTCTTTCTCTCTCTCACATACATTATTTTATGACTAATTTAACGCCCAAATCCTCGCTCCACTCACCCTATTTTTCATCCTAGACCGGCTCTCAAGAACTATCTCTCTCTTGATCTTTCTCTTCCTTCAATTTATGCTTTTTTTCAGTTCCAATTTGGGTTTTTTCATTTCGATTTTCTGCTCTGTCACCACAATCTTGATTTTTATTTTTTCTGAGTGGTTGGTTTTTTGTCTCTGTGTTCAAATTTGGGAGTACCCTTTTTGTAGTTACAAAAGTTGGACCACCTTAAACAACGCCTGCAATCCACCCTTCTTATTGGACACTCGATCCAGGACCCTTTTTTTGAAATGGTCCCACAATCTCTTACATTAATTGAGCAAAGTTTCATGTTTTGTTCTTCCTCCATATATCATTGATTCGCTCACACGCATGATGCGTACATTCCTATGGGGAGGAACAACAAATCAACGGAAAATATGTTGGCGGGCATGGGCTACCCTCTGCAAACTCAAAGACCAAGGAGGGCTAGGTTTTCGTGACTTAGCAGCCTTTAATAAAGCTCTTGTTGCTAAGCAAGGTTGGCGTATTGTTCATCAACCACTCTCACTTTGCTCCAGGATATTGCAAGCAAAGTATTTTTCCCAAGAAAGATTCCTATCTGTCCAGCTTAAAGGGCGAACCTCTATAGTCTGGCAAGGAATCCTAAAAGGACGAGAATTACTTAAGACCGAACTGAAATGGAGAATATGTGATGGCTCAAGAGTCAATATATGGGGAAATAAATGGTTAAACACCCCAAATTCTTTCAAACTGTCAGAACCTTCTGACCTGGGACTATGGCAAAAGTATATGGCAGTTTCCAGACTTATTGACCATCAACGAGGTGTGTGGAACATCGAACTTTTGAAGGAATTTTTCTCCTCATATGAGGTTGAGGAAATACTTAAAGTTCCACTATGCGATGCATGGCCACCAGACCGTCTTGTTTGGGGATATTCTAAAAATGGATTGTACTCTGTCAAATCCGGATACCACCTTCAAATGGATATCCAAAATGGAAAATATGAAAAGCCTTCAACATCAGCGAACAACGCTGTCGACCACTGGAAAAACATTTGGAAGCTGGCTGTTCCCCCGAAAATTCAAAGCTTCATCTGGAAAATCTTCCAACAAATTCTGCCAACTTGTCAGAATCTGTCAAAACGGGTAAAATCCATTAAATCACAATGTCCTATCTGTCATGAGACTATTGAAACTGCAGCACATGCTCTTTTTCTATGCCCATAAAATGTATGGAACTGCACCGCTTTCGATATTTAGGCAATTCTCAACCGAGATGTTTTTCCTTTTTGTCTCTTGCCTATTCTCAATGCTAACAAAGATGTTTCTACTCCTTTCGCATATATTGCATGGCAAATATGGTGCAATCGGAACAATACCGTCTTTGAAGGGAAACGGCAAATGCCGGAAGAAATTTCCAATCTTGCCCTCATCCATGCTGCTGAATATAGTAGCATTTTTGCTTCATCTTTAGGTTTGAATGAAGGTCGCCAACCACTACCAAATGCTGACCAAATCCGATATATGTTAAAAGGAAAGGCAAAAATGTTTTCGCCAGATGCTACGGAAAGACTCCCTGAAAGACCGAAGGAAAAACCTACCTGTAGCTGGCAGGTTCCCAACGAGGGTTTTTTTAAACTCAATATTGATGGAGCCTGGTATGAGAATTATGGAGGAATGGGATTCGTCATCAGAAATCATGAAGGATCTTTCGTTGCAGGGGCTGCAAAAATTGCCCCCAAATTCCCCTAGCCCTGAATACGCTGAAACAAAGGCTCTACTCGAGGGACTTCGGTTTGCTATGAATCTAGGACATCAGCCGCTGCTCATCGAGAGTGACTGTCAAGCGCTAGTAAATCGGGTTCATCAAGCAGAAGAGGATTTGTCTCCATTAGGACACATGGTTAGTCAAATACGAAATTGTTTAGGGACTAGCGTGGCTAATTTATCTTTTATACACAGATCTTGTAATATTGCTGCTGATAGATTAGCAAATTACGCAATGAGGTTTAAAACCTCCTCTCAATGGTTTGGAGAGCCACCGAGTTTTCTCCTACCATATGTAACCTTTACTATCGATTAATGCAAGTCTAGTGCTTTTTACTTCAAAAAAAAAAATTGAGCAGAGTTTCGTATAACAATTCATGTGTATGGTCAGTTTTATAAGTATGATTTTATGATTGAATTTTTCCTTTTTATTGGGTTAATTCTGATATGAAACATGAACAATAAAGCATGTTATTTAAATTTATCCATATAATAAAAATTATCTATTAATGTGGATAAATTTAGACTATGTGATTCCTTGGCTAAGTAAGTATATGATTCATTTCCATATAAAAAAAATCCTCCTTAAAGAACAGGAAAGATTCTTTTCCCGATGGATTTTATGGTACAATTAAACTTTTTTTTTAAACTTTCATTCAATTTATAATAATTATATCCCCTCTTCCAAATTTTTTTCTTTCTATAGGACATTCCAGTTCAGCCGTTTATTTCTTTTCTCGACAAATGCTCCCTTCACTTTTTTTAATATATGTCTTTCTAACTACTTTTAAAATAAATTAATGAAGGGGAAATAAGAAAAATTCTTTACCATGACAGCATTACGTCTCAACCATCTATTTCTCTCTATTCTATAATACGAATAAGAGTAATTAAGGCAAAAACGTTTATTTAGTCCTAAAAGTATTTCGAATTTGAAATTTTTGTCCAGTATATTTGATGGGTTTTTGTTTTAATTTTGAATTGTGTTATTATTTCTCAATATTCAAATTTTTAGTTCAAAATTCTTGTTTCTTCTTCTAGCATAATTAATGGATTAGGGAATTCATGAACTTCAATGTTTGAAGGAGAAAGTAGCCCTAGGAAATGGTAGTTGTTGCAGGTGGTGGTGGTTGACGGTGGTGAGGGGGCGGAGGGAGATGAAGGGTTTAGGGATTTATTTTTTTGGATAAATTAAATTGGGTATCCATTGTTATTTTATTTAACAATTGAGTATATAAATTTTTCTTGTAGAAAGTATGTTGAAATGACTAAAATGCCCCTGAGTAAAAAGGCACGCTTTGACCAAATGACAATTTTGACGGATTGTTCACAGAAAATTGGACGGAAGGATAATAACGCCAGGTCGTAAATACATACTGGATCTTAAAAGATAAAATTAAACATACTGGAAGAAAAATTTAAACTCAAAATACTTTTAGGACCAAATAAGCGTTTTTACCCGAGCAATTAAAAAACATTCTTAAGAGTTAACATATACTGAGAAGAAGACTAAAAGACTTCTATTAAACAATGAATGAAGTATTTGTATTGACGCTCATCCTATCCGAGTAAATTTGAGAGGTAGACAGTAGTAGTCCTGGTTTTGGTCTCACCCGTGTCTCGCATGGCCTTATTTGTAAAAGTTATTAGGGGCAATTACAAACATCCCACTCCAAATATGTGTAAAATGTAAGATGGAAAAAGGACCAAAATCATTATCTATTCTCATTTAATTGACGTTAGGAGATATATATGTATCAAAATTAATTGTTGTTTACGTGTATTTTATTAGGTGTCAACAATTTATTCCAATTATACCTTCAACATATCTTTTATTGGAAAAGTGAAAGAGAGGGAGGAAGAGTTTTTTTTGGGGGAGGGGAAGTAGGAATTGATCCCAGGACCTCGTCCAGGGAAGGAGCAACCTCAACCACTGGGCTACTCCTTGATTCCTGTAGCAAGGAATGAGTATTATTGGAATTGTGGTGGAAAGATTACTATTTGTTTGAGTTTCTTAATTTTTTCAAAGTATCCTAAACGCCCTATATTGAGGAATGGAGTGAGTAGTTGCTTCATGTCAAGCTAGTAAAGAGTGAACTACTTTGGTGGCAATGATGGTGTGATGGTTAAATCATGCTAAAGGCAGTGGTTTGACTCTTTGTGCGTATTAATGTATAATACCTTTGAGAATCTTTGATCTACTAAGATATCACATAATTCTTTCATTGATACTCAAAGACGAATGTAGTGAGCGCATTTGAGATGGAACGTTATCCAAATTCAATAAGAAAATGATTACTGATTGAACAACTATCTTAGTTCAATACCATTTATTTTTTAAAATAAAATTTTATTTATGGATTTATGAACTGGAATGAATCATAGTAATTGGAAAATCATTTACTCAGGTAGTAAATTGAGGGTGGTTGCTGCCAAATCTCTGTCATTGACCAAAAAAAGAAAGGAAATTTGAGAGATCGAAAGGAATGGGATAGGAAGATTTCATGTGATCTAAAAATTCTCTATACGAGCAACTTGATTTAATACTATAATGAACAATTATTATTTTTTACTTAGATTCAAAATAGTATCTAAGAATGCATCCATATGCTTGATTTCTTTCCATTTTTATAAGATTTAAATAACAATTGTAATATCATATAACCTCTTGTACATTGATTTCTTTGATCATATTCCATCTCAATTATTAAAGGAATTTAAAAGAAAATGTGACAATATACAAGTAAAAGATCTAGGTAAAAAACTAATAGTTGAAATATATTCATTCAATTCTAGAATATCAAATGGTTTTAAGATCTTTTATTGTGGAAATTTCGAAAGAAATAAAGTTTAAACATTAATGATGTAAGTAGATCATATTTACCTTATTATTCAAAATAGATTGTGTAAATCAGTTTATATATGTATATTTTAATTTTTTTTTCTTTTTTTGATTAATATACGGATATTTGACCCGAGTAATTCTATTAAAAATGAATATGCAATGCAATTGTTAGCATAGAATCTTGCAGTTTCGTGATATTCATTTTCAAATATGTCTCGAACTCGCGACCTTATCATGAACATATCATGTAAAATCACGGTTGTAACTAACAAAGGTCCTTCACGTGTTAAAACTTCTTGAATTATCTTATTTAAGGGCAAATTAGTCTATTTGTTCCTTTATGTATTTTGAGGTTGTGGGTAGAGTATGCTCAAAACAATTTGATTTTTAAGCTCCTAAATGTATTTTTGACTTGCAAATAGAGGACTCTGTCCATTTTTCTGTCAATTATCTGTCAACACAAGCATGTCGTGTGGGGTACTTTTTTAAGGGTATTTGAGACATTTCAACTTATTTACCACAAGAAAAATTTGTGTACTTAATTGTTAAACAAAATAATTATAAATACCCAATTTAAACTAACCAAAAAAATCCTAGTGGGTTGCAGATTGCAGTGGTGGTGGTGGAGTAGGGTGAGGGGTGAAGATGGAGGGGTAGAAGACGAGTTTATGATTTTTTTTGGTTAATTTAATTGAGTATTCATAGTTATTTTATTTAACAATTGAGTACCTAAGTTTTTTTGTGGGAAATGTTTTGAAATGTTTGAAATACCCTTAAAAAGTGTCTCACGTATGAGGCACGTTCCTGTGTTGGTGGATAATTAACAGAATACTGGACGAAAGTCCTCTATTGGCAGGACTTCAATACATTTAAGACCTTAAAAGTCAAAACATTTCGAACATGACTATAACCACAAACTCAAAATACATAAATGACCAAATAGACTAATTTACCCTTACGTAAGAGGATCGCCTTCTACAAAATAATCACACTTTCTTTTTGCTAAATAAGAAATTATTCATTAATCATAAAATAGCCAAAGCCATTACAATCAAAAGATAAAAAGAAAATACAAGAAAATAAAAGTTATACAATGGTGTAGACCACCATGATAACAGATAAAAGCCCAGATCCCGGACTGGGTAAACAACACTAAAAACAGTAGAAAAAATAAATACATAATAAAAAGTTTCGCAGCATCTTCTCCGAAATTCTTGAACAGCAGTAGCAAGCTCAGTTCCAACACCTTTCTTAGAAATCAACAATTTACGAGACCATGAGCGTATCAACCGTCCCATAGATTGTCTCGGAAAGATGAAGAAAATTGAGGAAGGGCCTAGAACAACTCCGAGTTTAGAGAGAAACTTCATATTTGGAAGGATCTGAAGTAGATCTTGCATCTGAGTCTTGAATCTTGAATAAGAATGCCTTGAAAAAATTCTATCACGATTTACGGCAAAATAAGGGGGTGAAGACACAAAAAGTGGAGGAATGATGGCTAGATCCAGACCAAGATCCGACTGAAAGTCGAAGCTTTTGATTGGATCTAGCCATGGAAGACAAAAATCAAAAAAAAAAAAAACTTCAAGAAGAAGAAGAAGAAGAGAGGTCAAGGAGGCCGTAGCCCAGTGGGGCAAGTCTCTACCCGTGACCAAGAAATCCCAGATTTGACACCCTCCCTCTACGTGGGGCAATAAAAATTCTCCTCCTTTGGTGAGTGAGAATTTAAAGTTGTTGACAAAAAAAAGAGAGGAAGAGAGAGAGAGAGAGAGAGAGAGGGAAAATAATCACGCTTGGTATGTTGGTTTCTTAGGCAATTGAATAGTAGGTTGGTTTCATAGGCAATTGAAAAACCAAATTCGCCATGACTTTTTAAGACTAAAAAATAAAAAATAAATAATTTCAGTGGTCTCAAGAAAATAAAAACATCATCAAATCTGAATTATGAAACATGCAATTGGATTTTGCCTTTCAAAAAGGGCCCACATTAGTCTCAACAAACTATCATTACGATGATGAAAAAGATGGGAATCGGGTAGCTCAAGTGGTAAGGCTACCCGAACACGGGGCGGAGGTCCCGTGTTCGATTCTTATATTTCCCCATAATGGAGCAAATAATTCTCCTCCTTATGAGGCTTATTTTCCCTCCCCAGGCATGAGGCATGCTTCAATCTTCCCTATCTAGAGTACTTTCCACTCTTCTCCTTCAGGGGCAATCGCCTTCGGGCGCTCAAAAAGATGATGAAAAAGAAGAAAAAAAAATTGTCTTGAAGAGGCCAAACCAAACTTCATTGGAAGGACTGTGGAGCCTCCAATGACACCATCTATTCTGTCATCTAAGTAGCCAAGATTTTGTTAGATGTACAAGATATAGTGAAAACACCTTAAGCATCTATTCACAAGATTCTATTTACAATGTCTTTTTTTTTCCCCTTTAATTTCCCTTCTCATTTTGAAAAAAAAAAAAGTTGATTTAAATTTTATAATATTTCTATTTACTTAATAATATTGAAAAAGTCTATGGTATTAAAGTTAAGGGAAATGATTAACGACTCAAATAATTGGCTATAAAATATCATTGACCTCCTTTTTTATAAAAGGATTTTACAATATTTTTCACATTTACACTATAATAGGCTATAAAATACTCTTAACCCCCTGTTTTTATAAAGGATTTCACTGTATTTTTACCTTTTACCTCAAATTATAGCCAATTAATTGGCTATATTTAAGCCGCCTAACTACCCTAAAATTAAAAAAGAAATGAAACATTTCTTAAAGACTTTTCTTCTGAGCGAGGTCTTAGGTGATCGCCTCAGTCGCTTAAAGTTATTCATGGTGTTGGACATACTTTCAATATGTGCTATTTTAATATGTGTACGCGGGATTTTAGGTATGGTGTTGGGCATACATTCAACATTTGCTATGTTAATGTGTGTGCAAGTAACATCGTGATATAATAATAACAGGTAATTACAAAGTAATAACCAATAGTTACAAATTTATATATTTACATCATAATTCTTTTTTTTTCCTCACATTGTCAAAGATTGATGGTCTCATAAACTACGAGTTAGACACTCGATCATCCGCTATTATTTGAATGACACACCACAATTCTATTCATTAGTTGTATGATTCTCCCAGATATTTTAATTTATTTTTCGTAGCTAACCAATGTACAGTATTCATATAAAAAAATAAATAAAAAAAAAAAAAAAAAAGAAGCTAACCAATTGACAGTGACAAATGCATACCACCAAAGAAAAAATATTCGATTATGCAAATTAAAGTACGTAACTATATATTTTAAAAATCCTTCTTTTTTTTGGTTAACTTGAATGAGATATTTTGTTTTATTTCTTCTTAATTATGGAACTTATAATTCCCAAACCTTTGAATGATAGGCTGAAAGGGTGCATTAATCTATGTGTACATACAAAACTTTCTCTCCTAATTGTTCCTCCCTAAAGGGTAACAAAAAGATCATAATCTGTGGGTATTTTTTGCATTGGCATCTTTGATGTAAATAGATTTTCTGACAAATTCTTGGTAAGTTTTACTTTTCTTTAGATTTAAGTTTAAAAAGCACTAATCTTTATAAATCTGTGGACTTGATTCCTTTTCTTTAATTGGAACTTTATGGTTTTTTTAATGAATAAAAAACCAAACACAATGAATGAATGAATAAACAAAAAAAAAATCCCTATATATACATAAATAATTTTTTCTTTTCTGTTTATAAACTATTTTCGAATTATTACTTTTGTCAAATTAGTGTAAAATTATTTTTTCCAGCCACTTTTGAAAACACGTGTTCTGTACATGTTCGTCAGTCTTAAAGGTATTTTTGTCAATTTAAGCTAACACTGGAAATATGCGGAGAACAAGTGATTAAAAGTGGTAGAAAATTACCAATTTTACACTAATTTGTCAAAAAACAATAGCTCGAAAATAGTAAAAAAAAGAAGAAGTTAAAATAAAAGGTCAATGATATAAAAAGAAAAGAAAAATTATTTATGTATATATATTGAGAGTTTTTCTATATAAAAGAAGTGTTTATACAAGTTTAACAACTCAGTTAGTTAGAGCACGGCGAAAATTACAAATTTGAACTTGGCCAGGGACATGTTTTAAACCTTTATTCTTTTTCATTGAAAAGCCCAACCCACACATGATCTAACAATTTTCCGAAATCTTTTTCAATGAGAAGCCTAACCCAAATATATGATTAATCTAGCATTTTTCTTTTGATCTATTTTGTGCCTAGCAAATTGGTCATTTTTTCCCCGTAAGATTCCAAATTAATAATTCTGAATAATAAAATTCCTAAATAATTTATAATTAGTATATAAGGTTTTTCCGTCCAAAAAGTGACGGGTCAACTTAAATTGGAAAAAAATATTTGAATCAAAGCAAAACTTGAAGGGGTAATTATGGTATTTTGCTTCTTATTCAACCTCCAACCCCACACGCTTCCAACGCACTCATCTCTTCTTCTTCTTCTTCTCGCCCACTCCCAACTTTATATCTTCATCAACTTTTTGTTAGATTTTGTAACCATTTCAATGAGCTAAAGAAATTCTTGAAGACCATTGTTTTTTTGGTCGCCGGAGTTGCAATGATGTGCAGACGACCACCAATTCGGGTAGAAGGATTTCGATCGGCATTGGGATTTACATCCTTGGAGTATGCAGATCCTCTTTGATCAGTCCGGCTCCTATCTTTCGAACAATTTCTAAATTTCAGATGCGTGTGGGACTAATTTGTCGATGAGTTAGATTTTAGTACTTTTTGATCCAACTACTGTATCAAAAAAAAAGGTATTTTAGGGATAAACTTTTGAGCTTTATTTTTTTCTCTTTCTTACTTTTAACTGGGAGAAGATATTTTTTGCGGGAAAACGAATTTTTAAAAAACATGTGTTCAATAATCAAGAAATATGTGTTCACTAATAAAAAAAATGTGTTTCTCTGTCAGAGAACATGTGTTCACTAATAAAAATATGTGTTCACTAATAAAAACATGTGTTATCTGACAGAGAACATGTGTTCTCTAATAAAAACATGTGTTCACAATATACAAGAATATGTTTTCTCTAACGAAGAACATGTGTTATTGTAGAAATATACATTTGACTTTTCAGCCTCAACTTTTCTCTCTCCTCGGTAACCCAATCGATGTGACGGTTGCATGTTACTTTTTGTTGTTATTATTATTATTTATTTGTAAAATTACATATGTACCCTTTTAACCCTCTTTTAAATGACAGCCGTCGATCCATTTGAAAAATGAAATCAACGGCCCAAATCGTGGCTCGCACGTACTGAATTTAACCTGTTCAGCATAGGAGCCGTGGTGCTCTTCAGTCATAAGAGTTCTAAAATCTCTAATCGGAACGGTAATAAAGGTGCATAGGATAAAGTTTCATGTGGTGATTTGTGGTGGGAGGTCAGGGACGAATCCAGGAATTTAGCATTGGGGTGAAAGCTACTACAGTATGCCGAACTATATATAAAAATTACAAAAAAAAAATGGTGGGGGGGGTGCGAATTTGATAAAAATATTCCGAACTAAATATAAAATTTACTATATGTAGTAGTATTTTTTTAAATTTTAGGGGGGCGACTGCCACTCCCCGCCCCCTTTGTCTTCGTCCCTGTAATGGGTGACTAGAGATGACAATTTGATCCGTGACCCGTTAACCTGCCCTACCCCAGAGCATTTTGTGACAGATCAAACCCGCCATTTAATAATTCATACCATTCTCAGCATTTTCTCCTCTACCTTTAAACTTGAAATTATGAGGGTGTCCATGTTTTATAACATTTTTCAACACTATGACCTTGCAAACCACAGAAGGAACATAGAAGCATTATTTTATTAAGATTTTCTCTCCCATAACCACTATATGCTGCATTGACTGAATGTACAACATTACCAGGAGTTGTATTAGCATTTTGAGGAAGTTTTTGTGAATTATCCTGTCTCATTCCACCATCATGTTTTCCTCCTATATAATCTTCTTGACTAAACAGAACATGAGTGGTATTGTGTTTAACTGAATAATCATCCTGATTTTCATGTTGGCATGTATCATTAGACACTTCATTAATATTAGGAATATGCTTAATCATCAAAGCATGTGACCTAACACCTCCAAAACTATCATTCAACCCCTTTCAGAAAACTGATCACATAGTCTGAATCATAATATTACTTTATCACACTCAATCCACCACAAGTACAATTAGGAATAGGTCTTAGCAACAAATATTCATCCCAACGAATTTTCAATTGTGTAAAATACTCTGAAACAAAAGAACTTCCCTGTCTTAGGCAATGAATTTCTTCTTGTAAACTTGATAGTCTGTAAGCATCTCCTCTCTGAAAACTAGTTTCAAGATCTTGCCAGATATCCATGGCAGTGTTCATCATTTGCACACTTTGATCTATTGTTGAATTGACAGTGTTAGTAATCCAGGTGAGTACCATCTGATCCGCTTGCTCCCAAGCTCGATAGAATCTTTCACCAGGTCTGAGAATAGGTATATCTTCAACATGTTTGATGAAACATTTTTTGTTTTTGGTAATGAGAGATCGCCTGATGGATATTCTCCAAGCAAAATTGTTTTGGCTTCCAGTTAACACCTTATTAGTAAGCATTAGCATAGGACTTTCATTAGGATGAATGTAGAATGGATGTGAGACAATAATCTCATTACTGGTATTGGTAGCAACCATATAAGACAGTGAGAAATGAAATCATATCAAGAAGGAAGAAGAGATAACCATATCAGGAATCAAAAAACCCTAAAATCAAGAATTGCAAGATTGAATCAATTATTGATTCAATTTGAACGAATTAACAACAATCGAACCAAGAAGAGACAATTGCAAGTAACAATTCGCCTCAGAAAAGAAAAATTAATCAAGAAAATTGAATGCGGGAGATGAATTCTCGTAGCTCTAGCCTACGAGCTCTAATACCATGTAAAATTTGATAAAGGAAGAACATATATTTTGAAAATTTTGGGGATTTTCTCATTAAATGAAGAAATGATGACAAAGTATGCATTACAAACTCAGTATCTTAAATTTTGGACAATTATACGCTTAACTCAGATCACATGTGTCAGTCACGCGTGCTCTTTTTTGCCTGATTCACTAATTGGATATTTATAGTGACCCGTAAATTGTTGCTGCTGTTTTTAGTCTAAAAAAAATTGTGATATTTATCGAAATCCGTAAGTAGATAAATGTTAGAAATAGGAGATTTCTCTTATAACATATATGATCTTAAAATGTGATGAAAATTAATTAGTTAAAAATGTTATAAAGTCTAAGAGTTTAGAATAATATTAAATAGTTAAAGATATTTTGAGTTAAAAATGTTATGAAGTCTAAGAGTTTAGAATAATATTAAATAGTTAAAAATGTTATGAAGTCTAAGAGTTTAGAATAATATTAAATAGTTAAAGATATTTATAACATCATAGAATCTTAAACGTTGATAAAAATTAATGAGTTAAAAAGGTTATGAAATATAAGAGTTTAATAATGAGATCCATTAAATATATACTACATTAACCATAGTCTATTCCAATTCTTTAAAATTAACAGAATTAACTAAAGTTATTTACTTGATCTCTAATCTCTTAGAATATATATATATATATATATATATATATATATATATATATATATATATATATATTCATGAGAAATAGCTAAATTACTATGACTAAATATTGAATTTCATATTTATCTAAAGCTTCAATTTATATTATTAGCTAATGGGTATTGCATTTTAGAGAGTAATCAATGCTTACATTGTCACTTGTAAACTTTTCATTGGATCATAAATCTATAGAATGTCAAATGTCATCGCCGTAGCATTTTACCCCAACTTAACATAACTTTATATATTATAGATTTTTTTTTGAGTTTTTTCTCCTTTTTTCTTTTGACTTTTCTTTATACATATAGTTATTTTCTTTGAGTTGATTAAACTACTAGAAGTCTACAACTCTATGAAGTCTTTCTCAGGGGAAAAAAAATAGAAGAGAAAAAAGAAAAAATATCTGAAGTCTAGCAACGGAAACCGGGTGCAGCAATTCTTTATCCAACTAATTTGAAATGTTAGTACACTGTATAAGTGTAGTGCACCAAGTACATCACAAAATATGGAAGTACATACATAAATCTAACAATCTAACAAAAGCTTGGTTATTTCTGAAGCCATTCACAATAGCAATGTGGCTCTTTACATTGTTAATGAATGCCTATAATGCCATTCGTTATATGGATGATAGAAAGAAAATACTGGTCACAGATCAAAGGATCAACTTCGAGTCAGACGGGAACATTCTGCGGGGACGAAGCCAGAAATTTCGCATTGGGGGCAAAAACTACAACAGTATACCGAACTACATATAAAAACTGCACACAAACAAAATGTTGGGGGCGAATTTGATAAAATATTTCGAACCACATATAAAATTTACTATATCTAGTAGTATTTTTAGAAATCTCGGGGACAACTGCCACCCCCGCCCCCTGTCTTCGTCACTGACATTCTGGATCTCTTTTCTCATTACACTGTAAGTTTGCTTCTTTCTTTCAAATATAGTTGTTCACACCCAAAAATCTGCAGCTAGCCGACCTGTCTGGTTGGGTAATAGCTGGTTGGATTAGCTAACAAAGCCAGTCGGGACAAGACTAGCTCCTAACTGACTTTGTCAGCTGACCACATCTCAGCCGACCTGTCTGACTGGATAATAGCTGGTTTGATCAGTTGAGATCAGTGACGAATCCAGAAATATAGGCAACTAGATCCGTCTTTGGTTGAGATGTGGTAGGCTGACAAAGCCAGTCAGGCGCCTGTCCTGTCCCGGCTGGCTTTGTTAGTCGATTCAACCAGCTATTACCCAAGCAGACTGGTTGCAGGTTTTAGGTTTCAACAATAGTACATAAAGATTCGTTTGATCAAGCTTATAATCTATGCCATTCATTCCAAGTGCAAAGTAAACACAGTGGTAATGAAAGTTTTTAAGCAGCAGAAGAAAATATTTTCAAGACAAGATAGTTATTCTGAAATTCCCAGAAACTCTCAAGACTCAAGGAAAACATTCTGGATTTGTAATATGAAGAATAAAAAATAGGTACAATAAAATGAAGAACTATAACTATAACACTGCTAGTAAAATTAAAAAGGATTCTGTGTACATTACTCCATGTGCAAAACTATTTCACTACTTTTGATCCAAAAAATCCAGAATTCTTATGAATTGTTTTGATATGAAGAAATCAATGATGAATGACATGCTAGTAGAGCTGGTGGAACTTTGGAAATAATATTAATTCTGATCCATTAGTTCAATGCACCATGTTGTACTGATTTATCAACATTGGGAAAGAGATAATTTTGTTTGCTGATGTGGATACCTTTATACCGTATATGATCAATTGGACCATAATCCATAACAGAATGTTTCGAAAAGAAAATGCTAAATTGTTAGGTCCTTTGACATTAGATCTGTTTTTCATTAATACTAATGAACCAGATCTGTATAGTCTATCAAAGCACTAATTTTAAAAAGAAAAAGTTGAAATTTCTGAAAATCATTGTACATCCTGCAAACTCTCCATAAAATTTGCAAGGACAAATCAAAAGGGCATAGACAAGATTACTATGCCAAAATGAAATAACACATGGAAAAAGTTAAAAAGACTACCCAACCTACCTAACCCCCCCTTCTACAATTTAAATAGAAACTACAAACCCACAAATCTATAATTTAAATCCAGGACCCTTTCTTTTGGCCCCTCAAATACATCACATGCATCTAAATTCATCAACCCTCAAACATTGGATGGATCTACTCCTAGTCTTGAAAGTAATTACCAAACCTAAAAGAGAAGGAAAGAAACTATTAAATAATAATTTAACAGTCGAGTATTTAACTCATAATTCACGAGTCGAATATTGCAACTTAAAAAGAAATGCAACACATAAACCAAGCAAAGCATTTTCTTCATCTTCTTTTTTCTCCAATTTAACATCGAGTCTTGTTGGATCAGGTTATGACCATGAATGCCACTACCTCAAGTTCCCAAGTGCCCACAACACCTTTTAGCAGAACACCACTCCACTCCACTCCAGCCAAGCTTGTCAAGCCAAAAAAATCTTATGTCCACGTTCTGTATCACGTTTTCTTTCTCCACGAATATATGATTTATACATGTTCACGTTCTCCATACGGGTTTCACTATTTCTTGTAAGTTATAATTTTTTTAATTCAAAAATTAAAACATATCAATTTCTTATTAGTGGCACTGGAAATTGAGACACCGAACGGGGATAGAAAATTCCTACGGGCTTGTCAAAGGGTCCACTATAATAACATTACATTGAATTGAAACACATCATGTGATTGTGAGCAGGTTTAGCAGATTGCACCATACCTCCTCACTTTTTGGTCCTCCAAATCAAGAGGGGTCTTTTACATCTTATCCCCAACCCTATGAGAAAAACTATTCTTGATAAGTACTGCCATTCTTGTTAAAGTTTGATAATGGAATTGGTTGGGGTTGGTGGGCTGTTTCATTGGTGCCCTTATTTCCCATCTTCTTCATGTTCTGCTCATGATATATTTGCCTTAATCTCTCTATCTCTTTCCTCAATGCTTCTTGATGAGCTGCCATTCCAAAAATCTATAATCAGAATCAATAGCCCAAAAACACATACTAGAAAGGGAAATTAAAGCATACCCCATGTATGAAGAGAGTATCGAACCCACGACCCAGGCCATAACCCCACTGAGCTATGGACCTTGTGATTGGTATACCATAGTCTAGGTTAGGTAACTTGTAAGAATATTGTCATTTTGTGTTATTTCCCCCCAATAGATTATGTATTGAAACTTGAATATGTGGATAGTGTTTGGTATTAAAAAAATTCAATAATGATTGTTGGATAAAAAAATTAGTCTTGAATTTTATAAAATTTGAAGGGGTATATATTTTAAATTTGAAATCTCGCATATTGGTTTGGGACAAAACACTGTATAAATAAACAGAATTAACTTTTAAATTTGTGTCAAATATTTGGTTTCAATATTGCAAGACAACAAATTCATGACCTAATTCAAATTCAGAATAGAGGGAGAGTGATTGCATATTTCTAAAAAGAGAGAAAAATAATTACTAACAGCAATTATGAAGTCCATCAATCTAGCTTCTTGCTTTAAAGTTGGGGCTGAAATTTTCCACTCATTATGCAAGATTTAGTAGTGGCTTGTAAAACAAGTTGGTTAATATCATATACTATTTCCATCAAGTTGCTAAATACTAAATAGTACTCCCTTCATTTCTAATTATCTGTAGTCTAAACATACTTTATCAGTTTTTAATTATATGTCACTTTAAAAAATCAATATAACATTAAATGTATTTTTTTCCAAAGTTACCTTTACCTTTAATTAATTCAGTCAACAACTAATTTTAGTTGTCCCAACATAAATGTATTAAGTGAAAGGTAAAAATATCTATCTATTTTTAAACTAATATATGCCAATCATTTCCTTAGTTTAAGTGAACCGTCTTAAAACGACAGATAAATGAGAACATAGTGAGTAATAGTCTTGAAAAATAAGAATCTTACTTACCATCTTTGAAAAGCTTATCTTGAGCTAGAGCTGCAATTCTTTGCTTAAGAGTACTGTTATCAACATTAAGAATCAACCTCTGGTGGTCCAAAAATGCAACTCTTGGTGATAATGCTGATACTTCAGTCTTCATTATTATGCATTGAAAATTACAGAAAACAATTTAAACTCAACAAAAATTACAAATTATTCTATTATTATACCAAAGAATTCTAAAACATGGATTTTTTGGATATATATATACCTGCAATGTTGTAACACTCCTTTCAAGCTCTGAAATATATTGCAATTTCCTTACTCTTGACCTCTGAGCTGATTGTCTGTTTGCCAGAATTCTAATTTGATATGCAAGACAAAACTTACTTTTAGAACATGGCATTACAAGATTTAATCCCAAATTATAAAAGGGGTGTCTAAAAGAGACCTATGGTTCTGAGTCATAAGTTTTTTTAAATACTACTTTCATTCCATAGTATGAGTAGATTAGAACATGTAGCAAAAATTAAGGAAATAAAAAAATAAATATTTTGTTAGTCAAAATATCAATATGTCCTATTTAATAAAGTAATATTGATATTTTGACTAAAAGAATGTCTTGTTTTTTACTTTTTTAATTCTCGCTACATGTCTTAAACAACTTATATTATAGAATTGAGGTAGTATAACCTTAAAGATGAAAATTTCAGGTGTTCTAAGAAATGGGGTTAGCAAGAAATTTACCTTTTAATTCTCTTTGGATCCGAAATAGAATTATCATTTGAAAAAGGAATGGTGGAGGAGGGTTGTGTTTGGAATTGAGGTTTGGATGAACTATCAAGTTCTCCAGGCTCTGTTTTGGGCTGCAAACTTTGTTCATCTGGAGCCGCCGCCGCCGCCGCCCCAATATTATTTTTCTCATCATTTTCGCTATTTTGATCAGAAGGTGTTGAAGGATTGGATGATGACATTGTCGGATTAGGGACCAACCCAGAAACATCATCGGAAAACATAGTCCGGAGTTGCTCATCGTCCAATTTTTCGAAGCCATTATTATTGTTATTATTGCATGGAATTATTGCATGGGCATTAGAGGCCCTGCATTCTTCCAACAAATTAGGAGCCTCAATAAATGCAATTGGATCACTAACTGATCTCCGGTGAGAATTCCGCCGTGCCGATGAGAAGTCGAGGAATTCGCCTACCCAATGGGAGGCGGCGGCAGTGGTGGTGGTGGTGGGGGTGGTGGAAGAGGAAGGAAATGGCATCATTTGGAAAGGAAATGAAGAAGGCCAATTTTGTGTTGTCATGGTTGGAACTTTAGGTGGTAGTTGAGCCATGCATTAATAATATCACAAATTCAAAATGGAAAAAACTCCCAAATTTATAGGAAAAAAAAACAATTCCAATCAGGGACGATTCTAGGGTGGGGTCGCTCCGAGATTTTTAAAAATACTATTAGATATAGTAATTTTTAAATGTATTTCGGAATTTTTTATCAAATTCGCCCCCGCCCAACTTTTTTTTGCAATTTTTATAGGTAGGTCGGTATACTGTTGCAGTTTTTTGCCCCCAAAAGACAATTTCTGCCTTCGTCCCTGATTCCAATCAATTCTAACTACTAACTAACTTGAAAGAATTATGCAACAACAAAGTCTTAGTCCCAAATAATTAGGTCGACTATATAATTAATATAAAATTTATGTGTGATCGTTCGATCAAAATAATTATACAAAAAAAATCAAGAATGAGGGACTAAACAAGGAACTCGATTGGGATTTTGAAGAAAATGCAAAAAGTGAAAATGGGCATTTTTGCTTTCTCACATTAAATGGTTCTTTTGGGTAATGGTTGTTTGTTCTAAGTTGTGGATGGTGGTACTAATTTTAAGGGCCATGAGTTTTGGAGGGAGAAGCTGTGTGTGGGTGGGGGGGGTGGGGGGGGAGTCACATGGGAGTTGGGGATTAGGACAGCTAGCTACAGCTGTATGGAGGGAGGGACGATCTTTGTATGTCTCAAAACGGTTTTGATAGGATGAAGAGGAATCCACCTCCACGTGCCGAGGTGACCTTTGGCCTTAGGCAATTATACGACTGCTTTTGGATACTCCTTCGGAATCAAATTTGGAATTATTTCTTTAAATGTTTAAATTTAAAAGAATAAATCATGAAATTATTTAAATTATCAATTGGTTATCTAAATTAGATTGTCATCTAAATCAATTTAATATAAATGTAAAATGTCTATTTTTCTAATTGCTTACTTTTGAATTTTCACTACTCTTTTACTAAAGAAAAGTCCAAGGAATTATATCCTTATTATGAATAGGGAAAATAACTCTCATCATCCTCAAAGTATTTATCAAGTCACGATAAAATATACTTCATATTTTTTACTTCCTGTTAGATCCCAGAACAAATTTCGTATATATATATATATACATATTATTGGGGGAGGGGTAGGGGGTAGGGATAGGGGGAGGGGAAGGGGAAAGTAGGAATCGATCCCATAATATCGTCCAGGGAAGGAACAATCTCAACCATTGAGCTACTCATTGATTCCTAAAAAATTTCTTATATCTCATGACGTATTTTGATTCAGCAAAAAATATTAACTATGATTTAGAAAAATAAAAGAAATATCTTGATTAACTAACACAATTAATATATCTTGAAAAGTTGCTATATGTCTTTTTCTTTTAACTCAAGAAATCATTATTATCATCAACATCATCGTTCATAGATAAGGAAAGAAAAGTAAAAACAAAAACAAAAATAAAAACAAAGTCGGAAGAACTCAGTTGAGGAACTAAGGAAGGCGGTTGAAGAAGATGATGAAGAAAAATTAAGGATTTGATCAATTAGGAGTTTGGGTAGGAGGGTATTTTGTGTAACATAAATTTCTTTGAAAAAACATCAATCAGCCTTAATTTGGTACCCAGTTGATAAAATTGAAGGAATGGGTACCCAATTGATAAAATTCAAAGAATGGGTACTCAATTGTCATTTGGAATGGACTTAGTGGTGTAAATTTAACCTTCCTCTAAAAGCTATGAAAATGGAACTTTATTTGCGTCACATACTATATTCATTGATCAAACATGTTTTTAAATTGGGTGATGTATATGAGTGGCAAATATTTAAAAGAGAGAGTTATCATAAACGAATCTCAAAACAATATTCTGCAATATATCATTGTGAATCTTCTCCATACAAAATTCAAACCTTTGTTGCCAAGAAATCTCTCCCGACATCACCTCAAGTTTTATCAACTCACCTATACCTCTGGAGGCATATTTAAGCTTTGTGTAATATGCGAAGAGGAGGAGGAGGAAGATGATGAAGATGGGAAGTGATACCTCATTCTTAGAGCCTCAAAGTGGAGTTATGTAAATCGCGGTATATGTCTCAGTGGCTCAAAGAGTTTCGAAAGGTATTTGTACACTAATTATTTATTGTCACACCCCGTAACGGAATGATAATATGGCAGTGTCTAATTGGTCAATGACACACCAAAGCTCACTAACAGAGTTTCTAAAAAGAAATACGTCACTATATAATAATCCAAAAAGATGTTCAAAAAGTATTACATAAGTAAAAGAAATACTGAAAGGAAATAAATTCTACATAATATGAAATAAAACTAAATGGTCACTACTAAATGTCCAACTATTACAAAAGTAAGTTATGCAATCACTATTCATAAGGCCCCTCCTAAGTATCATCATAATAAGGCTCAGCACCATCGTCACCTGCAAATAAGAAAAATAAAAAGGACTGAGCTGCGAAGCCCACTAAGAATGGAACACCTCTGGGATGAAGCACCAGACAAGACACAAATAGTTTTTTCGCATCCCAAAACCCGTTTGAAAGCACGATTTTGACACAACACATACCCAGAACCACGACACGACACTCGCAGAACACTGTACAAAATCCATTAGTGCACTAACCTCGAAAAACGCACATGACATAATACAAAACAACTCATTGTGACCCTCCGGTCGACTTAAATAGGAGTCCGGTCGACCGGTGGTCATCCAGGATCAGAACAGACAGAAACTCTGGTCGACCGCAACACACACTCGGGTCGACCGCCGAGCCACGGACGAACCATTCGTCCGTAACATCGTCCGTAGCAAGACAGTAGCATCCAGAATAGGTGCGGACGAAGCAGATGACGAAGGGTAGGACGATCCCTTCGTCCGCAACCTGCAGAAAACACTTTTTAAGGTACAAAAACACATGTCAAAGTTCCATTTGTAGAACTTAACATTCCCAATCCCCAAAAGACTCATTTTAGACTCAAAACCAAGTAACAATTAAGACCCAAACAAGAACAAACAACTAAGGAACAACAATTAAGCTAAATAATCATATTCTTCATATATAAGTACTTACACAACCGAATGCACTTCAATCACCATGCTCTGCCCATACGTGTACACACTATTACACACATTTCTTAGACACTACGAACATAGCTCTCGATGTAACACGACTTCCCACATTTCGAGCTCAATTATCTAGTCACGACTATACGACAATAAATGTAATGGTCTTAGTTATAGTCCAAACTAGGATGGCCCAAGAAGTACATCACATTGGGTCCAGTTTCACCCCTGAACGAAAGATTCACGCTTTAAGGATTCATCCTACATTGTATCTGTTAGTAGTGCCCTAGGACCATTAGCATATGTTGTACGTTTTATATCTTTTTGAGCATTTCATATGAATAGTTAATTTTGCTTATGAACATCAAATGCGTGATTTGATAGTAAAACTCATTTGCTTATGTAATTACTATTCTAGTTGTCTCTAGTTTTATGTAATCTATTTTACAATGAAATAAAACTAGTATGATGTTTGATTGATGATTACGTTTTACTAATCATGTGTAATGAATACAAATCATATCATAGATGCAATATATAGGGATACATTGTATTGGACGTGATCCGTTAGAGAAGTAATACTTCATGATCCTTAGTCATAAGTATTACTTCCTCAATACTATTTTAGAATCCTTAGACCTTATGTCTCCATTTGATTCTAGCATGAATGGAGCCACATTTTGACTCAGTCGTACATAGCTTTTAATCGAGTAATCAATACGACTGATGATCGGATGTAGTGTCCTATCATGGCTTGAATGTGAGAGGCATTGTAAGGAATTTGTCCCTCTCTTATTAGAGAGATGTAAAACACAAGAGGGGGGGTGAATTGGGTTTTAACTAATCTTGGCAACTTTTTCGAATCTTTGCAATGCAAGTGAAAGTATAAGCAAGATGAACAAAGGCTAAAGCAAAACCCAATCAACAAGACAAAGGATTTATAGTGGTTCGATTCACTTAGAATCTACCTCCACTACCTTGAGCCGCACCCAAGGATTTCAAACACTTCACTAAGAAGATGCCCACACAAAGTAGGTCTTTTACACTAGTGGCTAACTCACTAAGAGTTTTACAACACAACCACTTTACAAGAAACTCACTAAGAGCTTGCCCACACTAAGTAGGTCTTTTACAAGATTACCCTATCACTAAGAAAGGGAATGAAAAGGTTTAATAACAATACAATTAAGTTCACTCTTCTAAGTGAAAGATTAATATCTTTGAAGCACAACAATTTATAGCTCTTTGAACATATGAAGTTCACTCTTTGTCTTGCTTTTGAAAGAACACCTTTGAAAGATTTTGATCTTTGTCAATGAAGTGTTTTTCCTTTGAAAGTGTTTAGACTTGATAAGATTTCAAAGAGAAAGTTTGTCAAAGTCTATTCTAAGTGTTAGAGTCATTCTAAAGCTTTGGAGTATTTATACCATTTGAAATCTCACTGAAAAACGACTGAAAGCGGTCAAATAACTGCTAGTAATAGCAGTGCACCTCGGTTGACCGAACATAGGCCTCGGTGGGACCGAAGGAAAACTCGGTCGACCGACTTGGGACCTCGGTCGACCGACCTTGGTCATCTCGGGTCGACCGAACCAGATCTTGGTCGACCGAACCAAGACGACTCAACTCTCGAGTACTTTGTTCGGTTGATCCGAGAAAATCTCGGTCGTCCGACTTTCTGGGCTTTCAGAGAAGTTGATTAAACACTTGTTTTCAAATCATTTGAAGTCTAAAAGGTTTTCCCAAAAGGTAACACATAAGAACACTTGGAAAACTTTTCTAAGAGACTTATACTTGAAATCAAAGGCTTTTTGGATAAGAACACATTTGAAACTTTTGCCTTTTGAAAACGTGTTTATGAAATCATGTATGCAAGACTAGAGTGAGAAGCTTATGTTCATAAGAGCTTTGGTTAGATCTTTAAAGATTACGACTAATGACGACAAAGCTAAACTAACCAAACTAAGTCTTCAATCTTCAATCTTCAATCTTCATAGATGAGCCTTGAATAGTATGACTTTGAATCTTGAACATGGCTTGATTGAAGTACTTAGAGCTTCCTACAAGATTTCCAATATTCTATCACAAAGATTAAGATCATTAGACACAACATCAAATGTTTGTCCAATATCAAAAACGAGTTCGTTCGCCTCTAGGGCTTACAATCTCCCCTTTTTGATTATGACAAACTTTGATGTAATAAGATAGAATATGGACAATGTAAGTACATGGAAGCATGGCAAAAGGATCTAAGAACAAATAAGTACAAAGACTAATGCTTAGAAGATACCAATTGTATACGATACCAATTGCAAAGACAAATATATGCAAAGACATAAGCACTAGCATTATAAGTTCTTTTGCCATATAAACTAGGGGACTCATAGAAGAGCCCTATTTACCAACCATCCTCCTTGCCTCCTTCCTTCCATCCAAAAGCAAGTTTTGAGACAAATGATATATACAAACATATAAAAGCTCCCCCTCAAAACATGCCGGGTGAAAAGATACAATATAGATAGAAACATGTTAAGAAAACTTCCTACATATCTTTTCCCTTTTTCTACATTCAAGCTAGAAGCATGTAAAGATAACTCCCTAAATTTCTCCCCCTTTGGCATAATCAAAAAGATTTCAAACACCAAAGAAAATATGACAGTTAAGAACATGGGAACATGCTAGTAAACACAGACTTGAGTTCATCCAACACCAAGAGTATGTAATATCCATAAAATTCTAGCACATCAACTACCAGTGGCTATTAAGTCCGCTTTGGTGGTGGAAAAGGGATACACATGCTTGTTGTGAAGCTAAGACAAAAGGAGATAAGAAATAAAACTTAAAAGAACAATCTCCCCTTTTATCAAACATACCAAGTTAGCTATTTGAGATGGAAACAAGTTGAATACCAATTGTAATAGTCATAAACACATTGATACCAATTGTGAAATACATTTGAAAATGAAGCTAACAAGAGTTGGAAGCAATACCATAAATACATAAGTAAAGCATATGTATTGCAACCAAAAGATTTAGAGGAAGTATAAGATGACACTTCAAGTACATCCCTCTAATAAGTTAATGGTTAGCTAAATGAGTATTACAACTCTAGAAGCTAGACTAACCAAAAACTCTAATGAGATCACAAAGGATATGAATACCAATTGTAAAGAATATGATCTCATGGTTATTTAAGGAGAACACATGTTAGAATATGAACTTGTATAACATGTGTGACTCCCAAAATAACTCACACATATTGGCTAAATGATATGAAAGATGAAAAAACCAAGCCAACAAGTGTTAAAATCTCTAAATGATGCAACATTTTAACATGATGATCAAGGATGATAAAGATCAAGCACATCATGTTAAACATATGTAAATGAGGATCAAGCACCAAAGAGATATGGTATGTGCATTCTTGAAGATATTGATACCAATTGTGATTGTGTTTGTACTTTAAGCAATTAAGATCTTATAAGTAGAACACAAGACACATTATCAAGATAAAAGAACCCATGCACATAAAAATAGAGAGTTTCAATAATCAAGTTTATGCTTTTAAATCATCATTCTTGTCAAGTTTGGAATGAACAATAAGCATATTGACAAGCAAAATATGATGTACATAAACCATAAGCAAAAATGCACAAACTCTCTTTGTCTTACAAAGACTAGAAGTATATCCTAAACTACTTGCACTAACAATCCACAAAGTGATCATGCAAGTTGAAAATTGAATGAGCAAATACTTCTTAGCCATTTAACTAAACTCATCATATAGGGAAGTTATAGCTCATAAGGATCAAAAAACAACATAATGATCACTAATCAAAGGATGAGTTAAGCCTTGTACCTCAACGCTCTTTGAGCTTGGACTTCTTACCATTTTGGTAGATCTTATTTATCAACAAGTCCATTGAGGCCTTTTGTGTGATCACTTTCATTGATCATCACAATTTTGTAATCCTTAGCATTTGACTCTTTTCTTGGAGTCTTAGCTCACTTGTGCCATTCCTTGTAGTTCATATCTTCTTCTTGAAGGATAGAACTCTTTGTTACCTACAAGGAATTCTTGATGACAAATTTGGTACCTTTTCAAAAGGTCCTTCATGATTAGCTCAAAATCTCAAGTGACACAAATATGCATAAGGATCATGGTTATCAAAAACCAAAACAACTAGATAGATTCTTAAATGAATATGACATAACAAAACAAGAATCAATCAAGTTGCATATGCTACATCTCATAGATACCTTAGCTCAATAGACATGAATAAACAAGAGCATGCTAAAGGTCATCTATATAATTATTGAATTCAAGCATGTGAGATGCAACATTTATATAAGAGCAAGCATGTATATATATCAAAAACACTTAACTCATTAATCAAAGTGTTATGAGAAGGTGATTTTGATACCTTTGCTTTCTTACCAAGTGATGAAGACATTGGATTGACACTTTGGCTCTTGTCATCACTTGATGCTTTGCTCTTATTATCTAACCAACTTGGTTCTCCAATTGATTGTCATTTGAGCTTTGAGAAACCAAGTGTTGAGGAGTGCTTTTGAATTTCTTCTTTTGGCACATCTCCTTCGATTTCTTCCCAATGCCACTTCTCTTTGAATCTATAACATTCAAGCTTTGTGGCATACATCTAACTTATAAGAACCTATGAGATCAAGGGAAGAGTAGCTTTTGGTACCCACTTTTGTTTGGGTCCATGGGGGGTTAGTTAAAATACGCTTAACTTTCCAAATAGTTTTTCACCCCCTTTTTCAATCTTCTTCTTAACATGGCATCTAGCATTAGTATGACCATGTTTTCCACAATATGTGCAACAAATGTGTGGCTTAGAAGATTTGTGAACATGCTCATGATATCTATTTTGCCTATGTGAGGAACTAGCATGCACAAAGTGATTCTTAGGCAACTTAGAAGAGCTAGCATGATCAATGTGATTAGCATTATAACCAAGACCATGTTTAACATTTGAAGCACGTTGCATATCAAGAATATGATCAAGCTTTTTTGTTCCTTTGGAGAACTTGTCAACAAGTGATGTAAGCTCAACAACTTTGATTTTCAAACTATCAAATTCAACAAGTTGACATTCAAGAGATGACATTTTATCACATGCTTCTTTGTATTGTAATGAAGATGTTTTGCAAGTAGTAATGAGATTTTCATTTTCACATTTCAAGCATTTAACATCATCACACAATTTTTCATTTTCATTAATCAACTTTGATCTTTCATCAAGCAAGGATTCAATTTTAAGCTTCATCTCTTTGTTTTGCTTTGCACATTTTTTCATTTGCTCATACATATCATATAAAAGCTCATTAGGATCTTCCTCATCATCATCATCATTAGAATATGAAGGGGAGGGAGAAAGATGTACCTCATTACCAAAAGCCATGAAGCAAACATTTGAGTTTTCCTCTCCTTCTTCATTTTCTCTCTCATCTTGATCCCATGTGCATAGCATGCCCTTTGCATTCTTTGATTTGAAGAATTTTTTTCTTTTTGTCTTCCTTGAGGCCCCTTTGCTTTGGCGGTTGGGCAATTTCCTAAGAGATGTTGATTGCTTCCACACTCATAGCATTCCATCCCATTAGGATTTAGTTCTCTTCTATTTTGATGGAATTTTCTTCCTTTCCGGGAAAACATCTTTTTCATTCGTTTTACCATTAAATCCATAGTCTCATCATCTAGGTTGATGTCTTCCTCATCACTTGAGCAATTTGATTCCTCTAGATCAAGAAAAGATTTTAGAGCAATATTCATCTTGGACTTGTCAATACGCTCTTCCTTTTTGTGAGTTAGCTCATATGTGAGAAGAGAACCAATAAGCTCCTCCGTAGGATATGTTTTCAAGTCCTTGGCTTCTTCAATGACTAGAGCTTTTCCTTCCCAACTTTTGGGAAGAGAGTTGAGAATCTTCCTATTTATTTCACCCAAAGTGTAATCTTTACCATATGACTTCAAACCATTTACCACATTGGTGAATCTTGTATTCATCTCATTGATTGATTCATTTGGCTCCATGGTGAATAGCTCAAACTCTCTAACTAGCAAATTCAACTTTGACTCTTTTACTTGATTTGTGCCTTCATGAGTAACTTCAAGCATTTTCCACATAGCATGAGCCGATTTGCTTCCACGAACACGGTTGTACTCATCCGGATTCAAGGCACAACTTAGAATGTTCATTGCCATATAATTTCGAGTCATTTTCTTGGACTCAACTTCATTTAGCTCATTATCCGGTTTTGACATTAAAGTACCATCAACAATCTTCAATGGAATAAAAGGACCTTCTTCAAATATATGCCATAGAGAATAATCAATGGAGCACACATATATCTTGAATCGGTTTTTCCAAGCATTATAGTTGTTTCCATCAAAGAGTGGTGGTCTATTTGTAGAAGAACCCTCTTGGTAGGCTAAAGCGGAAATACCGGCCATGATCTTTGCTTCTAGTGGTTAAACTAAAATTGAAGACGAAGCTCTGATACCAATTGTAAAACACAAGAGGGGGGGTGAATTGGGTTTTAACTAATCTTGGCAACTTTTTCGAATCTTTGCAATGCAAGTGAAAGTATAAGCAAGATGAACAAAGGCTAAAGCAAAACCCAATCAACAAGACAAAGGATTTATAGTGGTTCGATTCACTTAGAATCTACCTCCACTACCTTGAGCCGCACCCAAGGATTTCAAACACTTCACTAAGAAGATGCCCACACAAAGTAGGTCTTTTACACTAGTGGCTAACTCACTAAGAGTTTTACAACACAACCACTTTACAAGAAACTCACTAAGAGCTTGCCCACACTAAGTAGGTCTTTTACAAGATTACCCTATCACTAAGAAAGGGAATGAAAAGGTTTAATAACAATACAATTAAGTTCACTCTTCTAAGTGAAAGATTAATATCTTTGAAGCACAACAATTTATAGCTCTTTGAACATATGAAGTTCACTCTTTGTCTTGCTTTTGAAAGAACACCTTTGAAAGATTTTGATCTTTGTCAATGAAGTGTTTTTCCTTTGAAAGTGTTTAGACTTGATAAGATTTCAAAGAGAAAGTTTGTCAAAGTCTATTCTAAGTGTTAGAGTCATTCTAAAGCTTTGGAGTATTTATACCATTTGAAATCTCGCTGAAAAACGACTCTGGAACGGTCAAATAACGGCTAGTAACAGTGCACCTCGGTTGACCGAACATAGGCCTCGGTGGACCGAAGGAAAACTCGGTCGACCGACTTGGGACCTCGGTCGACCGACCTTGGTCATCTCGGTCGACCGAACCAGATCTTGGTCGACCGAACCAAGACAGCTCAACTCTCAGTACTTTGTTCGGTTGATCCGAGAAAATCTCGGTCGTCCGACTTTCTGGGCTTTCAGAGAAGTTGATTAAACACTTGTTTTCAAATCATTTGAAGTCTAAAAGGTTTTCCCAAAAGGTAACACATAAGAACACTTGGAAAACTTTTCTAAGAGACTTATACTTGAAATCAAAGGCTTTTTGGATAAGAACACATTTGAAACTTTTGCCTTTTGAAAACGTGTTTATGAAATCATGTATGCAAGACTAGAGTGAGAAGCTTATGTTCATAAGAGCTTTGGTTAGAGCTTTAAAGATTACGACTACTAACCAAACTAAGTCTTCAATCTTCAATCTTCATAGATGAGCCTTGAATAGTATGACTTTGAATCTTGAACATGGCTTGATTGAAGTACTTAGAGCTTCCTACAAGATTTCCAATATTCTATCACAAAGATTAAGATCATTAGACACAACATCAAATGTTTGTCCAATATCAAAAACAGAGTTCGTTCGCCCTTAGGGCTTACAAGAGAGATATCCATGGGCCCCTCGATAGGGAAAGACTTTCTAAATGCATGGCCGTGCTCAAATGTATTTGATAAAGTGGTTATCAGATACTATTTGTTGGAACAGTCTACCTAGATATCGAGCATAAATACAATTAAGCTTAATAAGGGTGACGACTACCATGCCTTATGCATAATTAGGATATCGCGAGACAAAGGGATTAAATAGTGGATTGATATTAGGTTCCACCGTAAATTCATTCACTTTGGGTAGTCACAATGTCCTGCTAGGGACCGCTTGTGATTTATGAACACATACTACTACTAAGTGTGTTTTCATTGCCACTGTGAGATGAACCTATAGGGTCACACGCATAGACGAGCTAACGAGCTTTATGTCCAGATTCAATGAATCTAGAATGTGTCTAGGTTCATTGTATCTGACATTTATTTTTCTGAGAATAATAAAGCGTTATTATTCGAATTATAGATAAGGGGCATTTTTGGTATTTGGTTAATAGCTGGGATTACGTGGGAGTTATTATCCGATAAAGACTCCCACTACCAGCAGAAGTCTAGGGGACGTGGGAGTTAAAGACTCCCACTGCCGAGAGAAGTTGAGGATGTGAGAGTTGGTTATGGGAACAAACTCTCATACCCTATATAAACCACTCTTGGCCGAAACCCTAGGGTAAGAGTTTTTCAGCCGAAATACCAAAACCCACAAGAAATTAGATTTCTTGTTCTGCCTCATTTTCTCCCTAATTCCAGAAACTCAGAAAAACGGAGAGCTAGCACTCGCTGTCCGTTTCGTCGCGTGGATACCGGTAGGGAGTAATTCCGCAAGGGAGGACTCAAGGTGATCATTGCATCCGAGACATAAAAATAGCAACTTTTATTCAAGAATCCGATTCTTGAACTCAAAACGTAAGTCTTTTCTTGTAATTTTTCCGATTCGTTTTGTATGAGCGGATCCTTCAGGGGAGGACTCATGGGTGTTTGGAACGAGTTTCCGCCCATGAATCCCTTCAGTATCATCATCCAACACCTTGAACTCCACAAAACTGTTACAGTCCCAATAATTTTCCCTCATCAGGTGAAGGTCCAATAAGTAGGGGTGAGCATCGATTTCGAATTCGGTAAATCGGTAGTTTGAAATCGGTTTTTTCGGTAATTTCATTTTGAAAAATACCGACCTATTTCGAACCGAATTCCAATTTACCGAATTCGAATTGAATTCGGTATGAATCCGAAATTCGGTAAATTTACCGAATTACCGATTTGGGTAGAGCCAATAATTATTTAGCTGTATATGAAATTTTCAAAAAAAAACAATGGCATGTATTCAACTTCAATTTCTAGAATATATAACTTCTAAAATCCAAGAAAAAAAAAACTGACATAATTGCACTGAAATTTCTTATACAACAATAGGTTAAATAAAAAATAATTATCCAAAAAATCCAGCAGAATTACCAGAACATCAAGTGCAAAAAAGAAGCCAATTTTATACAGAAACAGCTTAATTTCAAAGGAAACCGAACCGAAAACATAGAGTTAAAACCCTAACCAATATCACATTCTGTTCCAATGGCGAGCACAGTGGCCACATACTTTGTATCGGATCCCCTCTTTTTCAATTTCACCTGCGTGTAATGCTCCACAGAGTGCGCATTTGTCAAAACCCATCTCCCTTTAATCACAAACCCATTACTACTAGAACTATACTGCCTCTTCCTCTGCCACAGTAACGAAAAATTAGGCGACAGTGTGTGGTTTTCTTTAGATTTGGAGATGTGTGAGTGTGAGAAGGAGAGGCCGAGAGAGAGAGAGAGAGACTGGAGATGGCGATTTTTTTGAGGGAGAAATGGAAAAGGTTGAAGCAGCTGCCTCTCTTAGTCTTAGGTAGATGAAAATTAGGTTAGATATTAGGTTTAGGTCAAGTAAGAGAGTATTTATAGTGGACTTATTTTAGTATTATTTATTAAAATATTTTTTGAATTCGAATTCGATAATACCGATTTCACTAAAATCAAATACCGAATTCGAATCGATTTCGAAATTTTCGAATTCGATATAATTCGAATTACCGAATTACCGAATTCGATTTACCAAATTCAAATCGAATTCGGTCGGTAAATCGGTTTTTACCGAATTTGCACACCCCTACCAATAAGTACTACACATTTTGCATGATCTCCCGGGATCAACACATTTCACGTTTTATAAGTTCGAACAAATCCTGTCGTCTAGTAGATCCTAGACAATAGCTCAAAATGGGGCAACGACTCGGTCAATCAATACTAAATAGACGACAATGGTAATACCAATTAGACATCGACTCCAGCGATACCAATTAGACAATAATCCAATAACCCTAAGTATCAAATATGACCAATTAAGACGACCCAAGCAATAACCAACAAATAAGTTCAACAATAACAATTAACAATCCACGAATAACAATAACAATAGCAAACATATATATAGCAAGTGTAAATAATCAGCAAAACAATTCCAGGATAACATTAACAATGTAATTAACTGAGTTACAAAGCATTAACACAATAATCAAAGCGATACAACACATAATATGCCATTACACCGATACTTCATCCGTTTATGCATTAAAACATGTCAAATCAAGTCCTATACCATTCTATCACAATACCCATTGATTATAGTGTTTTTTGACTGAAATTACATAGGTGTAGGATCCTTACCTCTTACGAAAGAGAAAATTAATGAAATCCTGAAATCTGCAATACCAGTTCCGCTCCCGGTGCTATAACTTTCTGCTCCGAATTTCGAATTGAGTTTCGTCTGCACTCACGGGAATGTCTTTCGATCGCGGTCGTTTTGATATGTTGATAATCCAAAACAGACGTCGTTTACTCACTCAATTGTCCTCTCAAAGGCTGCCCATAATTTATTCTCTCAATTTCTTTTTCTTTCTCACCCTACTGCCGTTTATTTTTCTTTTTCTTTAATCCCACGTCTCTCTCCTCTTTGCTGCCCACGATTCCCCTTTTATTTCCCACGTTACTTTACTTTTCTTTTATTTCCTTTCCTGATTCTCTATTTTCTTTAATTCATTTCATTTCATTTTATTTTTATTATGGTAACTCTCCTAATCCCATTAAAACTCCTAATTAATTCTAACTCCCCAATCATACATATGATATAACTATACTATTCCTCTAAGTAAATTACAACTAAATCCCCCAACTTCCAAACTCGTCAAATATGCCCCCTCAACAAACGTACTCCAAAATGCAACACGTAACATGTTATAAAAATTAAATAGGCATGTAACCACATAACCACACCAAATAAATCACATCAACGCAATTAGTCATGCAAAAATTAGTTCCACGTCAATTAACACGTAAGCAAAAGTCACAGGTATTACATTTAAAATATCTGTTTAATTTATATTATTTAATGTTTAACACTTTCTTTTTTAATGATCATGATGAAGTTTGGTTAATAATGTGATATTTGATATAGGTGCTTGAATTGGAGGGAAACGCTTTAACTGGCACCCATGAGAAGTGTATTAGATATTGTAACAGATAAGTGTACTAGAAAATTCGAACACCAATTGAATTATATTTTTCTCTTCTTTTTTTTTCCTTTTAAGGAAGAGTTCTTGATTGGTTTGCAATTTTAATGTAACTTTGGTCACACCTGTGATCCTTAGGGCTTTCTTACAATAAAATCGCGAATTCAAGACATCTTGAGAATAATTAATGTGACATAATTACAGAGTTTTCTGTCAACAATTCACAATGTTTATTAAATCCCAAAAAGATTAGTCGAGCCAAATATTTGAATACTAATCACCAAAAAAACATAGAATTGGATCTAACAACTCTAAAAAAAAGATTTTGTTTTCTTTTTTAAAGAAAAAATGAAGCATGTAAACTTCTTCTAATTACAAATTAAGCTCATATAATAAGAAGTTGTTAAACAGGCAATGTGAAAAAGAAAGAAACTCAGAAGCCCCAACTACTACTCAAGTATGTTTGTAATACTAGGTTTCATATCCACGATGCGCGGTTATATTTCTAATGAATAATCACGATTACAACAACAAAATAAATTAGAATGAATCTTACATTTTCATCCAAAATCAAATAATCAACATTCATTAAATCGATAAGTTTCTGGCATTGAAAGTGTTTCATACTCGAAATAATATTCTATTTTCTTGTTTGCCTTTTCCAAATTCATTGAGATGTACATACTAAAGTCTAGATTTCCCCATAATGTTTATTTTGATGGTATTTTTTTTTTTTTTTTGGGTGAGGGAGTGCATGGCTGATTTTGGTTTATATAGTCGGTTATTTTCTTGAAATATTAAATCTAATTTAAGATGCAAGACTTTTAGAATTCCTTATGAGGTAAAACTTTTAGAATTCCTATATACATTAATAAGAATTCCGTTTTTTTCTTGGAACATTAAATTTACTTCATAATGCAAGTCTTTCATAATTCCTATATGCATTAATAAGAATCCAAAATTTCATTATGCATATTTTTTTATGTAAGCCTTTTACAATTCCTATATACATGTTATTTTTTCTTAAAATATTAAATCTACTTTATGATGGAAGACTTTTAGAATTCCTTAATACATTAAATCTACTTCAAGTAAAAAAAACTATTGAACTCCTTCATTTAAAAAAAACTTATTGAACTTCTTTATTTAAAAAAACTCAATCAACTTCTTCATTTAAAAAGAACCAATGAACTTCTTCATTAAAAAAGAAAATCATTCAACTTATTCATTGCAAAAACCATTGAACTTCTTTATTAAAATTCAATTCATTTATGTTACATAGCCTTTTAGAATTCCTATATACATGTTATTTTCTTAGAATATTAAATCTACTTTATGATGGAAAACTTTTAGAATTCCTATATACATTAAATCTACTTCATTAAAAAAGAAAACTATTGAACTTCTTCATTTAAAAAAAAAAACCTTTGAACTTCCTTATTTTAAAAAAAAACCAATAAACTTCTTTATTTAAAAACTCATTCAACTTCTTCATTAAAAAAAACCTTTGAACTTCCTTATTTAAAAAAACCTAATCAACTTCTTCATTTAAAAAGAAATAATGAACTTCTTCATTAAAAAAGAAAACCATTCAACTTCTTCATTAAAAAACCATTGAACTTCTTCATTTAAATTCAATTCATTTATGTTACATAGCCTTTTAGGATTCCTATATACATGTTATTTTCTTAGAATATTAAATATACTTTATGATGGAAGACTTTTAGAATTACTATATACATTAAATTTACTTCATTAAAAAATAAAACTATTAAACTTCTTCATTTAAAAAAAATAAAACCATTGAACTTCTTTATTTAAAAAAACTCATTCAACTTCTTCATTTAAAAAGAACCAATGAACTTCTCCATTAAAAAAGAAAATCATGCAACTTCTTCATTAAAAAAACCCATTGAACTTCTTCATTTAAATTCAATTCATTTATGTTGCATACTTTTTCTATAATCTATAAATATGTAACTTTAGAATATTCTATGAAGATTATAGCTAAACTATTGATCTTCATATTAACTTTAGAATGAAGATGAAGATTATATCTCAGCACTATTTTTAAAAGAAAATTAATGACAAAGTTGCCATATGTCACATCATGAAACTTCTACCTTAACTTGGCATAATTTTATATATTATAAATTTGATCAAACAAAAACAATATCATTCAATTCAGAATTGAGAATATTATTCCACTCACATTTTTATTGTAATATATAAAATCTTAAAATCGAGTTACAGAATTTGATTTTTTTCTCCTTCAAAGATGGAAAATAATATTGCCTTTAATTAATTTTGTTTTCAAATTCCCATGGCATTCATCTTGTTGTATTATAGACTATAGAGAGTGAAGATATATTAAAATAGAAAGACATATTTGAAGTTATAGATTTCAAACAATATTTCTTAATGGACAATAATTCTATGTTAGTGTTGGGCAGTGTGAGTAACTATTTTGTGCATTTACTATTAAAATTTAAGTGTATATTTTATTCATCGCTGTTCATACCCTTAATTATTGAAAACTTATTGATAAGTTATATTATTATTGTTGTATTAGAGCAAAACTAACAAATAATAAAATAGAGTGGCATAGTGGGGTGGGGGTATTATTAGCTGTGAAAGAATAGGAGGGTGCTGTTACCTGTTAGAATCATGTGTTCCCTCCTCCCATGTGAAATGTTTCCAAGTCCCCACCTTTCTTTCCTTTGTCCCCAATTCATACTCACATGGTTGCTTAATGTTTTCCTCCTTTTAACTTCTCTCCCTTCCTTGCCCTATCCCATCCTCGACCCTCTGGGGGAAAAAAATATTAATAAATAAAGGACTTAGAACTTCTCCAGTAAATACATTAGCAAAAGAATTAGTGGTATACATTCTACTAAAAAATGTATTTTAGTAAAATAAGGAAAAATAATTGTTCAAGTAAAAATTAGTTTGTATTATCAAATTTTAATCTAGCATTTGAAGTCCTGGTAAGATAATGTTTAGTTTAAATAATTATTTGTAAGTGAAATTAGAGGTTCAAAACTTAAAATTTTCTATTTTATTATAAGACAAAGTATTGTACAATTTCACTTGAATAGTCGTAGTCTCCAATTGATCTTTCTTGTCTATACTTTATCGAAAAAATTCAATAATAGGACTGTTCTTATAGGATTGACTCTACGGTTCATCACATAAATCTTTCTTGTTTATACCTTACTAGGAAAATTCAAAATATAGGAACGTCCTTGTGGGAGTGGCTCTGCAGCCTCCTCACATGTGAGGAGACTATAAAATCAGTCCAACGATCATAGAATTAAGTGACCCCTAATATCTCGTAGCCCTAACTCTTTTGAATAACAAGTCTCTTGGTAGCTTCCTTGAAGCCATAAATTGTAAAGGTTGTGTTTATTTCTTTAATGCAAAAAATTAGAAGACACTTTACAATGATTAGCAGAAAAGTTGAAAGATTCTTTAAGTACTTTGTTCAAGTACATTGGTGTCTATGCATAATATAGTAGTCTGTGTTTTTCTTTAGTATTATTTTGATTCCATATCCATGTGCATCAACAAACCTCCCATTAATGCAAATTACCATCTTGCCTTAAACGTAGCATCATCATTTTCTCCTCCCTTTCCCATGTTTATCACAATTTAGGGTAAGTAAAATTATATGAAAATGAAATCAAGCCAGTATAGTCATTCAATCTTCAAAAAATTTCTCTTACAAACCCAAAACCAGCATAGATTTTGAGTCAATTTGATTATCACAATGAGCATATTCATCATGTGATAATTCAATATGTCAAGAAGGCCGTAGCCAGTGGGACTCCCCTTCGCTCACGACCGCGAGGTCCTGAGTTCGACACCGGATCACAGCGCCCAAACTACTAACACCCCGCTTAACCCCCCCCAAAAAAAATTGTGATAATTCAATATTTCATCTTAAACAGGACCGGATCGGACTTAATCCATTTTTTGCAGACCTCAAAATGGTAAGTCCATACTCAGTCCGCGAATTAGCGCCGGTCCACGGACTTTATCATATTTTTTTGACAATTTTAATGAAACTAGTAAATGAAAAAGAAAAAATAGCTAGTATGTTACATCTCAATAAACTACGGACCGGCCTAAAGTCAATAATGAAAAATGAAAAATAGCTAGTATGTTGCATCTCAATAAAATACAGATCGACCTAAAGTCAATAATGAAAAATTCATCATATCAAGGTACAAGAAAGTAGCAACTCAATTCTAATCTACATCACAATTAAATTCAGCATCCATGTAGGTAGTAAATTACAAAATCAAGATACATATGATTATTTGATTTTATAAAAGTTAATTAGTTTAATGTCATGAGATGTTAAGTTTAAAATTTAAAGAAAAAGTTAAACAAATTGTAAGTTTTTTTTGTTAGGTTACATCTCCCACTTTCCCAAGTTTTAGATCTATTCTCCTTCCTTACAAGAGAGTGATACCTAACAACAACTCTTGAACTATTTTTTTTTATAGAAATTATGCAACTAATTAATGTGCATTAGTTAACAAACAAAATAATAAACTCCATTGAATTTTTGTACCCATCAACAATTAATCGATTTCCAATCGAATCGATTAGAACTGTTCGGCGAAATAGACAGAAATGGGAAAGAGGTGAATGACTGTTGGAGTTGAGAGATTGAGAGAGTTTGAGACTATGAGAGTAGAGAGAGATTTGGATTTTGAGTAGATTTGGGTTGGAAAACTTTGAATATTTTATGTTGATATATAAAAAATAAAAGAAATTATATATATTAGATTGATCCGTTGATGAGTCCGACATCCGCAAAGTTCTAGTCCGTTTTTATATTTTAATTTTGCGGACTAGTTCGGATCCGATCCGCAAAGTCCAAATTCGGACTCAAAATACTCGCATTTAGACGGACTTTTATTTTCAAATCTATACCCAGTTCATTTAAACGAATTTCTATTTGTTTGACAGTACTAATTACAAAAGCGTTTTCTTAAAAATAAACAGGAAAAAAAGAGAGTTTTTGAGTTTTTTAATCATTAAACCAACTCCTTCGATGGCATGTGAATCCACGACCTATTTTGAGATCAAGGTACCACCCTATGAATGGACCAATATCAGCTACAAAGATTCTTACCTAATAAATTAGGATGTGTCCCCAGTGTTAAACGAGGTTAAATTATGCACGTGCGGTACTTATCCTGATTCGCTTGATTAAAATTTTAACAGTCAAAATTGATTTAAAACAAACATATATCCTGATTTTACGACACCTGTCGTACTTTTTTAAGGACAAATAGCTTGAATTTTGTGTAAAGACACATTACCTGAGACGTTCCGTACGTGCAGATTTTTTGCTGCTCCGCATAAAATCCAGACTGAATAAATCATCTAACGCCAATTTCCAAAGTTGTCTTTTAGATTTTCTAATAATTCTTTTGGAAATCCCAAAATAAAACAACAAAACGTTCCGTACAAGAAAGAAGAGTAGGATAGTATTGCCATCTAAATGCAAAGAAGCAATTATTGCCCGTGGGAGGAGCCTTCAGTGACCCTACTGGTTTTTCACCCCACAAATATCATTTTTTTGCCGTAGAGATCTCTCCCTTTTTTACATAATTTTTTCCAGATGTACCTAATGACTCTGGACAAAAAATGCCAAGTCAAATTGAATCAAGAAAGAAAAAGAACATGAGACCAATAATACGCTATCAAATTTACCAAAAAACAAAAAAATAATAATAATGATAATAAATAAAAAAACTGACAGTGTATCCATCAAATCTTGTTAATCAATGTAAAAGAAACTACTCTTTTTGGGGCCGAGTAAAAAGAAAGTACATTGAAAAGTTATTTTAGGAACCGGCTTAGCTATGATATAACTACAATATCATGCAAATATCAATTCTTTCCTAACAACTAACAACGAACCTTACAGCAGAAGTCATTTCAGCGATGATATCCCCTTCCTCTTCCACGTCCTCTCCAACCTCTGTTTCTTCCACCTCTACCACCACTGCCGCTGGACAAACCTTCAAATGCCTTGCTTACAAGTTGGTTCTGTACGCCTCCAGCACCTCGACCCTTTTTTATTGTATTAGCACTTGATCCATTAAGAGCGCCTACAGTTCGTTTTTTACTGCCGGCAGGAGAAAAAATTATATGTGATGAGCAATGCATGGACAACAATAAATCATTACCTTACAGGAACTGAAATTTAAAAAAGTAATAAAAACAGTTTCAAGCAGAAGGCGTTTTATCTCATACCCAGCAACAACGGAAGGTGAAGGAACTGATGGTTTAGTCACTTCTTTCCACGACAAGTTGATTCTTTTATCCCCAATAAAGGAAGGTGATTTGAAATGCAAAGGCTGCATATGAATACCATTTTAGTTCTAGAACATGCTAAAAACAGGGAATGGAAACAAAGTAAATGTATATTCACCTGGGCCATTGCCAGTATGTTGTTACAACTTCTAAGTCCAGAGGTAGCATTTTGCTTTTGCGTCTTCTGCAGGTGATGGCAAAATAATTAAATTGATTAGAACCTAACAAGCCAAAAATACTGAGAAACTCGGTGATTAAAGGAAAGCAATTCTAAGATATGAAAGACTGAAACAAGAACTCACAATATTATCTCTTTCTTCCTCTGTTTTAGCAACTGTCATTGCTTTGTTCTGGTCAGCCATTCCTTGGGTTAACTTCTTTATCATAGACCTCGCCAGATCCTCAATGGTCTTCAATCTGTTTCATCATTGACTCTAGAGGCGTCAACTTCAGATTAAAGAACATAAAGAAGAAAACAACACATTACGAAGTTAAGATAAATATGAGCAATAATATCAATATACCAAGATATAAATGTTCTAGTTCACAGAACAAGTAGTGTTCTTTACATAAAGCGGGTTGTGCAGACAAGGTCATCAGTATTTCATTTTATTTGAATTTGACATCATCACATGACTTTCTTTCAACACCTAGCTATTTCCTTCTATCTTTTTGCTGGGTATACTGTTGCCTTCAATAGTTTATGCCTAGGGTTATAAGAATACTGGTTTTTTCGTCTGATCTATCAATTTATGTGATTTTTTTTTGGTGGGGGGTGGGGGTGTGTGTGTTGGAAGTGTTTCCAGTAGCAGGAAAGATCAGATTTTACAGACCTTCTCTTCTCGTTTTACATAAATAAATTGATGGTTTTAAAGGTACGCACTGCTTTTAATGAACAATCTTGACTCCTAGCTGCAACTTGATTACTCAAGTTAACTAGTCTTTCACCATTAAAAGGGATAAATAGCCCACTAGATGGGTAGTCAATGTTGATCCCCCAATCTTAGGCATCTTAACCATGCTTCAACCAATAGCTATCACCTAAATAAACAGTCGTGAAATATATCCCAAAAGTAAATAGCTATTTAGGTTACTAAACTATTTACGATTTGTTGTTTTGGGCACTCAGCTATTTTTTTGGTTAATTATATTACCCTAGTATTTACGTGTGGCTTAAAATAAACCACCACCACTTTTTGTGGTGTTTTCCGGCCAAATTAGACACGTGTAGTGCATGTGCTCAATAATCTATGGGCAAAAAATGGAAGTACACACTAACCTCACACTACTACTCTTTGCTTGTTACAGTTTGAACACTAAAAAATAAAGTGATAAATTTCTTTTGACCCACATATTTTGACACACTAACTTCCATTTTTGCCCTTGCATTATTGGTCACATGTCTAATTTGGCCGGAAACCACCACAAAGTAATGGCAATTTATTTTCAACCACATCTAAATACTAGGATGATATAATTAGTCAAAAAAATAATTGAGTGCCCAAAACAGCAAAGCAAAAATAGTTTAGTGATCTAAATATCTATTTACTCTATATCCTAAATTAGTCCAACTAAACTCTACTTTTCACTCGATAAAGAAGAGAGGAAGTAGGAAAAGGGTTTCACCCATACAAAGTGCATCTCATTTACCTGAGTTCTTGCAGTAAAGAGGAACGGAAGGTAAAAAAAATATTAAGTTGAGAGTACTAAGTTTTCGAATTTAACTTCTTTCAAACAAATGATATAGCTGAAAGAATGGAATACCTTTCTGTGAAGTCCTTATACTGCTCTGAAAAGTCCTCTCCAAGCCTATCAGATGGTTGACCAGTGACTATCTTATAGCCACAGATACAATTAGTGGCATTAGGAGTCTGCAGAAACCAAAAATTTTAAAAGAACAAAACATCAGTATAACCACAACAAAGATACCATTGAGAATTGACCAGATAGAAACTATCTCACCTTATGAGCTAAGTGGTGAAAAGTATACAACAAGCATTCCACATACACAAAATTGATCTCTTCAATTTTCCTCCGGACCATGTATTTCTGAGAAGAAAAACCATGAGGGCCAAAGAATTTTCAATGCAAATTATATGATGAATGTTTATTAGAAAACACAAGAACGTGAGATTTCCTTGCACATTTATCCAAGGGGGAAGACTTGGATGGAAGTAACTGAAGATTGTTGGAAATTGATAATAAGCTGGTACATCATTACAGAAAGATGATAACTCTGCCTTTGAAGACAAATACCTTAAGAAGTTGAACAATTGGTGGAAGAATTTGGCGAGAATCTTGTGGTGTTGCATAATGAGAGCACTCAGCAAGGTTCATGAGCAAGTCTAGTTTTCGTTCCTCTGGAACCTGACAGAGAAAAATGCGACTTAGTGGCCTCTAATTAGTCCAAATTTACTTCATATAAACAATAAAAAAACACGGAGAAGCAAGTTCATAACCAAAACTACACGAATAGAAATGTAGAGAATATAATCTGAGTTGCCAATGAACTATATGCATCAGAAGATAGATTAATAATGGCATTTAATGTGTAGTAAGAAAAAACAAAAGCCATTTAATCTGGATCTTCCATTCAGTCTAGATTTGCTTGAGCAATAACGGAAGAAAATTTTGCAAGAAAATAAACATGATTTATTCTCTCGCCGTGGTTCAGTATGATCATAAAAGCAGAGAGCAAAAATGAAAAGAAAAAAGAAGGAAATAGGACAGGTAGGATTACACGAAGAGAAATGTAGAGATATAATCCGAGTTGTCACTTGTCAATGGACTATATACATCAGAAGATAGATTAATAATGGCATTTAATCTGTGTAGGAAAAAAAAAAGAAAATGGGTATTTAATCTGGACCTTCCATTCAGTCTAGATTTGCTTGAGCAATTAATGAAAGCAAATAAACATGCTATATGCTCTCATCGTGGTTCAGTATCATCACAAAAGAAGAGAGAGAAAAAAGCAAAAAAATTTAAGGAAATAGAACAGGCAGATTCATCAGATTTTCAAAGACTCATGATATAAGAAAAAATGGAAAAATAATGACACTTTTGGCAGACAAATTTCACTCTCCAGATAGACATAAGAGAATAAGGAAGCTGAAAAGGATTAAAAGTAACCATTGTATGACTATGATGTAGTTTTTCTCGGTCTGAACATTAGTAGAAAGATGAAAGAAATCTCACTACAAGTTGCAAGCAGCAAAAGAAGATTTGTTTAACCATTATGAATCTAAGTACAAGGATCTCATCATAAATCTCACCTTTTCAAAGACGGGTAAAATTTCCTTGTTCAGATAGTTAACGAACTTGCTGCTTGAGGCTCCCCTCTATGAATTAAACAGCTTAATATTAGGATGAAGAATGAATCACGTGATCTAGTAATTCGGAATATAAACACCAAGTAGTTACCACAAAAAAAGGAAGGGCCATCCGTAGGCAAGATATGAATCGGTCAATGTGGTCACCATCTGAAACCTGTGTGAGAGAGAAAGAGGAAAAGCTTAAGGAAACTCATTCGACAAAAATACAAATAAGACATATTTGGAAACACAGTTTTGACCCCATTTTCTGGTTCATGTGGTTACAGGAAGAAATCAAATTACCAGATAACTACTATTTTTCAAAAGTAAAATTTAATGTCGGCACCTGTAGCATTCCCTCTTCCCACCTCCACCCCCCAACACAACTACTTTTGTATACTTTGTACCGTGCTTGCATAATATATTGCTATACATGACTCAAGAAAAAAACATGCTAGACTTCAGAAGCATCGGGAATAAGAATACTTCAACTAGAAGGAATTATAATTTGCATATGATGCTCAGAAAGGAAAAGAAGCCTTGCATAAATGATATGCACAATTGCACATATTAAAAACTAACCGAAGTAATGGCTGGACTAACATAAGAATTTCATTCAAGGAAAAAAAACTAATGAAACCATAATCAACACCTGCCTAAACGCAAATGAATATAAGGACCATGAGAATTGGTTGTCTCACTTGTCTGAGGTACTCCTAGGAGAATCAATGAAAAGAGAAGTGGACCTCAATATATGATAAAAATAACAACTATAATCTACGAACTTCTGAGATATGATCAAGGAACTAGATACTTACATCAAATTGAGCATCTATATCAGCCTGACCTTCAATTATCTCAACTAATTCTTGAACACACTCTGCAGGAGCATTCTGCCCAAATAAGCTCAAACTTTTCAAGAAGTCCATGAACATTTTAAACTCAACAGCTGTAACATCTTGCATATTCTGCAAAAGAACCATTTTACATTTTAGTTCAAAGACAACAGAAAGACACCAGCAATCAACCAGTATCAAGAGCATACATATCTTGACTGATTATTAGCACAATATTTAACAATCAGGAATAATTTGCCAAATAATATGTATTTGGCTGGTGAATAAGAGAAATACTTCCAAAATCCAAATTCATAAAGAAGCACCCATACCTGTTTCACCAAGTTTGTTATGTGTCTCTCCATTTCCTCCTGCGGCCTTAACAGCTCAGTCTTAAGAGGAAACACCTGGTGAACAATGTTCAATTTTATTAGATATTGAAAAAAAGAAGAAAAAAACCTTTTTTTTTCCTTTTTTAAAGCGTAAAAAACCTAAAGTTTTACAAGGCTAATTTACTTGGTGATGGGGAAAGAAAAGGCATCACCTTATCTTTGATAAAGGAGAGAACTTTTTCGCGAATGCTCTCCCAAGCAGCAAGGTCATCAGCAACCCTATCTTCAGTACTTCCGACATGCTTAAACAAAGCCGTTAAAGAAGCTGCAGCAACGGCATTCGGTTAATATCGTTAAAACACAAAGGAACGCCAGAAAACACATGTAGTCAGTTTACATTTATATTGTGACTGACAAGGTATAGACCAAAAGAGGAAATGCCAAATATACCGCATTGGTAGACAACGCAGAATCAAGATGTCGATACTGCAATCAGACAATGCAGATAATATTCATATATATCTCGTTTGCCAAATAAATATTTACATGTTTCAAGATTTGCTGAGAATAGTCAGCTTACTTCATTACTCGGTTATCTTTCATCTTTTTCCTTGTATTCCATTCATGTAGAAAATGAGTTTCCAGGATAATGAAGGAATTTTGGGAAGTATAGAAACACTATTATATCTTAGGCCAATTTCTGGTGCAAAATCTAAATCAGGTCAGAAACTTAATTGGGCAGGAACTCATATGTTGCAATTTTCTGAGGAAGCTGTGTGATACTAGAAAGCCGTTATCTTGCTCAAATCAGATATTTGAATTATGCAGAACTTAAATCACAACACCAATGAACCTAAGGAAGAAAACCAGAAAAGCGAAATGAATCACCTTCCTCCATTTCAGGTTCCTAGTTTTGATACACATCTTATTCTGAATGGATGTTCTAAAATTTTGACCACCTTATGATCAACTAGGGAACTACGAACAGTAATATTTATCTGGAGACAAGAAAGTTTCGATAATGCAGGTGAAGATTATTCTCTTCAATAATTACATACTCTCTTTAAGAACAGAAGCGGAAGCAGAAAGATTTAAGCAATTGAGTATTCAAATCAGAAATTTAGAGAATGGACTTGTCCACTGAATCCTTACTCTTGACATCCTGCCGCAATGAAGACATCAAAGCCTTGTGTACTGCATCACGCTCGACGTTTTCTCCTAAAAGACATTAGACGAATTTGATAAGCAACTGAAAACAGATAGCATATAACGCAAAATTTACATAGACAGGTACCAGTAACAAGAAGTTGCCCAAGAATGTCTACAATCTTGGATAGATATTCAGGTGTATCCTTGGAGAAAAGAGGGAGTCCCCGGATTGCTTGTACTCGCACCTGTAGCAATAACAAGAAAGATAATGAATGAAAGTGATCTTCCATAGCAGGCATGCTACTTCCAGATTATTATATCATGCATAAACCATTCTGATTGATTACAGAACAAACTAAGAATTTGATACAAAAGACCAGTCTCAATCTCGCCAGTTACAAGGTAAATAGACTGTATCGCTTTTAACATGGTCTGGTGAATACATCTAGCGATAAGCAATCCTCATGAAGTAATTTTTTTTTCTGTATTGATATATAAGAGCGTTTGTAAGGAAAGAAAAAAGGGTATGAACATAATTACTTTGGTTTACAGTAATGTCAAATTATAAAACCTGCAATTTTAGAATCAAACTTAAAACCTGCTACATGCCCTAAACGATTTATATTATAGAATGGAGGGAGTAATAGGTCAAAATAAACTAACCCCAAGCTCTTCATCTTCACATAAATATAAATGCTGGTCCAGAGCTTGGTCCAACAGCTGAGGGAAGTACTTAAAGAACTTTGGTATAAGCTGCGCCGCCAATTGCTTCGCCTTCACAGAGCCGTTGGCAGCAGCAATAATACTCTCATAGTCTTTCTGATGCTGTTTCGCCCCCCCAAAAAAAAATTAACAATAATTCAAAAATCAAAAAATCAAAATTTAAAAAAATTAATAATAAAAAGTCGAAGAAATTGAAAGCACTGAAGCTGAAAAACTAACTTGAGATTTGTCTTTGGCCTCGCTGAGCCGTTCGCCATACTCGTAGAGCTTCTCAATGTCGACGGAATCATCACCGGCGGCTTCCGCCATTCGTCAATTAAAAATAAAGAACAAAAATCCAGAAGAAGCTTCGAGAAGCTTCAGTAGGGTTTGTGGAGGAAGGAAGATGGAGAGAGCGGGATGGGAGGGAGAATTTTGAAGAAGATGGTGGTATCGCCAATGTTATATTATAATTATATCAGAAATTAGAGGGCTTTCTCGCAATTAATATAAGAGTTAATACTATTTATTAGAGGTGTTCATGGTTCGGGTTGGTTCGGTTTTACACATTTTTTAAACCAAACCGAAATATTCGGTTTGAAAATTTTGAAACCAATCCAAACCATTCAAAATCTCAAACCGATGCATTCGGTTTGGTTCGGTTCGGTTTGGATTGGTGTGGTTGTTCGGTTTCTGAGAGATACAAAATATATTGATTATAAAGTAAAAATAAAATAATTTTTATATAATTATTTAGCTGCTAAAAATATAAAAAATAAGACTATTTTTTCACAAGTTAAACACAATAAAAAAATAAAATAATGAAACATAAATTCTTAATTCTAGAAATTTAATATAAAGTAAAAATAAAATAATTTTTTATATAATTGCCTAGCTACTAAAAATATAGAGAAATGTGTCTATTATTTTTCACAAGTTAAACAAAAAAAAAAATTAATGAAACATAAATTCTTGAACTTCAAACAAATTATTTAAAAATTATACTACGAGAAAAAAGCAAAAAATACAAAAAATATAGCATTATTAGTTTTAAAGTAAAACAAAAACTTCAAGTGAATCTAAACCATATTTAATTTATTACTTTAGCAGTTGAAGAGCTTGATTGTCATGGTATAAATAAGAAGTTCAATATGTTTTTTTACAAAATAATTCTTTAATATATATATATATATTCGGTTTGGTTTGGTTTGGGTTATAAAAAAAATTAAACCAAACCAAAAGTTCGGTTTTAATTTTGTCCAAACCGAAACCAGTCCAATGCATCGCTCAAACCGAAAATTCGGTTTGGATTGGTTTGGATCGGTTTGGTTTGGTCGGTTTCGGTTTTTCATGAACACCCCTACTATTTATGCCACCCTGCCAGGAATTGAGGTCACTTCCTCCCCTCTCTCTTTCTCTCTCTTTCCCTCTGCTTCATGTTGCTTCTTTTTTCCTTCTCTCTCTGACCAGATTTGGTCATTGCCTCCGATCAATGGTTGAATTTTATCCAGTTTTTTCAAGATTCAAGACACCGAGGTTAGATCTGTCTCAGATCTAGACTTATTGACTCTGTTCTTAGGAGAAATCTTTCAACCCGAACTTGATTTGGGTCCGTTATCAACTTTCTACATCTTCCCAAGGCAATTTGTAGGACGGTTGATACGCCCATGGTCCTATAAATTGTCATCCCTAAGGAAGATGGAAATGTTGAAATTGATTTTCTTCTGCCTCTTTGGTTCAAAGATTGCGATGGAGATGCTGATAATGAGAAGATTATGTATTTGTTTATCTTACTAGTTTTTATATTAGTATCTCCTAACCACCCAAGTTTTCTTGAGTGTGCTTTTGTCTGTTATCATAGTTTTCTTCTAATTTCAGATTTTTCTTTGATTGTAATGGCCTCGGCTATTTTGTGATTAATTGAAAATTTCTTATTCAACAAAAAAAAATCACTATTTTTGCCCCTTCAGCTATGTTTCAAAAGCAACTGTTACCCCTCAGAAATTTTAGGTGCTATAAATGTCTCCAACTATTTACGGAGTGCCATTAGTGCACAAAAGTGGCGGAATCCGACGAGAGTGGACGACGTTGCACATGTACAATTTATGGGCAATTTCGTCCATTCGGTTTTTTAATACAAAAAATAAAAAAATAATATTAAAAAGGCCCACCCACTTGCTCCACCGACCCACTAACACAACCCACCAAACTTTAACAAATCAAACTGGATAAAAAAGATGACTCATCATCTTCCACCTCTAGAAACCACCAAGAACTCTCAATAATCTTAACTAAAGAAAGCCTGCCTCTAGTGGTTCTAAAGGGAGTCCATCTTTTGTTAGAAGGTCCCCAATCAGATCTACATATGGATTTTCTGTTGATTCAAGATCGAAGAGAAATGAAATCTCTAATCAACAGAAAATAAAATAGGTTCACCTTCCAATCAGGGCAGCACCATATGTAAACCGGATGTAATGATGTTTAGTCTTGGTAGGTTCAAACATTCAGAAGGAAACTTGAATGAACTTCTTAAATCTCTGGATTCCAAGGCCAAAAGTGCATCAAAATGTGCTTTCTTTTATGCATATTCTCATTTGTTAATTTCTGCATATAAGTTATCAAGCTTTTGCCTGAAAGGAAATTCGTGTTTTCTGCAAATCAAATGGAATTGGTCGATCAGGATTATATCTTTGTCTCCAGTCCCCCAATGGATGCATCTTCTTCAGTTTTCGTTTCTAAGCTAAGCTATCTTTCGTCTAAATGACTGATAAGGGATTGGACAGCTTTACAACAGTTTGGTATAAATGTCATATCTATCAATCCAGGAATCCAATGGAGCTGATTCCAATTGCATACTAAAGATAAGAGGCAGATCTACAACTTTCATAAAGATCACGAGATCAGATTCTGCCTTCTTAATATCCGAAATTGTCGCACAAGTTGGCCCAACAAACTGTCCAGAAATTGGGACGAAATTAAAGGGCATTTTAGTCTTTGTACAATTAAAGTCTATGCTAGACTTTAATTGTTTCAGCATATTATTTACATTATTTTCGTGTATAGCAAGTAGTATTGCTATAATAAAGGACATGTTGTCCATGTGTTAGTTAGTTTGTTAATAAAGAGTCCTAATGCAACTAGGACTCTTCATAGATTTGGTAGTTGGATTAGATTCTAGCCGCCACTTTTATTGTTAAGTAGTTACTTGATAGCAAGTTGTTATTCAAGAGTCCTAATTCTTCAAGGACTCTTATTTGTTTTCAAGAGTCTTAATCCTTTAAGGACTCTTATTTCTTTTATTGGTTGTAACCGAAATCTCAACCTACTTAAGGGAGATTCCGGCCACTTTAATATTTAGATTAGTTGTTTTAATACAAGATATTTTTGGAACATGATGTGAGGTTTTTACCTTGTCATTCCTCTTGAGTTACTGTATCAATAAGTTTAGTTTACGCTTATTGTGGTGTTTCAGCCTCCATTGATGATCAACCTTCTTGGAGTCGCGTTGATTGTATTCCCCCGTTAAACTAGTTCGAGAATTGAAGAAAGATCGGGCTCAAACTTAAGTCGAACCTTGCGGTTCTTCATCACTGACCCAAAAATAAAAAATGGTAGTTTTAAAATACAAACCTTAAGTGAGCAAATAACATGAGCTTAACCGCTTTAATCATCAGTTGTTTTAGTTTCGCGAATTATCGAGAGTTCTTGGTGGTTTCTAGAGGTGGAAGTTGATGAGTCCTATTTTTTATCCAGATTGATTTGTTAAAGTTTGGTTGGTTGTGTTAGTGGGTTAGTGGAGCAAGTGGTGGGCCTTTTTAATATTATTTTTATTTTTTTAATTAAAAAACTGAATAGACGAAATTGCCCTTCGAACTGCACATGTGCAACGCCGCCCCCTCTCGTCGGATTCCGCAACTTTTGGGCACTAATGGCACTCCGTAAATAGTTGGGGACATTTATAGCACCTAAAATTTCTGAGGGGTAACAGTTGCTTTTGAAATATAGTTGATGGGTATAAATAGTGATTAACTCTTAATATAATAATAATAATAATAAAAAGGCCAAATAGTGTATTTAGTCCTGAAACATTTATCGCTTGACAATGTTGGTCTCTAAAGATTATTTTCAGCTTTTTAGGTCCCTAATTATTTTACGGGATAAAACAAAGGTCCTTATGTTAGTTTAAAAAAAATTAAACGTTAGTCAACTAGTGGTTAAGTGAAGTGGGCAAAATTGGAACTTTAATTTTTTTTAGATAATGGAAACCATATGGAGTCAATTGTGAAGATACCTAAATGTAAATACTTAAACAACTACATGACTCAATTATAATTATATAAAACAAAAAAAAAAAAACCACCCCCTCCCCCTCCTTCTCCCCCGACGTCGGCATGAAATTAAGAATGGTGAGATGAAAGGGTACTGCCCCGTTTCCGACGAGCTTGAACCATGTCGTTGGGAGATTCTTCTGTCTAGGGGCTCTAAAGCTCCTCAATTTTGTGTGGTCTTTTAATGGAATTTTCAGATCATGAAAATTTATGGAGCTTTGTTAATTATTGTAAGATTTTTTTGAGTGCCAAAGAGAAAACAGTATAATACTATATTCAGACTCTACTCACTATGCTCAGATCTAAGGATTAATAATCTGTGGTACCAAATAATGGACTTTTGAGTGTCAAATGATGCAGAAATAACTACATATTGCAATTTGTAGTCTGCCAGAACAGTATAATACTATATTCAGACTCTATCCTCGCTCTATCCACTATTCTTTAACTAATAACTGTATATGATTTAGAATTTTAGATGATGAAATTTAGTACATTGTCAGAGTGAAAAAGTGTATTCCATCCAAAATTGGGCCATGAATCTGTCGCCGGGAAGAATGCCGGGGAAGAAGGAGGGGGAAGGGGATGGGGTTTTGTTATTTTTATAATTATAATTGAGACGTATAATTTTTTAGTTTTATAATTAGATATTTATATTTAGGTATTTTTACAATTGAGCCCATATGGTATTAAGTATCTAAAACAAATATGTGAAGTTCCTATTTTACCCCTGTTCACTTGACTCACTTTTATTGACGCACGTTTGATTTTTCATAAAATTGACGGAATGATCTTTATTTTATCCCGTAAAATAATTAGGGATCTAAAAAGTTGCAAACGATCATTAGAGACCAACTTTGCCAAACGATAAACGTTTCAGGACTAATACACCATTTGACCTTAAAAAAATGTACCCTTCTTTTTTTCCTTGTCTTCTTTCAAGTTAATGAGATTTTATGAGAGACACCGTTTTATTATTTATTTTTATTTTTGGAAGAAAATGAACAAGAAGCATTTGATAAAGTATGGGTGCAAAGAAAAAGTAATTGGATTAGTTTAAATAATAAGAACACATAACTAATTATTGGAGAATTGGATTTTAAATTAAAATTGAATTATATTTAAAGTATGGTAAAAATAATTTTGAGTCAATATTATTATGTGTTATATTGCTCAGTTTTGAATGTTATTGAGATTATCGCGAAGTGAGATTGCGCAAGTTTCGCGATGATATATAAAATGTGAGAAAACCAATTATTGGTGTTAATGATAAATTGGCATAAAATTGTGCGGTTAAAGGTGAAAGGTTAAATAGTAAGTTCACATCCCACGTGGATTTAGAGGAAATATTTAACACTATATATAAGTGATATTGATTTTGTGAATGCTTAGTGAAATGGGAAGAGAGAGTGCCCTCGTGCGCCGTCCGTTTGTCTCACCAAGCCGCGCGTGTCCCTGAGGTGAAGGCTAGAGATTCTCTGCCTATAAAAGGTAGCATTCCTTTCTAGAATTTGTTGCTCATTCTTTCTCCTCTTCCTCCTGCATTCTGTTTTCTGTTTTTTTGCATTTTTACATACTGCCAGAGAGTTCTTATTGTTCATAAGATTCGAAGTGTTTGTTTCTTACCAGCTTCAAAGAAACAGAGTGATTAGACGTTGTACTTTGAGAGTTTAGTGTTTTGGACGCCTGAAGCTAATAGATGAACATATTAAACTCAAGGGGGAAGCGGTATACTACTATCTCGTTCATGATTAAATCCAATCAGTTGAGGTTCTGAAATTCTTTACTGTCTTTTGTTTATTCTAGAAAAAATGTAATATTTTGTTATCAGTTCTGTTTTTTTTTTTTTAAATTTGTTAAAAATGAAGAAACAAATCTTGTACGGGTTTATTTATTTTTAGGTTGTTAAAAGAATTAAACAGTCAAGGCAATCAAATTCGAGTTTCTGCGTAGGATCGGAAGTGTGTAGAAGGGTCGTAGAATCGTAACTTGGATCGTAGATCCTACTTAATTTAAAAAAATATTACTTAATTCAGTACTCTCCTAATTCTTCTAGATGAAATCTGAAATTTTCAAGAATCTTATGATATTTGCTAGAATTAAACAAATATTCATCACATGAAAGAGTCATAGGAAAATGATATCATGTTATGTGTCTCAGAATTATGAAACTTATTTTCTACTATCATAATTTTTACCCAAAAAGAATAGAAAAAAAATCTACTCGGGTCTCGGCCAATTGGAGCAATCTAAATTCAATAACATTGATTATTTGACTAAATAACTTAATTTGTCAAATTAGAGTTTAGGGTTCCGAATTACTTTTTCATTGTTCTAGGCGATGTCATAAGAAGAGTTCGGAGACAAAAATATAGAGGCAAAAAAGGAAATTGGTATCGATCGAAGAAGAGAATAAATTGGTAGCCAGTTGGAGATTATAGAGGCTTGAGAAGATTGAATAAGCTACGGAGTTGAACATACAATTTTTTTTTTATCTAAAATGATTTTTTTTAAAACACTCGGAAGAGAAAATAGCTAACTCGTTGTTGACTCGTAGGATCGCAGAGTGTCTGATGAAACGAGTTTACCCCGATCCTACTTGATTACCGATCCTACGTAGGATCTAACACGTAAGGTCCTTTAAAACTCGTAGAATCGTACGATCCTACGAGTCAACTCGCGAGTTTAACTGATATGTATCCAATCCCTTCCTCAAAACTGCATGCATATCATTGAAACCTTGATCCGGACTAGGCTCATCACCATCTCCCCTTTCTTCGTCTCCGGTCCAAGAAAAAAGCCAAATCTCCGTTCGGACACCATTGTTTCGGCAACATCCAAGACCATCATCTTCAAATCCCAGTTCATCAGAATCCAAAGCTTCCCCTTTACCATATATTCCAGAAGTAATTACAGAAAGAAAAATCCTCATCTCCCGCATCCTCCGTACCAATGCAATACACTTGGAATTGCTCCAAAAACCAGAAGCTCCGGTGAGCAATGGGAGTTCTAGAGGATAAAGAGACCAGCAAATAGGTGAGCCCATTGTCCGGCCAGAAGAAACGCGCACAAACGGCATTGTAGAAAACCTAGAAATTCTAAGAGGATTCCGACATTGTCGGAGCAAAAACCAGAGAGCAGTTTTTTTATTTGTTAAAGCAGCAGATGTAGACATCTATACATAAAAATATAAAAAAAAATAAACAATTAACATCAATTCCCACTTAATTAACATCAAATTAACCTATTTTCCCAAAATTAACTTACAATTAACAAATTTTTCTTCAAATTAACATAAAATCCAAAACCAATATCAATTTAACTAAATTAACATCAAATTAAAAAAAATTAACATCAAATTAACCTATTTTCCAAAAATTAACATACAATTAACAAATTTTTCTTCAAATTAACATAAAATCCCAAAATAAATATCAATTTAACTAAATTAACATAAATATAACAATATTTCCCAAAATTAACTACAAAATAATAAAATTTCCCAAATTAACAAAATATTAACATAAATTCCAAAAATTAAAAATATTTATAAACTAACATTTTTTACAAATTAAACAAATTCATAAAGTACCAATTATACAATTACATACATTCATAAAATTTAAAATTTCAAAATTAAAAAAAAAGAAGAAATTTATACCTTTTTTTAATTGAGATAGAGAAGACAAGGGCGGTGGCCGGTGACGGCGGTAGCAGCGACGACCTGAGGGGTGGTGATGGAGAGGGCCTTTTTCGCGGAGTGGGGGAAGGGAGATTTTTTTTTGCCGCTGCTGGAAACTCAAGAGGAAGAAGGAGAAAGAGAGGGCCTATTCGTCTGATTTAGAGGCAAGGCGCAAAATCCGTTCTCAATTGACGTGGCCATGCGCATTAATATTTGCCACATCCTTCGAGAACGGATTCCGTAAATCCCTTCTCAATTGAGAACGAATTTGAGGAATCTGTTCTTGCCAAAATTGTTGCTCCAAAAAAAAACTTGCCATGGTTGGCCCTTTATGTCAATACATGGCTAGTTGTTGTTTTCTTGCAAGCCCACAATATTATACTCAAATTGGAAACAAGAAACTCAAGAGCACATATCGTTAATGTAAATTAGAGTGAGCAACCAAGGTATCGTATCCGCGAAGAAGGATAAGTACTAGTAGTGACTTTTATTTTATTGTTTAGTTGACTAAAAATTTAAGAAGATTTGTTACTTAACTAAATTAATCTACTAATAAGTTAAAACTAAGATTTAGAGTGTTTAGAGAGAAAATTCAATTAGGAGAGTGAATACTTGAATGGGTATCCCCTAGATGTACTTATGTGTTTAGGGAGGGGTATTGTGAATTAGAAGCCTTAGGTGAACCTATAAAGGGATTTCCAAATCAACTTCACTCATCTCTCAATTTGTGAAGTTCCTACTCTAGGATTAATCAAGTTAGTATCTCTACTTACTCAATTTTACCCCAAGAGTGCATTAAACCCAAAACCCCTAATTTTCCAAACTCAAAATAGGAGGAATTGCTTAAGCCCATCTATATGTCAAAATTTCTATAGGTCAAAATTAATTCCCATTAAATGTGAGTGTTCTAGTCAAGTAAATCAATTTCTCAATTAATTAAATGACCAACAAGATAGAAAAAGATAAGCCGGCGCATATCAATTCCCTAATAAAAGACAATTCACAAAAAAATTCACTAATTAACTTCAATTCACAAAAACCTCCAATTGTCAACACATAAGTAACATGCTAGGGTTCAACTTCAAGTAGTATACAAATTTAGCTATCCATATTCATGAAGGAAAATAATAAATTAAAAGAGAGAGAAAGGAAGAAATTCTCATTGCTAAGTAATCTTCTTTAAACTTCTCTTCTTTTTTGAAATCCTCTTTCTTCCTTCAAGAAAAACCAAGTCTTGAGGCACACCTCAATTTCTTGCCAAGAATCTTCAATGAAGCTTCAAAATTTTCTTTTAAATCTACCTCTAAATCTATCTTTAGAATTTAGGACTTGTTTTCTCTCCAAAAACTCTCTTGAAACCCTAGGATAATAATGTGTATCTTCAAAAGTGATCATATAGGCACAAGACAAAATGGAAGATGTAGATATTTTTAGCACTTTCTTCTATATGCATAAAAGACCACTGGAGTTTTAGCTCTTTTATAGTCCAGTTCATGTACTTTCGATCTTCTACAGTTTGGTCCACACATTTGGTGACTTTCATCTTCTTTCATCCAATTGTCTTCCAAGCTTTAATATCTTCCACCTAAACCAAAAGTAAGAGAAAATGGAGCATAAGTAGCATCTTACCCATGCAAATATGAAATTATGAAACACATTATACAAATTAAAATATTGCTTTAAGAGCAAATATCACTAGCTAAGGCCATTCCCTAAATTTCCTGTAAGACGGAAAAAAATTCATTCTTCATAGCAAAACAATTCCTGATTACGAATTTGATGGTGAATTATTTGTATCCCATTGAAAGCCTCTTATCTCATCTTATTTATCTTTGTCCATGGCTCAGCATTGAGCAATCTCATGGGTTTGGGTATTGTTGCAAAGGGATGATGATGAATATGATAAATGGGGGTTTTGTTTTGGGTTGGCTTGGAAATGGGTCAGAGGGATGGGTTTAGGGTATGGTTTAGGGGTGAGTTAGTAAAAGAATTATCAAAAATACCCCTGATATTTTTAGCGGAATGACTCATTTCACCAACTCGCAAATTGTTTGAGAATCTAAAATTAAAAAAATAATATTCTAGTGACCCAACTCACCAATCGTAATATGTTTAGGGAGGGATTTCACCAATTTGTTTTAATTTTAATTAACTAAAAATATTAAATGGGTAGTTAGAATAAGCTTAAAATTGAAAAACTAAAATTAAATAGTTACTTTGTTTAGAAAGGCAACAAAAAATTTGGGAAAAAAAAATTAGGACAATTAATTTGTGACGGAGTGAGCTATCATGAGTACTAGGGGTGGAAGTGAGTTGAGTCGGCTCGTGAGTAGCTCACGATTCGATTCGATATTCGGCTCGACGAGCTCAGCTCATGAGCTAAATGAGCGATACATGAGCTAAGATTTTTTTCTCATCTAAAATATGAGTCGAGCTTGAGCTAGATAGAGTTCGACTCATTTTGACTCATGAGCTAGCTCAATATATATATATATATATATATATATATATATATATATATATATATATATATATATATTACGTAAGCCCTTTTAACTTTTTCCGTATCTATACCGTATCTATTTATTTTTTATTATTATTCTTTTTAATTTTTTCAATTAGAGATAATATTCAAGACTCTCAATTCACTTTAATGACTTTTACTCCTACCATCACACAATAACCTCCCTTCCCACAATAACCTCTAGGGGTGAGCAAATTTGGTAAAAACCGATTTACCGACCGAATTCGATTTGAATTCGGTAAATCGAATTCGGTAATTCGGACCAATTCGGTAATTCGGATCATACCGACTCAAGTTTTCAATTCAATTCGAATTTGGTATATGGTTTTGGTGAATTCGGTATTACCGAATTCGAATTCAAAAAAATATTTTAATAAATAATACTAAAATAAATACACTATAAATACTCTCCTAAATCCCTACTTCTAACAAAAAATGTCACCCACACTAGATTACTCCCCTTTTTCTTCCTCTTCTTCAACGACTCCAGCCCCAAACTCCTTCCCCTTTCTTCTTCTTCGTCTTCTTCTTCCTCCCGTCACCACCCTCCATCGTTCTCCATTCTTTTCTTCTCTTCACCTCTTCTCTTCTTCCTCTTCTCCCTCTATTTTAATTTTCCCCAAAATCCAAAATCCCAAAATCCCCAATTTCATCTTTATTTCTAAAAATTTCTTCTTTTTTTTTTTCGCTTTCTGTCTTTGCAGTGGCTTCCCCATCGCCAATTCGATAATTCGGTAAATTTACCGAATTCCGAATTCGCCAATTCGGTAAATCGGAATTCGGTTCGAAAAAGGTCGGTAGTACATGTGAAATTCGAATTCGAATTCGGTAAATTCGAATTCGAATTCGGTAATTTGGAATTCGGTGCTCACCCCTAATAACCTCCCTTCCCACTCTCACCTCGGGATAACTACTCCTTCATCCACATCTCACAATAACCTCCTTCCACTATCAAATCACGTACATCTCACAATAACCCCTCCCATCTCTCAATTTGTCGTCCTTTTTCCCCTGCTCAAAGACAGCAGCACCGTCGCCTCCTTTTCTTGAGAAGAACTAATTCTTTTGTTGTACGCCTGTAACCACTAATTCTTCTTCAGTTTCTCAAGAACAACTTAGAAAATCATCAATCCCCACCTTCCAGCAACCCATTCAGCGCTTCCAGGTTGTTTATTATCATGGTTTTAATGTTATAGATATACTGATTATTATAGAAAATTATATAATTTTAAGTGGGTTTTGTTTGATTTGTGAGTATTTTGATATTATGGGGTGTCTATTTTCCTTGCTTTGGATCATCAAATTCCAAAGAAGGAGGGAGGAGGTAATGGTTTAGTTAACGAAGTGTTAAAGAAAGAGTCTTTCAAGGATGGTTGGCTGCTCATCAGTCACACCATGTGAACAGGGTTAGTTCAGGTATACTGTCAATTTTTATTTGTTATTGTTTTTCAAGATTGAATTTTAGATAAAGTTGTTATTTTTAGGTTTGTAGTTGCAATCTAGATTGGTTTATTCTGAGGTTTGATTGCTTTCTCATGCCTTTCTTGAGTATTATGGCTAATTTTAAAGTGTACAGAATGCCATAAAGTTGTTATGTTTCTTGGCTTTTGAAGGAGCAACAATTTTCTTTTAGACCTTTTGAAGCGAGACGAGAAGCGCACGAAGTGTAATTGATTACTACCAAAGAAGGAAGGAGAATAACAGTCTGGCAAATTAAATTTCAGGAATTCTTGCTTCACATGAGGATGGAATGTGATCATGTTTCTGACATTGGAGCAGGTAATGGTTACATGCTATGTATCTTCTCATCCCGACTGTTCTGTTTTTCTTTTCTTTTTTCTTCGGCAAGCAGCTTTCAGTTCTTATAACCTTAATTTATGGGCACAACATTTACTGTTTTGTTCTTTTTCTTTTGGCAGGCGAAGAAGTTCGTTAGAAATTTGGAGTCATCTTGACTTGAAAGAAATTATCTGCTTATGTAAGTACTACTTGCATTCCATTTTAGTAATTGTTTTTAAAAGTGAAGTCTATGTATTTGGGTTTTAAGGTTATTAGAAGCCCTTTCAATTTGTTTCATTCCAATTGTCTTTCAATTTGTTTAATTTCAATCTTCATTTATTGGTAAATATTCATTCCATAGAACACATCAACTAGCAGAACATTGTTCTTTTACTATCCGAATATAGTAAATCCAAAAACACCACCAAAAGTTACAGTTCTATGGAAAAGCCATTAGCAAACTTAAGCATGTTCACCCCTGATCCTCCTAGCCAGCCGAATGTCTTTCGGTATGATGGTCACACGCTTGGCGCGTATGGCACAGAGGTTTGTGTCCTCAAACAAACCAACAAGGTATGTCTTAGAGGAAAAAGCTCACATTACCTCTCTATCTCTTTTCCCCTTCTTTTTTCTCGCTTCTCCTTGGACTCACTGCTTTTTTGGGTTGAGGCCTATACATATCTCTAGGTGAGGAAGTGATAAGAAGATTATGAAAATAAAATTGTTTGTTGGGGTTTTTCTTTTTTCTCTTAATCTCTTTCTGATTTGTTTTTTCCTCCCTTAGGTTTGCTTTCTAATTTTCTAAATTTTAACTTTCTCTTCTAAATTCCATCCATGTTTCCTAATTCATGCCACACCATATGAACCATAAATTAACTGTAATTGGACGTAGAAGGATCGTGTAATAGATTTTATACCCCATCTCTCTGTTTTGATTGCAAACTCCATCTCTGTTAATAGCATTGTCCCTTCTCCGGTCGTTATCATGTAACTAATCATACATCCTCTCCCTCCCTATTCCGATTGTTATCATACAATTGATCACACCTTCTCTCCCTCTCTAGATCACGTTCACGAGAACGCTCCCTATTAATACCACGATCCAAGTCTCTGCCATGATCTTTTTCTAGATCTCTATCCCGATCACTGCCGATTCCTCACTCAGAAGCTCTTTGAAAATCTTCACGTCAAAAACTGGATCTCCCACCTCTATTCGTTACTTCATTTACTCTTACAACTCGCCCATCAATAGTCTAAACAATATAAAACTAAGTCAATACAGGAGAACTGTAAAACCCTCAATCATATAATTATCTATAGAAAACTTTTTAAAAGAAGAAAGGGAATAAACTAATGACATGATATAACCAGTAAAGATCATATAATTGTTAAAGAGACAAGTACCCTGCCATTCATTTCTTTGATTGCATGCATTGCAGATCATGAATTTGTAAAAGTGACAAAACAATTGCATTTTCCTCCAACAGTACGATCATTTATTATATGTAAATTAAAATTAAAAAAGTATAAAGATCTGTAGATCAAAATTAAAAAGCATCAAGAGTCTCAATTATAAATAATTTTCTATGTAGACAATGAACCAATAAATATGACAATCAGTACTGCATCCCAATTATGATCTTTGTACAGACTGGCAATGATAATGGAAACAGAACTTTTTTGGATGTCGTTTTTTACCTTGGACATCTATTGCTTGCTGGCTGGTGTATATATGAATTTCGTTTGCCTTCCTCGATTTTAACTCAGGCTGTTCACTATTTAAAAAAAAAAACCATGTAGACGAAAATTAACGTAGACGACGAAGAAGTTGCTGTTGATTTTGGAGTTAGTCTCAGTAGTAACTGCTTCAACTTCATCTGTTTGATAATCGATAAGGTACGGATTACATAAATAATGCGTTACGATTCCGTTATTTATTGAGATTTTTTTAAAAAAAAAATAGATGAATTAAGGAGAAAATGTTGTTTATGTTAACATGATATTTTGGAAGTTTGATATAGGCTGTTTTTTTCATTGTTTAACTTAAGTTTCAATAATTGTTTTGGTTAATCCGTTTACTGTTGTTTCATTAATAAGTCAGTTAAAATATGTAACGAAAAGGAAGCAAAAAAAGTTATTTTTTTAACCAAAATATTAATAGTTCTATTTTTTAAGAGAGCAATATTAATATTTTGATTAAAAAAAGCGCTTTATTTTTTACTTCCTTAATTTCCACTACATGTACTCACCGACTTATATTATTGAATGGATGGAGTATTGTTTTGTTGCTGCAGAAATTTCTATAAGTGAATTACAGATTGAGTCATGTTAAATTTATGTGTCTCTCTGTGTTTTTTAATTTTTGTGTTCTTGGTAACTTTCTTTTGCTCTCTATAAATTTAGTGAGGTTTTAAAAATTTATTTTTTGTAAATTTTGAGTTTAATGAACAATTCTGCCGGAAATTTGCCCCAAATCTCAGTGTTTAACTGAGTCCCCGCTTTTCTGCTGTTTACAAAAAAACATTCTTTTAAGAAAGTCAAGATGATGGTCTTTGTTTTGGTTCCAAAATCTCCTTCTAGGATGGGTTCTGCCAGTTACTTTTATGTTTTTCTTAGCATAAACCATTGGAATCAGGCAATCATAGCGATTTTGAATAGCTTATCCAGGGTTCTTTTACCTTCTTATGTGGCAAGCAAAATTTAGTATTTTCATTGGATTGTCAATTAAGACATTACATCTCAGTAAGCTATATAATTCTCATTGTAAATCTGTGATCTTGGTCGAAATGCAAATTGGTTACCATTTTTTATTTGAGAATGGTCGATTTTCTAATATAGTGCATCTTATGTTTCTATGCTAATTGGAACTTTAGGGTGTATTTGAACTAATATTTTGTTCGAAAATCTTTATCTCAATAATTAAAAAAAGTCAATTGTACAAACATAGAACCAAAAGTGAAAACTCATGTAACCCCGAGCTCTGGGGCAGTTAGTTGGAGCTGCTTAAACTGACGCCGTTGATGAGGGTTCGATTCCCGCTGGTGGAATTCGACTCTTGCGGGATTTCCCGCGGCTGAGAGCGCCATTTAAGAGTAGTATGAGCTAGGCTCTCCCCCGTTGAGCGGTAACGCTGCGGGCCAACCGTGAGGCCGAGTACGGATGTAGTCACCACGTTGTCGGTGAATACCGGATGCCCCCAAACGAGTAGAACAAAAAAAAGGTGAAAACTCATGTGCTAGAATGTGAAGGATATGCTAAAATGCACCCAAACTCGCCCACCCTTGGCTGACAAATAAATATTTACTCATCTCTTCATCCTTTTTATGTTCATTATTTTTAATGTTTAATTATTATTTGTATTTATATTTGATCCATTTTTTATCCAATAAACGTTATTATTAATAAATGCCCTTTAAATAATTTATTAATAGACTAATTTTATCTTTCAGGGAATAAAAAATTTACTAAAATGTATCTTACAGCAATGCAAGTTTGGCGAAGAAAACTTGAGCAGAAAATTACTCGCTCTCATAGAAGATGCATTATCTCAAAACGTGGAGCACAAAATGTTGGAAAAACTTCATGAAATAGATGGCTCTATAAGAAAAATGAAGTTACAATACACAGTCTCTCAAAATTTTCTAAAAAAACTTAGGTGATTAACATTTATTATTAGTAGTGTAGTGATTATTGAAATTTCTTATTTGTTTTCTGAAAAATTAAAGTGAACGAGTTTTCGTTGTAAGTACAATTATACAATCATTAAATTAGTATTTGAAAATTCAGTATCTCCGTGCATAGCACGGGTCATTCGCTAGTATATATATAATGAAATAGTCGTACATACACCTAAAATCAAGTAGTTTCGCACATCTTCTAAATAAAATAAACCAAAAAATCCCTAGAAATCTCTTATAATCTTTTCATCTTATCAAGTTGGAACAATTATTGATTCATATCGAGCTCTTTTGTCTTAAAATAATTCAATCGTTGATTTGTGGAGATGATTGACTTTGAGTCACTTATGAAATTAAGAAGAAACTCAAGCTATATTACTACTTTGTCTTTTATTACTGGTGATCATCAGTTATTAGTATATAAAATACATTTTTTTTATAATACTATATTTTTATCTTTTCGGGTGGAAGAATATGCCACAGAAAATTAAATTGCTTATATAAGAATGCTTCAAAGACTTTTATTGTTTATTAATAAGAATTACAATATTTGGTAATTAGGCTTTTGTTGGTTTACATTGGTTTTATTTTATATATTGTTAAAAAAAATTATTTTTTTCGGCGTTATTACATATTATAATTAGTAAAGAGATATTAAACTTCTATTATATGCCATTGTGCTGAGAAAATATCTTCATTTATTTTGTATCACCGGGATATTAAACTCATATTATAAGTCACTGTATTTTTTTCAAAATATTTGTATATAAATGAGCGGAGTTGAACTGTTCGTGAGCTACTGATTGCTGAGCTTGAGATGAGAAAGTTAGCTCACATAAAAAATTGGTGTGAGTTGAGCCTGAGTTAGCCTCTTTTGATGTGAAAGTCATTCTTTACTTGTGAAACTTTACAGCTTCACTTAAAAAACTCTCATTATTCTCTCTAAAAATTCCAATATCTCATGGCAAAATTCACTTCATCCTTTGCTAAATTCAAGTCTATTTCAACCGCAATTTATGAGAAATACTTCAATTAATTCCCCAATTTCCACGCATTTTCCCCTATTCTTCTTCGCTAGTGTTAGGGTTTCTTCAAATCTTACCCTCTCAAAACTAAAAAAATCACTTCTCCAGAGGCGTATAGATACTAAGATTTATTGATATTTGTTTGAGGAAAATAAGGTTTTATTAATGGCAGGAGGATACAGGGCGGACGATGACTATGACTACTTGTTTAAGGTGGTCTTAATCGGAGATTCGGGTGTTGGTAAATCGAATCTGTTGTCTAGATTCACTCGTAACGAGTTTAGTTTGGAGTCTAAGTCAACCATCGGTGTCGAATTTGCCACCCGTAGCATTCGCGTGGACGACAAGATTGTCAAGGCTCAGATTTGGGATACCGCCGGTCAAGAACGGTATTTTCTTGTCAATTTCTCTTTGTTTTCTACTCATTTACTTTCTATTTCATTTTTTTATTTGTTGGGATAGGCCTATTCTAGTTTCGGGCGTTTTATAGATTGGAAGAAATTTATTCCCTCCATTCCTCAATATAAGTCTTAGCGAAAATTAGGGAAATGAAGAAAAAATAAGGTAATTTTTTAGTCAAAATATCAATATTATTCTCTTAAATAGAATTAGTGGTATACAAGTTTATTGAAGATTCGGAGTCGCTTATTGATGCTTGGATTACTCTGCATTCTCACTGGCTTAGGAACTACTGTGTCTTGGTGTATTGGTTTTCTGTCGCAGTAAATAAAGCAAGGGTGCACAAGTCGCTAGTAGCTAGTTGGTCGCTAGACTTACGACTAGGAGTAGTCGGCGACTAGTCGCTACAAGTGATTTTTAAAAGTTCCCCTATTCTATATGTTATACTAGTCAAACGAAATTTCATAAAAAATTAACAATCAAATACTAGTCAAATCAAAGTACACAGAATCCATCCATAATAAATAAATTCAATACCATAATAAGTAATAACAAGTTCAAATACTAAAATAATCAAACAACGTAGTTTTGGGAAGAAAATTGAGTTAAAAAAAAGTCACCAAAGTCGTTTTGATTGGATTTTGACCGACTAAGTTGGTCAAGCGTTTTTTACCTGATTTTGGGGTTTTCTAGTCAATTAGGTGCAGATTATCAATTTTTTGCTGATTAGGCCGATTTTTACAACACTGAAATAAAGCATATAGAATAACTTGCACTTGCACAACCTCAACGTCCTGCAAATGGGGGCACTTAGTAAACTTCAGGTCGTTGCATGATTAAGCTGAAAACTATCATGTTCGTTGATTTCACATTCTTAGTTTTAAAAACGAAAAAAAAAAGTTTATTAAGCAGTATATCCATTCTTACCCAATTTAAAAATCGAAGCTCTTTGGAAATTCTTGTACAATTTTTTTCCATCTGATCCTTGTACATTGTCTTAAAACAAAAGTTCATCTTTTTGCTGGAGAACTACATTGTTTGTTCCTCTGATCCTTGTAGTAATGTCTTTTGATATGGTATTGCTGACAATTATACATCTTGTATGTGGCACCTCTTGATATGAAATGTCGTTCAGAGAATCTTACATTTGGTTGAGTGGATCAAAATTAGGAAGCATGCTTGCATCTTTACTTTTCCTCTCTCCAGTGAATGGGTCATGCTAGGGCATCCCCGATAACAAGAGAATGCAGTTCTATATTTCTTTCATTGATCTTTGTGATAATGCATACTTTGATGAGAAGATAAGATATTGCAATTAAATATATAGTTTGTAACTTAATTGAAGAGTTCTATTTCTCCGTGGCTTAAGGTACCGTGCAATTACAAGTGCATACTACCGAGGGGCTGTGGGTGCTTTGCTTGTGTATGATGTCACTAGACATGTCACTTTTGAGAATGTCGAAAGATGGCTAAAGGAGCTTCGAGATCACACAGACCAAAACATTGTGATAATGCTTGTTGGGAATAAGGCTGACTTACGACACCTTCGAGCTGTTTCCACAGAGGACGCGAAGGCCTTTTCTGAGAAAGATAGCCTCTATTTTATGGAAACTTCAGCACTGGAGTCGATGAATGTTGAAAATGCATTTACTGAAGTACTTACTCAGATACATGTAGTGGTAAGTAGGAAAGCACTTGAGGTTGGAGATGATCCTGCAGCATTACCCAAAGGGCAAACGATCAATGTTGGCAAGGATGATGTTTCAGCTGTGAAAAAAGTTGGTTGTTGCTCTGCCTAACCATTAAAACAATACTTGATTACCTGCCCTATTATCACATGGTTGGTTCTGTCTATGTTAATTGCTATAGTTTCAATGGTTGGATGTTTTTGCAAAAGGTTGATCCTTGATTTGACTTCAGAGAATGCAGCATACAGACTCGTCTACCCCGAAAACCTACTTGTTTAGATTTCCATCTTTCTCAACTTGTATTGTTTCATTGTTTACTGTGGTTTACCGGTATGATGTTATATTTTCTGTAGGATGATCTTTTACTCCTTGATTAAATGATATAGTAGTTGTTATTACTCGGAGGTGAAACCAATTTTTCGTTCTCTTCATCTGTGTAGCATTCTATTTTTACTTCTGGTGTTTCGATATTTGAAGCAGATTAGGCACTCTGCTTTTGCCCTTATACAAAGGGATGATGCATGGTTTTGATTCTTGAAGGTATTTTTCTTCAAATTACAGGATGATGATATTGTGCTTTAAAGGAAAGGAATTTCTTATACCCACCAAGATCCATTACTTGCTTCTTCAATGATAGCCTCTGCCTTACTTGGCCAAAAAAAAAAAAAAAAATGATAGCCTCTGCCTACTGTTGACACTTGACACTACACACCATCTCAATTTTTTTTTAAGTTTTAGTTTTAGTTTTAGTTTTTTTTTTGGGGGTATTTATTCTTAAGCACTAGTAGTAATAGTGACCCAAACACAATGATTATCCATTATGACCTACTTTTGATTTCATGTGGTGTCTGAAATAAGATTCTCACCAATACTAGTGTTGGTTCGTTTTTACATATTTTTTAAACCAAATTGAAATATTCAATTTGAAAATTTTGTAATTATTCCCAACCATTAAAATTTTCAAATCGATGCATTCGGTTTGTATCGGTTTGTTTGTTCGGTTTTCAGAAAATACAAAATATATTAATTATAAATTAAAAATAAATTTTTTTTTTAAATAATTACTTAGTTGCTAAAAATATAAAGAAATAAAATTATTATTTTCACAAGTTAAACACAATCAAAAAATAAAATAATGAAATATACATTCTTGATTCTTGAAAAGCTTGTTTGTCATGATATAAATAAGAAGTTCAATATGTTTTATTACAAAAGAGTTCTTTAATATATATATATATATATATATATATATATATATATATATATATTCGGTTTGGTTTTGTTTAGATTATAATTTTTTTTAAATCAAACCGAAAATTCGGTTTTAATTTAGTCCAAACCAAAACCAGTCTAATGCACCGCTCAAACTAAAAAATAAATTTGAATTAGTATTGATCGGTTTCGATTTTTCATAAACACCACTAACCAATACTATCAATGCATTTCAGAATTAGACAAATGTCCTCATCTTTAATTTGAAGTCCAATCTGGCTTTAGGTTAACATTAATAGTTATTTATTTTTTTATTTTTATTATCTATCCCAAGTACACTACTATTGTTAAATTAGAGAGTGGCCATTAGAGAGGATTCTATTAGGTGTCGTCTCTTTTCATCACTATTTGCTTGATGTGTAAACTCGAAAGTCCTCTTTCTACTTTTTTTTGTTTTGTTTTTTTGGGGTGAATAAAAATTTCTCTTTCTACTTGTACAATGTGATTTATTTCCCGAGATCACTTCACCTTCACATTTGCTGGGAAACGAATAGCCATATAAGTTATTAGACTTATACGGTTACAACACGTTTGATATAATAAAATGAAATTTCTTTTTTATTCTTATACGGTTATAATCACCAGCGGATCTAGGGTGGGGCAAGTGCCCCATCATCCTTTCCTCCAAATTTTTTAATTATATAATTTTAGTTTTATTTTTATAACACTGTCTCCTAAATATTTTTTAGTGTACCCATTTTGAGTAAGTTTTCGATTTGAAATTAGATTTTGTATTTCGTAAATTATAGGAATAACACCGCTCATATCTTAACAAGTTTGGTTAAAATTTTAATAAGGTTAAGTGTGTAAAGAGACTATTATAATTTTTTGGACTAGTTTTTATTATTATTATTATAGGAATAAATCAAATATCAACTATCTGAAAAGCAAAACTATAAATTTATTATTATTTTTTATAGTTTTAGTTTTGTTTTTGTAACAACCCGTTCCGTAAGCATTTTTTTAGTATACCCATTTTGAGTCAAGTTTTCGATGTGAAATTAGATTTTGTGGCTCGTAAATTATAGGAATAACACCACTTATATCTTAACAATTTTGGTTAAAATTTTAACAAGCTTAAGTAAATAAAGAGACTATGAATTTGTTTTGTCAATGTTGAATGTTGATTGTGCCCTTTCCTGTCTTTAAAGTCTGCCTTCACCACTGGTTATAATACATTTGATACACTAAAATTGAATGAAATGAAATATCTTTTTAAACAGAATTGCTTTTCACTTATAAAAGTTTTGGAATCCTCTTTCCACTCCATTGTCTGAAAAGAAAAGCCATAATGAATGACGATTCATTTTTTGTGGTTGAGAGAATTATTATTCAACGTAAAAATTAAATGTGATTTAATATGATAGGGCATCATTGCGCTTCTAGCGTATGTTGACAATAAAATTAATTAATTGTGCAATATACAAATTTTTACTTGAACAATATTATATTAATGCACCAAAAACCCACGACAACATAGATTTTTAACATTGAAACATAATTTATATATAAGTTCAAATAGTAATAAAACAACTAATATTTTGTATTAAAAGTAGACGAAGAAAAAAATTCATAAAATAAGTAAAAAAATATTTATGTAATTATCGTCTATAAATTTTTTTTACCAAAAGAATAAATATTTCCAAAGAAAGGTTATTGTCTATTTAAAAAACGACAATTAATTAAATGAAGAGTAAAATAGTTATCTATCACTAATATACACTTCCGACTTCTCATGACTTCTCATTAATTGATCTTGAGAAGGCATATGACCGTATTGAGTGGAGTTTTCTGGAATTGGTATTATACAAGGTGGGGGTGTGGACCGATCCCTGGTGTCTTTGATTATGGAGTGTATTTCGTCAATTTCTTTATCTATACTTTGGAATGGTGAGCATTTGGAACCATTCTCCCCTTCTATGGGCATCTGCCAGGGGGATACGCTATCTCCGTATCTTTTTGTTCTCTGTATGAAAGTTTTTGGTCAACAAATATCGAAATCAACTATAGATGGTAGTTGGAAAGGGATCCAAGTATCACGAGGGGTCCCATCTGTATCACACATGTGCTTTGCGAAAAATTTACTATTATTTGGTATTGCTACCGACTCTCAAGCTTTGGTGATGGAGGGCATTCTAACGAAATTTTGTAAACAATCTGACTTGCGAGTTAACATGACAAAGTCTAAATTGTTTGTTTTGAATGGCATTGAGCGGGTTAAAGGAGAAGCGATCTCGGCGAACTTTATGATCCCGTTGGCAGTTGATCTTGGAGTTTATTTGGGTATGCCCCTTTTGCACAAACGAACTTCAATGAATACTTATGGCTTTATTGTTGATAAGCTTAAGAGACTCTTAAGTAGGTGGAAGAATAGAGCTTTATCGATGGGGTCACGAGCCATTCTTATTCAATCTATGTCGTCAACTTTGGCGAGTTATGAGATGCAAACATCACGGCTTCTGCAAGGTTCTCTGGATCAGTTAGAGCGGGCGATTCGAAGGTTTTTTTGGGGTGAGGATGACGATCATAAAAAGCTCCATAGCTTGGCTTGTGATAAGATTTGTAGAGAAAAAGCATGAGGATGGGCTGGGTTTTAAGAAAATGCGAGATCTCAATACAACAGCTTTAGCGAAACAAACATGGATGATGCTTACTGATGAATCGACTATTTGGGTCCGGGTTTTAACGGCGAAATATGACAAACTGACTGAAATAGAGAGTGACAAAGTGAAGGCAGGCGCTTCCCATGTATGGCGAAGTCTCATTGATGGTTTTAAAATTCTAAAACATAGGCTAGAATGGTCTATTGGGCACGGTCGGAATGTGAAGTTTTGGACGGATACTTGGTTGACGGGGTTAAAACTGGAAGAATATGATGTTTGTCCTATACCAGAAGAGGACAAGGAGGAGCGAGTTGCTGATTATTGGCATGAGAGTATGAGGTGGGATACTATATGGCTTGGCCAGTTCCTCTCCCAAGCAAGCATTGATACACTTCAGTTAGCATATGTGGATCCAAGTGAACATGATATTGCAAGGTGGAAGTTCTCAACAGATGGTAATTTCACTTCCAAAACTACTTATGCGCTACTTAATCCGTCTTTGGTAACAGATAAGGTTGGATGAGAGCGGATTTGGAAGACTAAATGGCCGATGCGAAATCTTCTTCTTCTTTGGCATGCGAGATGGAATAAGCTGAAAAAAAATAGTTACTTCATACTTGGGGCATTCGCGATAATGCTGTATGTGAGATTTGTGGAGCACAGAATGAGTATATTCTACACGCATTGCGGGATTGTCCTACGACATCTTCTTTGTGGAAAATTTTCCTAAGGCCGGACCAACAATATGCCTTCTTTAATGAAGCGGATGTAGTTCGGTGGATAGACAATGGGTTGAATGGAAACTGGAGAAAATCGTTTAGCTCGTTGGATTGGACTCTCATTTTTTGTGAAGTGTGTTGTTGTCTCTGCAGGTGGCGTAATCAACTCGTTCATGATGAACACTTTGTACTTCCAGCGTTACATGATAGAATCAATTTTGTACTATCCCGATTTAGATCCCTAATAGATGATGATGTTAACGCTAAACTGATGAAGAACCGAGATAACAAGTATCAAGATTCAACAATTAGGTTTATATTTCGGATCTTTCTCTATTCTTGAACTAGTTTCAATGGGAATATACTCAACGCAACTCTAAAGAAGGCTAAGTATCAATGGAGGCTGAAACACCACAACAAGTGAAACTAACTTGTTGATACAGTAACTCAAAGATGAATGAATTCTATAAAGAAGTTCAATTCACAAGTATCTGAGGAATAACATTAACAAATAGCATATATCTAACGTAATTACAATGGTGGCCGAAATCCCTCTTAAATAGAATAGGATTTCGGCTCAATTGAACCAAAAAGAAGAGTCATTGAAGTAGTGGGACTCTTCAATAACAAACTTGCTAACCAACTAAAACTCTATCTAAGATAATGGAAACATGTCCTATTATCTAGCACACACTACTAATATGCGGCCAACACGGCTAAAAATAGTAAATAGAAAGCTGAAAATATAATTAAAGTCTAGAATAGACTTTAATGCACAAAAAGACTAAAATGCCCTTCTTAGCCACTTTGTTTGATGGGGCCGAATTGAATACTTTGTAAACTTAAGATGTTGACTTGAATATCTTCTTCTAGATGAAGTTTAGCTTCCTCTTTAGTTTTGATGTCTCGAATCAATGTTGCAATTTTGTCTAAAGTCTTATTTGTCCTTGATCTTGCCATAGGCCCTTGAAGGTTGACTAGTGGATCATTTGAATAGGGCAGCCCCTTGGATTGTCCCTCATAATCCCCTTCCCCTTGAAAAGCATGATTCGTCCTTGAATCACCAACATCAACATAATATGCATCAAAATCAAAAGGGGACAAGTAAGAAACATTAAAAGTAGAATGTACACCATACTCACCTTTCAAGTCAATCTTATATGCATTATCATTAATCTTGGCAACAACTTGAAAAATGACCATCGCCTCTAGGCAGTAATTTACTCTTTCTTTCATTAGGAAATCGATATTTCCTAAGGTGTAACCAAACTCAATCTCCGATTTCAAAGGAAACATGCTTGCGGCCTTTGTTGGCATTCCTCGCCCTTTGTTCATTCCGCTTTGCAATATTCTTTTGAACTTGTAGATGAACCTTTTGTATATATTTTGCCCTAGAATCATCTTCTACATTATAATACTCATCAGCAGGTAAAAGAGTTAGATCCAAAGGGGTTAAGGGATTAAAGCCATAAACAACTTCAAATGGAGAATTATTTGTAGTAGAATGCAAAGTCCTATTGTAAGCAAATTCAGCGACAGGTAAACACTCTTCCCATCTTTTTAAGTTCTTTTGAATTAGAGCTCTAAGAAGTACCCCTAAAATCCTATTCGTTACCTCGGTTTGGCCATCCGTTTGTGGGTGACTTGATGTTAAAAATAGCAATTTAGTCCCCAACTTACTCCATAAGGTCTTCCAAAAGTAACTTAGGAACTTTACATCCCTATCACTCACAATAGTTTTCGGAATTCCATGGAGCCGAACCACTTCTTTAAGAAACAAATCCGCAACATGACTTGCATCACTCATTTTCCTGCAAGGAATAAAGTGAGCCATTTTAGAAAAACGATTTACAACAACCATTATACTATCCATACCTCTTTGAAATCTCGGCAATCCATTAATAAAGTCCTTGGATAAGTCAATCCAAGGTGAAGATGGAATAGGTAAAGGCATGTATAATCAGTGAGCTTTGCTTGTACTTTTAGCCTGTTTACACTTGAAACAAAGTTCACATATTTTTCTAACATCTCTTTTCATCTTAGGCCAATAAAAGTGTTATTGTAAAATATCTAAAGTTTTAACAACACCAAAATGACACATTAATCCTCCACAATGTACTTCCCTAACAATTAAATCTCGAATAGAACATGATGGAATGCACAATCTATTGCCTTTAAACAAGAAATCTTCAAATCTATAAAAATAATTTTGAGCTGAGAGCTCACAAGAGTTATACAAATCTGAAAATTCATTATCTTCCTTATACAATGCTTTAAGATGTTCAAATCCAAGTAATTTAGCATGCATAACGGAAAGTAGAGTATACCTTCGAGAGAGAGCATCGGCTACGATGTTTTCCTTACCTTTCTCGTATTTGATAATATATGGAAATGTATCAATGAAAGAAACCCACCTAGCATGTCTTTTGTTCAACTTACTTTGCCCCTTTAGATACTTGATGGATTCATGGTCGGTATGTATCACAAATTCCCTTGCGATCAAGTAGTGTTGCCATGTTTCCAAAGCTCTAACAATGGTGTATAACTCTTTATCATATGTAGGATAATTAAGTGAAGCACCACTTAATTTCTCACTAAAATATGCTAAAGGTTTGCCTTGTTGTTGCAAAACCGCCCCAATACCTATCTCTGAAGCATCACATTCAACTTCAAACTTAAATCAAAGTTAGGTAAAGATAAAATAGGGGAAGAAGTAAGTAATTGCTTTAGCTTCTCAAAGCATTCTTCTTGCGGTTTATCCCAAAAGAATGGGACATCTTTCTGCACTACTTCATTTAATGGGGTAGCAATCGTGCTAAAATCATGAATAAAACGCCTATAAAAGCTTTCCAACACATGGAACGAACGAACTTGAGTAGCACTTGTTGGTCTCGGCCAATCTACAATCGCCTGAATTTTTGTCGGATCAACACTTATACCTTGAGAACTAGCAATGTATCCAAGAAAGTTAATATAATTAGTGCAAAAAACACACTTTTCAAGTTTAGCATACAAAGTTTGTTCCCTTAGAATAATAAAAACAGTTTTAAGATGCTCAATATGATCCTCTAAGTTTTTACTATAAACAAGTATATCATCAAAATAAACCACAACAAATTTTCCAAAGTAATGCCGAAATGTGTAGTTCATTAATCTCATGAAAGTACTAGGTGCATTAGTAAGACCAAAAGGCATAACAATCCATTCATATAAACCATATTTAGTCTTAAAAGCGATTTTCTATTCATCACATTCTTTCATTCTTATTTGGTGATAGCCTTGAGTTAAATCGATTTTAGAAAATATTAAATCGTCACTTAACTCATCTAGTATATCATCTAAGCGAGGTATCAGATGTCTATATTTAATAGTTATTTTATTAATATCGCGACAATCCGTACATAATTTAAAAGTCCATTATTTCTTAGGTACCAGAATAACCGGACTAGCACAAGGACTTAAAGATTATATTACATGCCCCTTCTCCAAAAGTAAATCAACTTGCCTTTGAATTTCTCGAGTTTCATCCGGATTTGCTCTATTGGTCGCGCGGTTTGGAAGGCTTGCTCCCGGAATGAAGTCGATTTGATGCTCAGTTCCCCTAATTGGAGGCAGCCTTTTCGGCAACTCTTTGGGAAATACATCCTCGAATTCCTGCAAAAGATCAATAGCAAGACTAGGTAGAGAAGAAGAAGTTAGATCAAAAGAAAAAGTGTTAGTGACAAGAGACGTTTCAGTTTCTTTAAAAACTAACAATAAGTTGTTTCAGTTTCTTTAAAAACTAACAAAACAACTTATTGTTTTGCTCGAATTGCCCTATCTACCTTTCCCGCATTGATAAATAAACACTCATTTCTATCTTGTTGTGAGCTTGTCTTTTTTCTCACTAAGCTTAAGGATTTTTGGTCCTTTTTTCCCTCGAATTTTACCTCATGGGTAGGATCACTCTTCTTTTTCAACTCGCTCTCTTTTTTCTCTATTCTCGGCCATTTTATTATTTACCTCACAAGCTTGACTAGGTGTTAAAGGATTTAAATTATATCGAATATTATCCATAGTAACTTGGTACACATTCTTTCTCCCAATATGATCCGCACATCTATCATATTGCCATGGCCTTTCCAAAATAATGTGACCTGCGGTCATGGGCACCACATCACATAAAACCTTATCCTTGAATCTCCCAATTCCAAACTCTATTTCCACTTGTTTATCCACCTTAATTTCACCATTATTTGTTAGCCAAAAGAGCTTATAAGGCATAGGATGCGCCTTACATGGTAAATCAAGCACGGAAACCATATCATAAGAACAAACGTTAGTGCAACTTCCATTATCAATAATTAATAAACAAAGCTTGCCTTTAACGATGCACTTAGTTTGGAACAAGTTACTCATTTGTTGATGAACATCATCTAATGGTTATGAATGAAGAAGTTTCATCGTAACTAAAAGTTGATTCCCATATTCCGGAAGTTCTTTCAAGGTCTTGGTTTCTTCCTCAGAATCCGCCTCTTCGGTTTTCTCATCACTAACCCACGTTCCATCATCCAAAATGATCATTGTACTCTTGTTAGGGCAGTCCCTAGAAAAGTGTCATTTGCCTCTACATTTAAAGCATTCTCTAGCAAGAGTAGGATTAGAATTTACCCTCAAATTTGATGAACCAGATGTGATTGATGACTTGGCTGCCCCGAATGAACCCGTGGCTAATTTTGTACCACTTTGTACCTCTTTTCCCTTATTTTGGCTCGGCAAAACAGTAACAAAATTATGGGGCTGATTCGGCTTTTTCCCAAGCTTGGAAATTTGCCGATTTAGTCCTTGAACTCTTTTCTTTTTGCTGCCTTTCGATTTGTTCTGCATAGTACAACATAGATGTAATATTATCAAGGTTAGCACGTTCTACCTTTGACCGAATTTTATCATTTAGGCCAGCCAAGAACCGCGCCATTGTTGCATCATCGCCCTCTTGAATGTCGGCTCTAATCATCGCAATTTCCATCGCCTTGTAATATTCATCAACTGAATTGTCTCCTTGCTTCAGTCTTTGTAAGCGGTTGTAAAGTTCCCTTATGTAAATGGAAAATTATGTTTCAACATGTCCTATTATCTAGCACACACTACTAATATGCGGCCAACATGGCTAAAAATAGTAAATAGAAAGCTGAAAATATAATTAAAGTCTAGAATAGACTTTAATGCACAAAAAGACTAAAATGCCCTTCTTAGCCACTTTGCTTGATGGGGCCAAATTGAATACTTTGTAAACTTAAGAGGTTGATTTGAATATATTCTTCTAGATGAAGTTTAGCTTCCTCTTTAGTTTTGATGTCTCGGATCAATGCTGTAATTTTGTCTAAAGTCTTCTTTGTCCTTGATCTTGTCATAGATCCTTGAAGGTTGACTAGTGGATCCTTTGAATAGGCAATCCCTTGGATGGTCCCTCATCATAAACTAGTGCCGACAATGGCTATGTAATTTTCCACATATACTTGTAGCAATAAAAGATCCCATTTACACATAAAAAAGGCTATTCTATAGGTTTTTGTGTGAAAAATACTTTCCCATTTTTCCTAGAATGAGCATTCCCGTGAAAAGAGCATTTCTACACCAATTCAGCAAACAAACATTAGAATGGAGTCAACATCCGTCAGAGTAGCTGGTAATACGGTGTGACATTCAACTCGCGTGTTATGGGATCGAATTTCCTTTCCTCAATTTTAAAAGAAAAAACGAAAGAAAAAGAGAAAACGAAATAGTCATTTTACTTCAAATGTTCTTTAACTATTTGTATTAGGAGAATATTAGCATTTTTCACACTAGAAGCAATTTTTTCATTTTATTTTTAATTATGTGAATTTTTGGTGTTTCAACCAAGTAAATTAAAATTAGAATTCCACATCAATTCCGTAGTTTTACCAAACAAAGGAATTCAATTATTTGGAATTGGAATTTCTTAGGATTCAAATTCTTGGAATTCCGTAGAATTTGAAAACCTTAGAATTCCAATTTTTATTGTAATTCCATGGAATTTCATAGAATTGGAATTCCAATTCCAAAACCAATTCCAAGAAATAAACACACCCTAACAACACGTTTGGTACGCTGGACACTGGAATCCCTTTCCAGGCAGAATTGCTTTCCACTCAGAATGACTTCGGAATCCTCTTTCCATTCCAGTGTTTGGAAGGCAAAGGCATAATGGAATGTCAATTTTTTTTTCGTGTTTGGTGAAACTATAATTTTAATGTTATAATGGAATGGAATTAAACAGAATATGACCTAAATGCTCCTTTTAGCATATACTAGTGATAAAACTTAATTACACATTCACTACAAAATCTTACTTGAACAACATTGACATTATATATATATATATATATATATATATATATATATATATATATATATATATATGTTGAAACATAATTTTTATTAAAATGCCAACATAGTAATAAAAATATGTTTACTTTTAAATTTAAAAATAGATTAAAACTACTACCAAGAAAAAGAAATATTTATAAAATTATCATCTATGAAATTATACCAAGTGAAATAGAATATTTATGACTAAATATGAATACGTTGCTACGTAAAACGAACATAATAATTAATTAAGAGATGTGTATAAATGTCAATTACTATTTATTTGATGATTCCATCTTCTCCTGAAAAGGCCATTCCATAAGTTTTGGAGTGGAATGACATTTCCCACATCTTCCTGAAATCGTCGTTCCCGTGGAATGATCATTCCCACTTCAAATTGTCCAACCAAACGCCGGAATGGAAAGAAAAGTGGGGAAGGCCTTTCCATTTCTTTTCCATTCCCGCGTACCAAACACGCACTAAATGTAATAAACGACTTATACACCAAAAACTTAATCCCGCCTTCCGTTTGCCTAGATAATATATTGTAACTTAATGATTGAGGCAAGAAATGCTAGAATAACACCAAAGAACTAATGTTATAAAATGAAAAGAAAAGAATGAAAAATGATTATATCCACAATTTGTAAATACAAAGGATGTTCAAAATTCATATATGCATTGCATAAGTCCTAGGAGGAACTAAACACAGTTGCAACCATGCATGATTTCAACAACAAATTCCAGAAAACAAGTCTGTACAATTTTTCACATAGAGCAGACACAATAGAGCCAACCAAACAAATGTTTTTGGACACTGTTGACTTGTTGCTCATACCCCTGCAAGTATATACATATATTTATATAGAATACATTAACAAAAAATCCCCTTCTCTGGACAATATAAATACTTAACAAAAGGCAAGTTATTTTAGATCGATTCTGCCAACCGCCTGCCCATATGAAAAAGCCTGCATTCACAAAGACTTTCCTTCTGCAGTCAATGCTGCTGATTTGCAGATGGGACATGTATTCTTCACAATCAGCCATTTCTTTATGCATTCTACATGGTACTCGTGACTGCATTCCAGGGTCCCGATCTTTTCTTCATCTTTGTAATCAGTCTAGAAAAATTATGGCAGATGTAGGAGTGAGTAAATTAACAAGGAAAATATAAACAAATAAAATTTCCATCATCTTCACACAAGTAGAGCTGAGATATGATGAGGGGATAAATGCTTTCTACTTATCGCTTTCATCGACCAGGTCATTTCTTGAGAAATACAAGCGCAAAGATAATTGAAACAGTACCTGGCATATGACGCAGAAATCAACTTCCTCATCTATAGACGCATACTCATCCATATTGGAGCGAGCTGATGAAGCAAATGATCTTGTCTTCAAATTGGTATTAATGGCATCTTCTGATAAACCAGTAACCACACTACCAATATGTTCCCCCAACGCAAGAAGTTCCTGAAAGATATCTAAAAGATCAAGATCTTTGCCTCTGAGGGGTAGACTTGCGTGAATCATCAAACATTAAAATAAACGCTGAAATTAATCAGATGATAGTATGACAATAGACTAGAGACTCTTATCCACTTTCTCAAGTTACCTCGTAAGACATGTGATCTATATCCAGACGCATATCTCTATGGTGATCAGGGGAATCAGCTGCTTCATGGTAACCAGAAACTTCAAGCATGGCAACCCCCTGGATGCACAATGAACATCTATCAATACTAAAACGGCATAGCTTAAAATATAACAGAGAGAAAAAGTGGTGATATCTGCCAATATCAGACTGGAGATCAATGAGGAGAAAATTTTACATCTTCAGGCAATACTCTTAAGTGAGGAATGTTACGATGCCTGACATTCATCTCGGGAGTAACTTCCCTCTGATGAGGCCTGTACAGCCGGAAGCCAGTTGGTGGGATAGGCCCCATATATCTTGGACCTGCCTCCACAACAGCTTGGTAAGAGTTTATGCTATTAGTATTTGTTGAGAATCTACGAGAGGACGTCACTACTGGTGAAGGGAAGTTCATATTAAGGCCTCTAACCCCTTGTAAAGGTGGTGGTGGATGATGCAAGATAGGGTGCCCTTGAGGAATTGATGTAGGCAGGAAACCAGTTGAACTTCTGTTAGCCGTCACTTGATGATAACCTTGTAAACCCATGTTTACATCGCAACCTCCATTGACACTACCTGAAAGAACAGAAAAGAAAGAGAGTTGAGCTTGTCAGTTCAAAAAAATTGATATGATAATTGTCAAAAACATGGGATTCTGCTCCAATAGAACATTATTTATCAGATTTGTTCCCCAATAAGTCCAAATATATACAAGTAAAGTTTGAAGCAAGCATATAACTTCAACTTTTTTTTGGGGGGTGGGGGGAGGTCTGGTAAGGAGTGCTTTATCAACTAAGGTACTGCCTTTCTTGAACATAATTCCTTAGAAAGAACATACTTTAAGATAGATCAACTCTAGAAGCCGGAAAGTAATCAGCAGAGAGAAAATATGCCACAAAAAGAATGAATAGTTGCAGAAGTTACCATGCAGATAAGGTACATTGGGTGGTTGATTCCAGGTTACACTGTTGACATCCCCACCATTACTGCTAAATTGTAGCCCCATCCAAGGATTTCTAGGTAACTGAAAGGGTTGATTCACATAGTTTCCTTGAATCAAAGGATTACCATTATGTGTCATACCAACATCTGGACCAATGGCACCAGATCTGTTTCTCATGCTTCTGTGAACTCCACCTTCAATTATAGTTGGGGTGTCGTTCCCGACATACTCAGGTAGTGCAAAAGGCGCAGCATCTGTAACAACTATATCAGATTCAAGCGGCCTTGCGTTAATAGGAGCAATAGAAGAACTAGAGCCCACCAAAGAATCACAGTACTGGAAATTCCATGGAAGTCCTTCAGCATTCTTTCTCTTGAATGCGCCTCTGACACCATCCATGTAGGGATTGCTCCTTCCATAACTGTCCATAGGAACTCCAACCATCCTATGACCACTCGAGAAGGCCAACTGGTCATGTGTCCCATGATTTACTGGGACAGGGAAATCTCTGGGAGCAGATGCAGGAGCCAAATATGGAGTGTAGTGATTGGATGATGAAGCAACATTGAGGTCAAGATTAGCAGCTGGATACTGATTGTATTGACCCATGCCATAGAACAAAGCATTTTCATGATGCTCCGGCAACTGATGCAAATCAAAGTTACTAGGTCTTCCAGGAGCAGGTACCATGGTGTGCATGTTAGGCTGTGGAAAGTTTGTCATGCCACCATAGAAGACGCATGGTTCTGGGTGTATGAAGTCTTGTCCTGGTTGATCCAATTCCAAATCAATCATGTGCATATTCCTTTGATCCATTTTCTAGATAGATATTTTTGCCTGCTGAGATGCAAAAAGTAACTGGAAGTTAAACAATTTATCATACATTATTTATTCAATTTCTGCAGGCTCAACAGCTTCGTGAAGAAAATAATAGAGCATGCCAACTCTTAGCAACTGAATAGCTTAACTTACCTTCAAACATTAGATCGCAAACAAACTTGTTACACATACAAAAAGAGTACAAGGAAACACGGACCAAAAAATAATGAAGAAACATGTGTGCAAAGAAACGGCATTTGCACAATAATTACATCGAAGCAAACAGATCAGATAGTGAATAAACTCTAAAGACTTGACACGAGACAGCAATATGCAAAACAAGAGCCAATCTGAGAATTTTAGCAAGATACATCTCTTGTTAGTTAGTGATATTTGACCCGGGGGCAATTGTTTTTTCCTTTTTTGATAAATCAAGGAGGGGATGTAGACCATTTCCTAGTAAATGGTATTTCTCAACCAACTTAGCTACCACATTTCCAAAATAAACTCATTCACTTAGTAAAATAACGGTCTTCCCAAGTTATTCTAGATATAAAAGTAAGGACGTGTGCTGAGATAAACCAACGTGAAAAATAAGAAAAAGACAAACCGAAGCAAAACAAAATTGCGAACACCACAACTTGGGTTCAAAACCTTGTTGTTTTGTGGCCCCTCACACGTAAGCTTTTCTTTACTTCTACATAGATATGGATGTTATATAACGGCGGAAACTACATAGCTGTCCTTCTATTTTTGCTGGTAGAGGAGCAAACTTTCATCGGAAGGCTACCTAGGGGAAAAAGACTCCATAGATGATGGAGTGCTTGTCGTGATCGGACAGTTCTATACAGCTGGCTATTCTGAGAAGAAAAAAATACCTATATGAGTTGGTGTTTTATGTGCCAAGGGAACCAAGAAGAAACTAACCGTATTCTTACATCATTTTATATGTTGAAAACTTAATCATCAATGCGACGCGGGTACTTTATAGCCACTTTTGCAACATTTATCAGGTTGTGAAGAAGAGTTAGCAGATCTGATTTTTTTGCCTGAAAAGGCAGTCGAGAACTACAGGAAATAGTGAAGCTCGGGACAAAGTGCTTTCCGGAGTTCAGAGAAATCACTTTTTGTCTAATGTATATGCTCTTTTGGAGTAGGCAATCCATCACTATATGTATAGATTAGAAAACATTTATTGTCTGATTCTGACAAGTAATATATAGTAATTACCCAATGTGAATCATGTTGAGTAAATTTAACAAAAAAGAAGACCAATATTCATGTCCAAAGAATAACCTGCAGTAGCCCATGAAGTGACTCCATAAAGTAAGAAACAGGTGCAAAGAGAAGAATCATTACATTACTAAATATCAGCATATCAGCGCATTTCCCACACATTTTTCTTTCTTTCTTCACGCAGCTCGTGATTAGCTTTAGAAAAGCTTGTCCAAAGCCAGGGCTAGCTAAAAAAGGTCATTCGACATGGAATTTCGAAATTATTTAGTCGGGAGGTTAAAAACGGAAAGAAGAACCAGAATGTTACCAAAAGAAAAGAAAACAAGCTCAAACTATTAGAAATTCTACAGAACCATCAAGAACAGCTCGAAAAAGAGATATTAAGGGATGAACTTAAGATACCCCAAGATTCAACAGCAAGAAAAAATGCTAAGCCAGTGATTTTTAATTGATAAATGAATTCTTCGCAAAAAAAACTATAGTTGACTCTCTCCTCTTAGGATCATAAACAATGTTGTAGAAGTCGCGAGTCGGTCGCAAGACTGGCGACTAGTCGATGACTAGTCGGCTTACCTAGATTACAAGGGATTTTTTTAAATTCTCTTATCTTATATATTATACTAGTCAAACAAAATTCCATAAAAAATTAACAATCAAATACTAGTCAAATCAAAGTACACAAAGTCCGTCCATAATAATTAAATTCAATATCATAATAAATAATAACAAGTTCAAATACTAAAATAATCAAACGACGTAGTTTTGGGGAGAAAATTGAGTTTAAAAAAAAGTCAGCAAAGTCGTTTTGACTGACTTTGACCGATTTTTTTACCGACTTTGACCGACTTTTGACCTATTAAGTTGGTCAAGCGATTTTTTACCCCGACTAGTTAGTTAGGTGCCGACTAGGCCGATTTTTACAACACTTATCATAAACATTTATTAACTAAAAGAGGCACCAAATTAATAATGCCAAACAAAGAGATGTAGCAAGTGGTTTAGCGTTTGCAAAAAAGAATATACCATATGCATCATGATCTCAAACAAATCACTACCTCGACTATCTTAAGTCTTCGGATCATGATCATTTCCTAGTAAGTGGGCACATCTTGACCAACTAAGCTACCACATTCCCAAAATAAACGCATTGACTTAGTTAACTAACGGTCCTCCGAAGTTATTTACGATCTAGACATAAAAGGACAAACTAAGACCATTCTTAGTAAGTGGCACATCTCGGCCAACTAAGCTACCACATTCCCAAAATAAACTCATTGACTTAGTAAAGTAACGGTCCTCCAAAGTTATATACTATGATCTAGACATAAAAAGGACATGTGCCAAGATAAGCTAGCGTGAAGAATAAGAGGAAAAAAAAAACGTGAATGGTAATAACTGAATTTCCATATGTGGGGACATACACGTTAGATAAGAACTTCTTCTCTTATCTCACCATATATAGAAAGGATGAGAAAGCTCATGACGTGAAAGGGTCTCTTTCCAGTTAATTTCCAAAAATATGCATCCGACCACTTCCTTTTTTCTATATTAACCACCCGCTCACTATTTTTCATAATCTCCAGTAAATTTATTTGTTTTCAAAAAAAAAATTCAATTAACTTTGCACGAACTATCTCTCATAACTTTACATATAAAAATGGCACTTGTTTTGTAACTGAAACGTTCAGGTACAATTTCACTCAATACATTTTGTTGCATGCCCAAGTCTGGCAATCCAATATTTGTTTAAGAAAATATATCATCAAAGTATCAAAAGGTATATACAGTACAACTCCTCACTAAGTCTGTTAAAATCCACAACTCGCCAAGCAAAATCTTTTTATCAAATTGTACAATCTCACGGCCAGATGCTAGTTGTGTTACAAGAACCCATAGTCATGCAGATACATAATCCTTCCAGTTAACCCATTCTTTCTCATACTCTCCATATTAGGAGTAGAAAGTCTCCCCTGCTTGACTTACAAGCATTTACCTCCCTTTCTCTCTCCAGCCGGTGGAACTTACCCAGGTTGGCAATTTAGTCTAGTTGAGCTGGGCAATTACTCTGAGGAATAGCTATTTGAATCGACACACTTTTCATTGCTTTCGGACATCAATTTCAAAAGCAGACCGTCTTACTACCTAACTACACATGATTTATAGATCACCAAGAAGTTCAGTCACACTGTAAGTTATCATAAGGGTATACTGCCCATCTGATCTTCGCCAAGCCCCTCTAACATACTCTACAATGAATTTATCCATACTCCGTTTTCGCTTCTTTTTGCTGGTCTTTTTTAACAGAAGTTCAAAACCAAAAGCGTCTACCAAGAAGTGATTATTTTAGATACCAAGAAGTGATTATTTTAGATACCAATAAGTGATTTCCGTAAGTATTCCTTGTACACGACAAATTCCATGTCCATAAGAAACAAGATTAACGCAAGAACTTTCAGCTTTGCAATTATTATATAATGTAAATGGATATAAATATCTACATTCCAGTTTGATTTTCAACCACATTCACCACTTCTTAACCTTATTTGAAATCTAAAAATTTCAATTAACTTTTGCAGAAACCAAAGAAAACGAAAACTTAGAAGAAACCCGTTTCTGTATGCACAATCCACAACCGTCCGTCAATCTTATTTATCCTTAATTTCTTGATGGGTCATCCCAAAAAAAACCTGAGGACACATGCAATTAGAAAGCAGAAAAATAGAAGCCCATATGAATATCTCACCTTTTTAACATAAAGCTTTCACCCTTGGTAGATAGTTACCCAGATGATAATCAAACAGCAGCCTGCATCAGCAAGAAGCAAATTTCACAAAATTTTAAAAAAAAATCCCTAATTCTGAGCAAAACAAAACTTTGATAATCAACGATCATCAAAATAACAACTCAAAAGAACCCTAAAAATTATTGTCTTCTGCTAGCTAATGCATGCATTGGGATTTCAATATATGTACAGAAATATTCATCATCCGAATTAATTTTACAAAATTCAAACAAAAAAATAAAAAAAAATTGCTGGAAATAATCAACAAAAAAAATAAAGAAAAACTGACCAGATATATAATTGTTTGATCAAAGCAAACTGTGAGATCAGAAAGAGAAAAGGATTATGATTATAGAGAAAAAAAAATCTCTGGAAAATTAAGAGAGAGAAATAATGGGTGAGTTCCAATGGAAAAATAACCTGTTTATTGCTGCTCTTTTGTGTATTGCAAAAAAATTTAGGCGTATGTTTTTTTATGTATAAATAAATAGAAATTTGATCATACTGTATTTTTTTCCTTTTCTTTTTTAACCGTTAAAGTGCTACGTGGCTTTTTCCGTTCTGTCAATTCAACGGCCACGATTGTTTCTTGATTTTGCAATTGTAGCCTTAGAAGATAAGTCTGGTAAGGTTGTTTTCGTAAATTCAAGTTAATTGCCCCAAAATATGAATTTGCATTTATTCTTTTCTTTTCCTCCCTTTTTACAATCGTCTTATCTTTTTTTTTCTACCAAAAAAAGAAAAAAAAAGTCTTTTCTATAATAAATGATAAATGATGGTAGAATAAAATAAAAAATCACTTGCAAATTAAATTAGTGTTCACTCATACGTGCCATTTACACTTACGTCTCTATGCTATATTAAAAAATAAATATTTATGTGTTTTAGCGTGTATTTATGTGTATAATTTAATAAATTGATGATTATGTATATCATAGTTGAAATAATAATAATTACTTGCATTATTATGAGAGATTAATTCATATTCCAAAATATTTTTTTGTTGCTTATCAACTTTTTTGGTTAAGATATTCGACTATCAACTATCAACCTTATTTTGAGTATGTCTTAGAGAATGGAAAAAAAATGTGAGCTTGTCAGTTAATTGTGTCATTTACCTCTTACGGCTTAATAACTTTTCTTTTTCCTCTTTCTTTTTGGGAAGCATTGGTTGCTTAAACTTAAGATGAAAATAAAACGCTAGCAACCAATAATAAATTTAAAGAACCAAAGAGTTCAAATATTAATAAAGTGTAGATAGATTTTTACAAAAAAAATAAACCATTAAAAAAAGTGAGAAACAAAGTGTTCAACAATCAACTTGCAATTTCATGTGAAATAATAACAATTTTAATGACAACTTAAGCTAGAAACATATTATCTTAATGGTTAATATTTGTATTTAGATTCTTCTCCTTTTTCCCCTTTACCAAGAGGGGGAATTTAGTTTCTTCTCTTTTTATCCTATTTGGAATTTGGAAGGTTACTTGCCCCACTACACTACTTTTTTTTTTCTAAGTAAATTTTTATCCATCCACCTCATTTACAAAAGGATTGAGGATTGAGATCACATAAATGTCGCTCCCATAAAAAATGACATAGAAACATTATAGGAGGTTCAATATAGCGAGACTCGAATTTTAATTTCGCTCATTCAAATAAATTGTGAGCATGATTATTACAAGACTCAAAATATTAATAGAACATGACGTAAGAATTAAAAAATTATTCGAAAATTTTATAAAAGCGTCAAAATAGCACATGGACAAAATAATCCAATAATACAAACATTGAGACCAATATACTTCCTCCATCCCAAATTATTTGTCCATATTTCTTTCTTAATCTATCTCAAATTATCTGTCAACTTTCTAAATAAATAGTTTATTAATATAGGTTTTTCAATACTACCCATTACATTAAATATTGGAAAGAGAGAAGATAATTTAGAATTAAATAGAGTCATATTTGATATTTTACCATATTTTACTATAAAATTTAATAAAATTTTAATTTTTGTGTAAAATACAGAGTTGACAGGTAATTTGGGATTGATAGAGTATCTAATTAGCCGTAAATTTTATTGTGTTTTCTTTTCTTTTGAATAATAAATATTTATCCGGTAAAATCAAACTGGTTAGCAAGATTTGGTGGGAATCAAGCTGCCCCAGTGAAAAAGGTAACCTTCATCCTGTCTTCGGCCCAGGATCGATTCCCACACCCCCTTCCCCCCCCCCCTAAAAAGATTTGGTCCAAAGCACTTTTACTTCCCATGGAAAACAAGAAAGACCATGTTTGACCATTTTTACAAGTTTTCTAGTTTTGCTGAACTTCTTGGTTTTTTTTAGTTCGGCCAGGCGATTGTTCTATGAAGAGGAGAGAGAACTGTCTCACATGAGGAGGAGAAAACCTTAGAAAGAGAGACATATTAAACTTGCCCCATGTATGGGAAGAGTGTCGAATTCGAAATCTTTCGATTATGAGTCGAGATTTCTCTCACTGGGCTGCTGCCTCTTTGACGCTGAACTTCTTGGTTGAGATGAGAGGTTTTGCGCTGGGCCATTGCCTGGCTGCCAAACAATGTGTAAAAAGGTAGGGCCCATAGCTGGGACATACCTCCTCCCTGGCCTGACGGCTCGAGAATATTCCTTTCATTAAACTTAAACCATCTCATATTCTTTTTTTTTCCTCCTTTTTTCTTTTTATAATTCTCGGGGCTATCTTAGTAGTTTTAATAAGAGAAAAATATTTCTGAATTAAATTTTTTTTTAAATCTTTAAACAAAATAGAAGAATTGCAGCCAGTATATATGTATTTCGATAACATTAGTTAATGTATACTCACATATTCAAAGTTATCTTAAGAATCATATTATTCTCTCATAATCAAGCTATAAACATGGTCTCTGACTCTTTTTTTTTTAAATTACAAAAAAAGATTTGATTATGTAACATATTGATAACCACAAAACATTACTAGTTATTCTGACGGATGTTGGCATATGATCTATGTGTTTGTCAACATATATATTAAATAAATCATTTTACTTTGCTTGTACTATTCGGCCAAGATATTGTTTTATTTCTCTAAAAGATTTGTGAATTTTGGAAAAAGAAGAAAGTTTAGGTGTTTTTTTTTGAGATTTTTATATTAGGTTTTATAACATATGAATTGTTATGGTGAGAAAATGTGAAACTAAATGGTTAGCTTGATTCATATGAAAATTTATGAAAGTTATGTTATAAAAACGTGATAGACATTTTCATTATTAAAAAAAAATGTGATAGACATAGACACATAATATAAATACAACGGAGTGTAATAATGAGAAGAGAAAACTACTATTAGTAGCCATAATCTATTTACGGTTTTCAATTAATATACATATTTTTTTATTAGATTATTTATAGCCTCTTCCTCCACCACTCTCCTCCTCCACCACCGTCCTCCACAAATCCACCCCAAACTCAAAATTTACACCACCCTCCTCCTCCTTCATCACCGCCCTCCACCTTCCAAGATTTTGAAATCCCATTAGCATAAATTTGAGGAAACTTAGGAATTAGATTTAGTTTGCACTTTTGAGGTTAATTTGTTGAAGCAAATTCATGAAATGAGATAAAATAAAATTTGAGTCTTGAAATGTACCAATCACAATAGCAGAAATTGAAATTAAATTTGAAGGAATTTATGAATTAGATTTCATTTACTCCAAAAAAAAAGTCTTTCTTTGTCAAATTAGCTTTATGGAAAGTGGAGGTAGATGGAGGGTTTAGGGTTTGGCGGTGGTGGTGGTGGTAGAGGAGGAGGGTGGAGGGCGGTGGAGGAGGAGGAGAAGAAGAAATTTTGAGTTTGGGAGTGGGAATGGGTTAGAAATGGCGGTGGAGGGCGGTGATGGAGAAGGGGTGGGTGGAGGAGGAGATGAGGGTTAATGGACATTTTTTCCCTTCACTCCGAGAGCATGTGCAAGTCACATGGCATTTTTTTGCCTGAAAATTGGCCGGATTCACTAATTGGACATTTATAGTGGCCCGTAAATAGATGCGGCTATAAATAGTCTAATAAATAGATATGTATATTAATTGAAAACCGTAAATAAATTATGGCTACTAATAACAGTTTTCTCATAATCAGAAATCAACAACTTTTTTTTCTCAACTCAAAAGGTACCTCCAAAAAAGAAAAAAGAAATTTAACTATCCCTTAACAAACAATAAACCCATAGTGGTAGTGCTAAACAAATTCTTTAACAATATTTTTCTTGTTTCAATTAGTTAATGATTCATTTGGGTCACAAATTTCATGAGTCCTCCTTTGTTGACCAACCATAAACTAGTAATGAACTTTGTTTTGTTTTGTTTCTCCCAAAGTTTAAAAAAAAAAAAAAAAATTACCTAAATTTTTGGACTAATAAAACATTCGGCTACTAAATTATTAGCTTATAAATGACTTTTTGCCAAACAATGCATATTTGTCATTGAACAGTTTGTAAGCAAAGTCATAATGTCGTTGCTTTGCCCAAATGGTATTTTGCTTATTAGAATTGTTGGGATCAGATTCTAAATACTCTACTTGAAAAAAGGAAAATTAGCTGTGTTTTTTTTGTTTGTTTTTGGAGTATACTTATACCACAATACAAAGCATCTTGTGGATTCTCCTTTATGTATGGATTGTGAGGATGAATCTTTAGGTTTATTGTTTTATATCCTTGTATTTTTCATTATTGCTAATTGAGGGAAATTTTTTAGGAGAAGAAAATGAAGAAAATAAGTGGTTGACTTTAGTATAGCACTGTCAAATGGGTTAGTCTGATCTGAATTTGCGTGAACTTACTTTAAATGGATTGGACTTGATTCGTTTTTTACAGATTGTCAAATGTTAGGTTTATATTCAAACCGCTTAAACTGTGCGGACTACGTATCGCTCTGCGGGCCCATGAATTTTGTTTTTTAATTTTTTTTGAAGAAAAACTATTCAAAGTTTTTTTTTTTTTTTTTAGACCTCACCAGAGGAGGGAGCCCAAGTAGGGCTGATAGAAGACCGGCAAGCCGGTTGCCCCAAGAGGGGAATATAAATGCCTCACAGAGGAGGTAAATTAGAAGACCGGTTGCCCCCAAGAGGGGAATATAAGTGCTTCACACAAAGAGAACCAAAGAATTGGAAATTAAATCATGCCCCTTTGTGTGAGGAGGGTATCGAACCCACAACCATGACTCATGGTTGTGGCAGGCCATAGCCCCACTGGACTATGGACCTTGTGATAAACTATTCAAAGTTTGCATCCAAACAGACCTGGATCCAAAAAACTCCGCTTCTAAATGAATTTGAAACGTGAAATCAAAGTCCAATTCATATAAAAGAGACCCGGAACTATTCGCAGACTTCAAATCCGTTTAATTGTACTACTCTAGTATGCACAAATGCTCTCCAAATCGCAGTACAAAAGCTCTTCTTTATCACACTCTAAATATATTTTTTCCTTTTTTTGTTAATACATCTCCTTCCTTAATCAGAGACCGTGTTTTTGGGTAAAAGAAATGATAATTTCAAAATTCAATGTAGTCTCTGTTGATGGAAAGGAACGGATAAGAGAGAAGGGAAAATATGATAGGGGAATGGATAACCGGTCATTAAGTAAATTGGGACAGATTGCATCTTACAGTGAACCCATTGCACGTATGGGGTCACGCACTTGGTTCACCTAAGAATTTCACCACCGAAGATGTATTCAAGACCCACAATCCTTAGGTCCGGACACGATCTGTGTCTAGAACGATTAAATAAAAGTATGTCTTAGACTCAGACTGAGTGCAGTAAAAGTATGTCTTAGACCCACAACCCTTAGGTCCGGTCATGCACTTGGTTCACCTAAGAATTTCACCACCGAAGATGTATTCAAGACCCACAACCCTTAGGTCCGGACACGATCTGTGTCTAGAACGGTTAAATAAAAGTATGTCTTAGACTTAGACTGAGTGCAGTAAATCTGAGTATGGATCTGGGTCTTTGAGTTTAAATGACAATCATAATCATTGATGTATTAGAAATATAGTAAAAGATGTACTAAATGATCTGGAGACGCTAGAGTCTGCCAATTAGAAGCTCCAAGCCTTGGAATTTGTTAGACCTTTAAAAAAAGTCGATCTACACTAAGCATAATTCTAATAATAAGGAGAAAGACAATTATGTGATGATGTGGTCAGTTTTAAACCTTACGGTCCATATGAACGCGATCCATATCAAAAATTTTCAAACTCTAAAACCTCTAGTGGAGCGGACCGACTATTATGTTGAACATAACAGTGTCCTCACATATGAGACATGTGATTCTGTCATCAGATTCTGTCTTTTTTCAAGATCTGGATACAACAGTTGATGGTGGAGTGGGGGCATTTTTAAGACAAAATTTCCCCCATTTTCGCCTCTTCTACCAATAATTCATATTGATCTCTCCCTCTAAATTATCTCTCTTATTTTTAGAAATAACCCAAGTTGTTATTTAGTGTTCCCTTTTTTTTTCTTTTAAGAATTTGTGTTCTCATATCTTTATCATCTCATGGATAACCTAAAAAATACAATAGAGGAAGGTCAAGGAGTTTATGAATAGATCGTTTTCAGGGATTTTCTTGACAAACACGATGTCTAGTACTGTCAAACAGATCGGTCTGGGTCCAAATCCACGCAGACTTAGTCCATTTTTTTGCGGACTGCCAAATGCTAGGTCCATACCCAGTGCGCTTAAAGTACGCTGACTACAGACTGATCCACAGGATCATGAACCTTTTTTTATTACTTTTTTTGGAAAAAAAAAGAACTACCCATCATCCAAACTAAATATAGAAGATTAATATTCAAGTAATACTCACTACAACAAAAACGCTCTTTTGCGATGTTTTTGTACCGACATTTTTTTCAAACGTCGTTTAAACCCAAAAATAGTAAGTTAGAGAAACAATTTTTGCAAACGTTACTATGTTTGGATTTTATACGACGTTTTATAGTGACGATTATAGTAATTGTTATTGATACCGACAGTTTTGATGTTGGTTAGCGACATTTACATTAAATATTGTTATAAATTGTTACTTTTTGTGACTCATACAACGACATTTATATACTATGTCGTTAGATCTTGTGATTTTTCAAACAAACGTCGCTATATTTGAATTTTATACGATGTTTCATAGCGTCGGTTAAATATTTTTGTTAGTTAGCGACGTGTATATCAAACGTTGTTATAAATTGTTACTTTTTGCGACTCATATAGCGACATTTATATACAATGTCGTTAAATCATGTGACATTTCATACAAATGTCGCTATGTTTGGATTTTATACGATGGTTATATAATTTTTGTTTTTTAACCGACAATTTGATGTTAGTTAGTGCATTTACATTAAATGTTATAAATTGTTACTTTTTGTGAATCATATAGCAACGTTTATATAGATCTTTTCACATTTTCATACAAACATGAATACATAGACTATTTTCTGAAATATAATTTTTAAATAAAAATTAAAGACATCTAATTATAAAAAAATTAATGAGAGTGTATTAATTTTAATTTGATTTATAAAAAAAATCAAAACACAAAGATAAATTAAAATAAGTAAATGTACAAAATTCATAATTTCATTATAATAAATATAATAGGAGGAGAAAGAAATAACAAATGAATATAATGCGGGTTCAATTCCCATCTCTCTAAGTATGGAGAAACTTTATTCTACATTATTCAAAATTGGTTAGACTCGTCGGCTCGGCTTGTCTCTACTCTCTAGGCTCCGGCTCCGATTATTCAAAGGTGGTTATACTCGACAACTCGGCTTGTCTTAGGCTCTGGCTCCGACTCGACTCGGCTCGACCAGTCTGGTTTCAAAATTTACGGATGTCGGAATAGATATTTTATTGCGACTATTTAAAAATGTTGGGAAAAAATCTTTTGATACACTTCAAAATGACGTAACAAATGTCGAAATAACTACTTATTCACGGTACTTACAAACGTCGTAATAGGCGACTGACTTGTTGCGATTATTTACAAATTTCGGCAAAAATAGCTTTTGATATACTTTAAAATTACGCAACAAACGTCGTACTAGATAGGTACCGGCGCTTGTAACAAATGTCGCAAAAACCATAACGAGACAGGAAAATGCGACATTTAAGCGACATTTGTAATAAATGTTGATATAGATTTATATCGACGTTTTTTTTCCTTATTGTGACATATGACAAACATCGCAATAGACTTTTTTTGTTGTAGTGACTTTTAAAACAAATAGTGAAATATATATGAATTTACAAGTATATAAATCTAACATTGTTATTGCAACTGTAACACCCGAAACTTTTTGCTTATGTGATTATGTGTTTTAATTACGTCATATCATGTTTTATATCTTTTATAAAATGTTAGCATGACTTAATTTTTTAATTGATATGTGTCACTTAACATGTTTATGTGTTATATGAACCTATATAATATTTAGAATTGTGTGAGGACATGAGTGCACATTGTGTTAGAAGCGAGGGACTTAAAACGTAAATAAAATTGAATATTGGAGGGAGTTATGGCTGGTTTTTCCAGCCATTGTGGGAGTTACCAAATTGTGAAGAGAGAGAGAGAGAGAAGAGGAAGAGAAAAGAAAAGAGATGGAAAAGCTGGAGTTTTGAGTAAACATTTGAGGGAGAAATACTTAGCGGTTTTCGACGCACTATATATTGAAATCGATCGCAGCGAGATAAACTTCGAGAAAGCGGTGAAGGAATTGTGATCGGAGTTCAGAGCGAGGTGATAATCCACTGTGAACGGGGGATGTTTCTGGGATTTTTTGCACTACTTTGATTTGGGTATTTTGCATGTTTTCTTGCCTTGAAGGTATGGATCCTACCCTTTTGTATTTGAGGTTGGGAATTACTTTATTGTGTCTTAATTCCTTAATTATAGAGTATCAAATGTTATTTACTCTTTTATCTACCTATTGAATCAATTGTGGAATTGAATTTGTGAATTGGAAATTGTGGAATTGTGAATGTGATATAACCGTGAATTGAAGATGTTACTTTGATTACTTGTTGCCTTATTGTAAGATTGATTCCTGCATAATTGAACTACATGGCTGTGGCGTAATTGGTGGAGTCGTATTGTCTTAATTAGTTTGGTCGACCGAGTCGTCGCTCCTTTATGAGCTCGTACTTAGAATGGATTAGATGACAGGATTCAATCGTAGTTTATTATGAAACGTGATCTGATAGATCCCGTTTTCGAGATTCCTGCGCTGTTTGCTGATTACCGGGTCATGCTAAGTGGTGATGGGCGGTGGCTGAGGAATCCTGCTTGAGCGTGGCGGATTCTGAGGGTCATGTCAATACGCAGATTCCGAGGGATCCTGCGTGGGCGTTGCGGATTCTGAGGGTCATGTCAATACGCAGATTCCGAGGGATCCTGCGTGGGCGTTGCGGATTCTGAGGGTCTTGCGTAGGTCTGTCAATTGAGTCTAAAATATTGGGTCCAGACATGGGCCCACTAAATTGAGACCCAAGTTGGATTTCTATTGAATTGAGTCTAGATATTTTCAACTAGAGTCCGGACTCAACCACACTAGGTCTTGGATCTAATTTGGGCCCGCTCATTAATTTTACTTATAATCTTATTGATACTCAATTTTATCGATCGAAACGTAAATATTTTTTAAATAAAATAAATAACGATTATTAGCGAAATATTTTGTGAAAAAAATAAGCACCGTTCATTAACATTAACATCATATCCATGGGTTCTTATAAAACAAAATAAAAATTAATATTAATTGGGTATTTGGGTCATTGGGTGTCTTGAGTCTATACAATTATAATTTAGACCCACAACTCTTGGATCTCATACTTGGCTTGGATCCTACTCATCATAGGCGGACGCAGGAGTCGAAATCTGGTGGTGCAAATCTGGGGGGCGAAACTGATAAAATTCTTGGAGGGCAATAAAAAAGGCAAAAAAAAAATTTTATGGTGGTGCAATTGCCCCAATCTGCCGTGCATAGATCCGGCTATGCTACCCATATGAGTCCAGACTCAATCTAAATCTGAGCATAGAAAAGTCTATCTAGATCCAAATTGGATCTTGTGATCTGGACTCTTGAGTCCAATTGACAAGCCTAGTCTTGCGGGCCTTAACTTGATGAGGTTATCATTGAGACTGTACCGATATTGTGGACTCCATGGTGATGGGGCGAGGATATAATATATGATGGATCCTTAAAGATCAAACCATGTGCTTGAAATACTTGAGTCTTCCTAACTAGGCCACTGTTAGGGCCGTTACAGTTATTGTCGTTCATGTCTTCAATATGTACTTGAACTCGTAAGGTGGGAAGTGTGTGTGTGTGTGTGTATATTAGCGTTAACCATTTCTCGTAATGTCACAAAGTGTGTACTTCCGTTGTGTCGTACGAGTAGAGCATGGTCCTCGTAGCACAGTCCAAAGTGTCATGTGTGATGCGAATATGATGGTTAATTGGCTAATTTGTTGCCTATGTGTTTATTCTTATTTTGGTCAAATTTCTTATTGGTTTTAGTGTCTAAAAGTCATTTTCTGGATTTGGAAAAAGTTGGTGCAGAAATAGAATTTTTGTAAAAGATTTGTACATGAAAAACTGTTTTTTGTAGCTTGCGGAGAAGTATTTGTCCTTACTTTCGTCCGCAGGGAGCTACTGACTTCTTGCAGACGATATCACGGATGCACCTGCTGACGATACATTTCGTCTGCGGGTAGCTGCGGTCGACCGGTTGCGGACGATTGGATCGTCCGGGCTTTTGGCACTCTCTCTGCGGACGATTGGTTCGTCCGGGGCTTGTGCTGAATTGTTTTTAACTCATTTTCGTGTCGTGATGCGTGCATATTGTATAGTGTTCCTAGAGTGTATTTTCAGTATTTTGGCATTGTGTAGCGTGTCGTGACTTGTTTTCTCCTTAAGGACATGTCGGGAATGGGAAAACTATTTCGTGTCTATTTGCATTACTTGTTATCTTGTATAGGGATTATTTGGATCATACTGAGCTCCAAAACTCGGTTCATTCACTTATTTGTGCAGGTGGTTATGAGGAGGAACTCTACTATGGGGATGAGACTTGGGAAGGGTCCTTTGATGAGTGATGCATAATTCATCTAGACTTGTTCATTTTACTGTTTATGTTATTTTCTTTTGAACACTTAAACATATTTCAGATGTAATAACTTAGTAATTTTCTTTCTGTTTTACTTCCTCTAGTACACTTTGATATTTTGGATTACATAAATGAATTTCCTTTTATAGTGACTCTGTTCCGTGGGCTTTGGTGTCTCATCTACCAATGAGACACTTCTATGTTAGCATTCCGGAGACGGAGTGTGACAGCAACAAAAAATATTTCGAGAAAAAAAATGCGTATAAATTATATAATTATATATACATTTATATAACCTAGAACAAATAAAAAATAAACAAAATCATGAGGCTCATTAGTTTTAGAATTATGATTGGATATATATTACTTTTTGGAGATCGGTGACCGTTCCGCGTATTTATATAACTTAGAATAAATAAAAAAATAAACAAAATAATGAGACTCATTAGTTTTAGAATTATTATTGGAGATATTTTTTCTAAAAAAGTATATATTACTTTCTGCGGAACGGTCCACAAAGTATTAGGCGGGTCGTAAAATCAATATGGACCTTAAAAGTTAAAATAAAACAAAAGGGGTCTTATTGGCAAAATCGAAAAAAAAAGGACCAAATATGCCAATTTGCCCTTGAAAATTGTATCCCGTTGTTTTTGCCTCTGCCTCAGTATAAAAAGAAGTCTACGGAGACGACGTCGTTAAGGAGTATGGCAGTTTGGGTGTTTATATTGAACCTGGAAACGCAGACCAAAGAAGAAGAAAGATGAAGAAAAGCCCTAAAACCCTTCAGCTAAACCCCAACTGGGAGCAGCTCCGTCAAGTACTCTGTCTTATATACATAGACTTGTTTATATGTATATATATACATCTATATACATGCATATACATAATTTTTCTCGAAATTAACCTTTTCTGTTGGACTTGTTAATTTCTGCAGAAGCTGAATAATAGCAATGGTGGCCCAAAGAAATTGTTTACAAGAACTTCAAAAGAGTCGCAGGAACTAACCCACAAAACTATTTTAGGTAAAATTCATTTGTTGGATACTAATTTTTTTTATGTATTTGTAGTTAAAGGTTTTATTCATCTAATCTTTTTCTGCTGGGTATAAATTTTTAGGAAAGCGGAAAGAGAGATCGGTAAATGATGAATCCAATGATTCTCGGCCCAACCCTTTGATCCCAACTTCTTCTGATTGCAGGTGCATATGCATATTGTATTTCCTGGAATTAAAGCTCCTTACTTTATTGTTTACTTAACATATGTTGAATTGAAATTTTAGCCGAATGTCGAATAATGCTTAATTGTTATATGAGGTTTTTGGTTCAAATACAAGTGAAAAAATAGCATCTTGGCAAAATTCTACTATAATGATATTATAGTAGTGTTTAACAACTAGTTAGGAACTTCATGAGTAACCTTTTTATTAGTAATAAAAAGTGGACGGAACCACGGAGGGAGGCCGAGTCCACCCAGTATTTTTTTCAAATTGCTTTGTAGATATTGATTTTCTATGCATTTAGTCGCTTTTTCTTTAAAGTCACACCCAATAGTTTACCAAAAAAACCAATGTAGATTCTCGCACCCGAACTCAATGTTCTAGTTTCATCTATGCTTGTGTGTCTTCTATGCACTTTTGAAGAAGAGCAATATGTAGAGAGGAAGTAAAGTCTGTAACTTAAATCTCAATATGCTGTTGAACAGATTCTTCTTCTTCACTGTATGCTGTTCTTTTTTCGCCCTCGGTTGTTCGTCTAAAATTCTGTTCATTTTGGTTTGTTTTTCTCAATCTCATTATCAGCACAACTCGTGAGATAGCTATGGATTGTGAAATGGTTGGTGTCAGCTCCGTCGGGAATAAAAGTGCTCTTGGGCGAGTCACACTGGTATGCCTTGGTTTAATGTTTTTGATGTAGGATTAGTGTTTCTTCCTAATGGGATTTTCATGCAATGAATTGTGTCATGACTTAGTTTTGCTTCCTTTTTGCAAGTTTAGACCAACATAAATTTTTTTTCTCAAAACTTTGGGGTTCGGAATGTGATGAATATGCATTGACAATCATCAGGCATCACTTCATAGTGAGCATCGTACTTTGTGATTGGAGTTTTCTTATTTCTGATATTCCTCTTCATTTATCTTGGACTTGACATTGGGGAAACATCAAGTATTTAAGGGTAGTTGTTTACCTTATCAGTTTAATTGTTATTATACATGCTTCAGTTTTTTGGCAGGTAAACAAATTGGGTAACATCATATATGATGAATATGTCCGCCCAGTTGAATATATCGTTGACTTCCGTACTCAAATTAGTGGCATTCGACCTCGCGATCTGAGAAAAGGTTGGGCCTCTTTCTAGTTTACTTTTTAAATCCTTATCCTCTAATACCAAGGGATACTAAGAAGGAAAACCTGGTTCTGCAAAATTCACGAGGCATTTGATTTAGGGGAAGTTCTTTGGGTATGAGTAAGAAAACATACCCTGATTTTTTGTTCTTCCATCAACTTCATTCAATTTTTAAGGCTGAGGATGGATAGATATCTCAAAATGCTTTATTTATATTGCAAAAATATTGCTCTTTTGGATTTTCTAAAATACAAGCTATGTTACCCTTACTCGGGTACGGGTATGTATTTAGGTGTCGGGTACTTAAATATCTAAAACAAAGTGTCTGTTCGGTCATCAACATACTGAAAAAAGGATGCTGCTTCGTAATTATTTAGTTTTCAGTTCCATTGTTATAGAGAAAATTAGATCTAGAGATATTTCCACCTCCGCACACCGAACATAGTTCTAGAACAACCTTCGATTTTTCTTTGTCTGAATAATTGTTAGAGATGTAGAAGTAAAGAGAGTAATGACTTGAGTCGTGTAAAACACTGTCCCGAAGGATTATATCGTGGCAAAAGTACTTACTGAATTATCGAGGTTGACAAAAACAACAAATTTACTTAGAGTAACCCAACAATAGAATAGGAGAAGAAAAACATAATTATAGAAAGGAAGTTGTAGGTTTTTGGTCTAAAGAAACCAATCTTGAGAGCTGATATTTTGTAGTTGTTTGGAAGTTAACTAAGAGAATCTGGGGAGCCAATGGTCAGAGAGTTGAGAAAAATATGTAATGATCCACATAATCAATGAAGATTTTTCTTTCAGAATGTTGGCTCTCGGATTCTTTTAATTGGTTAACTTCTAAAACCCTATACATATCAGCTCTCAAGACTGGGTTATTTGCACAAAAAAGCAGCTACTTTCTTTCTATAATACTTTTGTTCTTCTGCTCCTCTTCTATTGCTTGGATACTCTAAAGTAAATTTGTTGTTTTTTTCAATCTCGATAATTCAGGAAGGACTTGTTTGATCCTAACGAGATATTTTGATTGCTAGGAAATAGTCATTTAGAACAATGTAAAGCACGATTCAAGTCATTGGTTTCTCTACTAAATTTCGAACATTCTCGTTGGGAAATTATCCTCAGAATCCTAGCCTCACAAGCAATAAAGAGACAACTATTTATGTGGCTCGGCTTTTAGGCTACATCCATAGGTAAGGCGAGCACATGGTTTCACTATAATGGAGAAACAAAAATACAATGGTGATTCCATGTTCTCTCCAACCCATTAGCTCCTCTCACCTTACTCCTCCTTACAATATAGGGGACACACACATATCTAGGGGTAATAAACCTTAAGTTGATAGGGCTAGTAAACCACCTAATTAGTTCCGTTTCATAATAGAAGTCTTTTTGGCCTCTTAATCTCTTCTCAAAATGTCTTTTTTCCACCTTTAGGGATATATTTCTAGAGTTACCCTTTCCATATTATGGTATAGAGAGAAAGAGAGATAGATTGGTGCTTGAGACTTAAGGTTATAATAGGAATCTCTTGTCTCCCTCTTCCTTAATTTACGCTAAAGTATATAGAAAGACTTCTATTATGAAATGGACGGGGTAACACTTAACCTAATGGGTACTAGGAGTGAATATGAGCCATAACTCAACAATTCTAAAGGTTTATTAGAACATTAATGCTCAGAAAAAGCAAACAGATGTCAGGAATGCTAGATTTGTTTGGTTCATGCACATGGGATGCATTCTACCATGATTTTAATCTAGAAGGAATCCGATAGCCGAGACAGCTTATTCAAAGGAGTCACCCCTGCAAGATTTTGGATAATTGATTATGGGTAGCTAGACACAACCAATGAGTTCTAGAATGATGATGAACCTTTTGTTGGAGGGATCACAGTTTGGAGCCAGACTAGTGACCATTATAGACAAAAATCTACCATGATCCACATAATCATAGACTTAGCCAGACTAATTCCATACAGAAGACTGAGTCCAAGGCATTTAATATTTTGAAATACTCACAAAGTCTAACAATAATAAGATCTTTATTTGTTATATGTTGAAAGTGCTACTTACTGGATGAATCAATAATTACTGTGGTTTATTTCATGGTTGTTATTGCTGTTATTATTTGGCCGTTTTCAAGTAATTCATCTCACTTGTAGCAAAGGACTTCAACATTGTTCAGGAAAAAGTGGCAGAGATAATCAAAGGAAGGATTCTTGTTGGCCATGCCTTGCGCAATGATCTTAAGGTTAGTATGAATGTTCTTTTTCTTATTCAAGGCAACATTACAGATATGATCCAGTAATCTGAGTAGTGGAGAATTTCCTTTTGTAGGCATTGCTGTTAACCCATCCAAAGAAAGATATACGAGATACAGCAGAATATCAACCCTTCCTAAAGTACTCTTTCTGTTCATGCCTCAATACTCTTTACATCCTTTGAAAATTGATGCTCAATATTGACTATATCATATGCTCATACTCATTGATTGATGAAACAGGGAAGGGCGAAGTCGGGCACTTCGCCACCTTGCCGTTGAGTTTCTTGAGGTTGAGATTCAAAGTGGGGAGCATTGCCCGGTTAGTTTTCTTACTTTGCCTTTTTTCCTTTCTTCTACATTTCAGTTAGCTCCAGAGCAGTAGTAGACTTGTCAGTAAATACCATTTCACTCTGAGTGCCTTTTTTTTCCTCTTTTTTGGGATAAATATCGTACCTAGTGATTTCACGACTGCTGAAAACTGATAGAGTGAGATTTTCAGGTAGAAGACGCGCGTGCTGCAATGCTGCTTTATCAGAAAAACAGAAAACAATGGGAAAGGAGCGTTAAAGATTCCATTAGGCTCATGAAAAAGCAGAAGCAGCGGAAGCACAAAAAGAAATCGACAGGAGGAGGTTCAGATGTGAACAATATTGCAGTTACTGCATAATAACCAATCCTAAACTAGTTCATTTGGTTTTCTTGATGATTCAGCTGAATTCTGCCATAGGGCTCGGGGAACTGATGAAGGTAACGTCAACCCTGCAACAAGGATGTTGCAGATGAACAAAACTGTGATTTATTTGCCTGTCCGAACTGGAGATATTCAAAGGGGGAGAGGAAATTTGTTATACCAGCTAAATTTGTTCTATATCAAAATACATTTGTTTTTATACCAGCTAAATTTGTTATCTGTAGTAGAAAAGAAACTGAAGTTCAAGTTTTTGATTTCTTTTTATCTTTTTAATTTTTTTCAAATAAGAACCATAATCTATGTCAACTATGTTATTATATAACCTTTCTGCAATTCTAACATGACATGGAGATAGGCTTACTAGGTGAACATTTTGATCCAGTAGTGAACACCTTTTTAATTAGTAACACACTCGTACATTTTGGAGTAGTTGATCCGATGACTTAGTTTTAAATAGGTGCTTAGCAAGGGTGTTAGCATAGGAGCCGGATTGCTAGGTTAAAGGTTTTGCTTTGTAAAACTTCTATGATGGACTAAGGTTGGCTCTTGTTAGCATAGGAGTGAGTTTTTTTTTTTAATGGAAAAATCCGAACTACAAGATCTATATAGTGTGGTTATTAACACAAAATGGGAGTAATATTTTCAAAAGTCTCCTGAACATGTAAACTTGCTGACAATAACAGTGTGAGAGTTCGAATCATGTCTCATGGATAGCTTGTATTGTTCAAGACTTCAAGTTCATGGCTTAGTTATGGGAGTTCAGGTGATGAAAAGAGTAACTAAAAAAACACACTTGGCTCTTTCCATTCTATTTTTCTTTTAACAGGAGATATATTCATTGTAAATTCGCCAAACATGCAAATGTTACATTTTTTGGAAACGAGTGTCACCAAATGAAATTACTAGAACGTAACCCGTTCTAGCCAAAAGATGAGCCGGGATATTTCCCGACCTCTTGACAAAAGACAAAGAGGAAATATTAAGACTTAGCGACATAGTCCTAGTAGTTGAAAAAATATATCCTAATGCTGAAAATCAAACACTTAAGAGTTAAGTTTTCAGACACATTGAAGATTGTCACTCTCAATCTCAAAAGAATGTAAATTTGCCGCTTGCAAACCTTCATAAACTAATGCAATCTCAGTATGCAATGGACAAGAAATACCTACGGATGTCGAGCTAGCCCATGCAATCAAAATTTGCACGCCCCCCCCCCAAGTGATTCCGTAGTAACCCTCCCCATGCAGCTCCATGCTCAGTCCAAGATCCATCAACATTCATCTTCGATTTCCCGATGAGGATGGGAGCCAATGTGCCGGATAGCTAGACGAGGAGGAGGGAACAACAAATGCACTTCGCATATTGCAACCTCTTTTAAAAAAAGAAACGACACCGAGCTTTCCATATATGCCAAGCAATGGTGATACACTGAGTTTGAACAATCAATTCCTCTTCCAGAACATATTGCAAGAGGTTCTTGATACCAATATGAGAAAGAGAAAGCCAATGTTTCCCATGAGTATGTAACAACCATGTGTTTACCGTAACGCTCGTCACAGAGGGAGCACACTGTGGAAGTATGAAGACACATCGTAACATCGTAAGAGTGCAGCTTGGCGAATAAAATGGAAAAATCTGAACTACAAGATCTATATAGGGTGGTTATTAACACAAAATGGGACTAATATTTTCAAAAGTCTCCTGAACATGTAAACTTGCTGACAATAACAACGTGAGAGTTCGAATCATGTATCATGGATAGCTTGTATTGTTCAAGACTTCAAGTTCATGGCTTAGTTATGGGAGTCCAGGTGATGAAAAGAGTAACTAAAAAAAACACACTTGGCTCTTTCCATTCCATTTTTCTTTTAACAGGAGATATATTCATTAGTAAATTCGCCAAACATGCAAATGTTACATTTTATGGAACGATTTCCTGATGAGGATGGGAACCAATGTGCCGGATAGCTAGGCGAGGAGGAGGAAACAACAAATGCACTTGGCATATTGCAACATCTTTAAAAAAAGAAACGACACCGAGCTTTAAAATGTCGCACCAAACAAAAGAGGGTTGAGCACTTAACCAAGCTTCCAAAAAAGTAGAATTTCAAAAATATTTACCTTTAAGAACCCTCATCATCAAAGAGTCCGGATTTGTCGCGATACACCCTTGTTTAGGGGAGGCTCGGGAATGAGACCGTCCCATTGGGACAGGTCCCACATTTTTAATAAAACATTACTCTCTCTCAACACTCTTGATTTTCTTATTCTCTCTCCTTCCCCCTTTTTGTATCATTTCCATACACTCCTTTCTCTAAAGTCTTTTCTTCAACCTCTTTCATTAATGATTCTCTCTCATTCTTTTCATTTCCTCAATTTTTCTTCTTCTCTCCAACCTATATAATTGTTTCACTCAGTATGTTTCAGCTATTTATTTAGCTTTTCATTTATCAAAAAGGAAAAAAAAATATATAAGTTTACTCTCCAAGAAGCAAATGTTTGCCAATGATTTCCACTCTAGTAAGATGGTAAGGTTATCAAATATGATTACCAACGTGATTTTGAGAAAATATAAATTTTAATTATTTAGAAGAAATATATATGAATAGTGATTATTGGACCAAAATATTGGGATCCAACAATGATAAAAAATGCATAATATCATATCAAATTCTAACAATTATTTTTATTTTATACTCTTTTATTCATATTTGATCCAACCATCATTATATATATATATATATATATATATATATATATATATATTTATATTTATCAAGAAGACATTTTTTGTTGCTAAATCAGTAATGAATTTGAATTGAGGTATTGTTACATCTCTGTGAACCATATGGAATTGAAACATATCCGTCCACCTAACAGATTAAGAAGACATTTTTTTTCAAAAAAATCTGGAGACAGAAAAAAGTTTTCCAGGTCTATGTTACCAAAATCAGAGGGCTAAACAAAGCATCCAATTTCTACACTTAATCAAGAAAGATGGAATAAATAGATAAATTAGAGTTTGCTCTCTTTTTTGGGATAAAAGTGGCCGGCAAACAGAGAAAGGAGAGAGAATAAAGAAAGGTGATAGTGAGAGAAGAGGGAAATAATGTGTGTTAATAAAAAATGTGGGACCTGTCCTAATGGGGCGGTCCCAAACCCGAATTTGCCCTTGTTTAGCTAGGAGAACTAAGTTAAATGAGTGTATATCCTAGAAACCAAGCCCTCCCTCATTTTTTGGCAAACAAATCCCATTCCAACGCATCCAATGAATGATACGATCTCTATATCCAGTAATCGCGTATCATAGCCATGATTTGATCACAATTACCCTTAGATAGCGAGTAAAAAATTTCCTATCTATTAATAAGAAATTGACGTGTAGTAATTATTTAATTAAAAAATTTATAACCTAAAAGAAATAGTGAAACATATAAGGAAAAAGTGAACATGTCACACCCCGCAATCGGGTGATGACCTGACAGCACTTCACATACCAATGAGGCACATAACCCATAACAGAAAGATACAACCCATTATATCATTAATGAAAAGGGAAACTATGAGTCTTACATTATTATATGAGTAAATAGATAAGCTTAACATTAAAGTGAAAAATAAGTCATTACTGAGTGTGATTACATATTAGAAGTTCGAAGAAAAGATTAGTTCCACTACTATAGATTCATTATAGAAGTCACTTGACATAATCCCCATCGCTTCCTCTTACACATCATCAGCAATCTCATTATCTGCAAATAAGAGAAAGTAAATGCATGAGCTATGAAGCCCAGTAAACATAGACATCATTGGGATGAAACAACAAATAAGACACAAAATTAAAACATTTTCCCGATTTTCCAAATTAGAGTATAAAAATATGCAATGTTTCACTTGACTTGTATAACTTAGAATACACTTTAAAACCTCACCACATATGTCTTAGAAAACATTAGAAAGAACCAAAACAGAACATAAATTAGAAATGACCAAAATGCCCCTTCGGTTGACCTGAACAGAAGGTCCGGTCGACCGAATGTCATCCGAGATTAGGATAGAAACATTGTCCAAAAGTCTGGTCGACCAGACAGAACACGCCGGTCGACCGAAGTCCCCTCTGATCGAGTGGTTTATCACACCGGTCGACCTGAACGAACCTTCCACTCGTCCGACTGGTCCCTGGCAGTTTGCTTCATACAATTGAAAAAATGGGACATAGAATGAGGATGGATAATTTTTTTTCCGTTTCTCATAGTCTCCAATACAAAATTCCCATTTTAGATTTCACGTATTTTTTCATAAAAATTCACTTTTACAATCTCCAAACAAATATTTTTTAAAACAAAATCTCAATCTAAAAATATAAGTATTTTTACTTTTTCTTTTTATATATATATATATATATATATATATATATATATTTGAACGATATCTATTTTAACATTATATGCCCTGGGTTTTTTTTCCCTTTAGGCAAAAGGATCTGATAATTTCCATTTTCCAAAGGGACAACATTACATAGATAATCATTACCAGAGTTAGCCTGTATTTATTTATATTTTTTTTCAATTTGTAATGATATATTTACAAGAATTGCATGTCTTATAGCACAATGTTTTCACTTTTGGGGCCAAGATTTCAGAATAATGGGCCCAATTGAAAATATTCTATAAATTTTGGGGCTAATAATGAAAGAAAAACGCCTATAAATAGTACCCCATTATCCTTCTTCCTCCTTTACTCTCCCGATTGTTGACGGGAGATATCGATTTGGAACCACAACCATAAACTTGAAAGGTATGCTTTGTGATTCTCTGATTTCTTAGCTTTTCGAATTCGTGATTTGCTTTATTTTTCTTGAATTTTCATTTATTTCTTGGTTGCAATTCCAATTTTTGTCGGTTTGATTTGCTTCTGCTTGTTAATTGTTCTCCGTTTCTTCGTGTTTACGGGTGGGTCTCGTATTAAAAGTCCTAAACTTTTTTTTTTGGGTTTTTGCATATTTTTCTATTTCAAGAATCTTTATATTCGTTTATGCAAAAAATTGCTCGAATTGTTGATTCTGTTGGGTAATCCGGAATTTGGGTGCAAGGGGCTAACTTTAGGGGTTCTTCTTCAAATTAAAATAAGAACGATTTTTCTTCGAATTCGACACCTGCTGCTGTTGCTCGACTCCAATTTTATGATTTTGTGTTTCTTTGGTATATAGAGATTCGTTTCTTGTTGGAATTTCTCAGAGAAAGTGAGGAATTAGAATTTTTTTATTTTGCTGTTAAGATCTTTTCCTTTGTTTAGGTGATAGCAAACATACACCATAAATAAAGCTACTTTGCTCCGAAACAAAATATATACATATAACTCGAGTACCTTCATTGATTGACTGGCTATTTCAATTTCAAAGGGTTCAACATTATAGTGTAAGTGCATTTTACTCTGTGATCTTTCACTAAATTGCCTGTTTTAGAGTTTTCAGTTTTAAACAGACAGGGCATATTAGGAAGATCAAATTTACAGTAATTCTTAAAATCTGTGATTCCTTCAATCTATTTGATGTTTATTTGTGTAGATGTTTTAAGAGGTATGTGGACTGTGGAGTCTTCTGTAGATGGTCTCTTCTTATTTATATTGTCTTATGTTCAGTTCAGTGTTGTTAAGGTCACAAGGCGAACAAAGGCATAGAGGTAGTCTGGAGCCTTGAGGCACAAGGGGCAAAAAGGCGCGTGCCTATTTTTGTAAAAGGCTCTATTTCTGTATAAAATATTATTTATATATATTCATAGAATGTGATTTTTGATAAATATAATAATAGATGGATCATAAATAGCATAATCAAATTAAAAAAAAAATTGATAGACATGTTTTCCTTCGAATCATAATCCTTGAATCCCAAGAGAAATGGTTTTCAACTTCCTCTGTAGTTCGTTAGTAGTACATGTTTTCCTTTCACTTGGAGGTAAAAATTGATTTCTTTAATGGTAAAAAAGGCACTTTTGAGTTTTTTTCCTTATTTTTTTGGCTCTCAAAGAATTAATTACTCAAGCCGTGCCTGGAGCCTTTTCCTGAAGGTGCGCGCCTCACTAATTTGAGGTGTGCTTGAGATGTTGAGGCGCTATGCCTCGTGCCATAACTACTCTGCTTAGTTTGATATTATTCTCTGCATACTCGTCAGCATTATCTTTTGTTCCTTGGCGAGAGACCACTGAAGTAATTTCTTCTCGTCTTTACCTTTTGTGTCTCTTGCTTATTTGTTACAGCTCAACTCCAATTATATTAGTACACCAAAATCTCCAGTCACATTATTTCAGAAACTTGACAACTTCATCCTGTATCATTTGACAGAATTGAAGGGAAGTAGAAATGGGGAAGAGGAAGTCCAGAGCAAAGCCCCCGCCAAAGAAGAGAATGGACAAGCTTGATACTACTTTCAGTTGTCCTTTTTGCAACCACGGCACCAGTGTGGAATGCCGCATTGATATGAAGAACTTGATTGGTGAAGCATCATGCGGAATATGCCAAGAGAGCTTCAGTACCACTGTAACTGCTTTAACCGAGCCTATAGACATATACAGTGAGTGGATTGATGAATGCGAACGAGTCAACAACGTTGAAGAAGACGAAGGCGGTCAAGAATGAGGTTAGAGATCCAGAAGCTGTTGATTTCATGTTGAAGTGTGAAAAATCTATGAAAGTTATGTATTATCTTAAGCGCGCTTAGCTGTCTTGAGTTGGTACTTAAGAATGGCTTGAAGTATTAGCGCTAGCTGTCACGTATGTTAAATTCCTGTTGTTACAGTTCAGTGGTTGTTAATTAACTACTCCAGATGTGTGAATAATAAATAACTGGTCACGCTTCCTTGTTTGCTCTATAAAAGGACCTTATTGTTATAGACTTTGAAGTTCTAGGCCTTTTTTATTTTTTTTTATATTTGTTAAATATCGACATTTGCGTTATTTGAATAAGTTTTTCCCGCACCAGCGTTTCTCCCCCTTCCCAAAATTGGGATTATTGTCGGGTAACAAACAAGGTATGTGACCTCATTAATATTTGTGTTCATTTTACGATTCACAATAAACTTAATTTGTTTGTGTATTTTTTTGATACATTTGTTTTGAACTTGAGAACCAACTTAAAAGTATCTCCAATGCATTAGCTTCATAAGGCTGCCTCGCTTAGTTGGCTTAAGCTCAGCAGGCCAAGGACGAAGATAAAGGGTGGATGGGGCAGTCGGCCCCCGAGATTTTTAAAAATCATACTAGATATAGTAAATTATATGTAGTTCAGAATATTTAATGAAATTTACCCTCCAATATTTATTTTGCAATTTTTATATGTATTTTGGCATACTGATATAATTTTTTGTCTTAGTTTAAAAGTTCTGACTTCGTCCTGCAGGCAGCCGTGCATTGCAGCCTTTTGCTTTGTCAACACGTTCACTTCACGAGACAGCCTCTTAGCAACACAATGCTGCCTTGTTTTTGTTATTGTGCATTGAAACTCCCGAGCCCTCTCTCTCTCTATTTCTTCCTCTTGAAATTTCTTTATTTCTTGACTTACATTCTTGGTTGGATCTAGTCATCTTTCTTCCACTTTTAGTTTATTCATCCCCTCATTTTATCGTAAATCGTGATGTAATTTTTTCAAGGTATTCTGATTCAAGATTCAAGATTCAAGATTCAAGACTCAGATGCAAGATCTACTTCAAATCCTTCCAGATCTGGAGTTTTCCTCTAAACTCGGAGTTATTCTGGGACATTCCTCAGTTTTTTTCATCTTTTTGAGACAATCTATGAGACGGTTGATACGCCCATGATCTCGTAGATTGTTGATTTCTAAGAAAGATGTTGGAACTGAGCTTGCTACTACTGTTCAAGGATTTTGGAGAAGATGCTGAGAAGAATTTTATTATGTATTTATTTTTTTTACTGTTTGTAGTGTTTACCTAGTCCGGGCGTGAACTTTTATCTGTTATCATGGTGGTCTCCACCATTGTATGACTTTTATTTTCTTGTATTTTCTTTTTATCTTTTGATTGTAATGACTTCGGCTATTTTATGATTATTGGATAATTTCTTATTTAGCAAAAAAAAATGCTGCCTTTTTTTTTCTTTTTTCTTTTCCTTTTTTGCTTTAAGTGAGTAATTCTCTATTTTTTATTTTATTCATTTCCAAAGGTGTAAAAGAGTTGACTTGCGTTGGACCATATGTTTGATTTAACTTTAAATCTGATATTGTATTTTGGGTCACAAAAAAATACTCCAAACCATGAATTGCATTGGAGATGCTTTTTTTCCCCTTACCTATTTAAAGGGCGATCCCAGTATCCACCGACAACGCCAGAACTACATTCGACTCGGCTCACGGTTGGCGCAGCGTACCGCTTCAACGGGGAGAGTCTACACCATACTGCTTTTTAAACGACGCTTTCAGCCGCAGAAAATCTCGCAAGAGTCGAATTCCACCAAAGAGAATCGAACACTCGTCAACGGAGTCAGGTTAAGCAGTTCCAACCATTTGCCCCAGAGCTCGAGGTTGCATTGAGATGCTCTAAAAGAGTATATATGTGCACTATTTTCTCACTTTTGTCCACATCTTATCATAATTATCTAACAAAAAGTCAAATCCAAATACACCTTAAGCCTCAATTTTTACGTAATATTTTCTCATCAAAATTCAATAAAATTGTAAGGACAGTTAAGTCCAATCGAAACTCCTATAAATGAGTCATAGAAAAGAAAAGGAAAATTAATATTTAATTTTAGACGAGATCAAGTTTACCACTGGTTGATGTATTAAAGAAAAAGTTTCAAACCGGTTCAACCCGGAGAATAGAACTAACCCGACTCCCCGAGTATCGGGCAACTGAAAGTCTTCTTTTTTATAAGTGCCGACCGACCGGATCCACGTAGCCCAAGTTTATGAGAGCACTACGATGGGCAGACCACCCAGCAATGGCAGCCCCTCCTTCCGATTTAACGCTTCCGAGGTTGTTTTTAATTAATTAATTTCTCTCTATCCTCTTTAATTGATTAATTAATTAATTTCTTGTTATTTTGCTCTCACTACTGCAGTTTTCTCTTTGTTTTAGCCTGCTATTTATTTATTTAATGTTTGGTTTATGCTTATCTTTAGGAAGATTGATTAAGGAAAAAAATGCATCCTTTGAATATCTATAGCCGAGTTTCTATATTAATTGCTGGAGATTTTTTTTTATTTTTGTTTTATAATGTATCTAACTGTTAAAACCCTCGATTCATGTAGTTAACCCCAATTACTTGAGATTTATGTGATTCTGCACAATCTCCAACACAAATTCTCAGTTCGGTCCCCACAACTCTTCTCCCAAACAATTCACTTCACATACAATTCAATTTTCCAATCCAGAGACAGAAATTCTCTAACAAAAAATTAATCCAAATGCACCCAAGGCTTTGTTGTTGTTGTTGTCTCTTACTGTTAATACTCCCTCCGTTTCATAATTGAATAGAGGTCCTTCTAGGTACTTTAGCATAGATTAAGGAAGGAGGAGACAAGGATAATTTTTACTATTATGACCTTAAGTCTTGAGCATCCAAATATCTCTTCCCTTCCGTTCCATTTTATGGGTAAGGATAATTTTAGAAAGACATCTTAAAAGTTAGAAAAAGACCTCTATTTTGGAATGAGAAGGAGAGTCTAAAAAGACCTCTATTATGAAACAAAGGGAGTACTATCTTTCCTTATTGGAAACAATGTTGTCAATCCCGGATAGCGCCATAGCGGCGCGGAGCAGCCGACCCAAAAGACGCTATAGCGGGATCGGCGCTATTTGAAATTCTATATAAATAATTAACAAATATTCAAGACAACAGTGAAAATAAAGTAATGAGCAAAATCATCAAATCCATGACAAAAATATAACCAGCCATTAAATTCAAGATAAAAAAAGGAAAATCAAGATAACAAGTTCAAATTTGGTGCGAGTAGGAAAAAAAAAATCGGGTGTGAAATTGAAAAAAAGTTGATAATCCTCAATAGCAATTGTAAAACTTCGACCTCAAACAAGTATTCAGAGCTAGACAAAACATAACAAAACTCATTAAGTCCCTAATAATTGGAGCAAGAGAAAGCAAAATAATCATGTGTAAAATTGAAAACAAAATCTTACACAAACCAAAATAACAAAGTTCGTACGAGAATGGAGAACTATAACTGTTTGTTTCCGGCGTCGGCTTATGGGTCACCGGCGTCTGAGTCGCCAGTGGATAAAGAAGGAAGTCCGGTGGAGATGAGAAGATGCAGTAGCATGACACAAAAGATGCAGATAAGATAGCGTTTTCTCTTTTGTTTTTAAGTCGCTGAACATATCTCAACAAATTAGGGTTTATTCTGGTTTGAAATTCCCAATTTACCCATAAGATTTTGACCGTTGTTGAGGGGAAAACGGGGGTTTTAACCTCCTTTACCAAATAGCGCCGCTATTGCGTGCTACTTCTCGCTATTTCAGCCACAATAGCGGACGCTATTCCCCGCTACACTGACGCACGACGCTACAGAGGTGTCCATAGCGGTCATATGCCGCTCCGCACCGCTCCACAGCTATAGTGCCGCTACATGCCGCTATTGACAACACTGATTGGAGTAACGAATTGCTATTTAGTTTCACTTGAATTGTTTTATGTTTTGAGGATGAATAAGAATTTAGAAGTACAAAAAGGCTTCAATAATCCAACCTGTTTTTCTCTTGAAGATTTTAATTATTTTTAATATATTGAGGAAAAATCCTGACAAATTTTCATTTTTCATGGAACGGTGAAGGTTACGGAAATGGAGAATATCTTGCTAGCACACAATTGTGTAGTACCTCATCATGAGGTTCTCGTGGCCCTTGCTGAAAAGTTCAGGTAATTTAGTAGGTTGGAATTATTGAACTTCTTGTTAAGCTTATTGTTATTGATATGTAAAAGTTGTGGTTCTGAATCGATTTCTGTTGGGGCAGTAATGCACCTGACCGAACTGGAAAACCTGGCGTTCAAATGAAACAAGTAAGACCTTGTCTCGCGGTTTCATATCGATGTTGCTTTAATAATCTTTCCTAACATGTCTTTGTCCACCACAGGTTTGGAATTGGTTCCAGAATAGGAGATATGCTCTTAGAGCCAAGACATCACCCAAGCCTCCAGAGAAGTTGAACGTATCATCTATGCCTCAACATGATTTGGCTACTGCAAGAAATGTGCCTCAAGCACCTCAACATCCCTCTATCCCAGCAGGTAGTGTAGACTCTTGCACTGAAAGTGTTCGGTCAATAATTTTTTCTAAGGAAATTGCTTATTTACCTTATTAGTAATTTAGCTATGTGGTTTTAGAGTATTCTGACCACTAGTTTTATTTATGTCGACTCAGCTAATGTGAGGAATGTGCCTCGAGTTACTCAACCTGTTCCTATTCCAACAGGTAGGATTCTAAGCAGATGACTATGATTTCCTTTGTAAAGTCAATATTTCATGCTTTCTTTTGTCGCTGACTCAGACAAATTTCTAGCTGCATGCTTGTACCGTTAATTTTCCTGGGTAAGTCCATTCAAATCTATTTCATTTTTGTAACATATTGGAGTAAAATCATCATCTAAAAGTTTATACATTCTTGAGAATCCATGTAGGGAACACATATGAATATATTTACTGAACGCATTTTTGAATCTTGGGTTGGTTGCTTAAAAACGTACTCAGATCTGAGGAATTATTTTGAGACTTCTCTTATAAATAGGTATAATAATGCAATTTTATCTCCTTTTGCGCTCATTTCGGAAAGACATTCATGTCCTCTGCTGTAATTCTTCAAAATGTTGTTTGTGCATTTCTTGTTCTATGACTTCTATCTATATATGCCTAATTGTGATATCACCTACAGTCCAAAGTGCTGGCAAAAATGGTTCTGATACATCTCAGATGGAGTTTGAAGCTAAATCTGCTAGAGATGGTGCTTGGTTTGTAGCTTTCTTTGTGATGCCTCTTCTCTTTTGGTTCTAAACTTATTGGAGAATTAAGATTCTTTTGTATCTTAAGTATTAACTAACGAATCCCTTGCTCCAGGTATGATGTGGCTGCGTTCTTATCACATAAGTCTTTGGAGACTAATGATCCTGTAATTTCTCAAGCTAATTACCTTGTAGGACCTGAAAGAAGGATTTGATTTGGACATCTAGTTAGTTACAATTTTAATTTGTCTGTCAACATTTATGTTACTCCTGATTGCAATTGCAGGAAGTTCTGGTTCGCTTTGCTGGTTTTGGAGCAGAAGAGGATGAATGGGTCAATGTCCGAAAGCATGTTAGGCAACGGTCGCTGCCTTGTGAATCGTCTGAATGTGTAGCAGTTCTTCCTGGAGATTTGATACTCTGCTTTCAGGTCCATGATCTGAATCTATTCTACACAACAATGAAAAGTGCTATTGATTGTTAATTTTTTGACCTTTATCATTCTGAGTCTCTTGAAAATCTTCAGGAAGGTAAAGAGCAGGCTCTCTACTTTGACGCTCATGTTCTTGATGCACAAAGGCGGAGGAATGATGTAAGAGGTTGCCGTTGTAGGTTTCTGGTGCGTTATGATCATGATCAGTCTGAGGTATGTCTTTAGATTTTCTCTTTCTATGCATTTATCTTTTAGCCAGCATTTTTCCTTCTATTTCTGACCATGTTTCCTCTCATGATTGATCACGGCATTTGACCTTTTCGAATATGCTTCCCGTGTTCCTATAAACTCTGGTGGCCTGAATTGCTCTTGGTGCTAGTTTTGTCAAAAACAATTTCCCTCTTCCTTTGTGAAAATTACAATTTTTATTTATTTATTTCAATTCCTTTTCTGAGGCAAGTGTAATTTTTTTTTTTAATTATTTATTCTTTTCGGACTGGGAGTGTCAAACCTGGACCTATTGGTCCGAGTAGGAAGTACCTGCCAACTACGCTAACCTTCCGTGACAGGGAAATTTAAATTCAACGTCTCTGATCTGTTTGTTTATCATCAGACCCAATGCTGCTAAGTGCTGATGAGATACTGTCTCGCTCTGATGAAAGAGATTATGGCACTAATGGAGAGTTTTCAAGAACAAATGTCAAATTTGACAATAAGTCATTTATGGTTTTAGTCGGTAGAAGGTCGTGCTTGGCGCGATGGTCAAGTGTTTACTTGCTATCCGCTAGATCACGGGTTCGAACCCCAGAAACAACCTCTTTATGAAAAAATAAAGGTAAGGCTGCGTACATCGGGACTTCCCCAGACCTGGCTTATGCGGGAGCCTGGTGCACTGGGTACGACTTTTTTTTATGGTTTTAGTTGCTCCAATCAATTTTCTTTAGAGTGTCATGTTTTGATCTTGCTCCGGAAGCATTTGATACTTGTAATTTGATTAAGATATCTTATTTTGTACTGGTAGTATTTGCAAGAGACCTTTTTTCCTTATCTCATTAGTCTGAGAATGCTGAGTGGGTGTCTAATCTCCTTTTATTGGTTTGTATTAGCTTTTCGTTGTATAATTTGCTAATTAATAGGATTTGGTTCTCTCCTGACTCTTATCATGTCCCTTTCCTAGGAAATTGTTCCATTGAGGAAGGTCTGCCGTCGGCCAGAAACTGATTATAGAATGCAGCTGCTACACACTGAGTCTATAAATATGAAGCAAAACAAAACCGGTTCTGAACCTAGTAGTACTGGAAACAGTGTGAAGGCCTATCCTCCAGTTCAAGCTACTTTGAAACAGCCTCAAGTGGACAGTACAGCTGAAATACCAAAGCCGGCTAAAGCAGAGGTGCATGCAGAATCTGGTGCCCTTCCTGCTCCTACTTGTCAAGCAAATATTCCTATAACTACATCTGTGGCACCTACTGCTCATTCCAGTGTACCTTCAGATTCTGCTACAGCTCCCAGTGCTCGTTCTAATGTTTCTACAGCCCCTATAATAGCTTCTGTTGCTAATTCTGGTGTTCCTGGGGCAACTAGTGTGGCTTCTGTTAGTTCCAGTGTACCTGTGACCCGAACTGCAGCTCCTATTGCTAATTCAAGTAATCATGGGGAAACTCTCACGGTTCTTGCTGCTCCCAGTGTACCTATAGCCCCAGTTACAGCTCCTATTGCTGATTCTAGTGTTCATGGAGCTGCTATTGTAGCTTCTGTTATTTCTGATGTTCCTCTAGGCCCGACTGTGGCTCCTGTTGCCAATTCCAGTGTTCCTGGGGCTACTACCATGGCTCCTATTGCTTCCAATGTTCCTATAGCCCCGGCAGTGGCTCCCGTTGCCAACTCCAGTGTTACTGGCACTACTATTCTGTCTTCTATTGCTTCTGATGTTCCTGTAGCCCCGGCAGTGGCTCTAGTTGCCAAGTCCAGTGTTCCTGGGGCTACTAGTGTGGCTTCTATTGCTTCCAATGTAACTCCCGCCCCCACTGTGGCTCCTGTTTTCAATTGGAGCATTCCTGGGTCTACTATTGTGGCTTCTATTGCTTATAATGTTCCTGTAGCCTCGGCAGTGGCTTCCCTTGCCGACTGCAGTGTTCCCGCAGCCCCAACTATGGCTCCTGCTGCTAATTCCAGTGTTCCAATGGCCCCAGCTGCTGCACCTGGTGCTAATTCCTTTGCGCCTATGGACTCAACTTCCATAGCTCCTGCTGCTAATCCCGTTCTTGTAGCCTCAACTGCCGAAGCTCCTGATTCTAATTCTGATGTTCCTGTATCCATGACTGTTGAAGCTCCTGTTGCTAATGCCGATGTTCCTGTAGCCACGGCTGCTGAAGCTCCTGTTGCTACTAATTCTAGTGTCCCTGAGGCTACTACTGAGGTGCCTGTTGCTTCAAACGATCCTGATGTAACTGGATCTGAAGTCTCGTTGGAGAAAGTTTCCGAGTCTGGACCTGTCAATAACATTGACAATATGGATGCTGAATATGAAAATCATCCTACAGCCAGCGGTGGCACTGATACAAGCACCGTCTTAGAAGAGGAGACCGGTGAAAGCATGCAGCAAGGATAGTTGTGTGTAGATTGAAATCTTTGCTTGCAATACTTGAGCTGTGATTGGTTTTCTTCCTCTTTCTAGGTGGAAACATAGAGATTAGCTTTAGGTCTTTTTACCATTAGTCTTGAGTATTTAGACTTGCTTTTATCCAGGTTGAGAAGATGGATGAAAGCAAGCTGTTCAAGTTGTTGCATTGAACAAAGTGTTCAATCTTGTATAATTATGGAAAGTAAAGAAATTATTAAGTTTGAGGCCTGTCATAAAATTATTTAGAAAGAAACATTAATTGTAAATTCTTTTGAGTCGAGCCAATAATAGATGAGAATAAATAAAAATCCAGTGTCAGAAGCAATGGAGCTCGTATGAGGGAAGGAGCTACAATAACAATATACACTTATTTTCGTATCATATTTATTCATTATATCAAGTGATTTTAGTTTAGTTGTTCTAAACACCTTTCATAACAAAAAAAAATTACTTATATTCGGCAATTCTTCTCCAGTTCGAATTTCTGGTGGTCTTTTATAAGATTAAGTAATTCTATCTTAACTGATTACACTAGTTATTCATAAAACTTGTCTAAGCAAGATTGAGAACGTAATTACAGTCGAACTTGCCTAGACAGAGTAGAGAATGTAGTAGAATTATAGGATTTCATGTCAGCAACTCACAACGATTATGTAATTAGTCAAATCAGATATCAATATATGTAAAAAACAATACCCGTTACGTGTCAATCCCTGCCCGTGGGCGACGTGTCCTTAGTATTTTCTTATAAACGTTGCAATTCCCCCATTTGCTCTTCTGCTGATGATAACGCTTAAAACGCCTCTCTGTCTCTCTCTCTCTCTAAACAAAATCTAAATTCATGATCAAAACCATGCATTTTTGTCTCTGATTGAAACATAATTAGGTTTTAGATTTGAATTTGATTTTCGGAAGAGTGAGTATTGAAGATGTTGTTTCGTAGGAGTGGAATAATAGTGAGAAATGGATCATCTTCGAATAGTTATTATGTGTTTATCAGGAATTGTAGTAGAAATATGATTACCAGCTGCAGAGCTGTGCTGTTGCCGCGATTCGGCGGTCCAGATGTTCTGGAGCTCCGCGATAATGTTAATGTTCCTGATTTGAAGCCTAATGAAGTTCTTGTTCGCGCTCACGCCGTCTCTATTAATCCCCTTGATACTAGAGTGAGTTCTGTTTTCTGATTATTTTATGTCCTTTGTTATAATTCTCCTAGTTCAAGTTAAGCTGGATCACCATGAAATTATGATATTGTAAAATAGCTCTACAATTGAGGTGGAAAATGGATCCATTTAGTACTGTTTTCATTCTATGTTGGACTGCAGTTGGAATCTAGATTTACTTGGTGATAACATGTTATGGTTTTGAGACCAAGGAGTATGGGTAGCTGATCAGTATCTTTAAGAGTAATCACACTTTTAAAAAGTCTTTTGCTTTTCTGGTTTTGTTTTATAGATGTGGCATAAACTGGTTTAAACATTGATTAATTTAGAATACATTGGGTGATTCAAGATTAATTAGTACTTCGAGTTTTGAGTAGTTTGTTAGGCTTTTGTTTTCTGTTGGCAAAATTATAATGACCGTGGTATGACTGAAAATAATGGTTTTGCTTAGCATATGGATGGCTAAATCTTTTAACTTTGCCAATCTGGTAATAGAAAACTAGGGATATTGCAACAATAATTTTAAGAATGTTGTTAAAGGTGTTCTGTAATTATCCACTTGTTTTCATGTTTATGTTGGAAGCCACTTTATGTCCTACTAACTATTGAGGTGGTTTGATTAGCTTTTCAGAGTAGCTTCATTCTTTGCATCAAACTTGAATTTAGATAACCAAGGATGAAAACCAAGAAAACAAGATATTTCATAATGTTTTATGTCTTAAATTAGATCTTAGTATTCAAGATTTTCTGTTTTCCAGATGCGGTCGGGCTATGGCCGTTCAATATTTGAGCCACTTTTGCCTTTAATTTTGGGCCGTGATGTAAGTGGTGAAGTTGCAGATGTTGGAAGCTCTGTGCACTCTCTCAGGGTTGGGCAGGGAGTGTTTGGGGCACTGCACCCAACTTCTGTGAGGGGTACTTATACCGACTACGCTATTCTTGCAGAAGATGAACTTACGCCCAAACCAGAGTCTATTTCACATGTGGTATGTCTTCAAGGATGGGACAGAATCCATTCTACTGAGATTTTTTTTTTTATTTTTTATTTTTATCTTTTTGACTAGTCTCATGCTAGAATAAATAAACTGATGCATTTCCTTTCCATCGGGTTGCCAGTTAAGATCTTTAGATCCCAATGTTGTCATTCAAGATTAGATGTCTGCTTCATATAACTTTACCTTGTAATTTCGTTTCTGAATTTCCTGAAAGCTTATGTGGATTAATCAAGGTTTGATATAATTGTGCTATATCTATTGTGTTGTTCATTTTGCATAGGATGCAAGTGCAATACCTTTTGCTTCACTGACTGCCTGGCGAGCGCTCAAGAGTACTGCCAGAATAGTTGAAGGGTATGCAATTTATTTGAGCATAAACTTTTATTTCATCAGAGAGGCAAATCAGTTGATTCCATGCTCAGCCATCTTATACCATCTTTTATCAAATGCTTTTTATACGCAACAGTTTCACTGATTTTGTTGCTTTGTGTTCTCAAAACCTGTGCACAAATATTACTCTGAGACTTGCAGTCCGGTTCCTATGCGGAACAGCTTTTTTTTCCGCACGTGCAGAACAATCTCAGCCGTCGGATGAGATTTTGAACGGTCCAGATCTGGGAGAGAGAAAAGTTGCGGTTGGACTTAAAAAATAAAAAAAATAAAAAAAATTCTCTCTCCAGATCTGGACCGTTAAAAAATCTCATCCGACGGCTGAGATCTTGTCCCGCAGTGCGGAACAAAAAGCTGTTCCGCATGGGAGCCGGGACGTGAGACTTGTAACAATGGATTGTTCTTAAGAGTGATGTCTGAAATAGAAATTATGATTTATTTGTACTCATTTGACTAGGATAAACGACTTGAGTGATTTATTTTCTATTCTTTTCCCACATGAATCTTCAGCCAAGTATATTTTCCATTTTATATAGTGGACATCTTCAACCAAGCATGACAGTTTCTTGCAGTCACCAATTATTTAAGTTACCATTAAAACATCCACTATATTAGTACTGTACCCTGTGTGTGTGGGTTGGGGGGGGTGTATGGATTAGCAAGTGTTTGAAGTAGATAAACTAAATGATATGGATCAAGTTAAGTGTTTCAAAATTGACAAAAGAAAAAACCACCCCGGAGCAAATTAATGGCCAATGTTTTAATTAATTATCTTGAGCTTAACTGCATAAAGATTCAAATTTTAGAAGTTTATGTTCATCATGTTCATGTGGTTTTCTTAAACAAATCTTTTTAGGCAGAGGGTTTTAGTGGTAGGTGGAGGGGGTGCAGTTGGTCTCTCTGCAATTCAGCTTGCAGTTGCTGCTGGCTGTCATGTTTCAACTACTTGTGGAAGTGAAAGTATAGAGCGAGCCCTGGTAGCTGGTGCTGAGCAGGCTGTTGATTATACTACTGAGGTGTCGATGCCACTCAGTAATAATATCTTTATTTTGTTTTGCAACCCCATTTCTGATTCTAATGAGCACCATCATCAATCTATTCTTTTTTGCCAGTGCTAGAGTGAGCTGTATATTTATTTTTATCAATGCATTTTCTGATTTGCAGGATCTTGAAGTAGCAATAAAAGGTCATTTCGATGCTGTCCTAGATACTATTGGTTTGCCAGAAACAGAAAGAATTAGTATAAATCTTTTGAAGAGGGGTGGACACTACATGACATTGCAGGTACTGAAGGGATATGTTACTTCTACTTTCAGTTGTCATCATTTCTTATTTCTTCCTCATCCAGTATTGTTATATCTTCTCTATGGATGCATGTTCTGTTGTAAGAATGTTGGTTTCCGTTTCTGTAGGGAGAAGCTGCATCATTAACGGATAGATATGGTCTAGCTGTTGGGCTTCCGATGTCGACAGCAATTTTACTAAAGAAGCAAATAGAGTATCGATGTTCTCACGGAATAGGTATGTTCTTTTAACATCATAAAAATGAATTTTGATGAAAATACACACCGTACTGTAGTTTACACACTAGATGAATTCATGACCATTTTGGGGCACATATCAGATGATAATTGCAAGGGATAGAATGAAATTTTCTTGGCTGAAGTTGGTGGGTTTGAACTAGGATCCTCACCCTCATAGTGTGCTATAGCACTTTATCGAAGAACTTGAGGATTGTTGTCTCAGTCACGAGCTTATAAAATGTTTCCTGATTGGGTTCTGCTGCAAACATTAAGGTGTCTTTTGATTATGTAAATGGAACCAGGCTATTGGTAACTACATTATTGTCAGATAAATTGATTACCAGGCTATACATTCGGTCTACTTCCAATGTCGAAGATAGTTGCTGTTCTACAACTTTCAATTTCGCATCCACGTCATTTGTATATTGTCCAATGGTTTATTATGTTATTGTGCAGAATACTGGTGGACTTATATGAGGGCTGACGCTGAAGGTTTAGAAGAAATCCGCAGGCTATCTGAGATTGGAAAACTGAAGATACCAGTGGAGAAAACATTTCCCTTTACACAAGTTAAAAAGGCCCATGAAGCCAAGGATAAAAAAGGCCACATGCCAGGTAAAATTGTCTTGGAACTTGACTAAGGTGTTGGCTAGTGATACCTCAAAGTGACAGTCTAAGAGATGCAATTGAGAATGTAAATTGGTTTTGCCATCGGGATAGAGTTATTACATTCTTGGTAGCATTGAAAAATAAATGTTATTACATTCTTGAGTGACACTTCAATTCAGTAATTACCTTTTAGCTAAAGACCAAGGTGTGACGTCGTGGTAGCTCATCTTTCCTTTAATAGTGCCTTTAATAGTGAAATCAGAAGTTTGATTTCTACCCATGCGAATGAAACACATTTCATGACTAGCCATACATCTTTTCAGAAAGCTCTCGTAACAAGTGGATTAATCAATGTTATCAGCAATGAGCAATCTTGGTTTGTTCTCAGACAAAAAAAAAAAAACTTTTAGCCAAGGATAAGGACAAACAGCATATCGTCATCCTTCATTACTCTCACATTCATCACTCTCTCCTCTCTTCACTATTCACTCTCCCCAGTCCCCAGTCTTTCATCTATGTGTCCCTGCCAAAACTTCACCATCAAAATCTATCTCAGTTTTTTTAACCAATAATATATATCCATTCTACCTCCAACTGTAACTCAACACTTTGCCAATGGCTAAAATGGAGCAGTAAAATAGGAGAAAAAAATGGAGTTAGATAATAGTAATAGACCCCATCATGGAACAAACTCTTGTAGCACCAACAGTGGGGAGCTCCTCATTTGTTTTGCATCTCGTATTTCCTCTTCTTCTTCCATGAAAATCTCCAAATCTAAACTCAGCCCGGGTCGGGCTCGTGACCTGCCGTCTGTCTCTCTTTCTACTTCTCTTAGTAGAAGACTTAAGACTAGTGGAAGTACTAAATGTGGCCAATCTTCTCCCTTTTTTCCCACCGGCGGCAAGAAAAAAAGCTGTGCGTTTGAGAATCCGGAGCCATCTTCTCCTAAGGTCACTTGCATTGGTCAGGTCCGAGTTAAGACCAAGAAGAAGGCTAAGAAAACTCGTAGTTTGTCCAGAAGGCAAAGCTTAGAGGTTAGTTTTAGGAAGGTGGAGCAAACAGGGCATGATTTGTTGGGCAATAGTGAAGAAAAAACTAGTAATATTGTTCTTGGAAGTAGTAGGGCGGCTCAAAGGTATACTCCGGCAAACTCAAGTACACATTTTCAGCAGCCGGAGTGCTCGCCGCACCGGAATCAGAGATGGGTTCATTTGCCTGTGACAATTTGTGAGGCATTGAGGGCGTTTGGAGCTGAATTTAGGTGTTTATTTCCTTGTAAATCTTGGTGTTTTTCGACGAATCATGAAAGGGAGAAGGAAGATCAGAAGGTGGTTAATAGTGTGGGTAGGGAAGAGAATAATGGGCAGAGTTCATTTAGGGATAGGTGGGTTGTGGCTTTGCAGGATTGTGAAGGAAAGCAAGGGAGGGAGATTGAGTTGGTAGTTGAAGGAGAAGATGATGAGAGAAGTTCTATGAGGAGTTCAAATAGGCATGTATTTGAAGATATTAAGATCAAAGAAGATGGAATTGAAGTGAAATGTATTGAAGGTGAGGAGGAAGAAGAGGAAGAAAAAGGCAGAGTTAGCATCTGTATTCCCCCCAAGAATGCTCTTTTATTAATGAGATGCAGATCTGACACTATGAAGATGGCAGCTCTTACTAACCACTTCTGGGAATCCCCTGCTCCTAAGTATGAAGAAGAAGACGAAGACGAAGAGGATCCTGAGGACAATCTAGATGTTAATGAAGAAATATTACAGTTTTCTGAAGCTACAAATGAGCCTAAATTGGAGACTGAGAGGCGTGTTTCGACTGAAGTTACTAGTAAGCTAGAGAATGGTGAAAAAGAAGCAAACTCGGGAAAGGTAATGCAAGAAAATAAGGAAGAAATGGAAATGTTGAGGCGTGATTCAATGAAAGATGAGGAGTCTGAGGCAAACTCTTCTCCTGCTAAAACTCCTGAAGATCCAGAAGTTGCAGAAAATTCAATTCAAGAAATGAAAAAAGAAGAAGAAGAATCAATTGCATCAGTGACTACATTGGGAGGAGCTTGAAGAAAAGGCAGATGAAGAAAAAAAAAAGGAGACAACGACCCATCATAATTCGGTACCAGAAAATCACCAGAAAGATGAAAACGACCCAGAAGAAGCAGCAATTGCGGTCCAAGAAAGCCATAATTCACAAATCTTTTCAGAAAATCAAGAAAAACCCATGTTAGAATCCTCAAAATCATCAAATGTATTGCCCGATTGCTTACTTTTAATGATGTGCGAACCAAAATTATCCATGGAAGTTTCAAAAGAAACCTGGATTTGCAGTACAGATTTCATCAGATGGTTACCGGCGGGACAATCCAAGAAATTATTGAAGGCTCCACCAGATGAGGAGCCCAAGGAGAAAAGAGTGAGTACATATTCTAATCATGGGGATCCACCACAGGAGAACGAAACCCAGAAGGAAAATACTTCTTATCGGCAGCAGCAAAAACAACTCCTTCAACCGCCGCGGTCGATGGCGACCATGATTGAGCAGAAGCTGGTGAATGCTGTGGGCTACGAGCCGTTCGTGTTGACCAGGTGTAAATCGGAGCCGGTGAAGACGGCGGCGGCTAAGCTAGCTCCGGATAGCTGTTTCTGGAATAATAGGAAGCTGGAGCCGCATCAACCGGCTACGTTTGGAGTCGGCGCGGCTGGAGTTGGGTTCTGAGCTGTAAAAGGGTAGGTTGCGCTTCGGCTGTTGTTTGATTGTTTTTTTTATTATTTATTTTTGTTGGGGTTTCTTTTAGAGAATGCTAAGGAAGAAATACCTATCCTCGTAAATTCTTCCATAGGTACAAAGAAATTAAATTTGATAATATGAATTGAAAAGATCAAGTATAATCAACGATATGATGCATTGCAAAAAATATTGTCTAATATATGTTTTAGGTATTTATAATAAATATTACGCATAAAGAGCATCTGTTACGAATCAAACTGGATCAAAGAACTCCAAATGGTCCGAAAATTCGAAATTGTCTGATGATAAAAATTTCAAGATACACCTTCTCCACGTCGTTTAGTTTCGCAATATGAAAGGGTTCTTCCCGATTTATGACCAAAACGCTAAAAACCAAGTGAGAGGCTTGTGTTACAGTAAGAACAAAACCAACCAAAAAAGTCGAATACATTTCAAGCCATCAGGTGGGGTGATGAATGAGATGAAATTTTTACTTTCCGAAAATACCCTTGATGAGACAGAATGAAAAGAAACGTTAAGCCACGTCACATTATTTGACGGATTTTTTTCGAAGTTTTAAACGAAAAATAATATAATCTAAATAAAATTAAATTATTAAAGCGAAAATAACTTAAGTCTCAAACGGCTATTTATTCTTGGAAAACCACTTAAATTAGTACCGAAATGAGTTTTTTTGCAAACCCAACTAATGAAAAAAAAAAACTTTATCTTTTTAGCCGTTTGGGTGTCTAAATTGGCGAAGGGAACATTTTTTGGGACTGAGCAGGATGAAAATTAAAATGTTAGGATGTATTCAGCGAACAAATATCCGGGGGGACTAAAATGTAAATAAAGTTACTGGGACTGAATTAGATGAAAATTAAAATATCCCGGGAACTAAACTGTAAATAAAGTTCCTGGGACTGAATAGGATGAAAATTAAAATTTTATGACGAATTCAGCGAAGGAAACTATACATTGACTAAACTGTAAATAAAGTTTCTGGGACTGAATTGGATAACAATTACAATACTATGACGAATTCAGCGAAAGAAAATATACGGGGACTAAACTGTAAATAAACTTTCTGGGACTGAATTATATAACAATTACAATAATATGACGAATTCAGCGAAGGAAAATATCCGGGGGACTCAACTATAAATAAAGTTTCTTGGACTGAATTGGATGAAAACAAAAATTTTAAGATGAATTCGGCGAGGGAAAATATCCAGGGAACGAAACTGTAAATAAAGTCTGTAGGACTGAATTGGATGAAAACTAAAATGTTAGGACGCATTAGTAAATGAAAAATATCCGGGGGCTCAACTGTAAATAAAGTTTCTGGGACTGAAGTGGATGAAAACTAAAATTTTAAGACGAATTCGGCGTGGGAAAATTTCCATAGAATGAAACTGTAAATATAATTGGTAGGACTGAATTGGATGAAAACTAAAATGTTAGGACGAATTCGGTAAGGAAAAATATCCGGAGAACTAAACGGTAAATAAAGTTAGTGGGACTGAATTAGATGCAAATTTAAAGTTTATGACGAATTCAGTGAAGGAAAATATCCAAAGGACTAAACAGTAAATAAAGTTATAAGACTGAATTGGATTAAAATTAAAATTCTAGGACCAATGCGCAAATAAAATATTCGGGGGACTAAATAGTAAATAAAATTAGTGGGGACTGAATTGGATGAAAATTAAAATGGTACGACGAATTCAGCAAGGAAAATATCTGGGTGGATTACAATGTAAATAAAGTTACTGGAACTATAACCAATTCTGTCCCCACGAATATTTCATCCTATTCATATCTCCGCATTTTATTTGCAGTATAATCCCTCTGATATTTTCCTTCGTCGATTTTGGTCACCATATTTTAGTTTTCAACCTATCTAGTGCTCGGAATTTTCCTTTGCACCAATTAAGTCATTACATTTTAGTTTTAATCCTATACAGTCCACATATATTTCCTTTATATTTAGTCCTCGAAATGTTCCTTTATCCAAATCAGTCACCACGTTTTATTTTCATCCTATTCACTCCCAGGAATTATATTTCCAGTTTAGTCCCCAGGATATTTTCCTTCGATGAATTCGTTACAACATTTTAATTTTAATCCTATTTAGTCCCCCTAAAATATTTCCCTTCGCCAATTGAATCATGAAATTTAAGTTTTCATCCTATTTAGTCTCAGGAAATTATTTTCCAGTTTAGTCCCCCAAATGTTACCTTTTACTGATTTCTTAACAATATTTTTATTTTCATCAAATTGAGTCCAAGGAATTTTCCGTTATCTAATTCAGTCACCAAATTTTAATTTTATTGTATTTAGTTCCCCAAAATTTATTTTTCCAGTTTAGTCCCCCGGATTGTTACTTTCGCAGATTTCATAACAATATTTTAATTTTCCTCCTATTCAGTCCCAAAATTTTTCCTTCGCTAATTTAGGCACCACATTTTAGTTTTCATCATATTTGGTCCTCATAAATTTGTTTTCCCGGTTTAATCTCCCGGATTTTCCCCTTTGTGATTTCGTTAGAACATTTTAATTTTGACCTTATTTAGTTCCTGTGATTTCGTCACAACATTTTAATTTTGATCTCATCTCAATGGCATAAATTCACAGAATTTTATGACATAGTTTAGTTTCTTCTTTCCATCATTAATGGCTGATTGTAGCAAGGAATTCAAGTTTAGAAACATTAGATTTGCTGTTAAGAGTGGCAGGGGAAGTCGACGAGCTGTTAGGTTTGCTGCCGTGAAATTGATGTGGAAATCAAATAGCTTTCTTCTTGTTCATCTTATGCCTACTGTTACTGTGACTCCTACTCCATGTAAGCTACTTATTTCTTTCTGTTTTTTTTTCATTTTCTAAAGAATTTCTTTCTGTTTTTTTTTCATTTTCTAAAGATATTCTTCAGTAAGGAAGTTGTAAAATCAAAATATTTATGGAACTGGACATATGCCCGCGGGCAGGGAAGAAGACGGGTGCAGTTGCCCGAGATTTTTAAAAATACTACTACTAGTAGGTATAGTAAATTTAATAGTTATTTCGGAATATTATATCAGTTTCGCCCCCAAGATTTTTTTTTGCCGTTTTTGTATGTAGTTCAACATACTGTTGCAGTTTCGCACCCCCCCTCCCAAACGTCAAATTCCTGGCTTCGTCCCTGCCTGCGAGTATGCCCGCCGCGTGAGATTAATGGGCAGGTATGGGTTAATAATTCCATGCCTATTTAAATGTGGGTATCAACGAGCACACCCGTGCCAGCAACGGGCCCAACGTGTATGAGCTAGTTGCAACTTGGCATACCCGCTTCGTTTTATTTTTAATTTTTAATTTTTTAATGTCTCAAACGGTGCCATTTTGATAGGATTAAGTCTCTTCTCCAAACTGACCAAGAGTTTCATATCACTATTTTCTTGTAACGATTTCTTCAGAATTGAGATTTAAAGGGGATAAGAAAAACCATAATCGGCTGCCATCTCCATCATCGGTCGACGTCGTAAAATATCCTTCAGAACCCTAATCAGCTTTCCAACATTCGGCGTCAGGTATTGGGCCAATAAATTCTTACTGTTGTTTTTTTTCCCTTCAATTGTACTTGGTTAATCATATTATGGTCTTTGTTTTCCCTTTTGGGAAGCATTTCTTTTGAGATATTCATTTATTGCTTTAATTCATATCAAATGGTTGTTTTAATATTCTGGCATTTTGATGATTGCATTTGTTCCTTATATGCTATTTTGAACTATGATTTTCGAAAATTGTATAGAATTAGGACAAAGGAATTACTTCATAACAACAAAATGGTACCAATACACAAGTTAAAGGCAATAATACAGACAAAAAACAATGAAAAATAGACAAGCAATTTACAGCAACCACTTCCTCTACTGCTTACATCCACTATCACTTCTGTTGGAGTTTTATCATTTAGGATTCATGGGCGGAAACTCGTTCCAAACACCCATGAGTCCTCCCCTGAAGGATCCGCTCATACAAATTCGATTCGGTAAAACAGTGAAAAACTTACGTTTCTTGGATTCAAAAAGCTACTTCTTGAATGGAGGATGACGTTTCTTGGATGCTATCTGCCACCAACGAAATTCCCTTTGCGGAATGTCCCTCTACCGGTATCCACGCGACGAAACGGGCAGCGATTGCTAGCTCTTCGTTTTTCTGAGATTCGGGAATTAGAGAGAAAAGGGAGAGGCAGAAAAATCCGAAATCGATTTCGAGTGAATTGTTTAATTGCGGTGAAGCAAAGATAGACTAGGGTTTCGGCTGAGAGTTAATTATATAGGGTGTGAGAGTTTGTTCCCATAGCCAACTCTCACGTCCTCCACTTTCTCGGCGGTGGGAGTCTAAACTCCGCGTCCCTATCAACCTTTTTTGGCGGTGGGAGTCTATAACTCCCACGTGCACTAGACTTCTGCTGGTAGTGGGAGTCTTTATCGGATAATGACTCTACGTAATCCCAGCTATCACCGAAAATGCCCCCTTATCTCTAATTCGAATAATAACACTTTATTATTCTCGGAAAAGTGAATGCCGGATACAATGAACCTAGACACATTCTAGATTCATTGAATGCGGACATGAAGCTTCGTTAGCTCGTACATGCGTGTGACCCCTGTAGGGTTCATATCACAATAGCAATGAAAACACACTTAGTAGTAGTGTGAGTTCATAAATCACAAGCGGTCCCTAGCGCGACATTGTGACTACCTAAAGTGAATGAATATACAACGGAACCTAATATCAATCCACTATTTAATCCGCTTTGTCTCGCGATATCCTAATTAAACATAAGGCGTGGTAGTCGTCACCCTTATTAAGCTTAATTATATTTATGCTCGATCTCTAGGGTAGACTGTTCCAACAAATAGTATCTCGATAACCACTTTATCAAATACATTTGAGAACGACCATGCATTTAGGCAGATCTTTCCCTATTGAGGGGCCCATGGATATCTCTCTCAATAATAGAGAGGGACAAATTCCTTACAATGCCTCTCACATTCAAGCCATGATAGGACGCTACATCCGATCACCTGGGTCGTATTGATTACTCTATTAAAAAGCAACGTACGGTCGAAGTCAAAAGCGTGGCTCCATTCATGCTAGAATCAAATGGAGACATAAGGTCTAAGGATTCTAAAATAGTATTGAGGAAGTAATACTTATGACTAAGGACCATGAAGTATTACTTCTCAACGGATCATGTCGATACAATGTATCCCCTATATATTGCATCTATGATATGATTTGTATTCATTACGCATGATTAGTAAAACGTAATCATCAATCAAACATCATACTAGTTTTATTTCATTGTAAAATAGATTACATAAAACTAGGGACAACTAGAATAGTAATTACATAAGCAAATGAGTTTTACTATCAAATCACGCATTTGATGTTCATAAGCAAAATTTACTATTCATATGAAATGCTCAAAAAGATAAAACGTACAACATATGCTAATGGTCCTAGGGCACTACTAACAATTACATGCCTTCCAAGTAATTAAATAATGTCGATTCAAAAAGAAAAAAAAAAGTACTCTTTCAAGAAAAAAATATTCACTAATGTGAGAATTAATAATATATTTTAAAGTATTTTTACGGAAAAAAGAAGGAGAAATATAATGCAGCACAAATTTTACATTTATTTAAACTGTTCTGAAGTCACCTACTAAAAGGGCCCCCCTTGTCTTCGTCCCTGGGTGTTGCACAACCTTTTTGTACTTTCCATCATGTTTGTACATTTCTTGATAGTTGAAATTGTAGGGGTGTTGCACAACTTTCTTGTACTTTCCTTTAGGTTTTTTAAAGACTAGTAGTAAAAAATTAACCATTTTAAATACCAACTCACTATCTTAAATTTGAATTAACTAACAATCTTTAAATAAGGGCATTTTAGGTATATACAGAAAATTTCTATGAAATGATCTAAAACTTTAGTACCCATATAAAATACAATTAGGACATCCAATATAAAACGGAGTTAGTAGATTTAAATACTTTTTTGCAATGCACATTATGTTGTATTTGCGTTTAAACCATTGTCTTTCTTTCCTTTTTTTCCCCTTCCATTCTATATTAAACAAACTAGTACAAAGTAAAACGACATGCTAATGTTATTGATCTAGTGATTAATGATGAGGTTCTAAAGTCCCAGGTAGTGCAGTCAGTCGAGTTAAGCGAGCCGAATTTATCTTAACTTAATCTTTATTTCACGCTCAGTCCGTTTTTATAGATAATTGTACCCTCAACCCGATTAAGTTTACAAACATGAGACTCATGCTTAGCTCACATAGAACATGAGCTAGTGAGCCTCATGAGCTCAATACAACCTTTAAAACAAAATAAAAAGTTCTCACTGAAAAATCGATCATAAGTGCACAAAATGTTGATAAAGAAAAACAGAAAAACTATTTTGTTTTAGTACATTTTTGTTATATATATATATATATATATTAAGTTTATTATAATAAACACTAGATACAAATTATTTACATATACAATTTATATATAACTTGTATATATAAATAATTTATATCTCGTAATAATTATAATGAATTTATATATATATATATATATATATATATATATATATATATATATATATTAAATTTATTTGGTATGATGTTTTTAGTGCTAAGAGACACTTCACTCACACTCAACTCACTTTAGTTTGGGCTTCAAAATGAAAGCAATGCACAAAAAATTGTTTAAAGTATAAGGTTGGGATGGGTTTCTACATATTTATTGCTCCATCTAATTTTAAACTTGGTTATAAAATGTTATGGTAATCTGACTCCTGGTGTTGTTTTTGGGACCCCTGATTGCCCCTCTGTATAATTTTTAATTTTCTGTTCATTGCTTTTTGTTAGCTTTAGGACAATGTTTTGAACTTTTTGGTCTCCAGAGGAAAAAAAAATGAAGAAGAACAGGGATATGGAAGAGAGAGTTGATGGTGTGTGAGGAGAGAATATCAGAGAATAAAGAATAGATGGAAGGGAAAAGGAAAGAAACGATGAGGACTAACAACTGATAGTGGTGGAATGGTAAGTAGAATATAGTAATATATTAGATAATTTACTGCCGGAAAATGACCGTTTGTGTTGACTAATTGTCCTAGGACCTCTAGGAGCATTTTGTTTTTTTTGCATTTGGACTAATGTGTTTTCTCTCTACAACCTATGGGTAATAAAAGAAAATAGTTTTTATCTATTATTTATTGAAACTATTTTTTTCCTTTTATTATCAGAGTCGATCTATACATTGAAAACTTAGTGGGGCATATTGAAGGAACTAGAAGGCTTAGGAAATAGAAAATAACACCCTAAACTAGGAAATTCTTAAGTAGGTAAATAAATTTAACATACTTCCGCCCTCTGCCATCCCCGCCCTCATCATTTTTTATTTTCCTTCTCTTAATTCCTTATGTGGGCCCCACTTCTCTAGAGCACTCCGCACCTACCCCCTATGCTTCTTCATCCTACATATGATCTGCAACCACTGTCAATCTCTGTCATCGATACCCACTCATCTGATCGTTCTCTCTTTTCTTTTTATTATTCTTCTTTTTTTATACACCACCCCTCTACAACTGCTGCCCCCTTACTCTGTATCCCCTATTATTTTTCAACATTCGAACCAATTTTCTTTTTCTTAGTTGTTTAGAACTAACACTTCGATATCCCCCTAGCTTTTCCTCAAACGCATGCAGCCTTTTAACTGAAACTCCCATCGTCTCTCCTCTGCAAGGGGAAATGGGTTAAATGCGTTGGAGTTTGGGAAACTGTGAGCTCTTTCTATTTCTTGCCCATGGATTAGTATATTTCGAATTTTATTCATTTTTTTGTTAATCCATTGGTCTGTTGTTGTTTTGATTGTTTTTAAAATTATTTGGTCTTATAATCAGTCACTGTTGGTGGATTTAGTCCTTCTGCCGAATTAACCGCTATTCAAATAATGTTTTTGGATAGAAGTCAACGCTCAAAGGGTATTTTTGGAAACTCACACCACCCGACCCCCTTTTAAATATTTTTCCGTTCTTCTCTTTCTAGCTCATTTACCAGCAACCACTTCCTCTACTGCTTACATCCACTATCACTTCTGTTGGAGTTTTATCAGATATGCGCGCAGCGAAATTAACAGTAATAGTATAAAAAGTAAATACTGAATAGAAGAAGAATAAAGACACCAAGAATTTATTTAACGTGGAAACCCTCTTTGAATTAGAGGGAAAAACCACGGGACAGTCCTCGAAAAATATTTCACTATGTGACCAATTGAATACAGAAAATATTGAGTATCTCACACTTTCTCAATTTTTCTCTCCCTGGATATAATTCCAGTACCTCACAATTCTACCACTCAAGTATCCTGAAAAGGAATACTAATCTCCCACACTCAAAACAGGTGTGACCTCACCGAGAAAAAAAACTCTTTCTTTTTCTCCAGAGCATACAACTCTTGTTGCTCTCAATTTTTGGTGTTATTCTTTAGCTCAAGAATGAGCTCATTTTATAGAGAAAGTTTTGGAGATAATCTCCACAAAAGATGGTGGATCATCAAATTGCCAACTTGCTTACTTAAATCAAATTGGCAACTTGATTACTTAATCAAATTGCCAACTTGCTTAAGTAATCTGCCAGCCAACCAATGGCTATTGAGCTGAATTTCTGACAATCTCCCATTTCAGCTCCAATAGAGGAATTACTCCAGTAATAATCAACAGAAGTCCATGCCAGCCAAGCCGACACACAGCTCGAACTTTCCCGAAGAACATGATTTGTTAGCATATCAGCAGCATAATCAGTAGCAATAGGGGAATTACTCCAGTAATAATCAACAGAAGTTCATGCCAGCCAAGTCGACACATAGCTCGAACTTTCCCCGAGGTACATGTTTTGTCAGCATATTAACGCGTTCTTGTCAGTGTGAATCTTCTTCAACTTGAACAACTTTTCCTCCACAGCATCACGTAACCAGTGATATCTGATATCGATATGCTTTGTACGCAAATGGTACATAACATTCTTACTCAAGTCCAAAGCACTTTGACTATCATTCTGCTTCATTCCCAATTGTTGAAGGAATCTTTTCAACCAGAGAATCTCTTTCCCTGCTTCAGCAGCAGCAATATACTTAGCTTCAGTTGTTGATAAGGCAACACACTTCTGCAATTTCGATTGCCATGAGATGGCTCCCCCTGCAAAAAGTAAATAAGTGTCCTGACGTAGATTTCCTACGATCCAGGTCTCCAGCCATGTCTGCATCTGTATATCCTTTCAGAATAGGTTCCCCTCCTCCTAAACATAAGCACATTTTGGAACTACCTCGTAGGTACTTTAAGATCCATTTGACAGCTTCCCAATGATCTTTTCCTGGATTTGAGAGAAACCTGCTAACCACTCTGACTGCCTGAGCAATATCAGGTCGGGTACACACCATTGCGTACATTAAACTTCCAACTGCAGACGAATAAGGAAATTTTAACATGGTTTCCTTTCCTTCAGGTGTAGTTGGGCAACTTATCTTACTGAGTTTGAAATGGTTGGCCAATGGTGTACTAACTGGTTTAACATTCATCACAGCAAATCTTTGCAAGACCCGCTCCACATATTTTTCTTGAGATAACCAGAGTTTCCTGACTTTCCTATCTCCCCGGATCTGCATTCCAAGAATTTGTCTTGCTTGGCCTAAATCTTTCATGTCGAAAGACATAGACAACTCCTTCTTCAAATCCTCGATCATTTGCTTGTCCTGACCTACGATCAACATATCATCTATATACAACAACAGAATAATGAACTTACCCCCGGGAAATTGCTTGATGTACACACAATGATCTGTGTCAGTTTTGGTATACTTATGACTTGCCATGAAAGAGTCAAATTTCTTATACCACTGCCGAGGAGTTTGTTTCAGTCCATATAGACTTTTGTTCAACTTGCAGACCATCTACTCATTCCCTTTGGCAACGAATCCTTCTGGTTGTTCCATGTAGATTTCTTAATCCAAATCGCCATGGAGAAATGTTCTCTTAACATCAAGTTGCTCCAGTTCAAGATCCATATTGGCCACCACTCATAGTATTACTCGTATTGATCTTATTTTCACTACTGGTGAGAAAATTTTGTCAAAGTCGATCCCATGATTTTGAGCAAACCCTTTGACCACCAGCTGCGCTTTGTGTTTCAGCAACTTGTCACCGTCTTTCTTCAGCTTGAACACCCATTTGTTCTCGAGTGTTCTCATTCCTTTAGGAAGTTCCACCAAATCATAGGTGTTGTTATGATACAGGGAATTCATTTCTTCCAGCATATCTTTAACCCAAGAGTCTTTGTCATTTGAAGACTGGACCTCCTGAAAATCCTCCGGCTCCCCTGTTAGTAGTGCCCTAAGACCATTAGCATATGTTGTACGTTTTATATCTTTTGAGCATGTAATTGAATAGCTAATTTTGCTTATGAACATCAAATGCGTGATTTGATAGTGAAACTCATTAGCTTAGGTAATTACTATTCTAGTTGTCCCTAGTTTCATGTAATGTTCTTTACAATGAAATAAAACTAGTATGATGTTTGATTGATGATTATGTTTTACTAATCATGTGTAATGAATACAAATCATATCATAGATGCAATATATTGGGATATATTGTATCGGACGTGATCCGTTAGAGAAGTAATACTTCATGGTCCTTAGTCATAAGTATTACTTCCTCAATACTATTTTAGAATCCTTAGACCTTATGTCTCCATTGATTCTAGCATGAATGGAGCCACGTTTTGACTCAATCGAACGTTACTTTTAATCGAGTAATCAATACGACTGATGATCGGATGTAGCATCCTATCATGGCTTGAATGTGAGAGGCATTGTAAGGAATTTGTCCATCTCTATTATTAGAGAGAGATATCCATGGGCCCCTCGATAGGGAAAAACTGTTTAAATGCATGGACGTGCTCAAATGTATTTGATAAAGTGGTTATCAAATACTATTTGTTGGAACAGTTTACCTGGAGATCGAGTATAAATACAATTAACCTTAATAAGGGTGACGACTACCATACCTTATGCTTAATTAGGATATCGCAAGACAAAGAGATTAAATAGTGGATTGATATTAGGTTCCACCGTAAATTCATTCACTTTGGGTAGTCACAATGTCCTGCTAGGGACTACTTGTGATTTATGAACACATACTACTAAGTATGTTTTCATTGCCATTGTGATATGAACCTACAGGGTCACACGCATAGACGAGCTAACGAGCTTCATGTCCAGATTCAATGAATCTAGAATGTGTCTAGGTTCATTGTATCTGACATTTATTTTTTCTGAGAATAATAAAGTGTTATTATTCAAAGGGGCATTTTCGGTATAGCTGGGATTACGTGGGAGTTATTATCCGATAAAGACTCCCACTACCAGCAGAAGTCTAGAGGACGTAGGAGTTATAGACTCCCACTGCAAAAGAGGTGGATAGTACGTGGGAGTTCTCCTTGGAGCAAACTTCCACTCCCTATATAAACCTCTCTTGGCCGAAACCCTAGACACGAATGCTTTTCAGCCAAAATACCAAAGAGACCTAGAAAATCAGATTTTCTATTCTACCTCTCCCTTTTCTCTCTAATTCCCGAAACTCAGAAAAACGAAGAGCTAGCAATCACTGTTCGTTTCGTCGCGTGGATACCGGTAGAGGGAAATTCTGCAAAGAGAAATCCATTTGTGGTAGCAACGTACCCAAGAAACAGATCTTTCATTCAAGAATCAGATTCTTGAACCCGAAAAGTAAGTTTCTGTCTACATTTTTTTTCGATTCCTATGGTATGAGCGGATCCTTTAGGGGAGGACTCATGGGTGTTTAGAACGAGTTTCTGCCCATGAATCCCTTCATCCCCCTCATCAGTAATCAGAACATAATCCTTCTCCGGATATCTTGTAGATAGCTTGAGTGGTCTGGTAGTTCTCCTCGGTTGAGGTTCTACTTGCTGTGATGACTCTTCTTCTTGTATCTGCCCCCCTGCTCAGCACTTGAGGGATTGTCATCATCTACATTTGGCACTTCTTGTTCTGAATCTTGGGCTTCCTCTCTTTCAGTGGCATATCTAAATGGAATACCTATTGGCATTTGATTGCCAATATCCGTCTTAGCAGCTTTCCTGGATTCTCGACTTATCTCCAAGTCTCTTATCCCTTCATGTTCAAAGAACACTATATCCCTGCTTCTGACTGTCTTTCTCAACTTTGGATCCCAAAGTCTATAATCAAATTCCTCATTATCGTATCCAACAAAGATACAGGGAATTGCCTTGCCATCCAGTTTCAATCCCTGTTCCTTTAGGACATGCATGAAAGCTTTGCAGCCAAACATTTTCAAGTTATGGTATCCTACATTCTTTCCCGTCCACATCTTTTTCGGTATTTCAAATTTCAAAGGAACTGATGGTGTCCTGTTTATCAGATAAACCGCCGTGTTCACAGCTTTTTCCCAAAATGATTTTGACAGATTTTCCATTCTGAGCATACATCGAACCTTCTCGACAATTGTCCGGTTCATCCTTTCTGCGACTCCACTTATGTGTGCCAACCTTTTATGCCATAAATCTGGTGAAGCATCATCCTCAACTGCATTCAGTTGACCCTGACAAATCTTCATGTTTGTTTTATACAGCGAGCAACACATTTTTCCTCTTGCTACCACCAATGAGCATTTGGTGAGTTTCCATGTACCTCTGCCCATATAATGCTCAAATCATTCTTTATCCAAAGCGCTTGAAGAGAATAGATTCATCCTTAGATCAAGAGCATGCCTCATATTTTTTAGTGTTACAGTGCAGCCCATCTCTGTTTGAACGAGAACATCCCCGACTCCAACAATTTGGGAAGCACTTTGGTTTCCCATTTTTATGGATCCAGAAATCCCTGCAACATACCTTGTAAAGTATTCCCTCTTGGGAACACAATGAAATGTGGCTCCAGAATCTACGACCCATTCGGCTTCAGATTCGGCCAAATGACAACAACCATCTTCTCCAATAAGGCTAACTCCATCATTGCTGGTGGACACTGCAGCAGTACCATCATCAACTGCTTGCTTCTTTTCCTTTTTATTGAGAAGTCTGCAATCCTTCTTCATATATCCAAGTTTTCCGCAGTTGTAATATTTGATTCTGCTTTTGGACTTTGATCTCCCTCTGGACTTGAATCTGTTATGTTCCTGATTTTGACACCGGCTTCTATTGTCTATAACAAGAGCCTCTGTGTCATTCTCACGTGCATCTTTCGACCAAATTTCTTCATTATACAGCCTGTTCTATACCGTCTCCAATGTCACCTTCTCATCAGGTGTTGAGTTAGTTAAGGAGACCACCAGGGGATTTGAAATATTTAGGAAAGACAAAATTTTGTCTTGGTTTGCAAATTGAACATTTCCCTGAGGGATTATTTGTTCATCAATCCACATATATAGAAAATGTTTTAAAGCGATTTTATATGAACGATGCGCATCCATTGGCATCACTTATGGTTGTTAGGTCGTTTGAAATTGATAAAGATCCATTTCACCCACTTGAAGATGAGGAAAAGATTCTTGGTCCTGAAGTACTATACATTAGTGCAATTGACGCATTAACTTATCTTGCAAATTGCACTCGACCTGACGTAGCTTTTTCTGTAAATCTCCTTGCAAGATATAGTTATGCACTTACTCAAAGACATTGGAATGGCATTAAGCATGTCCTTCGATACCTAAAAGGTACAATATATATGAGGCTAAATTATTCACAAAAGCTTGAATGTTCTTTAGTAGGATATGCAGACGCAGGATACCTCTCTGATCCACATAAAGCTAAATCACAAACGGGCTACTTGTTTACATGTGGAGGGACTACAATTTCATGGAGATCTGTTAAGCAAACTCTAACAGCTACATCCTCAAACCCCTCAGAAATTATTGCAATCAATGAGGCGAGTAGAGAATGTGTATGGTTGAGGAACATGAAGCACCAATTCAATCATCCTGCGGATTAGCTTCAATAAAAGAGGTCCAACCATACTATATAAAGATAATGCAGCTTGTATTGCACAACTCAAATGAGGCTACATCAAAGGAGATAGAACAAAGCATATTTCTCCAAAATTCTTCTACACGCACGAGTTTCAGAAAAGTAGCGATATCGAAGTTCAACATATTCGCTCAAGTGATAATGTAGCAGATTTATTCACCAAAGCTTTACCAACATCAACATTCAGAAAGATGATACATCAGATTGGAATGCGTCATCTTAAAGACATTCAATGGCTAGAGGAAGTAGCCGTACTCTTTTTCCTTCGTTCAGGTTTTGTCCCACTGGGTTTTCCTGACAAGGTTTTAACGAGGCGACAATTAAAATACTCCAACATCAATTGTACACATTTTCTTAGTTTGGTTAGTTTTTTTCCCACTGGGTTTTCCCAAACAAGTTTTTGTGAGACAATTGTTGTATAAATTAGTCATTCAAGGGAGAGTGTTGTAAATAATGAATGACTCTTAGAGGCCCATAAAGCCCTAGGGTTTAACCTCTATAAATAGAGACATAATGGGATACACATAATTATTATATTCTCTCTAAACCTCTTCTCCACTCTTTCTTTCTCCTTATATTATAACATGATGGAACAAAAATTCAATTTTCCTTTTTTTTTACTCACTTAAATTAGGGGCGCAATTGTTACTAGTGCATGTTCATATTAGACATTTCATTGTCCAATAAATAATTGTTTGTGTTGACTAACGATCCTGGGACCCCTTTGTGATGTTTTTGAACATTTGGAACTAAAGTTCTTTCTCTCTTCCACACTAGGAGTATTATACTACAATTAACCATTTCTATTATAGCAACATAATGATGATTTTAATTTTCAATTTTATAACTTGTCAAATATGCAATTTACAAATTCCGTGTAGAAATGTAAACAATGAAAATTTATACAACATAGTGTAGAACAACAACTATCATAATTCATAGCTGGTGTAATTTTTTAAACTTGTCATGTACGAGTTTAATGGATACTTGGTGTGCAATTACATATTTTTATTTACATTGAATTTGAGTTTGAATGGTTGGGATGTACAGTTCAAAATAAATTTAAATATTTCGGATGGGAGAGTATTTAGTATTATTATTGATTCACAAGAATTTAAGTAACTTTCCGACCCGTTTCAAGAGTTTGCAAAACAATAACTTTTAAAAAGATAATACATGACACGTAACTTTCCACACATTGATCATGACAACTTTAAATATTATCGATAATGCATATACACTTATTGTAACATTTCTATTTGGTCTAAGGTGTTTTCTTTCTACAACCTAAGGGTAATAAACAACAATAATTTTATATATTACTTATTGAAAGTAATTTTTCCTTTTACAATTAGATTCGATCTATAACATTAAAAACTTAGTGGGACATATTGAAGGAACTAGAGGCTTAGGAAATAACATCTTGGACTAGGAAATGCTTAAGCAGGTAAATGAATTTAACATACTTCCACCCTCTACCATTCATGTCCTCTTCCTTTTATATTTTTCTTCTCTTAATTCCTGATGTGGGCCCTACTTCTCTAGAGCACTCCGCATAAACCCCTTATGCTTCTTCATCATATATATGATATGCAACCACTGTCAACCTCTGCCATCGATACCCACTCATCTGCGCGTTCTCTATTTTCTTTGTACTATTCTTCTTCTTTAGACACCACCCCTCTATAATTGTTGCCCCTCGTCCCATATCCCCTTATTATTTTTCAACATTCTCACCGATTTTGTGTTTTTTTTTCTTTGTTGTTTAGAACTAAAACTTCGATATCCCCCAAGCTTTTCCCCAAACGCTTGTAGCCTTATGACTAAAACTCCTATTGTCTTTCCGCTGCAAAGGGAAGTTGGTTAAATGCGTTGGAGTTTGGAAAACTGGGAGTTCTTTCTCTTTCCTGCTCATAGCTTAATTTTTCCTAATTTTTAATTAGTTTTTGTTTGTTTAATCCTTTTCTTAATTGTTGTTTTGATTGTTTTTTAATGATTTGGTACTATAATCGGTAATGGTTGGTGAATTTAGTCCTCGCGCCGAATTGACCGCTAGTCCTATAATCTGTAAATTCTCGTTGCACCACCTCCAATAGGTCTGGGGGGGAGGCATGGATGCCAGCTCGTCTAGTCGGAGGAGAAGAAAAATAAAAATAAGAGAGGGGATGACTTCGTGGGGTCAGGTATAGATGTTTTTTTTCTTCCAGATCTGGCGAATTAGACCGGGGGTAGAGGACACATGGATTTTCGAACCTTTAAATTAAATTAAATTAAATACGATGTTTCATTACCTGCAGATATCAAAAGAAACACTCTTTAAAAATGTCACTGTTTTGTAACTAACCGAGAAGAAGGACATTCTCTCCGTCTTCATGAGTGCCCAAACCACGAAGAGATCGAATCTTCCAGTTAACGTATCTCCTGTCGCAGCATTCAAACCACCCACCGACATCTCCACTCTCTTTTTAGTGGCTCTTATGCCAAAACCTATAGAGAGCGAAAAAGAGTTATCTTCACCAATTGGAATGCCTCTAAATATTATACCAAGATTTCGCAATAGGAATCCTCTAACTCGTGAACAAAAGGAAAAGGCCAAAAAGTTTATGGATGGTTTTGGTTGGAAACAATTCAGGACAATAATTGCGAGAAAACAAGCCAATGAATTTTGTGCGGAAAATAATATAGAGCACAACCAATGGAAATATTGGTTGGACCATAGTAGGAGGACCAGGAGAAGAAAAGGGTTACCAACAGAATGATTGTCAAGCAAATAAGATAATGTTTATGATTTAGAATGCTGGTCATTTTAAACGTTTCCCTTTATATAAGTTCGGTTGGTTCTCGTCATTTTGTTGAATTTATTGTCTAGTTTCAAGGGTTTGACTTATTTAGTTTCTACATTTTACATGTAAGCCGCATATATTTTCAAAATATCGTATCCTTACTATTATTGTTTTTTATTTTATTTTACTAGCGGATGAATGACAGTTCTTGTTTTATATTAGTATATATATTTATCATGAAATTTCAAACACTAAAATAGTTTTTTTTTTTTAAACATTCCATTTTTTTCCTAAAGATACAATCGTACCAACAATTTAAGTAAAATGGTTAAAATAATTGTTCTTCTCGCTTGAAAATAACTAAGAAATACATCTGTTTTTGAATTGCATTGTTACATGAATCGTTATCTTGGACTTATTAGAACATATAGCTAACATTGCAATTTTAACTCTTTGGCATTGAATATGCTGACCTCATGTTCACAACTAATATAAGGTAACTATGTTTTATTTTTATTTTTTGGGTGAATACAAGGTAAGTATGTTTGCTTCAAGATTATCATCCTTTTCCAAGTAATTTTATAATGTCTAAAAAACAAATTGCTAGAGATATAAGCTTAATTCATTAATGTGTATAAAGCCGGACCTCAAAAGCAAAACGTTCATACAATTCTTAACAAAGATATCACATTGCTATCTAAATTTACCAAACCATGTAACTCCTTAGAAGCTCATCAAAAGTAGAATAAGAATATGATGCAAAAGCGTCACATCCGTGGTATGCTAGACAATCAACTACCTTATTACCTTCTCGATAAATATGAAGATTGCTGACTGAAAATATATTCAAGAGTCATAAAATATGTTGGAATAAATCATCCAATTTCCACAGAACAGTGGACAGTCACTGAAGCGCATGAACCAAAACCTTAGAATCATATTGAATCTCTAATGTGATTCACTTTTCTACTTTTATTTTTTCCAAAACCATTTCTCCTTTTGTCTAAAAATATTTCAATTGATATTCATTTTCTTCTGTTTTCCATTGTTTAGTTTGCAGGGAAAAATCCATACAAAATACTTGGTCCCATAGATATAAGTTAATAGTCGAAATGCGTTATCAACTTCATGTATTCTTTACTTTTGTATTATATATTTTGTTTTGAAGGGCTCATTTTGCTTGTTTGTGTGTTGATGTCGCTATATAAACTAACTAACTATATATATTAGGATTGGAACATCTAAAATATTTATATATATTTGTAGTGTATATATAAATTTATGCCACTTTCACATATAGCAAAATTAGCCTATAACATTTGTTTTTCATTGTTATAAGGTTCAAGAAGCATTTTCTAGGTACTCCCTCCATTCCTAAATATAAGACTGTAAGGATAAGAAGCAAAAATTAAAGAAGCAAAAATTAATATGTTTTTTTAAACAAAATATCAATATTATTATGTTAAATAAAATTAGTGTCATACAAGTTCTATTTAAGATAATAATATTAGTATTTTGATTAATAAAATATTTTGAATTTTGCTTCATTAATTTTCGCTACTTGTCTTAAAACCTTATATTTATGAAGGGATCGGTAGCATTTTCTAAGATTTTTGCTAAGTACATTTTCTAAGACTTGGATCAACATAAACATGTAAAGTATCATGTGACATGTCCTATACCAGACGACCAAATTTCCCCTCGAATATACTTGTGTTTTGTCAAGTCTCGATCAAGAATGAATTGACACAAAGAACAAAAGCTTTGACTACTTGCCACAACCTTATTTCTCTCGAGCATTGGCATCTATAGATTTTGTGAATGTGAAAAGAAATATTACTTTTGGGAAAAAAATTACTCTTGAGGTATCCATCATCAGTGATATATAGGTAATTTACTTACAAAACTAAAGGAAAATATTACATTAGTTAATCTACACTAAAGTTACATACCTCATTAAGTAACATAAATCAGGGACGAAGTTAGAAGGTTCTGGTTGGGAGGCGAAGGGTAAATTTACACAAAAAAAAATTGGAGGGCGATGGCGAAGGATAATGATTTTAGCAAATTTTTAAAATTTTATAAGAGAAAATAATGCAAATTTAAAAATCTATGAGGCTGTTGCCACCCCACTCTCCCCTGCCTTCGTCCCTGACCTAAATAGATAAAATAATAAAATATACACAGAAATTTCCAAATACATGTCTAACGGATATGAAACCAACTGGTTTGAGGCATGCAGGCCCGGCTCCAAGGGTGTCTAAGGTGACATCTGGAACTGGGCCTCTCATTTTGTGGGGCCTCAAATTTTTAAAAATTACTTAATTTGTATATAATTATTAGTTAAAAAAATTAAAGATTTTGATGTTTTTCATAACGTAATTATTGCATATAGAATTTTGTTGTTATACCGTTGTATTTACGGAGAGAAGTTTTTATAAATTGAAGATGATTTGCGATTTCGCTTCAAAAGGTATTGTTAGAAGGATGCTCATTTTTAAAATAAAATATGATTTAAGGATTGCTCACATTTGAAACTTGGGTATATAATTATGTTTTAACATTTTTAATTTTTAAAGAATTTAGGGGCCTAACTTTGATAAATAGCACAAGGCCTCGATATTATTTGAGACGGCCTTGGGCATGTACAACTAAATATTTGTACACTTTAAAGTTATAATTTCGATTTTCTTTTGATGTGTAAAATGTTCCGGTTAAAATGTATTACAAATTTGTCATTAAGATTACACGCTGAAGAACAAGAAGTATAACTAATGTATAAATTGTGACATAAGTGAATCATTCCGTAAGTAATACAAGTTCTGTCAGTAATACAAGTTATTGATAATGTTTAATGAAGTTTACCAAATACAAAGCCAGAAGGGATAGAATAGGCAAGTTTGTTAAGTTGAATTTCCTAATTCTTGTCTTGATTTATGATTTCCAAATTAGTTGATATTTCCTAATTTGTATAGTTTCCATAATTAGTTCAAATTTCCTAAAACTTGGAATAGAGTTTCCTAGAGCTAGTAGGATTAGGAGCTAAACTTTTCTCTCTCCAAATCTGAACCGTTAAAATTATCATCCGAGGGTCCAGATTGTTCCGCACAGTGCAGAATTTTCCCTATTCTGTATAGGAGCCGGACTGGTATTAATCTATAAAAACTCGCCTCTCCGCTGTGTATTATCTCTTTAATTTCTTTGTTTAATCGCTATTTCCATGTACACAAAAAGGATATACCCACGCCCCACAGGGGCCCACCTCCCGATCCGACAAGAATTGTGGAGGATGTTAATCAAGATTACCCCGCGGCTCGACTGGTTGGAGGCCTTGTCTTAGCCCACCGCAAGAAGTCACCCCCACATCGGAGGGTTGAAACTTCCACATTGCGTCTGCCAAGATTCGAACCTGCGCTCTTGTATACAATCTGCCACCCCCGAACCAACTGGGCTACCCTTGTGGATTAATCGCTATTTCCTAACACAGTTTGACATTGATCCGAAAGAAACAGAAGGAAGAATGCAGCTAACATGGACGAAGGAGCAGTTGGATTTGATACTGGTGGCAGTAAGTTTGCTCATCATGTTTGGATATCGTCATCTCCTGCTATACAGATACCTGAAACTTCCAGAGACTACAGTCATTGGCTATGAGAATTATAACAACAGAACTTGGATTGAAAGAGTGATCAAGGTCAGAAAAATTCATGTCTTTCCCTAACCTTGAACATTATCTAACTCTCAAATCTAATATTTTTTCCCATTTATCTGCAGATCGACTCTAAACATAGAGGGCCGTCTATTTCAGGTTAAAGCAGTAAAATATCAGAAGCGACTACTCTGGCTACAGTTGCCATAGTTCTCATCTCTCTGTTAGGAGCATCGCTAGGAAGTTCATTCATAATTAATACCTTCACAAGCAGCCTAGTTTATCGCGCTTCTCATCTGCTTAGTGGTGGCCTTTGGTTCTTTTGGGAATGCAGCAAGGAGCTTTGGTCATGGTACTTTGCTCATAAGCGTGCCAAATAGTGACATACCTGTGGAATATGTTGAAAGAGAAGTCATAAGAGGAAGTAGTTTCTTGGAGCTTGGCAACCGGGCGTTCAATTTTGCCACCATTTTGCTGCTCTGGTTTTTCGGTCCAATTCTCATGTTTGTTTCTACAGTGATCATGGTGGGAATCTTGCATTCTCTAGACAGAAATACAATGCTATTGCATACGTATCAACCAGCTCTAGGCAGAAATACAGAGCTCCAACAGATTGGTCATGACGAAATCTTCATAATAGTGGTTTAGGCCATTGCAAAAATCATGTTGGGTCTCTAAAACAGAATCCTTGTATATAAATAAACGCTGTAGTTCAAAGGAATTAACCTTTTTTGTTCCTAAATTATCAAGAGTCATAACACATTTTAGATTGAATTATGATGTTTTACATAGCTCAAAATTCATAATAGTCAATTCAGAAATTGAATTTATAATTGACATTTTACTGATGCACAATGAAAAGGAATTGTGAACTGCAACATAACTGAGTTTAAGCAAAATATCAAACAATGACAAATCCCATACTATCGACTGTCTTCCTAGCCCTTCTTACAAAAGCAGAAGATAAAACAATTTCCTTTGTCCTAATCTTTATCAACAAAATGTATTATTTTGTTTTTCCAAACAAGAAGAAGTGGAAAGAAAGAAGCCCATCTAAATCACACAGACGCATATACATAGCAGCTAATGAACTCGAGACAAATGAAAAAAATTAAGTACCAATTAAACATGTCATCATACACGTCAAAAAGAACGACTGCACAGAGAATGTAAGATATATTGACCAAGAGATGTAAAAAACTCCAAAGCAGAGAAACCAAAAAAAAGTGCTTACAATCCTGTCCAACAAGATGGGAACTAATAAATTTCCCGATAATGGACATGGTATATCTTCAGTTATTGTGCTTTATCTATATTTTGATCCTCTCTGTCAGTTATTCCAGAGGTATCCCCAGGAACCTTTAATGATGCAGTTGAATCTGATGATTGTTCATCTCCAGCCGTTGATTCATTTTCTGTGGAATCTCCCATGAACGAGTCCATAGCAAGCTGCCCGGAGTATAGTAATAAGCCCACAGAGTTGATGCCGAAAACAAATGTAGCAAGGTAACACAGTCCGTTGATAATAGTCCTAAACAGAAAATAGAAATCAAAAGAAAAAGAAAAAGATTATGGAAATTCACACCAATTGAAAGATAAATATGCTCAGGATGGATGCCAATACCTGATGGTAATTGTTATCTGCCGTACCTGGAAAAGAAAAGTGATAAAGTTGCATGAGAACGAGATATGCTATCAAAATATCCGAGCTTTGAAAGAGAGGAGGGGGGGTTACGGTTTACATCTTCTCATGTCAGAAGACTACAAATGAGGAGGTACGTATTTTCCTTTAGGTGCGATGGGGGTGGTTAACAGAAACAGAGCAAATTATTCATTGGTTAGGAAACCTTTTTGTCCATGATAGACAGCATTAGGGACGTAATGCATCTCAATAGATTTCATCACATGCACAAGTTTACAAAAATTTGCAGGCCTCTCAAAGCCAATTCATGTAACATCTCCACTAAGAGACATACTCCCTCCATCCCAAATTGAATATCCGCTTTTCTATGGGAGGGAGTACTAAGTATGAGGAGGAAATTATTGACCTAACAGAATGTGCTTAGATGCATAAACATATTCTGCATCCATATAATCCATTAACACCATGATAAAACTGTCTGAATTCTTCAAGAGATGATTTTTCACTGAGGGCAGATTTTACCTTTGAGGTTTTAGACTCAAGATTCAAAAAAAAGAATATGTTCTGTGGCATGAAAGTTTTCATATAATTTCGAAATAAACATTTTGTAATAGTGTCTCCGGGGCATACTGCATATATATCATGACTGGAAGCTGAACAGGAAAGACACATTACAAATGAAAGTGAACACGAAGCTCAGAAGCAAATGCACTACACTCAAGGTCATTATCTGCTCTGCTATTACATAATCTAGGACTACCATTGCATGCAAGATCACAGGCATTTGCAGTAATTCGTATCCAGAAAGTCTCGTAACAGCTTGAAATTAATCACATTAACAATTTCATAGAAGACACGAGCAATTTCATTGCACATTATGAAAGTACATAGCAAACAAACCCATAAAAAATAAAAGCTGCTAAATTTATTTGGGCTTACTGAAAAATTATCTGAAAGTGTCTGCCGGTTGAGACCAGCCTCAACTGTAGTAGCAAACTTGTAAAGAACCAATGCAATAACACCAGCTGTTAAACCTCCCCATAGTGCTTGAAGAGGTGTAGGAGGAGATTTTGCATCAACGGGTTTCGGTGCCATAACTTTCAATGATTCCATGGCTTCCTCCTTTAGTGATTTCTTCGATCCCGATGACCTAAATTTCTGGACCCAATAAATTTAGTTAGATTTCCCTATTAAGGATAAAAAAAAGACCATCATAAGGCCCTCAAATTGATAATTACAACTTGATTCAGATTTTAAGAAAAGAGAGATTAGAATTGTCATTCATTAAATGCCCATCTGTGTGTCATGGATACATAATAAGCATATCTACTATCAACAAATTTTAAGGAGCCGAAGAGGAATTTAATAGATATTACCATTCAAGTTTTTACATTGTTATCAAATAATGAAAAACGATCATGATCAAAAGCAATGAACGCTTCATTTTCTTTTTAGTTGCCCCGTTCCTTACCTACAATTCAAAACTTTGAGAACTAAAATACTCCCTCCGTTTCAAAATAGATGTTGTCGTTTCTATTTTGGTATATTTAAAATACTTGTCCAAATTCTATATAATTTATTACTCAAATTCCAGCATTACCCTCGTCTCAAATCATTTGATTCCCAAAAACCATGAGCTACCCAATTAACCATTTAAACCACCAATCACTAACCATTCTTATATAAGAGCATTTTGGACATCTATCAAATTTTTCTATGACAAAACCTTAATCCTGTCATAAAATGCAATTAGGACATCTATTTTGAAACGGAGGGAGTATATATTGAGAAGAAAAAAAAGTAATATATTTGCCCTTTCAATTTCTCTCACAAACACAAATTCATAGCAAAATTGAAATTTGATTATACATTTCCAAACAAGTATACTACAGAGCTCAATAAATTAAAGAACGAAACATATTAAATTAATATACCAGTTCTTTAGCACGCTTAGCGCGTCTACGGAGAGAACGAAAGAGGAAAACGGTGATAGCGCCTGTGAGTAAAAGACCAGTTGCAGTTTGAAGAGGAGTAGGGTCGTTGTCGAAGGAAAAAATGGACGGAGTAGAAGATGGGATTTCTACAGGACCATCTTCTTCCTGTGCTGGTGGCGGCGTTGTGGTAATGCTGGTGGTGGGTTCTTCCGGAACTTGGGCTAGCCATGGTTCGGTTGTGGTGGTGATACGGTGGTTCTGGGCTGCTACAGAGTGGTGTGTGGTGGTAAAGGGTCGATTAAGGGAGGTGAGACAAGGCGAAGAGAATCTGAATTGAGGAGGTTGAATTAGAGGGAAGATGAAATTGGAAGAAAGCAAATGCTGTGTTTGCAACATTTGATTTTTGTTTTTCAGGGGACTTTGGGGAGGATGATATGGGGTTTATGGTGTTCGTTTTTCCATTCTTTTTGTCAAGTTATCATATTGATGAAATATATATATATATATATATATATATATATATATATATATATATATATATATATATATATATATGGGTCATTTTATCGGGCAACAATTATAGTGCAAAACACAAAAAAAAAAAAAAATTGAATCCGTACTAAATTCTTTTTATAATATAAGTCATTTAAGACATTTAACAAAAATTAATGAAACAAAAAATGAGGTATTTTGTAAGTCAAAATATCAATATTACTCTTTTAAATATAACTGGTATACTATTAATTCTACACAAGAGAGTAATATTGATATTTTGACTAACTAAGTAACTTGTTTTTTGCTTCTTTAATTTCTCAACATATCTTAAACGAATTATATTATGAAATGGACGGAGTATTAAATATATTTTTGGCAGGTGTTATAGATTGTGAGATAGGTGTTACATTCTATATAATAAATATTCTCTTCTGATTAACATATGTTCTAAGGCATGTAAAACATGTTTTACGCAACATATGTTATAAAATTACAATACATGTTCGCTCCAAAAAAAATGGATCATTGAAATTTTTATCCAATAAGTAAAAGTTGTTCAAGTATGTAATGATTTTTTTTTGTTCAGCATCATAGTCGGATTGTTCCATTACTTTTTTTTAACAGATTTCTTTATTAATATTTTTATTTATTATGTAATTGTTTGTGGTCCCAATAAATAATATTGGTTTCTTTGGACATTGTTCAAGTAAAACTTTCTTTTTTTGAAAATAAAATTTATTCTTAAAATGTTGAATATTTGTCTCTAAATGAATAAGAAAGTACTCAATGTCAATATGACTAATCTTTTCAGGGAATAAGCGTTAAATTTCAATGGATGTCCCTTCCTTTGAGCTTGCTTACCCTATTCGTACAACAATCTCTTTTAATTTCCAACTGTTCAAGAGTTTCTTTTATAAAAGGACTAAAATCATGAAAAAAGGTAAATTAGCGTTATGAGTACAAAAATAATTTATTTTTTTAGAATTAGAATTCAGAAATTATGTTTTCAACATCTTCTATCCTACAACAATTTAGGTTTGGTGCATTAGATTTTTTTCCGTCAAAAAATAATTTAGTTAACTGTTAATTTGGAATTTGAAACTTAATCAATAATAAAGTTATAAAGTATTTTCGTATTTTCAATTATACCCTCCCTTACCCTCCACTCTCCCGCCCCCACCACACAACCACCCCACCTCGACCCCCCTTCTTCTAACCTTTTTCATCTCCCTCCATGTCACTTTTATGTCATCCGATCATCAGGACCTATAGAAAAGATGTCTCAGTAAATGTTTATAATTTTTCTGCTTCTTGATTGATACTATAAATGTTATTTCTATTGTAGAGAATCAACTGAAATCGGTCTTTTACTAGGATTAAAACAATCTACCGAAGAGGATGAACGAGACTTGATTAAAGAAATTAAGCTCTTTAATTCCCCAAAAAATTCACCGGCCAAAGTTGAGTACATCGACGCCGCCGTGGAAGGGGGAGGAGGAAGAGAAATGTGATTTTTGCTGGGAAGGCCGAAAATCAAATGAATAATTATGATCAGGCTTGGTTGGGAAGATTTTGGACCGAGCAGAAGAAGAAGAAATGGGTAAAAAAGATTGGGAAAAAAGGCTTAAAAGAAGCCAAGAAATGTTCATTGAAATGGAAGAGATCGGTGATTAATCGGAGAAATAATGGTTGAATTGAAAGTCTAAGTTATGATCGGTGGAGGAATTCGACGGCGGATGACCGGAAAAATGGAAATGGATAGAGATGAGAAAGAGAGGAGGAAGAAGAAAAGAGGGCTAAAATTGTCTGGCCCTTTATAAAAAAAAATGGGTCATTCTAAGGCCATGGCCCAATTAATTGATGTCATCATTAACATATGTTAAGGGGTATTTATGTCATATTATATTGAATCACATTTTATTTTAAAATTAAATAATTATTTTTCAAATACAAGAAATGAATCATTATTTCATTTTGACTTTATCTTCTAATCAATAAAATGGAAAGAGAATTTCAAAACTATTCTGTGTGGTAAGATATTTTGGATGGAAAGGATTCCATTACATTTAATTTCAGTGTATCAAGCGTACTGAGATAGTTAAGTTGAGGCAAACCATTAAATCCGTATCTTTGAGGTTATTTGATTTTTAATTTTTAGAAAGTCTAGGCGTGATCTTTTGTTATTGGTTTGCATCTTAGGAAAAGAAGTGAGCAAAACAAAAAAAAAAAACGTTTACAGAAGGAGCTGCAGATGGAATTTAAAGAAAAAATTTCAATAAGGAAAGATATAATTGTTTAAGGTGTGGTCCTCGGTGAGAAGAGAAGTGTGCTATGAGAGAAGTGAGGAGGTGAATTTCTTTCAGATATTTAACATGAATTCTTGTTGGAGAATTAGGTCTTTTTTTAAGAAATTTGAATTGCAATTTAAAGTGTCGTGAGGACATTTTTTAGCCAATTTTATTATATGTTATACAATTCGATTTTGGAAGTTATTGAGATTATCACGAAGTGGGTTGCGCAAGCTTTGCGATGATATGAATAAGAAATTTTCCATTAATCACAATGTAGCATGGCGCCATTACAATCAAAGAAAAATCTGAAATTACAAGAAAATAAAAGTTATACAATGATTTAAAAATCCATGATAACAGACAAAAGCCACAACCAAGAAAACTTGGGTGGTTAGGAGATACTAAATTAAAAACTAGTAAGATAAACAAATACATAATTTTCTTCTTCGCATCAACTCCATCGCAATCCTTGAACCACAGCCTATAAACAAATAAATAATCTTCTTTTTCTCTGTTTATTGTTGTAATAAACTTCTGGCTGTTGCACTTCATATTTGGTAGCCTATAAAAGGTAGCATTCCCCAGCCAAATTATACTCTCGAAAATTCTCTTCTCCCTCTGCATTGCATTGTGTTGTCTTCTTCTTTTCTGCATTTTTTAAATAACATGCTACTGCGAGTTCAACATTGTTACCAAGCTGTTCGAAGGTTTTGTTTTTTTTTTACTTTAAAGAAACATAGAGTTTGGACATTGTACATTAGGAGTTCAGTGTTCAAGAGGTTTGAAGCGATAAATGCGAGTATATTGAACTTAAGGGGAAGCGTTATACTACTGTCTCGTTCAGGATTAAATTCAAAGTCGGCTGAGGATCTGAATTTATTTTTGTTACTGTTTTTTTCTGTATAATAAAGAAGCCTTATTTTTTCTGCTTGTATTTTTAATTTCAGTACTATTGTTTTTAATTATATCTGTTAAAAGAATAAACAGTGCTACATTATTTTCAGTAAAAACAAAAAAATATCTAATGTAATGCAGTTGGACTCTGTTAGTACCACATTTTTCCGAAATAGAAAAAAAAAATGGCATATATATGAACGGAATAAAGAGGCCGTTTCAAAGTAATGATTTTATGGGGACGCCACTCATTTCAAGGGAATTTATCTAATATCTTTTATAATAATCATATACTTCATTCATTCCTCAATATATGTCGTTTAGGACACTTTGAAAAAAATTAAGTAACTCAAACAAACAATAATATTTCCATCACAATTCCAATAATACCTCTTCCTTCCTCATTATCTTTCATTTTTATAATAAAAGATATGTAGAGGATATAATTAGAATAAATTATTAACACCTAACAAAAGACATGTAAATGACAATTAATTTGAATACATATATATTTCTAAAAGACAATTAAATAAGAATGGAGGGCGTACTTACCAATAATTATTCCATGGCTGAAGTTAATGGTTCAAGGCGGAGTCTCCGTAAAAATCAATACGGAGAGTAGTGCAAGGTTTCAGGCAAATGAGATGGTTGTTTAAGGCCACACGACACAAGAAGGCTACTAAAATACATTTCTGATGTATTGAAAACACAAAATCATTAATGGTTTTGTGGTTGAGGGTCAATCTTTTTGTTTTGCCTCCAGTTTCAAACCTTCCTATTTTCAAAAATATATATATTTTTAAATTCTTGTTTATATTCTCTATTTTCGGCCATTCTAAAGCTATGAATTCTTATTATGATCTATGTGATTAATCTATTTGTATAAACTTATTATATAATTTAGGATCCCGTGATATATTTATACTAATTGAGTAGTAGCAGTATCTAAAAATCCTTTTAGCTTGAGATATGTGAGATTATTTGATTTTTATCTTGAATAAAAAATAAAAGTAGGGCTATGTTCATAAAATCTAAGGAAACTTTTAGAGTTCCCATAACAATTGAGAATTCAAAGAGTCCACATAACAACTTTTTTTTCCCTGACTCTTATTTTTCTTGTGAGTTTTTTACTCATGAACCAATAGTTCTTGGCATTAATTATTTACCATAAGAGAGCTTTCTACTATGTGTATAAGTATTATTATATAGATGTATCTATAAGATACATATTTAAAATTCATAAATAGTTATTTAATGATACATATTACATTCATTTAATCTTTCTACTAATTTATTATCATTCATGTACCTCTACTATATGAGATAAAATGTTATATGCTCCATAAACTATACTCCATCATAGTTGTAGTTATTAGCTAATATGGCACATTAATCAAATGTGCAATTAACAGTCACAATGACAAATGGCGGCTTGTGATTGGCCAAGAAGACTAAACTCGTCCACATGGCGAAGCCACAAGCTTCTGTCCCGAATTTATATTATACTAAGTTGTGAGCCCCACGCGTTACACAGTTTTTCTTGCTTCATTTCAAAAGACATTATATAAAAAATTTAAATTAAAGTAAAGTTTCATATAATGTCAACAAATATGTTTCAAGTCCATCAATTTTTTATGTGAAGTGATCTTTAATAGATCTTTTATGTGAAGTGATCTTTAATAGATCTTTTATGTGAAGTGATCATTGATAATATCTTGGAGAAAAATAAGATTATTACTCTATTATAAATTTATAATAACGTAAAAAATACCATAGGAAAGAAAACAATCATTGAAAATCATGCTAAATGTCAAGTTGATTATAACATTTTTCTCGATGATAGATGAAATAAAAAAACAAAGAGAGCTAAAAATGTTAAATGGGAATTTTACCTGCAAATGATTCAAGCTTTTCTTTCACTTGGAACTTTGACTCACATGTTCGATGGACTATTTTTCGGAAACACTATTTTTCAACACAATATTTTCCTATAAATTTCATAAAATATATATTAAAAACAATTGAAAATAAATAGATTTCAACCATACCAATTCTCTTGTCACTTATACTGATCGAAGCAAGTTGCATCAGAGCGACAAATATTCTTAATTTTGGTGAGATTAGAGATTTATATGCATATCGGTGAGAGGAATTAGTTCACATTTGGATTTTATAGTGAAAATAGAAGACCTTTGAAGTTCCCGAATTGAATAAGATTTGGAAGGGTTTTGTTAAATTGAGAGTTTTGAAATGGAGGAATGATAAAAGTTTTCTTAAATTAAGAATGGAAAGAGTCCCCCAAAAGTTAAGAAGACCTTTTGTTTTCCTTATATTTAACATAAATTAAATGAGTTAATAACTATTTATAACACTAAACTATTTACGAATTTTCTCTTTATAATACTAAACTATTTTTTATCTAAATATGTCACTCAACTATTTACGTTTATCAAAAAATATACAACCACCCATTTTTTGGGTATTTTCCGGCCAGCGATGTCACGTGAGTTGCTTCGGAACATGAACAACGACAAAAAGGAAAAGAAATCTTGGAAACATGGGGCAATAACTGCTTAATTTGTTGTTGCAAGGGCAAACGGGTCTATCAAATTAAGCAGTTATGGCCCGACGTTTCCAATATTTCTTTTCCTTTTCGCCTTTGTTCATGTTGCAAGCAACTCACGTGACATCGTCATGCTGAAACACCCAAAAAATGAGTGGTTATATATTTTTTGATAAATGTAAATAGTTGAGTGACATATTTAGATAAAAAAAATAGTTGAGTACGATAAAGAGAAATTCGTAAATAGTTTAGTGCTATAAATAGCTATTAACTCTAAATTAAATTTATTGTGTATATAATTTATTATAACATCATCAGGATCTTAAAATGTGATAAAAATTAATGAGTTAAAAAGGGAGCAATTTGCCTATTTTAGACTTAAACAATTTTTGCTTTTCGCTTTTTAGACCTAAACTTTATTTTCGACCTTTTGTAGACTCCCGATATAGATTTTTTTCAAATTTTCGACAAAAAATTCACGGACGTGCAAATCTGTGTCGTTTTGACAGGGTAAAAATGTCATTTCATCTTTAAAAATCGGGTGATCCACTTTAAAACATACCCACTCCAACAACTACCATCACCACAAACATCACCATCTTCTCTTCTCCACCCTTCTTCTTCCTCTACCTCCCACCCACCATAATCTTCCATATTCTTCAGCCCCCAAATTTTTTTTCTCAAGTTCACAGTAAAGAAAAATTCCTGAACATCAATAAAATTTATATACTTCATTTTGCGAAGGGTGGAAGTTTCAAATTTGTGCAGAATTGTAAGTTTAATATGTGCTAGTGGTTTGGACTGTGGGAATGGTGGTGGTCGGCGAAGGGGATGTGGTGGTTGCGCTGTTGGGAGTCTTGGGTGGAGGGTAATTAGGGAAGGGCTGGGGTGGGTGGTTATGGTGGAAAGGTTGGGGAGGGGGAGATGAAGAAACTGGGGTGGTTTGGGTTGTGAGAGTGGTGGTCGTCGGCAAAAGGGGAGGTAGTGGTTGGGGTGCGGGGTGGAGGAGAGAGGGGGAGGGTGCTTCTCATCTGGGTTTTATTTTTGCAGATTGGAGGGGTTAGGGTTGGGGGCAGTGGTTTACTTAGGAGGAAGAAGAAGAAGTGAGGTCATGTGGGGTGCGGGTGGGTTGGGTAGACATATGGGTGGGTCGAGAAATATGGATTAAAAAGTGGGTCAAATATTTTAAAATGTTAGTGGACAAATTTACCCCCGTCAAAAAAGTCACGTGACTTTTTTTTTGTTGAAAATTTGAAAAAAATCTATATCGGGGTGCTTGTAAATTGTTTAAGTCTACAAAAGGTCGAAAACAAAGTTTAGGTCTAAAAAGCGAAAAGCAAAAATTGTTTAAGTCTCAAAATAGGCAAATTGCTCTTAAAAAGGTTATGAAGTCTAAGAGTTTAGAATAATATTAAATAGTTAAAGATATTTACAACATCATAGGATCTTAAAATGTGATAAAAATTAATGAGTTAAAAAGGTTATGAAGTCTAAAAGTTTCATAATGAGATCCATTAAATATATATACTACATAACCATAGTCTATTCAATTCTCTAAAGTTAATAGCATTAACTAAAGTTATTTACTTGATCTCTTAGAATACCTATATTTCTTAGATAGATATAGTTCATGAGAAATAGATAAACTACTATGACTAAATATTGAGCTACATAGCTATCAAAAGCTTCAACTTATGTTATTAGCTAATGGGCCATTGCATTTTAGAGAGTAATCAATGCTTACATTGCCACATTTAAGCTTTTTATTGGACCACGAATCTATAGAATGTCAAATGTCATCACCAAAACCTCCTACCCTAACTTGGTCTAACTTTATATATTATAGATATACAATTTCAACACATTTCATATTTAACAAAAGTATCATTTCATTCTTTTGGGACAGAAAAATCAAGAGCGTAAGAACCTTACCTCAAATGCTTAAACAAATTATTCAAAAGTTTTTTGTAGAATTTGTTTAAGCATTCTTTAAAAGTGACAACGAAGCGCAGCTCAAGCGGTAAGACGCTTCACTTTCAACTGGTAGGTTGGGGAGTTTGAATCATGTTGGAGGGGAAATGGGGAACCACTATCGATCCTCCTTTAAAAAAAAATCTTCAAAAGTTGCAAAATTTTACTTTTCCAGATTCTCAGTACTATGCTCCAAATGATATATAACTTCAAAATTGATCGTTGAAAACCGATCTTCACCTTTCAGATTGAAGTCCTATGAGTCTTCTATCCTTAGCCACAAAAATAGGGTCGATTGGAGTATGTTGAATCACTCTGCACAAATTTCTAAATTCGCAACACCAAAATCTCCATATTTTCCTCTTATTTTCTTGTAACTGATTTTCCTTTCTTTGCCCAGGCATAATTGTAATACCCTGAACTTTTCGTGTTTACTTGTCTAGCATGCTTACGTGTTATATGGTATATTAATTGCTTTTACATGTTACTTCTTTGTACATTTTGTGTTGAGGGGCGTAGAAGTGTGCTTGTTTAGTTGGGGGACTTGAGTGTAGTTACTAAGAACTTGAGAGAGTGTTTTGTTAGGGAGTTGAGGGTGGTTGGTTTTTTTTTTTTTTTTAGAGGTTGGAAAGGGTGAGAATAGAAAGAGAAGAGAGGAAAAAGAAAGTTGGAGAGAGCAGCTTTTTCTGGCAGAATAGATAGGCTGTGGGAGATTTCACTTTTGAGATAGCAGACGGAGTCTGTTTGTAGCGAGTGATAGTGAGTTTCGAAGAGGACTGCTAGAGCTATGCTTGGGATTTGACAAAATAGCATTTGGAGTTCTGGATTTCGGGTTATAGCCTTGGCAAGTCAGTGTTTTGAATCTGGATTTTCTGCTTTTAATGTATTTCAAGGTTTTGCTTTAAGATTGATAAGGCAAGGACCCTTCGCCCTTGATTTTCAGTCAAAAGCATGAAAGATATGTATTTTCAGAAATGATGTTATGTTTTAATCATTGATTTTATTGCATAAAATGGATGAAGTATTGTAGAATATTCTTATATGAACTCTATGTTTAGTTGGAGTCTTATGTGATTATGTTTTTATGCAGTTTATGTTTTATATGGATTTTCAGTCATGTTATGTTAGTAGATTCAGAAGTTATCAAAAGTTAGTAGTATTAGTAGTAGTATGTAGTTCAAGTGTACCCGCCACTATTATCACAAGACCGAGACCTTGCAGGGTGCCGCTGACCGAGGTCATTCGTGACAGAGTAGCAGAATGGCAGTTTAGAATCCGCCATTATGAGGTCTGGTGAGGGCCGAGGCCTCTAGGTAGAGACTATTATAGCAGACTCAAACGGCCGAGGCCCTATGAGTATATAAGCAGTTATTAGGCTCTGCTGAGGCGAGCATAGAAGTGGCATGTATTAGAAGTAAAATGTCGTAGAAGATTTGTATGTGTTTAAGTGTTTATGTGATATGTGCAGTCAGTATTTTGGGTTGGGACCTTTAAGTATTTCAGAAAATACTTTTTTTCCTTGTTAAAATGCATTAACAATGACCTGTTCTGATGTCCAGTCGACCAGATTATTTTCCTATGGTTCGGACAAACTACTGGGCTTCTGTCCGAATTTCGGTCGACCTAACCTGAGTTCCGGTCGACTTAACCTTAGGTTCAGTCGACCTAACCTCAGCTCCGGTCTACCCGACCACAACCCAATTTTTGAAATATCTCTTTTTGATCCGTTTTGATTTCCGTTTGATCCGATTTCAAAGCTAAGCCTTTTTTAAGTTTTGTAAGTGTTATGCAAGTATTTTAAAGATTTATTTCAAGTCATGTTAAATCAAGAAAAGCTATGCATTGTTTTCACGTGTTTTGAGTGAACAGGAACATGTGTTGGAGTCTAACGGTGTTTCATCTCAAGGGTGTTAGGGATCTTACTGAGCCAGTTTAGTGGCTCATCCCTTATTAACATTTTGCAGGTAAACAGGTGGCAGATCAGGATGGTGAACCTTGGGTCGGGAAGAGGCTTGGTTAAGCTTTTGATGTAATAGTTAGGTTGTTTTATGGTTTTTGGCCTTTGTTATTTCTTTTTGGGATTGTAAGAACTTTGTTTTCTTTGTAAGAATTCAAATCTTTAAGTATTGCAATGAAGTTTATTTTGGGAATTTAGTATTTATGTTTAAGAGTTCGGTGTGTCATGGTAGATGACGCACTGCCCGATCATCCCCAAGCCACGGAGTGTGACAATAACTCCCACTAAAAGACTTTCAAAATTCCTTACATAACAGCTCATAAGTTTCTAACATAACACTTAGGTCTCTCTATTTCCTAATCTCTTCAAAGCACTCCTAAACAAATAAAACTCCACATATAAACACACTTAAACACACAAAATCAATTAAAAAACATACCATACATGCAAGTAAAAAGTCCGAAGTATCATAATGACAAAGAAACGATATTAGGAGAAGAAGAGGGGATGGGGGAACGGATAATGCCCCCATGAGTTCAAATAAGAAAGGACCATTGTCCTAGACTCCCTAGGTCATGGTCTGATGGTCACGGACAGCAACCTTACAAAATGGACTACATTTTGATTCGTCTCATTTCCTTCTTTCTTTAAAGCTAGATATGCCTAAATTGAATTTGTCAGTGAATACAAAGATAAAAAAAAGCCAGCCCATTGGATTCACTAATGCTTTGTTTTGCTGGGGTGCCCATTGGATTGACAAACTAATTAGAAAGGAATCCATGAACTGACACCCAGCCATGTTCCCACCGATTTTTTATTCTGACAGACAGTTTACAGATCATAACAAACGAATTGTTCCAATTCGAACAAAATTAGCAAACTCAAAGTCAATAAAGCAATCCCTATATGGTTCACATGAACGATTGATTCTTCTAGCTGTTACAGATCATCATGTGTTTGAACCCAAAAAAAAATACCCCAACCGGATAGTTCTGATATGAATCAGGTCCATTGGATCATGTGGTTCAGAACTGGTCATATCACTACAAAATGAGGAGAGAGGCAATTATGTGATGATGTAGCTAATTCTGAACCACAAGATCAATATCAAAAGGCAGCAAAATGCACCGCAAAACTGGATTTTTGGTGTTTGACCAACTAACAGGAATTATACGGTTTAGAGTAAATAACTAAATTAGGATTGAGACACAAGTTGTTCGGTAATATTTCTTAAAGTTTTACATTGGTTAAAAAAAAGAAAAATGACCGAGGCAAGAAACCTTATAAATAGACTCACATAATTTTGCGAGAGTTTATTTGTACAAACTCTTTGAGTTTTTTGAAGAGAGTTTGAAAATTTTTTTTTACGTTAAAAAAATTGCATAGTCAAAGTTTTTACCATTTATGGAAGTAGGTCTAAGTTGAGTGGATGTAGGTCTAAGTCGAAACTGAAACAAGTTAATTTAATTTATTTGTTTTTACAAACGATTTAATTTTACAAAAAAAAATTGAAACAAAGTTTTCAAAACCAGACAAAAAGGATAACGCATATTTGGTAACAAATCTTGAATGAATTTATCCAGCGTTCTTACAAATATCATGAATGATTAAGTTCCTACAAATGAATAAAATGATCTAAATTAAAAATGTATTTTTCCAGGGCTTATTCTGAAATCTTGATCAACATTCTTGGCGCACATTTGATGCTACAGCTCTAGCCCAGAACCTAATTTGTGCTTTCATGTCTTCTACTGACTTGTTGCTATTATCCAACCTCTGATTATGTTCTTCCCATGTCTTCGATGAAATTAATTTCTTTTCTTTCAGACCTCCAATTTTGTTCCCTTCATTTGTCTCTAACTCTGTCTTATCAAATTTTATACTCAAACTTTCTACTTCTTGAGAAACAAGATCACTTGAACTCTTTGTTAACTTGCTTCTGCTAATGGGGTTTTGCTTTCTTACCACCATCCCCTCTGGGCTACCTGGGATAACGCATTCCAGGTCCGGTTTTCTTCTCGGCCTCTGCCTTGGCGTACTGCTGGAACACTGTACAACATTACCATGGTCGATTTAGATTCTGGTTTCAGTCTCAGTCTAATTTCAAATCCAAACTAAAATCTTAATAATTTATTATTTAAAATTTCATTCTCAACAAGTAAAAAAAAAAAAGTTTAAATCTCAATTTGAATCTCAAACACATATCAAACTCTATTCAAATAGACCATTAATTCAATTTCTTATCCAAACATGTTTTGTTCGAAAATAATATTTCATTCGTTCCAAATTGAATTTGATCGAGCCAAAACCAACAAAAACCATGGAAAAAAGATGAGAATTTCAGAATATGGGTTGAAACAATGATTAATTAGAAGAATATTTTTAAAACTAACCTTAGGAAGATATCTAGGGGGCAAATTGTCTGGATTTTTCAAAGAAGCTTGTCTAATCAATCTACTCATAGAAAAATCACTTTCTTCTTCATCTTGATCAATTTCTTTTCTTCCTATAGAAGATGGCAAAGATGGAGCCCGAGAAAGACTGTTAAACGACGCCGTTTGCGAAGTTAAATTGTTTCCTCTTTGAATTCGATGATGGGTTCTTGGTTTCGCCTGAGATGATGATTCTTCAGGCAAAGATGGGGTTCTAACCAAACCCCCGGCTGAAGAACGACGAGCTAATAAATTCTTTTCGCCATTTACAGGAAGTTTCTGCAATGATGAAAAGGTTTCTTCAAGGGATTTTTCCGACAGCCAAGATTTCTTCTTCTTCTTCTTCTTCTTTATTGAAGGAAGTTGAGGAAGGATAAGGATCAGAGTAACATCTAGAGATTCTTGGTTTGCTATTGCTATGAAGTAAGTTCCTGAAAAACCAAGATTCATCTAAAAGAAGTTGAGGCTCTGATGATGAGACCTTTCCATGATCTTCTTTTGATAAATTATCAATAGGATTCATGTTTGTTTGCAAAAGCTATAGCTGATAGTTGATACAGACCCACATGGGGTGGTTGTGATTTGCTGGTTTTTATATGCATATGGTTATCGAAAGAGGGCACTGATTATACTGATTATTTGATAGAAAAATAAAATAAAAAATTTGGAATCAAAGAGGTATAATGTCATATTCTTATGCTGACTTGGGAGAGGTAATGTGGGATTGGACCTCCTTTGCTACAATGAATGATTTGTTACTTAATTTGTCTTTTTTTTTTATTTGGTGATAGATTTTGTTACTTAAATAGTACTACTGATCAACAAGGGGTTGGCCCAGTGCAGTAGCTTTTTTGCAGTGACTCGCGCCCTCAAGCTCGATACCTACTCCCATGATGCAGCGAATTAAATATTCTCTCCTCATGGCGCTATCTTTCCCTCCCTGCGACGTAGACGCTTCAATCTTCCCTATCCAGGGTATTCTCACTTTCTTCTCCCGGGGACAATCGCCCTCGAGCACTCATAGTACTACTGTTAAATTATCTATTCATATTTTTTTTTTAATTTGTTCCAAATTAATTTTCTATTTATTAAATAAATTTTTCAATAGTGATGTTTTGTTTCAATTATACATATTACATTGAACGTTGAAGAGAAAAAAATAGAGAAAGAAAGGATGTAGAATTAAATTGAGATAAAACTAAATAAAGTAATGTTTAACATTTTATTATATTCTATTATAGAATTTGATAAAATTTTAATTGGTATACAAAATATAAAATTTATAGATAATTTGGAACAAATGAAGTAATCTAAATCTTATGTGAAACACAACTTCTCCTCCTACCATACGCATACGGTGAGGTTCATTTTGGGAGGGGGATTTTACTCTGTACGTGCGAAGGATTTTTGGGTTGTTAAACTTAAAAATCTACGGTCGAGATTTAAAAGATTAAAATTAATTTTTTTATTATTGAAATAGTTATTTTAGTTTAGAAAATAAGTATTGAAAATAGATTTTTTTTTTTCGATCGTTAGATCCAAAACAGAGGATGTGACTCAAAGATTAAAATTGATTTTTTTTTTTTATTGAAATAGTTATTTTAGTTTTGAAAATAAGTATTAAAAAATAGATTTTTTTCGATCGTTGGATCCAAAATAGAGGACGTGACTCATATGCACCTTATTGAGGATTTGAACCCTCAACACTTTAACTGCCTCGTATATTATATGTGTTTCGACTCAATTTAATGGTAAATTAATCAGAAGTAAGTCTTGCTAATGAAAATAGTGTGAGGGTTTGAATTTAGCGTGTAAACACGTTTAAGAACAATTAACAAAACATTTGACCGTATGAACAAAACGATAAAAGAGCTAGTACTAAAGCGTAATGAAGCGTTTCTTTTCTTTGTGAATTTGCCCTTAAAATATTTGATCACCTCTAATTAGGAATACCCACATTACAACTTCTCTGTTATTTTGTTTTGAGAAGATTTTATTCTATTACAAAAAGATCTTGATGTATTTGCAAGGTTTTGAAATTCGGTTGGACTGTCGACCGGCATGTTTTGCGGTCCGGTTTGACCCTCAAAATCGGTAGAAATAAAAACATGCTTTCTTTGTTCAACTTGATAAAACTCGGCAGTTGGACCGTCTAATCCGGAAATCGAAATGAGTTTATTAGAACAGGTCGGGTCTAATATGTTGTAATTTTTTAAAAAAAAATTGGTTATTCTATTTGAGATTGTTATTGTCTTATTAGATTGCATATGATTTATATTTATTATTTAATCTTGTTTGGAGACTTTATTGGTTATTTAAAGTTTTATTATAAGGACATATGAGTTGTGACTGAATTTAAATAGCATTTTGTTAATTTTCAAGTTTGTACAAATCGGTGTTTTAAGTTTAGAATTTGTGCATTCCATATTAGTTGAAAATTTTCACATTTATTTCATTTTAAATAATAATTATATATTATTTATTTATTTATAATATTTGTGATGTCACTGGATTAATTAATGGGTCGATGAAGGTCCGCCCACCAGTTCGGCCATTGACCCATAACCCAATAACTTTTCCGGGTCGATGTCCGGTCCGAATTTCAAAACCTTGTGTATTTGGTCACCACTTACACACAATTATTAATACAAATTTTTTACTTCAAACTTAAAATTTCATCACAATTATTAACACAATGTTTTTTATTTCAAACTTAAATTTCCATCAGTTCGAAGTACTTGGTTGGAACATTGTTACAGAAAATATTAAAAATGATTAGCGATCCATATAACCTTTTATAAGCAACTCAATTTTATAATTTTCTAAACAAATTTTCATTAAAAAAAAATTCAAATACGAGAATAGACTTGCACAGAAATGAAGATTTGGTTTTTGGTTTTTAGAAGTGGTGATAATGAAAATTTGATTGTTATTGTTGATAATTCTTGTCTTTGTGCTTGATTAATTCATTAAAGAAAATACTTCCGTCCCAAATTAATTGTCCACATTCCTATTTTTGTTTGTCCCAAATTAGCTGTTCACATTCTAAATAAAGTATGTATTAATGACAAATTTTCCAAGTTTACCCTTCTTCCAACTCCTCATTGAATACTCTTAGTTAATTTAAATTATCACTTTCCAACACATATTTAAGAGATAGTTGGATGTTATGTGAGAGGAAAGAGAGAGAAAGACAAGACTTATAAATTGGATTAATAAAATTAATGAGGGGTATTTTAGACTTTTACCTATATTTTACCATCAAAATCACCAAATCTTTAATACCCGTGCATTTGTCAAAGTGGACAGGATAATTTGGGACGGAGGGAGTAAAAATATTGGATTTGAATTTTTCTGTGGTTTGAATATGTTTCTCAATTTGATTTGTTGGGTGGGTGTGTTGGAGAATTGTTTTAATAAGAGTATTGAATGGTAATTAAAGTGTCGTGAGGACATCTTTGAGCCAATATATTTATATGTTACACATCTCGATTTTGAATTTATTGAGATTATCACGAAGTGGGTTGCGCAAGCTTCGCGATGATATACAAATGTGAGAAAACCAATTCTTAGTGTGAATGATAAATTGGTATATAGTGGGGTGGTTGAAATGTGGTAAATTGGAGTTTAAACCCACATCCCACATAGGAAACTCATGAAAGTGAAAATCACTTTATATGTTAAAGTGGTTCACAAGGGTTTAAATTGTCTTACTTATATTATGCCCCATGTGAGAACTTTGTGTGCGCCCGCGTAGGGGTGCAAACGACAGGTCTGTGAATACCAAAAAAGCTCGAACTTGTGTGTAGTCGCTACCTGCGCACACGAATGCCGGATCAAAACTCGCGGGCCTGATCAGCCACAGTTTTGCTTCTGGTTCAAATTTTGGTTAACTGCCAGTGGATTGTAACAGCAGGAAGTTGTTTATTGCTCTGAGTACTACCACATCAGTTACAAGGTATTTTGAGAGCCTATAAGATGGAGCTTAGAGCTGGCAAAAAGGAATCCGGAAAAAAAATTCTCCTCTTCCACTGCATTATTTTGAAATATTTTCCTGCATTTTACATATCATTCTGAGAGTTCTACTGTTGTAAACAACGATTCGAAGGTGCTGTTTTTGTTGCTTCCAGTTAACAGTGAGTGGGCGTTTTACCTAGTGAGTTCATTGTTCACGAAGGCGTGAACCAGATAAAAGGCAGGACAAATTGAACTTAAGGGGAAGCGGCTTACTGCTGTCTCGTCCCGGATTAATTACAAACAAAATTTGTAACATTCTCTGTGATTTGTTTAACTTTATGGTAGCTGTCTCATATTATTTTTATTCTTGTACTGTTTTCTGTCTCATAACTTTATTTTGTTGTTTCAGAAGTTTTTAAATCCAGTGCAAGAATAATTCTTCAGAATTTTATTTTGCTGGTTCAGAAGTTTTAAATCCAGTGCAGGACTAATTCTTCAGAATTTTATTTTGCTGTTTCAGAAGTTAAAAAACCAGTGTATCAATTTTTTCAGTATTCCAAAAATAAAATCTAACAGGGTGGGGAAAGATGAAGATGAACGGATGGGTGGGTCGCGTTCTGTGAGGGGCTGAGGGAGTGGAATAAGGAACAGGGGACAGGGTGGGAGGATGCATTCAGCCGGAAAAAGGAAGAGGGGGTGGGTGGGGGATGCAGAAGAAAGAAGATGGGGTGGGGATTGGAAACTGGTGAAGAATAATAAAGGGGCTAAATGGAGAAATCAAAGAGGGGAGAGTGAATTGAAAAAAAAGAAAAACAATTTAGGGACCCAATTGATACAATAAGATGGTTTGAGTTATTTAGAATTAACTATAATTTTATTTTTATTTTGACTATTTTATCCCTTACCACCGCCATATACTTGTCGGAATCCAGCACATTTGAGCAGATTTGGCCCTCGTAAATAGTAAGTGGGTAGAATGAGAGTACAAAATAAATTTTGGGTAAAGAAAGAAATTTGTAAATAGTCATGGGAAAAAAAGGCCAATATCTCTTATTTTTGCTACTATTGAGATTGCAATAGAGAGATTATTTGTTTGGGTAATATTAGGTGGTTAAATATTTTGCCAATTAATTAGTTAAATTAGGACAAAATTATAAATAGTCAGCTGAATTCCTTGAACCAACAGAGAAATGTTTAATTTGGAATTTTAGCAATTTTACTTAGATGGGAATCGGGTAGCTCAGCTAGTAAAAGCTTACTCGAACACGGCCCCTTTATCGGGCAATAATATCCTTCTCTGCAGTGAGCGTCCCTCCTCCTCCTCCTGGTGAGCAATACACTCCCCTGCGTATGGAGCGTGCTTTGATCCCGCCTTTTTTGCAGATTCTCCGCTCTCTCCCCTAGGGACAATGTCCTTTCGGGCTTAAAAAAAAGCAATTTTACTTAGTTATAAAGCACTATCACGTTATTTTATGCTTTGGTTTTTTGTGTGCCTGTGTTAAGTGAGAAAGTGAGGTGTGTGTGCATTTAATTGGACAAAAACATGGAATCGTGGAGAGGAGTTTAATTTCTTCAAGGATGACAACAAAATAATGCCAGCACAGCCCCATGTGATCGATCACTTGTTAATCAAACAAAGCAAAACTTATCTAATACTCATTATGTGACAAAGAAAGTTAGAAATAGAAATTTTAATTTGCATAATGAGACAATTATACCTAAATCTATTTGCCACTGTTCTTGTTTGGCTGACTTATGTATTCATTGTTCAAGAGACTTCTAAATGTCTCTTCGCTATTCACTCATTTCAACATCAGTTCTCACCGAATTGTTCTTGCTGTACACATTTTGCATCCTCTAGAAATTCACAATTTTGATGTAATTATTCCAATTATTTGATAATTAATGTCCTTTTTTCAAATTAAATTTACAGAAGAGATGAATACCGAACAAACAAAACTATCGGTTCATCTTCTCTCTTCGTATTAAACAAGCAACACCAATTTTTTTTTAAGAAGCATTAATAAAAAAAATGCCTAAATAAAGTAATTATGTTTTGTATCTTATCTCATAAAATTCAAATATTGATCGTGGTAATTGTGGAGAGAATAAGACTCAAGACCAAGTCAAAATTCTGTTGAGAAAACTTGTTGTTAAACCCTTCTTAGGATAGGAGTCTACCAGGTCAGCTTGCATAGCATGTTAATTAGGCGAGCTGACTTAACTCTGAACTCCTAGCTGATCAGCTGGGTAAATCTTGTCCTTGCGGACCTAGGCAATATGCGACTTGCTTTCTCCTCCTAATCCGTCTTTAGCTCAGCAAAACCGAATCCTTACTATCATCGAGTTGTCTTAACTTACCGAGATATTTTGGATATCAACATATATTAAAATAGTGTTTTTAATTAGTTACACCATATATATATATATATATATATATATATATATATATATATATATATATATATATACTTAGTTTAATGACCCGTGCTATGCACGGGGACGGGGAGTATTATTATTATTTTTTTTGGTTTCTTAAAATAGTTATTTCCTTTACTCAATATTTTCCTTTCAACAAACAAACAATTACAAACAAAATAAACAAATATATTTTTTATATTGAAGTCTTGAGATTTTTGATTGCTTAACGAAAAAAATAATTGTTAAGTGGAAAAAGAAGTTCAATAAATAATTGCTAGATGCACTCCGCTCAAATTTGTACTTTTTAACTGTGATTAGTGCTGCTTTGCAAAAGAATTCTTTAAAAGATAGAGAAAACTTTTTGGACTTTAGTCCTTTCAACTAATGGGTAATCATAGCAACAATAAGAAGTATTGTTGTAAAGTATTCTGTTTCTCATAATTTCTTATTTAATCATTTTTTATTTTTTTGCTCTAAATAAATAAGTCCTTAAAATGATATATCAATTATTCCATTGCATTTGACTTTTCTACATTAAAACACATAATTACCACTCGTCATGAACCATCTCCTTAGTTTTCTTCTTTAAATACATACGTTACAGTAAAAGATAGAATTTTTGTTTGTCTTCTACTATTCTTGCATAATTACTCTATATTCAAATTAATTGGCCAAAAAAAAAAGAGGATCCTCCAACAATTTATGAAGGTTGGGATTTTTTTTCCTTCTTAAATTTCCTCAGCTCTCATATTGTTTCGAGGCTCTTACATCTCGTTAATTTTTCTTCACATCAATTTGTTGAAATAGAAACTCCAGAGACCATTTACTGCCCTCTTTTTTTTTCTTTCTAGAAGATATATTTATTTTCCATTGTCGCCTCTTTTGCTACTCTCTTATTTTACTTCATCTTCTCCTGCTGCTTATCCCCCTGACATCTCTTCTTTCCCATTTGCTGCCCTCCTTTTCCCATTCTATGCCTCGTTATTGTTCTCCTCTTATTCTTCCCCCCTTTTCACGGTATAAATTATGAAAATTGACAATTCCAAACCTAACTCCAAAAGATAGCAATAGTTTCTTTAGATATAAAGCTTCAAAAAAATATATTCTTTAAAAATCATTACTTTGGGACACATGAGATCATTTAATCGTATAAAAAGAATCGTAGTATGCGTGCAAGTATTTAATCCCACAAAATACATGATCCATGGAAAAAAGCTATACTTTCAATTAAAAAGAACTAAAATACGCATTAAAAAATTTAACCCCATAAAAGTAGAAATAAAAAAACATTAATCCCATAGGCCTAGTGTGCCTGGTTCTCTTTCTCTATTTTTTTAAAAGATTATCAATGATACTACTTATTATGGATGGAAAATGCAATATGACAAAAGTCTTTGATTCTTTGTTTAAAGGTAGAAATGTAAACTAAATTTGACAAAACTCCATCTCTCTCCCTCATATTTTTGGTGATTTCAAATTTTTATTTACATATTCAAGGAGTACAAACAAAATAAAAGGTGTTAGTATTAAATTTAAGATTATATGTTTGGAAAAGTAAAATAACCGCAAAAAAGCCAGTAAACAAAAAGTACATTAAACAGAAATCATTATGAAAGAAAATGTCTTATATAAATTGAGATGACTATCCTATTTGGTAACTTAAGAAAGTCTAAAGCCGTCTCTATATCCTAAAACATGGAAAATGTGTGTTAGCTTTAGGCAGGGACAAAGCCAGGAATTTTATGTTGGGGGCGAAACCGCAACAGTATGTAGAAGTACAGAGCTCAAATGATAAAAACGGCAAAAAAAATCTTGGGGGGGGGGGAATAAAAACGGTAAAAAAAGTCTTAGGGGGCCAAACTGATAAAATTTTCCAAAATATACATAAAATTTCGATAAATAATAGTATTTTTAAAAATCTCGAGCGCGCCCCCGCCTTCGCCCTGGCTTTAGGCTTTATGTAAAGAGTGATATAGACACTCTTAGAAAATACCTATGGAAATATAGATAGGCAACTTGCACCAAGCTAAGTCCAACTACTCCATCTCTATTTTGTACTATATCCCTGAAAAGGCAACTAAGGGGAAATAAATATAAAATGAGTTATAAATACTAAATAGCCATAAGAAAATATATATCACGAAAAAATGTCAAAATGATGAGAGTTTGATACCTTCCTATAGAGTTTGATGAATGGAAAAAAAAACCATGGTTATCGTTGATCTCTTATTAGAGAAGGAAATTCTGAACCTACAACTCAATCAACTCATACATGAAATTTGAAATAGAAGAATTGAAGCAAAATAAGTGGAAAAAAATAAAAAGATGTAATAAAAATTTCTTGGAAAAAAAGTACGAAAACTTTTCAAATGCGTTATGTTTTTCATATGCAAACTAAAAAGGAAAGACAATCACCTATGGCTATTGTCTTCAACGAAACTTATCTATAAGTGGCTCTTCCTACATAACTTTTCTCATCTCTGCGAATTCGGAAATGTGTAATTTTTCCTGTTAATTTTTAGCTCCAAAAAAGAAAGAAAAAAGCGGTTAGCAGCTTTGATCTCTATAATGCATTTGAGAGGGAGGACATTAAACTTGACCAGAAAGACAGAGAGGGAGAGAAGAAAAAAAGTAGAAAACAAAAGAATAATGCCGACACAAGCATTTTTAGACCAGACTTGATCGATAATTGTTACTCAACTAACATATCCACTTTAAAAATTGATATTTTTATGGAATATGATCTTAGTTTAACAAACAAAATATTAGCATTATATGAGGAAATTGATCATAAAATTGTATAAACTATGCTATTAATAAAATATCAAAGTTTACCTCTACTGTTGGATGGAGTTGGACATGGAATCTGAAGGGAAAAAAATAAAATCAGCTTACATTAAGAACGAAAAAATGATGGAAAGAGAAATTAGAGAAGATTTTTTTAGCAAAAACAAAAGCTGGAAAATTTTGTTCTTTTTATTATCATGAGAGGAAAATATATATAGTTTACAATAAACATATATCCTTTAAAAAACACGATAATCTTTTGGCCATATGTAAAAAATACTGATAATTATGAAAATATTTTTTTGAACATAAAAAAAGATAAAGAATAAATATCATAATCTATATACTATCCACCATTGGACTTTTGAATTCAAAGTTGATATTTAATACTTAATCTTTATAATTAATTTAAGGATATAAAATTTTCTCACCCAATAAAAAAAATTAAACTATTTACAGTGATCAGAATTCCAAAACAAAACAAAACTATTTATAGTGATAAATTTTGTGAACCAATCAGAACACTGATTTTTTTTATTTAAATAAAAGATGTAGCATTTAAAAATTAGATTAAGATTTGATTTGTAATTGATTATCGTCATATTTTTTAATTTACTTAATGGATAAAAATTTACATGGGCGAATCGAAGTTTTTTAAACTAATAAAAATGTTCTAAATCTCTAAAAATTAAGATTAAGAACTTAACAACTCAATGAATCTCTAAAAAATTAAAAAATTAATTAAAAGTCCTATTTATATTTTGAATGTTAGTTCCTAAAAAATGAATTATAAGCCACAAAAAAAATATTTTAAATAAAAAATGATTTCAAACGTTTTACAATATTAACACAGGGGATTAGGTATTATGATGGTTGTGATAGTGGGTAAGTGATAAAAGATATAGGAAACTGATAAGAATATTTTAAAATTTTAAAATTCGATACTAATCTAATCAAGATCTCTATCTTTAATAAATTTTCAATAAAAAAAATATGAAATTTTTTTTAAAAAAAATAGGATTGAAAAAATATATGAATAAAACTGCGGAAGAAAATATTAACAATGTAAAAAAAAATTATAACAATATTTTCTTCCGCAGTTTTATTCAAAATTTACTTCACTAATGATATGAAGTGTAAATTAGGTGCATGGAAATTGACACTAATGGGTTAAAGATGCAAGCTACTCGGACCTCCGCAAATAATAATAATAATAATAATAATGAATTAAGTGTGATTAATTGAAGTAATAAGAATGGAAATGCTCATAATAGAGATTAGAGATTAAGAGAAAAAAATATTTATGAAGATAGACTTGTATTTGACACGGGGAAGTTGTGTTTATGTGAATAACTTTGAGTTAAAATTGTAACAAATCTGTTAGCAGTTCAAATTAAAATAAAAAAAAATACAAAATGGAGAAAAATTAGAGTCTGCCATGTGGCTCTAAGTGAAGGGTCTCTTAGTAATAAAAAATGAAAACATGCTTGGTAATATAAATATAAATTGATAGATTTACTTAAATTAGCATTCAATTAAAAGAATTAAAGAAAAATGTTGTCAAATACCTATTAAATAAAATAGTTCAAATTATACTTTTAAAGTTTTAGATTAGGCAAAACAAAAAAAACATGTTTCATAATATATAATTAAGGAATTTAATATTTTAAAATCCAGTATTAATCTAATTAAGAGATCTATCTTTAATAATATTTGCAATACAAAATATGAAATTCCAAAAAAATAGGAAGGAAGAAATATATAGATATAGATATATGTATGTATAAGGCTTCTGTAATATATATATAGGTAGATATATATATATATATATATATATATATATATATATATATATATATATATATATATATATATATATATATATATATATATGGTGACGCTTTCATTACTATGTTCTTCCTACATCTTAAATTGAAGATTTCACCATAGTTTATTACTCCATTAATATTCTTCCCTACAAAAATTAATAGTAGTTTCTTACTTTCATTTTTTGGTAACTCGAATTATAGACTTATCGATTGAAAAAAGAAGTATCTTACCGTTTGAGTTAAGTTTTGTTATCTTCACTTTAATTATTTTATCGAGAGAGAGAGAGAGAGAGAAAATTGTATATCTTCTTTTGTAAGTAATTCAAGTTTTGTGTTTGTCACCATCAAAAATGAAACTTTCAACATAATTCCAATTAAAATTTGCAAGAATACAAGTAATCTAACTACATGGTCTTGCGAGGAAAATTCAATGAACGATGGAAGATACAATCAAACATATGTCATTGAAAATGTGCTAGTTGAAGGCTCCGCACAATGCGCAGAGACTTTGCCCAGTTTACCTTAGTAAATTGTGTAGTCAAGATACGAATTCAAACATAAGAGTATTGATTTATTTTTTCTATTTGGGAGAAACAAAACAAATAACATATAAGTCCACCGCCGCCGCCACTCTGCCGCCGTTGACCCGGCGAATTCCGGCCAATACTAAAAAAAATCTCGATCATATTGTTTGCGTTTCCGACCATACTTTGAGTTTTCAGCCAAAAAAACTCCAAAATATTGAAAAACTCAAATTTTGACCGAAAAATATTCTGACTGGACCCTTGCACTAGATACGGGACCCACCCTGGAGAGCATTGAAGCTACTAAAGCATCCCTAGAAGAAAGAAGAAGAATTAAGTCACTACTAGAGTGGCTCCTATAGCCATTCTGGATAGAAGATTGGTCAAAAAGAAGAATAAGACAGCTGTACAATGGTTTATACTCTTGATTAGTTTACTTATTACTATTATCAATGAGTTAGTTAATGTTAGCTGGAGTAGTAGTGGCTCATTTTAAACTAATCTATAGTAATCAGCTCTCAGAACATTGATAATTTGATATTATCATTATATAATCATATATGTTGGGCTTAGGCCAATGCTGGTTTCTGTTTTACTCTGTTTTTCTGTTTGATATCTGTGATTCTGGGAGTAGGACATCACATTTGAATTGGATGTGAGGGCGACTGAGTTTTTTCAAGAAATCATGATCAGAGACTTCTTCTTGATCATCACCATTTGTTGGCTCTAACTGAATTGGTACAATTACTAATTGTTTGTGAGACAAATTAAGGAGATGATTTTTTTGATGGGCAAATAAAATAGTTCTTGAAAACATTATTCTTTTATCCAATACCAAATTTTCTTTGAGAAAATATTTTTTCCGTCATCATGATCATGGATTTCAAGAAATCCACCATCAGGAACAAATTTTCCATACTTCAAAATTCTCCATTTCTCAAAAAAGGGAAAAAAGATTGAAACATGGTACTGTTCTATCGAACAAACAGTGTTCTAAAACGCCTGCCGAATTAGAACGCATGAAAGATATCCCTTATGCTTCTGCCATAGGATCCATCATGTACGCTATGATATGTACTCGCCCAGATGTCTCGTATGCCTTAAGCCTTACGAGCAGATACCAGTCTAATTACGGTGAACGTCACTGGATCTCAGTCAAGAATATCCTCAAGTACTTACGAAGGACTAAGGATACATTCTTGATTTATGGAGGGGCAGATGAGCTCGTTGTAAATGGTTACACCGATGCTAGTTTCCAAACCGACAGAGATGATTTCCGATTTCAATCGGGATATGTGTTTAACTTGAATGGAGGTGCTGTGAGCTGGCGCAGTTCAAAGCAATCGACCATCGCAGATTCTACGACAGAGGCCGAGTACATAGCAGCTTGTGAAGCAGCTAAGGAGGCAATTTGGATAAGGAAATTTATTTCCGACCTCGACGTGGTTCCTAGTATTGCGAACCCGATAGACCTCTATTGTGACAACAATGGGGCTATTTCACAATCTAGGGAACCTAGATCTCACCAGAGGTCCAAACATGTACTACGGCGTTTTCACCTAATCCGTGAGATTATAGAAAGGGGTGATGTGCATATATGTAGAGTAGATTCGGCAGACAATGTCGCCGATCCACTGACGAAGCCACTGTCGCAGCAGCAACATGATCGTCACACTAGCTCCATGGGTATCCGATATCTGGAGGGCTGATCTTTAGAGACAGTCATTAGTATGCCCTAAAGACCATTTATTGTAATTTGGGTCTTTAGTGCAAGTGGGAGATTATTGTAATTGTACCGTATTTATGTAATTTTCATTTTGATGAATAAAAAGGCATTAATTCCAGTATTATTCATTATGTTTCTGCGTTCTTAACAACATAAATAAATAATATGTCCTTAGAATAGTATTCATAATTGTTATGAGATACTATTCTGAAACATCCCTAGTCGAACATTATTATGGAATCTTCGAGGACAATAATAATGCGTAAGACTAGTATGTGCAGTGATTGATATAAGATATCGGATCGTCACATAGGTATATATGATTAGAGAATCATTATCATCGATGGACCCGACATGAGAAACACACCATGGGTTGTTATATAATAGTCAACGGTGTTTCTCAAATTTTTGACTGGGTTGTATATGAGATCCTTCGACTTGAGGTCTCACAAGAGTTCTTGCATGGCTAGTGTTATGCTTTGATAATGTTAAACGCTATCCGTAACAGGGTGAGCAATAAAGGCATTTATTGGGTATATCACGAATCTTGTTCAGGATGAGTGGGATGCAGAAAGGATTTGTCCCTCCTATATAGCAGGAGCGATATCTTGGGCCCTCGATGGAGTCTCGACTAATTCATGGCCATGAACAAATGAATCAGTATATGATATTAGTGTCATTTGATTAGTCTACTCGCGAATCAAGAAACTAAAAGATTGGACAATACAAGTGTGACTTTTCCATGACTTGTGTTCAATCTAGATATCAAGGACAAAAGGATTTAACTACAATGTCAAATGTTGTGATTATGATAAATCACGGATATTTATGAATTGGGGGGTAATGATGCGTTGCTAGATACCTCTCATTACTTGTGATATATGATGTCACAGCCAACATCATAGATACCTCTTGGGTCGCACTCATAGATCAACTGGATTGGGCTTGTTGGAGTACATTTAATCTAAGGTGCGCCAATTCGATTGGGCCGGGCCGGGATGGGATTGGATTGGGCCCTTAATCGGGTTGGGCCGACCTTATGGCTGGAAATAGAACCTTTATTTCCCAGCTTTTATCTCTTAGTAAGGTGGTTGAAGTGGTGGAGAAAGTGGAGGAGTGGTTTCCTCCATGATCTCCCACTTATCCCTTTCACTCTCCCCTCAAACCTTTGAATGACTAGGGAAAATACTGATTTTTCCTAATATTCTAAGTCAGTTTTTTCCATCTTTTGGAAGCTTAGAGAAGAGAGAAAAAGAGAGAACATTTAGTAAGAAAAGAAAAGACAGCTTTTCACATACTTGTTTTCTAGCTTAGGCTAATAGAAAAGAAGTAAGAAAACTGTTTCTTGTTCTTCTAAAAGGTCATACATACATACTCCATCTTGAAGAGTGTCTTCAAGACTTCTACAAGGCGTTGGCTAAAGGTATAATACTATCCCATAGTCTTAGGTTCTTACTCGTGATAGATCCTATTAGAGGCGGGTCAGTTTATTTCCGCTGCATAACTGATTTTGACCCGGTTATTCCTCTAACATGAGGGAGGGAGGGGATGGGGTGCTTAGGCGGGTACATGCAGGGGTGGGGTGCTTAGGCGGGTAGTTGCTGAGGGAGATGAAGAAGGGGTAGGGTGGGGTGGGGTGGGGTGGAATTGGGGGTAAAATCTCAAAAATACCCTTATTAGTTTTTGTTTGACCAAATTCAAATTTTAAGTAAACGGTTGATTGATGGGATTTTGGAGGAAGGACCCTCTCCACCAAACATAAATTGTTCTGATACCTAGTTTTGTAAAGAAATAGATTTTGGACAAAAAATGACCAAAATAAAATTATTTTTGGACCCGTATAGCCAATTTGCTTTTTTTTTGCTAACCATATTTCCCGTATATCAAATTCTTTAGTACTTAACTCCCTTTTTTTTCTCCCTGTAACAAGCCCCAAATTACGTAGTCGCAGCAATGAATCCTTCTCCAAATATACTTCTAAATACATTTTTATCAAACATCACAAAAGAAATCCACAGAAACAAAACCAAATGCAAAAATGGCTCAAGGAAATCTTCAAATAGCCATGTTTCCATGGTTTGCAATTGGTCACATTACACCATTCTTGCAACTCTCTAACAAGCTTGCTGAAAAGGGTCATCAAATATCATTCTTGTTGCCAAATAAAGCAAAAATTCAATTGAAACACATAAATCTTCATCCAAATCTCATCACCTTCTACACACTCGATGTTCCTCATGTTGAAGGCCTTCCTTTAGGTACCGAAACTGCTTCTGAAATACCCATATTTCTCACCACTCTCCTAGCAGCAGCCATGGATCTTATGCGTGATCAAGTTAAAGAATTGCTCTTAAAATTGAAGCCCAATTTAGTTTTATATGATATTGCTCATTGGATCCCAGAATTAGCATCTAAAATTGGTTTCAAAACGGTGAATTACAATGTTGTTTGTGCTGCCTCTATCGCAATTGCATTGGTCCCAGCTCGAAAAGTTTCGAAAAACAGGGCGATTACAGATGAGGAACTGAAGGAACCGCCCCCTGGTTATCCTTCATCGACAATTGTGTTTCGTGGGCACGAAACTAAATCCCTGTCGTTTATAAATCTTGAATTTGGTAAGGGGATAAGTTTTTATGATCGGATCACAACCTGTTTGAAGAAATGCGATGCAATCTCGATTAGAACATGTAGAGAATTGGAAGGTCCATTGTGTGACTATATCTCAAGGGAGTATGAGAAGCCAGTGTTTCTAACAGGGCCAGTTTTGCCTGAACTCGAAGAACAACATTTAGATGACCAGTGGGCCCAATGGCTCGATGGATTCGAACCAGGCATGGTAGTATTTTGTGCTTTTGGAAGCCAAGTAGTTCTGGAGAAGAAGCAGATTCAAGAACTTGTCTTGGGCTTTGAATTAACAGGTCTACCTTTCTTCTTTCTTCTTTTTTCTTCAATTGTTACACATACGAGAATCGAAATATAGCTCTTAATTTGGTGGTTAGAAACATACATTGTCGATAATAACTAAGTACGTAATTATTAATTTTAAGAGAATGAGTACTAAATTGACAAACCCTCCGGAGTACGAAGGGTCTTTTAGGCTTAACCCCTTTTGTTTTATGCATTGAAGATGTAAATATGATTCTTACTTGGGACTTACATTATCGTCAAATAAATGATATTTCTAACTAATTGAACTATGGCATTGTCATTCAGGTCGGCCATTCTTGGTAGCACTAAAACCACCATTTGGAACTAAAACAGTTGAAGAATCACTACCGGAAGGATTTGTAGATCGGATAAGAGGAAAAGGCGTAGTTCATGAAGGTTGGGTGCAACAGCTTGCCATATTGAATCACCCATCAGTGGGATGTTTCGTGAATCATTGTGGGTTTGGATCAATGTGGGAGTCTTTGATGAGTGATTGCCAAATTGTGCTGATCCCACATTTGGGGGATCAAATCTTGAATACTAGATTGCTAACTGAAGAATTAAAGGTTGCAGTTGAGGTAGAAAGGGACCAAAATGGATGGTTTTCTAAGGAGAATTTGTGCAGAGCAATAAGATCTGTGATGGATGAGGATAGTAAGATAAGAGGTTTGGTTAAGGAAAACCATTCAAAATGGAGAAAATACATATCAAGGCCATTCTTTATGAGTGAATGCATAGAAAAATTTAACCAAAATCTGGATGAACTACACAGAGAAGAAAGTCAAGATGGAAAACATATCAGTTCCATTACCAAATCATAGTCTTTCAATTGTATTATAAGTTGGGAATTTTGTGCTGTGAACTATTTCAGACATATATTCAAATTGAGGTAGAAAAACTATTGGAAACAAATAGTTTAGCTTTAGTGTCTTAAAATGCAAGTTTTCCAAGAGGTACTACCCCAACTATTGGCTGATGCTCAATTCAAGATATGGTATTGTTGATTACTGGTAATATATTACCAGAGGACTTAGCTCAACTGACCAAAATTGCTCGTGTTCAACTAAATCAGTTTGTAAGATTAGTCTATCAATTGAGTCAAAAATATTGGGTCCAGACTCAGGCCCACTAAATTGAGACCCAAGTTGGATTTCTATTGAATTAGGTTTAGATTTTTTCAACTAGAGTCTGAACTCAATCACATTGGCTCTTGGATCTAATTTGGGTCCGCTTACTAATTTTACTTATAATTCTATTGATACTCAATTTTATCGATCGAAACGAATATTTTTTTTTAAATAAAATAAATAACGATTATTAGAGAAATATTTTGTGAAAAATAATATACACCATTCATTAACATTATGATCATATCCTTGTGTTCATATAAAACAAAATAAAACAATAATCTTAATTGGTCTTTCGATATTTTGGATCTATACAATTATAATTTAGACCCACAACTCTTGGGTCCATACTTGGCTTGGATCCTACCCATATGAGTCCAGATCCAATATAAATCCGAGCATAGAAAAGTATATCTAGACCTAAATTGAGTCTTATGAGTCTGGATCTGTATCTGGACTCTTAAGTCCAATTGACAGGCCTACGTAAGATGTACGAATACCCATTTATCAAAAACAATTACTCATAATGGGCACAGTTCATCAATATAATCAAAAGTGCATAAAATTTTGTTATAGAATTTACATTAACTTTACATGTTTTCAAAACTCAAATTATATGACAATGAAGCATTTCTCGAGCGGTAAGAATTGATGTCATTAAGATCCCAACATAATTAATGAGGTAAAACACTTGGATACCGGCACCAAAAAAGAAAACTCAAATTATTACTATAATTATAACTAGAGAAATTTGCAAACTTAATCCCATAAATATTAATATTTTTAAAAAAAAAAAACAATACAAAACTTTCATAACTATTAATTTTGTCCAAGACCTGTCCTTATTTATTGTTTCTATTGTGTAAATTCTACTACCACTATTAATTTTGTCCAAGGAATGTCTTATTTTATTGTTTCTATTGTGTACATCCTACAACTATTAAGAATCTTGTCCAAGGAATGTCTTATTTTATTGTTTCTATTGTGTACATCCTACAACTATTAAGAATCTTGTCCAAGGAATGTCTTATTTTATTGTTTCTATTGTGTACATCCTACAACTATTAAGAATCTGCAAAATTAGTCACCTCCTCTTTCTTCGGCTCTCCCCAACCGCCATCTCCTATCCTCAAATGAAAATTTTATACTGAAATATCCAAATTCAGGATGTCAATTTGGCTAACGATGGTTCACATTGAACAATGTTCGTCAACTCGAGGTTAACTTCTCGAGAAAAAAAAAGAACTTGAATACTACTTCAATAGTTCATAGATTCTTTTGTGACAGTGGTTAAAAATGGTTTAAAAGAATGAGAACGCAAATTCACCAATTTTAGTGACCTCAATTTGGCTTATCTTAATGATGAGTTCCTCATGCCAATAGTTGATTGCTTAGTCGATGTTGCAGCTGGGCAAACTATCACGTCTTTCGTGGATTTTAATGTTGGTTGTAATAGAATCTACATGGCCAAAGAAGACCAACAATAAGACTTCATTTCGTTGTTCTCGAGGATTGTGAATATTCCAATGGGTCATTATGCCTTTCAGACTGAAGAACACATAACCAAACTATCAAAGGGCATGAATTGCATCTTTTATGGTCTTATTGGTGATTGTTTAGAAGTTTATATCGATGAAATCATGTTAAAAGATGATACCTTTGGAGAGCATCTGTTGAACTTGAGATCGGATTTTGAAAGAATGAGGAAACACAAACTTAAGCTCAATCATCTGAAACCGCAGTGGAAATCGATCATTGATGTTTAATCACACCCTGCAATAAACATAATTGTTTGTCCGTAAGGTCGAACGTTTAAAACTTTATCTTTAAACGTCAACCTCTGATCTTCCAATGTATCCTCAAAGCCGCACCAATCCAGACTGGTGAAGGTACCTGGATTATTTATTGAGAGTGAGAGAATAATGTCTGAGAGAGAGGGGATAAAGTGGCACATAGGGCTAACCAAATTTCCTTAGTCTAAAGGACTTTTGGTTTTCAGCCACCCTATACTTTCTTTTATAGGCTTTTCCAACTCCTGTTTCGAACAAGATTTGGTTAGGGTTTCTCTTTTTTCCTAACGACGGTTTCACTTAATTATGTTTGAGGAAGTACATGAAGATCATAGTTGGAGTAATATGGAAAGTTGTCCGGCCTCGGTTGGAGAAATTTGGAAAGTCATACTGCACATGGGAAGAATCGATTTTTTCTACAAGATGTCCTGTTCAGCGGAGATGTACCAGTAGAAGAAGGATTTGGCCTCAGCGAAAAAAAAAGGAGGATGACAAAATCAATGGACGGATGACAAGAGACGAATCCCTTCCAGTAAGTGGAAAAGGACTTCATCCTAAAGAAAAACGACAGAAATTTCTGGAAGAAAAAAGAAAAGAATCCCCAAAGGCCATCATATTCGAAATATACTCCCCAAAATGCGCTAGGGAAGGAAAAAAACATATGATATCCCTTAAAGGGATTTAAGGGCTCTAAGAGTATAAGGGACTTACTAAGAAATACTGAATTGGCACGCACACCAATTAGGAAAGTATGCCTCAACACCAGTAACACAAGTGTCCCAAGAAGAAGCTAACATATGAAGAGTCGTATGCATTCTAAAGCCTAAAATAAGATATCTACTCACAAAAATAGATTTACATGTTGCAACCTTGTTTGATAATAAGGACGGGGCGCAAGAGAACAACAAACGCTTCATAGAAGGCACCAATGATGAACATTTATGTGTGACTATCCCAAAATCGGGAAAGTTTTCTGGAGTTCTCCGATGGAATAACTTCAAACACCAGTCAAAATTCAAAGAAATAGAAACCACAACAACGAGAGAATCTCCCAACACATCGCAATGGGAGCATAGGTCAACGCTTGAGTGAAGAGGGGAATGTACAACCCAAATTTTCGGCACCGTTTGAGGTTAGTATTTTCTGGTTATTTTGAGAAAATAAACTTCTATAATTATCTCAAGATCGGGTTCGCTAAGTATTTTGAAGAGCTTACGATGATTATAGGTCCAATGCAGACGTATGTGCTGATGAGCACAGGTCCAAGAGAGAAGTCTGAGCCCAAGGAGAAGCCATGGGCTAAGCCCCAAAACAACCCAGGCCGACCAAGCCTCCTAGGGACGGTCGAGATAGGGCGCGTGTGAGCCACACATCCGTACCGAGCCAATGAACCGTCAAGAAGAGCACAGTGGAAAAACCGTAATTAAAACTAGAGTTGCCGCAACTCGGTCCGTATAAGGTATTGAAATATCCCTTGGGTATTGTCCCTATAAATATTGTTCACTTCATTTACTCCATATAATATAACAACACTTTGAATATTGTGTTAAGTTCTCTCTCACTATAATCTGAACTCACTTAAACATCGGAGTAAGGTTGAGGTCTTCTCTAACTTTATTTGTCTTAGCAAACTCAGCTCTCCCTCGGGCACAGCCTGAATCACTTGGCTCGGATCCCTGGTTCTCAACTCGAGTCGTTCCTTTAAGTCAGGACCCGAGGAGAACCTTATACCTGAGGAACACGTCAAAATGTTATTTGAATTATGACATTTCGCTAAATAAAATTCGGTTTTAGCCAACTAAAACATTGCCGCAGCTTGAAATTGTTCCTAAGCAAAAGCAAGATTAAACAAGTTCAGGATGCTAAACAAATGTACCATATGTGACACCCTAGAACACGAGCAAGTAATGTTCCTTCTATTGCATAAAACGCTACTTAGCAAAACAAATGTACCATCCGCCACTTTTGCATATCTCCCAGCTTAATAAAATGAAATTTGTCCCTTGACAAAAATTGGGAAGCTAAACAAATTAACCAGTAGTATTAATCATTCTAACTCAACTTCTAGCTGCCATGGAATCACTATCATCCCACAAATAAATATTTTGACCAAAAACAGATTACAGCTTATATATAAGTGGTAGTAGTCTGAGATGTGGAGTTGCAGATTTGCACTGGCTACTTGATGCGATCCTGAAAGAGAAATTTGACTTTCTCAGGCGTAGCAGGGTTTCTCCTTGCAGTAATTTGCAAAGATGCACCATCAGTAAGCATGCGCTGTAAAACTCTTGTTATGTTCTTAGCATCATCGATTCCAAGATGGTGACTTCCTCGCAAAGGAATGTTCAGTTCCCTCATCATCGATAGCATTCCCGGGGCCTAAACAGGAAAAAAAAAATATGGCTGGTGAGAGAACAAGAGAATTATAACTGTAATCCAAGGAGGACGACTATCCTAGATCTTTGTAATTTTCGGAATTGTTGGGAAAAAAAAGTTAGTCTAATTAATCTGAGTAGTAAATAATGATGATCATGCTCTAGGCTGGCAAAGGTTTATGCACTGTATCACTCGCTTAAATAATGAAACTCATGGCTGGCTCAAAACAATGAGTTAGCCAGATGAAACCTATCAAGTCTAGGATTTCTTTACATAATGAATGTTAACGTATGCAGCAGAACTATCAAACAGAGTATGCAATTAGTTCTAAAAAGCTCAGCAAATACTTATGTACTCACCCGCCTCTTATAAAAGTTCAAATAGATGTCCTTCAGATTGATCCATTCCATAAAATAGGAAGGAAGTTTGATATTTGATACTCTACACTGCTGAGGAATCTTTGTTTTCACATCCCAATTTCCACTAGTACACGTAAAACATAGATGTATCAGTCAAAATATTCGATAATCATGTCTTGTTTTGGAATAAAATGTCCACCGTTTTGCTGTTGCAACCACATGAATTTTACACGTTAATAAATCAATCAGAATTTTGGGAGAGGAAATTTTGAAGTACTATGTTTTTTCACGAAATAATGCAGACCTTTTTGGGAACCAAGCCACAAAACAAAAGGGAGTTTATGGACAAAACTCCCATATGAAGTTGAGTTCCATGTTTCAAGATGCTAAGGTTCAAAAATCATTAATCAAATGTTAAGCATGACACACAAATGAGGCAAAAAAATGTTTTTCCTTCCAATAAGATTCCTAAAAGTTGTGCTCTGCACTAAATCGGCAAACTGTAGGTTAAAGTTCAGTAAATGCCACGTTTCATGAGTCGAAAAAGGCAAAACATAGAGTAAATTGTATAGACAAGAAAACTACCATGTTACAAATGCAGCTTCATTTAGAAGCCGGTCAGGCTCTCTTGCCCACAAATCACGTGTCACTAACCAATCTTCAAATTCTTTAATCACCTCATGAAAGGGGATAGCAGTATCATGCCAAACACTGCACATGTACAGAAGATACAAATCATATAGCAACTACGCAGATCAAATGTCCATGCTTCAGTCACATAGAATGATCTACTTCAGAAAATTTTGTCAATGACTCCTATTTGGACATCATTATGGACCATTAGTTCTATATAACTTTGGCACTAACACATCCTCCTTTATTAAATAAAACAAACCAAAGAAGTCACAAACAATTCAAATCAGATTAATTTACCATTTCTCTCAAAGCATTATTTTCTGAAATATATCTTTTGATGGATTGGCAAGATATACATCTTTTTCCTCCCGCCTTCTCAGGCTCATTCAATTATCTCAGGAGCTGTTCTCCTGAACATTAAATTATGGTTATAATTGTGATAAAAAAACACTCTCAATTAAATCCATCGCAGAAACTTTAGTTTTCACGTTTTTATCTTAACATGATTAAACAGTCAACAAGGAACACAAATGTACTGTTAACTGTCTACGAGATGCAAAGCTGCCAATTTTCTCCAATTTTTTTGCCTAGAAGCAACTATATCTTTAGATGCATTAGAAAAATTTCCGTCAGATTAAACTGTGAGTGCACCTGGAGCTCTAATGATCCCATCCTATGGAAACATCAAGAATTGGACACAATGTGTAGTTGCATAAGCTGAATGATATTAGGAGTTTAGAACTAGTACACTCAATATAATGGTTAGGAACGCAGATTTGGAGATTTACCGATCAACTCCTAGTTTGCCATACTTTCCTTCGATATACTCATTTATTCTTTCTTCAGTCATTTTTGAGGGCCTTACAAACCTGCAAGAAAAAAGAAAAAGAAAAGAAGAAATAGTCACTGACATGAAATCAACTTATGTTCTTCTCTTCCCAATATTTGCTCATACGATACGAAAAGTTCCCTGCAACAATCCATATCATTCACATTTCGGCGTGTTCTGAATACAACTACCAGATTAATAGATTACTTGATATTGACAACCACGATAACTTCAAACACATATAAAGATGAACTATTGAATTGGAAACAGAATATGAGAATACTTCATCGCAAGCTTTTAGTCAAACTTCCTCTCAAAACCTTGAACGAATCCTACCACACATATCAAAACAAATTAGCATGAACATCTCCAAACAAACTCTGTCCGTGCACTGATGACTCAACTGTAAGTTACCCTCCCAACTTTACTCTTAAACCATGTAAAGCTACTCTCTTATAACGACGACAACTTGTAACATTTACATAAACTACAGAAAACAATAGATTAAGCTAACAATTTTGACAATAGTAATGTACTACAATATACATTTTATACTAGATAGCAACTGAATTAAAGAAAGCGTAAAACCTGTGGAAGAAGTCAACGACAGTCATGGTTCTGGAATCAAATAACAAAACAGGAAATTCAAGAATTTCAACTTTGCCTTCCAAATCAAGTACAAGAAAAAAATCCAGCTTCTGGGACTGCAAATTCTTGAAATCAGTGATTTCCAACCCAAGTCCAGAAGAGCAATCATGACTAAATATCTCAGTATGAGCAGGATCATCCATCTATCATCATAATTCACAAAACAAAAACACAATAAAGCCCAATTCAATCCCCAAATCAAGAAAACAAAATTTCAATTGAGATTAATGTTACCTTGGTGCACTTGCCTTGAGTGTAATACAAACAAATGGGCTTCCAACGATTGGTTTTGTTGGGAGGTAAGAGTTGGATTGGATTTGGAGAAGAAGAAGTTGAATTTTGTTCTGCTTGTAGAGTGGCTCTGATTCTGCTGAAGCTTCGGTTTGTTTGAAGAGGAGAAGGTAAAGAAAGAGATGGGATTATGGGAAAAGAGAGAAGAATTCGTCGGCATAGGAGGGTTGAAAATCTTGGGAGCATTGCTTCCACCGCGATTTGTAATACACTTCCTTCTTGGTAGAGTTCAGTTAAAGGGTTTTGGACGGAATTGGATGAGCTCAGTTATTATGGGTTATCTTCCCACTCCCACAGTTCACAGCCTGCTTTTTTTATTAGTGGCAAATTGAATTTATTCATTGTAACATCGTACCAATATTTTAAAAAAAAACGCAAGTTAACTTGTATAGCCACACTGTTTTACGAGTTTAGAAAATCAAAACGTGTTGAATAATGAGTAGAATTGCAATTTGGTAGAAATATTGAATTTGATCATAAAACGTAAATTTCATTGAAAACTTGTTAAATCAGGTGTAGAATCACAATCTAGTAGAAATGGGTATAAACATTAAATCGGATAAAAAAAAAGAGTAAAATCAGATGTTTCTACCGAACTTACAAATTTCATAGAAATGAATTGTATTTCATTATGAATTTAGTTCATGTGCTAATTAATTTTGTCACGGTTTTGTTTAGGTTCACACCAAGAGAATAAACCATTTGAAACAAAAGACAACGAATGATGTTGTTTAAGTGATGTTAATACAAAATTGGGTAAGAAGGAACGAGCACGAAAACCGAATTAATATAACCTTGATATTTTGTTCTCGGTTGATGATTAGACTATTGATGAGAATTCTGAGTTGGATTTGAACGAAGAAGACACAATTTTGAATTTGGGGGTAATGCTACTACCGGTGTTATCGATGCATCCTTGGACGATTTAGAGCTTCCTCCTCATAATGATGATGAGTTTGATGAAGGCGTACGTGATATGGGGATGATGATAGTGATGGTGGTTCGAAATTCAAGTCTTTGAATGATTTGCTTGATTAAATGGACGTATCATGGGGGCTTTGCATTAGACTGACCATCTACAAGAAAACATCTTATTTAGGACGAAAATTTTTGGGACGGAAATTATTTGTCCCTATTTGCAACGGATTAGCTATGGCTCTAATATGAAAATGTTTATGTAAAAATTAAGTAAATCTTTCCTCCCAAAGACATCCTAAATTCGCATCTAAAGAAGGACATGCAAAGTTAGTACGTGATCCGTCCCAAATTTAGGATGGAATAAAGACTATTCTCAAATATGTAACTATGAAAATGTTAATGTAAAAATTAAGTAAAATATTCATCCCAAAGACATCTAAAGAATGTCAGACAAAGTTAGTACGTGATCCGTCCCAAATTTGGTATGAAATAAGGATGATTGTCAAATCTGAAACTAAGAAAATGTTAATGTAAAAATTAAGTAAAACTTCCCTCTCAAATACATCATTAATTCGCATCTAAAGAAGGACAGTAAAAGTTAGTCAGTGATCCATCCCAAATTTGGGATGGAATAAGGACGATTCTCAAATCTGAAACTATGAAAATGTTTATGTAGAAATTAAGTAAAACGTTCGTCCCAAAAAATCCTAAATTCGCATCTAAAGAAGGACATGCAAAGTTAGTCAGTGATCCGTCCCAAATTTGGGATGGAATAAAGACATTCTCAAATCTGTAACAAATGATATCATATATTTGGACCGAATTGAGACGAGAAGGTTGTCACTAATTCATTTACCATTTTAATGCAACTATTCTCTGTTTTCGGTCTCAAGTCCTTCTTAAATTTGGGACGAATTTACCACTGGATTATTATTATTATTTGCTTGATTGATTGAGTTAAATTAGAAAAGGTATTAGTTACAAAATTGTCTAATGTTAAAAGAATTTGGACTAATCTAAGATAATTTATTTACTTTCTGCATCTACTAATTCAACAAGAAAATCATGTCCAAATCTTGTTTATATTTTACAAAACAGTTTACCTTTATATTTGAGATAATGTAAAATTATCTTTATATTTAAGGTTTATATAAAATATATATAACTTTATTTATTTTCAACTATATTTTTCCTTGAGAAATTTTATTCATTAGCTAAACTTTGTATTTCGTTAAAAAAAATTTAAATATGTATATTGATATTATCAAGGACAGATATCTACATTAAATTTCGATGCGACAATCTTTTTGAAAAAAGAACATCTGAGCCTAATAAAACTCTCCTTCTCCTACATCATACTTTGTTTGGGAAAAAGTATTTTTGTTATTTATTACCTAAAAGTCAGTATTTCTATTTTTTGTGAAATTCATGGTGGGACTGATTTATAAGGGATTATGGATGATTTATTAATTGATACTTCACAACAATTTGTTGTTGCTCGCTTCCACAATTTCTCTTAGGCAAAAAAAATTTAAAAGACATTTGAAGCCAATACAACTCTTATTTAAATACAACCCTTATTCCAATATAACTCTTAATCTTTATTTCTTTCTCTTTCACATTATCGTATATCCTCTCAAACTCAAGTTCTCCATCTTCTTGTTTTACCTTCTTACAAACAAATCAAATCGTAAATTTGTCCTTTTTGTTTTAAACTTTCGACTCTTCTATATTGAAGATCAACGATATTTTATCTATACTGGAGATCAATGATATTCCATCATTGAATTAAGGTAAGTGTTTTCTTTTAAGTTTATAATTTAAAGATCAAAGAGAATCTTGTTAATGTAATACTTTTATTTTGATTTTAGAATCTTGTTAAGAATTCATGCCTTATTATTGGCTTCCCATCTTTCGAGAACCGAGTCTTACCATCTTGAAGCATTTCACCTCTGTCAGCATTTATCCTTAGTAGGTCACACATGTTACTCTCGGTAGATTTGCAATGGCGACACTCCCCACATTCTCCAATGAAAATAGGAAGAACATGGTCTCAAGGTTTCAAAGTAGTGACCCCTTCACCTACACTCTCCACAATGCTGTATGTCCAACCAAACACGAGAAAACAAACAAATCATATTTTCCTGAGATTAAATTCTATGTTGGAGAAAATTAAGCTAATTTAGAGCATCTTAGATCTCGTACCCCCAGCTTCGTGACCAAATATCCGAGGCAAACGAGGTGTTGACCATATATACCAACAAAGAGATATCATTGAAGTTAGAGCATAAAAATTTACAATGATGAATAAATTGAAGAAGAAAAAATACAGCTACACAATTGGTGCCAAGAAATTACTTCAATTGAAGCATTAAACTACACAACTTAGCAGTTAAAAAAGAACATTAAACTACACAACCTTGAATAGCTTCAAATTTTGAAGGAAAAAAAAAACAGAAGATAGGACATAATGATTAAGAAAACATTCTTCAATTCTCTAAAACTCAAAAGTGAATGGTCATTTATGTTCATAATTCATATATCCATAAATTTTGATAGAGATATGTATCAACTATTAGAACAAGCTCACATGCTTAATCACTTAGCATTTAGAAAGATGTTAAGTATTCCCATTTTATCAATGCAGCAAAATATTCCCAATTTAGAGTTAAAACAAAAGTTATAACTCGGGCAAAAAAATGACAAGTGAAAAACATCTTCTTTCACCAGTATGCGTCCAAGAGCTCAACTGAGCACCCTGCTTCTACTTGCATGTGCCAAAACTAGTAATCAATATTCATCTGCTCTCACATTAATCCTAGAAAAATGGAGAGGGTACCAGAGTGTCCAAGAGTGCTTTAATCTCCTAGGATTACAATGATTCCCATAAGAGCATAAAAATAGAAAATATGCTCAAGTCCCTAGAAAAACGAAAAACAAAAAGAAAAAGTAAGTTCATAGAAATTCTTTTATATAATTAGACAGAAGACTCAAAGTTTATATGGGAAGATGAGAGTAAGATTTGACAGAAACATAATCATATAGAGCAAGAAAAACTCTTTTTAAGTTTTCCGTGTGTAATGTTTTTATATACGTAGTTGTATTTTTATCTTACTTAAATTATGAAGCATTATTATTTGAATTTTTCATATTTGCTTAAGTTTTGTTGTTTTCATATAATTGTAGATGGATGACCGTAGTTGGATGTATAGACGGCATATGCAAGGGGTGAAGGGTGTCACACTTGAGTTTAGAGAAGGAGTTGCTAAGTTTATAGCATTTGCATGTGGAAATAACCTAGATCCAAATTTGGGAGAGATTAGATGTCCATGTTCAAAATGTAAGAATTGCAAGTATAAACCAGCACACATGGTGAGGACACATCTATACCAGAAAGGATTTGTTAGTAAGTATTACAACTGGACGTGTCATGGTGAATCATTTATACCATATACACCTACGACTATTTCCCAACCGAGCACCTTCCAAAGTAGGGATGCAGGGAATACTAATGAGCATGCAAATGACTTCAGGGAGATGGTATTTGATGCAGCTGGCCCTACTCTTCGGGAATATGCGGGACCTTCTAATATCGAGGAGCCTCCAAATAAAGAAGCGCAAAAATTTTATGATATGCTTGGGGCAGCTGACACACCGTTGTGGGATGGTTGCACAACACAATCACAATTGTCTGCTACAGCTCAACTTTTGCATATTAAATCTAAAAATAACATGTCCGAAAAGTGTTTCAATGATATTCTAGATTTCTGTAAAGATAGCATGCCTAGTGGTACCAAACTTGCTAAAGACTTTTATAGTACAAAGAAGTTAATTGCAGGCCTTGGTCTTCCCGTTCAAAAAATTGATGTTTGTGCAAATGGTTGCATGTTGTATTGGAAGGATGATAGCGAGTTGAGACAATTTAAGTTTTGCTCTCATGATCGGTACAAAAGGAAAAAAAAAAAGATTGGTAAGAATAGTAGCAGGAAAGAAATTCCATTCAAGAAGATGCATTACTTCCCTCTCACACCTAGACTTCAAAGATTGTAGCATCAAAGGCTACAGCAAAACACATGAGATGGCACAAGGACAGTGAACAAGAAGATGGTGTGATGTGTCATCCTCGTGACGGAGAGGCATGGAAACATTTCGATGAAACATACCCGGAATTTGCAATTGAGCCCAGGAACGTACGTCTCGGTTTATGTACCGATGGATTTTCTCCATTTGGCATGTCAGGTAAACAATATTCATGTTGGCATGTTATTGTAACTCCGTATAATTTGCCACCTTGGATGTGCATGAAGAATCCAATCATGTTCTTGACAATTCTTGTTCCAGGCCCAAAAAATCAAAAACACAAACTAGATGTGTACATGCAACCGTTGATAGATTAGCCAAATCAGTTATGGAGTGAGGGAGTTAACACTTATGATATATCAAGGAAACAAAATTTTCAAATGAGGGCTACACTTATGTGGACTATTAGTGACTTTCTTGCATATGGAATGTTGAGTGGTTAGAGCACGGCTGGTATACTAGCTTGTCCTTCTTGTATAGAGTTCACTAGGGCATTGAGGCTTGAGCATGGAAAGAAACAATCATGGTTCGATTGCCATCGCAAATTCCTAGATTTGAATCACCCATTTCGTTCTAACAAAAGCTCATTTAGGAAGGATTTTGAAGAATATACACCACCTCCACCGCAGCTGACTGGGGATCAAGTTTGGGATAAAATTCGAGAGTTTCCAGGGATAATAGAATATGGGGGGTAAAGAACTATTTAAAGAGGATGGCAGGGGAATCAATCACAATTGGGCGAAACGGAGTATATTTTGGGATTTACCTTACTGGTCCAAGAATCTTATTCGTCATAATATTGACGTAATGCACAATGAAAAAAACTTTTTTGATAATGTTTTTAATACAATGATGGATGTAAAAGGTAAGACCAAGGATAATGTTAAAGCTCGGCAAGACCTACGTAAATACTGTAAACGCAATGAGTTGACTATCCGACCAATTGATTTGGGGAAGGGACAAAAGCCAAAAGCTTGTTACACCCTTACAAAAGATGAAAAGAAGCGACTCTTAGAGTGGGTGAAGGAACTTAAATTTCCAGATGGCTATGCATCTAATATAGGGGGTGTGTTGACTTCAAGGAACTAAAGATGTCGGGATGAAAAGTCATGATTGCCATGTGTTTATGGAAAGACTTCTTCTGATTGCCTTTCGAGAATTATTGCCAGTCGAAGTTTGGAGTGTTTTGACAGAGTTAAGTCAATTCTACAAGGACTTATGTTCACCAAAGTTAAGGGTTGCCACATTAAAAAATTAGAGCAAGATATTGCAATTCTAATTTGCAAGCTGGAGAAGAAATTCCCCCCTGCATTCTTTGATGTCATGGAGCATCTACCAATTCACTTACCATATGAGGCAAGAATTGGAGGGCCAGTACAATATCGATGGATGTACCCCTTCGAAAGGTATTTAACAATACATTTTATCCTATATTTATCAATTAAACTTGTGTTCAATTTATTAAACTAACATAAAAATTATTTCATTTGTAGGTACTTGTATCATCTTAAGAAAAAGGTGAAAAACAAGACAAAAGTTGAGGGGTCGATTTGCAATACCTATCTTGTTGAAGAGGCTTCCATCTTTTTTTCCTACTACTTTCCACCACATGTTGAAACAAAGAACAGAAAAGCCGGGCGGAATGATGATGGTGAAGAATCTAAGTCTCCGGACTATGTTCTGTCCATATGTAACTATCCTGGGAGGTTGCCACGTTCAAAGGGTAGAATACGATTGCTAAGTAATGAAGAATTAACTGTAGCAACTACTTACATTTTAATTAATTGTGATGAGGCACAACCATATATTGAGTAAGCATACAATGGCATCCTTTATTATCTTTTTTTTTAATCTATTTCCTAACTAAATTCATTCCTTCTTTAGGATTTTGATTTTTTACCAAATTCTATTGAACAAAAAATTCAAAGAGCAGCTACGCTCATGTTCTCCGAGGTTAACTGAGGCACAACTAGTATCTAAGATATCAACAGAGTTTTCTCGTTGGTTCAAAGATTACGTGAGTATTTTACATATACACTACTTGCATTGCCATGAATACCATTACTAAACACTCTATTTGGTTCTTATCTACATTAGGCTATTAACCATGCGGATGATCTTCCTATATGCTTAAAGAACCTTGCATGGGGCCCTTCAAGATATGTGAAATCGCTTTCTATGTATTTTGTCAATGGGTATAGATTTCATACACATGCCCGGTGTGAAGGTCGAACAACCAACAACAGCGATGTGTGCGTGAAGAGCACAGAGGAAACAGAGAATGATTGGTATGGCATGCTAAAAGACGTAATAGAAGTTACATTGGTTGGTGATCCGGTCCAGACCATAGTTCTTTTTGAATGTGATTGGTTTGACACAACATCAAGAACAGGGGTAAGAGTTCACCCGAAGTACAAGCTCGTTGATGTCAATCATAAGAAGTATCCAAGATTTGATCCCTTTGTGTTAGCTCAACAAGCTACTCAAGTTTATTACTTACGGTATCCTAGCATGAAGCGGGATATGGGTGATTGGTGGGCTGTGTGCAACGTTCGGGCTCGGGGCATTGTGGATGCACCCTTTGCTAACTCTGCTTATCAAGCTGAGGTTAGACCAGAAGAAGCATCAAATGTGAATATTGATGATATAGATGACCTTACTCGACTTACACATGAAAACAATGAAGTTGAGATTGTTGAATTTGACAGTGAAGATGAAGATGAGGAGGAAGATAAAGATGAAGATGAAGATTACAGTGAGTAGGATACCATTTAACCATCAATTATGTACTCAAGCATTCCCAATTCTTCTTTCTCTCTCTCTTGTCTTACTTTCTACACAACTATTACAAAAAACAAAAGAAAAGTCTTTGCAGCTTGAAAATAAGCTTAGGAGTGTACTCAACTATGGTTTGTTATACTCAAAACTGCCCAACATGCCCATGGCATTCTATTCAAGAAAAAGAACATAGATATGAGAGAAATTTTTGTATTATACCTGTGAAAAATGCAAACTTCGGCAATAAATTGGAGCCTTTTACTAAAGGCAGACAAATCACAAAAATTCCCAAATGACTGAATCCTTCTAGCTGTTTCAACTATGTCACTTATTTCCTTCTCAATAGCCTTGTGCCAGTGCAATATCTCATCTATAGGATGCTCAAGCATACCAGACTTTGGTAGCATGCAATGTTTCTTTGCTACTGTGGAAGATTCACATGCACATTCTCCATGTTCAATTGATAGGTGAGCTGTTACCTTTGCAATCTGATGAACTACAAGACTTAGTAGCATGTTGGCATACTTTACGCTTCTTATTAATCTTCGCCCCATCCATCAAGTTGAATATAATCTACATGAAAATAAGTTTATATCAGCGATGATATAAAATGATACAACTTTCTTATGATTTCTGCACCCGAAGGTCCTCACCTGTTGAAGTTGGAAGAAAAAAACAAACCATCAATTATGTACTTTGTAACAAGTAATCATGTTCATTTAAAAACTTTATTTTATACATCGCTGATTATGTTCATGTTATGAGATTTCCTCTTGAAGAATGCCTAAACTCAATAACAATACCCCTTATAAGTTAATAAATAAATATCGCATATGCATAAACAACATAAAATAATTAAATAATTGTAAATTTCATATTGTTTATTAGACAAAGAAAGTTGAACATGTAACAAGAAATTGAAATCTAACCTGCATCTTTGCATGAAGGCCAAGCATATGATGAGCACAAGTAGTATTGAATCTCGATGTATATAAAATGCTGAACAGATCTAATCTGAAAATAGCAAATGTTGATCCCTTTGATGGTTTTGCAACATTCAAAGTTGCACCAAGACCTGCATCCCAGTTACCAAATCCATTTTCAGTGTTACGATCTACATCATTTTCGGTCTAAAAATATATTATCACCTCAAATCCAGTTGCTATTACTGGATTATTGGGGATGCACTCATAAAAACATCGGGTTCCATCTTCTTAATTTATCAGCTACCACTACGGCACTACCTCCTATATATCATATATCATATCCAACCAAACCAGAGTCAGACGTGATAGCTAGATGTGTTTCACTTAAGGTACTAAGGCATTCTAAAATTCTTGTTGGTCCAAATTCAGTTTTGTTCAAGAAAGGAAGGCACTAAATTACTCGTGTTTTATGATTTCAGAATCAGATAAAAAGGCAACCTCATGCTATAACTATCACTTCTGCAACTTGTTTTCTTTTCCCTGTGGGCATAAACAACATAAAATAATTAAATAATTGTAAATTCCATTTTGTTTATTAGACAAAGAAAGTTGAACTTACAAGATATATTGGAGATCTTACAAGATAAACAGAGCCTTCGGAAGCTTCAACAATTGCTTTACTTTACCCCTGTCCACCACAACCACACACCAAAGTCCACATCAATGAGTCCAAATAAACCTTTACTTTACCCCTTTTAAAGCCAAAGCCAACAATATTAAGCATACATATCTCAACCAGTAAAGCCACCTTACAACAATTACACATCACCCAGAAACGAACTATTTTCACAAAACTGCCTTCAACAACATCCTTATTAAACATCACTCCAGGAAAGGTAAAAGTTCCTTTGTACATCATACCTATTTATACAAGAAAAGCTTCTCACAACCTGGCATCATCACATCATGTCTGACATATCAAATATTGTAGGAGTTTCTAAATAACTCTAAAGCCTCGCTAGCATGAAAAATACAAATTACAGGTCCAAACAGACCCAAAAAACCTGAAATAAAAAAAAAAAATGACAAATATGATCTTTTTCCCCTGCAGGATTCAAGGTTTGTAGATTACAGCACCACCCCAAATGTGAATATAATGCGCTATCACTGCAAAGTAGACCGACATCAGATATTGGTGCAAATAGGTCTCAGAAACTGGATTTTTAAAGCCTTATAACAGTTTGTTATCAGAGGTGACTGAAGATTAGCTATATGATCCTTCTTACTCTCTCCAAATACAACAAATGAACTCTATTCGCCACACCCCTGGGTCGGACAAAACAAAGAAGAAGACAATCAAGAAAAGGGGAACCAAATAAGTCATTTTCTTTTATCGCACTTGCTATACTATGACAAATAATTTATGCAACGAGCTAACAAAACGACACAAATTATAAATTGAAGAACTCTGCTTTCTTTTACAAGTCAGTAACCAATCATTAGCAGAAAGGTACATGATCTCAAAAGAAAGGGAAATTACTCTAAATAGACAAGATAAAAAATAATTAAAAAGGATAGGGGAGCCCGTAGAAACACAAGATGCCCAAAGAAGAAGCAAACAGGTGATATGCTTACATTTATAGCTGAAATATCAAATTCCCAAATTGAATACTTAAATAATTCTAAAAAAGCCCCAATCCACAACAGCATTACATAAGCTCCAGCCTCGAGAAAATTGAATCCCTAATTTCAATTTCCAGATACAATATTAGGAAAAGAAACAATAAAATCAACAGCAAATCGGGCCAATTTTTTTTTTATTTTATTTTTTCTGAAAAAAGGATGTAAAACGAGAAGGAAAGAGAAAGATTAGTGTGTTTGGAAAATGGTGCTTTCCACAGTGAAGAGTCTGAAGACTCAAGAAACACTGTTATGTTTTTCCTCTTAATGATATTTCCCTCCAATTTCAGCCTAGTTTTTTTTTTTTTTTTTTTTCATTTCAGCGCCATTTTTCATGATTAAAACGTCGCCATGGGGCATGATAAATTAACTCTCACTGATTTTACACTATTTTGACAAAAGTAATAGTTCAAAAATAATTTATGTATACAAATAACTAAATCAAAAGTTTACTGACAAAAAGATAAAAGCAAAAACTGTTTATTTATATATAGGGAGATTTTCTCTTTTAATATATGGGTTTAAAGTTTCATGGGGCATTGGAATCATCTTTTTTTTAGTATTGGCGAAAGGCATAAGAATTTCCCGGGTATAACTCAACTATCAATTCTACTATAAGTAGTGATGAACTATTTTTGCGTCAATTTAGTCATAGGGTGAGAGTTCGATTTCTACCAAATTATCTCATTTTGAGTTATTCGTGTAAAACAACTCCATTAGATCTCACTTGAGACACATTCTGCAATTTATCCGAGAAATAAGGCGGTATGATGTTGAACGTTGGAAATCAATCATTTTTTAATAAAAAATGTATATGTAAATCACAAAGTAAATTAATATGAATGTATGCAATTCCATATTCGAACTTTCGAGCCCTTGCATGGTTGAGGGTTTTCGGTGGCGGCAATTTTTGGGTAGAGAGATTTTAGAGAATTTGAGAGGAGAGAGAATTGTTTTTTTTTTAAAATGAGAGTGGGGGTGTAAAAAAAATGGATTGGGGGTGGGTGGGTAGTCCCACCCATAAAACCTATTCAAATCCACGAAATTTTTTGATATAAACCTGGGCTATATGTGGGGTGGTCGGTCCACAATCAACCACATCACCTCATTTGATTAAAAAAAAAAAAAAATGCCTCATAAGACCCACAAAAAAAGGAAGTGTTTTTATTATTTTAATCAAAACTGTGATGTGTTTGAACGTGGACCACCAAGTCCACAACAGAACTGATCCAAATCCACCTGATTTCTTCAAACCCTAATCAGCTTCTAACTCATGACGGGCTAGATACTTCCACCGCATCATAATCATCACCGTCGTCGTCCACTGCTCGTCCCTTCTTCAAGACCCAAATCCATTGGTAGAATAGCAGTGGATTCTTTTGGATGTATCAATGATGCATCTTTTTTCACTAAAAAAATGATTTAGTGTAGATAATTGGGACAATTTGAAGCCACATGTAAATAATGAACAGGGCCGCCTACCTTTCTGTAACATCATTTTAATTACTATTTTCCTTAATCATTACATATGGGGGTTGGGTTTCAGTTGTAGAGAATGAGTTATTTGATACTTGCCCTGATGGATATAAAATGAGTGGTTTGAGGACTTTTGCTTCAGTTGTAGAGATATTTTATGGTTGGGCTTTGATTTTTCAGAGAATAGTTTGGTTCATTGCTTCATGATTATTTATCCTTTTCCCTTTCATCCTTATTCTTCAGAGAAAGCTAAAGACACGAAAACAAGATTTGCCAGCGTAGATGGCAGCCAAATACGACGGAGAATAGGTAATGGTGATCGAATATCTTGAATCCACAATGTCTAAAGACCTTCTGGGCAAATTTCCATACAACTCTGCTTTCGATTTCGACTATTCACATAGCTCAATTTGGTCCCCTTTAGTCTCTCGGGGATTAGTTTCGAGTTTGAGTTCGATTCCGATTAGTACTGACTTTGGCCTCTCAAGAAAACTGTTTTATGAAGATGATTATTTGGGTCTAGCAAAAATCAAGAAATTTTCGGCGAAAATTGAGAGGAAATTGACTGATGCTCTGTTTCATAATCTTCAGAAGTATCAGAAGATGAAGAAAAGAAAGAAGAAGGGTCTTAATGGGTCGGGTCGGACGGGTTTGGGCGGATCTTTTTTCGGGCAGAGGGAAATGAAGTGTCAGACAATTATACCCTTAAAATGGGTCATATGTGCATGTCCCGTGACAATTTTCGCCTGTTTTTTGGCCAGATTCCTTATTTTGACAAACGAAGTATATATCCGTAAAATAGTTAGGTTACAACTGCTCTAAATTAAAGTTAACGATATTCATAAAAAAGTAAAAAAAAAAAAATTGGTGTACACAGATAACGAATTGCTCTATTTTGAAAAACTTGTAAGTTAATAACTATTCTTTGTTGCATTTTTATCTTTTGAAATTGAGTTTCCCATACGCTGCACAAATCTAGAGTCTAAAGAAATTAAAATAGTTCTATTGGCAGGGACAACATGTCCTTCAGGAAATAGATCCTAATCGTATATCAAGAATTTTTAAGCCACTCCCTTACAATCAGTCTAAAAATTAAAACGATTATAATTTAGTCGATGTGCAAAACAACTACCTTCTAAAATTGCAAGCAAGAGCTTCAGTGTGCTCAAGCGATGGGGAATGGAGATTTGTTTAGTGTGAAAATTCGCTCATGTGCCTCCATCAAAAAGAGATGTTAACCCATGAGCTTATAAGTTATTCGGATCTTCCTTAGACACTCGATGTGAGATTTTTACATTTTCCGTTGGAAGAGGCAGTAGTGGATGAGGATGTTTGCTGAGATTGTTGGGGACGATCCAAATTAGCATACTCATCATGCAAGTGAACTGCAAGCGCAACAAGGTTTATGCCTTACACCAACAATTGTCTTATTCGGTTGTTGTTATAGTCATAATGAAAGTGTCAGGGACAGTTGTGCGGTATTCATTGTTCATCAAAACTATAATCATCATCATCTGAACTGGACGGCTTATTGAAGTAGAAATTTCTGTAGAGAATTGAATCTTTGAAAAAAATTGTGCATTATCATGCATGAGTATTTCAGCTGCCATATATTATTAGAGGATTTCATTGTATTATGATGTCATTCCATTTTTCCCCCACAACTCAAACATGAAAAGTGGAGTTTGTTCAAGAAAAAAGTGAAAAAGATTTGCAAAAAAAGATAATTATTCATTATTTCATAATATTATTTCATAGTCCAAGGTTTATCTTTGATTCTAAAATAGAAAAAGATAATTATTCATTATTGGCGCTATGTCTTCACTGCCCTTCCATTACTAATGACTTATAAGAATCTATTTATAACTTTTTACGTAATATAAGCAATATTATCACCAAAAAACTCAATATAAGCAGTTATTAATATGATTTAATTGCTTTTTTGAGGTTGCTAGAATTTGATCCTTGATTTTAAGAATTACGAATTAATTTCTTCAAAAAAAATAAAAAACTACGATTTAAGTACTCGACTATAAGGTTATTATATGAGTGGCATATTATATACTATAATCGAAGCAAGAATGTTAAACTCGAAACCTATTTAGAAATATTAAATCAATTATATTAGCAGTTAGTATTAATATAATCTTAATTGCTTTTTTTTTTTTTGTCAAAATTTGATCATTGATCTTCATAATTACAAATGAAGCACTCAAAAATCATATTATTATCTGAATAGCATATTATATATTATAGTCGAGACAAGAGTATTAAACTAATAACCTATCGTTTTGGAGTAGTTTTATTTTGGTAGATAAGTAAGTTTAAAACTTATATTTAGACAAATGAATACAATAAACGTAGTATAAAAAAAATTATTTCTCTTTCCTATGAGTTTGCAATTTTGATCTAAGTGCTTATTCATTTACCATGATAAAATTAGTCATTGTTTTGAGTTAGAAATTTTAAGCCAATTATATCAGGCTTCCTTTATCGAATTTTAATATGACAATGCGCCATAGTAACAAGCATGTGGATGATTTCATCAAATGAGTGGCTCTTCTTTTAGATTTCAAAACTTCAGATGCTCTTTTATTTCCTTTTCATAAATTAAGGTGTAACAAGGGATCCACTCAAATATTTGTGTAATTGGAGATTGCTATTGGAATTTAGCTTGAGGTGCTTTAATCTAATTTTCTTAAGTATATTTTTCTTGAATTGTTTGAAGAAGAAGATGAGAGGATTGGTAGGCATGAGCAAATATGAATTCCCACATCGAGGCTAAAAACTTGATGTATTATTTAAATATAAAGTCTCACATCGAGTGTCTAAATAAGATCTAAATCACTTACAAGTTCATGGGTTAACAGACAACGAAGTGCAGTTTAAGCGGTAAGACACTTCACTTCCAACCGGTAGGTCGGGAGTTCATGCAGGAGGGGAAATGGGGAACCATTATTGATCCTCCTTTAATTAGGAAGAAAAAAAAAGCTCATGGGTTAACACATCTCATTGTCAATTAATTTTGAGAAGATATGGAGACTCATAAACTAATTTTCACATACACTTGATCAAAGCAGAACTTGTTTATTTTCATTTATTTATTTTTTTGGTAAATCATGTGCATCTTAATGGTAACATTTAGCTCGTTTATAAGCTAAAATTGGTATTAGTGTATCTAGTGATCTTATGTTGATAAGCGTTCCGCTTTCATGCTAGTCAAATTTTTTTTTAACAGTCTTGGAGTAACGCATTATTTATTTCCTTAAAAGAAAAAGAAAATATCACTATCTGGTTTTCTTCTGGTTTAAAATAATGTATTACCAAAAGATTGTTCAACAAATTCCTCAAAACCTTGTCCCTGGGCTGTATAAGAAGCAAAACTTTGAAGATTTATAGTAGGGTAAAGTTATTTTAACAGTTCTTTTTACTGGATTAATTAAATTAATACGTAACATCTTCTGAATTGATTGTCCCATTTTTGTGTCGAATATGTGAGGATGATGCACTTTCTCTTTTAAAAAAATGAAAAAAAGAAAAAGAAAACAGTAACTCATATAATTGAGATGGCTTTTATTTGCCTATTGATCCTTTGGAGCCCAAAAGATACGGAGTTTAATCAATGAGCATTTATTTTGAATACAATTATTTATTTATTTAGAATAAAGCTAATTGTAGGTCACTTGCTCTAACACCACGGCTCCTATACGGAACAGCTTTTGTGTGGAACATGCGGAATAAAAGCTCGTCCGTTAGATTAAAGTTTTGGCGGCTGAGATTGATTAAAAAGTGAACAGCTGTTCATTTTTCTGAACAACTGTTCTCAAGGCAAAAAAATTGTTTCGCATGTGCGAAAAAATAACTGTTCTGCATAGGAACAGCCTGTTGCTCTAAGCATATGGGGTCAAATACAGTACAAATTATACCAAAATTTGACTTTTGATGTGAAAGAATTCATTAATATACACAAGCAAAATGATTGTTCGTAGTTTAATATAGATAGGTAAAAATTTCTTGAGATGAAGTAGGAATGTATTTGACTTTCAAAATCTCATGAGGGCCATATTACTTAAATGAATACCATTTTCAAATCAACCTCATTAAAAGCTTGATAGAACAACTTGTCTAGGCTTTGTTCTTTCAAGAAAACTATAGTCTCTATAGAGGGTTGGAATTTAACATTTGTGCCTATTGTAGACATTTCCGAGGATTTTGATCCACTGAAACATATCTCCCGATTTACATCCATTTACTAAAACTTTAGGGACAAAGTGGTGAAACTATTTGTGATACTGCGTTAAAAAAACAGAAAAGATAGAGAAAAAAAAAACTACATAGAGGATGACAATGCATGTGAAATTTTTGCTTCAACATGGCCACCATTGACAGATTTGAACCATTGATTGTGATACCACAACCTCCAAAGCCCTTCTGTAAGAGAAGCCATTTAATGCATTTTGTCTTGTCCTTTTACTCCCGTAAGTTGAATGTTGAATTTTGATTTTTTATAGCTCACCGTCGCTATAGTTTTCCATTTTGGCATGCTAAAGATACTTCCATTCTATTCTTCTATAAGTTTCAACTGTTTGCATTCTACTATCTATTACGTTGATATAAAGTGATCCCTCTAAAATAGGGAGTCCTGATACAACAAATTATTCATCATATACGGTAGAATATGCTACAAAATGACGTATAAATGAATTTTAGCCGAGTGCTACTTATATAAAGACTAAAGAGGATGTATATATAATTCGGAAAAAAATTTAAAAAATAAAAAATGGAGGATTTATATATTGGTTAGAAATTGGCATTAAAGTCCGCAAGGGCAGCCCAGTTGGTTGCGGGGTGGTACGCATGATCGAATTTTGGCAGCCGCAGTGTGGAAGTTTCAACCCTCCAATGTGGGGATGGCTTATTGTGGTGAGCTAAGACAAGTCCTCCTACCTGGTCGACCCTTTGGGTCACCTTGATTTACATCCTTCAAATTCTCTATCGGACTGGAAAATGGAGTCCTGTGGGCGTGGGTAACACCTTTTGTGCACAAGAAATTGGCATTAAAGTACATGGGAAATGGGATGACCACTGCGTCGAATGCTGGTGGAAGTTAAGGTGTTGAGGGGTTATTTCCTTAGCACTGTGTTGATAATCTCACTCACGGGATCTTCAACTTGAATGTTAAGATTAAAAATAGAAAATAGATCTTTTTTATCATTGGATAAAAAGTTAACGACTGAGATTTATCAATATAATGTTAAAAAAAACACTTATTAGCACCATAATCGCTCTCCGGGTGAGCATAGAACCCTAGAGTCTCAATCAATTAAAAAGTGTTTATCTACTAAGCTAGTGTCGTCGAATAAAACGAAACATAGACTTTACTACTTTGTTACCTCGTCGGACTGAAATGGAACAAAGAAGCTGAGAACTTTTTTAGATCAATCTTGATAATAGAGAACTGATCAAAAGCTTTCATGTCTGCATCTGATTTTAGAAATTGGCCTAAAACAGTACAAGATTAAGGCATGGAAACAACAAAAGTTTCCATTTTAGGAAACATGGATTTCTAGAGACATGGAATCTGACAATTTTTCATGGCTGATATAGAACAAACATTTGTTTAAAGATTATTTTTTTTTTTAAAAAAAAATAAATCTTTTATTGAATATGGTGGAAAAAATATACAAGGAGGGGAGATAGCCTATCCTCCAATAGAGGATGGAAACAAAATACGCGACTACATCAGACAAAATCCGTGTAGGTTAAATATAAACTTCTCTTAAAAGGCTTATATCTAGTCTCCATGTGGTGTTCAGGAGGAGTCTTTTTGGCTTTCTTTTTATTCTTACACGAACAGAGAGGAGTAAAACCGTCATACTCATCTTCCTGTTGAGAATCTGCAGCTTCAATTGACTCCGTCTCGTAATATAAAACACACCTTAAATTTTTTTAATTAAGAATTTTTTTTCATTTTGCTCAATGTTGGATCTACAAGCTAATCCTTGTTGCGGCCATTAAACAAGCATAAAGATCCTCAAGCTGATGATCACCATTTTCCCAAGAAGAGCTAGAAGTAATTCCTCCTTCATCACAACAATTATTATTATTATCAGAGAAATTAGAAGAAATTGGAGGAAATTGCTGATCTTGAGCTTGTTTACTATAAACAAGTAAAGTTTCTTGAGCCCTTTGGAGTTCTCCTTGAAGCTGTTGAACTTGTTTCTCAAGTTGCCTTTTCTCAGCCAATGCTGCCTCCAATCTCAATTGCAAGGCTTCATAATCCAACTCAAGATTCTGATTCTTCCACCGCGCCCTCTTGTTCTGATACCATATCGCAATTTGCCTAGGTGGAACGCCTAATTGTCGCGCCAACTGCAACTTCTGATCAGGTTCAAGCTTCTTGTTGTAATTGAAACTTGCCTCTAGAAATCTCACTTGATCTTGATTCAACCTTTTCTTGTTAAGTCTGTTTGAATGGTGTTTTTGGCTCTGAGAATTCATGTTGATTTTCAAGATTTTTGCTAATGGAGAACTGAAATAGGGAAATATTGAAATGGAAAGGAGGATTCTTTGAAGGGTTATATAGAAAATAAAAGGATAGTTCTGATATTGACCAGATTCATTGGATCATGTGGTTCAAAACTGGCTAAATCACTACAGAATGAGAAGAGAGACAATTATTTGACGACGTGACTTATTCTGGCCATATCAGAATTTTCCATAATAAAATGGAAGTGATCAAGGTTTTTGGTGGGATGTGGTTTTTAATATATTTTCCATTTATGGTGTTTGGCTCTGAAACTTAAGTTTTGTGGGAATTGAAAGAGAGGCTGACTTCTCATGCATTAGTATTATGTTCACGTGGGCTTGGTCCCACATTACTAGTACTCCCTCTATTCCATATTAATTGTCATTTAGGAGATATCTAGGTATCCAAATTAATTGTCGATTAAGGTTGTTTTATTAGTTGTCAACAATTTATTCCAATTATACCCTCAACATTTTCCTTTATTTATGACAAAGAAGTGAGAGAGAGGGAGGGTGGGGGATAATATTGAAAGTTTAGGTGAAAATGACAACTTCCTTAATTTTCTCAAATTGTCTAAAGAGCCTTATATTTAGGAATGAAGGGAGTATAAAATAATGTTTTTTATTATATATATATTCTTGTATAAAAGTTTATCTATGTTCTGGATTAATTAACAAGCTCAAAAAAGCATATTAAATAACATCATCTAGAACAAGTACTAAAATTAGGATCATGAACTTGGATATGTTTTCAGTTTTCTTGTAGTTTCATTAGATGAGGCTGCCCAAATTTGCTGTCACTAGTCTTTTTCTTTTTTCTTTTTTGCTTATAGTAGGACTATACATCTTCAATGTTGTGAAAATTGACTATTTCTCATGTACTTTCAAAATCAATTGGTATTGAGAGGATATAGATGCACATGCGTTATTTTCATATAATATTAAAGCGGGTCCTTACGCGGTGAATGTGTGAGTTTATAATGCCCAATTAAACTATAATTGTCCACACACAACCCAAGTAGGGCGGCGGGACTAGAACTTTTTCTGTGTAACCCAAAAAGGACTATGGACATTGAATTTACTCTCACCTTGAGGTGAATGGGAGTGTTAAAATATAATGTCTCACATCGCTTGTCTAGATTCAAGTCATTTATAAATTTATGTGTTAATAGATTCTCCATGTTAAAAAAATTCAAGGAAAAAGAAGGGGATGTTTATACTATATTTTTAAAACTTCCTAGAAATTTTTCATGGATGTAATAAAGGGGAGAAAATGGGAAAATAAGGCAGCTTTCCTCTATAGAATTTTTGGAATCCAACAAAAGTTGAAAATAACATATGCATATTTTTTATCTGGTTTGCTATCCACCCTCTCTATTCTCCTTCCTTCCCTTTCTAACAAGAGGAGATGGTGGTAAATAGACCGTGACGAAGACAGGGGCGATCGCCCCGAATTCCACGATTCCAATTCTCTTTGAGAGAAGCAAGAATATGAATACTAATAGATATACTAAATGAATATGATTTATGGTCCTTAATGGCCACCTTCTTGGCCTCTACTCCTATATCCTATGAACACTTCTAAAAATGTCCAAATGGAATCACCATCACCATCATCTACCACATTCTCCTTTTACAATGTTAAGAACAATAACCAAATTTACCATATCTCGTTGTTAGAAACTTGTAATTTGTAGAATGAGACCTGTATTCTGGAAACGTTATGCTAAATTAAATGTTTACTTTCTTATTCAAATTTTAAATTCTGAATAGAGCGAGAACCTCTAATTAGATTCTTTGGTCGTTTTCTGAATTCTCTTTGTTAATTTGTCACTATTGAATTTGCTCGAGGTAAGGTGGTACGTGATATATGTCCATATTCATAAGTATTCTAACTTTTTTTTCTATTTTTGCAATTATGTACACATTTGTATTCTTCTTTCATTTAAAAAAAAAAATTGAGATTTTTTCTTCTCAGACGAGTTAACTCGTGTTGACTCGCCGAATTGAAACTGATTTGACAATTTTTTTAAAACAATTGTAACAGTATCTCGTTTTTTTTTAAATTCTACCGATACAGTTATGACTCGTCTGAGTCAACTCGGACTCAGTAGAGAACCATGATCTACTTGGAAGGACCCTATGTTCCCCATAGTTACGCAATGATTGAAGTTTGATGAAGGCTTTGTTCATGCATCTAATCTAATGCACTACTTAGAGACCGATAATAATGCATCAACATTAATTGAGATAAAGATTTGGACAATCTTGAACTACTTCTTTAGCACCAAAAGAGCCAAATGCTAAAGCCCTCGGCTCCACAACCCTTTTCCGTCCATCTTCAGATGTCACCTCCAAATTTAAAAAAACGAGGGATTTAAGAAACTGAGAGGAAATTCAAACTCATACTCTATTTGGATTGGGTTCGGGTTCGGGTTTGGGTTTGAGTTTTGACGGGAGAGGCTAAAAAGTGAGCGGGAAAAATTCAAATTCAAATTTTTTTTTTTCAAATAATCGTTCAATTCCAAATTTTTTTCTAAAAAATTTGGAATTTGAACATCTCCCGCCAATTTTAGAGGCCAAAATTTGAAGAAAAACGATTATTTGAAGAAAAAAATTTGAATTTAAATTTTTCCCGCCCACTTTTTAGCTTCTCCCGTCCAAACCTAAACCCAAACCAAAACCCAATCCAAGTAGAGCCTAACCTCTGCGTCATGAGACCTTTACCTCTAGACCAATTTCTTATTGGCTGCGTTTTGTTTCAAAATAGAATATTGTTCAAATACACTGATATTTCAAACGTTGAATTCTAAATTTCTTGAACTACAAGTATCGGATAGTCCTAACACTGAGCTTATTAAACTAAACCTCCCGTCTCGACATCCTTGACAGAAAGGAAATAAAGACATGTACTGATGTGTTTTATTTTCCATTTATCTTGGACTTTATTTTGATGAATTCATCCTATCTAGAAACTGTTGAGCCATTTATTGGCCTACCTTCATTATTTTGTGGATGATAACATATAAAATACTAGCATTTGCCCTATGACTTGGTAACACAATAAACAGTTTCAAAGATTTAGCAGTACTTTTCTGATTCTCTTTTACCTAAAAATTGCATTAGGAGGACCCCAAGAATTCAACCTGGTACAAGAAACAGGGGAAATAGCAATTAAAACAAGAGAAAATTAAAGAGACAGAACACAAGATTTCAGATTAATATGATCTACGTCCACGGAAGAGACGCGAGTTTTCTTATTTGTTTGAGTACTGTTACAGAGTGAATACAATGATAAATTAAGGCTATATAGCCCCCTAATCAATTTAAAGAAAGAGAAATTAAAGAGATTGAACGCGATTTACACGGTATGGATTGTCTGACCTACATCCACGGGCAAAGAAACGAGCTTTCTTATTTCTTTGAGAACTGTTTTAGAGCGAACACAATGATAAACTCCTAGTCTATATAGCTTCTAATCCTACTAGCTCTAGAAAATATTGTGCGCTAAAATGAAGTATATCTGGATATTAGCAATAACAGATGTTATAGTGTTATGTACAGAATTTGGCAAATGAAGGGATGATTTTACACATTTGGAGGACTGAATGATCAACAAGGTATGAGATCAGTAAACCAGTGAATGATTTGGACATGAAGTTTCACCAAGTTCATCGCCAAATTTACGATTCCAGCACAACATATGCAACAAGGACACAAACAACTCAACAGAGACCTGCATTTTAAACGGGCAAAATAGTGAAATTAGAGTTATGACATTTTACGATTGTGACTTACGTCCTTAAAAATTATTTTTTATTTGTAGATTTTAAAAAAACTTACGAGTTGGTTTCTAGATTTTTCGTTCAAAAAATATGTTAGTCTAACTTCTTATTTTTTTTTTAAATCACACTCAAAGCCAAAGGGATATTTTTGACATTTCTTATACTAATGCGCCACAAACCAATTCCCTAACCCAATTTGAAGAAATACAGAGGTTGAAAAAGAGGCAATGGGGTAGGCACGGGTGAGGCAGGAAATTAGTTCGGAAATGGGTTTGAGGTGGATTTGACGAACGGTTAACTAGCATTTTTTTTAACTGAGTGAAGTTTGGAACCACTCATAAGTTGTTCGTTGTTCTGAAACCTAAAAATGAATATAAGTCGCCAATAATAAAATGTTATTTTTGCTGATTTCACTATTTTGCCTTTTCAACATCAATCAAATTCCATGAAAACATCACCACACTAATGATGTTATCGCCGAAGAAAATGAAGAAAAAGAAGCCCAATGGGCGACAATCCTCCATAGCCATATCTTTCCTTTCTTCAGCTTAAAAAAATACAAAGAAGAAGAAGGGCTTTCTCGGGGAAGAGAAAAAAACGATGCCCTTTTGAATTGAATTGAAGGCTCTTTCAAATTTCAACATGGACAAAGAAAAGGAAGCCACCCAGAGAAGGGAACCGTCTTTCTTTCCAAGGACGCGCCTTTTCGTTTTGAGAGGTTTCTTGGCACCTTTTTTTCCCCCCGACAAGAATACCCTCCAGAGAAGGATTATACAATGGTGGAGACCAGACCACCATGATAACAGATAAAAGTACACATTCCAGAGAAGGATTATATTTGTGACTATGATTTTAATGCTACTTTGTATGATGGTGGCTATTTTTGGTAATTCACAATGTTCAGCCAGCACCATTGGTAGTTGACCTGGGTTCAGGCTTTAAGCCACCATGAACCATGAATGATACTTGACCAAGGTGTTAGTGTTGCCCACGGTCAGGGTCTTTCTATATCCGGTCCCGGTTCGGTACGGGTTTTACGTTTATAAAGTTTCTATACGGATTTGGTTCTAGATATAGTTCTAATCCGGTTCAAGATAAGAATCGTAATTAAGCTAAATTCGTTTCGATAAATTGCAAAAGTGGTATTAATTTCCGGTTAAAAATCGGCTTCGTTTTATAAAATTATATTTTTTATTATTGGTAGATTGTTTAACTTGTAAAAAAAATTAGCAATACAATTCTATTAATTTAGTGGACTGTCCTTAACGGAGCAAATAAGCATTGTGCACTTAAACTAGATATGCGAAAGACATTTGATAGAGTGGAATTGCGTTATTTGGAGCTTATGATGGAGTCCATGAAATTTCCAACCCAATTCAGGAATCTGATTATGACTTGTGTTCGCACAGTGACGTACCGAGTTCTCATAAATGGGAAGCCAACCAGGCCAATCATGCCTTTGCGCGGCCTACGCCAGGGGGGATCCCTTGTCACCATTCCTCTTTATCCTATGCACGGAAGGGTTCTCCGCCATGATTCGCAAAATGGAATCGACCTCCATACTCCGCGGCTTAACATTCGGGAGAACGGGGCCTTCGTTATCTCATCTTTTATTCGCAGACGACTCGCTTCTCTTCTTGGAAGGCGATATAGAAAATGTCCAAGTAATTAAACAAATACTTTTGGAATATGAGGCTGCATCCGGACAATCCATCAATTTCGAGAAATCCTCACTCTACTTCAGTAAGCATTTTGATGTTCCTCTAGCTCATGATCTATGCACTCTTTTGAATATTTGTTACGGTCAATGAGATGGTAAGTATTTGGGTCTCCCATTCATGATAGGACGTAACATGAAAGAAATTTTTTCGTATATAAAAGATCGTGTTTGGAAAAAGTTACACTACTAGAAAGAAAAATATTTGTCTCTCGCGGGCAAGAAAAATCTTATTAAATTGGTTATTCAAGCTATCCCAACATACATCATGCAAAGTTTCTATATTACACGATCAATTCTTGAGGATATTATGGTTATGATCAGGAGGTTTATTTAGAGTAAAAGTGGCGGTGACAAATGGATACATTGGCTATCGTAGGACAAATTATGCTCCCCTAAATCTCGAGTGGTCTGGACCTTCGTGATATGCACTACTTCGATTTATCGCTCCTCGCTAAACAGGGATCGTGAATCCTTCAACACCCGGATACGCTCCTTGCACAGGATTCTCACTTCCAAGTACTTTCCGCATAGGAGTTTTCTTGAAGCATCGCCTACAACAAAAACAGTCTTTTGCGATGTTTTTGTACCAACGTTTTTTTCAAACATCGCTTAAAAGTAAAAAGAGTAAGTTAATACAACATTTTTTGCAAACATCGCTATATCTTAATTTTATATGACGTTTCATAGTGACGGTTGTAGCAATTGTTGTTCATACCGACGTTTTGATGTTGGTTAACGACATTTACCCTAAATGTTGATATAAATTGTTACCTTTTGTGACTCATATAACGACATTTATATACTATGTCGTTAGATCTTGTGAATTTTTCAGACAAACGTCGCTATATTTGAATTTTATACGACGTTTAAAAGAGTCGGTTATAATAATTGTTGATAAATCGACATTTTAATGTTAGTTAGCGACATGTACATTAAATGTTGTTATAAATTGTTACTTTTTACAACTCATATAGAGACATTTATATACAACGTCGTTAAATCATGTGACATTCAAACAAACGTCGCTATATTTATAATTTATACGACGTTTCATAACGACGGTTATAGTAATACTTATTTTACCGATAATTTTATGTTAGTGACATTTACATTACATTTGGTTATAAATTGTTACTTTTTGCGACTCATACATCGACATTTATATACTATATATGTCGTTAAATCTTGTGACCTTTTCAGACAAACACAAATACAGAGATTATGTTTCTGAAATATATTTTTTAAAGAAACAATAAAGACATAAATTATAAAAAAAATTAATGAGAGTGTATTAATTTTAATTTGATTCATAAAAAGAAATTAAAACACAAAAAGAAATTAAAATAAGTAAATATACAATATCCAAAATTCCATTATAATAAATATAATAGAGGAGAAACAAATAACAAATGATCAATTAGCTCAGCGACTCATTGCATGACATACATGCAGGAGGTCGCGGGTTCGATTCCCGTCCCTTTGAGTAAGGGGATATTTAATTCTACATTATTCAGAGGTAGCTAGACTCGACGGCTCGATTTGTGTAGGCTTAGACTCCGACTCCGATTAGTCAAAGGTGGCTAGACTCGACAACGCGACTTGTCTAGGCTTCATCTCTTGCTCGGGTTGGCCAGCCTAGTTTCAATATTTACGAATGTCGAAATAACTATTTATTCACGGTATTTACAAACGTCCTAATATGTGACTTGTTGCGATTATTTACAAATGTCGAAAAAAATAGGCTTCATCTCTTGCTCGGGTCGGCCAGCCTAGTTTCAATATTTACGAATGTCGAAATAACTATTTATTCACGGTATTTACAAACGTCGGAATATGTGACTTGTTGCGATTATTTACAAATGTCGGAAAAAATATCTTTTGCCGACACTTTAAATTGATGCAACAAGCGTCGTAATAGATAGGTACCGGCGCTTGTAACAAATGTCGTAAAAAATCATAACAACACAGGCAAATGCGATGTTTAAGCGACATTTGCAATAAATGTTGGTATAGATCTATAACGACGTTTTTTTTTGCATTATTAGACATATGACAAACGTCGCAATAGACATTTTTTTTTGTAGCGGCAGAGCCTTCTAAAAGGCCGAAATATTCTTATGTTGGGTCTGAGATGGCGAATTGGCAACGGACAAAATGTGAGCATTTGGAAGGATCTGTGGATACCCCCTCCCCTTTTCTTTTTGGCTATCTAATCATAAAGAACATCTCTTTCCAAGTGGTCTGGTGAGCGATTTAATTCTCCCTTCACCTCGGCGCTGGAACTTGGAACTTCTCCGATATCTTTTTGGCCTCATGAGGTTGAGGCGATTCAGGCAATTCTCTTGAGCGAGAATGTTGGTACGGATCGCTTTATTTGGCACTATACAAAAGATGGATTCTACTTTGTTCGTTTGGGCTACCAAACAGCCATGGCGAAGCAAGTCTGATTGGCTAGCACCTCAGACAGTGGCGGAGGATACAAGGGGCAGGGGGGCCAAGAATTTTTAATTTTTTTATATACTAGGTATATATATATCCAACTGTAGATTTTTTTTCTACTACTACTCTCAAGAATTTTATGATACACACCGAAATATACCATTTAGAAATTTTTACAATCGTTTGGTCCACCAATGTTGAAGATTAGTAGAAGAAATGAAGATCAAACTGAAGTTCTTTCAAGTTGCAAGCAGAAAGATCAAGCAAAAGAGAATAAAAAGAGCTGCAAAAATGCTAAGGAAAAGGAAGAATGGACTTGTGATGTGGGCTGAAGATTTACGCATTGGGCCAAAAAAGAATTAAGTAAAATAGGTCCCATTTCTCCTCGTAAATAAAATAGTCTAAGTTATGATATGTTAAGCGATTTAGGGTTAAAATCGGGGTAAAAAACTCATTAGATGAGCTGATGAAGAATCAAAAAAAAAATTTCCCCTCTTCCGCTAACCTAAGACTTTGTATATGTCGTTTAAATTCAATTTTTCTAAAAAAATATATAATTCTACCTCAAATATATCATTTTACACCGTAAACAAAATTTTAGTTCGGCCCCCCCTAAATTCAAATCGTAGCCACTGACCTCAGAGTCTTCATCTTCTGCAAATAAGGAGAAGTTTTGGAATGGTCTATGGCATTTGCCCCTTCCGCCTCGAATATTGCATTTTCTTTGGCGAGCCTCGCTTGACAGTCTGCCAACAACTCTTAATTTGGAAAAACAGATTCAATTCTCAACCGGATGCATTGCTTGTGATCTGAATGAGTCTGTGGAGCATTGCATTTTTCAATGCCCTTTCGCGATGCATGTTTGGTCATAGTAGTGTAATAGTTCTAATTGGCTGAGTGTGGGTTGGAATTCATTCAAGGACTTGTTACATGGCATTATGCAATTTGGCTCTACTGAGTATGTAACTTTCTTTTCACATATTTCTTGGCTTATTTGAAAGGCTAGAAATGGCTTCATCTTTGAAGATGCTGCTGCGACTGCTGGATAATACGCCTCACTGATTGAGGCCCACTGCACCAGAGGATCGGAACCGCAGCAGCCGCAATCCACTGGGTGGACCTCACCGCTGGAATCTTATATCAAGATTAATACGGATGGCTCCTGGAAAGACGGTGCAGTTGTTTTCGGCTGTGTTGCTCGTGATCTCAGCGGAGACCCCATTTTGGCGACTTGTGGACGTCTTGTATCGTGTACGAGTGCGGTTCATTGTGAAGCACTTACTTTTATTGAAGGTCTGAAATTGGCTTCATTGATGGGGATCCGCTCATTTTGTATCGAAAGTGATAATCTTGAAGTCATTTCCCACCTTGGTTGCCCTGTTGGTGATTTCTCAGTATTAGGTACAGTCTATGACGTTGCGAAGTCTATTATGTCTTCCTTTGATTCAGTTACATTACTTTTTACTAAGCGAGACGTAAACAATGTTGCTTATACATTGGCTTGTCTTGGCCATAGTAATGACTATGATCTCTGCTGATCTCCTTTCTCTACTTTAATATATGCACCCAGACGGGTTTCAGGGAAAAAAAATTAGTGGAATAAAATAAAATTGTGTTTGTGCTAAATAGTTCTTTATGTGTCCTCTCGGGTATAAATAGGGGTGTCAACGTGTTCAGGTCGCCCCGAACCCAGCTCACATAACTCGAAAATATGAGAGCATGAGCTTATTATTCAAGATCGAATATTATGTGAGTTGAGTGTGTGAGCTTGACTCCGCTCAGATCTGTTACATATAATACTAAATTTCTAATTTTAAAAAAAAAATAACACCGATAAAAACTGGCGACACAACACATGGTTTCTGTAATATAATTATATATAATATATAATACTAAATTTCTAATTTTAAAAAAATAACACCGATAAAAACTGGCGATAAAACACATGGTTTCTTTTTGTTTATGTTCAATGGAGCCTTGCTATATGTTTATTTTTTATTATCTTTTTATTAGTTTATCTTACTACATAAATTATATATCATTGTATTATGTATATTTGTATTCACGTTAGAATTTAGTCTCAGGGCTCAGTGTATTTTACTATTTTTTCTACATGATTTTTTTGCTAATATAAATTTACTCATGAGGTTCATGAGCTTTGCTCGAGCTCACATTAAAATGTGAGCTCAGCGTGAGTTACGCCAAGTTCGGCTCACATAACTCGATTGACACCCCTAGGTATAGAGAAATTAAAGCACATGTAGTTCTCTTACATGTTATAATCCCGATTACCTCGTCGCCAAGTCGCTGTCAGAATGATGAAGAGTCGATGTGCCACCGGTCGAAGGAGTCCTAGAGTCGACGATGTCTAAGTCAATCTCAAACTCAATGTCTTCTTCGTCAACTGCGGGGATCTCAATATCTGGTTTCCTCATTTCAGCATTGGTGCAATCATCGATAAGTAGTTGTGACTCCAAATTACATGGATGCTCGTTGGATTGTTTCTCGGTAAGAGTATTTCCACTCCGTATGAAAACCTATTCAATTGACACAGTTGAGGCTAGACATACTAGAACCTCCCGTGCAATTGCGTTCAGAGTTGGAAACCATACTTTATTCATTTCCCACCATTTTAGGACATAGAATTTGTACTCTTCAAACCCTACATAGAATTTTTACGACTCAATTAAGTAATCACCACCCTCGACCGAAGCCGAACATTTCAAGTATACCCCAGTTAAGGACTCTACGAGTCAAATTCGTTGATCTACGAAATAGAGCCAAATAATAGAATAATATTGAAAATCTGAAAGTTTTATGTAGATAAGTTATTCGGTAATGTTTTAAAGTTAATGCACTGAAACTGAGTTCTCGGTTCCGCTTGATTACAGAAGTTTAAATGCTCTAAATGTTAATGCTTCTGATTTTATACATATACGGATGTAGTTGTGAAAGGTAAAAGTATTCTGTTTCTGACACTATAAAGCATTTTACAAGAAGAGTTTTGGTTGCATATAGGACAAATGGTCTTTATTTCTTAAATGAGTCAAATTTGAAAACGTCATTTACTTAGTCTTTTGAAATGTTTAAAGCTCGAAGATGATTTTCTGTAAAAATATTTTATGTGTTTAGAAAGGTAAGAAATAAAAATGATGAGGCTTATCAGGATGATGATACAAGAGTTTTAGAGAAGTGTCTCAAGATGAAGAAATTAGTATTTATGGCTTATAACTGTTAGCTTGGTAATGAGAACGTTTGTATGTTATTAATGGTTAAGTTTCCGATGCAATATATAAGGTTGTCTTATAAGATTCTCTTATAAATATTATTTTTTCTTTGCAGTTATAGATGATGAAATTTTAAATCCATATAATTGTTTATATCGAGCTTATGGTTAAGATGTGAGAGCTCTTGTGTTAGTGGGAACTCCCACTGACGCGATCGTATTTGTCTCTGGGAACAGGGCGTGACAATGATAACATGTGAGGTGCAATGGATTGATAATCTGCTTGATGACTAAGGTTTGTTCTACTACAATTTTATTTCATACCAACTGTCTGTAATAATTGAAAACTCAATTGTTAAAACTTCTACGATTAGTATTTGGACATCACATTTAACACATTTTTCAAAACAAAACTTTCATTTAATGAATGTTTTGCGCCAATCTTTGAGAGCTCGGACACATAGGCAAGTTAGCATGTTTAACCAATATTTGGTTTGTTTAGTATTCAGATTGGCACACACTAAATGGGCCGGACATAGTGGGAGTACTATTTTTCTGAAATCTCACACACGCAGAACAGACTTTGGACCCTTATGTAGGTAGCCACATGTAGTATATTTTATGATCCACGACTATTCTGGGCCAAAATCGATGTTGGTAGGGCCTGAAAGGGCTCGCCGTTTTTTTTTTTGTTTTTTTTTTTTTAGGATTAACAATGTTCTCAATTTCTTCTTCAATATTACTCGAATTTCGGATTAACTGATTGGAGGAAAAACGCATTAAGACTTTAGTTGCAGTTATTGGGGGAACTTTTTATGGATCATACATTTTTTTTTAGTAAAAGAAAACTTATTTTATATTTTTTAGGTGCGTTAGGCCAAAGATTAGTGCTACGCCAATACGACATGCGAAGGTCTGGATATCAAATTAACCATTAACTTTCACCTAACAACAACAAAGTCTTAATTTTAAATAATTGGGGTTGGTTAAAAATGTCGTACCCAGTAAATAAGGCTCCCGCATTAGCAGAGTATGGGAAAGGTCACGATATACGCAGTCTTATCCTTATGTTTTCATAAAGAAGTTGTTTTCGGGGTTCGAACCCGTGACCTAACAAATATCAAGTAATCACTTGACCATCGTGACAAGCACGACCTTCTAAGTCTCCCTTAACAAAATTGAATTAATATCATGTGAGTCGATAATCAGTGGCGGATCTAGAAACAGAGAATATTGTGGACACACGACAATTTGTGTTGTGTCACTTATATATTTATCATCTAAATAGAGCAAAATATATCATATATATATACTTTTAAAAAAAAAAATCATCGTGCCACCATAGTGGATCCGCCTTATCCATGATACTTATCAAACATTAAACTGATAAAAAATAGTCAATTTTTATTTATTTATGAGTTGAAGAAGAGCTTTGCTAAATTGTATTCTAGTTTAAACTCGCAAGTTTCTAATCAAAGTATCTCAAGAGAGAAGATCAAGAAGTTTAGATTGGGTTGCTAAATAAAGTTTTACCCATTAATTATAAATTAGCCAAGGTCATTACAATTAAAAGATAAAACACAAATACAAAAAAAATAAAAGTTATACAATGATATAAACACCATGATAATAGATAAAAGTTCACACCCCGAACCAAGTAAACAACACAAAAAATAGTAAAAAAATAAATACATGATAAAATTTCCCGCAGCAGCTTCTTCGAGATCTTGGAACAGCAGTAGCAAGCTCAATTCCATCACCTTTCTTAGAAATCAACAATCTACGAGACTATGAGCGTATCAACCGTCCCATAGATTGTCTCGGAAAGATGAAGAAAACTGAGAAAGGGCCCAGAACAACTCCGAGTTTAGAGATAAACTTCAGATCTTAAAGGATTTGAAGTATGTCTTGCATCTGATTCTTGAATCTTGAATAATACTGCTTTGAAAAAATTTCATCAAAATTTACGGTAAAAGAAGGGGGGTGATGAACACACCAAAAGTGAAAGAAATATAGCTAGATCCAATTAAGTTATGAAAGCCAAAAAAATGAAAAAGTTTCAAGAGGAAGAAAAAGAGAAAAAAAGAGAGAGTTTAGTCTGGGTTACATTGGACAATTAACAACTCGAGTTTCCAAATGAATGCTAGTATCTGATTTCGTTAAATAAACAATTCTTTTGGTAGGCTATCAATCAATTAATTGGACTAGTGATTATACAATACTTACTTGATATCACTACAGGATATTTGGTATTCTGATTTACGTCAGTAAAATGAAAGCTACATACAACAAGTATGGTCGGTGTTATTGCCTGAGCAATATCCTTCCCGTCAGAGCAATTGAGCAAAATTTGATTAAATGGCATTTCTGCCTTTTTTTAATCAACAACCAATGAAATTGTAACTGCCTCGCAGTTATTATTTACCATATTTATGACCCTTCAAATTATAGAAGCTATTATTACAGAAAAACTCTATACAATAATACTATATATAAGAATAATTTTATTATAATAATAAAAATTATAGTCCCAACTCGGGATCAGATATAAAAAAGAATAAACTATATATTGTAATATTACATGTTTTTGTAGGATCATACTTGAGAATTTTACCTCCATATAATAATAAAATAACATTAAATTTTAAATATATTTATATATCGATATAAAATATCCTAAATTATTTAACTATATTACATTAAATTTAAGATGATATTAAATATTTATCTACAGTTGTATGTGACATTGACTTAATTTTTTGGTTAATACCAATCTTTTAACTTGTGCGTTCGTAGTAACTCGTCAACCGAATCACATTCTTGTTAAATTCAAAATGCTTAAGTTTCTTGACATGAGACTTTTTCTTTCTACACTATAATCCTCCGGATTATCACCTTGCACTTCTTGCCTGATTCATGCAATGATTTCTTATTCAGTTAAAGCATACACTATTTGCAAGTGTCGTATAATGTATATTAGTTATCTTTTAAATTCATATTTTTAAAATATGAACGGACACATTTTCAAGTATCGTATAATGTATATATTAGTTATTTTTTTAAAATTATAATTTTTAAATGTAAACCTCTATTTTAGAGATGTCAATAGGGGCGGTTAGGGGCGGATACCATGATCTCCAGTCCCATCCCCGCCTATTCTGTCGCATCCCCATCCCGACCCAGTCTTATCACTGGGGATGGATGGGGATCCCATCCCCAGCTTAGGTGGAGGCCCACGGAAATTTTTTCCCCAAATTCATACTTTCGTTCCCACGTAGGCTCAACCTCAACTAGAAAAAATTAGTGGAATTTTTACAAAAATTAGTGGAATTTTTACCCAAATAGAACCTTGAAAAATAATATAGAATTGCAAAATAAAATAAGATATTTAATGCCTGTAAAACGAAATAACATAATCTAAACTGATACTAGTTTTCTCACTAAACGATATTAGTTTGTAGACACCGCTCATTTGTTGCCCAACAACATAATATAAATCACACACTTAGCAAATAAATCACTTTGCAAGAAATGTTACCTCTTCCCAAGAACTAAAGATTGAGAAGGCGAATAACTTGTTGGCCTATTTGGTTGCTTCTCATTTTTTAACTTGTACTCATTAAACAAATAAATGCAAGACTTTTTAACTTTGTCAATCCTATTAAGAGATTCCATTTCATCATATATTTTAGAAGCACATAATTGACTAAACTCATCTTATATCGCAGATCTAACACTAATATCTAAATTCTAATTCAATTGGATTTAAAGAAAGACAAATACAAAGACAAATATATAAACATCATGATTATACATGATGCGAGAATGAGCGTCTGCAATAGATGGAAGAGGCGATGAGTTATGAGGTCACGCGATCTTCTACAAATTTGACGTCTATTTCAATTTTTTTAGAGATTTTATGCTCTTTCTATTTAGTATTTAAGACGGGCCATGCAGGGAGGGGCGCGGCGCGGCAGACCGGGTCAGGGATATTATTTCACCCGGCTCCGTTAGCGGGCCATCCCCATCCTTATCCCCAACCCCAACTTAAACCAGGGAATCCCCGGTTCAACCAGGTTGGGCCCGGCCAAATATCCAATTTAACCGTTTCATTGCCATCCCTATATTTAAGAATAACCTTCATATAATAATATTTTTTTCAATCCAGAGAGTATTATTGTATAAAGGGTTTACTGTATAAAATTTATTAAATTTCATTTATTAAATAAAGTATAAAATTTATTAATTTCAGTAGTTATCAAAAGTAGCAAATAAGAACAATAAATTGTAGTTGGAGAAAGGGAGAAGGCATTTCTTCAACAGCTATTCCTGTGAAATTGTGGTTTGCTTCCATCATCCTATACAGCTCCCTATTGTTTATCCATTTTTGGTTTGGCCACCTTAATCCAAAGCAGGCAATTGGGATTGATGTATATAGGGGATCCGTTTGAGGGTTTAGGTCACAAAGCATACCGTGACACACTGAATAATGTTGTAATTTTTTATTTTTTTTTACGCCAAGATGGGCGATTGCCCTACATTGGGGAGAGAGAACACCCTAAATAAGGTAGAATAAAGCTTATCGCACGCAGGCGGAGGGTATCGAACCCGGGACCTTTCGGTCACGGGTCGGCCAATGCCCCACTGGGCTATTGGCCTCTGATGAATAATGTTGTAATTTAGTTAGTCATACAATGTTTTTTTTAGGAGGCAATATTTTCGGGATTTAATTTTAGAAAATTTTCTATGTTTATAGGTCAATTAGTAAGTAAGTTGATATTTTAGAAAAAATATGGTGTGAGGACTGAGGACTAAATCTTCTTTTTATTAGTTCGGAGATTCTTTGAATTTTTTCTCATACTGCATTGTTTGAATCACATCAAATTATTTGTTGCAGGGCCTGCAACAATCCATGCAATTTTATAAAACTGCAATAGCTGAATTTGAATCTATGTAAATGTCGAGTCAGTAAAAATATATTTACTAGATACTCACTTGGGTATATATTTATTTTCACAAAAACAATGTGTATTTGGGCACATCTTTAATCCTATTGCATCGAAAATTTTCTTTTTAGATGAAGAGACAAAGGGAAAATGGTGACAATTCATGAAGCCCAAATCAGTATATGTTTAATGTTTCAATTTTTCAAATCCAAAAATAAAAATAAAAAACAAACTAAAACTGAATCCGAAGGTAGATTTTTCTATGGGGACGAGCCCCATAAAGCAGAGTTCATCAAATGGACCATAATGTATAACAAGTAAATTACAAATGAACGGCTGATATTGTCCAGGGGTTGCTGCTGTGATCACGGTTGGGAAGCATTTAATGAAAACTCTGTTGGGCTTTAACCAGAAGCTCACGCTAAAGGAAAATAACAGTTGTGGGGGTGTGGGACCCATAAGCTAAAAAGCGCCGTAGGTGGAGGTCAGCGGATGACTTCAGGTTGTCATCATGTGTTAACCACACGATAATCTCTGAATCAAGGTTGGAAAAAACGCAATTTTACGTAAACTCGTAAGAAGAGTGTAGAATTATTAATCTGTGAATCGTAAAATAAATCGTAAAATTATACTAAAAAGTTAAAATATATATTTTATATGTAAATAATTATAAGTAACATATAAATCATATCATATTATCTAACAATATGAGAAAAATCCATAAAATATAGTTTCACAAGTTTTCAAAAGACAATAACGCAACAAAATTCACAATAAAAAACTTACAAGTCTTTTAAAAGAAGACCGAATCATTTATCGGTTTCACAAGACTAGCAAATGTACGAAATACCATAGCATTCTAAAAACAATTAAACTATTTAGAAATTATAAAAAATTAGACACACGAGATACATCAAGCGTAGAATAAAATGACATATATTCTGAAAATGCAAAACAAAAAAATGACAGAAAGTTACGAACTCATAGTTAAAAACTTTAATTACCTGCTGGATTTCTATTACTCTAAGAAATTGATGAAGAATAGAAAATTTTGTAGACTCGATAGAAACGTAAGTTTTTACATTTTTACAATTCGATTCTACAATTATACTCCGTTTCTATCAGATTGCGATTCTACTCCCGATTTAACACGTTTTGCTTCCGTATAATCGTGCGATTCTATGAATTAACTAGCTATTTTAACAACATTGCTCTGAATTATTGTGCCTTTTTGTCTTTTTGATGATTCGACACATATTTCTATGCCAATTATTTATATTTTCGAAATTCCTTAAAATGATTTTATTTTATTTTGGGTTAAATTAAAGTCAAACTGCTATTTGGGGCTTGAATTATTTGTCTGTAAGGCAGGATAGAAGAAGTTGTTTGGCCCAACTCCGGTAACCAGGTCTCAATAATAAAATGAGGAAAGCACTATTTATGCCCATTCAACTATTTTGAAAAGCAAGTTATACCCCTTTTTGATTTTACGAGCCCTTTATACCCTCAACTATTTACGGGGTGCTAAAAATACCCAAAATGGGCGGAATCCGGCGAGTCAAGGCGGCCTTGCACATGTGTGGTCCACATGGTCAAAATTGCAGGGGCAAAATTGTCCATAAACTCCCCCACTTCATCTTCTTCCCCAATCACCTTCCTCAACACCTTCTTCCAAAATCCCAAAATCATTTTTCTCCAAAAAAAGAAGAAGAAAAGTGAAGCCCATAAAGTGGCTACCCCCACCCCACCAATCACCGGAGCCCCTCCCTCAAATTCCTCCGCCTCCCTCTATGTTCTCCGGCCACCATTCCTCCGCCTCCATCTTCTTTCTCCGATTTGGCTCAAGAAAATCCCCCCAAAACCACTTTACAATGGTGGGATTTCGAAAATCCCCCCAAAACCCGAAAAATCCCCTCAATCGAAACCACCATGGCACCCGGGTTTTTCGCAAAAAAAAGAAGAGAAAATCACTATTTATACCCCTTCAACTATTTTCAAAAGCAAGTTATGCCCCTTTGCTTTTTTTGCGTGCCATTAATGTCCCTGACAATTTATGGGGTGCCATAAATGCCCCTCAGAGGCTGAATCCGGCGCATTTTTGAAGATTGAGGGATGTTCTCTCAGCGGCGGCGACTCCTCCTTCTCCTCCCAGCGATGTCTGCCGCCTTCCCCGGAGATGGGGGTGGGGTGAGTGGTGGAGATCAAGAGGGAGGGTGGGGTGGGGGTCTTGAGATATTTTTGTTTGATTGGTATTTTTTATGGAAAAATTTGAATCTTTTTTTGTTTTAGGAGATGAGTTTCTTTCTAATTTTATTTTGAAGCAAATGGGTTCCCAATAAAGCTTATTATATAAGATGAATTGAAGAGAAGTTAGGGAAGAAGATGAATTGAAGAAGGGGATTGGTGAAGAGGTGTTGAAGAAGGGGTTTGGGTTTGAAGAAGATGAAGTTGGTGAATTTTGACGATTTTGCCCCTGCAATTTCGACCATGTGGACCACACATGTGCAAGGCCGCCTTGACTCGCCGGATTCCGCCCATTTTGGGTATTTTTAGCACCCCGTAAATAGTTGAGGGTATAAAGGGCACGTAAAATCAAAAAGGGGTATAACTTGCTTTTCAAAATAGTTGAATGGGCATAAATAGTGCTTTCCTCTAATAAAATTGATGAATTCTAATTTCCATATTTATTGAATAAAATTCGTATATTGTAAGAGCATATTTGGATTAATTAGCCAAAAAAAAAAGAGAGAGCATAATTGGATTAAAGTTTTGTTTAAAACTTTTTTTTTTTTTGGTTTAGAATCCATCATAGTTAATTATTTATTGAAGAATACATAAAACAGATGAAATCTTAATACAAAAGTCAAATATATAACAATTATTCTCGAATGTGGAAATAGAAAGTAAGGCAAAATAAGACTGATAATTCCAATTTTTAAGATAAGTGTATACTTCAACACAAAATAAGCATCTTGATTAAAGTTGACAAAATAGGCAAATGCCCATGGGCATGCCCGTACTCTGAGATTAATAGTGGATATGGGCTAAGAATTCATGCCTATTTAAATACGGGTATCAACTAGTATACTCGTGCAGGTAACAGGTAATGCGAGTATGAGCGTGTTGCAATCGGGCATGCCAGTTTATTTTTTGTTTTTGTTTTTTAATTAATGTGTATAAGATTATTTCGGTTTGGTAGTGATTAATAAGAAGACTATCCATTCTTCTCCAACTGAACAATATTCTTATATCTTCACTATCTTCTTGTAAGATTTCTTCATAATTGATAGCCAAACGGGAAAAGAAATAACTCGAAACAGTTGCTAGCTCCATTATCGCTCGGCGTCGTAAAAAAATTCTTTATAGCCTTAATCGGATCTCCGACCTCAGCGTCAGTTATTAAGCCAATATATTTTTATTATTATTTGTTTCAATTGTACTACATAATCGTATTATGGTATTTGTTGTCCCTTTTGGGACAATTCTTTTGTTTCAATTGTATTCTTTTAATTCATATAAAATTGTAGTTTTAATTATATTTGTGATTAATGTATATCTTCTCTTATAATTTTGTCACGTCTAATAACATTTTGTTTTCAAATCAAGTATTCAATTCACTATTAGGACTTGGTTTCGATTCTAAAGAATTTATCTTGTGTGAATAAATTTTCGCAGAAAGTAAAACTAAAGTGATATTTTTTGTATTAAATATTGAAAAGAGAGGGAAAGTACGCTCCCGACTTCTATGCGGGATAAGCTATCAGCCGTCGGATGAGATTTTTTAACGGTTCAGATGTGGAGAGAATTTTTTTTTTTAATATTTTAAATTCAACCGTAATTTTTTTCTCTTCATATTTGGGTTATTCAAAATTTTATCCGACCGTACGAAATAATCCCTGCTTCGCATAGGAGCCAGACTGGGGAAGTACACATTGTCCAGTTTAATGATCGAAGAAAACGTGGACCGAAAGCCACCACCACCTGGGCAGCTGAGCCAAAGCTCGTATTTTCACCCATCACCGAATAATTACTGAAGTGAAAAAGAGAAAAGAAAAAAGAAAAGGCAGGAAAACAATAGAAGGGGCTGTAAAAACATGGATTCCAAGAAGTGAAACTCCAAAAGCAGTCCAGTTCCAGTGCGGAACGCTCAAAAATCCGCACGTGCGGGACACAATGAGAGCCATTGATTTCATTTTTTGAATGGATCAATGGCTATGATTTAAAAGAGGAGAGAGAAAAGTTAAAAGGGTACATATGTAATTTTATTAGAGGAGAGAGAAAAGTTGCGTGTGAAAAAGTCAAAAAAGGAGAGAGAGAAAAATTGCATGGTGAAGGTACATTTCTACGAGAACACTTGTTCATGTTCGGTGAACACTCGTTCATGTTCGGTGAACACATGTTCATGCTCGGTGAGCAGATGTTCTTGTTACGTGAACACATTTTCTTGATGAGTGAACACATGTTCATGTTCGGTGAACAGATGTTACTCGTTACGTGAACACATGTTCTTTCCAGTGAACACGTGTTCTCGATGAGAGAGAAAAGTTGCATACTGAAAAAAAGAGTCGCTTAAATACGCTTACTTTGAAGCAACAGTTGGATGAATCCAACGGCCCTCAGCTTGTCCCGCACCAATCCGCACCAAAAAAATCCGCATAGGAGCCGTGGTCCTCCAAAAGTAGTAGAAAATCAGAGGGAGATCTTTGGCTTTTTATGGTAAATATTTTTAGCCTTTAAGTTTGACAAGAAATGGAGAGAGAGAGAGAGAGATTTTGGAGTCTACATGCAGATTGATATATAAGATGATTTGATGTAAAGGCTGGAAAGGCTGGAAAGGGGTAGAGTTTTACTTTTTTTTTTTTTTTGGTATCTGAAAATCTGGGCGTGTCTGGGGTGGGGGCAGCTCATGGGGACGTGGCCATCTCTCTCTCACATAAATTCAGTATGAGGGCCACGCGAAAATATCTTACAGGGTGGGTCCCTGCGAGAATTTATGTGAGAGGGAGGTGGCTAGTGTCCCATAGGGACCGAGTCCCACCTTAATTTTTCCCTAAAAATCAGCAAAAGATTGTCTTCCCCGTTCTGTATTCCTACGAATAGATATTTATCACTTATATATTTTTCTCTTGTGGGGATTTTTTTTTATGAATAAGAAATTACCTATTATTCATAAAATATTCGAAATCATTACAATCAAAAGATAATCTAAGAACACAAGAAAATAAAGGTTATACAATGGTTTAGACAACTATGATAACAGATAAAGCCCACACCCCATAATTGAGTAAAAAACACTACTAATAATAGAAATAGTAAATACATAATAAAAAATTTCACGGAATTTTCTTCGTAATCTTTAAACAGCGATAGCAAGAGAAGTTCAGTTTCAACATTCTTCTTAGAAATCAACAATCTACAAGACCATGGGTTCATCAATCATCTAATAGATTGTCTCGAAAAGATGTAAAAACTGAGAAATGGCCCAAAACAAATTCGGGTTGAGAAAATCCTCTAAGGAGGATCGAAAGAAATTTCAAATTTAGAAGGATCTGAAGTAAATCTTGAATCCGAGTCTTTAAAATATTGAAAAAAATGTTTTGAGAAAAGTTCATCATGATTTACTGTCAAAAGAATGGGTGAAAGACACAAAAAGTGAAAAAATGATGATTAGATCCAACCAAGATTCGATCGAAAGTCGGAGCTTTTGATTGGATCTAGCAATGTAAGTTGAAAAAAATACAGAAATACCTAAGAAAAAAGTAAATAGTTGAGAGAGAAAGAAAGAAGAGAAGTTAGTCCTTATTTTTTGATTACTACTCTTTTCTCTTGTGTTTTTTTTTTAGGTTATAATTTTTTTATTAAAAATTTAATAGATATAATATTTTTATTGGTGAAGGGGACACGAAAGAAGTACAGAGGATTCCTGGCCCTAAAAATCCGAGCATGACGCGTCAAAATCTGAGAGCATCAATCTTCATTTGCTTTATGATAGTGATGGGATTGAATTGGATGGACGTGTGGATGGATGTGATTGATGTTTCAGAATCCATACATATTTTCCACCCCATTGTTAGCAACCTAACAAATAAACAACCATTAATATGTTTCTTTCCGCTGTTAAAAAAAAAAAAAGGAAATATCTGATATGGAACAGGTCCATGTGGATCATGTGTTCCAGATTTGGCCACATCCCTGCAGAATGAGGAGAGAGAAGAAAATGCAGTGATGTGACCAAATCTGAACTGTATGGTCCAATGGACCTGGTCCATGACAGAATAGACCAAAAAAAAAGGAATAAGATTCTTTCCGGAGTTTTTATTTATTTATTTATTTAAATAAGAAAGTGAATTTTCTGAGATAGAAGAAGTGTAAATGTGTGATAGTGTAAAACATGGCGAATTGGATTAAATTTTTTGGTGGAAAATGAATCTTGTATTAATCGCTCATAGTTAAAAAAGTAAACCAATTACATCTTATGGTTCAAGGTCATTCTAGTTATCTATGTGACTATTCACGGTTGAAAATCGTTTGTCTTCATAAATGTACTTATATGCTTATATCTGTTCTTTACTATTGACAATCCGTCACGTGTATATAAAATTAGAAAAAATTAATACATGGAGAATTCTAAGTATATGAAAACATAGGTACAGGGACAAACTATTTTTATCTGTTGTATTGACTATTTTCAAGGGTATTGACATTTTTTTATTTATATCATCCACTTCCAACTACTACGTCTGCTCCTAATGTAGTTGCTTTTGATTTTCTTCTCCATTTTCAGAAGTCGGATCATAGTTACTGCAATTCTTGAATTGCCCTAGCAGAAGAACATGTTCGAAATGTCCTTTGGTAGATGAATATATTCTTATTTGTCCATTATTTCCTTCCCAATTTACCAACTTTAACAACTACTCGATCTGATCAGCTTTTCTCCAACTACCAAATCACAATCATTTTCTGTATAATCTTGTATTATTCCCAATATCTATTCCTTTCCTCAACAGGGTTACTAAATATCAAATGTGTCCTAGCCCAGTGGGTCAGACGTCTGCCACGACATTGAGCTCGTGTGTTCAATACCCTCCACATGGGTGCGGCAAACTTTAATCTCCTTTTCTATAGCTATCTTCTCCTCGTCTGAGGCAGTTTTCTCTCCCCTATATGGGCAACTGCCTAATCGGACTTAAAAAAAAAAAACAGGGTTACTAAATACTAATAATCTATCAATTTTTGCAGGTAAGAATAATAGAAATAAAAATCAGACACCTGATCTTGTACTTGTGCTTATGCATGAACAAAGAGCTTTCATAATCAACATGGATTTTCTTATTATTTTTTTGTATCTGTTGAATGCTGGTTATTATAACCTGAATTTTTGTTACTGTTAGCAGTATCCACATTAATTACCACAAAACAGTTGGTAGTATTAACTATTTAAGAGTGTATTTTAGATGAAGTACGATTGATTACACACACTTTCCTCAACATTTGAGGCAATTTTAACCGTTAATTTGATTAAATGATCGAAAATGTCCATTAAAAAAATTTAATCTCATTAAAATAATATTCATTTTTTCATTTAATAAAATGATTGAAATAATTCGATTACTAATAATGGATTTGTCCAGAAAAAAAAATTCATTAGCAGACTAATAAAATCAACTTGGATGAATATCATCTCATTGTGGAATATTCACTAACGGAAATTCCATAATTGTAAAAGCCTTATATAAAAAAAGACAAAGGAAACAGAAGTTTCAGAATTGTTTGTTATGCTAATAAGATGAGTTTTATATTTAAAAAAACAAGTGAATCCATCCACTTAAAATTCTAACAAATGATTAAATTGCAAAATAGTGATTTAATTTCGTTGTTGGTGCCAAATCCAATTTCGGAAATCTCGTTGAATTCTTCTACAATCATTCAAATGTATAGGGAAATAGTGAGCTGCGAAATTAATTCAAGACACGACCCCCGCTGCTAAAAGCACTCTCATATGCTACCGAACTTACCGGAATTGATAATACATCTCTTGCCATCATAGACAAAATAGGTAATTTAAGAGCATTTACTTTCCAATAATCCAAGATATTAAAGTCTTCATCAACACTACCACTCTTTGTTGGGTAAAAATTTTCCTCCAAATAAATATCTAGTTCAATTTTACAATGCATCACTTCTTCATCTTCACTAAATTTAAGGAATTCTTCAATGAATGCTAATTTATAAGTCTTCTTCTTTTTAATTGGTATTATTATATTTATATGTATAATATTTTAATTATATTATTCTTATTCGGGTTCGAGCTTTTTTCGGGCTGAGCGAGGTCAAGCTCACGCTCACATTTTTTCGAGTTATGTGAGCCAGGTTCGGGCCGGCCCGAACCCGTTGACACCCCTACTCGTTTATAATGCATGTCGACTCAACATGCAAATATAGAACTAGTTGAGTAAGTGATGTGAGTAGGGTGTATGAACAACACTAATTATCCCACATCGATTAGTTTGTGTGCATATTTTCAATATGTATATTACAAATATGCACACAAACTAGTCGATCTGGGATCATTAACAAACCCCCTCACGGCCAGGGCTGGACATTTCGACCGTGAACAATAATAGGGGCCCAACATCGAACTAGGTGCCTCTGATACCATGTTAAAAATGGACTTGAGCCTAACTCAAGAGGGGATGATTGCTCAAGCCTTATATATTGCAAATATGCACACAAACTAGTCGGTGTGGGATCCTTAACAGGATCAACACTAATAAACCAATCCACCCCCAAGCCTGAGGCCTCATGACGTAGAAGTCATGAGTTCGAATCCCTTCCCGTTTCTTGAATCCTCTATTTCTTGTAATAGATATGTACTTCTTCCCCAATTAACATGGCTAGTGTCGCATTGGCTAATGAGACCCCAAAGCCTACGACAAAGTTACTCAAAGAGAATACATCATATTATGATAAAGGAATCCAAGAGTATAACAAAGGAAGTAAAGATACTACAATGTAAATATGTTCAAACATTATAAAAGAAAATATGTTCTAATGAAATAAACGAAAATAAAACTAAGTGTTCGACTATTGCCCAACTATTACATCCATTATGAGTCCTTTTTCATAAAGCCCCTCCCAGGCATCCTCCCCATAATAAGGTTCAGCTCCATCATCATCTGCAAAAAGGAATGAGCTGTGAGGCTAAATAAGGATCAAACGACACATAGGAAGAAGCATCAGTTAAGACACAAAAGAATTTCCCGTTTCTCAAAATTCTCTTTTGAAAAGACACTTGACACAACGAACTTAACACTGAAAATACACTGCACAATACTCTAGACACGAACACGGAAATAAACAAAGTATAAAACACATCAGCACAGACTGCGACGAAGACCCCTGATGAAGCATCGTTTGCGGTATCGTCGCAGAAAGTGTACTGAAAGGCTGGACGAAGCAATCGTCCGCAGGTCCGTCCGCAACAAGACAGTAGCTCCAGTAGTTGCGCGGACAGAAGACAGGACAAAGCATTCGTTCGCGAGCTGCAAAAACTAAGTGCAAATTTGTGCATAACAGTTCCATTTCTGCACCAAATCATTCTCAATCAAAAGACATGTTTTTAGACTCAAATCCAAGTAACAAATGTGACCAAAATAACAACAAATACATAAACAACAACTTAGCCAAATAACCATCATCTTCACATCACAACACTATACTTCGAAATGTGCTACAAGCACTATGCTCCACTTATAAGGCACAACGGAAATACACGTAGTTCGACATTACGAGAATGGCTATTGCTAAGATACACACATACTTCCTATAGTTCGAGTTATCCACGACTTTACGACAATAACTGTAACGACCCTAACAATCAACCTAATTAGGAAGGCCCAAGAATTTCATACACACGAGTTCGTACGATCCCCTGAACGAGCGGGTCCAAGCTTTAAGGATCCATCATACATTGTATCATCATCCATCGCCATGAACTCCACAAAACTGTTACAGTCTCAATGATAGTCCATATTGGGTGAACGCCCAAGAATTTTCACAAATAGACGACGACTACGACAATACCAAATAGGCCACTGTCAAATGACAATTGCGAGCAACTAACAAGTAATCAAATAAGGGCAGCAAGTAACGGCAATTACGTAAGCAAGTTCATAACACAACATGAAATTGACTATCAACAACATTGAATGCAAATTCAACCAACACTTCATCCGCTTTATGCATTAGAACATGTAAAAACAGTTCATGCTCATAATCAACGTTTAAAGTACTTATTTCATGAGTTTTACAAATTAAATTACAAAGATGTAAGATCGTTACTTGTGATAATAGCAATTTACACGAAATAAACAAGAAAATTAGAAATCCAAAAAACCAGCTATGTTCCCGGTGCTATAATTTCTCGCCCCAAATCGCAATCCGTCTGCGCTCACGTGTTGGTATTTCGAATACCTTCGAAACGTGATAAAGATCATAAAAAAGCGGACTCTGTTTGCCCATTCAATTGGTCACTCAAAGTTCTGCTCGAAAAATCTCCTCTCTTTTCTTTTCCCTCTTGTTTTTTGTAACGACTGTTACCTTTAATTTTTCATCAATTAACTCCCAATCAACTTTTAAATTATTACACAAGTGATCCCTCAAGTTTTCAAGTATTACATGCATGTCCTCCCACTCATTGCACACTAAATGTAACACATAATACAACTTATCACACATAACATAACATAGCACATAGCATATAAATAATGTGATAACAATTAGTGAAAAATATAATTATGCAAAATAAATTAAGGAATGCAAATCATATAAACAAAAATCTCGGGTATTATAATTAAGCTTTGGGAGAAAATAACAGAAAAATAATGGTGGTAGTTAAAGTAGAGTAGAGAAATTGATGGAGAAAGGCATGTGATGATGGGAAAACAGATTAGGCAAGTGTGGAAGGATGAAAAATAAGGGTATGGATTTACCTTGTCTCTGTTGTCTCTTTGGATTATTTATAATCTTTGTGCTGACAGATGAGATATGTAACAGCTTTATCGATCCATTCCATTGTTAAATATATACTCTTTTCTTTCTTCCCCCCACCCCACCCCTACCCTACCCTCCCTCCCCCACCCTCGGGTTACTTGAATATGGAATCGAACTTGTGCAACTGGCTCCACAATTTTTTAAATGAGCTGTAATAGAGTCTTTAACTCATGTGAGAGGATTGTGAATCAGTCTCACAAAAACGACTTACCTTAAAATTTTGCTTGTTCGACTATTAATTAAAACATATGTTATATCCGTACGTGCAAAATCTTTATTAATTGTTAAATGTGTTAATTTAATGTATGATTTTTTTATTATTAAAAAATGGATATTAATTTCTATAAATTTGTCTAGCGTGTCTTCGAAAAAACATATTAATTCAGATAAAATTAATTATATACAATAAAAAAATATATTAACATATATAATAATTTATTAATATTAACATATATATATATATATATATATATATAATTCTAAATGACACATTAAAAAAATCATTATATAAACCCCTATTTTAACGACTAACAATTATTTTGTACGAGTTAACATAACATTTGCTCGACATTAAAAGCAAAACCCCTTCGTCTCTTTAAACAAAAAAATGAAAACAACTTCCTGTTTCTTCACCTTCATTTTTTGGGCTTTTACTTGGTTTTGTATTGTTTTTGTATAGGTGCACTGTAATAGGCACCATTTTTTGGGTCGGAACTAAACTAGACACAACACATGGACAAAATGCGTTGTTTAAATGCACAACGCATACGCGGAATGCGTTGTTCAAAAGGATCAGAACACAACGCATACATTGAATGCGTTATTGAAGGACAAGGTATGCGTTGTCGCCAAACCCTAACCGCCTCGCTGTTCCTTTTCTTCTTTCTCCTTTCTTCCTTCCCCTCCCCCCCAGCCGGGAGCAGTGAAGAAAGAAAAAACCAAAAATTTGAAGGACAATCCCTCAAAATCTCCTTCATCCAAGCAAAAAATTCATCCAAATTTTCTTCAAAAATCATTCTCCTCCACAACATCATCATCATTTTGGTATAATTTCTCAATCTCTATTTGTTAATATTGTAATATATTTTGTGTTATTTTTTTGTATTTTTTTGATTTATTTTTGTATTAATTTGTGTTATTTAGTATTAATTAGTATAAATTTGTGTTATTTAGTATTATTAATAGGTTTAATTTTGTGTTATTTAGTAATAATAGGTTTATTTTTGTGTTATTTAGTATAAATTTGTGTTGTTTAGTTTTGTTTTAGATAGTATAAATTTGTTGTATATTGTATTATTTTGATTTAGTTATGATAAATTGGGGTATTTTAGTATTAATTTGTGTAATTTTTTGTAATTTTGTGTTATTTAGTATTATTTGGTATATTGTATTCTTTTGACATAATCATTGTTAGTGAAATTTAAAATTTGTTATTGAAAATAAACATATGCTTTAATTTTAATTTATGTTTAACTAAATGGTTTAATTAGATTTTCACTATCACAACATATAAGTGTTAATTTTTAATTTTATGATAATTGAAGCTTATTGATGGAGCCCCGTAGAGTACCTGCCGATGTTCATCCCGGCCCCTTAGACTGTTCATTATTGACTATGCAAGCGGAACACCGGTCTTCCTTGATTTGGGATGGTGATCAAGAAAATAAGAGTTATATAGCTCGTAGGTATGATAAGATTTTTTGGGAGGTTTATTCCGAGACTCACGAGAGAGTTCGTGAGTGGATAGATAGAGCGGGATTTGGTGGTTTAGCTAGGATTGGGTATAGGGACACCGATCTTTCGCTCATTACTGCCTTGGTTGAGCGTTGGCGTCCAGAGACCCACACGTTTCATCTTACAGTAGGTGAAGCGACAGTGACGATACAGGATGTGGCTCTTTTGTGGGGTTTGCTGGCAGAGGGATTACCATTAACAGGGAGTAAGTATAATCGTACAAAAGAGCAGTGGATTGAGCAGATTAATATTAGTTTCGGATTTAGACCTGTGGCAACTGATATTCGAGGTAATCAGTTGGTGAAGTCACGTTTAGAGGCATTTATTTTGACTCTTCTACCAGATTATCCTACTGATTTGGATTGTTCCAGGCTTGCCCGTGGTCTTATTCTTATGTTGTTAGGGGGTCAGTTTTCAGTGATCACAACGACATCCACGTCCCGTTGTGGTATCTCCAGTTTCTTGCTGATTTAGATCGCACGCGATTGTATAGTTGGGGGAGCGGTGTACTGGCATATCTGTATAGATCATTATGTACAGTTGCTCTTGGGGTAGCCAATGAGATTGTGGGACCAATGACTCTTTTGCAGTTGTGGGCTTGGACACGTATATCAGTGGTTCGTCCGCTTATTAGGGGGCCGGTTGAGTTTCCTCAGGGTGCTGCTTATGGTGGTCGTTGGTCTTTTCCCCTGGACTTGTCTTTTCTCCCTAGGCGGGGTTCTAATTACCTATCGCGATCAGTTAGATTCCCTACAACCTCAGCAGGTAACTTTATATTTGAAATAGTATTTAATAATTTTATAAATTGTTTTTTATATTTAATTAACTTTAATATTGTGTGCAGTTTGATTGACTTCCCTTTCGGGATGTCATAGTTTATCCAGGAGATGATGTATGGCGTGCCGAGGTCCCGCTTATTTGTTTTGAGATCGCCGAGATGCATCTACCAAGTCGGGTGATGAGACAATATAATTTTGAGCAGTATGTACCTCCAAACTGCGACACCCGTTCGGATTGGCATAAATTGAAGATACAAGGAAAGGCGAATGAGGATTGGAGTATGGTTCATAGGCAACAAATCCAAACTTGGAATACTAAACAACATTGTATAGTCAACGGTCATCATATCGTAGACGTCCAAAGACCCATGCTTGATTATATGGAATGGTATTTGGTGAGGACGCGATGCCAAGTTGGAAACGCCATGCATCGGTTACATGTTTCAGATGGTTTTCACGCAACCGCCGCTACTGCTGTAATGTTGGTAAGAAATAATAATATTTAGTTTCATTTTTTAAGTATGTATATTGTTTTAATATTCTTTAATTTTATCTTGTTTTAATATTCTAAAGCATTTATATTGTATTTGATCTTGAATACGTGGTAGGGAAATGTTGTCGCTGAATGCTATAATATTGCCATGGAGGCTGACCAGCAAGCGCCACCACACATGAACACATTTTTGGAGCGAATAATCTCAAAGTATAGCAGAGGCTCACTGGCAGTAGGTGGTTCACTAGGGTGTAGACCATCGGCTCGGGCCATTCATTCCGACGCAGTCATTACAACTCCCATTAGTGAACCTAGATCACCCATATCCGATCGTGGAGCACTGGGAGTTAGGAGGGGTAGTAGGAGACATCGAGATGGGAGAGGCATTGCTCGGCGCGGACGTCGTAGGGGCCAACCCCCGCCAGCACCAGTTCCAGATGCACAGATTCTGCCGAAAGTCTATATTCGTCCAGATTCCCAGTTTGGACAGACATACGATCCTGGAGCCAGTTCAGTTCCACCGTCTTTTGAAGCTTGGACACCTAGTCAGTGTGTTGTTACAGGTAAATGGCAGGCAACTGTATACAATCCAACACACACTTGCATTGTTACAAGAGCAAACAACTATCACTGTAATATCTCATAAAAAATTATTGCCTATCGTGTCACCCATATTGTGCATGTGGATCCAGAATCACCTGTCAAACTCATTGTAAAAGAGGTAGATGAAATTTTTGGAGTCGGTTGCTCTTATAAGAAATGGTGGTATGCTAGGAAGGGTGCCATTGAGTTGTTATTCGGTACTTGGAATCCACATTCACCCTATTTCCTCAATACACTCGGGCAATAGAGGATGCAAATATCGGCACAATTATACGATGGAACAACCATGAGACTAGCAGCCGCGGTGTGAAAGTCTTCAACTTTTTATTTTGGACGTTTCAACCTTCCATCATCGGTTTTACACATTGTCGTCCCGTTATATCAATTGACGGGACTCATTTACGCGGGGTTTACAAGGGAGTGCTATTGATTGGTAGCACATGGGATGCAAACAACCACGTTTTCCCACTAGCATTTCCATTGTTGACAAAAAGTCATCGGAGAGTTGGAATTGGTTTCTCCAAAACCTACAAGAACATGTTGTCAAACAAAGGCCTGCTTGTGTCATTTCCGATAGTCACAACGGAATCCTCAATGCAGTCACTGAACAAATACTTTGGCAGCCACCATTTGCCCATCACAGATTCTGTCTAAGACACATAAGAGCAAATTTCAACAAAAGGTTCAAAAATAAAGAGTTGAAATCTTTAATGTGGCTAGCGGGAACCACAACAAAAATGCACAAGTTCAACCGGTTTATGCAAGAAATTCAAACCAGAAATGTCGAAGCTTACAATTGTCTAAACCAAATCAAGTATGACCAATGGACACTTGTGCATAATGGTGGCTACAAACATGGAATAATGACGACTAACCTCTCTGAGTCATTAAATAGTGTGTTAAAGAAAGTTAGGGCTCTTCCCTTAAAGGCTCTTTAGAGATGGTTTTTAGTAAGATGGTCCAGTATTTTGATGAACATCGGGTAGAAGCAAACAAAAGCATTCACCAATTACCTGCGAGAATTTGGGATAAATTCGTTCAAAACCAACAGAAGTGTCGACGCCACCGGGTTGTCCAATTCAATAACCAGACGGGATTATACAGTGTCAAATCTCATGCGCGTGGAAATGAGAGAGGAAATACAACGTATACACTCCATATGGCCGACAATTCCTGCACTTGTGGGAAATGGATCATTTATGGTTACCCATGCTCTCATGCAATGGCAGTTTGTAACAATAATGGATGGAACCCGGTGGAAATGGTATTCGATATTTACACCAACGTAAATTACCAAAAAACATACGAGGCTTCTTTTAATCCCATCGCTGACCAGAGTTTATGGCGGGATGCACCCTTTTTTATTACATATTACGGACTGAATATGAAAAATAAACGGGGTCGCGTGCAAACCCCAAGGATACCTAGCAATATGGATTATCGTGAACCGGGTGCTATTCGACTTTGTAGCAATTGTCATATGCTTTGTCATACATCAAGAAATTGCCATAACAATGCCGGACCAAGTCACTCTTAGATTATGTTAAGTTTTATTTGTTTGTAAGATTTTTTGTAACGATTTAAGTTATTCTCAAATTTTGCAATTATATGAAATTTTATATTTTACCAAAATTTGTCTCTTCTCTTTCATTATTCTTAATAAAAAATTATTACACTAAATATTTGACTAATAAATTATGGTAAATAGTCTGATTGGAATGTTTAAGTTTAGGGTTTCTTAAGGTTTTGAAATGGATAGAAAATATAATTTTTGGGAATAAAGGAAAAAAATTGTCTAAGGCAAATAACTTGTTTTTTTTTTTTCAACTAAAGGAAGTGAAGGCGGAAGGGAAAAGTTGAGTACAACACAGTCCGGCTCCTGTGCGGAACACATGATATTCCGTACGTGCGGGACACTCAGATGGCCGTTGGATTGTTTTCCAGAGGAATCGACGCCTGACATTTAAAAAAGGGTACATATGTAATTTCAAAAGTAAAAACCCCAGCCGCAAATGTCACGTCATTTGGGGTCCCGAGGCGCGAGAAAACGGCTGAGAAGGGGAAAATTGGCCTTTCCACCATCTTCTTCTTCCTTCCTTCACAATTTTTTGAGCAGTAATCTTCTTCTCTCTGCAAGAACACGTATTCTCTGCGCAAGAACTCGTATTTTCTGTTGGAAAAAAAAATCTTCATCTTGTTTCTTCTGCTTCTCCACAAAACGTTGAAAAAGATGACAACTCTACCATCTACATCCCATGATTCAATAAAGAAACAAAAATGGGAATTTCTCTGTTCTACAGAGAATATCATAGAGTTAAATCAAATAGTTCTGGGAAATGGAGCAGTGAATGGACCAATACTCGCTGTGCTGAATGATGCAGGTTTTTTAGGGTTTACGCAGATTAAACTCTCAGGAGTACATGAAGAATGGCTGAAATATGCCATTAAGCACTATGATGCATCTGAAAGATGCATCAGGCTTGGAGAGGGGCATGCATTAACAATAACTGGAGAAGACGTGCACCGAGTCTATAGAGTGCCTATGGGGCTTACACCTGTACCTGAGCATAAAGAACTTGAAAAAATGTTCCCCATAGAAAAGGTAAAGAAGTTTGCTGAGAGATTTTTGGGGATAGATTGTACCAACAAGGGATACGTAGATGAGGACATAGTATACAGTTTGATTAGATTAGAAGCACATATGAACCCTGCGAGATGGGCACGTTTATATGCACTGTACATTTTGAGTCGACTTTTCATTGCCAACAACGGGAAAATGGTTAGCCTGAGATATGCAATGCTTTTAAAAAATTGGAAAGACTAAAACTGGGGAGACTTTATTATTAATTTTGTCCACTCGTCACTTGCTTTTTACCATCCGAAGGCTGTGGCCGGAATTCAACTAACATACAGGATTCCAGCGGACATGCACTTTCTAACGGTAAGGTTGATAATTCTTGTGTTTCCACACGTTCATTGACAAAGAACATGTGTTTTTTAAAGAAAACATGTGTTTTTATGAAAAAACATGTGTTCTCTTATCAAGAACACATGTTCTCTAAGAACATGTGTTCTTGATAAGAGAACACATGTTCTTTGGAAAACGTTTTCTTTTCTCGAGAACATGTGTTCTTATGAATAGAACATGTATTATTGTGAATAGAACATGTGTTCTTGTATCCGGAACATGTATTATTGTGCATAGAACATGTGCTCTGTTATTCTTTACAATTTAGTTTGTTATTTTCAGGTGCATATTTTGGATTTCCTTACTGGAAATCATGCTTAGGTAGATGCAATGAGTTGTGCTCTTTGGGATTATGAAAACATGAAAAGTATGTACAGTATTCTTTTCCTCGAGGAGAATTTCGATAATGCGGGGGAGGCGATTCTTCTGGCGAGTAATGACGAGAGAAGGAAAAAACAAAAGTTAAGGGAACTTGTGAATGAAAGAAGGAGGCTGAACAAAGAAATTGCCTTGAGGAGAAGTTTGTTGGTTGAAGTAAACCAAGAAATTAGCAAGTTGAGGGGTTATGTTAAGGAGGATAAGTTGGAGGAATCCGACGATAGTGCGCCGCTTGGGCAGTGGCCTGAGATTGTGAAGAGACGTAGAATACCCCAGAAGAGGAGAAGGTATCAGGTAAGCGATGATGAGCATGTTGATAATGCTTGGAAAGAAATGGATGTTGAGTTGCCTGAAGTACAAGGGGAAACGGAAGAAGCAGGGGCTGATGCAGAAATGTTAAATGAATCATCTTTCACTTCTGTAGAGACCGACATTGAACAATTTATTGTTAAGAAACGGACCGACACTGTTATTTCTGAGGTACTCGACTTTTACAATGATGTAAGCACCTACATTAATTGTTTTTTAGAAGAATATGTGTTTTACATTTGAGCACCTGAGTTCAACAGTGAAGACATGTGTTCTTACTATTTGAACACATGTTCTTGTATTTGGAATTCGTGTTCTTTTATTCGGAATACATGTTCTTTGATCCATAACACATGTTCTTTATTATGAACAAATATTCACTAATTAAACTTTGTATTTACTTAATTAGGAGGAAGGGGAGAAGTCTGATTTGGGGCCAGGGGAATTTGTGATGCTAAATTTGGAAACCTAAGCCCCACAGTCACCAACAATAATTGATTCAGGCAATGGGATCGCAGAGACTCCAGCACAGCTGTGAGGAGCGAAATAGCTGAGGTCCCAGCACATGGTAGGGGATTGGATACAGTAAATACTCCTGAAGAGATTGTGAGGAGTGGGGTGAATGAAGATTTTGGGCGGGGGGAGCTCGTGATGCAAACTTTGGAAACCCCAGCCCCAAATGTTGAAGAACACATTGAAGAGACACCAGCCGAGAGTGTGAGGAGTGGGGTGAATGAAGATGTTGGGCAGGGGGACTTCGTGATGCAAAATTTGGAAACCCCAGCCCCAAATCTTCAGTATCAAAGTCAAGCGACACCAGCCGAGATTGTTCCCATAAAGCCGGTTGTTGCCAGTTGTTCGGATGGCACTGGCAATCCTTAGTTGGTCAAGGGCAAGAGGCAAGTCATGCCCAATAGGGCAATACTCAATTCTCCGTTCACTACACAAAATAAAGATGAGGTTTCTTTGTCGGAGAATGAGATTGCCCTGGTTGATTATGCTTGGAATGGGGAAGATCCGTAAGTTACTTTTAACAGTTTAACATATGTGATATTTGTTAAGTGAACACATGTTCTGGTGCGTTGAACATATGTTCTTTTTTGAATTTCAGCGATTTTATCATGTTTGATCATGTCTGTGGTTTGTTGCGGAGGAAGGATTTGACGACTTGTATGCCTGAGGCAGAACTTGTTGATGATGTGATTAATACATTTGCCTATATCCTAAATGTTGAAGAAATTGAAGTTACGAATGGGCAAATGAAGAAATTTTGGTTTACAACATTTCTAACGGTACGAATGGGTGCTTGTATAGATTTGTGGCTGTGAACTAACGAAATGATTGATACTTAATTTGTATTATATATGTCTTTTGTAGAGTTCTGCTGTAGGGATATAGGAAGGAAAATTGGCTGGCCGGCCTTTACCGAAAGTGCAAGAGATGGCCAAATTCGTTGAAGAACAAATGATTGGCGGGATTGGTTATCTGCTAAAGAAACACGGCAGCTGGGATCCGTCAAGTGTTGAATTGGTGAGGATACATTTGAAAATCACAGAACTCACATTTTATTATACAGAACACATGTTTTAGTGTATTAAACACATGTTTTGTGTTTAAGAACACATGTTCTTGTCTAAATAACACATGTTCTTATTTACGCATACTAACATGTTTTTTTCCAACCAGTTCTTTCTCCCCGATCGTTTACGGTAGTCACTTCTGGGTATACGTGGTTAATGTCAAAGCAAAATAAATGTATATTCTTAATAGTTTGGCTTAAGCGGTGTTAGCTGAAATGGGGGCCTGGCTGAGGATAAAATTAAAGCCGAGGTACAGCTTCAAAGGATTTAAAATCGTACATAGCCAGGTTCCCATCCAACCTTCAGATGATAAAAACTGTTGTGGGGTTTGCGTCTGCAATGCGATGGAGCATTGGGTTGGACATATACCTCAAAGATTTTTTCCGTTGTGGACAACCGCGTCACATATGATTGCTTTGAGGAAAAAGCTGGTGGCTCGCATTTTGAGTCACCCAATAAACAAACTTTCAGCAGATGTTTTGGAAAATGTCTGAAGGTACAAGGCTAACAGACGGAAATGAATTGAACATGTCTGAAATGTAATGGTATTTTGTAGCACTGTCAAACGGACCACTAGTCCGCGGACCGGTCCGTGGTCCGCGTTTTTTGGACGGATTTGGACCAAGCTATTTATGGTCCGTTTAAATGCGGGCCATTTTAGCCCGCTCCGTTTGGACCACGGACCAAGGCGGACCGGACCGGACTGGACCCTAACCAACCCGCATTTAAATTAATATATATATATAAAAAATATTTTTTAAAGTTTTACTTCTCATTTTTACAATTTGTTTTATAAATATTTTCAAAAATAAACAACAAAACTCAAATTTTAAGCTTTATATTCTTTTTTTTCAATTTTTCTTTTCAATTTTTAAAAATAAAAACAAAAAAAGTCATTTTTAAGCTTTATTTTCTTTTTTTAAAATTAATTTGGTCCGCGGACCAGCCCGTTTAACCCGCGGACTTCTTATGGACGGGTATAGACTAGGAGTTTCTTGGTACGCAAAAATTGGTCCAAATCCGGTCCGGTCCGTTTTAGGGTAATTCGGGACGGACCGGGCCGGACCGGACCGGGCCAGCCCGTTTGACAGTGCTAGTATTTTGCTTGGTATTTTGACCTTGAACATTACTTTAAAAAATTGTATTATTATTTTTTATTTGTGTGTGTAAATTTTACATAAGGTATTTAAAAACATGTGTTCCTCAAAAAAAAAAAACATGTTTTCCTCAAACAAAAACATGTGTTCTTCAGACAAAAACATTTGTTATTCAGACAAAAACATGTGTTCTTTACTCAAAACATGCGTTCTTTACATTGATGGTTAAAGTGCTAGTGTAATGTTCTCTTCCTCAACAAAGAAAGGGTCAACTGCTTCTTGTTGGCTTTGCTTAATATGCTTAGCCCGTGCCTTCTGCCTTTTAATCTCTACAAGTCTCTTTAATCTCTTCCTGGATCTGTTTGGGTCTGGACGTTTTTTCAACTATATCCTTGAAGGTTCAACGCCACTTTCACATACAGTTTGAGTAAATCCTGCACAAAAAACATTTAAGGCGATTAAAAAAAAATTGTTAGCGTAAGCCCATCTAATAAATTCCTTGTAGGGGATCAAGATGGTGTAATGTGGGTCATTATCCCGTCAAGCATGAATATCTAGTTTTCATGCGGATATGAACAGCTATCCAATTTTTCCCAATCTAGCTATCCAATCACCCCATGTATAGGTACTCATTTTCGAGCTTTGCCCACACGTAGTCGAACTCATGTTTATCATGGACATTATACATAGCATTAAAAAAATGCTAACATTGTGCTCAGGTTCTTAACAGCATTTTCCTTAATATGCCATGTGCACAGGCCGTAGAATGAATTAGGGAACTCAAATTTTATTGCTTCCGCCATTGCAGCATCCTGGTCGGTAAAAAAAGATTGAGGGGCTTTCCCAGACATGTATTTCAGAAACGACTTGAATAGCCATTTGAATGAAGGCATTGTCTCATCATATAACAGTGCCGCAGCAAATATGCACGACTCGTGGTAATTGTTGAAACCAACAAACAGCGCTGAAAAAAAAACCAAGATTATGCCACGTAAAAAATAACGGTGGGAAAGAACATGAACATGTGTTTCCTATCAGGGAACATGTGTTTCCTAGTAGGGAACATGTGTTATCTATCAGTGAACACGTGTTCTCTATCATAATACCTATAAGTCTGAAATTGTTGTTGGTCTTGTATGTTGTGTCAAAGGTCACTGCATCGCCAAAGTAACCATAGTCCAGCTTCATTAATCCATCTGCCCAAAAAATGTTAGCAATTTTCTCATCGCAGTCCATTTCAATATCATAGTAAAACGAAGGATTCATGTATGCCTCACGCCGGAAATGCTCTAGTAGGGCAGTTCCTTCCCCGACTTCCATCGTCTTTTGACGACTCCTACAAAGGTGATTCTTTAAATCAACCTTTACAAATCCGAGATTTTCAATGTCACCTACTTGCTGTGACATTAGAGTGTACGAAGACTTTAGTGGCACCCCAGCACTATCATTCATCTCAGCAACAATTCCATGAAGCTTCGTCACGTGACGATTCGATCTTATCAAATGAGAAGTTTTTTTTTGGATGAAGGGAATGATTATGCTCCTTAACTCAATCACTAACTACAAATACACGCCTCAGTTGATTAAATTTCACAGCTATTTTAGCCATACAACCGGTCCGCTCCTCAGCCCGTTTGCGCGTCAGAAATTTCCTTGCTTTTATATGGGTTTCGGGGCATTTTTCCTTGTTCTTGGGATCATGTATACTTCCTTTCCTGAATCTCTCTTTATTACAAACATAATTGAAGTAACCCACATGTTCCTTATTTCTACGTAAGGTCTTACTATAATTTTTCCTGATGCCAAACCCTAAGTTATGAGCATAATCCGGGTAAAAATCTCTGCACTCAATTTCTGTATTGAACTCCTTAGTCTTCAAATCAATTGTGCTGTAATAGTCGGCATTACCTGTCAAAGAATGACTGTTTACTGAACACAAACAATTGTTCTTGGTAAAAAACACGTGTTTTTAATATCAGAACACGTGTTTTTAATCTTAGAACACGTGTTTTTAATATCAGAACACGTGTTTTTAATATCATAACACATGTTATTTAAATCATTACAAGTTTTTTTGGTAACAGTACCCATCTTCTTGGTTTGAGAACATGTGTACATAGTAGACAAAAACATATTACATGTCTTACCATCCTGCTCTGTACTGTCAGGTGTGTATGCATTCTGCTCTGTATTGGCAAATGACTGTCCATTATGGTTATCCTGCTCCAAACCTGCGACTAGGACATAATCCAGGTTAAAATATCTGAACCAAGGAAGATGGGTACTGTTACTGAGAACACGTGTTTTTATATCAGAACACGTGTTTTTCTATATTTACACGTGTTCTCAGTAACAGTACCCATATTCTTCGTTTTGCGAACATGTGTGCGTGATAACAGAACAGTAGACAAAAATCCGATTACATGTCTTACCATCCTGCTATGTATTGGCAGGTGTGTATGCATTCTGCTCTGTATTGTCAAATGACTGTCCGTTATGGTTCTCCTGTTCATCTTCCCTTCGCTCCAGACCTGCGACTGGTACATGGTACACTTTATCTTAGGGGGAAAAAACACACGAAAGAACATGATACACAATTTTCATTTATAAAACAACTCACCAGCATCATCTTTCGAGCAAATTATAATTGCATGCTTCGATCTTTTGCCGGTCCTTGTATCATCATCATCATTATCGCTAGTTACTAAAATAATTTCTTCAGAACACAAGTTTTTCCTTTTGCCTAGGTCTCCAAATATCCCATATTCTTGATGAGAACTTGTGTGACCATCGTAAGGGACACCGTTATTCTGAAGAAAAACTCTAAATCTTTGCCATTCAACCTCACCACCGGTTTGGTCTACATTCATTTCACTTTTTTCCATTTGCTAGGATGAGAGGAGAAGAAATAAGTATGAAAATCGGTTGCCTCTGAAGAAAATCGGGATGAAATGTTTGGAAATAAATCAGAAGAAGCCCTTGAGAGAAGGAAAGATATGAAAAGATGAGATTTGAAATGGGAGATATTTTTGGGATTCTCATATATCTTCTTCCAATTTAAAAGCAAGAGAGTGAAAATGGGGGGGGGGGGAATTCCAATTATTTCTACCGCCAAAAAAGACCACCACAATTTCAGTTCCATAAATACCCCTGCTTTTGCCACAGCCGTTGGATTAAAAGTCCAAGATCCAACGGCTCACAGGGTTGGCCCGCATATACTGAACGTTTTCTGTTCAGCATAGGAGCCGGGGTGCAACGGGTATACATTGTCCTTCAATAACGCATTCAATGTATGCGTTGCGTTCTGGTTCTTTTGAACAACGCATTCTGCGTATGCGTTGTGCATTTAAACAACGCATTTTATCAATGCGTTGTGTCTAGTTTAATTTCGACCCAAAAAATAATGCTTATTTCAGTGCACCTATACAAAACAATACCAAACCAAGTAAAAACTCTCATTTTTTTCTTTACTGACAATAGAAGACTTGCACATTTCCTCACACCCCGCACGCAATACTCACATCACCCTCTCTATACTCTCTTTCTCTCTCTAGGCATTTGGATATGGTAATAAGTCACTCGGTAGAGTTCAGAGACTCATCAGAACCTCATTTTTCCTCTCCATTCATCAAATCACCCCCCACTCCCCTACTCCATCCCTCATCATCTTGCCTTCTTCTTCTTATAATAATCTCCCCACCAACTCAACCTTCTTCAAATGTGATTCTTGAAATGTTTCTTCTTAAAGTCATCATCTTTTTTTCTTGAATTTCCTTTGCTTCTTATTAATTTTTGTTCTATGGAAAGGTATAACTATTTGGAAAACATGGATCCATATTTGCCACCTGGCTACCGTTTTCACCCAACTGATGAAGAACTCATCACCTACTACCTCCTCAATAAAGTTCTTGATAGTAATTTCATCTGTAAAGCCATTGCTGAAGTTGACCTAAACAAGTGCGAACCCTGGGATCTTCCAGGTACTACTTCTGCTTAATTCCACTTTCTGTAAGATTTTTTTTAGAATCCTACGTTGACTAGCTTTTGAGTATATATTCAATATACAAGGCTTAGGAAATTCTCTCTTCTCGAGGTACTTTTGAAGCATTTAGTTAGGCTTAAATCCATTTTTAATATGGTATCAGAGGTAGGCAATCCTCAAAATACCTTTTGAGTGGCAAAAATCGTGTGTTCCCGTTCTCATTTCTTAGGTACAAGAATAGAAACATATGATTTTTAGCCTTTGAGTGATTGAGTCAGCCTCAAGTCAATTTTTAACAATTTATTAACATTACTTTACAGGAAAAGCTAAAATGGGAGAAAAAGAGTGGTATTTTTTCAGCCTGCGTGATCGGAAATATCCGACTGGGTTGAGGACAAACCGGGCAACTGAAGCTGGTTACTGGAAGGCAACCGGAAAAGACCGGGAGATTTACAGCTCAAAGACAAGTTCAGTAGTAGGGATGAAGAAAACCCTGGTATTCTACCGAGGAAGAGCTCCAAAAGGAGAGAAAAGTAATTGGGTGATGCATGAATTTCGCCTTCATGGCAAATTTTCATACCATTACCTCTCCATAAGCTCTAAGGTACTTATAAAGTTTCTTTTCCTGCATTTTACTCTGAATTTTCTCAAGGGTAAAGCTAGGACGTGGCTAAGCAATTAGTCAATTAATTAGTTTTTTTTATAGAAAAAAAAAATTTGGGTGGGTTCGACTCCGGTCACCATTACGGGTCTGGGTAGGCCCTAGGAACAATTAATTAGTTAAATTAGAGTAAAAATACAAATAACCTGTTAAAATCTCTTCTGCTTACACGAGTAAGTGGTATTTAATTTGAGTTTTTAGTTAATTTTAATTGGCATAAAGCATTATACTTGTAACAAAAATAACTGTTTGAAGAGTAAATGTAACTGTTAGTTGGTTGAACTAATTGTACTGTTCTGTCTCCCTTTGATCATTATGAAACCCTATTTTTTCAACAACCATTTATCTTCAAATCTATATGGTTACGTAGATTTTTTTTAAAGAGGATTGTATTTTCCCTCAATGTTTTTTTTTTAAAATTAACTATGATTAATGTATGTGTAGTTTATGCAATTATTTTGTGTACTTCGAGACTGTTTTTTAGTACTGATGTGAATGTTACATTTCACTGTTCAAAGTATAAAATTCATTTAAAGCAAAAAGTGTTCTGCTAATGCATTTTTATCCATATTGCATAACTTCAAAACCCTTTGATGATCATGAAGCTAACTCGCGTGCATATCAGATATCACTCATTTCATAGGACAAAATAAGGGATTTTTCATGACAAGTTTTTTCGAGTTTTATATGATGTTGATTTGTCCATTTATTGCTATCAAGATTTGTCCATTTATGTTAATGTTCGGCTTTGTCTCATTTTTTGACTTTTCTAAGGGGGTTAGGTTGTTATTAAAAAGACAATAATACCTCTATTCCTTAATATTATTTTCATTACATGTTTTGAAAATAAAGATGTTTTTAATCAAAAATTTAATATTACACTTTTAAAATAAAATTATTAGTGTATAAGTTATATTTAAAAGAATAATATTTTTATTGTAACTAACAAATAGTATTTTGTTTTTTTTACTTTTTTTTATTTTCGCGCAACATGTAATTAAAGTTTTATATTAAGGTAGGTGGAGTATGCTTCTTTTGATTTTGCATGTAAGCATCACTATATTCTCTGATTTTATTACCTTTATTTATACATACGAGAATTTTTTTTGGGTCAAGTATGGAATTTTTTGTGTTACATTTTGACTTTCTGAACAATCTTTTTTTCTCTTCTTATATAAGGATGAATGGGTCATATCAAGGGTGTTTAATAAGAGTGGTCCCGTAGCTACCGCGGCCGTACACGGCGGAGGAGGAAAAAAGAGGTTGAACCCTAGTATCAATCTATACTCCGAAGTTAGCTCTCCATCTTCGGTTTCTCTCCCACCTCTCCTCGACTCTTCTCCATACCACGCCACCGCTACTTCCAACACCTCCACAAATGACCGCGAAAGCTTCTCATACGACGAAGTTTCGAAGAATGAGCACGTGCCCTGTTTCTCCACTTCTTCCACCACCGGTTTCCACCATCAGTCTCTGTTTGAACTTCCGCCTCCGCTGCAACTCTCTCCGGCTCCAGCAGGCACACTTTCATCGCTTCTCGAGTCGTCATCATACCGTTTTGGAGGAGTTCCGGCTTTTCCGTGTTTGAGGTCGTTGCAGGAGAATCTGCACTTTCCTAATGCTGTTCATTATGGTGCTGTGCCGGAGAATCAGAAAGGGTGTCCTGCTAGCGAGCTGGATTGCATGTGGAGTTTCTGATGAAATTTGAAATGGCTGTTGACGTGATCTTTTGATCAAGCTTGTCTAGATGCTTAATTAATTTGTATGTGAACTTATTTTATGCTTGTCCACAAAAGGTGAAACCCTCGCCCCAAGGCCTCACCCCCGATCTGACGGTGATAATGTAGGAGTTAAATTAAGGTAACTCAGTAGCCCGTAGAAAGGTTGGGAGAACTTATTTTATTGCTAGTTTTATGATGTCTGGAATTTAGCATGTCTCAAGTGTATGGGGAAGCAAGTTAATTCTGTACTTGCTTTGCTCAACAGTTTGTTGATGTTAACATTACGCTTGGTAATTATTGCTGTTAATTAATATGATTATTAATATTTCTTTCCTAATGAACGTTTTTCATTTTATAATTAGAACACTTAAAAAAAAATTTATTTTAGAGGAAATCAAAAGAATTAAGTTCCGAATTTAGGTTTAGAGTTGTAAAATTTTGTATTTTTAAAAAAAAACTGTTAAACGTTCGGCCTTTCGATATAAATTGGTAAATTATTTTATGTCCTATATTTGTATTTTCTTTTCTATTTCTATTAAAAATATTTTTGCCAAATACGCTATTTTTCAGGAGTTTTATCAACTTTTTTAGGTTATATTTAAGAATTTAACTTTTTAGGTTATATTTAAGAATTTGACACTTGATGTTATTATTAATGAGACGAAAAATAGTATACAAGTTTATAAATTGTACACATGTCAAAGTTCAAATGTGATTGCAAGCAACTTCATATGGTTGAATAGCTTGTGGGGGATTATTATGATTTTTTAAATTATTGTATAACTTTTATTTTCTTGTAATTTCAGATTTTTCTTTGATTGTAATGGCCTCGACTACATTGTGATTAATGAAAAATTTCTTATTAATAATAATAAATAATAAATAGCTCGTGGGGTGGAGAAGTGGGATGCTTGGCAGAAGTGGAGAGGATCCATCATGTGCAACAAAAAGGGCATCAAGTCAATCAAGAAATTTGGGTACCCATAGAAAAAGACCAAGACGACCCTAGGAATACAATAAATTTAGGATGTATTTCTGTTTTGATTGTAATTCAAAGGTGTTATGAAAATACTAAGGTTGGAGTCCTTATTCCATAACCCTTTCAACATTATGGATACATTTCTCTATTGAAAGAGGAGTTACAAGAAGTCCATAATCTACACATTCAAGTTCCATTATCTACCTTTTATGAAAGGTTTCATAACTTACATTTTCTAACCCTATAAATAGAGGGCTTATTTTGATGTAAAGGGAGAGAGATGAATAATATAGAAACAATTATACCATCTCTTGTCTTTTGTTCATTCTCTTTAGTTTATGTTTTAGTTTTGTGGTGAAATTCATTCTAGAACTTCATCCATTTTATAACACGTTATCAGCACGAGCCTCTACCATTATCTGATTAGATTTGTGAGACTTTTTATCTCCTTGGTAGATATTCCGTCCGAATCGTTATGTTCATATATATATATATTTGAGTTTTGTATATGATTATCGTTATGTTCATATATATATTTGAGTTTTGTATATGATTTTCTGCATCTTGAATATAACGGACTTATTATTGAGGTTGAAGACTTAAGCGAAGAGGTTAAGGTAAGTTGTTTATATTCTAAAGGTTAATTTAATGGCTAATCTTGCTAAACTTGGATTTACAATTCTTGAGATCAACGAGAGAAATTACCTATCATGGATACAATATAATGAAATTCATCTGGATATAATGTGTCTTGAAGGCACCATTGAAAATCATCAGATCCACTAGATCACTGAAAATTTGTAGAGGAAATATACATCCAATATGCTCCAGCAGTAGCAATATCGAAATACTCTCTTATCTTACCTCGAATATGCTCCAGTAGTAGCAATATCGAGAGTAAATACTTTCAGAAGTTTTATACGTGTTATGAATATATATTCTTGAGTTTAGTTAAAAAAAAATGAGTCATTAATGAAATATTGTAAAATATGACCAATGATTTATATGTCATTCCCTAGATTGAATGCATATAAAATATATAATTTATTTGTGAAATAGTATTGGTCGTGAATGTGGTTGTAGTAAACTATGTCGATAATCATGACTTATCGAATTCTCGAAGAAAATATTCTCACCCGAAGTGAGAAAATAATAAGGAGGAAATAGAATGTATGATTCCAAAATTTTATGAGAAAAATATTATTTAAGCGATATACAATTTTTTTGTCACATACCTGTTGTATGTTGGACATCTTTTGAATCCCTCTACTAAACATCACTTTGAGAAAGAAAAAAAGTGTCATTTTGCTTCTCTAAAAGTAATGGTGCTACTTTAATTTTGGCATATGTAAATGTAGTCAATCTCTTTGAGTATTCAGAAAAATATAACTTGATATTTTATTTTTGTATTAGAACTTGTCAATTGCATATATTATCATGTTATTTTAATTTGTTTACATTCAAGAATAATAGATATATGATAATATTATAGTTGTTGATTGGACACATTCAGGATAAATGTCAAATACCAAATTCTAGAAGAACTACTTGATTAAACAGCTCCAGAAGAGTTATTTGTTTAAAGACTCCAGAAGAGCTAATTGAACTAAAGGGTTACATATCAACATGTAAATACACGACTCTTCATAAAGTCTCTTAGAAAATTATTTTGATATTTTTCATAGTGAAGATTATTTGGAGACATTGGATTAAGTAGAGTTTTAAATCTTTGTGTATTAATAATATTATTTAAGAGAATAAATTTATATTAGAGAAATCGTCATTTCTCTTTATTGGCTTATATTGCCACAAAATTTATTTAGTTAAGATATTTTATTAAGTAAACCTGAAGTTTACCGATTCAGTTGTTGGCATGATCGGTTAGACCATCCCGGGTCACAAAAATACGAAATATAATTAAAAAGTCATGGAATATGAAGGAACCAAAAGTTTCCTTATCTGATGAATTCTTTTGTGCTACTTATTTCAAAGAAAATTGATATAAGGATATAACCAGTACAACTCGGGGTTGAATATGTTCATAGAATTGAATAAATAGTCGATCGACTCACAACCTGAAGTTCGTGATATATTGATAATGAGCTCAAATTTTATATTCAACAAGTGACATAATTTGTCTCGACTATACTGGTGTCATCATATGAAAATTTGGTAGAATATTTTTATATACTAAATGGTCTAGTAGAACCATAAGTGCCTTGAACTTGTTGATACGAATTATTTTGTAGCATTAGCTCGTATTTTTCCAACAAGAATACTGTGAATTCTCCTCTATTAAATTAGTTTCTGGTCAGGAAATAAAATTTTCCCTCTCCCATCTAAGAGTTAAATGTGCGCCACCACCAGTAAAGTATTAATATGGGACCTTAAAGATGTTAAGAATATATCTTGGGTATGAAACATTAAGAGGAGAGATTTAATGTATAACCGAATAAAAATATGATTTTGTGTCTCATCTTGATCCTCAAATACTTTGAACCTGAAGTTCAAAGGATAAAGGCTCAAAGGATAAGCCAAACGTATTTACTAACCAAAATATGGCTAAGAAGGCTCATATTTGACGTCCTTGAAGGCGATCTACCACGGCTGATAAGTATGAGACACAATTGAAGTGTGGTAGACTAGACGGTTCCAAATATTAAAAAACAAAAACCCTCGCATATAAAAAGGAGTAAAGATTTAGATGGTTGTATATGGTACACATATATATGTTAAAGTCGAGGATTCCCTAGACATGATCAATGTAATATCTCCAGGAGAGATTCAGGTACCTGAAAGTTAAGATAATGAGATCTCTACATAATGTCATGATTGGGAACTATGGAACTGTGAAAGTGTAAGATATGATAAGTATTAATGCGCATAAAATGTGAATCTAAAGTGAGGATCTAGATTCAAAGTCTGCAGAAACAAAATTTTGAGATTCGAGAAAATTAGCCAAAATAGATTATATATGAGTTTCGCATGAGAAATATGAAAAGTCCGGACAATTAACAAGTACACCATAAGTGTATGATATTCTCAGTATGGATGATACACTTGAAGTGTATGCATAGTGGGACAACAATGCGAACTATAAAAATGTAAACGTCACTACTAGTGGAAAAAATGTTCTTATTAAAAGGCTGGCAATGGTTAGAAAGAAAGAAATTTTCAGGTGGCGGATGCAATTATGTTTGTGTTTTAATAGCGTAAAGAATACTTAACACATATATGAATTCTTTGAATGATTTGATATGCACAAGCATATCGTCAGAAATTGTTCTTGAAGAACGTAACATTATTTCCTTAGTGAAAATCTATAAAAAAATATATGATAGTGTCAATGTCCATGTATAAGGAAATTTGGATTGGATTTAGTTACTTGCCACATACAATTCTTTGTCTATTGACGAAAGATGCCTAAATGTCTAATTTGCTAATGAACATTATTAGTTAGTGATCTCCATATGAGGGGGGGAGAAAATCGGCAATGTAAAGGACTTTATTTAGGAACATCACTATCTTAATTTACACATTAGGCATTAATGAACCGGAAGTTCATAACTTATTCATTTGCAAAGGATTGCAAATGCATAGCCTAATGCATTTATAGACTCTATAAGTAGATGTCTCCATATGTGGAAAGTAGGATAATGTATGAGTTATGTAGCTAAGGAGCATGCCTGAAGCGTGATTGATATCTTAAGTCTTAGCATATAAGATCCTTGAAAGAAATGACTATAGATTTATCAAGATGTTCCTCCTAAATATGTTATAGTAGCAAGTGATTGCTGAAGGAAAATTTATGATCTCGGGTTTTAGAAATTCATGATTTTTCAATTAGACATCCAGAAGATGATATATATGGACAAAGAACATCCTTTAAGCATCCTAGTATTTGTCTAATCGTTAGATATTACTAAATATCACTCGCTATCGCGAAAGGAAGAATGAAAATCTGCTTGGTCCTGAAATGCCATATTTAGTGCTATTGGAGCACTAATGTATCTTGAAAGTACTATTTGTCATGATATTTCATTTGTAATGAAATTCTTTGCAAGTGGATGACGCTTATGATTGAGATTCGATGATTCATCAGATGTAGAAATCTCTATGATATTGTATGAGGATAATGCAGCTTGTATAACTCAATTGAGTGAAGGATATATCAAGGGAGATAGAACAAAACACATTTCACCTAAATTATTCTTTACTCACGAACTTCAAAAGAAAGGTGAAATTGAAGTGCGACAAATTCAATCATGTAAAAATCTGGCAGATTTGTTTACTAAGACATTACCGACTTCAACTTTTAAGAAGTTGATTTATAAGATTGGCATGCGTTGGTACAGAGATCTTAAGAGATCTAGTCAACAGTCGGAGTAAAATATAAAGAATGATGTACTATTTTTCCTTCACTAGAGAAGTTTTTTTCCCCACTGAGTTTTTTACTCTAGTAAAGTAAGGTTTTAACGAGGCATATTCTATTAAGGACTCCAAAGGGGGAGTGTTCTGAAAATACTAAGGTTGGAGTCCTTATTTCATAACCCCTTCAACATTATGGATACCTTAACTCTCTATTGAAAGAGGAGTTACAAGAAGTCCATAACCTACACATTCAAGTTTCATTATCTACCTTTTATGAAAGGTTTCATAACCTACATTTCTAACCCTATAAATAGAGGGCTTATTTTGATGTAAAAGGAGAGAGATGAATAATATAGAAACAATTATACCATTTCTTGTCTTTTGTTCATTCTCTTTAGTTTATGTTTTAGTTTTGTGGTAAAATTCATTCTAGAACTTCATCCATTTTATAACAAAAGGGAAATTTTTTGTTATTTATTCTTGTAAAAGAGTCCATTTGTCTGCTGAAAGATCGAAAGAGAATATGTAAAAATAATTAATTGCTTTCATATGTGATGATGTTTTTGGTTGTGCTGGAATCAACACAATTTCTACGAAGTCCTAATATATATGTTGCAAATGGATTTGGACCAAATTTTAAGTCAAAATGAAGAGAACAATTGTTCAATCCTTATAATAAATAAACTTGTTTAATATATATATATATATATATATATATATATATATATACTAACTCAATTACTCGTGCTATGTACGAGAACAAATTTAATTGTTAATAAAATATTAAATAGCATAAAAGTGAAAATGATACTCTACAATGATATTTTTGTTTGGTTTTTCAAACTACCTATATAGAAAGAAGAAAAATATAAGAATTTTGTATTTATATGTAAAATATCAAAAAATGTTTAGATAAGAGAAGAATATTCTTTCGTTGATTGCTCAAGCACGGCGTTGTAAGTTTTGCTGAAAACATTAACGGTTTAAATGAACCAATCAAAAACAAATAATGAGAAAACAATAGAGGAGGGAAAGATGAAAACTATACAAAAATTAAATTATCTTTATCTAAATCAATTTATTTGAAAAAATGACAAATATATCAAGCTATATATTCAATTTAATAGATAAAAAGTTGTCTACACCAATAAAAGCTTTTTAAACTATTTCAAAATTTCAAAATTTGTGAAGAAATAATTTGTTATTTGAATTTTATTAAGATAAGAATTAGTTTTCAATTTATTTAATTAATCTAAATTGTACTCAACCAATGTTATTTGTTCTTTGAAAAAAATATTAATGAATAGGTTTGGCTGTAGGTTCAACCAAAAACAAAATGGTTTGGTAAACCAATTTTCTTTTATAAAACTTAAGACTGTTGGAATCATAAATTGGGTTTGTTACTAAATTTATGTAAATAGCTCAATACAAATCCATCAATTCATTCAATTGAAAATCATGTCTAACCTCTATTATTATATTGTTGTGTAGCTCCAAAAATTTCATACACCTTCCATGGGATCTTGAATAATATTGAAAAGAAATAAAAAGGAAAAACATAAAAACTAAAAAAAATATATTAAATTATCTTTAACTATATAAATTTAGTTTAAAAGTGTCAAATATTTCAAGCTATTTAATTAATTTAATGGATAAAAAATTGTGTCCGCCAATCAAAGTTTTCTAAACAATTTAAAAAAATTCAATTTGTGAGGAAGTAGTTTATTTTTTGAAGTTTATTAAGATAATTGTTAGTTTTCAATTAATTTAATTAATCTGAATTTTCTCAACCAATCAAATTTAGTAAACTAATTAAAAACTCAAAACTCACAGAAAATTAGATTAGAGTTTTGAAGGGTTGTGATTGGTTGAAACTGAAAACAGATTATGTAATATAAATATAGATAGATAGGTAGATAATATGATGATTAGGTGAGAAATTTGGGATTATAGAGATAATTGAGAAAGTAGTATGTTATTTGAATTTTATTAAAATAAGAGTTATTTCTCAATTAATTTAACTAATATAAATTTTCTCAACCAATCAAAATTAAAAACTAATTAAAAAAAATTCAAAACTCCCAGAAAATTAGATTAGAGTTTTGAAGACTTGTGATTGGTTGAAACCGAAAAGACATTATGTAATATAAATATAGATAGATAATATTATGATTAGTAGAGAAAATTTGGGATTATAGAGATGATTGAGAAAGTAGTTTGTTATTTGAATTTTATTAATATAAGAGTTAGTTTTCAATTAATTTAACAAATCTAAATTTTCTCAACCAATCAAAATTAGTAAACTAATTAAAAAAAACTCAAAACTCCCAGAAAATTAGATTAGAGTCTTGAAGGCTTGTGATTGGTTGAAACTGAAAATGCATTATGTAATATAAATATAGATAGCTATCATTATGATTAGTAGAGAAAATTTGGGATTATTGATATAATTGAGAAGAGTTTAGATCAATTAAATTAATTATAAACTAATTTTTTTAGATTTTTTTGGATTTTTTTGTGTTTTAATGGTTTTACAAAAATTTGATTGGTCTAGAAGAGTTTTGATCAATTAAATTAATTAGACATTTATTTTTATCTTAATAAACTTTAAATATTAAACCACTTCCATAATATTTCTCCAAATCTTGAAATATCTTCCAATTGATAATAATAAAATAAATGTGAAAACAATTATCAACTAAAAGTTAAATTACTCATGTTTTATTTTTTTAGATTTCTTTATTGTTATGTATTTTTTACAATTATTTGTCATGTCATAAATTTTTATTCTATTAATAATTAATAGAATAATTTTTATTCTATTAATAATTAATTAAAATGACAATTCCATTTTATTGTATAATACTATCTAACAATCTATCTAAATTTGTATATGTTTTATTTTTGAATTGTTAATTTTTTTTTTATGAATCATTCACTTTTTAGGATTTTAGAGACTTTTATTCATTTTTTATATTTTGCATATCGACTACGAGTGTTAATGACAAACAAATGAGTGCACTTTTGCGGGCACAATCTAATTTTCATTGCTTCCCCCACAATAAAACTTGGGCAAAAAATCCTCTATCCCCATTCGTGTATTTACAGTGTCACGACCAATCACGATTCACATGTATATATATAATTGAAAGCAAATATTTATATAGTAAATTCGATTGGTTAGGGACATGTAGTGCATCGTGACGAGCAGAAGATTTTCACCCTAAAACTTGATATCACATCTCCAATTGTTTTCCTTTTCCTTTTTTAAGATGAGTTTTTTGTTATCATTTTTTTATTATTGTAATTTTTAATGAGGAGAGATAATCTATTTTATTCAAAGTATACCTTCAAATGTAAGGTCTTTTTTCTTTTTTCTTTTAGGATCAAGAGAAGGAACGTGTGGATTGATATTGTATATGAAAGTATATCATTTTATTTCAGATACCCTTTCTTTAAGATCTAATTCAAGAGATTTATTTTAATAATCTACTCCGTGCATATCACGGGTGTTTGGCTAGTATATTTATATTACAGAGCATGTTTTCGGTTTCAACCAATCACAATCCTTCAAAACTCTAATGAAATTTTCTTGGAGTTTTGAGTTTTTTAATTAGTTTACAAAAATTTGATTGGTTGAGAAAATTTAGATTAGTTAAATTAATTGAAAAGTAAATCTTATCTTAATAAAATTCAAATATCAAATTACTTCCTCAAAATTTTTGAAATTTTTTTATATAGTTTTAAAATATTTGATTGGTGGATACAATTGTTTTCAATAAATTAAAAAAACAGCTTGACATATTTGACCTTTTCAAACAAATTTAATTTTGATAAAGATAATTAATATTTTTCTTCTTCTATTTTTTTTCAATATTATTCAAGATCCCACATGGAATCTATTATAATTTTCTATAATTTTCTAAATTTTAATTATTTTTTAAATACTTGATTGGTTGTGAAGGATTTAGATTAATTAAATTAATTGAGAACTAATTAGATAATTTCATAACTAAATTTTAACAATTTTGATTCTTTTAATTAATTTAAAATTACTTGATTGGTTTAAATGATTTCCTATATATTAAAGTAATTACTTATTCAATCTTCACTTTACTACTTATCATCTTATCATTTCAACTAATCTATACTTAAATAGTTAATTCAAATTCTCTTAAATTCTATCTGAACATCCCTGGATAATAGTAAGTGTTAGAAACCAACTCTTCATTGTTATTCTTAAACACGGTTACTCATTTCTCTTTCTTCTCAAGCAAAAACATCATAATTGTTTTCTCCATTATTTCTCTAAACTATCTCCTATTTGGATAAGAGAGATAAAAAATTCTCGTCCTTTCTACACTATTTGTTTTTCATCGGGATTTTGTATTTTTTTTAAAATTTAAATATAATTCAAAGACTTATATACCTATTGCACCATTATCAATTGGTGTCTATTATCCTATCATGTTAACTACTTCCCCACTATGTAGTAAATATTAAATACTACCAACTTTGATACACTTATCTCTAAATCTATATCTATAATATATAAAGTTAGGAAAAGTTGAGGTAGAAGTTTGAGGGAGTGACATGTGGCATTTTGTGGGATGTGGACCAATTACAAACTTACATGTGGCAATGTAAGCTCTCTAAAATGCAAAAGATATTGTGCTCCATTAGCTAATAACTTAAGCTAAAGTTTTAAATTGCTATTGAGATAAAATATGAAGTAAGAAAATTTTAGCTATAAGAAATTTTAGCTCTATATATACACACACAAACTATAAATGAGTATTAATTATAACAGACAACTATTGATATAACTCATGTATTAATATTAATTGGAATTGGAAAAGTTTGAACTATAATGAATTATGTTGTTTCAAGTGACTTTTGGAGTTCTTATTCATGTAAGGGAATTTTAAAAGGCATGTATTAATGTTAATTGGAATTGGAAAAACTTTAACTATTGTTAGTTATGATGTTTCAAGTGACTTTTGGAGTTCTCATTCATGTAAGGAAATTCTAAAAGAGTTAATTATAAATTATAACTCATGTATACTTAACTCCCAAGACTCTTCAAGTTCATATAAAAAAGAAATATGAACAACATACTTAACTTAAAGTTCATTAGTTATATTAATGAATGAAGTAGAAGAGTTTTGCAACTTTTATTATAATAATTATATTTGTTTAGTTTATTAGTCATATTAATAAATGAAGTAGAAGAGTTTTGTAACTTTTATTATAGTAATTATATTTATTTAGTTCATTAGTTATATTAATAAATGAAGTAGAAGATTTTTGTAACTTTTATTATAGTAATTATATTTATTTAGTTCATTAGTTATATTAATAAATGAAGTAGAAGAGTTTTGTAACTTTTATTATAGTAATTATATTTATTTAGTTCATTAGTTATATTAATGAATAAAGTAGAAGAGTTTTGTAACTTTTATTATAATAATTATATTTATTTAGTTCATTAGTTATATTAATGAATGAAGTAGAAGAGTTTGTAACTTCATTCATTAATATAAAATTTTGGGTTTTTATGAATCAATGAAGCGCCTTTTTAGTTTCTTCTAACCAACTATATTTATTTAGTTCATTAGTTATATTAATGAATGAAGTAGAAGAGTTTTGTAACTTCATTCATTAATATAAAATTTTGGGTTTTTATGAATCAATGAAGTGGCTTTTTAGTTTCATCTAACCAACTATATAAATCAAAACCAATCATGCATACCCTTGCATTCCCTCAATAACTTAAATATGAAAAAAGAAAAATTGGATTTGATCAACTAAAAAAGAAAAAGAAAATATCAGTTTCCAATACTTTATTATTTCCCTAATGAAAGACTCTTGATATTCTTTAACAATAAAAAACTTTAATAGTTAAAAAATATAATATAAAAAAAATAGGTTTCAAAAAAACCATTCTTTTTTCAAAGAAATGACTTTTCATATTATAAACAACAAACTATAATGACTATTTAAATAAAAAATAATCTTTCAACAAATGGTTTTTTAATTTCTCTAAGAAAGTAACTTTTGACTTTCTCGGGAAACCAAAAAGTCTAAGAGTTTATATATTTTATTTATTGTCATTATTATTGTTATTGTTTTGTCGGTTAGGAAAGTTCAAGAGTTTTTTCTTCTTATAAATAGAGAAATGATATGAGCAAATATGTCATGGTCTTCTTGGTTTTAATAGGTAAGAAATTCATTTTTTTAAATAATGCAATTCATGTTTTCACTTGATATATTAATTTATATGTTTATGAACAAACATCTAATAATTTTGTTTAGAGACAAATTATTTTTCAAGTACCAAGTTAAGAGAATATGTGTCTCAATTTCCAGAATATGTTTTTGTTGATTGAAAACAGAGAGCTTACCACCTGAAAAACATGGGTAATAGAAAATCTTGATACTTGATTCATTTCTTTTCTTGCATTTTTTTTTTCTACGTAATTATTTCCTTGCTTTTGTTTTGTTTGCTGTGTAATTATTTTCTTACTTTTATTTGTTTGAGAATGAGGATGGATAACATGTAATACGCTATAGACGGTGAACGTTTTTTGTGTGCAGGTATAATGGCTCTTAAAGGTTCCCAAAATAAGCTTCTTGAAGAGGAGTAATTAGAGAATGGGCCCAAAAAAATTGACGGGAAAAGGGGGTGCTAAGTAGCTCTTTAGTGATGAAGGCAAAAAAAAATGTAGGCTAAAGCTTCTTTGAGGATTGTTTTTTGTATTTTGTTATATTTATTTCATTTGAATATATATTTTATATCATATGTAGAACAATTATAAAATATGAAAGCTATTTTGTTTTCTAGAAAAAAATAATATTTATGATGGTTTTGTTCTTAGACAAAAAGAATGAATTAGCAAGTTTATGAATAAAAAAGTAGAATTATCACATCTTATCTAAATTTATTTTGAGACATATTAACATGTTTTTCAGTTTCAGTTATATCGCTAAGCAAAATGCAAGTTAGAAAACATGTAAGACATCATCAAAAGAGATACAAATTAGAAATACAACCGCGCATCGTGCGGGGATCAAACCTAGTAGTAATAAGAGTTCCCAACTCTTCATTATTACTATCCTTAAACACGTTATTTTCATTATTATTTTCTTTTCCTTTTCCTTCTCTAATTTTCTCTGTGTTTTGGTCCTTTTGTAGGTAATGCCGGAGACTTCTAATAGAAATGATTTTATATATATTATCTTTAAAGTTTTCGTTTGATTCTTATTTTATTTTTAATGATTAATTCACTATTGTTTCCTTTTTGATGATTTTTTTGTTGCCATTGCAGGTTGTTGATTTGGCTTATATTGGAAGCTTCTTTTTAGAGGCATGATATTGTACATGTATTTTTTATTCTTCCTTTTTTTTTGTTGGCTAACTCTTTGTACTAACATTCCCTTTTTATTCAGTCCCTTTTCGTTTGAGGTCGTTTTGATCAACCATCTGAAGCCAAAATAGAATTTGGTGTTTTTATTTTTCCATCAGTCATTAGAGAGATCTCTAAAAAACTGCACTAATTTAAGGGATAAAATTCTTCTCTACCAGGAATGTAGAGGTGAATTATATTTTTAATTATGTTTTTTGTTCAAATTTAATTGGATTCTTTTACTCAAATGGATTTTATCCAACCTCCGTACATATTATTATTATTTTTTTTCCCATTTTTGCCTTTATCTTTAACCAATGGGTAATTCTGATATGGACACTTGGCTGTAAAAGGGCCACGTCGCCCCCCTCCTCCAAAAAAAAATTTTTTTTCTACCGATCGCTGATTAAAATACAAAAAAAGATTGTTACGATATGGGACACGGTTAAAAGTCGAAAAAAAATTGTACAAATTTGTCACATCACTATAAAATGAGGAGAGAGACAATTTTTGACTTTTAACTGTGTCCATATCAGAACAATATTTTTTTGTATTTTAAGCGTAACTGAGAATTGAGGAGGGGACAGCGTGGCGCTTTTACTGACAGTGGGACTGCAGCCTCTGAGTGGCGCTAGTCCCATATCGAATTTTCCTTAACCAATACTGTTGTTTTGTTGTTTTAGGACTCATGATGAGCAATATTATTTGGCAAGAGATGACTTTTCGTGAAAGCTGTTTTAATTTTTGTTTGATCCTTTCTCTAAATTAAAGTTTAAATACTAAGTATTCCTTTTTTTCTTCTAAAGAACCTTTTTGAGCTATCATTTTTGTATCTTTCATGAAATTTAATTATTGATATCGGGGTAAGTGTGTCGAATACAGACCTATTATTTCGAGTTGGAAGTGCTAACAAACTACAATATCCTTCCTTGACTTTTTCATTATAATTATAATTATGATATATTGTTTATTTTATTAAACTTCTAATGTGTTCTAAATAAATGTTTTTGGCTGAGTTTGATATGTTGTCATTCTTTTCCATGAAGAGCAGCAAGAGGTAAATCCAATAGGTTGACGTGGGTCCTTGCCTCCATTTTACGTGGGTTCTTGCCTCCATTTTCTATTTTAGCTTCAAATGGTTGATTATAATGAGGACTCAAGTTATGGGTTCTAATTTAGTTTTGATCATCATTTTTATTTTGTCCTTCCTAATTTATATGTTGTAATTATGCATTACATGACTTATAAAAATGAAACAGCCTTTGGATAAAAATATCACTTTAATTGCTCTTTCTATACAATTACTTATGAAAGCATATTGTTGAGGGCCAATAGACACTAACGTAATATGAATTTTAATATAAACAACTCTTTTTTATTTCTTTTGAATTCCTATTTTTTATTTTTTACAATCTGTTATTTGCTTTCTTTTTAACTTTTAGTAATTTGGCATAGTCTCTTTAGATCATATTTATTATATTTGGAATGTTGGCATGAACTTGGGTTGTATTTAGGTTTCAACTCAACTTCAATCACCTTCCTAACTATTTCATGGCATAAAAGTATCATAATTATAATTATTTTTTGCTAAGTATAATTATAATTATTTTAGTTAAAAAAAATTATCTACGTGCATTGAACGGGTCATTAGGCTAGTATATATCTATCTATATATATCTACCTATACATGTGACCGTACGTGTGACCGTCTCTCGTTCGCAGGGCACTACCATGCTCTGTTTCTATGACTTCAGCGCTTACGGGGTCGATACGTATCGGCTCCTCAGGTGAATCTGGCTGGAGCAGTGGAGTCTGCTGCTGATTCTGCGTCTGGTTCAGGCCTAGGTTGTACGAGGGCGTCGCACCAAAATAGACTTTCGGCTGTTCCGATGAAGAGGATCCCGCACCAGTATACCCCCATATGACTACCTGGAGAAAGACTGATGTTGCTAGGAAATTGGTATTCAAATTCCAGGGGTACATCAGGCTGAGTCTGTGTCTGATCTTCCGGTGGTGCAGACGCTCCCGTATCTCCGCGGGGCCTAGTGTGCCGTATCACCTCATGAAACTCCTGAGTAGCCTGCTGACTCCGACGAGCACCCGACCTCTCATGTTGAGCCCTACCTTCAACAGGCTGTCTCGGTTGTGTCAACGGGAGCTCAATGGCAGCTTCTGCAATGTTGGCAGCGCGCGGTCTTGAAGTAAATGCCTTCCCAGCAGCATCAAATGCATATTTGATGGCTTTGGTAGCCCAGGTGATTAGGCTTTTGGACTGGCTCACATTTCTAGCCGCATGCTTCTCAAATTCAGCCGGTATCATTCTATTAGATTTCGTCTGTAACATTAATATTAAAATCAGTATATTCAAAATAACAAGATTTATGTTAACAACAAAACAAAAATAAAACTTACCAAAATATCTTTTGCTGTTGCGTTGGGTTGATAACCCATCGGGAGTGGCCTGATATCCTTATTTCTTGGTTTCGTAAGATGGTGCAGTAATATTATTGTACCAAGCCATGTACTAAGGGGTTGGTAAAATAACATTACCTAAAGCGGGAACTGTTAGTTGTGCCCTAGGACCATTAGCACATGTTGTGCGTTTTATTATCTTTTGAGCATGTAATTGAATAGTTAATTTTGCTTTTGATTATCAAATGTGTGATTTGATAGTAAAACTCATTAGCTTATGTAATTACTATTCTAGAAGTCCCTAGTTTTATGTAATGCTTCATTACTATGAAATAAAACTAGTATGATTGTTGATTGATGATCTTGTTTTACTGATCATGTGTAATGGATACAAATCACATCATAGATGCAATATATAGGGATATATTGTATTGGACGTGATCCGTCAGAGAAGTAATACTTCATGGTCTTAAGTCATAAGTATTACTTCCTCAATACTATTTTTAGAATCCTTAGACCTTATGTCTTCATTGATTCTAGTATGAATGGAGCCACGTTTTGACTCGGTCGGACGTTACTTGTAACAGAGTAATCAATACGACCGATGATCGGATGTAGTGTCCTATCATAGCTTGAATGTGAGAGACATTGTAAGGAATTTGTCCCTCTCTATTATTAGAGAGAGATATCCATGGGGCCCCTCGATAGGGAAAGAGCTGTTTAAATGCATGGTGCGTGCTCAAATGTGTTTGATAAAGTGGTTATCAAATGCTATTTGTCGAAACAGATCTACCTGAAAGATCGAGCATAAATACAATTAAGCTTAACAAGGGTGACGACCACCATGCCTTATGCTTAATTAGGATATCGCGAGACAAAGGGATTAAATAGTGGATTGATATTAGGTTCAGTTGTATATTCATTCATTTTAGGTAGTCACAATGTCCCTGCTAGGGACCGCTTGTGATTTATGAACTCACACTACTACTAAGTGTGTTTTCATTGCCATTGTGAGATGAACCCTACGGGGGTCACACGCATAGACGAGCTAACGAGCTTCATGTCAGATTCAATGAATCTAGAATGTGTCTAGGTTCGTTGTATCGACATTCACTTTTACGAAAATAATAAAGTGTTTATTATTCGAATTAGAGATAGGGGCAATTTCGGTATTTTACCTATAGTTTGGGATTACGTGGGAGTTATTATCCGATAAGGACTCCCACTACCCAAATGAAAAGTCTAGGGAACGTGGGATTACGAGACTCCCACTGCCGAGAGAAGTTGAATAGAGGTGGGAGTTGTTCTAGTAACGAATTCTCACACTCTATATAACATCTCTTAGCCGAAACCTAGATGACTAATGTTTTCAGTCGAAATAATACATAGAATCAAAAAACCGTTTTCTATTCTAGCCTCTCCCTTTTCTCTCTAATTCCCGAATCTCAGAAAACGAAGAGCTAGCAATCACTGCCCGTTTTGTCGCGTGGATACCGGTAGAGGGACTTTCCGCAAAGGGAGATCAATCGGTAGCAGCATCCGATCCAAGAAACGTCATCCTCCATTCAAGTAGTAGCTTCTTGAATCCTAAACGTAAGTTTTTCTTGCTGTTTTTCGAATTGTTTCATATGAGCGGATCCTTCAGGGGAGGATCCATGGGTGTTTGGAACGAGTTTCCGCCCATGAATCCCTTCAGGAACACCATCCACGAGTGTATTGTAGCGCTCGTCCACAACGTTATCTATTTGCTGTGCTCGTTCTCCCAATTCTTTGTCGGGATATTCTTCATTGTGTGGACGTCCTCGCCCTCGACAATACCGTGTGTCCCTGTCAGTATTGGTACCACCTGGTGGAATCCAAATTGCCTCATAACCCTGTCAGGCAGATGGTACTCCACTACATCGAAGAAAATGAGTGGCACGCACGGTTGACAGGAAGCCTTGAATTCGAGCCACTTTCTCTGCAATTACCGCATTCGGGTACAGTCTCCACATATACTGTAAAATAAAATAAAGTTAATGTAAAACAATTTATTTAATTAAAAAATATTACGAGAATATCGAAATTAATTTACCCCTTGTGTCTCGGTGATCAAATGTAGGTGATCACGAAACACCAACAATTGGTTTTTCGGCGTGATGCGGTAAGTCCGTGCTCTATTCAGTCTTGCCCCGAAATGAGCACCATCAATGAGGATCTCATCTGTAACCTCGCCTCGGTTCTCCAGACGGAGACAAGAAATGTGCTCCCACGCCCACAACTGGTCAAAACAAATAGTATCGATTATTAAATATTCAAATTACATATTAAACATAAAAGTTTATATAATTTAGACAACCCTAAATAAGCAAACAACAACCGATCATGTCCTTTGAAATAGTCTTGCAGGAGATGCACATCTGGCGGTACAAATACGTAATGACACCGCTAGCCAAAGAAGTCGTATCATGCTCGACCTCACTGATGGTGAAGAGATAACACATGTTCGCTCGGGACCCGGACTTATCGGGAAAAAGAAAACTACCCATCAAAATGAATATCAATTCACTAACCCTCTGCTCTATCGCCAACCGAGTAACATCATGTCGTAGAGGCTCACTAATGTGGGCATAAACTTCAAACAGCTGGAGAGTGTTTCCCCTAATTGACGTCATGGTGGGTTGGAATCCTAACAGATTGAACACAGTAGCAGCCCACTGAGTATTGGACATATTGTATTCCGCACCCCACGTCACCACGTTTCCCCTAGTAAGTAGTCCAAGAAGACATCCTACGTCCTCTAGAGTAATGGTCGCCTCACCGCTACGTAAGTGAAATGTACGGGTCTCTGGGAGCCATCTATCTACTAAGAAAGTGACTAGAGCGTGATCTACTTTCATATGTCCCATCCCACAGCATCCCCCAAAACCTAGTTGGTATATTAGGTTAATTAAGGCAGGGTTTGTTTCTTTGTTATAAACGGCATAAAATTGACATTCGCTTCTAATACATTTTAAAGGGGTGTTTAGTGACTCCTCACCATGTCATATTCCTAACGATCTATGGTATGATTGTTCGGTTAAAACACTCATATCAAAAGGACTAGGATGAAGATGAGCAGGTATAGACATCTATACAAAAAAAAAACAATAAACATAGATTTTATCAGAAAAAACACATGTTATATCACCAAAATTAACATAAATTCTATAAAATAAGATCAATTTAAGAAAATCAACATCAATTTAAGATAATTACAAAAAATTCATCAAATTCCCAAAACACCAAATTACACAAATATATCACAATTTACCAAATTCCCAAATTCACCAAATTACTCTAAATTTCCAAATTCAAAATTATTTATAAACTTCACCAAACTCCAATTAAACACATATACACAATGATTTGTATTTAAATTTCACAAAAAATAAAATAAAAATAAAGGTTTATACCTTTGAAATTGAGAGAGATGCCAAGGAGGTGGTGATTGATGGTGGCTGTGATAGGTGGATGTGGCGGAGGATCGACGGCGGCGGGAGGGGCAGGCGGCAACGGCTCTTGGGGTGAGAGGTTTTTTTTTTCTTCTTGCCTTAGGTTTTTTGTTGTTGTTGTTGTTGTTGTTGTGAATCACGAAAAGAGAGAAGGAAGAGGATGCTGTTTGATTTAGGGCAAGGGGAGGACGAAATTGCCATTTCCGTTCTGGGGGAGAACGGCACTTCCGTTCTCGACATAAATGTTTGTCCAAAAACAAAGACTGCCATGGTTGGCCCTTTATGCCAAACCATGGCCAGTCCAATGCAATGCCCAATACACGATAAGATAAGTATATATTTTTTTTATACAATGGGATGAGGTTAGCGTGTCTTGAACCTAAGTCCATACAGAGCCAAAAGTCCATTTGCTCAATTGGGTTGGCTTCCTAAACGGGTAAATTGGACAATTTAGCCATTTACATATTTTCGACCTGCCACTTAGGTCATGTTAGTTTAATCTTGACAAATTTAGTAATCAACATAATTTTGATATGCCAAGATGGTCATTCCGTCATTTTTTTTTAACATAACCACGTTAAGTTGGTCACCCGGTCAACATGTAGCCATTTTTTCATGTGTATTTTGGGGCTTCTTCTCATCTTCCCTCCTAAAAACGTTTAACTCTCTAACCTCCAATTCATTTTATCTCTTTCACCACCAAACAAGAATTTTACCAATCTCTTTCATTTCCTTCAAAATACCAATTTGAAACCATTCATCCTTCAATAATTCACCATCCAACCTCAATCGTGCTCAATTTAATCAATCATGGTACCTATGATGAGTCTAGATATGAATATACGATCTCCACAAGCTCCTCCCACGAACTACGTAGGTTTGCACTTTCAATTTTATTTTATTTTGTTAAAAAATGGAAATATTCATATGGTTGTCTGATTTTTGGGGGAGTATAAATATGTTTTGTTTAATTTATAGTCTCATGGTCCTATGGTCCCCCTCGATAATTGCATGCCTGTTTTTATCTGGGGTGTAGTGAAGATCTAGTGGAATATTTGTTGTTGGAATTTTCTGGGGTAGTGGTTTATAATAGAAAAAATATGAACTAGTTTCTGTTTGTCACTTTATAAAGGGTAACAACGACATGGATCCATCACTTAACAAGTATTATAGACACATTTTTAAAATTGCTGTCAATTCTCAAACATCCGGAAGAATGATAATATCTTATGTTTTAAAGGTGTTTTTTCCTTTATTATATGTTATCACTTTTCTTATACAAATTTTATTGAATAGTGTATACCATTAAGGTTCATAAGTGTCTGGAGGAAACTGGGCTCAAGGTACCTGATAGTTTATTGTAAAGGACATCACTGGTAATTAATGATGTGTTTACCTAACCCAAGAACATGGCCAGTACTACTCCGAACACGGTTTACAACAAATATTTGGCTGCAAAAAATTTTCGATCTACTAATGTACGATGCATTTTGTGCATTCTCCCGTCAACCTACTAGATATTTATATTAAGGGGCAGTTCAATGTAAGATCTGAGATCGGTTACTTGAAGGGCAAAAGATAGTACCCCTCTGATGAAGCATTTTATCGCCATGGTTTTGGGTATTAGTTGTCGAGAGGGACCTCAATCGTAAAACGATATGCTGTTATTCTACAAATATAGTATTGTATAACACTTAGTATAATTTTGGATTCTAACTGTTTTTTAGTGTCTATAGTTCATATGTGGTAACTACATAAAATGACGTGTTTAACAAGAGCTCGGCATACCCGAGGTACTACACTTGCAAGATTTGCACGGGAACAAAAGGTCACTCCGCGTGGGGAAAGAAGAAAATAATTACTATTTTGAAGGGATTGAACCCCCGGTGACTATGTAGAATTACATCCAACACATTATCATTGATTATAGGTGTAGACTAGATATTGTTGAGATTGGCGTGTATAGCGCCATGTAATTTTTTAATGTGATTTTTATAATGAAATTTGTTTTTCAAACTCCCGTTTATACATCTAATTAAATTTGTCTAATCACGATAACAAACCATAAAAGTCTAAACCATAACAACCCAAAAAAAGCCTTACACCCCTAAAAAACCAAATATACTACAACTAATACTAACTATCCCTAACAAACAACACTTCAATTCCCTTAAAAAAATCAAAGAAAAACCATAAAAACGGTAAAAACGGTTTTCGAGAATCCGTCTCTAATAAAATACGATTTCCCAACATTCAGAGTAGTTTTATCTTGTTAGTTAGTGAGTAAGTTTAAAACTTACATCCAAACCAATAGGTACAATACACGCATGCCAAAAATGCCAATTCACAAGAAAGAGAATTATATTTACCAAGTTTTTGGAACTTCTTCATATTTTGTTCATTGGAATTGTTGTTTCTTATGGCTTGTTCGGTAGAAAAAGTGTGAAAGTTGAGTCTGGAAGTGAAAATCATTCTTCTGAATTTGATAATAATTCTTCACATTCTAATAATTATTTATCTGGGATTTCAAATGTTTCATTTTTTTTAAAGATGGGTTTGAGAATTTGGGGGCATTTCTAAGATGGGTTTTCGAGTTTTCCATAGAAACAATTGTAATATTTAGGGGTTTTGGATTTAAGGTATTCAATTCGGCATTTCGGGCAATGCCAAAGAAGAGGATCATCATTGATCAAGGTAGCGCTCGTGCAACAACGAGATTGGAGGATTGGTAGGCCCAAGACTGAATACATGGGAGGTGGAAGACGACGAAGCAGCGAGAGAAGCAGGACCAGGTGGGTTCGATGCGTTCGAGGCAGATTAAACAAGAGAGAGCGCCGGAGCGAGATGAGGTGAGAAAAGATTGGATCTTTAAAAGATCTTGTTGTTGAGGCGGTGAAGAGAAATGGTGGTTGCTACTTGTGTGTTGTATGTAGGATTTGAATATGGTGGAGGAGAGGTCATTGTGGGGGCGGCGGCGGCGGGGGTGTAAGAAGGGGAATCAGAATCTTAGTCGGAGGATGACGGAGATAAGAGTGGTGGGTTGGCGGAGATATGAGTTGTTTATGGGGTTGAGATATTGTGAATTCCCAAAATACTCCTCGAAGATAGAGGGGATTAAGTCAACTTTTAATCAAGTCGTCAAACTTGATTTTTTTTCCCCATAGTTTTAGACGGAATGACCAAACTGGCCGTCCGAAAAAACTTTGATGACCAAAAAAGATAAATTTTTCTAAAAGTGATGAAAGTGGCTGAGCGCAAATACTTTGATGACTAAAGTGGCTATTAATTCGGAAAAATAATAAAAAGGAAAAAATATATTTGTAAGCGTAGGGGTATATTTGCCACCGTTAGTGTCTGTTTCTCAGTTCTATTCTCGTCTTCCTTCTCAAGAATTCTCAGAACTTAGGGAGCAAGCCAGCGTAGCCATGGAAGAAGAATACTCACTTGATCCTGCTCTTTTGCTCGACGCAGCGACTGAATTTGCTTATAGCTCGGGTACTTTACCTAATTTCCATTATATGAATTTCCACTTCCATTTCCTCGCTCTTTCTAGGTTAATTTGATTTGTTTTTCTTTTGTTGTTCAGTTTCTCACTCCGACGCTTCAGCGCAAGAATTCCTCAATCGCTTTCCTTTACCTGCTATTATCAAGTAAGTTTCTTCCTTTTTGCCACCTTTTTCCGTCATTTTTTATTTTATTTTTAAATTTGGAAAAAGTTCATAGACAACAGCATGTATGAGGGTTGTTAATTTAGGCTCTCAAGAATAATTGTAAATTTATAGTCTTTTTGTAGTAGGTATTATAATTCTGTCAATCTTAGTTGTGTTCTGGATATGTTTGTTTGTAAATGACTTAATTGAATACTAATTTGCTACCCCTTTAGAGCTAATTTCATGTGTTCTTTCATTTTTTCCTGGTTTTGGATATCAATACATTTCTGAAATTTGGATGCATTTTTGGCCCAATGAATCAATTGGTTGGTTGAGACGTAAAGTGCCTTTATGCATTTAGATGTAACTAGAACTTTGCCTTTTGCGGGCTAGGGTTTAGAAGGGGTTTTGGAATTTTGTTTTTGGGAGAGGGGTGGGGGGTGGGGGTGAGGCGAGGGAATGAATTTAGAGAATAAGTGGCTAAAAGCCTAGAAAATCAATACCTATAGGCTACAAAGAAATTTTGAAAAATGTTGGGAGTCGGCAACCACATGAAAGAAATGGAAAAAAATTAGTTGGTTAGGTTTGGATGAGAGTGTGGTCTTTGATAGAAAGAAATGGAGACAATGTATGCATGTTAACGACCATATTTAGTTCTTTCTCTGATTCATGTAACCGGCCCCAATTACTGGGGATTGAGGCTTTGTTGTTGTTGTCGGGAGGCGGCCGCCACCACCCCTTGGTTCTGTCCTTGTGCACAAAGTGACCAAGAAATAGGAGAACTCTGTTATCTTAAAAGCCATTGTGTTGACCGTTGAATTGGGAGATTTGTTAACTTTATATAGTTACAGTACTTTACAAACGAAAGCTGAATATCCCGGGCTGGAGGATGCATTGGTTAACACTTTGGAGAGGATTTTCAGAACAAAGTATGGAGCTTCTCTGATTCCACATTTCATGGTACTCTCACCTTAACCCTTGTGCATTTTACGTGTTTGTAACCCATAATAATTTCGTTCCTAATTCATCGATTGCAACATCTGCAACTCTGGATTTATTGCAAATTTCTTGTAGTTTGTTCTGTCAAAACATGCACATTTCTCTCATATTTTGGTTAGTGAAATTTGAAATGATTGATTTTCTATAGTGGTATCCACTTGAATATGCTTTCTTCACCTTAAGATGTTGATATCATGGGTATAAAATGCTGTATCTATATTCTGCGCCTCACTTTTGCTTCTCTCTTCTTTCAGACCTTTGTTGTGGTTGGTATGGGGGCGGATTCGCAAAAAGTCCGATGCTTAGCTTGTAAAGTGGTAACCGTAACTTTTAGCATTTCAAATTTGGATTTCTGGATTGGTTGATGTCAATATTTCATTATTTTGGTGTGATGTCTTACTGATAAATATTATTCAATGAATTAAGATTCTTGCCAGTTTCAATATAGGTTTTCTCCTAGTTTCTTTTGTTTCACTTTATTATTACTCTATGATAACTTGATTCCATTAAGTTCTCTTCTGATTCTCTGCCAGCTATATATATGGAAATATGTGCAGGTGGCTTGCCTTTTGGAGCTTACTGATGAGACCATTGCTGCAAATCTAGTCATTCATCATGGTGTATATCCTCTCTTGCTTGATTGCCTTGTAAACGGGTAAGCACTTCATGTTTCCCTTTCTTAACTTTTCAATGCATTCAGTTTCTTTTTCTCTGTATCCAATTACTATTTCTGTTGTTCTATTTCAACAATTTACCTTCTGTTTATTACATCTTCAAATAATCATGAAACATCTTTTGGAAAATTAGCACTTTTATTATTTTAAGGTCTACTTAAGAAATAAGTGAGACAAAGATTAGGGGAACCTAAAAGAGCAGATAAATATGTGCGGTGTATATATGTGGTTAGGGGTGTTCATGAAAAACCGAAACCGACCAAACCAAACCGATCCAAACCAATCCAAACCGATTTTTCAGTTTCAACGGTGCATTGGACTGATTTCGGTTTGGACTAAATTAAAATCGAACTTTCGGTTTGGTTTATAATCCAAACCGAACCAAACCGTATATATATATATATATATATATATATATATATATATATATATATATATATATATATATTAAAGAACTCTTTTGTAATAAAATATATTGAACTTCTTATTTATAACATGACAAGCAAGCTCTTCAATTGCTAGCGTAAGAGATTGAAGATCCATATGTTGTATGTAGTTTTAGATTCACATGAAGTTTTTGTTTTACTTTGAAATTAATAATGGTGTAATTTTTGCTTCTTTCCTCGTAGGATAATTTTTCAGTAATTTGTTTGAAGTTTAAGAATCTAATTTATGTTTCATTAATTTGTTTTTTTTGTTGCGTTTAAACTTGTGATAAACAATAGACATATTTCTTTATATTTTTAGTAGCTAGGTAATTATATAAAAAAATGTTTTATTTTTACTTTATATTGAAGTTCAAGAATAAAAAATTTATGTTTCATTATTTTGTTTTTGATTGTGTTTAACTTGTGAAAACAGTAGTCTTATTTCTTTTATATTTTTAGCAGCTAAGTAATCGTATAAAAAAATTGTTTTATTTTTACTTTGTAATCAATATATTTTGTATCTCTCGAAACCGAAAAACCAAACCAAACCAAACCAAACCGATACAAACCAAATGCATCGGTTTGAGATTTTAAATGGTTTGGATTGGTTTCAATTTTTTCAAACCGAATATTTCGGTTTGTTTTCAAAAATGCGTAAAACCGAACCAGAACCATGAACACCCCTATATGTGGTTATGCTTTAATATTCTTTATCTAAGTTTGTCTTTGTTTTATCTGTATCGTTCTTTTTATTAAGAATTTCGATGTTTCATGGCACATAAACTAAAACATCCTAATTTTCCCTGTGCTGGTGCGGTTGAAGTGAATATAAACCCTGGAAACTCTTGTAGATTACTAGATAATAGTTCATGAAAGCCGACCTACTCTATTATTTCTCTCCCCTCTCCCCCACCCCTTTTCTTTCTCTTTTTAAGGAAAGGATATAAGTTTTTATTTCTTTGCTTCCTCTAGGGATGAACAAGTTGCAACAGCAGCAATTGATGCAATTAAGAGTTTGGCTGGTTCTCCGAATGGCCTGGTATGTATATCGCTTCTTTTTATCTTTGACATTGAGTTAAAGCGCCCATCGTGTATAATGTGACAAAATTGATCAAAGAATAGATGAAAAATCTTATTTTTTTGTAGGGCATTGTCTTGCCATCTAATAGCAGTGAAGCAACACATCTTGGAAACCTGATGGGGAAATGTTCATCGTTGGTATAAGCTGACGAGCAATTAGCAGTGGTTTTGGGTTTCGTTATTTTCTGATTGGTTTTTGGATTCTAATGAAATGCTTCACTCTTCGAAAATGTGTTTCAGGGAAGAGTTCGAATTTTGGCATTGATAGTGAAGCTATTTTCTATTTCCAGTTCTGTAGCATCAGTAATCTCCAATTCTAAACTTCTCACTCTCTTGGAGGGAGAAGTTAGTAATGCAAACGACACTTTAGTAGCTTTGAGTGTGCTGGAACTTCTATATGAGGTTTGCTACGATAATCCCTTGTCTTACACTAGTGTACTCTGAGCTTCAGCTTGCTTTAATCTGATGATTTTACCTATTCTTTTGGTGCTGCTTTACTGTCGTGCCAGACATTATAAGTTGCTTTTGTTTTTTGAGAAATTCATCCTCTGTTGATGTGTAGATATGTTTCAGATACCTTGTGTATAGAAATTGTTATGGGTTTTGTTGCAAAAACTATGTACAGGTTTTAATTACTACATGCAGAACACTGTTTGGGTATCTTGCATTTTGCTTGGTCATAGTGATACCGATATTCAGTGAAGTCTTGGAACAGGCTTAGCAGTGACTCAATTTCAAAGTTTCGTATTAGGAGCTTACAATTCCTATGCATACTGTTCATGCTGTTATACGATTATTGGCTAGGATATTGATAAATCATTCAAGAGCATCATTTGTTTTCTACTTATAATCAGAATTAAGGCCTTTCTATATGCTGATATATTATTTTACCTCACTAATATCTCTGTTTTGCCCTATTTATCTCTGGGTTCTATCTGGGCTCATGACTGAAGTTGTCGGAAGTGCCACACAGTGTAGAGTTCTTGTCAAAAACTACACTTCTTCAATTGCTGAGTTCGACAATCAGGTTCCTAGCATAGTTCCTATAATTTCAACGTACTTACTTCCATTATCTTTTTCTTTCTGGCTTCTATTTTACACGCCTTTTCTTTTTGGGTAGCAACGGGTCTGCTGAATCAGTTTTAAGATCAAGAGCAATGATGATAACCGGTAGGCTGCTGTCAAAGGAAAATGCTTTCATGTTCGTTGACGAGTCAAGTAAGATATGGGTCCTCCCTTCTTTTTTTTCCTCCCCACTTTTCTATGTTCTTCTTTTCTTCCTACGCTCTATCCAGCACCTGAGGCTTATGAGTTTCTTTCAACTTTTATGGTAAGGGAGGTCTCCATTCCAGAAAGAGCCCAGCAGGAGTTATAAACACGTCTAGCTATATTCATGTTTTTCTGAAGTAGAAGGGTTAGCTGCATATATAAGATAGAATACATTTTCTATGTTGAACACTAAAATGAATGTAGTTTCTTCATGTGATAGATATGAAGTAATGAAGGTACTTCGAGTATGATTATTCAATGGCTGCATCATTTAGTTTGATTATTAGGATGATCTTTATGAGGCATCTACATTAATTGAGAAATGATAGGTCATTCTATGTAGCAGATGCTTTAGGATTCTCACTACTGAATGCTAAACCTTCCTGTATTTTCTGTTTGTTTGTTGGTATTAGTATGAAAATAGAATTTTATGAATATGCAATTCTAATTTTGTACTTGTCATGTTTATAAGTGACTCATACATTCATATGAGATTATAGCGGGAAGTTCATGAACATATTTATCCTCGTCCAAATATGTAGGTTCTAGAGCTGTTGTCTCAGCGATTGATAAAAGGTTTAGTTTCCAGAGTCAAGAAGCAGATGAATGTGAATATGCGCTTGAAGCTTTGGGTCAAATTGGTTTAAGTAAGTATAATGCTGACTCTTTTACTCCAGTTATTTATCCGCGAAGTCCTCTGTTATCTGAAACAAATTCCAAGCCAAGCATCTGTTTTAGGCCAGCATCTCACTAGACTGCTTCCAAAACCCCTGTTTAGCTGGGGGTTAGCTGCTTAATCGTTTATATGTTCTAAGACGGTAAGCTGGTCAAGATGGATAAGGGTGTGTTTACGATTAGTATATCTCTTATTTTCTGTCTTACTCCTAAAATGCTTCATTGTATTTCATGTGATAAAGAAATCGCCAATTACTCTGAAAGTAGATCTGACGCGGTCTTAGTTGATAGCTTGATTCTAGGCTTTGTTTTTTCCATTTAAACAATCTTCTCTGAGACCTTTTAATTAGCTCAATGTGATACATGCTAAACGGTATTCGTTTCTTCTCATTTTTCTTTTCTTAACTGGATGCTGCAGCAAACCCTGGAGCTGCCCTCCTTCTTTCAAGTTCACCTCCTGCAGCAAGACATGTTACAAGTGCTGCCTTTGATCGGCAACATCATAATCAGCAATTGGTAAGATATCGTTTGAAATTATTCAGTTTCATTCTAATGGTTGCATTGTTAAATTTTGTTGAGGAATTTGTTTTTCTTCGGAAATTTAAGGCGAAGGAATTTTCAACTGTGCATGTTTTTAGCAAATGAAATAACTACTAAAAGAATTGGTCCACTTCGACAGTCTTAATGATGGTTTCTTTGCAAGTAAATAGCAAAATATTTCTGAAACAAGTTTATAGAAAGTGATGGAAGTGATCCTCTGAAGAAAGAGGGAAAAAGAAAAAAAGGATTATCCAGACAGAAGCCATTTCCAACATATTGGTTGATAAGTGACCAAATATGAGCCAGGCTTTCTATGTGCCTTATCCCAAAAAAGCACAGTCATGCATTGTATGTTATCATCTTGGAAGCTTTTCTGATAAAAGTGGGAAAGAAACAGGCTGCACTGCACGCTCTGGGGAACATCTCTGGAGAAACTCGGCAAGAAAACAATGTAATTCTCAATAATGAGGCAGAAGAATGTCTCCGACGCTTGATCTATGAAGCAGCTTCTAGGACTTCAAAGCTGACACCATCGGTGAGTTGAACTTTGATTCTTTTCCTTTACTGGTGTTTTTGGCTGCTACTCATCTTTCATTACTTCAATTTGATTACTTTTCCTTCAACCCTCATTTTATGCATGCTATTTATTTTAATGTGCATGTCAGATTGGGAATTGGACAAGGATAAAATGAAGATCTGAGGATATGAAACATTTAACGTTGCTTGAGAACTTTTAATTTCAGGGGTTCATCCAAACGATAATCTAAAGTTACTTTTGTTACTTCAAACCGAGTGCATTTCTTGATATTTGTGATTATTCTGTGTTCACCTATTTTAGGGATTAAGTTGCTTGGATATTGCAGGGCCTCCTCCTATCAATTCTTCAGCAAGACTCAGAAACTCGTCTGGCGGTGAGTACATACTTCCGTTAGTTACCAAAAAGATGCATCATCATATTAGATCTATTTTCTGGATGCATAAATGCTTCTACAATCATTTTCAATATTTCTTTTTTAATGCATCAAGTACTAAATTCTTTCATTCTTGCTTTATTGCCTCTAAGATTGCCAGTGAAAAAATGTACTTTCCTTCTATGCAGATGTTTAATAAAGCGTAAGAGGATCTTAATTTTTCTGATTTTTTCCCTTGCTACCTGATTGCTGCTTCATATGAGCAGATAGATATCTCCAGCACTTAAAATCTTCTTGCTTCGATTTGGTTTTATTCCTTTGTCAGCATTACCTTTCTAGGATGATATTTACCAACAGGTGAACTGTTACACTGAGGAATACCAAAGGAACTTCCCCCTACAATTGTTGTTACATCCTTATCATGTAATACCTACAATTCAAGCAGATGTTATGGCTGAAGTGAACTCTCTTTTCTTTTGAAGAAAGGAAAAAGAATGAAACTCGGACTTCCAAATATTTATTTCCCCCAATTTGTGTCATCACTCTCTGTTCAGACTAGGATGAGATGCGCTTATTTAGTAATGCAAAATATATTTGCATATATCTCTTATGAGTATTATCTGAAGCATAGAGATATCTCCTTTTGCCACTGTGATTTACCATAACTCTAGCTGTTTGTAAAAAATATTGATTTCATGAGCTCCAACTTAAGGGTAGGAACCCCCCACCCCAACGCGCACACGCACATGCACAGACAAATTATGGTTAATATAGATGTATCTTATACTATTTACTGTGAGCTGAAGCAAAATGGAAATTTTGATCCCATTTTCTTGACACCTGAACTGGAATTGCATAAATGCACATAAATCTTTCAGGGCTTTAATTTTTTGTTTTCATTTTATTCCTTCTATGTTATAAACACTCGGCTCTTCTCATTCTGATACAGGCATATAGATTGATAATAGGTCTGGTGGCTCGATCTTGGTGCCTGATGGAAATCTTCTCGAGGCAAGAAATAATCAACATAGTGACTGATGCATTCACAGAGACCAAAAAGATAGGTTTGTATGTGTATTGTATTAGCATCTCTTGATTGCTCAACTTCTTACATTTTATGAGCAGACAGTTCTTCCCCATCTCCAAATGTCTGTTATGCATATCCCTGCTTGGATACTTCTGGCTAAACTCAACCCCGTTTTTGGTATATCTTGCAATGTCTCTGGTAGAGAGTTATGGAAAAGATATCGCAAGTAGTTATATTATATCTCTTCGAAAACTAGAAACCTTGTAATTATAGTAGATGTCTAAATAACCCAATTGCTTCCTGCCAGTGAGCTAGGATTTGGTATATTTGATTTACAAAACTTGTAGCTTTTGAGACATCTTTTGCAAAAGGCTGAGGGGTACTAGTGTAGAAAGAACGAATATTTGATAGAAACTCAGAATTGGATCTGCAGTATTATAAATAATGTGTTAACGCAGCTTCATGTCTAAAGAAGGTCGATTTATTTTCAGGTATGGAAGCTAGACATAGATGTTGCGAGGCAGTTTTCAAGGCAGTAACATCATCTAATAAACTACTTGCTGACCCTGCACTCGCTGGAACTGTTGCAAAGGTGTGCAAGCACGATTATCTTCCCTTTCATTTTACTCTTTTCAAAATCATTTTTCTGTAGTTTGACCTTTGATTCACGGAAGGATCTTAGGTTTGTTTATGTTACTATGCATTCATTCGTGTAGTTGACTTTGAAGTGCAGTTTTGATTTTGTCGTGAATAAAGTCTACCTCGGTAAACACACCATGGTTCTTTTCGCCTTCATCTTTTTCGGTCGTTTTTATTCTTGTCGTTTGCAGGAAAAATATGTTTTTTCAGTACTTCCATGTTAGGATTAGTTACTAGTTCTAATTTGATACAAATTTACATTGGGACTTACTGGGGTGCAGTGAGCACAGCCTTTTTTGCTGAGATTGTGAAATCAGCCGATGCATACTTGTTTGCTGGGCGTGATATTTATTAGTTTGAATGCTTATGCTGTTTTTGGGTGCAGCTCCAGGAAGCAATCAAGAGGGGTCCTTACCTTGGAAGAAGGAACAATGAAGCTCAACCGTTGGTCATGACCGCAGACAGATTTTAATGCATTGCAGATTACTCACCGAACATCTGATCAGACGCCAGTAAAACATCTTCTGGACGGTCTTTGGACACCAACCATCTGGCAATTACCTTGAGAGAAAAACTTAAAAACTTTTGGTTAAGAAGATAAGAAATTTGGAGCATGTACATGATTTCACCCCTGCAAGAGATTACCTAACCTGTATGTGTTTTTAGGTACCTGCTGTTGTAACATGATTTTTTCAGTTTTCTTCTGATACTCAAAATGACTCTATTTTAATAACTTGTGTCCATGTCTTTGAAGTTGATTTTGGAATATATTTCTGTTTTAATTTTTTATTTTTGACTTTAAAAATGTGGATTTTTGTGTGAGAGAAGAGATGATACTGAAAGTGAAAAATGTAAAAAGTTTTGCATTGATTGGTGAAAGAAAATGGGAACTTAAAACTATTTCCAAAATTATCACATCTTTTCATTTTGTACTTACAAATGTAAACTTGAACTTTGGCATATCTATTCACCAGGAGAAGAAATTTTCTTTTTTTTGACATATATAGAAAATTATTGGAAAATGTTTAGGTGGATTTATTTACATTAGAGAAAACTGCCTCATTCGTCCTGTCAATTATTTTACTTTCGCCTCGATAGTCCTAGTTTGTTTTTTTCTTCTTAAAGAATCCTCCAATAATTTACTGATAGCCTAAAGAATCCTTACCACCACATTCGCGGCGGAATCCGACAAACATGGGTCACGAGCCTTGCACATGACTTTTACCCAAGGGTAAAATGGTCATTTCATATTCGACCCGATTCTTGGCCCATTTCAATGAGGGATTGAATCCCTAGTTTCACCCATGTAGATTAAATCCCTAGTTTCATCCATGTAGATTAAATCCCTAATTTCTGCTTGAAAAATAGAAATTAAAATGAAATTGAAGCTCACAGGTAGTAGATATTCATGAAATGATGATTGATATAAAGTAGTAGCTTCATACAAGAATCCAACATAAAAATATAACAAAATATAAAATCTAACAATGAAAATAAGAATTTACTGCAACTTTTTTTACTAAGAAAATGAAATTGCAGAATTCAAATAGTAGCTAATGTAAACAATTCAAATCAAGATTTCAAATTTATTTCCTAACAATGCTCAGTAGATTGATTCTTCAAAGATCAGACCCCAAATAAGCATGAATCATTTGGCATTAGACATAGACCTTGCGGCCAACAAATGGTTGAGGAAAAATAAGGTCTTCATAAATGTAATTTTCCGAAATGAGTTTCTCAACAGAAACCAAATCGCAGGCATTGATTCTCTGGTAGAACTTCTTAACAACAATTGAACCATAGTCCAAAGAAGTAGAAGCAACATAGAGAAAGGGGTTGATGTTTTCACTGCCATTTGATTGTTGTTTGGAAGAACCCAGTATATTTTCCGGCGGAAACCATTGATTCCGGTGGTTCTTGTACAAGGTAATTGTTGAAGAAACATTTGAATTTGATGAAATTTTGGGGGTTTTTAGATTTTAGAATAAGAGATTGATAATAGAAGGATGAAATTGAAGTCATGAGCATCATGACCATGAATTCTTGTGGCTCCGAGCTTTCTCCTTCAAAACCCGAAGAAATGGCATAAAGAACGGGCCAGGAATCAGGTAACATATGAAAGGACATTTTTACCCTTGGGTAAAAGTCATGTGCAAGTCTCGTGTGTTCATTTAGCCGGAAACAACCGCAATTGTGGTGGCTAGGATTCTTAAGGCTAAACGTAAGTTTTATGAGGATTCTTTAGCTGAAAAAACTCATCCTAGTACTATCGAGACTAAACGAAAATAATAGAGGGATGTCTGTGGCTGTTTTCTCTTCACATTAAGAATTATATTTGCATGTTCTTCAACATTATAACCGGGATACCACACGAATCGACTTGGTTTGGTTTTTTTCTTTTTCCATTTTCTAAATCAATCATCTTGGGTAAATATAGATCACTTTATATGTATTTTTAAGAAATATAACGTATTATCAGACATTTTTTTTTTTGAAACCATTACAATAGGAGGGAAACTCCTGTCCCAAATCATTGAAGCAGACTTCTAACCCAAGCTAGCTAAGCAATGTGCCGTCTGATTACCAGAGCGTTTTTACTAAGGATAAATGAACCGAATCAAAAGACAAAAAAAAAGAGATTTTGCAAACAGGCCCTAAGGGGGGAGAAAGTTAGTCCCCGAACACTAGAGGCGAGTGATCATCGCTTGGAAATCGCTCTCTAACACAAAGGATTGAAGTCCAAGAATTGAAGCAAGTTTGCATCCCTTAATAACTGCAAGTAGCTCGGCATGAGTAGGGCTGATACAGTCCAACAATCTGCCACAACCTGCTAAACAGGGAATACCCGACGCGTCACGAGAAATACAGCAAAAAGCAGCTGCTCCATCATTCTCGGAAGCGTCAACATTAATTTTGAGACTGGAAGAGAGGGGAGGGAATCAAGCCTCTGGAGGCCGGATGCAATGCTGCAGCGGAACAGGAGCTCTAAAGTGCAGATTGGCAAATTCTGTAGTAGCTGCGGTGGCCTTAGCAAAAATCATCTGAGCCGGATATCTCTTCCCTTCGAAAACGTACTTACATCGACTTTTCCATATTAGCCAAGTCGTGTGAGCGAAGATTGAAGTGTCATCAACTGTGGCCCAATTCATCATGAAGTAGAGGACCTCCTTGAAGGAAGAAATGTCGAGCTCAAACCCACTATGAGCTTTTGCTCCACAAAGACCAGACTTCCGCGCCGCAAGACAATGAAGAATGCAATGGTCACCTGATTCATGAGGATTATTGCATTACCCGCAAGATGGCGAAATATGATGTAGCATTTTGACCAAATTAACCTCCGTAAGAAGGCTATTAGGAGACGCGCCATAAAAACACCATTATTTTTGGAGGAATTGGCAGCTTCCAAAGCCATTTCCAAACCTTCGATTCCATAGAATGAGATGACGACTCTGCCTCGCGATTAGGAAGTAACTTAGCTTGCATAGCAGCAAGATATCCCGATTTAACCTTAAATTCACCGCTCTTGGAGTAATTCCATACTAACTCGGTACTGGGGAGGGATTATCGTAGAGAGGAATATTGCGGAAACCTCTATTTCATGTGGCCAAAGCATGGTTTCCAACAGAGGTATATTCCAACGCCGAGGATTCAAAAGTATAAGTTCACTAACAAAGATGAACTTATGTGAATCATCATGATTGCTCTCTACTCTGAAACTGCGTGGAATATGCAGCCATGGTTCAGACCAAATGTGAATCCTGTCTCTGTTCCCTACTCGCCATCTCGGACCCAGCATAAGAGTTTTGCAACCTTTCAATAAGCTACGCCAAACATGTGATGTTCGAGGACACCAATAGCATTTAGAAAATCCCCATTCTTGAAATATTTTGCCTTAAGTATCCGAGCTAGGAGAGAATCCGACATTTGAATAATGTGCCAACCTTGTTTCGTGAGAAGCGATATATTAAAGGAAGCCATATCTCTAAATCCTAATCCACCATCCGATTTAGGATGACATAGAGTATCCCATGAGATTCCAGTAAATACCACCGTTTTTTCCCGACTTACCCCACCAGAATCGCCTTATCATTACTATAATCTCATCCAGGATGGATTGGGTGAGGTGAAAAGTCTGCATAACATAGGTGGGGATTGCTTGAATTACAGATTTAAAGAGAACCTCCTTGCATGCCGGGGACAGATATTGTTCCTTCCACCCTTACAATTTTTTCCAAACGGGATTTTTAATATATTCAAAAACCTCACGTTTCTTTCGACCGATCATATACGGAAATCCCAAATATTTGTCATCCCCTCTTCCAAGCCTCACCCCACCTCCACACATAAGGATTCCGCACATTGCGGGTCAAAGGATTTTGAAAAAAAACATTGATGACTTGTCGAAGTTAATTGATTGACCCGAATACTTCTCATAATCTCCCAAAATTTCTTTGATAATTAAGATGTTTCCCTGTTTAGCTTCCAAAAAAAATAATGCATCATCCGCAAATAAAAGATGGGTTAAAGAGGGCCCCACATGCCCGAACCGAATACCACGAATCAAGGAATTTGCCTCTGCCCGCCTAATCATAGACGAGAAGTCCTCAACACATAAAATAAATAAGAAAGGCGACAACGGATCGCCTTGGCGAATGCCGCGCGTCAGAATAATAGTTGATGATGGTTTACCATTAATGAGAACACGATATGTAACCGTCCTAACACGAGTCATAATCAACATACATAGTCGGGGAGGAAACGCCTTACGCATGTCAAGCTTAAGAGCACAGTGTTTATCTGCATGCTATGAAAGGCCTCAAAGGCCGCTATAGAATTATCGGTAATTAGACAACTGCGAAGGAATGCACTTTGAGAGGGATCAATAACATAGGGGAGCACAAGTAACCAAAATTCTAGATATCAATTTGTAAACAAAATTACACAGACTGATAGGGCGAAACTCCGTCATACTCATTGGGGATTTAACTTTTGGGATTAAAACGATGTAAGTATTATTGAGGTCGGAAATGTCACACGAACCATTAAGAAAACCAAGAAAAAAAGATGAAATTTGCAGTAAAAAAAATGCCAAAATTTTTTCAAAAAAATTGTTTGCATACCGTCCAGGCCCGGGGCTTTTTTGCGAGTAATTGCTTCAGAGTTGTGAGCAATTCATCTTGAGTAAAAGGCTCACTCAAGGATTGAGCTTGCACGCTTGAGAGGTTACGAATTGGAAGGTCATTCAATGCCCCAGGTGCTGCGGCTGAAGATGTATAAATATTATCAAAATATTCTTTAGCAACCTCACAAATATCATGCTCCTGATCTTTAGTTTCCCCCATGGAGTTCTACAACCACACAATAAAATTTCGAGACCGTCTTGACGAAGCCTTATGGTGAAAGTATGTGGTATTACGGTCCCCATGCAGCAGCCAATCAGCCCTGCTACGCTGTCTCCAAAACTCGTCATCGTGAGAGAGTAAAATGTTGAGTTCCGTCTTAATCCTACGATCCTCATACACAGAAAATCCCGGCGAACCCCACAACGCTGCCAATTCCGCCTCTTTATCAAATATTTTTTTACGGAGATCCCCAAATTTTCTTGAACCTACTGCCTAAGCTTTTCGCGAACACGGACAATTTTCGAGATCACAACAGTACTATTATGGAGAACAGGTTGTTGCCAAGAGCTTGCAATAATATTATCACATTCACTATCTTGTATCCAAAAAGGATCGAATTTAGGCAACGCGTACCATTTTTTTTGGGGGCGAATTTGGTGGATGTAATCAGCAATGCAAGGTGATCCGAATGTGACGATACAAGATGCTTAACCACTGCAGACGGGAATAAGCTCCTCCAAGAAGGGTTAACTAAAGCCCTATCAAGGCGCCCCCAAGCTTGTGTCTCTCCCATTCGACCACGTAAATCGCGGACCCAAAAATCTCTCCCATTGATTAACTCGCAATCCGACACCACATCTCTAAATTTTTTAATAAGAGTAGGGTCGCGATCGTTCATACCTTCCTTCTCATGGGAGGATAGAAATTCATTAAATTCACCCGCACACAACCAAGGTAGCTGAGATAAGGAATACAGACGACGAAGTAAAGTCCAGGAATTATGTCTTTGTTTGTGGTACGGGTTGCCATAAAATCCCATGAACCGCCAACCTGAATCCCCATTATTACCAATCCGAGCATCAATGTGACCACTTGAGTAGCTAAGTAAAAGTAACGCTAAGAATGTCATCCGACCAAAGGAGAGCAAGACCGCCCCCGAGACTTGATCGATCAACAATAACACCAGAAGAATAACCAAGAGCAACTTTAATATTATTCATATCAAAACTACATAGTTCGTTTCCATATGAAAAACTAACAAAGGCTTATTAGCCGTAACCAGGCTTTTTAAACTATGAATCGCTCGGGGCTGCCCAAGTCCCCGACAATTCCAACATAATATACTCATTGATTAAGGAAATAATGACTATGGGGAGATTTAATAATACATGAAACAAGCATGCTTTTTAATTGCCTATCCATACCATTGTTGCAAAGTGAGAATAGCCGGTGATGGAGAGAGAAACCAGAGGGACGTAAACAGAAAGGTGGAGGCGTTCAGGCGGAACCCTAGGAGAGGGAGGAGGAAGCCCTAAAGAGGGAGCCGATCGGGGGCCTATTGGCCAACCCTAGAAATCAAATTTTGTATTATCAGACATTAGAATAAGGTTTTGGATTTACCAAAATAAAGATAAAAATATATGTATTTTCTTTCACTAAACTCTTGAAAAAAAGTTATTTAATCAATTCTAGTCCGATTAATATACTTATCGAGTCATTTATAAGTATGTGTTTATAAATTTGGGCCGTCGAAACATATGATTTGAGGGTCCAATTTATAGTTATTTTGAAACGCTAATTTTTCGAACATGGCGCATTAGATGAACAACAATCTGGACTATCCAATAATTATTATTTTAAAACAATTATAATTTGAATACGTTCATCAATCAAAACTGGTTTCTTTGTCTAAATAAATTGTTAATCATTTAAAACATCTAAACTTGAATCAAGGTTATAAAGAATGCCTTCCCTATCACGGGATTACAAAACAAAAAGGGTTTATTGATAAGAGGTAATAACTACAGAAACCACAAGCCCAACCGAAGAATTCTTTGTTTGTTTGACACCAAGGAATCCTTCTATATCGTTAGAATGAGTCAAGGCTTGAAGAGTCACTGCCTACGTGCCCTTTATATCCGGTCATTCCAAAGAACACTTGCCTCCGTCTTACGCAGCTGTTGGCACGGAGTTAGCCGAAACCTCTTTCTCGAGTCATGTCACAATTGCGCACTCGACGAAAGAGCTTTACAAGTGAAATTGCCTTTATTCGCGTTGGGTGCAGGAGGAATATTCGCTAACCACTAAATTATGAAGTCGCGTTTCATTTAGGATACTTAGTGAATTATGTCCCTAAACTATTTATTTTTGGTAACTAAAGTCCCAATTCATTGTTTCTGTGCATTACCATCCCCAAACAATTTACATTTTGTACGCGAGGCCCTTCTGTCCAAAAATTGACGGTCAACTAACATTGAGGAATTTTTTTCGAGTCAACTCACATAATTTAAGGGGCATTTGTGGTAAATTACATTAAAAATACCCACACCACCTCTCTCTTCTTCTTCCACCAATTCAACCAATAGGATTAAGAGATGATGGTGGTAGGCATTGCAGGTGGGAGGAGTCAGGAAAGAAGGAAGAGGGGTAGGGGTGGGGTGGAGTAATGGATTTTTGGGATTTTTTGTGAGGTACCAAATATGCCCTTATAACTATTTTCTTTGACCTGATCAAAATTTTGAATTAACAGTTGACTAACAATTGTTTTGGACGGGAGAAACTTACATACAAAATATAAATCGTTTGGGGATGGTAATATACAAAAACAATGAATTTGGACGTTAGTCACAAAAAAGAAGTTTAGGGACATAATTCACTAATTAGCCTTTCATTTATCTTTAGAAATTCAGTAATTTTCCTTAGAAAAAGAAAAGAAAAGAAGTAAATCCCCTATTCGCTCCAAAACAGACCCAAATTCCCAGTCCAAGTCTGGATAAGAGATCGAATGAGCAGCAGATTCTTTCATCAAACACCATTTTCCTTCTTCTCCAGTTCTCCTCCTCAAGATTCAGCCATACACAAAAAGGGATTACAATGTATTCCTTCACTTCTTCTTCTTCTTCTTCTTCTTTGATTCTCCCTTACCACCAATTCAAAACCCTTTCTCTCAATGCCTCTCCTTCCTTTAAGCCCCTCACCTTCTCTTCCAACCTCTTCTCCACAGGTATTACTTCTCTTTTTATAATCATCTCAAAAAGGGCTATTCTATTTTAATTCTTGTTTTTTTTTCAACAATTTTTTTTGGGTGTAATTTTTCAGGGTTTGTAACTATGAGCCCTCTTCAAAGGAACTCTCGTGGTGGTTCTGCTTCAATTGTATGTGAAGCAGAAACCAACAAGAAGGCTGATTCAGCTGCCAAAAGGGCTCGCCAGGCCGAGAAAAGGCGTGTCTACAACAAGGCCTACAAGTCTGAACTTAGAACTCGTATGAAGAAGGTCACTGTTCAATCTCTTTTTTTCTTTTCCCCTCCTCAAATTTGTTAATTTTGATTCTGTAACAGTTTCCCAGTGTATAATTCAACTGAATTGTCGAAACTTTGGCCCTAGGAGTAATAATTGTGTACAAGAGACACAGGATTTTAGCTTAGTATAGTTGTCTGAGGCACTTATATATTTCTTATTTTCACTTATCAGTTCTTGAAATGCCGAAGGGAACTGGTTTACTGAGAATTCCTTCTTACTGGGGTTGACAACAAACTAGTTAATACCATGATCGTTTAATTAGATGGAAATTAAAGTTTATTACAATGTCATTGCTGGCAAAAAGGCAAATGCTTATGGCGGGCGGTCTTTTAAGCTTGAGATTGGGATGTAGACTTTGGAAGTCTAGGATATGGTAATGATGGAAAGGCAATCGAGCTTTTTGAGGGAAACTTACTCTGAATGGTCGGCAGTCTAGTTTTCGTTGAACAGAACTAAGGTGTACCGTTTTGACAATATGCCAGTAACTAGTAGTTCTCTTTTCATCTTGTGTGATATTTCATTGTTTTTCCAGTTTAGCATTAAGTATGAGCGCTTGAGATTAAAAGCTCTAGATTCTTGGCTGCCATTGGACTCTTGCAATTAGTTGCACGTTATTTCCAAGTGATGTATTATTGGTATGAACTATACTGGAAACCTGAGTGGAAAGAAAATTGAAAGGTATAGTCCAACTTTAGGTAGTAAAAAAAAGTATTCATCATCGCGTATTGTGTATCATTAACTCTTATCATAGATTAATATATTATCATAGAGGTTGGTATTGTGACCGACTTAATCTGGAAGCTTTGAGGCATCGAGATTCTGTATATTCCCTCTTTGACTCTCTTCTAGAGGGCACAAATACCACCATCTGCAGCCTGATGATCTTTAATGTCGTGGTCAAATGTATGGAAGAGATTTTTTAAAGTGTTGCTTTAATGTTTTTATTAAGAAACAGAGACCGAAGATGATATCTTGGACTCCAAAGATATTGCATACTATAGTTTGAAGTGAAAACTAGGCTATACAAGCTTACTCAGAATAAACTTAATTCTTTCTTCAGGTTTTGGAAGAATTGGATGGTCTGCGCAAGAAATCAGATGCACAACCTGAGGAAGTTCTTAGCATTGAGAAATTGATTGCAGAGGCATACTCTGCAATTGATAAAGCAGTTAAGGTAGGAACAGTTCACAGAAACACTGGAGCGAGGAGAAAATCTCGGCTGGCAAGAAGGAAAAAGGCCATTGAAATCCACCATGGCTGGTATGTACCAGCTCAAGATCCAGCACCTGCTACAGCTTGAAACAAACATTGTTTTATATGTCATGTTAAATGTTTAGAAGTGTGATAATTGCTCACTTGAGTCCTTCCTGTGCTATCTAATTCGTCTCGTTTACTTATCAAACAATTTCATCATTTATATATGTCAAATGTTTAGAATGATTTGGAAGAAGATACAGAACTCACATAAGTTACTAAATACACTCTTCTCCATCCTCCGGCATCTTAGAGGAATTCAGTAAGTAGCCATAAGTTATTGAAAAACCTCGAGAGCCTCAGGAATCTTCTTCTTGAAGCACAAACCAACAATGATACAATTGCAACCCACTTCCCACATAGCCTTAAATAACTTCATAGCAGTGCTTATTTTTCCTGCCTTACTCAAGGAATTAACAAAAACCCCATAAGTAAACTTATCAGGTTTGCAATTTGAAGTCACAATATCCTTCCAAAAGTGTTTGAACACACCATCCATTTAAGATGATATTTAGCGTCTGTATACCGTCCTCAAACTCATTTTTTAACAAAACCTCAGCATCTTCTACATGTTTGTAACGAAACAATGACAACAAAAGTGTTTGAACAAGCTCTAGACCCAATTCTTTCCTGTTATAAAATAATTCAATTGCTTCTTCATTTGTACACCCCAATAAATATATATATATATATATTTTTTTTTTGTTTCTCCCCGGGGTACTGCCACGGGTCGTCTCTCGAGGGTCTTGACGCACCGTGATGCCGAGTGGCCTAGGTTCCTAGCCCCTAGTCACTCCCGGCTTCTTGAAATAATCGAAATGAGACAAACGCTTATCGATGGCAAATTCGTAAATAAACGCAAATAAATGGTACGGGACAAATTGCACGAAAATTACTTCATTGATTTGAATGCATGATTACATGAGTTAGAGTATAGTTTAAACGTCCAAGACGACGAGGGGGAGGAGTCATTTGAATTTGATTACAATTGCTTGCTTTCTTGCTTGTTTGCTGATTTTTATTCCCCCTATAAGAGCTTAAAAGACATTTGCCAAGTGGCAGGAGTAGACACCAAATTTCCGAGGAGGTGGGAAAACTCCTATCCAACAAAATACAAGTTATGTACATAAACTAACCGTCATATCCGGTCCTCTAGGATGTCTCTAGGACATACGTCGAGTTATAGAAGTTTTGGGACCGGATGAAACGCAAAAATGAGGAGCTAGGCCGCTGTTTGGGGCGCAGCTACAGTAGCGCTGTGCGTTGCTGGGCATCTTCGACACACTGTTGGGGTGCAGCTACCTTGCACGCTGCGCAAGGTTGGGGCGCAACTACAGTGCCTCGGCCAGGCCGTTGGGGGTGCAACTACAGTGTTTCTTGCGCCGAGGTTAGCCGATGTCGTGCACCACTTGCTATCTTCGTGCGACAATTTAGTCCGCCGAGCATCGTCACGATCGCTGAGAGATGCTATATTCGTGCGACCCGTGACAGTACGTATCCGGTGGTGTCCACCACGTGGTTACTAATTTGGGCTCGATCTGCGGTTTGACCCATAGTATGACCGCTAGCGGGGATAATCTGACCCATACTGCTCTTTGTAAACGGGCAGCTACCACCGCGAGAAATTCCCACGAAAGTAGTTCCCCAAAAGAATCGAACACTCGTCAACGGTGAGGCATGTAACAACTCCAACCAACTGCTGGCATTGTCCACGGAGATACCACCCTAAAGCCAAGTCACTATGGTATCTCATACTACAGGTATGACGCTAGCTAAGCTTGTAATTATTGTAGCCCCAAAAACTTATCTGACCCCAAGGTAGTACATATCCTATAAAAGCCATTTCCCGAAGTCACAGATAGGACCTTTCTCGTCAGGCTTCAAGGAGTGGAGTGGGGAAGGGGACAGGAACTGCTAGGAGAGTTAGGCTAAATCCAATTATTAGGGGATGAATGCCATAATCAATCATGTACAACTTGAGTTATAAATATTGCATATTTGCATGAAAGTAAAGTGGGCTTCATTTGTTTCCCATCTTCAAGCCTGAGAAGCCCCTTTTATAAAATAAAAAAACAAAAAAAAAAAAAAAAACTGAAAAGCCCATTTTTACACTGCAGGCCTATGACCGATCTTTTGTAGAGCCCCTCCCCGAGTCATTTTGACATGGATTCGGTTTTGTGGGACTGACCCCACAGCCCTCTCACATGAGTTAGAGTGGAGCCTACCTGTAAAGTAGGTCCCGCCACAACTCATTTGAGAGGGCTGTGGGGCCAATCCCACAAGGCCGGTCCTATATTATAATCCCCCTCCCCCAAAGCTAATTATTGCGGGAAAAGAAATTCACATTTTGGATCAGCACGCGATAGGGCCAAGGTGACCGGTGAATGTTCTTATTTCTTGATTACATAGGCAAAAACGCCTATTTCGTCCTAAATGTATTTTCACCTTGAGATTTGTGTCCCTTTTGTTTAATTTTACCTTTTATTATCCTGAATATTTTTACGACCTGCCATTAGTGTCCTTCCGTCCATTTTTCTGTCAAGCTAACGTCAAGTCAGTCATATGGCTCACACACAAGGCACATTTTAAGGGTATTTCAGACATTTCAACACATTTTTCAAGAAAAATCTGAATATTCAATTGTTAAACAAAACAACTATGAATGCTCAATTTAAATTAACTAAAAAAATAAATCTCTAAACCCTCACCCTTCCCCACCCTCCATCTTCCTCCACCATTCACCCTCACCCTCACCCTTCCCCCACCAACACCTTCATCCACCACCATCTCTAAAGTTTGTTTCCAATTATTTTTTTTATTTCTGGGTTTTATTTTTTTATTTTTAATTCTCGATAGTGTTTTATGAGTAATTTGGATTTGAATGTGGGTTTCTCTTAATTTGGAGATCTTTACTGAAATTGAAATTCATATGGGAAATTGTAATTCTTATCTTGATTTTAAAAAGTTGGCTGGCTTTGAAATTTTCTTTGAAGAAAAAATGGTTCTTGCTATTCTAGGGGATGGGACTGAAGGGGTCTTGTCACACCCCGTAACTAGAAGGTGACCTGGCAATGCCTCATCTACCAATGAGACAAAGAACCATTAACAATATATATTCTTCCAAGCCATAAACATAGCGGATTAACTTAACTTTATTACAAATTCATTAGTACTTAAAGGTAAATTATATAAACTTATAACTAAAGTTATTTAACTTAATAAAGGTTCATCACCATACTATTACATGATCATTACTTCTTTAAGTTCTACTTGTCGTGCTCCCCGTCCCAAGTCTCCTTATCAGCATCATCTACAAAACATAAGAATATAATAGGGTAAGCCACACTAGCTTAGTAAGAACCGATCGACCTTGGGATGAAGGACCAAAAAGACTTCAACACATTCCCTGTTTTCCAAAACATTTGAAAATACTTTTGACTTGTCTTAACCTGAAACATCTTGAAAACCTTTGTAAAATACTTGCAAACATAACATAATACTTCAGAGCTTGCATAACTTACAATCTGAAATCCCAACCCAAAACACTGTTTTTAGACTCTTTATAATACTTAGAAATAATACCAAATCATACAAATAACATGTCATAACAATACTTAACCAAATCGATCACATACATATCAAAAATCGTACTCCGAGTATTTAACATAACTTGACATACTCGTAGCCTTCCAATACATATAACTTGACATGATTAATACCAAAATGACACGCAACAAGTAATTCTACAACCGAGCTCAATTATCCAACCATAACTCTATCCAATTGTTAACAACCCAAACTTTAATGCCGTTTAGGAAGGCCTTTACATTTTTTAACTTATAACATATCATATCGTAACTGGTAGGCTCAGAACTTCTTATTTAAGGATATATTCCTGTCATTATCCATCCTCGTGGACTGAATGAAACTGTTAACAACCCTAACTTTTAAAACCTGCAAGGGACCAGGCATCATTGGGGATTGAAACGCTCTCGGGCACTTATATCATAAATTCGGAATATATCATGGCCTAGGGTCATCATTATACAAGAGCTCTAAATTGAGAATATGCATATGCTGACTATCATGTAATGCATCCATCAATTTATTCAACAACATACGTAAGAATCATCAAGTATAAGCATGCAACGATGCTAACATCATTCGGTTCTTCATCCATATTTTTATGCAATAAAACATGTGAAAACTTGATACATTTCATATATTTAATAAAAGAATACTTCATGCATTTTAGGACTGAAAAACAAGGACGAAGGGTTCTTACCTTGAACACTTAATCGGAAAATCAAGGAAGATAGGAGAACATAATTTCTGGTTTGTATAGGTTACTTCCAGATGCAATAACTCTAAATGGAACCATTGAAACTTAATCTCCACCGTTCAGAAAATACTTCTAACTTTAAGAAAAAGAATGGGGTCGATCAGGCTTCAATTGCTATTTCAACTTGATGATCTATCCTCAGCACTCTGATTCTACTCGAACTGTCACAACCTTCTACTCCGATGATGATATCTCTTAATTCAGAACTTAGAATGCAAATTCCTTCGGTCAGAATCTAGTTTAGGGAGTCTAGTATCTATGTTTAAAATATGGGAGTATTCCAAGATGATTTTCTATGTCTGCCAAAGTGTTTTTACTTGATGTCCAGATTTTACAACACTCTTATTTTCTCTCTTTTTCTTTCTTATTCTGTCCTTCATTTCTCTATCTTTCTCCTCTATTTATAGGCTACCAAAACTCCAAATTTCTGGAAGGTTATAACTCTAAAGTAGGTAACCAATCATAAGGTACATCTCCCTTTAATCTTATCTTAAATGGCACCCATTCATACACTAACTTCCCTCCTAACATAACCAACTAAACTAACCAAAAAGTTCATCTTGTCAATTAGGTCCTCTAACTTCTTATCCTAATTAGTGCGCCCCTAAGAATAATTAGAATAAAACATATAGAATATATAATCACATAAAACATGCTATCGAAAGGTCCTGGGTATCACAGGTCTCCCAAGTAATTCCATAAGATGAGAGTGGTAGATTACTCCATACAAATTTTCATAAACAATGATGCATTTTCCTTGAGGGATTTCTCCAAATCAACCTACAACATACAAGTTTGATGAGCAAGTGCTTTCTTTTGTTCGAAAATAATGAAATATCCTTACTTAAGAGCCTCTCCACTTCTTTGTGTTTAGCTTTCATGTACAAAGTTAAAGGAAGATGAAGTCTTTGAATTGGAAATTTGTTATCTTGTTTCTTTAATACCCAAAATTTTTTTGTACAAATTCTAGAAAAATTAGATGAATTTCAATTTCTTTTATGGTATAATTTTCCTAAGAGTTTGATGGGTTTTTGTTTTAATTTTAAATTGTGTTCTTGTTTCTCAATGTTCAAGTTTTTTTGTTCAGAATTCTTGTTTCTTCTTCGAGCATAATTAATGGGTTAGGGGAGTTCATGAACTTCAATTTTGAAGGTGAAAGTAGCCCTAGGAAATGGTGGTTGACGGTGGTGAAGGGGCGGAGGAAGATGGAGGGGGAGATGAAAGGTTTAGGGATTTGTTTTTTTTTGGATAAATTAAATTGGGTATCCATTGTTATTTTGTTTAACAATTGAGTACATAAGTTTTTCTTGTAGAAATTATGTTTAAATGTCTAAAATACCCTTCAAAAGTAACTCACGTGTGAGGTACATGAATTGCCTGACGAAAAAATCACAGAAAAATGGACGAAAGGACATTAATGGCAGATCGTAAAAACATTCAGGACAATAAAAGATGAAATTAAACAAAAGGACTCAAAGCTTAAGGTGAAAACACATTTAGGATGAAATATGCATTTTTGCCTGATTACATACGCACTTGGCCATTACAGAATAGAGTCATCAGGGATTCCAAAAGCGGGGAAGGGATTCAAACTCATGCAACCTACGTAATGAGGTCTCAGCTTTGACCACTAAACCAATGCCTCATTGGCGTTACCTTAACTGATAAATATACATCATTGCTAAACGCGAGAGTGTTTTAGTGTTGCATGACGTAAATGAAAGGAACCAGACTAATATATAAAGGAAAAAAGATAAAAAGAAACATAGAAACATGGAAACATAGAGAACGGCTAATATGTAAATTTGGTCTCATATGTATTTTTTGAGATGCAAGATTGATCATATATGATCTTTTTTTGCGACTTTGGTTACATATATATTTTCGAGTTGCAAAACGGATCCTATATGACACATTTTGTTTTTACATAGAATGCCATATATGTTTTTTTTTCAAATTGCAAACTCAGGCCAAACCACCACTTCTGCGGCGGGTTTTGGCCAGCATGCTCACATGCACAGGTCGGTGGTGTTTTCTGAAGGGTTAAAAAGGTATTTCAGGTAAAAATGAATCAAAAAATATTTGAACTCACACAATGCCTATCAGATATAACACACCAATCTTTTTTTTGGTTAATTTTTACTTAAAAATATATTTTTTTACCCTTTAAAAAATACCCAGAACATGAGCATGTGAGCATTCTGGCCAAAAACCAGAGCAAAAATGGTGGTTTTACTTGAGTTTGCAAGTCCAAAAAACATATAGGACGTTCTATGCAAAAAAAATAATCATATATGACAAGTCTTGTAAATCGAAAATACATATATGACCAAAATCACAAAAAATATTATATAAGACAAAAAATGCAATTCGAAAATACATATGAGACCAAATTTGCGTATTAGTAATAGAAAACACTTGGGTAGCAATGGCAAGTGGGTTTGGCCCACCCGCGACCCACCCCGCCCCGTTTAACTCGGCCCACTTTTGGACCCGCCTAAACCCGTTATGACCCACGAGTTAAGTGGGTTTTACAAGCAGGCGAGGGTGGGTTAGTACATTTAAGAAAATCGACCCACCCCGCCCGCCCCGCCAAAAACCCACAACCCGCCCCCGCCCGCCCCGTCTCCCCAACCCACTTAAACCCGCCCCATTTAAACCCATAATACCCAACCCCAACCCACTTAAACCCATATTACCCCAACCCCTATAAATACTCAGTCAAATCCCCTCAAACCCACACTATCATTTTCTACTCTATTTTCTAAATAGAAAATATGGACAACATTCCTCCTAATCCCTCTACTAGTGCTAGGACTAGGAGGACTTCGAAGGTTTGGCAATTATGGGTATTTAATGAGGAAGTTCTCACGCACTTTAAACGTATCGATATGTGGGTATGAAATTCAGTCACAAACATGGTTGGGGGACTGGGAATAATGGTTAGACACATAAAAAATAAACACCCGGATTGTTCTGTTTAAATTGTAATTTTTATTGTACTTTTCATTTTAAATTGTAATATTTGTTTTATTATGTTGTTTTCATCTAAGTCCCCCTCATATGTAAGTCTTATTTTGTTATAAGTAAAAAACCAGTATGACTTTTATCTATATTTATTTTTACCAAAAAAAAAAAAATTTAAAAAAAACTCCGAACCCACTTAACCCACCAACCCGCCAAACTCGCCTAACTCGCCAAACCCAACCGACCCACCCAACCCACCGGGTTAACCCGTGACTCGGCCCACTTTTGACGGGTTTTCCAAACGGGGCGGGGTGGGTTCGTCATTTTCATTTTTGGACCCAACCCGCCTCGCCCCGTTGACTGGTCAACCCCGCCCCGCTCCGCCCCGCCACTGTTCACCGACCCACCCCGAACCCGCCGGATTAACCCATTTGCCATTGCTACACTTGGGTCCTAGTCCCTAGATTCTTTTTGTCATTTTGTGAAGACAAAAGCAAAACCCGGTTCAAAGAGGACCAAATCAAGCCTCGAAGTCGAAGCAGCCACTATCTTCTCCCTTTTAACGAACTCTCTGCTATTTCAGTTTTATCTGTAACCCTCTTCTCTCTTTTCTCTTTTCTTCTCTATTTTCTTCTCTATTTTTTTGCAGGTTAATTAAGAAAGTGAATTGAAATCGCAATTGGAGATATGGGTTCTTCCTCTAAACCAAAATCTTCCAAAAAGAAAAGTTCTAAAATTCATTCTCAGGTTTGTTCCCTTCTAATCTCTCACCATTGTTTTTACTATTACATGTGAATATCCTATTTCTGATGTTTTCTTAATTGTTTCCTTTGATTCTTACTAGTTTTGGAATATGAATTGAATTTCTTTCTTGGTTTGATAAGGGAAATTGAGGAAGAAACTGATAAAAGATTGAAACTTTAATCCCTTTTAATTGTGATTCTGGTCAATTGAATGTGGCTATTTTTTCTATGAAACTGTGAATTTGGACCACCTTAGATACGGGATCTGTTTTTTTATTTTTGGAATTTTTGTGCTCGACTTTCTTGAAAAACATTGCATTGCATCTAAACTTTTGGGGTTTTATTTATTTATTTTTTATGTTGTGTGTTTAGCCTCGCAAGATGAAAAAGGGGAAGAAGAGCAGGAGGAGTAAATCCAAGAAAGTCACCCGCCGTCATGACACCCCCAGTTCTGCTGATTCACAGTCCATTTCCTCTGCCAGTAATGATTCTCGTACTTTATATTCTGATAGTGATTCGATGAATTCAGTGTCTTTCTCCTCGTCCAGTTCAGACGGTACTTACAGGGTCAGGAAGAAGGTCTCCCGTGTAAAAAGTAAGTTGAAGAGCAAGCGAAAGAAGGTTCGAAGGAAATCCTCCGGCAGCGAGAGCAGTGAGGACCTTTCCAGCAAGAAGAAAAGAAAAAGGTCCAAGAAGAATTCTGATTCTAAGTCAAGGAAGAAATCGCATAAATATAAGGCGCGAAGGGACGTGAAGAGTAGTTCTCCTACCAGTGATTCACATGGTTCCTCTCCTTATAAAGAGGAAAACAGTAGCTTCAGTGAGGAGAGTACAGATAAAAAACTTAAGATGAAATCTAAAAAGACTAAGACACATAAGAGAGAGTCCCGTGAAGAAAGAGTTGAAACTAAGAACAGAACTCATAGGTCCCCGAGTTGTTCTTCTTATAGTAGGTCTTGGGATCAAAGTTATAGTCTTGGTCTAGGAGAGGAAACTTTTATCAGCGAGGGTAAGTCCAGACGTTTGAGATCTGTTATTACTTTTGTTGAACAGGCACAGAGCGACGGAAGCAAATCAGAGAAGGATTCACTTAAAGAAGAAATTATCTATGAGCATGATGATTACCCGTCTCCCAAAAGCAATGATAGTAGCCATGGAGGAAGTAAAAAGGATGTACCTTCCCATTCTCCTGTTACATCTGACAGTAAGAGGCAGAAAGAAAGTGTTGATGGAGACGATACCTGTGTATATAACAATAGAGCGACTGAAGCTATTAAAAGCAGCAAGATCGCTGATGACCAAAATGATCATGAACCTTTCTTGAATGAGTGCCAGTCAGATAAATATGAGAAGGAAAGTAGAACCCATGGCTCCCTTTTGGATGCCAATTCTGGTGCTGATGATCTTGAAGCAATATTGCGACAAAAAGCATTGGAGAATCTGAAGAAGTTCCGAGGAGTTGTTCAACGAAATGCAAAGAGTACTGCTAATCAGAAAAATAAGGATGCCGGGGATGCTAATCAGCCATTCAGCTCCAAGGCTGAGATTGTTCATAGGGTTTTGCCCAAGCAGGAAAATACTAATGTAATTGATCATGTCCGATCAGTGGTAGAAGTTTCTTCTCCTAACAAGCACATTGCTGATGGAAGATATTCAGGGTTGGAATCTGAAATTTCCAAAGAGAAGGCAATTCATCCACCTGATGCCTTGGCGCTCTCTAGAAAGCCCCTAAAGGAAAACTATACGACCATGCCAACCATTCCTGAATCTGAATCACGAAATTCGTCTTCGGGGATAAACGCTTCAGGCATGAGTTCCGGTCTGAATCAAGCAACAATATTGCAGGCATCCTCTAAAAATAAACTATCTGAGACGATTGAAAATGAGAAAAAGATTCCACCCAAAACAACTGAATCAACAACACCTAGCATTACCAATCACAGTGACTCAGGTGTAAATAATGCCTCGAGTTCTGTTCCTATCGATCTTTCTTCTAGAGATGAATCTACTTCACAGGGACAAGGTTCAAATGAGCAGCAAACTGAAGCTAAGGATGGCTCACAGTATGAGCAGAAGACAATGACTGTGATGAGGGGTGGAGAACTGGTACAGGTAGGTTTTTTTTTAATATGCTTACATGAACAAGGGAAAATGATAAAGAAAGATATGTTGCATTATAAAAGATTAGGTGTTGCCAATATTACTATTTAAAAATTCATCTAGTTTAGCAAAACTAAGTAAGTTGGATAATTGTGTTATTAGGTAAGCTACAAGGTTTACATCCCCAAAAGAGCCCCCGCTCTCGCGAGAAGGCAACTCAAACGGTGATGAATTCGTCTATTGATATCCTTTGGTGCTAAAGACATGTATTCTGAGATTAGTTCATTGAAGATGCGCGATGATTGCTTCTGAAGCTGGATCTATATTTGACTGGAGATGTTAACCATACATGCATTACAAATAACTTCAGTAGTGTTTGATTTTTGTAAAGAAGATGAAGACGCCGAAATACTTTGTTTAATAAATTCTGCCATTAATTACATCGACTGCTTTGCATCTCTTCAGTCACTCTGCAACTTGATATGCATCTACTTGATTGAGTATGTACCAATTGTAGTTTTTCAAGGGCAGAAAATTGTGTTCTGTAGCTAATTACTGAATTTGAAAAATATGAACGAAGCCAATTATGATATTACATTCACTTATAGAGTTACAGGTGAAAGAGACTAGAGAATAGTTTGCACAAATTTGTACAACACAAAATTATATTTCTAGCTATTATCTTATAAGGAAAAGAATGAATTTCATGTGATTGTAGTACATATTGATTTTCTGAAGCCGCAAGAACTGATTATTCTCTATACTGTTCTATCAATATCACATTCCTTCTTCAGCTACTCCTTGGGTTTCTTTTCTTGGAACCACTTATGCAAGCCCAGTCATCCATTTTTGACACAGTAATTCCATCCAGGAATGGTGAATATCGTTCTATAACACGTGGAATCTGCATAAAAAACTAAAATAACTAAATATCAACCCAGAAACAGTATAATTACTAACAGTGGAACAGAGATGATATAGACGTAAAAAATTAAGAAGAATCTCTGCGCAACATAATTGCCAGATAATCTATAGATTCCTTGATACATTTTGTATGTAAAAAGTGAATGAAAAACGTTTTTGCACTATCAGTATATGTAACTCTTATGATACTCTGTATCATTAAACATAATTTGGATGCTAATCTTCATGTGAAATGGCTAGAAGGCTTTCTCATTTGTTGTAGGTATACTATTATTTCTTACTGTTCTCATTTGTTGATATAGATTAATTTTACTATCAATCCAGGGCATGATGATACCTGTTCAGATATGATACCAGATAGAGCAACTGTCGCTCCAGGCTTTGCATGAGAGACGATTATGTCTGCCAAATCTAGCAGTGGATTCAACAGTATATTTGCAATAACAACATCATATTTCTCTGTTTCAGTGAGCACTCTTGTATCATATAAATGATGTTTGTTGATCTCCTCAGTTGAAGTTCCATCGATAATGGAAGAAGTACCCCGACTAGAAACAAGATTTAGAAAAAGTTTTCCAGGATTTATGTTGTTCAATGCAGCATTATGCCGAGCAGAAGTAATTGCTAGGGGGTCTATATCAAGTCCAACCGAAAAAGCTGCACCAAACTGCATTCTCCAACCAAAAACCAAATTATACAAAAATTAGAAATGCTTTGGAGAAAAGGACATCCTAAAGTACATTGACATATCTACCCTAAAGCATCATGAACTCTACCAAGTGATTGTTGCACATTATTGTCGGAAGCCTACAAACCGTCTCTAGGAAAAGATATATTTTTTCCATGGCCTACATGGTTCAATAATATCCAACTAAATGCAAACATTGCATAGAAGGTCAAAAGTACCTTAAGTGATGCAATTGCAAGAATACCAGACCCTGTGCCGTAGTCCAAGAAAAATTCTCCTCCTTTTATTAAATCACGGAGCAGCATCAGGCACAACTTTGTTGTGGGGTGATCACCAGTACCAAATGCCAATCCAGGATTCAAAATTATATTTGTTGCTTGACGATCCTGCAAATTTAAGCACCGAGGAAGAGACGCTCATCTGTTGAAAGTTAAGGCAAATAAAGGCACTAGAAAATCTAAGAAGAAACAGGTCAAATCATACTGGGGGCTCTCTCCATTCAGGTACAATCCAAAGTCCCTCTGTAACTTCTACAGGATGAAAGGATTCCTGCAAAGAAGACAATTCAGCAAGAAATGACAACAAAAGACGCATGTTAGAAAACCTGACATATAAGACTGCTGTCATTATTATGCAATTAGACTAATAAATAATTTTCTTGGAAATTAAGTGTCTTCCCAATTGAATGTACAAGGCTTCTAAGTTGTAATTATCCTACTTGATAGCGTGGAAGCATTTACCTGAGTTTCCTTAATCCAGTTATTGTGGTCATGCATTGCAACATCATAAGTAGGGATCTCTTTCAATCCTATTGAGTCAACAGCATGTGTTATGCACTGTTTCACATCCTCGCCTATAGGAAATATGGAATTTATGCAAATCTGTGGAATAATTAAAAGAGTAGACAGATAATTCTGACTGCAAGTAATCGACATAACATATTAGTCCAGTATCTCCCAAACACAAGAAGTTAATCAAGTTAAAGATTGAGATCACCATAATAATTGTCTAAGAATCAACAACATATGTTCATATTTCATCTCCACATAACCACTCATTACAAATGTTTAGGTACAAATTTTCGCAGTACCTACGCCATCTTGCACCCCATTGTCCACCTCAAACATAAATCCAAGAAATGAGGAAGTAAACCTTTTACCTCATCATCAGCCTGACTATTCTCTACTTCATCCATGGTGATAGAGCTAGCTCCAAAACATAAAAGAGCTTCAGAAAGCATATCCTGGCCAAAAAGAAATCAGAACCAGCATCTCGTCAGGAAAATGCTTCCATCAAATTTATCCCAATATAGCGGGTCACCCGGGCATGGAGCTGCACTTGTGGGGCTGGCCCCACAAGGGCGGCTCTACCTTGGAATTTTCCCAATATAGCTAAGGTAACAATGCACAATTCAATCTTTTCGGCATTCGCCGATGAGGTATTACTCTATTGGCTAATGCTGAGGCCCAGGTAGTAGAGGTCCTGTGTTCAAATCCCCCTACTATTCTCGTAATCGTTCGGTTCCCCTCCCGATAAATTAATTAAAAAAAAAAAGTATTTTCGGAATTCTTGCCCAATTGAAGCTAACATTCTGTGGATAATGAAAATTTTCAAATCCCATTATTTATACAAATCCTTGATGCAATTCCACATTGTACAAACTTTTGTTTCATTTGCCTAATTTTCACATAGACTCTCCACCCACAAGTAAGTTCTTTGAACAAATTCGAAATTACATAACCAGAAAAAGCACAAAGAAAGAAACTACAAGCTGAAATTCCGAGACTTCAAGAAACGCATTTCTTCCAAACCGCTATAAAAAGGAAGGGATGGTAAGGTCTTACAGCGACATTTCTTTGGCAGCGAATATTAACGGAGAGATAAGGAGCAGTAAAAGAATCCGTCGGAGCCTCCACTGAAGGAGAAGAAGAAGAAGGTGATGTTGTTGAAAAAGTTGCAAACTTAGGAGTCAGCCAGCAAGGTTGCCGTCTCCCTGAGCAGAAATATGAGGAACTTCGTCGCCCAGACGGAATGAGACTGAGGATGTGGCGGTGGCCGGGGAAGTGGGCAATAGTGGAGGTGCTGCAGAGAAGGTGCTTGAAGAAATGACTGCGTAGAGAGTTCATTAGTTATTACCCGTGATAACTTTTGCCTAGAACAGCAGATATTTTAGGCGTGTTTACATAATAAGCTTTAGAGCAAATAATTATTTTTGCCACAAAAGTAGTTTTATGTGATAATTTTGACACAAATAATTTTTTTAGTGTCTTTTCTGTCCCAAAAGTAGTTTTGTATGCTATTTTTATCATATATAATTTTCAGTATTTTTTCTGATACAAAAGAATTTTTGAGTGTTATAATGCGACATCCAATTCAGATTCGACCCGACCCGACCATTAACTCGTCAATCTCTTATCCACCACATTTTAATTCAGAGGTAAAATTAACAAACGCTCATTCGGTTTAATGGTCGGGCCAAATCGAGTCTGAATTGGATATGTCGCATTATGACACTTATAAGCACCAAAATTTCGTTTGTGGCAGAAAAGGCACCGAAAAACAATTTATGCCAGAAATAGCATACAAAGCTATTTTTATAGCAGAAAAGACATCAAAAAATTAGTTGTAACAGAAAAAGCACACAAAACTACTTTTGGGGGAGGGGGAAGAAATAGCTATTTTATCTAAACTTCATCTCTTTTTCCATTTTCACACTCCCGCCCCTTTTTATAAACTAGAAGGGCACATGCGCGTCACGTTTTATGATTTATTTTGTTCAATTGAAGAATACCGAGGCCAAGCATTACAGACCTTTAAAATCTCTTTTCTCATAGTTCATATGATATTGGCGAATCAAGTCCTTGTTCCAACTCCGTTCAGAAAAGTCTATCAAATTAGATACCGTCGAAAGTCTTTTAGAAAATTCGTTTTTCGGAGGTGATATGACCGGGAAAGAATTTAGAAGAAAACAACAACCTGGCATCTCAAAATAGGCAAAACTTGCAACCACCGACCTTGTCATTCTATGTCATCACATGTATCATTCTTTGAATGGTTTCAATTACCATGGATGGAGGAGAGTGATTCGTCGAGCTTTGATTACTAAAAATAAATTTTGTTTCATTAAAGGGATTCTTGGTTTTCAACTGTCAAGATGAGGAAATTGAATGCATGCTGCTTGGGAGCAAGATATTCTTTGTTATCTATTCATAAGATATTTGTATATATAATGTACCCTTCTCACTCCTAGAATTTCTAAGCAAATATTTTTTAGAAGACTAGAGTACATATTAGTATAAGACTTAATTGTGATAGAAACTCTTGTCTAGGTTCATTGCAAAAAAGTGTTTGTATCTAAATATCTCGATGGGGACCTAAAAGTATTTATAGGCAAGATATACAACCTGAAATGTATTTCGTCTCTCAGATCTTTTTGAGGAAATTGACAATCTACAACAAAGTAACCTTCCAATAGATAATTATTTTACACATTTGAAAATACTCTGGAATGAGTAATTAACTTTAAGGACAATCTGTTTAATTGTACTTGTGGAGGCTTAAATGTGATTCAACAGTTCTATGATTTGGATTATGTTATTAGATTCTTAAAAGGTCTAGATGAACAATATGGAGAAGTTTAGTCTCATGTTCTTATGACTAAACCAATTACATACATAGATGAAGTTTTTAGTATGACAAAACAACACGAGAATACGATTAATTACAAACTAATAGTGTCTTGTTCAGATAGTGTATGCTTAGAGTCCAAATTTTACTCCAAAACAGGGTTACAATATGAATTCTGATGAGAATTATGGGGATAACTATATAAATGGTATTAAAAATAACTATAGAAAATGAGGACATAATTTTAAACAACGGAAGTCTTTGGTTTATACTTGTTGTGGTAGCTTAGGGTATACAATTATGAACCTAAAGGAAAACTAGGAGGTTGGACTAATACAAGGGAACTTTAAGGCTTCTAATGGTGGTATGGGTAATAATATTTATGGATTACTAGCATGGGTAACAACACTGGTAGTTTTAAGGGTGTGAATCATGTAGTTGGTTCAAATAAAGATACATATAACACTATGAATGTTTTAGGAAGATAAGAAGGTTGCATATAATAACCTTAATGAATTCACAACAACAACTCATGCAGATGTTCAAAACCATGATTGCCGATTTCTCACATTTTCCTACTCATGTTCTTGGTGAGAATTCTTTTGCAGGGAATGAGACACAAACTATGGTTAATCAAACCTCTTTAGTACTTCTAGATCATGAAGGTTTCAATGCACCATCATGTAATTTGGCTAAATCTAAATTTTATATTTGGGTTCTTGATTTTGGAGTTATGACCACGTGATATGTTATGTTAAGAATTTCTTTGAATCTTTTCATGTGCATAACCTTTTTAATTAATTTCCAAACAAACATTGTATTCCTGTTAAGTTTAAGGTAATGTACAATTTTCTTATAAATTGATTCTTAATGAAGTTTTGTATGTACCAACTTTTGGACTGAATAGTGTGTCTGTTTCTATAATCACATCACAAAATGCTTGTTCTGTGATATGTTATTTGGATCACTGTAAAATTCAGGACCTGTATTTCTCGCAGATAATTGGGATAATTAAAGGTTAGCAGGGACTCTACTTTCTTAAACATCCTCAGTTGATGATTTTTCATGCTTCTTGTCATTAATCTAGTTCTTTATCTTCCCTGGGGCAATTTGTACATTCTGCTACTACCATAAATCAGCTTGCTTCAGAGGTCAAGAATCACTTATTGAATTATAGTCTAAGACATTTATTTTTCCCTAGGCTTAAACTCATTAATTGTCTTCGTATCAATATTTCCTCTTGTAAAAAATTGTGTGATAGTACTTATCCATTGGTTAAGCAACATAAACTCCTTTTTACTCTCAGATCTTATGTTTTTTCCCAAATTCTTTGATCTCGTACCCATGGACATATGAGATACGGATCCGAGAATCTATTGTGTATGGTCATTGATCTTTCTTGACAATTATATATGACTATATCAGGTTTACCGGGATTTTATTGTTAAAGGCTACATCAGAAGTGCAATATGTTGCTCTAGCTTTCTATGCCTTCATTCATCCACAAATTTCAGACAAAATAAACATAATTGGGACAGATAATGGTCCTGGATTCCTTCTCCATCACTTTTATGCTGAAAATGGCATACATCATCAAACCTTTTGCCTTTCCACACCCGAACAAAATGACATTGTTGAAAGGAAACATCAACACTTGCTTAATATTGAAAGAGCGCTAAAGTTCCAATCTAATGTCTCTATCTCTTATTAAGGGTTCTATTTTCAACATGTTGCTTACCTTACAAATACCACTCATTCTCCAGCTATCCAAAGTCAAACCCCTTATAAAAGACTATACCCTCAGTAACCTTATTATGAAAATTTAAAGGGTTTTGTTTGCTTAAGCTATGCTTGTACTCTAGAGCATTAGAGAGAAAATTTTGGCATGGGGAAATAAATAGGCATATCTGGGTCAATCCTCCACTTATAAAGGACTATTTTTGCTTGACTATAAGACTCATCAAATCTTTGTTTCTAGGAATGTTATTTTTCTGGAGAATCGTTTTCCTTTTAATTTGCATATTTATGATTCTACTGATTCTTCCTTTACTTTACCTCATGGTAGTTCTCCCACTCTTTTTTTCATCTTCTTCTCCTAGTTCTACTTCTAATTCTCATTCATTTCCTTCACATGCTTTTCTACTTTTGTCCATTCTTCTGTTCTTCATTCACCACATTTGCATAGACTTACAAGACATAAAGCTGCATATGCACATCAGAACTAAAATCTTATATTTTTTTGTTTTTAACATTTTCATGACATAAAAAATGTAGAAATAAATATTAATATACATGCAATATCGTATTATATATATATATATATATATATATATATATATATATATATATATATATATATATATATATATTAAGGATTTATTTTTCTATTTATCAATGAAATGTAATTAAATCGTCATAAATATTTTATGAAATCCTCTTTTTTAGTGTAAAAAATTTCTCATTTTTTTGTTTTTAGAAAAAACAATTTATTAGGATATTTTTAACATCAACTATTTACGGGCCACTAATTATGACCAATTAGTAATTCTGACGAACTTTAGGTCAAAAAAGTCATATGCACCAAAACTCCGACATTAAGGGAAAAAATGTCAAATTTTGTCATACTCTTCAACCATTTCATCTTCATCTTCTTCAATAAAACCCTAAGATTTTTCCATTTTAATACCCAAAATCATACCAATGCTCAATTATTAATCCATTTCAAAATCGAGGGTGTAAATAATAGTTCCTTGATTGATAATTGAGCAGAATGCATATAAACCAGAATTAGATTTTGCCCAAGAGAACTTATTAATCTCTAGTCTTGCTTTATTGATAAAACTCCAAAGATCTATGTACACATAACAGTTTAAATTCTGCTTCTGTGAAATCAAGGATTTTAAGTACTTAAAAAAATTATTATTAGGAACATGGGAAGATAAGTTTCATAAGTTTCATTCTTCATTTTGATGATTTTTTCCTTTCTGACTTCCTTCTTCTTTAGGAACATGACATTCTAGATGTTGTCCTTCTGTTACAATGCCAACATCTAGTATTTATATATATTTGTAATGTTCTGAGAAGGCTCTCAAAAGGCTTGGGTTACAGAATAAGCAGTATTATGATCGACTTATCAATATGTTTTACACACTTGGAATGCATATGCAGAAATCCGTGGAAGAGGTGTCACCTATAGGGTTTGTACATTCATGAATTTCAATCCTGAAGCTTTTGAGATTGCCCTAAATAAACCAGAATTATACTTTGATCAGAATGCATATAAACAAGAACTATATTTTTGAGATGAATAAATAATTGAGCATTGTGTTAAAAATTGACTTGGTCCAACTCAATCCCTCAAAATGTACCTCGAGATGGGAGGATTGTCCAAGCCTTATATATTGTAATTATGCTTAAAAGCTAGCTGATGTGGGATCTTTAACACGCCCTCACGGCCAGGGCTGGACATCTGGATCATGAAAATCAATGGGACCCAACATCGGACTATGTAACTCTGATACCATATGAAAATTAGCTCATGAGCCTCAACGTCATCTCAAAGCCAATTGGTTTTGAGAGGACGTGGAGGCCCATGAGCTAATTTTCATACATTGGTATACTTTTGGGCATTAAAATGAGAAAAAAATCTAGGGCTTTATTGAAGAAGAAGATGCTGGCTGACCTTTAAAAAAAGATGATGGTTGAAGAGTAGGACAAAATTTGACATTTATGCCCTTAATGCCTGAGTCATTATTTTGTTTTAGCCTGAAAGTTTGTCGGGATCACTAATTGGTCATATTTAGTGGCCCCAAAATATTTGATGTTAAAAATAGCCTCATGACTTATTTTTTTTAGAAACCGAAAAACGGGAAATAGTTGACGCTAAAAATAGCGGAGTTCTCTAAAGATTTTCTTTGTCAACTAAGTTTATTCCACGTTTAAAAGTCGTATAACATGTATGCATATCTTACAAAATTAAATCTAAATGTATGTATAATATCATTTGTATTCGGACATATGTGTATGTCTTTAAATATATACACACATATAAATTAAAGAATATTAATATAGTAGTGTTAAAATATATCAAATTATTATTTATAAATTTAAGAACATTAGTATAGTAATGTTATACATATTTTTATTTTAGATTTATTTTCTCTAAAATGATAACGAGAAAATATTATATATCCTTTATAAAGTCATGTATTTCGAACATAAAACTTCCATTACATGTTATAAATAATATTAAAGGAACACAAAACCACATAAGTGATGTTATATTCTTAAAAAATATAAGAATGTCATACGAAAACATAATACTATCTAACTTGATAATAATTTGGATAATGTTCTTGAAAACAATTCTACGTTATTATGATTTCAAACAACTTACAATATAAACATACCAGTCGTGAGATAATCACTTACTTACCAAACCACAAAATATGCAACAAATAATTTATAATTCATTAAAGATGGATGAATTATTTCAAATGACTTTTCGATATTAAAGACGGATTGAGACGGACGTTGGTGACTCTGCCACATGCTGTCCTAAATTAAAATTTTAATAATGTATTTCTCATTAATTTTTATTGGTTTATAATTGATCTAGGATATATTTCAATGGAAAAATGATTACTAATTTTTGTTTTAGGTGTATTTTTTATTAATCATATTTAGTTAGAAGGGATTTGTGATGGAAGTATAAGGTTATGTAATTTTGTTTTAAATTTATTTTTTCAAAAATGATAATGAGAATATGATATATATTCTTTAAAAAATTATGTATTACAAACAAAACCTAATTAGTTTTTATATTATGATAATTAATAATATTAAAGAAATACAAAGCTATATAAGCTATGTTATACTCTTCAAACATATACCAACACCAGAGAAACACAAAGTACTACCTAAGTTAATAACAATTTGAATAATTGCCCTGAAAACAATTTTATATGTTATCATACTGATTTCAAACAACATACGGTCGAATATTACAAGTTGTTGGATAATTATATATTTAACAAACCACAAAATACGCAGTACATTATATATTCCATTAAAGATGAATTAATTATTTCAAACTACTTTTCTATATTATATATGGATTTCGGATGGCCAGCAGTTGCTCTGCCACAAATTAGTCCCAGATTAAAATTTTAATATTTTATTTCTCAGTAATTTTATTACGTTCGTAATGTATATAAGCAAGATTTCAAAGGATAAGTGATAATTATTTTTATGTTAAACATATTTTTTTAATTAGTCTTAGAATTGATTTGAGAGGGAAGTGTTAGGTTATATAATTTTGTTATATATATATATATATATATATATATATATATATATATATATATATATATATATATATATATATATATATATATATATTCTTCACAAATATTTTCAAAGGAAATTACTTACAAAATAATGTGTTGCAAACAAAAAAAAACTCAGATTTCACATTATAGTTAATTAATAATAGTAAAGAAACGTAAAAGCAATGCTATATTTGTAGAAAATATACTAACATCATAGAAACACATAGTGGTACCCTGCTAAAATAACTATTTGGATAATATCTAGAATCAAACTGCTACGTGATTATATAAACAATAACAAGCTATAAAATATACTGGAAATCATTAATAATCCATTAAAGAATGATTGGTTATTTAAAAATCAATCATTGTTAGAGATGGATTTTGGACGGAATTTCATGTCCGTGTCAAATCCATCGCAAAAATTAATTTTTAAAAATTATTTAATTAGAATGGAGCTTAGATAAATTGCAAAGAGATGACCAAATAATAATTTTGTTTTAGACATATTTCTTGTGGGTCTTCTTTATATAAAATCGATTTAGAATATATTTGTCAGGGAAGTGTAAGGTTAACTAAATTTTATTTTGGATTTATTTCTATAAAAATGATTACATATCAAAAACATGTATTACCTACTAAAAATATAATAACTTAATAATATTATAGTAATAGAGAATATCAGGGTGCGGCTCTATACAGGCCCAAGGTGCCATACATAATCGGGCCTCTCATTTTATGGGGCTCCAAATATATTTTTAAAAAATTACTTAACATATTAAAAAAATTCATTGTATCTCCAAAAATGTAATATTGAGAAAGAAAATAAAATTGTATTTTAAAGAAGAATGATGACCCTTTTCAATAAAGATTAATATTATGATTGTTACACTCTTGAAACTTGAGTCTATAATTATGTTTTGATATTTTTAATAATTTATACTTTTTAAAGAAAAAATGAGGGGTCTAACTTTGTTAATTAGCACAGGGCCTCAATATTGTTCGAGACGGTCCCGGAGAATATGTCTCACTGGTGTTATATTCTTAGTATCTAATATTAGAATATTACATATCTATTTACTACTTTATTTATGTACAATGAAATCTTGGATTGATTTAGAATGTGTTTTTAGACCAAATCATTGTAACGTAATGAAATAACAAAAATAAAATAATTATATACTATATATCCCCAAATCCGTCTTAAAATTTCACACAAATTTGCTATAGATACGACATTCGTCCTAAATCAGTTGTAGAGTAAGGACGAATCACATAATGAATTCGTTATTGTTGTATCCTAATTTGAGACGCAATTGGAACAAAATTTTAACTTATGCCTTATTTAACCACCTGCATCCGTAATTCGTCCCAGACGAATATTTTCCGTCCCAAAAGTTTGTCCAAAAATCTAAATTTTCCTTTAGTGTGCGTATCTGAAAGACTTTGTCTATAGTAATGTTACTTATTCACCTTCCATCACTTACACACACTCCTTGCATCATGTCATCTCATATGATCATTTGCACCAGCATAAAAAAACAATTTGTATCTAACTTAGACATAGCTAAGAAGTTTAAGTTTTTCAGAAGCTATACATCATGCAGTGACAAGATGCATTGCATGTTTAGTTAAAAGCTCTAGAAGATAATCATACTTGGATTATCTCTGATTTAGCTAAAGGCAAGGTTCGTATTGCATTTTAGCGGGTCTCTAAGGTTAAACTCAGATCAGATAGTTATTTGGAAAAGTATAAATTAGCAAACTAGTTGCTAAGGGTTATATACAACAATTTGGATTGATTAGTTAGATACATTTTCTCCAGTTGCCAAGATGGCTTCCATTAAGACAGTTTTAGCATTGACATCCTCACAAGGTTGGTTCTTACACCAACTGGGCATTAATAATGCTTTTCTTCACGAAGATCTCTATGGAGAAATTTATATGTTACCTTCCTAAGGTTATTTAGTTCCTTCTAACAAGGTGTGCACATTGTTGTTCCTCTATGGTTTGAAACAAACTAGCAAGAAAAGAAATTCTAAATTGACAGACACCTTACTTAGCTTTAGTTTCAAAAAATCTTAACATGACTCTAATTTCTTTGTTCAGAGAATTGATAAGCATTTTATAGTTGTATTAGTATATGTTGATGATATTATTTTGGCAAGTGATAACCTAGCTGCTATTTCTAAGATCAAGCATACACTTCATGATCAATTCAATATTAAATATTTGGGAGAGCTTCATTTCTTACTGAATATAAAGGTTCTCAAAATATTTGATTGTCTTTTCCTTTACCAAATGAAATATGTTATGGCTATACTAAAAGAAGAGTGATTTCTTGAATCAAAACATTTGCCCACTCCCATTGAAATATTAAAAAGAAGTGCTAAAGAACTAAAAGTAAAGTACATGAACATTATGGGCTACTATAGTTAGAGGAATACTGCTTTTGTATTTAGTTATGTTGTTATTAATTAATTGAATAAAGAAAATTTGAATTTTGTCCTTCATACAAATGTTTCTATTTTTATATTTTGTTTAGTTATATTGTTGTTTCTGATTTTTTCTTTGTTTTTTGATTTTTTTTTGTTAATTAAGTATTTGATTGTGGAATGAAGAATCTAATATTTTGATTTTCTATTTTTCCATTTTTAACTAAGAATTTTACTAAGAAGTGAATGTTTTGTTCCTTAGTAGAGCCTATTTGTTTAGTTTTTTCTAAGGATACATCGAATTGTTCCTCAACAATTGATGTTCGTTCTTTTAAAAATAAAAAATAATAGCTCTGATACTAATTATGGGCCCAAAAGATAAAACTCTAAAATAGACAAGGACTCCATTTATAATATAGAAGAGTTAATCTAAAATATGAGATCTATTCCGACACCTTATATTTGTTTTGTTTACACACCTCATTCCCTCATTTTCAACATTCATCTTCTGTCTACCTCAAATTTTCTCTCTAAAAAAAACTTTCTAAATCTTATACCAAAATACAAATTTGATGACATTTTCAAAAAATCATAAACTAAACATGAAAGTAAAATATAAAAACAAACATATATAACAATGCATAAAAAAAATATAAACAATGAAAAAAATTACTCCTACATGCCTGGGAGCACGGAGCGGAAGGGGTCACCCCATATAAATTTGCACGCGATGGAAGGGGCCACCCTATGTAAATTTTCATGCGATGAGAGGTGTCACCCCATGATACTGGGCAATGCAGGTGTGTTTTTTCATTATTTTTCACATTTTCTTGTATTATTCTTGTATTATTCTTGCATTTTCTTGTATTATATTATTTAAAATAAACAAATTATTCAATTTTGCACAATTTGAAGAGAATCCTAGAGAGAAACTTGTAAAAAAAGAAAAGTTTAAAATCAAGAAGGAGGAGGTGTTAACAAAGTAATTTGAGAGTGTGAACATAGTTTCCCTAATAAATTAGAGATATTTGGAGCTGAAAAACAAAAGTTTACAATATCATCTCATCTCTATTAAGACATCACTCAACCCACTCAACTTTAACATAGGCCATTATCATGCATATACAGTGACGGATCCAGAAATATAGAAAACGACACTGGTAAAGATTTTAGAGAGTTTTTATTTTATTAGTGGGGTTACTAACAAAATTGTGAATAGATCACTGTATTTATCATTTAAATGGAGTAAAGTATACCATATATTCTAAAAAAAATTCATTGGGGTCATGTGACCCCGGTACCAACACTATATATATATATATATATATATATATATATATAGAGAGAGAGAGAGAGAGAGAGAGAGAGTTCTAAGTTGATTTAGAGTAAAATTGACAGTTACTCACTTTTAATTTGGTGATTGAGTGTCTGACTCGTAGTTCAAAAAATTTGAAATCAATTCCTAAAAACGTAAAAAAATAAAAAAATGTAATAGTTTTCAAACACCTCTCAAACTACAAATCATATTAACCTTTAAGCATTTTAATCTCAATAAGCCATATATCATGTACGTACGTCTCTCGTCTTGTTCTTCAAGATTTGATGGCGGCTTACATGCTGCTCCTTACAACCAATCAGAACCTTTTGCTTCTCTTGATCACATTTCGATTTCAATCTCAACTCTCCAGACTTGGTTTATTCTCTACAGTTCTTATTTTCTTGTAATTCTTTAGTTACATATCATTATTAATGGAATTGTTACTTTGGGGCTTTATTAATGATTTATGATTTATAAAAAATGATGATATTTGCACTTTTAATTTAAAAATTTTTTGAATTCCTCTTATTTTATTTTATAAATAAAATAACGTTAATACTCTTGAATATACTGGTCTTAAAATATTAAATAAATTCATTGAGCTTGGGTATCAATGTCTTTTCATTAATAAAATAAGTAAAAGAGGAACGCAAGAAATTAAAAGAGGAGCCTGAATATCATCTCCTTAATATTTTTTTTTTAATAATATGACTTATACACTAAACATTTTTCCTTGCTTAAATTAATTTAGCTTGGTTTGAAAATTATTACTTAATTAAAATACTATTAATTATATTTTTAATTTTTTCAACGTTGTTTGAGAATCATTAATTAATTAAATACTATTATCTTTTTTCTTTTCTTTTTACGATATGTCTAATTTAATTTAACTTTATTTGGAAATAATCAATTAATTAGATGTCTAATTTAGTTCAATTTTGTTTAGAAAATATTAATTAATAATTAGAATAATATTATTTAACTCTTTTGACCTTTTAGAATTAAAATTAAAACATAGTTATCAGCGTTATAGAAAAGAGAAAACTAAACAACTAAAACAATTAACACTTTTAATATATGTATGATTAGTATAGTCGTCGCTATGTCTTATTACTGTTTACTTCTAATTTCCTAAGCTGCATTTGTGTTCCATGTTCATTTTAGAAACACAATTTTTCACTGTAAGTCCCACACGTTTTCTCTTATCAACAATTCACTTTTTTAATTTTAAAACACCAAATTTCAAATCAAAAACCAGTCCAAAAAAAAATCTCAAAAAAAAAAAAAACCCAAATATCATGTGGAATTTTTCCAAACATGGGATTGTTTTTTAAAAGGGTTTATTGCAAATACTAGAATTGGCCTCTTGTAAAATCATCTTGTACTAGGTAATCATGTAATTGTTATTTGTGAATAATAAATGAGACTAGGGGGATTGCATTAGTATGGCATGGGTTTAGAAGAATGGTCATAACATGGCAGCCAAAAAATGAGAAGGAACATTTTTTGCCATAACGGAAGTCTCACTTAATAAATGAGACTAGGGGGATTGCATTAGTATGGTATGAGTTTAGGAGAATGGTCATAACATGGCAGCCAAAAAATGGGGAGGAACATTTTTTGCCATAACGGAAGTCTCACTTCCGTCTTGGCCGACGTGGCACTCTCCCCGACGCGCCTTGCCACGTCAGTCAAGACGGAAGTGGGGACTTCCGTCTTGGACCGAGAACAGAAGTAAGTCCCACTTCCGTTCTTAACTGGCCGAATAAAAACCCTACAAACCTTAATTTGATCCGTGACCTGAGGACGGAATTGCCACTTCCGTCCTCAAATTACAGCCTTTTGTAGTGTCTAGTCTTTTCTCACTTTTGCTTTTTTGAGCATGCATTATTGAACGTAAATATCTGAACGGTTTTGGTATTTTCGTTCACATTTCTGACCGATTTTTAGAGACTTGTCCATTCAAAAATTCAATTTTTTAATTTTTTTTATTTCCAATTACATCTATAAATAACTTCTCAACCTCTCCACAATCTACAACATTATCAACTCTCAAACCTAAAATTTCTTTATCCTCTTCACAGTTCTTTTTTTCCTCTTAAAAAATCATCTTCTAAAATGGAAAACTTTCCAGAATTTATTCAAAAAGAAATGCGTAACAAATTCAAGGATGTTGATTTTACCAGAGAATGGCCTGCAGAATACGAGCAGGTATTAATAGAAATTTGTTATGATTTTAATACACTGGGTTACAATGGTGAAAAACGTTGGTCCAATTGGTACAACGAAATTGTCTACGGAATGAACTCTGTCACCGGCGGACAATTCACAATAGAAATCATCGGCGCAAGTGTAGCAAAACTGCACAGGCGGTTTTGGGATTTTGAAGCACTTCATCGCAAACCATGGTTCAAGTACGACGGTAGGACCAACATTGTTGATTTGGATGGTTCTGAGGCCCAATGGGAGGAATAAGTTGCAGTAAGTTGCATGTAATTACGGCACACTGTAATAATTCAATATTTTCATAACTTACATGTTTAGTTTATATAACTCTACATTAGGCTAATCCAAGGGCTAAGCGGTACAGAAGGAAAGGCGAATTTTTCTTTATCCTTCTCTGCCATATTTTTGGGTACGAAAGAAGAGGATTTGTGGACGAAGCTCGGTCAGTGTTCAAGATCACCGGAAGAGTGTGGAGGCTCCCTCCGACTACCCGATGTCGGATGCATCGTGCAGCAACACTTCTATATGGAAAATGTTTGAACATAAATTTGTAAAAGGAACGAATTTATTACTAAATTTTTAATATTAGAAAACGTATTGGTTTAGAAAGTGCCGAATAGGTTTTGTCAATGTCTATTCGAAAACTCTGCCGTAAAAAAGCCCCGTCTGAGGGATACGATAATTCGCCCTTCAGGTAACCTATCCCGGGCCCTCCCTTAACAGAAATATCTAGTACATTCATTGGAGAGAGTATAAAATGAACTTTATCTGTGGGACGAATATTGTTGTCACACAAAACTTGTTGTAATCCTCCGTCTAGTTAGTACGTATCATCTATTTTTGTTACATAAACGCACCATTGATTCCCAAAAGTCGTCCTTCAGATAGACAGAACTTGCTAACCCGAGACCAGTTTGCTCAAACCAATTTGTGTACTTTGATGGAAGACGCTACAAAAAAAAATTACTTAGATAGCTAAACACATTTCATCTAAAAAAACTTACACATTACAAAATAAAATACTACCATTTTTCCATCGATTTGATTTTCGACCGCAATTCTAAATTGGTGTCTGAAATACTCTTCCAGGGCGGGATCCATTTCGCTATTCATTATAAAATTATATTAGGTAAGATAGGGTTTTTATGAAAATAAATGAGTTGAAGGGTACGGATGAGTTGCAGGGTATGTTGATAATTTTTTAAAAAAAGAATTGTGAAGAGGATAAAGAAATTTTAGGTTTGAGAGTTGAGAATGTGGTAGATTATGGAGAGGTTGAGAAGTTATTTATAGATGTAATTGGAAATTTAAAAATTAAAATTTTGAATTTTTTGAATGGACAAGTATTTAAAAATCGGTTAGAAATGTGAACGAAAATACAAAAACCGTTTAGATATTTACGTTCAATAATGCATGGTCAAAAAAGCAAAAGTGAGAAAAGACTATACACTGCAAAAAGGCTGTAATTTGAGGACGTGAAGTGGCATTTCCGTCCTCAAGTCAGGGATCAAATTAGGGTTTGTAGTGTTTTTATTCGGCCATTGAGAATGGAAGTCGGGTCCAAGACGGGAAGTCCCCACTTCCATCTTAGCTGACGTAACAAGGCGCGTCGGGGAGAGTGCCACGTCAACCAAGACGGAAGTTCCGTCTTGGACCCAGAACGGAAGTGTCCCGTTCTGGCCAAAAATGTTTCTCCCCATTTTTTGGCTGCCATGTCATGACCATTCTCCTAAACTCATGCCATACTAATGCAATCCCCTGAGACTAGTCACTATAATAGCTATTTAACGATAATTTACTTTATAAACTGTTGACTAACCATCTTGAGATTCTTAAAGAGTCTTTTTTGGGACATGGAAAGGAATTGGTCACGACAAAAGAATTTCTCTAAAATAAAATTATAAATACATTTAGATACGAATAATTTCACAAGATGACTCAAAATTTTGCACTCGGGGTACAAAGAAAACAAGAATAAAAATATTCTAGGTCAAAAAGAATTAGACAATAAAATGAACTGCTTTCCTTTAATCTATATGTACATTGAATCACTATTAAAAAAACACAAGAAGAAATTTAAGTATGGATGCAACATGATCATCCAGAGGCTCGCCTTTTTAATTGCTCAAGTCCTTGGAAGCATGACCGTGCCATCTGCATTGAGTCAACTCATAATTAGCAGCAGCTCCAACACCGGAAAACCATATCAGAAAAGATCGAATTTAACCACATAGGTGAAGAACAAGACATGAAAGAGTTGTATGTGCTGAAACATATAATCATACAACTGTTACATAGAAATTATCGTAATCATCTTTTTCTATTCATACCAAACATTTAGCATATTTATATCTCGGTTTCAACAAATGATCAGTAATTCATCTACCGACAGACTCTGGGATCTCAAAGTCATACTTGTTAATCGTTCATCAAATTTAATTATCAGCAAGGAAATTTCATGACAAACCTCGAGAGCAAGAACCGTGCCAGAGGGCTTAAGTTGGCATTTGAATTAGGCTCCTTGTTCTGCTGCTTTTTCTTGCTATCAACTTCTGCATTTGAACTTTCTGCTTCTGTCTTGCCTTTTGCAAATATGCGAGCTGCAAGATCCTGTAGGTCCTTTAATGAAGGATCCTTTGAACTGCAAAATATATTTTCATCTTGAGAAACAACTAGCATGTGATTAAGGCCACTTTTCAAGCAAGAGAAGAAGAGCATAATATGCACACCTTGCTAATCGCTGAAGCATCCTCGTGACTATAAGCTCGCAGGATCCAGATTTAATCCGCTCCATGTCGGTAAAAGAGTTCACTAGTGTCCGCACAATTGATCTTTGTGAATCTTCAGAGATGGCCTACATCAGAAAGCAACGGACAAAATATGGCCTACTCAATCATCAATTGATTTCAAGCAAGGTTATTTATGGAAACCCGACGCCCAATCATGCAGATCAAATCAAAGTAACAAAAATTGTGGACATGTTCGAATTTACATAGAAACGGAAAAACTTAATGGTTAAAAGGTATTTGGGTTCTCAAGATTGTTGGTAGAATTCAAAATTTTCTTCCTCGTCAGCAACTACAGCCTTTTGTTTTTAATATTTCCATTTGAATAGAAGAGAGAAATTAATACGTCTAAGTATAAGTTGCAATACAGAAAAAACGAGAATTTTTTGGAGATGAAATTTATACAAAATGTTCGTGGTTCTTCTCAAGATACACATCTAAATTTTTTCCACTCGACAAGTGTAACTTTCTTTAAAATAATAATAATTATTATTATTTGATTTGAGCGTATACAAAATTATACAATCAAAGCACCAATTGAGTAAAGAATAATGCCGACTCTTCGAATTTTTGTACAAAAAATTTGCATAAGTGTCCAATTGGCAAAGCTTCCAGAGAAGTATAATTTTAAGGTGCTCACCTCTCGCAACGAAGGGGCAAGAAGAAGAGACAATGAGGTAGAAGTTACAGAACTTTTTGCAATATCTTCTTCCTCACTTGTTTGGCGTGATCCAGGAAGGATTTTCTGTGCATCAAAATAATCTCGGGAGTTTCTGGAGTTGCTGTTCATATATAGTGTTTACAAGATGAACAGACAATAAAAGGAAGGCATAATTAAAAAAAATAAATTCTGTACAATAAGAACTGATAAAGTCCAAGTAAAAAATAAGATAAAGCTACCTTGATGAATCTGAACTACCAGTTGATTGCTCTTTTCTTTTAATTTGCGGTTCCTCTCTATTGACTTTGCTCAATGGAATCCTATCTCTAGAATTTCCCTTCTTTAGTCCAGCTTCAATTGCTGCTTTGGCCTGAACAACAAAGCACTCAATTTATTTTCGAATATATATATCATATCATAACGAAGATCCGACAAATATGAGTATGTATTCCGGCATCTAGAATGATTGGAAGACTGAAATGGTCAGGAAAGAAATGTAAAAGAGTAAACTTGGAAGATAAATGACGAAATAACTGCTAGCATTATCCCCCCACCCAAAAAAAAAAACGCAAAATCCAGCAATTGTTTTTTTCCGGATTAGAAAATCAATGGAAATAGATGGAACAACGGTTCTTTAAGTATATAACCAACCTCTGCAAGGTTCATGGTGCTATCTTCAAGTGAAGCACTTGAAGTTCTCTCTTGATTTCCCAGTCGGGATTTTGGAGTCTGAGGAGATCCTGAATCATCATGTTGTCCTCGATAAACAACAGTTCCACTTGTAGGTGTAGCTTCTACAAAAGAATATGTGCTGCTAGACTGAAATATGCAAAATACAAACATCACGAAGATAGTACAAGCATATACTTAAAAAAGTACTACTTTTAGTCATCTCAATGAAATGGGTAAAGTACCGAGGAAATTTTATCGCTAAACAAAGAGGATGAAGAACCTCCTTTTGGTGAGCGTACAACAACAGTCCCAGTGCCGCTTGATGACATTTCTTCCTGCGAAAATGGAAACACATGGTAATTCAGTAAAAGAGGTAAAGGAGGATCAGGCCTAGGAATTTGAAAATCACTCTTCTCAAATATCAGAAAAGAAAAACAAGAGAATATTTATGAACAATTTCCTTTTCTCAAATATCAAATATCGAACGATCTAGTATACCATGAGAATATTTATGAACAATTTCCTTTTCTTCATCACGCAGTATAGAATACTTGCAACAACCGTACAATAACATAACCCATTAAGTCCCCAATAATTGGGGGTATGGGTAGGAGACAGACTTGACCTTTGGCAATAAATGCACAAAGTGGCTGCTCCAAGAATACCACTGAAACAAATGGATTGGAGAGTGACCTAACATTTGGAAATGTTGAAATATAAAGTCCCACATCGAGTGCCTAAGGAAAATCCGAATAACTTATAAGCTCATGGGTTAACACCTCTTCTTGCCAATTGGTTTTGAGAGGATATGGAGGTTCATGAGCTAATTTTCACATGGTATCAGAGCAGGCCCTTAGGCGGGATGTGTGGGCTCTTTCTCTTTGTCCCCGTTTGGCCCAAGTAGGGCGCCGGGCCTTGAATTTGACTCCCACCTCGATGTGAGGGGGAGTGTTGAAATATAAAGTCCCCCATCGAGTGCCTAAGGAAAATCCGAATAACTTATAAGCTCATGGGTTAACACCTCTTCTTGCCAGTTGGTTTTGAGAGGATATGGAGGCCCATGAGCTAATTTTCACAGGAAATGAATGCACAAAGTGGCTGCTCACAAAATACCACTGAAGCCGTAGTACTTCAATATAGAGTACTTAAAACAGTAATATATGAATAAATGAGTCAATTAGCATTTGGTCTGTGCAATTACGCTGTAAAGTATAGAACTAATATGTATGAACAATTGAACATAAGCTTATGAGTTAAGACTACAGACCATAGCAAAAGGCATGATGGAAAGTAATTGTTTATGATGCTGGTAACTAGAGTCAGCCTTTCCCAACTAGGACCCATCAGTAATTTTTTTGGAATTTGATCTACATATTCTGAGGCAACTGATAGTTCCTGTGTCTTGTATTCAATCACAGATTTTATTTGAAATGACATAGCAACATCCGTCCATAAAAGATAACTAGTGACTGAAAATGTATACCCCCGCAGTAGAGCAGACAAAGGCCAACAAAATATACATGCATTGTGGTTGTGTAGAGAGAGAGAGAGAGAGAGAGAGAGAGAGAGACATCTTCACGGTAATGGTCTTGTTTCTCATCCCAGCAAGCATCCTTTGCAATGGAAACTTCTGAACGCATAGTTCCAGATGCAGAAGACAACTGGTTACCACTTTCTACAGTTTTTCTAGGAGGAGCTGGGTTCGGAAGAGCCTCTGCCTTCCTATCTCTAACCTGAGGTGGCCTTACAGCACTTCGTACTGTCCCAGATCCAGCTGCTCCACCAATGCTGAAGTCCCATCCAGCATTTCTCTGAGTTTTCACCCGACTGTTACAAAATTGTCAGAGAAGTTCAGCCAGTCTTTAAATCTACAATGGAGTAACAAAAGCAAGGGAAAGATTCACCCACCTGACTTTCACTGTATCTTCAAGCCCCGTATCTCTAGACACCTTCACTGTGCCAGATGCTTCTCCGAATGGCTTTTCACCACTTCTGGGTGTTTCACCATCCTCCTTGGCTTGGAACTTGGGACGCTCTCTTCAGAAAACAGAATGCAGGACATTAAAAAAAAAAAAAGAACCACTTCTTGCCTTGCGATATAAAAGATACAACTGCTGAAGGTTTTTATCCAATTCTAAATATCTTTTCTGAAGGTTATTGACCTCAAACTAGATTCGTCCTCTTGGAAATTAAGCTCGTCCCAGAAAGTGGGAGGCACTGTGAGATGCGATATACAGATGTGCCATTGGATCTCTGACCATTAAACCAAAACCTATTTCAAAATGGAACTAAGGGTGCATTTGGATTGTTTTTTGGGTTTGAGAATTTGTCTCGGGGATTGAAAAAGTGAATTATTTGTACGAAGAGAGTGCGATCTAAAGTGAAAAAATTTGCATGGAAGATTGTGCAGAAGTGGTGTCCAAAACATAAAGTTAGAATTATCACCTACACGACCTACCATATTTTACTGAACAAACATCTAAGACTTATCAATCATTTCTCTTTCCTTCAAACTAGAGTGTTTGGATTGGTTTTTTGTTTGAGAATTTTTGTCCAGAAACCGTAAAAGTGAATTGTTTGTGAGAGAAGATATGGGGACCAAAGTAAATGTTCTGTATTGGAAATTGTGCTAAAATGGAAACCAAATGCACCCTAAAATCAGGATCTCTTTGTCTTGTATATATATGCACCAATAGACTCCAGCTGATGCTGAAAAAGGTATTAGAACAATTCTAACACATCTAAAAATAAGTAGCAAGAGGAGCACCTGATTCTCTCCAATAGCCTTGGGCTCTTCCTGGCATTCTTGAGGAATCGATGCTTCAAAAGTTCCTTCGCACTTGGCCTCTACATAAGAATCGAGGTATACTGTTTAGAGAATAGGCTTTAGCAAGAACTACATTAACCAATAAAGGCATCCACCAGAGCTAGACTCTTTACTGCACAAGTTTTTGAGATTTCAAGCATGTAGAACATAGTTTCCAAGTATCTTGAGATACATAAGGCTAATCTAAATTCACAAAGGGAACTCTTGGGATTCAGATATGCAGTGGCAGATTATTAAAGAAAGTTAAACAATCGAATTCATTACTGTTTGATTGTCTCCTTTTTTATATAGTATTTATTTAGAAATAAATTGCACGGAGACTTAATTATAAAATATCAGAAGGAAGTCACTCGGAATACTCCCTAACATCATTTTTTGTGACTCTGCAAACTAGGCAGAGAAATCATTTGGCTCATCCTGCCATTTGACCGACCATTAATTCGGGGTCCTCAGTTTAGGAAGTTACCATTGGGATGTATGTGACTTCCATATAATTACTCCCAAAGCTAAATCAAAAGCTAAACACAATTACCGCTAGCCTATTATCTATAAATAGGGAGAAAGACAGAGTGGAGCTCTACTAAAAACTCATGGAACATGGTATTTCCTTCTCCTTCATAAGATCTATATCCATATTTGCAAAGTAAACATATTTTTCATCAGATCCTACATTATTTTTTCTTATTGTTTCTATCTACCCTTCACTCTCCTGTCATAGTTCTGCCTTGAATATCCAACTCAAGGAGTCCTGCACCATCATGCTAATGTAAGCATCTCATGTACTGAAATTGCAATCCTGTATAACAGTTATGGCCTCATCTTTCGTGCTTGGATATCTAATGATACACTGGATTATGGAATTATCCAGAGAGCAACAAATGGCAAGACTATAAACACTCCAACACAAGTTACAGGTGGAAGGAACTTGAACCTACTTCAGCAGGATTCTTCTTCAAGCACGATGACACAAATTCTTTGATGGGGCGAGAAAAATGATCTTCAAGCTGCATGGCAAAAACTTGGATGTCAATTCAATTCGGAGAAAACTCAGTACGTAGAAATGAAAGAACTAAGATGAGCAAGCTGGATGAGATGCCAAATAGTCAAGAACGAAACAGAAGAACACCTGTGGAGGACTTTCTCGAGGTATAATGAAAAGAACTCTCATTGGGTGGAGATCAGCTAGTGGAGGTTCCCCTTTTGCTATCTCAATTGCAGTAATCCCTAGAGACCAAATATCTGCCTGCATCAAATACAGACTCCCACCATATAGCCCTTGGTTTAAAAACCTCAAAACAGAAACACACACACACACACATTTAACACAATTAAGAGATAAAAGAGACAAATTCAGTAATAATAACAGGTGGCTGGAGCAGAAAATTGAAAACACAATCTGGCTACATTTCTCAAAGGTAATACCTTCTCATTGTATCCCTCTGAGTTCTGAATTACTTCAGGAGCCATCCAGAATGGAGTTCCAACAAATGTCTGTCATTCTTAATTTAGTTAGCAAAAGATCTCTTAATTCCTCGCAATGAATGCACCTATCATAAACAGATGACGAAAATATATAGAAAACGAAAACTACTCTTCAGTCAGAAAAATTCACAAGTTTTGCTTCGCAGGTAAGCCACGTGTATCTTTCAAGAGCACACCTAGACAGGAAGAGTAACTGGACTATGATTCACATGTCAAGGCATATAACTGCTAACATTTAAGTGATGAAAAATGTAGTTTACAGCCAATTAATTGAAGACAACCGACAGATTACAAATTATTTCAGATACAAACTAGAGCAGCTTTTCAATAAGCACATTTTAGAGTCCGTGCATCATTCAACAATGCCTGCTTATGGATCTACATTAAATAAATTTCTAAAATCACTAATTTAACTACAATATAAGACCAATATGGAAGTTTTGTGTGGCATATAACTTATAATATATCAATACTGAAAACATGCAACTCATTGCAGCATACTCCCTCCATTCCATGATATAGGTCGTTTTAGACGTGGACACAGACCAACGGAGCTAATAACAAGGCGATCTTTACATCCAAATACCAAAATTGCCCTTTTATCACTCAATTTTTTCACATAAGCCAATACAATCTCTCTCTCTCTCTTTCACCGTTTTTTCTTCCTCTCTGTGCTTCGTTCATCCTCCCCTATTCCAGAATAAATTTTTTAATCAACACAATGTCACAGCCTCAGGCTTGGAAGCTCCTGAATAGTCATTTTATGCAATCTGAAATTGGTTTAGTTTTGGTGGACATAAATCTTTCATGTAGCCCTTTTGGTTCCTCTATTGAGACTTCAATGGGAACAAAAATGGCAACCGTACACTGTAAAATCGCAGTCAAGAAACCTTGAAGAAATCGTCTTCCCGCTCAAAATATTGAAAGGTGAAAATGTTTTTGCTTATTTAGCAAAAAAGAAAAGAAGTCTTTTTGCATCTCAATTTTCAGCGACTACAGGGAAAGCAGACCTTCCCCAGACCCTGCTGATGCGGGAGCCTTGTGCACTGAGTTCACCCTTTTTTATAGGGAAAGCAGAGAAAAAGAAAAACGAGAAAAGAGCAAAAGTAACTCGTGTAAGAGAAGTTGACTGCTGTGAAGTGTGAACTCGTGTTTTGTTGCCTGTTGATGAGTTGTAATGATAGCAGAGAGCATATGTAGGAAGAGAGAGATGATAGAGGCATAGATATGGGGAAAAGGACAGAGTGCACTATAAATAAGGGTAAGAAAGGAAAGAAAGTTTGACTTTCGTGGATCTTGGAAAATTGACTAATGTTGTGGCAAACCAGGATGAGTCTAAAACGACTAATAAAATGGAATGCGGGGAGTACTTGAAAATAACTGCCAGACTGCAAATACTACCAGATAGAAAGTAGAGGAGGATAGAGCTGTACACGAGCCAAGCTCTTTGCGAACTGTTTATAAAAAGCCCAGACAAGCTTGGTGTTGAGCGAACTTGAGCCGAGCTTTGTTACTAAACGGCCAAGCTTGAACTTTGTGATGCTCGGCTCGAAGCTCGAATAATATATATATTACATATTTTCATAGAGAAAATGTTGCATTACAAATTTACAATACTAAAAGTTATATTTTAAAACTCTCTACTTATTTTATAGCAACTTACTAATGTGAAATAGAAGTTTTATAATATCTTAAAATTTGATATTTTCGGTCTTGTTGCCTTTTGAGCTTAGAGTCACCATTCTTATCTCTCTTGATTGTTTTTTCTTTTCAATTTGGATTAAGTTAGATTCTATATCGCCATGTGTGTGCAATGTGATAATGGAACGAATATTTTATTTAGTTAATATTAAAGATGTTAACATTGTTTTGATTTTAAATTCTTTTATGATTTTACGAATTTATTGGCACACTTAAAAAAGATAACTTATTGACATAGTATTGTAAATTTTCTACTTATTTCAAAATTAAGTTTTGATTTTCGAGCTTGAGCTCTTCTAGAAGTGCATTGAGCTAAGCTCGAGCCTGAAATTTTTTGTCCGTCGACCTCGAGCCTTAGAATTGTTCAAACGAGCTCGGGCTCGATAAACCAAAGCTCGACTTGGCTCAGGTCGTTTGCAGCCCTAGAGGAGGCTTTCGAACTAAAAAGGCCCTTCGTCACTGAAAGAACAACACAAATAATGTCTGATTTTGGTACTGTACTAATACAATTCCTAAACTGGCTAATTTAACTGCAGTGTGAATCAAGTCAATCAAATAGAAGAGAAACAAAAGTTCTTGACCAATAAATGCTAGTATTCAGAGTTCAGGAAATTTAAGTCTAAAACAGACCAAAGCCAGAAACAAGAAGATTATGCCAGCATCTGTTAAGAACACTTTAAGTTTCATACCATCATATCCTCATGGTTACACTAAAGGCAAATGCAATACCTTTCTTCTTGAAATTGTCCTCGTCAATTGTGCAGAAACTCCAAAATCTGCAACCTAATATCAGAAACCAATTCAATGTGGAAACATGGATTTTGCACCAACTCCGCCCACAATATGGGATATCTCCTAAAACTCAATTACAAATACAGATACCAAATAATGAATGTTATTGAACATCATATGCATACCTTAACATCTCCATTCTCTGATAACAAAATATTTGCAGCTGCAAAAGCAGAAACAGTGGCCATCATTATAAACAAGGAAAGTGATAGAGCAACTGCTCTTTACAAGTAAAAGAAGAAAACAGGGGGTATTTAAAATCCTCTCTCCGCAACAAAACAATTCAAAATAATGAAAAAATTCCATGTCTGAAGTGATAGCCTGACATCATCTAATGCAAATCATGCAGGTAATTGAGTGATATGTCTTCAGAAACAAAATACTATGATGATATAGTCCTCAAGTCAATGACTAGATGAGAAAAACCTTTAATATCACGATGGATTTTCCCTTCATTGTGGAGATATTCAATTGCATGGAGCAAATCACGCAGAATGCAAGCTATAGACGTCTCATCCAAAGGATGATTTGGTTGAATCTGCATAGTGAAAGCTTCTTCAGTACCCTAATTTGAATAACTAAACAAATACATCTTTTTCCTTTAATTTGTAAGAAAATAAATTCCTAGTACTTCCAAGACAAATTACACAAAGCCTGTGCAAGTATTTGAAAAACATGAAGGCTATTGACAGGAATCTGAGATTGAGTCCCCACCAAATCTGCTACAGAACCACCAGCCATGTATTCCATTATTATCCACAGCTTAGTTTGGTTCAGATACGATCCATAGTACTCAGTAATGTATGGAGATCGACATTGAGACAACACTGCAATTTCCTGGCAGAAATATAATACATTTAAAACATCTTCTATTTTTATAGATAAGCAAGGGCAAAGAAAGTATATAACATACCTTTTGAATGTCATCAATTTCATCCTCCCTGTAGAAGATAAGTCCATAACGGATTTAATAAGCTCAAAAGGGAAATAAACACCAGTAGTAGGAAATTCTTTTAGGCGAGAAAAAACTATATGCTCCAAAGAGGACCATTCAGCAAATGAGAGATTAAAACAAATCAGAAGCCAAGTCAAAATTACAGTTCCATCACCAACCAATACATGACCTGGTTACTTAAAGTGGCAAACAGTTCTATGATTCATGTTGGCCCTTTTTTATCCCCAACTATGTTTATTTGGCCTACATACCAGGTTTTTCTCTTTTCTCATGAATACATAACTATGAGAACAGAACTGAAATTTAGATCAATGGGAAAATGATAGAAGGACAAGGGAATTCCCAAATTTCAGAAATGCCAATTCAAAGAATGAATACGTAGACATATATTTGGGTCTTTGAAGTCAAGAATATGGAAATCAAGAACAGTGGGATATATAAAGTTTGCTCTTTGTTCCTCTTGAGTCTTGACACAGAAACAGCATTTACAAAGTCACACGTACATACCAAAATCTTACAACCCTACACACAACCAAGATTACTCGAGGTAGCACTTACAAATTGTCATCAAGATTTAACACCACTGAACACTAGTATCACTGCCATATGACAAGATTAGAACATCAATCCCTCAATTATTGCAATAGATCTTTCATGTGCAACTATAGAACACAAATGCTATTAATAGATTCATGAAGAAAGCATGGTGACATGAAAATGAAGCCCATCTTCATGAAAAAGATACAGTTCCTCCTTCCTATTTGATTAATTTCCAAATATTTAGTAATATCCATTTATGACACTCACAGAAACGACATGCACATCATGAAAAAGTGAAATGACTCAGGTCTCAGCATCCTCGTGGCAAGTAAAGGAAGCAGATTCCTAACATCGTATGTTGCTGAGTGGCTTTTCTTTTTTATGGAAAAAGTGATCATAGTGAATAAAAAAGGTTTCAACTAGCATCAAAGAGAAAAGAATAAAAGGAAAAAAAATGGAATATTGGATACTGCTGACTCTCGACATACTTTTCAATTCTCATATTTTAGTGAAGATCCAAAATAAGAAACAAGCCACTAACGCCATTCATTTTGCAATAGAAAACATATACACCTGGTTATACTTACGATTCTTCTAGATCAATGACTTTAATAGCAACCACCTTGTTTAGGTCCTTATCAAACCTGCAATTAAACAAGAACTTGAAATTTTGAGCTAATTTACGAGATATGTTTAAAATAGATAAATAAATAGAGGTTTCCAAACACAGAAATAAACTGATATGTGAGTTCTCTACATATTTGAATGATGGCTCCACACTTAAGGTATGCCTTTTAGATAATTAAAAAATAATTTCAGTTCGCCTATCCTTCTTCAGTTTCTCTTTCCGAAGAATAAAATGTTCCAGGCCAGGTGCAGGAGATAAGCGCTAAAAATCCCCCATACTTGGTTGCGAAAGTTCAGTCCAAAAGAACGATTTGCTTGTTGCTACATAAAACATCCCAAAGTAACCCCAACAGAGAAGCCATATTATCTTATCAAGTCAGCTTATGTTATAATATTCTGATAAAAGTGTCATCTGAATATCATTAGCATTTGAAACGAACCTTGTTAGAACAAAAATCTGTTCGCAGGGAAACTAGGATAATTTTTTGTTTCAACAATGTATCATTTATTTTGGAAGTAATACTGACATATGACTATTTCTCCAAACTTTTTCGCTAACTACCAGTTGCATTATTCATGGGATGATTTTCTGAATCCCCAAGAGGAAAATGAAACTAATTGGGAACCAGTTCCTATGCACCTCTCAGTTTTACTATCTCTCAGTAGCTGCCGTTGACAGTAAGAATAATTTCTTTCGTAGTAAATCTAAGAGAAAAAACACCACCAAAAAGTAGGAGCATAGACCTGCTTTCAGGGTACAAGAAGCACATCAGGTCCACATCTACTGTTTATGGAGGACAAAAGACATTTCTTCTCATATTTTAGCGGCTACACTTTTTATCTTCTTTTCCTTTCCTCATATGTCTTCACGTGCAGAGCAATCAATTGATTACAGGCCAGTTTCCGGATACATATTCAAGAGAACAACAAATGACTTTAGGACAACCATTCAGGATGCAAGCACATGCATCAGAGAAAATTAAACAAGCAGATCCCACTGGACAACCTATCTTTGGTCAGCACACCCTCATGAATTAGAGCCTCTTGGACCTCTTTCCCGAGGCAACAGTTTGACATCTGTATTGTGCGATCTCTATACAATACTTGCATGCAAAGAAAATGCAAGTACTGCTAAAATCAATTAGCGGGCACTAATATGGGAATAAACAACTATGGCTTTCATTAATTGCACGGACCAATGCATTGCAACAGAAAACCTCACATGTACACACGAATCATGAGTTAGGAACTGCTTTATTCGCAGAGCTCTTGATGAGAATCAGCTTACACTCACACCATGTTTGAAAGAGGAGCTAACCAGTGTTAAAATCAGCTTTGAGACACTTTGGTGCAACGAGCATAAATTCCGGTATAGTTGTCAGAACAATGAAGCTAATTCAAAAAGAGACAGGTTTACAACTTTTGAGAAGACCACAAGATCAAAATCCGTCGTTTTGGAGTGCTAAATCGTCTGTAAAGTTGTCCAGCTTTTATTCAAACATTTAATGAAGCTGCTAGTTTCAAAGTCTAGGAAACACCAATTGTTGACAGAATTTGGAAGGGCTAAGGGTTAATTTCGTGAGTATTTATGGCTGCCCTCATTTGACATCATCCATGACATCAGATTTGGAATACAAGAAGTCTTGAAAATTATAATAGCCTATTTGATAGTTTATTTTGCTTATCTTTTGTAAGTTGTCTAGCTTATATTATATGCCTATAAATACGACCTTCATAAACCTTAAAACAAAAACTTTGAGTTGAATTATAAAAATGTGAGTTTTCTTACGAAACTCTTAGTTCTTCTTGAACTTTATAATTTATCAAGTTTTATTCTTCTTTTAAAACTTGTGGCGTTCGATTCTTATCAAGCAACTATGGTGGGTTGTTTGTGGTGAATATTATACCAAGGTTACTAGCTACGACGTAGGTTGTGGGTTGTTGAGGTCCTTATAACAAACTTCCTATCGGTTGGCTAGAGGTCGCGATTTCCACCATTCCATACTTGGACGAATTTGGGGTTGTTGCCAGATTTGGTTAGAGTCTCGTTCACATTGTTGGCGGGATTCATATCAGCAGTCCACCAAGTTGGTTAGGGGTTTTCTTTATCTTCCAGAAATGACATATTATTCCACTTTTTATTCCCGAGAACATGATCTAATAGCATGGAAGACACGTGTATACATTCTTTGAACCACTGACATCAATCATTAAGAATTGCCATGTCGTTATCTATGCCATCAAAATTTTACCAAAAAAGAATATTATACATTTACAGACATGCATACATTCCTTATGATGCATTTCTGCCCCCACCCCACGTATCTCAGCTATGGGTATATGGGTAAAGACTAATAGAAAAGACCCATGATATAACAAAGAGACCACAGAATTCCAACCATTGTACTCCAATCATAACACTTCTTAATTTTTGTGCAGTTTTCCAGTGATCTTCACCAGCTAAAGGCAATGTAAAATCTTTAAGAATAGTGAAATCTTATGAACTAATGAAGTATCAATCACCTAAATGTTGTCATTGACTAGAACCACTTGTCAAGGTTTCAAATGTCATTCGTCTTGATTACGCTACCATAAAGCTTAAAGATATCATTTTTACACCAAAATGTCCTTAGACTGGTGAAATTTGAATCAAAACTTGAATTACGTTTCATTCCTATAGAAACATGCTCTCTTCAAAAATCCTTGTACATAACTATATATCAGCAACCTTGATAAGAAACTATATTAAATAACTAACAATTTACCTATTGCAAAGAAAGCTTCCACTTAATAGCAAGTGATAATAAGAGAGACAATATCACAAAATCAACAGAAAATAAGCACGAATGGTAGAAAAAATTTGAGTTTTTAATGTGATGCTTACGCTTTATAGACATCACCAAATGATCCCCTACCAATGAGCTCAAAATCACTGAATCTGGATCCTGAGGCCTCGATAAGACCGGCTGCATCAGCCATCTCCATTGTATATCAACACCACCTATACACTTTCTACAAACTGCCGTATATACAAACAAAATAAACCAATCTTCTAATCATTTCTACCAGTCTTCGGAGTTCGAACAGCTCCTACACTTCTTATTCAACCCTACATTGCCAAAATCTCACAAATTTAGCAAAAGGATTCCCTTCATTTCTCTTTGTAGCTTCAAAAAAACTATCTGAAACAACATTAAAAAAAACAATCACCAAGTATAAATCATCAAACCCACAAAACACATTAAACTGAAAATGTAGGAAGATATCGGAGTCGGATATAATAAAAAGAAATGTTAGGTAAAGTGGGGAATACTAAAGTAACGAACCAACAAATTATTTCAAACATTTCACGCAAATGATAAGAATAAAGAAAGGAAAAAATGGACGCTATTCAGTGACTTCAATTTTATGCAAACCCAATTAAAAAAATGAAAATTTCATTTATTTCCCTAAAAAATGGAACAAATACAACTTCGCATTAATGTAAATTAAGAATTTGAGGAGTAAATAAACAAAAAAAAAAAAAAAAAAAAAATTACCCTGGAAAAGAATCGGAAAGAAGACACAGATCTCTTGTTTTTGCTACCTCGTAGAAACAAAAGTTTTATGGGAAATTAAGATTTTTTTTGAATGAATCTCCTGAACCCTTTAGAATTAATCTGGGACTTGTTGTTGAAGGAGGCTTAAAAGGGATCGAGGAGGAGGAGAAACAACTGCTGCTGCTGATTTGTTTGTTTTTGTTGTTCTATTTGACAGAGAGAACACATTTGTTGAACCGGCTAAGTTCAACCGGTTCATATGAGAACCGGATCATGATTTTCAATTTTTTTTTGTCTTTTCTCCTTGATGAAAATTAGTATAAATCGTTCCTTTTATTTTTTTTCAAAATTACATGGTAGTAAACTCACCTAAAGATCGAAGAGGCCAATAGCCCAATGGGCATTGGTCGGCCCGTGACCTTGGCCAATAACCTAGAGGTCCCGGGTTCGATACCCTCCGCATGCGTGCGGTAAGCTTTATTCTCCCTTATCTAGAGTGTTCTCTCTCCCCAATGTGGGGCTGTTCTCTATCCCCAATGTGGGGCAATCGCCCATCGTGGCGTCAAAAAAAAAAAAAAAAAAAACTCACCTGAATAAATAAAAAGTACATGGTAATAAAATCACAAGAAACAGAAGAAAATATCAAGAGTTATTAATGATGGAATTTGGCTGTCTTTATGTGGCTCCAACCGGTTATAATTGTGGCTTTAACCCAGTAAATGTCTCGTGAGTCATTTATCCATTAACTCTAATTTAAAGCTAAAGGTGTTCAAGCATTATATCCTATCTTGTGGGGAAAGAGTGAAACAATTTAACATAAACTAGAAAATGATAGAAGATTGCATGTTCTTTGATCCGGCTTGATGAACCTCAAGGTTAAAAGAAACGGCTCAAGGAAACTCTAACAATGACTATGATCCCAGGAATTGAAATAACGAACCAACTAAAAAGTTAGTTGGAACACATTCCAGAAATCGAACCCTAAACTACTAAGACGGTGCCTTTCGGCTCGAAAGGAGTTGTTGAAGAGGAATTTGATGTGTTGTGTATGTGAGCTGTGTTTTTCTTAGTCTACTTCTCCTCCTTTTATAGATGAAGGTGGCTGAATTTGTTAACTTAGAAGTGATAACTCTATGAGAATTCCCTTTTTTGTGTAGCTATCTTCTAGGTTTTTCATTTGATGAAGAACTCAATACCCCTTTTGATACTTGATTCTCTAGGTCTATCGTAATAAATCCATTAACCGGTTGTGAGTATATTCTCTGGTTGGCGGATCGACCCATTATTTACCGTATTCAAAAATCATCCTTTGGTGGACCTAACTTATTTGGGTCATTCCCTTAGGGAACAATAATTTTAGAAGAAAAAAGAGGATATCTTCAATTGTAATTTTTTCTTAAAGAAAAAAAGAAGTTTAATTTCAATGACTTATTTATAATTTATTTTAATATTTATCTAGTCCAGATTATTTTACCCCTCAGCACCATCACCCGCCATTGTGGGCACAACAGACATCCGTAACACTTGTTATGGAAGATAGGGATCCCATTTTTAAATTGGGGCAAAAAATGCACATGTAAGTAGTTTGGTGATAGAAAAAACTATTTACTCATTATAAAAAATATTACCGAAAGAGGAAGCTAGATTTGTTCGATAGTTTAACCATAATATATTTCTCGCGTAAAATTCATAATGTATTTATTTTCAAAATAAAATTAAAGAAGAAATTTGATAGTAACTTTTTTTTAGAGAAAAGTATTTGTGTATGTGAATTTGTAAAATGACAGCTTCATGTATCATTATAAAGGCAAATGCATATATAAATATCAAAAGTGTCTCTTGAGAAATACAGCTAATATTGTATGTACAGCAAATAGTAGTACTCCATTTATTTTTAAAGTGGGTAGGACTATTACATTACAGAGTCAGAGGTGCACGGGTTTCAAATCGTAATCAATAGATATGGAAAAGGACCGACAATTAACTCGTCTAACTATTTAGTCTCAGTACTCTATGAAACATATGATCTTAAAATAATGGTTAGATAAAATTCATAAATCATCAATAGTATTTCTTGTCTTCCTTTTTTCTTGTTTTTCTCTCCATGGCAACTTGGGAGTTTTTCTTTTTGGCTGCATTTGAATAGTCTTTTAACACAAAAAATCCATGCAATTTTTTTAAAATGAAAAGAAGAATCTATTTGGACTCAATTTTAAACTCCCATCTCAGGTCCAACTTTAGTAAGTTTATTTGGGTCAGATTCAACCAAGGCCCCAAACAGTGAAGATTTTGAATCCAAACAACAAAAGAAAATGGATCTTGTGCAGGAAAATTTCCTTCAAAAGAACATTAGAATTTTGAATACTTTTCTAAATGAGTTGAAATATTCTAAGTTGGAGAGGCAAACCAAATGCAGTCGCCCTTGTGAGCTTAAATTTTAAAATTATTAATAACGAACTTGGAGTGGGGACAGGGACGAAGCCAGAAATTATGTGTTGTGGGCGAAAAACTGCAACAGTATGTTGAACTACATATAAAAACTGCAAAAAAATATTTTTTTTTTGGGGGGAAGAGGCGAACGTGATCAAATATTCCTAACTACATGTAAAATTTATTATATCTAGTATTTCTTTTTTTAAAAATGGAGGGACTGCCACCCCCGCTCCCACCCTTAGAATCGTCTCTGAGTGGGGAAGAATTTATTAACTTCGAGGTTGAAGATATGATATCAGATCCAATGTAACATTTCCTAACTATTTCAGTAAATGTGGGTTGAATCATTTAATCGTAAACTAATGAATTAACAATTCTGAACTAGAATATAATTATGAAGGTCATATGGAATGTCATGTAGAATTCAGGTGTGCATTCTTCTCTCGGCTTTTATAGAAGGAGTTACTTGATCTTGATAGATATATCACTTCTGTCCAGAGACGAAGCCAAGATTGTTAGGTTGGGGGCGAAAAAATTGTAACACAGTATGCCGAACTACATATAAAACTGCAAAAAAAATGTTTGGGGGGCGAATTTAATAAAATATTTCGAACTACATATACAATTTATTTTATCTAGTTGTAGGGACGAAGCCAGGAATTTGGCGTGGGGTGAAAACTACAACAGTATGTCGAACTACATATAAAAACTACAACAAACGGCGAATTTGATCAAATATTTCAACCACATATAAAATTTACTATATCTAATAGTATTTTCAGAAATCTTGTGGGGCGACTGCCACCCCCAACTCCTTGTCTTCACCCCTGCCTAATTGAATTTTTAAAAATATCGGGGACAGCTGCCTCCACCCGCCCCTATCTTCGTCCCGGCCTCTATCATTACTTATCTCTCAAACTCCCGGTTTCTTAACAGTTCTTGCATTATGTTTACTTCTTCTCGGGTTACTCGCCCTTTTTCCCCCGATTAAACGTTCTCGGCCGGAGTGGATTAGCTAGAGCTCGGCAAAAAATCCATTTTTTTGGTGGACCAATTTCTTTTCTAAGAGATTAACAAACAGGGTCCAGAAGGATCGAGGTATGTTCGATGTGAAATCTCGAATTCATCTTTCCCATATAGATATTGTTTCATTAGGTTAAACTTTTCAACTAAAGACCCTTAATTAAAATTGGGCCGAATTTCAGAGGCCCAATAACAACAACAAATCATAATCTAGAAAACAATATGGTTGGTTACATTAATCAATGTAGGAATTCCGTGCGGTCGTTAATATGAATATTTTCTCTCTATCTCTTTCTAACCAACATCATACTTTCATCCATATCTAACATATTCATATTACTCTTTATTCCTTCGGCTCAATCATTCCTCGACCTTCATCTATTTCTTACAACCCCACGGTTCATTTTTCGAATCGCAGTGTCACCCGTTCTTCTTCTTACGTGTTCAAACCAACCCAAACAATTTTCTTTCATATTGTCTTCAATATGTGTCACTCTAGTTTCTCTTGTATTATTTCAATCCTCATTCTATCATTTTTAGTAGTCTGTTGACATATCTATCGCAACATATGCATATCTGCTACACTCATTTTCTGAATTTGACATTTTTCACCACCCAACATTCTATATCATACAACACCACGATTTGAGGATTTTGTCGGCATGCCTTTTCTTTATAAATGGGAATTATTCCACATCATGGAATTCTTTCTTTGTGGAGGATTTCTAAGAATATCTCAATTTCAAGAAAAATAAATGATAGTTTCTTTGAGAGAACGGGGTGGGACATGAAAGGCTATGTATGCAGGAAAAACCCGTAAATGAAATTAGTGTTTTATATTTGCTTAAGGAGTACTCAATAAATATACTATCTCTTAAACTAAAGCTTTTGTAGGCTTTTTGTTTTTTTAATAATTACAATTTTATACAATCTGAATTCTGATTCTAGATCCAGTTATTATCTGGTTCTGGATCGACACCGTAATTAAACAAAATCGGTTTCTATAAATTGTAAAAGTGGTTGCAAATCTCATTTAAAACAATTGTTGTCTTTTGCAATTTATCGAAATCGAGATATATTTAGATCGTTTAATAAAATGCTAATGTTTTATTATGATTTTTCATATTTTATAAGTTGAAAAAATTAAGAAATATAATTCTATAAAATTTAATGAAGAAAAAAAAATGGGGCTTTCTAAAATAGCTGACTACACATCCTCTCGGGAATAGAGAAATCAAAGCCCACATATTTCTCTTGTCTGTTATAACCCCTTACCTCGTCCCTCAGTCACTGTCGGAAAGATGATGAGTCCTCACGCCACCGGTCGAATGAGTCCTAGTGCCAACGTTTGAATTTGTTATATCATCTAAGTCAATCTCAAACTCAATATTTTTTTCGTCAATAGTGGGGATCACAATCTCTTGTTTCCTCATCTCAACCTTGGTCCAATCAACAATGAGTAGTTGTGCCTCCGAAGTAGTTGGATGTATAGTGGATCGTTGCTCAGTAAGAATATAAACACTTCGGCTGAAAACTTGTTCAACTGACACAAACACAGTTGAGCCTGGACAAACTAGAACCCCCATGCTATTATAGCTTGAGTTGAAAATTGGACTTCGTTCATTTTCCACCATTTTAGTATATAAAATTTTTCCTCGGAAAAACCTAAATTATTAAACTCAAAAGAAGCCATTATACATGTATCAAGTTGAGAATTGGAACTTGAATGCCTTGCTCACGCTTGTTTGCTCCACTGGATCATCTGAGATTAGACGATCATCTTGCTTCACTGGATGACGATTTAGTAGTAGTAGAAGAAGAAGGTCGTGCATATTCTACATATAAATCAGAATTTCTTTTTTAACATTTTCAATTATGGTCGAAACAATGTTCCCTTCCTTGTTGGTATGTAAACTCAAATGACCAATGTAAGTTTTCAAATATTCCTCTAGACAATCTATCATTGATCGCGATTCCAAAACAATAGCAAATTCAATATTTTCGTGTAAAATTTCAACCACTTTTCCTTAATAGCTTTTACAGTATGACAAAGTAATGAATCATTAATATTTTCATGAATAACTTCAGTAATATTGCAACATTCAAGAAATATTTAGTTTGAAGTTGAATAATACAATCCTGGCCTATTTACACTAGTATCGTTGAAAATTTCTAGTATATCCATAATCTTTTCGCAAATAACTTAATGTTGGGCATTTAAGGCAAATTCCAAACCGTGGATTTAGGGGGGAGGAACATAAAAAGATCATTGTAATCGCAATCCGTTTTCACCATGTTATAAGTACAGTCCAGCGGTGAGGGATATCATTTGAAAAATTTCTAGGATACTTTCTATGTCGTATGCAAAAATCTTTCCTTGGGTTTGAAATGGTTTGGAATAACAAGTAAATTTCAGAAAAGTTTTAGTTGGAGAAATGTAATCAGTTAGAGTTTTCACACCATCTTGAACACAATGATTAATAATATGAGTTGCACTCCTAATGTGAAAAAATTTACCGACCAAATTATGTTGACATACTTGAAAAATATCATGGATGGAAGCGGTATTTGAAGTCGCATTATCAAAAGAAATTGAAAACGCCTTTCCAGAAGTCAATTTATACCTCTAAAAAGCACTTATCAATTTTGATGTTATATTTTGTGCATAATGTTGTTCATCAAAAACTCTAAAAACAAGTATTTTTTATTTTTTGCATATTCCAATCTGGGTCACTCCACATACATATTACGCCTAAATAATTATGAGCTTTAAAAGAACGAGTCAGAATAACAACACATACATAAATTTTACTTTTTCCATAATCTTTGAAGATAACACGAAGATAATGAAGACTAACCTCGTAAATTTTTTTAAATCTTCCGGAATATGATAGTACGTGGAATCCATTTGCCCGTGGATATAGATATTTCTCTAATCATTTCTTCATATTGACAATCAAAAAAATTAAAGGGTAATCATTTGTTGCAAATAAACTTAACTAAGTTTCGCCCATGAAAAGATTCAGTAAAAACAACAGTATTAGAAACATATGTACTTTGAGGCGTACCCGATTCCCTAGATTCATCAATGTATTGAACCTACTTTTTTCGATGAACATTTCTTATGTGCTTTTCTAAGCGATCCATGTTGATCTTCCTTTTTAAAATTTGTATTCCTTAGGGTAATAATTACATACTGCTTTTAAGAATCCATATGGTTGTTCAATTTGTGAATACCAATACGCGAACACCGGAGATTTCTTTTTGTTCGCTATGATCGTGAACCCGACGAAGTAAAATTGCTTGATTGTGATGGATTTCGTGGACGAGGAGGCGACAGTCCGGTTGTGAGAACGGTTGACTATCCGGTACATGAGTTACACCGGCACCAACAAGGAAATCTAAGTATGGTATATGTGACTCTAACATGGTGAAAGTTTCCAGTTGGAAGCTCAGGTCCCACATATTAGCTACAGAGTGTCTTCTGGTGCGTGGGTCTCATCAGAATCTTTCGAGTTCAGTTCCTCCACCCACTGTCGGTACTACCACTATAACCACTGTAATTAAACTTTTGTTTATAAAATAAGAAAATTATTTTTTCTTTTTTTTGAAGATTTGATGTAAATTAAAAAGGAAAATTGGCGCCTCAAGGTTCAAAAACTATTTACATTTTAGAAGAATGATCCAAAAACTATATTTTTCAAAAGTTCCATCCTAAAACAAATTATGCTTGGTAGATTACGTCATTCCGTCAAAAAATCTTTCAGTTAACTGTTAATTTGAAATTTGAAATGGTCAACACTAAAATTATAAGGGGCATTTTCGGCATTTAAACAACTCCTCTCCCACTCCACCCCACCCCCACCCCCACCTCACCTCTCTTCTTCTTCATCTTGCACTCCCACACTACCTAGCCTGACGCAACCCAGCCTACCTCCCTGACTCTTTTTTTTTTTTGCTGAATTACCTCCCTAACTTGATGCTTGATGCTTCATCATTCTTTACTAATCTTGGTGCACTTTATTATTTTTCATTTTTTATTTTTCGAGTTCAACACCCTCCCATACATGGGGCAACCTTAAAAAAGTTTCTCTTTCTAGAACTATTTCCTTCTCCTGTGAGGCAGTTCTCTATTTTCTTCATGTGACAGCCGTGCAGTAGGGCTTCAAAAAAAAAATCTAGCCTTCAAAACAATTCAAAATTAAACCAACGGTCAAATTAATTAAAGTACAATAGCCAGCTTAATTAAAGTCAAATTAACATTCTTGATGTACTGAAAATAAGGAATACCTTAACCGAACTGCATTTAGATGGAAAAAGAGACGATGGGCGGAACGAGGATAATTCTGCACGTGTGAAACTTCTTTCATTCGTTGGATTAATATTTTGACAATTAAGATTGATTTAAAACGAATATATATTTTGAGTCTAAGAACACTTATTTTATTTTACCGTGTGAAATATTTAGTTTTGAGTCTTATAACACCTGTTTTTAAGCGTTCCGTATATATATTGAAAAAAATGATTAAGCATAGGATTCGACTGGGAAAAAGAACTACAGTGCTCCGCAATTCGTGCGCTTCTGGTCTATTTTATGAGAAACGATGCACCGACTCTGGCATGTCACGTGCCCACGTGACTACCTAACCTCATATTCTCTCACACTTTGCTAAATTAATTTAAGTACAATATCCAGCTTTTACTACGTTTCATGAGTTGATTAGTGCACTCTCAACTCGACATAGGAGCCCTTTATTTCTTAATTCTTTTTTAGATTTTTTCGTGGACAATGATAGTGAGTTTTCTATATTATTATTTTTATAATTACTTTTATTTATTAGAGCAAAGGAATGTTGAATTCGAAACTTATTATTTTTGAATTAGAAGTGTTTTGATAACTAATTGATAATAGCGAGTTGCTATTTAAAGATGCACATAAAGTAATCAATACTCCCTAAATTCGTTAATATAAGACTTTCATTATTTATTGCGAAAATTAAGGAAGTAAAAAATTAGATATTTTGTTAGTTAAAATACAAATATTATTCTCTTAAATATGACTTGTATACCACTAATTTTATTTAAGAGAACAATATTGGCATTTTGATTAAAAAAAATCTTAATTTTTATTTCATTAACTTTCGCAACATGAAAGTCTTATATTAAGGAATGGAGGTAGTATAACGAAAGATTACTTAATAAATAAATAAACAATGAGGGGTGGTTGTAGGACTGCAAACTGATACAAACAGATACATAATTATCTATTCTGAATCCATATTATTTTTTAATTTTTCCTACAGAATCCGAGTCCGGATCCAGAATATGTGATTACTAGATCCGTCCATTCGGATCTGTATACGAATCCGGTAAAACTCGTTTCAAAAAGTCAAATCCCCTTTTTTGCTTTTCTATTTTGGCTGATTAAAAATATATATGTTTAATCTAACAATCTTACATATCAGATTCTACTTCACTCCAATTATACTACAATCCACAAATAATTTTACGAACTAGAATACAATCCATAATCATAATATTTTTCAAAGTTCAAAATTCAAATAAAAATACAATTAGCACTTGAGCAGTTGAGCCGGAGCAGCATAGGCATTTCAACGTGGCAACGACTCTCGACTATGATGAAAAGAGAAGGAAACGACTAAAGAACATATGTTTTATAACTTTTATTCATATACTTTCATATATGATGATAAAATTAGGGTAGACTTAGATGTGTACTGATCTAAATGTTTTAATATATATATATGTGTGTGTGTGTGTGTGTGTGTGTGTGTGTGTAGAAAAGGATCCGGGTTTAACGGATCCAGTTTTGTATATTTCATACCCGTAACCATTTTATTACTCTTATACGGATTCAAATTCGGATACGGGTATATGGGTATGGAGTTTTTACCGAATTCGAACCATTTTTTTGAATTCGAATCAGATGCAGATCTAAACATGTCACACCCCGTCTCTGGAATGATGACATGACAGTGCCTCATTGGTTAATGAAGCACCAAAGCCACAGTCAGAGTCAGAGAACTACTAAATAAAGGAGTTCATTAAATAGGTCCATAAATAACAATAAATCACTAGCGGAAGTAATATACTGTAAGGGAAATTAGATCTAAGTGATTACATCTGAAAAAGGAAACTACTTGTTCTAAAATAAATATCTATGAAAGGAGAAACAGTGTACGTAGTCTAAGCAAATTAGGATCACTCGGTGTAATCCTCATCCCACGTGCCATCATCGTAGAACTGGTCCTCACCTAAATCATCTGCAAAACAATAGCGGATGGATTGAGCTCCGGTGCTCAGCGAGGACCCAAAACAGTAATAATAATATAATGAAAGACATAACAGTAACAGAAACAGCAGAACAGTTATCACAGATTTTCGTTTCCCAAAATACCCATCTGATAATGTATGCAACGACTCAACCAAGTCTCACATGACTCAGAACTAAGTATAGGACAATGTAGTGCAGTACAAAACATATCAGAACAGAACATAGGAGACAGAACAGAACAAAACATTAGACAGCACAGTTGCGTACGAATGCTTCGTCCTTGGTTCCGTCCGCTGTATCATTTGCGGCAGACAGTGACTACTATCTTCATGCGAACGAAGCCTAGGACGAATGGTTCGTCTGCGACCTGCGTTTTTCAGAAAAGTGAATTGAAAACTTGTGCAAAAGTGTACTAAACAATACCAAATCACCCAAACTCAAAATTAATCAAATAAGACCCAACCAAGCAGCAAATAATAACTTAAAGAAGAATGAACAAGTAAGACACCAAATAAGCGACTAATCACATTTCTCGCGCATAAACGACCTCATGATCGAGTATACGACAAGCACCACGCTTTGCTTATCATGTACACCCGATTACAACCTCGGCTAATTGCTTAGAACATCCCTACTTTCTATGACACACAATCCCATCATATTAGCTCACTCGTCTATTCACTACTACTCAGCAATAACGATAGTGGTCCCAGTTATCAACAAAATTAGGACGGTTCAGTAACCCGTGTGGGTTTGGATTGCCCCCAAACGAAGGAGTCAGATTTTAAGGTTCAATCCATTACATTGTCCCATCATCCGCCACTGGAGACTCCACAAAACCACTACCGTATCTAATGATTGACCCCACTAGATGCGGGCCCAGTACAAAACAGAGAAGAAGACCACTTGGGGTCACAACATATTAGGATAGAAGGCAGACAGAACCTGCTAACTAGTGATCCTAGACACGAGCTCAATAGGGGGCGATGACTCGGTTGACCAAACCAATTGGGACTACAACGATGACTCCATATACGAAGAATCCATATAAGATCCAACTCAGGCAATTACAGACTGATTTCCAACATTCACAGAACAATAACAGAACGGATATAACACATATTATAGGCATTCTACAATTAATTAACAAAATGAAATCAAATTGTAAGCATGCTCGAATTCCCAACTAAAGCAGGAAATTTAATTAACACCCAACAATTTATGCATTCCAATAAACCCAATTTCATAATAAACAGTAACAAAACAGTAATCGACCGTTATTCGAAAAACTCAACAAAAATCAACATGGGAAAAGGGGTCCTCACCGTTACGGAGATAAAAAGTAAGTAAAAGAACATGAATTTCAGCTTTGGTTCGAAACGCTCACGGGGGCAAGAACTTCTTGCTTCGATTCCCGAATTGAATTCCGTCTGCGTTCCCTCGAAGCCCTCACGATTGCCTTTGATTCGGAATGTCCCGCGCCGAAAACTTATCTCTCGATCACCTTCAACGGTCTTCTCCAAGCTTAGGCAGTAAAACTCTCTCTCAACATCGATCGTTTGTTTTCTCTCTGTTTAATCGTAACTAAAACCCCAGCCCTCATGACCCATCAAGTTAGGAGATGTAAGTTTAGTCTAATTACAAGTTAGGTCTCTCTCCTTATTTTATTTAATCACATGTCCCCACATACCAAAATTAAATGTAACACATATAACACATGGCAATGTCATTTAGCACATAACATTTAACATGGTATTTAAATATAAAATCAAATATCATGCAATTAAATCATTTAATCACATATTCAAAATGGTGGAAAAAATCCCGGGTATCACAAAACCCGTCTCGTTTGCAAGCCTAGGTGGATGTATGCCTTTCATTTTATGGGGAATTTCCTCTTAAAATAACCTAAATGAAAATGAAGAGAAAAGTAAAAATTATTTTTTTACATTTTTCCATTTGCTTCAGATTTTGGTTTTTGATTTATTTCGTATTGTTTTGCATGGGAAATTATTGAAATCATTCAAGTTCAGGTTAGAATAAAATAACAAAAAGACCAAAATGTTTCTTTAACCGTAACATAAGAACATTAAAATGTTCATACATTTCAAGTACAATACCTTTAAAATTGCTTAAGAAATTGTGAGTATAATATTTAATTCCCATGATCACTTAAGAAATGAAATTGTTTGGAAAATAGCTAGTACACCTAGCTAGGCCTATCACAAGGTTGTTTATTTTCATTATGGTATTGTAGAGTTTCACAAAGTTTAGGGTTTCAAATCCCTGAGCCCTAGCTGGTTGGTATTGTAATATATCACACCGTTAATGAGAGTTCGATTCTCTCAATAGACATCGACTTTCGTAAGATTTTTTTCATGGTGGTACGGTTCCGTGTAAAAAAGATAAGTATGGACTAGACCCTCTTTCACTAGCGGTTACGTTATGGGCCTGCAAGTCGAGCATGAATTAGTCACTACTAAGCACGTTGGCGGTGGACACGGAGTGCCCCTTGAAGTTGACCAAAAAAAAAGTTGGGATTTCAAAGGCGCTACTGATTGTAAAACTTTGATGACCGGGTTCATTTTATTGACGATGGTTTTTCGTCTTTAGGACACGTCCTTCATATCTCTAGAAAGTGCAATGTGGTAGCTCATGAGCGCTAGCATAAGGGTGAAAATCCTCTGTCCCCATCCGTGTATGTCCCTGTGTCCCTAACCAATCAGAATTTACTATATAAATATTTGTTTCAATTATATATACACATGGTGAATTGTGATTGGTTGGGGACACGGGGACATACACAAACGGGGACAGAGGATTTTTTTCCCTAGCATAATATGTATAAATGATAGTGTTAATTGCAAATTTCTATCATTAAGTTAGGAAATGTAACACTTTAGTCTTTGAAATTTCAATTAATGCACTAATGGTTCATTTAACGTCTGTCGACCTATAAGAAAGTAAATAACATCTATTTTGATGTAAAATGATATTAATATCCATATATTTTATTTTGTGATTGCTAATTTTTTTCTTTATTTCCACAAAATTACTCTCAAATCAATTATTACAAAAACTTAGTCTCAAAGATAAAATCTAAATAGAGGAATCGGGTAGCCCAAGTGGTAAGGCTACCCGGCCACGGGACGGAGGTCCCGTGGTCGATTCCCGTATCTCCCCTTGTGGGGCAAATAAATTCTCCTCCTTGTGAGGCTAAATTCCCTCCCCAAGCATGGGGCATGCTACAATCTCCCTATCTAGGGTACTCTCCGCTCTTCCCCTTCGGGGGCAATCGCCTTCGGGCGTAAAAAAAAAGATAAAATCTAAACTCAACCCCCAACCTTCATCAAATTTTGTCCCAGCACACTGGCGCTGCCACCGTCTACTACACTTTCCACTGATTACAATTTAAACACCTCTCATAGTCGCCGTTAAGACTCTTCCCCCTATTTATTGCAACTCATTACCACACGACAACCATCAAATTTAGTTTTTTAGACCTTTCATTTGCCATATTCCAATCCGCCCATCAGACGCGTCGAAAAAAAAAGAAAAAAAAAGATATAATCTAAACTCAACCCCCAACCTTCATCAAATTTTGTCCCAGCACACTGGCGCTGCCAACGTCTACTACACTTTCCACTGATTACAATTTAAACACCTCTCATAGTCGCCGTTAAGACTCTTCCCCCCTATTTATTGCAACTCATTACCACACGACAACCATCAAATTTAGTTTTTGAGACCTTTCATTTGCCATATTCCAGCCGCCCATCAGACTCTTATAGTTAAAGGGGTAGCTGTAATAGTTTTTACATGTTATTCTATGAAGTGTATTGACAATTAGGATGATTAGTAGTTAAAGTTTCTAAAGAAGAAGAAGTTGAAAAAGACTAAAGAAAAATATGTATCTTTTTAATTTTATTTTTGTCCCTATGAAAAATTTAAATTTAAAACTAAAAAAACGTGAATGACTTATTTTATTTATTGAAGGGACTAAATTGAAAATGGCCTAAATTGATAGTAATGAAATGCAAGATTATGAGGAAGGGTAACAAAGTCTTTGTCGTTTTTTTTTTAGTTTTATGTGCTGCCATTTCTATTGGAGATTTAACGGAATAGACCTTAATGCATTAATTAAAACTTCAAGGACTAAAATTCTACACTCCTCTAACTTAATGGTACTAAAGTGAAATCGACCATAAAGGATAATTCCTTATTTTTTTCAATATGTTTATATGTAACTTGTGATATTTATGAATTAAGAGTTACTTTTCTTTTAAAAAAGTAGTGCAATTCTTTAAACTTTTGGAGGAACCTATAAAATAAGTGGTTGATATATATTTCCTCCATCATAAATTAATTGCTTTTATTTATCTCAAATTAACTGTTTACTTTCTAAATAAAATATATGTTTAATGTTAATTTTTTTAATATTATTTTGATTACAATTCCTCATTCAATACTCTTAATTAATTAAAACTATTACTTTCCAATACATAATTAAGTGGTAGTTGGATATTTTATGAGAAGAAGAGCGGAGAGAGAAATGACAAAACTTAAATAGAATTAATGAAGAGAATATTAAATTTTTACTTATATTTTAATATTTAATTTATTAAAATCAAAATCTATTTTTTTTTATTGACGCCTGTTGGGCGATTGCCTCCAAGGGCGAGAGAGCGTAGAGTACCCTAGATAGGGAGATTGTAGCATACCCCATACCTGAGGAGGGAATTTAGCCTCATAAAGAGGAGAAATTATTTGTCTCACTTGGAAAGATATGAGGATCGAACACGGGATCTCTGGCCCTGTGTTCGAGTAGCCTTATCAAAATCAAAATCTTAATTAATGAAACATAATAAATATATAGATGCCGTAGCTTTGAAGGTAGACCTATCAATAAACAGAAAGGAGTGGAAAAATCACAAGTCTTCTTTACTTTTCTTTTTATATAATACTGGTGACCGTACAATATATAGTAATAATTAGGATTTTCTTAGATAAATAACTATATTTTTTTTATGGATTTAGATAAATAACTCTTTATAACTGACACTTCGACTCTAAAATAATGCTTAGAAAATTAGTTCAAATCCAACCTCCTCAGTGCTTTTGACTGGTAAAGATTCTGTAGCAACATTAAAAGTCAAAGTTACCCCTCAATTCTTCTCTGTCAAAGTTGGAAGACTATTAGTTGTGAATTACTACTAACTATTAGCAAGAAAGCTTAACCGTTTAAATTATCAATTTAATGCTCTCTTAAGTGACTATAAATTGTGTACATAATTGGAGAATAAAAGATTGTAATGGCAAGCATTTGATGTGGTTCATACAAGTTGGTATGATTTTCTACAAGTGCACACTAAAATTTATTAGTTTTTATTATGAATCGAGTACTTTAGCATCAAAACTATGTGAAATATAAAAATCTAGCAAGTCTTCTTACCTGTATAGATTAATTAATTACTGAGCGAGTTTATATTTTATAAATTCTGTGCAACTCTCTCTTTTGGGAAAACATTTTTTAGAACATATGTATTACACAATGATTCACTTTCCTCTCACATAAAATTAATCTCTTGCATTTATATATGAGTCCCGCATGTATAAGTGGAACCAAAATTAATATTATATATGAAAGAAGAGTGGATCATTGTGCAATATACGTGTGCTATAGCAAATTTCCCACTTTCGGAGAAGTTAAAGACTTAAAGTTAAGTCACCGTCTACAAATGTTCAGACTATAAATGTCCAGCTCAATGTTCACGCTCTAAATGTTTAGGGGCGTGGACAATCTCCGGCTGTGGAGGTAAAACTTGGATACAAAAATAAAATATATGGTTTGTTCTGTGAGGTTTGAATTATTATATGTTTGATAATATTTTCTATGAAAAAACAAAAACTATAATTTCAATTACTGCAGCAACAATGGTTTAGAGTGAAACATTGTGTTGCAATCCTTCAAATGGTTGCAGAAAAAGGACCACAATATTAAGGGCAGTGTTTATACGTGTGGTTGGGGTTTTGAATGAACTAATGAAGGAGTTAGATGACAATTGATTACAAATTAAGAAAGCTTTCCCCAAATAAAACAAGTTTTATCTTTATTTTCATTGATAGTGAAAGATTCTTTTTTTCCCACTTTCTTTTGCCAACCAAAATACTTTATCTAAAATCATTATCACTAAATTACTTGTAATTACATATTTTATTAGTTATTAAGTTGAAACAATAGTTTCAAATAATATTGAATAAATTTCAAAGATCTCCACCGCAATACAAGGACCAGGGAATTCAAATATCTACAAGTCTTGTATTACTGCAGAGAGGCAAAAAAAATCGTTTATATCCCGTTTTCTCTCATATAAATAAGAAATTATTATTTATTAATTTTATTTTAAGAGTTTCACTATTTTTATTAAATTATAATTATTTTAATTAAAAAATTAGATGGGACATGTAATGAGACAAAAAATAAGTACAGACGATTCTTACTGTTGGGACCGGGGGAGTACCTGATTTTCGGGGTAAAATCTCACAAACGGAACATATTATTCCTAATTTATACCATAAAAAATATTAACACTTCACTTGTGCAAGTAGTACTTGAAAACAGGGACGATTCTAAGGGCGGAGCAATCGCCCCCTTAAAATTTTAAAAATACTAATAAATATTATAATATATAGTGTTTTTTATATGTAGTTCAAATTTTTTTTATCAAATTCGTCCCTCAAATTTATTTTTTTACAGTTTTTATAGATAGGTCGGTATACTATTGCAATTTTTTCGCCCCAAAATACAATTTCTACCTTTGTCCCGCTTGAAAAACACATGAAGACGGTGTAAGATTAGAAGCAATGAAGTATATTTAGTATACAATTTTTCGAAAAATGAGACTGGAAACACTTCAACCCAACAAGAAATGTTACTAATCCCAACTTAAAAAAGAAGAAAAAACCTATGCTCTAAGAATTTTTTTTTGCTTGGGGCACAGTTGAATACTCCCTCCATTCCTAAATATAAACTATTTAGATTTTCATTATATGTTGTGAAAATTAAGGAAGCAAAAATTACGATATTTTTGTAATCAAAATACCAATATTAATCTCTTAAATAATATTTGTATACCACTAATTCTATTTAAGAGAGTAATATTGATATTTTGATTACAAAATTGATATTTTGATTACAAAATTGTTTCTTAATTTTTGCAACATGTCCTAAAAATTTTTATATTTAGAAAATGGGGTAGTAGTAAAAAAAGAGTTCGAATCCTGTCAAAATATTTGAGATTTAATTCTTTTTAAGCACTAGTGTATATGCACTTTTGAAAATCTTTGATCCAATCAAAAATATTTTGTGATTTTCATTCTTTTACTAAAACTTGAGATGGTGGAACTTTTTTTTTGGGTAAATGAGATGGTTGGAACTCTGGTAAAAAATAGTTATTATAAAACCCAAGAACTTGCAAGTTGATATAATAAACAAAAGAAGGGTAAGGAGGTAATTCGAAAGTAGAAGGTAATCTTTTTTGTCTCGCCTCTCACAATGGGAAAAATTCGGCATGGGATGGACCCAATGGGTACGGTCCCACACTCCTCTCATATAAATTAGGGAGGACTCATCTGATTGATGTGCGGGACCTATCCTGCAGGTGGATACTGTCTAAATTTATGTGAGAGGAGTGTGGGGCCGGACCCATTGGATCCGCCCCATGCCAGAGTTACCCTCACAATTGTCTGTTTTCATTTTATCTCCTTAAACCTTTTCCCACCAATAAAAAGTTGTCGAATATTAATTTTTTAATTAAAACAACTATAATTTCAAAAAATAGTAGAATCATTAAAAAAATAAATATATAATAATTTTTTATTTATAAAATAAAAAATATTATATAAAGTAAAAATATACTATTCTTTGCATTCACAGTATGTGTGAATATTATAATAGAGTGGAAGGGTCAAGGGAAGGATAAAAGGTGTCCCCACTTCCTTTTTTACATGGTAAAATACAAAAACAAACATCAAACCAAGCATACATCTTCACACATTTTCACTATCCTCACTTTCCGTCAACTATTCTTTTTTTTTTTTTTTTTTATTATACCAACATGACTTGTGGCGGAGTGGATGCAGACTCCTCCTCTTTTAAGAATAATTAGGGTTCAAATTGCAACATAACATTTGTATAAAGTTATTAATATTGAGAGGATCACCGTTTATTTGGACCTTTACCGTACCTGATCCATTAATCGTACCTGTCAGACTCAAACACTGGATGGTCAAAATAAAAAACTATTCTTTTTTTTTGCTTCTCCCCAAAACCAACTAATTAGGCAGTCCGACTCTTATGCGAAACATGTTTTTTTAGTATATACGGAGTACCTTAAAATATGTGTTTTAAACTTAAAAATATATGTTTTTTTGCCTAAAAACATGTATTTTTTTAAATTAATCTTAACCGTCAAAAGTTTAATTCAACGGACGAGAAAATAAGGGACGTGCGAAAATTTTCCCATTCCGCACTGGAACCGTGGTGCTAATCAGGTCTTAGGTAATAAACTGATAAAAGAGGAAGGTAAAAAAAAAATGGTTCTAGAGAGAGAGAGAGAGAGGAGGAGAAAAGGAGGGGCTTAGATAGCAGGGGATGAAAAATGAGTCTTCCTTGTGGTTGATAAAAAATAGCACCTCAGTTATTGAAGAAGCTCTTCCCTCATACCAAGTGAAAAAGGGTTTTCTTCTACTAGTAGTGAAAAGGGAGAGAGAGAGAGATGGTGGGCTCAGGAAGAACAGATAGGAGCAAAGAAGCAGTTGGGATGATGGCCCTTCATGAGGCCCTCAGAAGCGTCTGTCTCAACTCTGACTGGACTTACTCTGTCTTCTGGACCATTCGACCTCGCCCGTATGTCTAGACCCCTTTCTCTCCACTCTGTTTCTTTTCTTTGGTTTGTTTGATTTACGCCCACAAACATATATAGTACTATTATTCTTTTCTTGATTCTTAATCCTTTTCTTTTGAGCTTTTGCAGGAGAGTTAGAGGTGGCAATGCTTGCAAAGTTGGAGATGACAATGGCAGCTTGTGAGTTTTGTTTTTAATTTTAATATTACTTCATATTCTTTCTAGGAGCAGTCACTTTATACATTTATTGTCAAATGTTAAGTCGTCTCATATTCATCTCAGCCCTTTATTAGTGGTAGTGAAAGAAGATGTTCATATATATCAAATTTGTTTGTATTTAAGAATTTGGACATGGACCCTTTTTTGGTAATTTTATTATTGGATTGGTTATGTTTATGTTTATGTTTATGTTTATGTGATGAGCAGGATGTTGATGTGGGAAGATGGGTTCTGCAGAGGAAGAGCTGGGGATTGTTTGGATGAAATTGATGGAGAGGACCCTGTCAGAAAATCCTTCAGCAAAATGTCCATTCAGTTATATAATTATGGAGAAGGGTGGGTACTTGGTAGGTGCTTTTTGTAATTTTGGATTTTAATTTCTTGCCCTGCCCACTCACTCACTCCCTCCATACTCAACTCAACTGGATGGATCTAAAATAATATAAAAGTTAACCTACACAACCACGACAAAGCATTAATCTCAAATAATTGAAGTTATCTACGTGAATCAATATAAGATGTATGTGTGATTGTTCGCATGAATACATTCCCGTCACTTCTTTCTATCAAACACCCTACTCTCATCCAAATCTAACAAATCAATACCATTCTTGATGACTTCCGTTCAAACTTTCTCTGGCCTCTCCTACCTATTACAATCTAATGCCTACATCCTTCAAGTTTTCGAATGTATTAAAACTAATTGGTTGAAAAAAAATATATTTTACTAATTTTCTTTTTAATTCTGATTGGATTTTATTAATTTTTGTTGCAGTTTGATGGGGAAAGTTGCTTCTGATAAGTGTCATAAATGGGTTTTCAAAGAGCCTACTACAGAATGTGAGACAAATATCTCCAATTACTGGCAGAGTTCATTTGATGCTGTATGTCACTCACTTCCAAACAAACCCCTTTCTGTTTTGATTTATTATATCTCTCTTGAGCAGTAAATGTTAGTCACTACTCTTTAGAGTAATTGATAGGCAGTATGGGAAAGTGGGCTTTCCCATTTTGCTATTTGTCAGCTGCTCATGAGTTTTTGATGAATCTTGATGTTTGATTTATAATTAATTGCAGCTTCCTTCTGAGTGGACTGACCAGTTTGAGTCAGGGATTCAGGTAAGGACCATGCCTGATTTTTGTTTGGAATTTTGTATCCATTTTGTAACTATTGAAAGAATTTGTGTTGAGCAGACCATTGCAGTAATTCAAGCTGGCCATGGCCTTCTGCAGCTTGGATCTTGCAAGATTGTAACTTTCTTTTACTTATCTTGGCTATTTTGTCACTCCCTCCGTCCGAAATTGAACGGTTATTTTCCTATACGAAATGGGTAGAAAAGTGGGACATTCAGTTCTGAATGGAGGGAGTATTTCCTTTATTGAGGTAGCAGCAGCTAATAATGGACTTGTATGACTTATCAGATAACGGAAGACCTGCATTTTGTGCTGAGGATGAGGCATACCTTTGAATCTTTGGGCTACCAATCTGGGTTTTACTTGTCTCAGATGTTCTCTTCAACAAGAAATGCTTCATCTACATCACCAGTTCCTATGAAGCAATCTACAATGCCGATTCGCCCTCCTCCCCTTTACAGTTGGGGTCCAAGGCCTATTCCAACAACAAATCAACTTCTGGGATCGCCGAATTTTCAGAACAGGCTCGGGATTCCACAAACTAAAGATGAAACACACATGTTTCTTCTTCCTCATTCATCTGAAACAAGAATGGAAGATATGATTGGAGATCATGACGCCGATATCAAGTGGCCTAATGGATTGTCTTTCTACAATGCTCTCACCGGAAGGACGGATGAGGCTAAACTTTTGTTTAATCCAGATCAAAATAATCCAACATCAGATTCTACTAATTATGAGTTCTTGAGCTTGGATAACCATAATCCAGATAATGTTAGGAAAATGGAGAATAAGTTTAAGAGGAGTTTTACAATGCCTTCAAGAATGACTTCTTCATCCTCATCAACTTCACTTGATCAACATAATCAGCATAATAATCCTGGTGAATATAGGAATGAAGCAGCAGGCCATGGGATGTACTCTGATGTTATGGAGACTTTCTTGGAGTAATGATTTTCACAAGGGTAGTAGTTTTATATGTAATTTAGGAAGCCCTTTATGCATTTGTTTTAGTTGTCTTCTTCATCTTGTCTTTTGATCCAATCAACTTTTTCAACTTGTTTTAGACTCTAAAGTATCATCTTATTTAAACCCTTTTTTACTTCAAAGTTACCTCCATCTCATTTCAAAAATACTGTAGATGAGATGATGAATAATGCCAAAACTTAAAAAGAAATGTAGCTTTGCTTAATGATTGTAATTAGATTGAGTCTAATTTAAATTTGATTTAGTTTTAAACTCAAGTGAGGTCCAAACTGTCTTTGAAATGAGTCTGAAAATGAAATTTGAAATATTAAATCATCTAAAATCTGATTTCGCGCGGTTTGGATTTAGTTTGAGATTGGGATCAAAAATTCGATTTGAGACTCAATCCAAGCTGACTCCGTGTTTGTTGCATATGCCTAACTATTTTTGGCTATTCTTGATTGCCTGGTTTTGAGGAGAAATTGTAGGATGCTCTACCTCAATATTAATCTACCTTAGACATTGTGTAGCAGCCAATCCTGATTGATTTTTTATTTTTTTTAATTATGGACTATGTTGACGTATCCAAATATTGGTCTCATTACATGCCTTCAAACATGTTGAAGAGGATAAAATTTCCATGATTCTTATTCCTGAATAGTAAATTGAGAACCATAAGATATGGAAAATTTTAATGTAGGACTGGTTTTGTGGGTCTGGTCCCACAATCCTCTCACATGAGTTGTGACGGGGACTCTACTGCAGGGTGAGAGCTCACTTTAACTCATGCTGAGAGGTCGTGAGCACTAGTCTCATGCGCCAGATCCATGTCAAAGTGACCCACAAGACATATGTTTCAGTAGTGATCCACGATATAATTTTTTTCATTCTATGGAGGTTACATGGTTGGTGTACCTAGTAAACCATACCTCAACAATAGTTTTGGAGGTCCCTAAATTATCTTAATTTGTTGACAAAGGTCCAAGGTTTTTAAGTGCTTGCATCTAAACATTCCATGAGGGGCCTATGGAGAGGCCTAGAAAATTGGCATTTTCTAGTCACTCAGTTGTGAACCTTCCTTTTTCAATGATTTTGTCTTTCAAGAATCCCAAGGAATGATTTGACCTCAAACACCCTATATGGTCCTAGTCCCTTTTCCTTTTTCATGGTAAATTATGGTCCTAGTTCTCGGGTACATATGGCAGAATCTCATAGGCATTCTTCTTTAGGATTGTGGTCATTCTTTACGAAAAATTCTGATATAGACCTGGCCTACAAGTGGGGACATAGACCACTTGGTCCACAATCACCCACATCCCCTCTTTTGATTAAAAAACAATAAAAACGCCTCAAACAATGCACCAAGTGGGGGAATATTTTTATTATTTTAATCAAAACTGTGATGTGGCTGAATGTGGACCAAGTGATCTATGTCCCCACTTGTAGGCCTGGTCCATGACAGAATTGATCATTCTTTACATTTCCATAACGTGAATAGCAGTTGGACTTTAACAATTTTTACTTTTGTTTTTTTAAGATATAAATAATTTTTTTTATATTATTAGACCTTATCTTTTTATGGACATTCATAAATGAAAAAAGAAAGAAAATTCTGCCAAAATGTGACCGTTGAGTAAAACAGTGTCGTTATATTAAGAGTAATATAGACTTTTCATAAATGAAATAATTCGAATAGTGAATAGCCATAGTTGGACTTTAACAATTTCTACTTTTTTCTTTTTAGACATAAATAATTTTTTTGTACATTATTAGACCTTATCTTTTTACGGGCATTCAGAAATGAAAAAAAAAAAGAAAATCCGGCCAAAATGTGGCTGTTGAGTAAAACGGTGTTGTTTGATTAAGAGGTACAATACTCAAATTATATTTTATTTTCAGTGTGTATTATATAGAGCAATTAGCCAATTTTAGACCTGAACAATTTATGCTTTTATTTTTTTAGACTTAAGGTTTTATTTTATCCAGGCACGGATTTGAACATTTTACGATTAGCTATTTATGGATTTTTTTGCATTTTCCGACCAAAAAGCCATCTGAAACCAAAACAGGGACGTTTTGCATAAGGGCAAATTTGTCCTTACACCATCTCCCTCTCCACCATCACTATTTCCCTCTTAAAAAATCAGCCACCAAAAGGAGGATTTTGGAAAAATCCACCACCTCCTTCCCCTCCTCCTCCATCACCACCACCACCTCCCTCTCCACCATCACCATCTCCTTCTTCTTCCCAAAAAACAGCCACCAAAAGAAGCCAAATTTGGTGATTTTCTTCATCTCCGGCCACTATTAACAAAGACCCACCACCACCGGCCAAAATTGGTGGTTTTCTTCATCTCCGGTGGCGATTTCTGGGAGGTTCTCGAAGGAGGTGGAAGAGATAGTGAAGGTGGAGTGGGAGGTGGTGGTGATGGCAGAGGAGGGGAACGAGGAGGAGGTGGAGGAGATGGTGATGGTAGAGAGGAAGGTGGTGGTGATGGCGGAGGAGGAGGTGGTGGTGGCGGTTCAATGTGTTAGCAGGAATTTGGGATAAAATTACATTTGTGTGGTTTTTGGTACTACATTTGTGTGGAGATTGTGATGGTGGAGAGGGAAGGAAGAGGAGGTGGAGGTGGTGGTGATGGCAGAAGAGGGGAAGGAGTAGAGGAGATGGTGTAAGGACAATTTTGCCCTTATGCAAAACGTCCCCGTTTTGGTTTCAGATGGCTTTTTGGTCGAAAAATGTAAAAAAAAATCCATAAATAGCTAATCGTAAAATGTTCAAATCCGTGCCTGGATAAAATAAAACCTTAAGTCTAAAAAAAGAAAAGTATAAATTGTTCAGGTCTAAAATTGACGAATGTCTCTATTATATATCCTCAATCCCATAACCCACCCATATTCATTCTCACCCCATTCCCATTCTTCTACCTTCTTCTCTTTAAACTCAAGCCCTAATATTCCAAATGTGAGAATCATCTTTCATATTAGTGAAATCATCTCTTCAACCTTGATTTCCAGCTCATCTGGTGCACCATCTTCCAAGCAGAGTCCAGATTTGTAAAAAGATCTGTATGAGGAAGTGGAGATTCAGGTGGTGTCAGGGCCATGTCCACCATGAGGCCATTTAGGCCATTGCCTCAGGCCCCCACAAAATAAAGGCCTCAATTTTTTTTATACTAAAGTTTCACTTAAAAAAAAAAAAAATTCCCACCAATTTCCTATTTAACATAAACCTAACCTTGAAATTAATCTTCATCCATTCACGTGTCAATCTCAATATTGCCTCTCCTAGTTTCTAGAAATTATACATCTTCAACATTGATCACGCCTAACTGCTAACCATACTTATTTGTTACTAATTTATTTTCAACGTCTATAATATTCTAATAAAAATAGGCCCAACCCAACTAAATCCCATTGAGTTGAAAGTCATTGTGAGAGTATAACTCAAAGAGTCAATGACCTTTCTATCTCCATCATTTTCGTTTTTTATTCTCTTCACTCTACTCTCAGTCTAAAAAATAAGAAACAATAAATCTCAGTCTGATTTTGATATGCGCAATTTTTCAATATTTTGGCTATATAAATCATTAATTTTTACATTAATTAATTTATTTTTAAATTTTGTAGGAATGCTTGTCCGAAATCCATCCTAAATGAGGAAACTCAATAATAAATTTATGTATGCAATGAAAATTTAATTTTCCATCTCTTAAACCATTTAGGTTGGATAATTAATCATTAAATATATTGATTGTAAATGGATTAAATATACAAAATCTCCCATAAACGTACCAAATTCATCCTAAATAATTAAATTTGATTTTGAAGAAAGAATATCTATAACTTATTATCGTGTCATCTCTTTTGAATCTACCTTAAGTCCATTCTAAGCAAATATAATTAATGAAAAAAGAAAATTTTAAAATTTAGGAAGGATTCGTGACCGAAACAATATCGTCCGTCCCGAAACTATCTCTAATATTGCCATGTGATTTGGAATAAATAATTAATTTCTAATGGATTATAATGATTTTTCCCATATTGATTTGTTAAGTATATATGATTACCTTGCAACTTATACGTTTATATCGTATGTGATTTGATATTAAATATTATTGCTTACTTCCATAAATGATAGCATTATATTGTTTATATTTTTGTTTATTTTTATAAAATTTCATAATTGTTTGACACTTTATAACAAAACAAAGCACATATCAAACAATGTGCGACCAATTCACTTAGTCGTATTTGGAACGGTGGCCTCCAAGTCGGCGACCAATACCGCGACTTTCAACCATGGTAACAAGACAATGCATGTCTAAATTAGATGAATAATGCTAAAGGTGTGTTTGTTTCCATGTAATTGGTTTTCCAATTTCAATTTTCTTTTTTGACTATCAACAAAATCATTGAATTGAAATTGAAATTCAATTTTTTTTGTTTGCCTCTCAGTGAAATTTTGGAATTGGAATTCCAATTCCAATTCCAACCCCGTCAATTCCACAAAATCAACCATTTTGTAATCAAGAAATTTGAATTTAAATTCAACAAAATTTGCTTTATGTTATTGTAAAACACAAGAGGGGGGTGAGTTGGGTTTTAGTCAATCTTGTAAACTTTTTCGATTCTTAGCAAGGCTAGTGTAAGTTTGAGCAAGATGAATAAAAGCAATACGAAACCCAATAACAAGACAAAGGATTTATAGTGGTTCGACTCACTCAGAATCTACATCCACTACCTTGAGCCGCACCCAAGGATTTTAAACAACTTCACTAAGAAGAATGTTTACACTTGTGGCTAACTCACTAAGAGTTTTACAACACAACCACAACTCAAAACTCACAAAGAGCTTGCCCACACTAAGTAGGACTTTTACAACTTGCCCACACAAAGTAGGACTTATACAACCAAAACCCAATCACTAAGAAAGGGATGCCCACACAAAGTAGGACTTACAATAATAACCCTATCACTAAGAAAGGGAATTAAGAATGTTTAAAGAACAAGGTTGTTCACTCTTCTAAGTGAAAGATATACCTTTGAAGTACAACAAATTCAGCTCTTTAGAACATATGAAGCACACTCTTTGTCTTGCTTTTGAAAACACACTTTTGAATGATTTAGATCATAAAGATGAAGAGCATTTTCTTTGAAAGTGTTTAGACTTGATAAGGAATCAATCTAACTTTGAAGTGCAAGTCTATTTTCGTTTGTGTGTATATCTCTAAAGATTTCTCAGCAAAAGAGCTTTTATACATTTCAAAAAGTGCTGAAAAATCGACTCTGCAACGGTCATATAACGGCTAGAATCCGCAGAGTTCGGTTGACCGAACCGATACTCGGATGACCAAAGACAGCCTCGGTCGATCAGTCCATACACTTTCGGTCGACCGAAGTGAACCAAACAATCTCTCTGCTTTCTTCGGTTGATCCGACCTTGAGCTCGGTCGACCGAACCTCCTGAGCTTTGAGAGATGTTGATTTTTCACACGTTTTGAAATCTTTTGAAGTCTAAAAGGTTTTCCCAAAAGGTAACAGGTAAGAACATTTGGAAAACCATTTTAAAGGACTTATACTTTGAAAACAAAGGCTTTTGAGATATGAACACATTTAAGAATCCTTTTAAAACTTAGCCTTTTGAAAACGTGTTTATGTGTATGCAAGACTAGAGTGTTGTACTTTTATGTTCATAAGAGCATTTGTTAGAGCTTATAAGATAACGACTTATAAAGACAAAGCTATCCTAACCAAACCTAAGTCTTCAATCTTCAATCTTGATGAGATGCGCCTTTAAGTATAACTTTGAATCTTGATACCAATGGCTTGATTGAAGTACTTAGAGCTTCCATAATGAGTTCCGATATTCTATCACAATGATTAAGATCATTAGACACAACATCAAAAGTTTGTCCAATATCAAAAACTGAGTTTGTTCGCCCTTAGGGCTTACAGTTATAAATATATCACACATACAATTTATTTTCACACTTATAAATAAATAAATATATATAATGACCAAAATACCCTTAATATAAAATAACAAAACACCCGTAGTACAAAATGACTAAAGTACCATTAATTTAAAATAACGAATGTTCTTTGCTTAAATGACAAAATATCTTTAGCACGATATTGAAAATACCTTTAATGAAAAATTATAATAATACCCTTGGTACAAAACAACGATTTTATTTTAAAAAAAATCACAAACAAACATAACATAAAATTATCAAAACACCCTTGGTGCAAAATTGCTAAGATACTCTTGACGCAAAATGGCAAAAATACCCTCGGCTCAAAATGATGAAAAATACCTTCGCACAAAATGAAAAAAAATACATTTGGCTCAAATTGCTAAAAATTCCTATGATGCAAAATAATGCAAATACCCTTGAGGAAAAAATAGCGAAAATACCTTGTTGTAAAATGATGAAAATGCCTTTAATGCAAAAAACGAAAATGCTCCCATAAAAAAAAAGGGAAAACGACTCTTGTGCCAAATGACGAAATTAACTTTGAATAAAATGAAAAAAATTCTCTTAGCACAAAATAACAAAAGTAACCTTGGTACAAAATAATAAAATTTCGTTTACATGAAATGCCTAAAATACAATCGGTATAAAATGATGAAAATAGACTTGTTGAGAAATAATAAAAATGTTATTCATACCAAATGAATAGAATAACCATGATGAAAATGACGAAAATACCGCTCGTATTAAAAAAATGAAAATTTACAATAAGGGTATTTTCGTCATTTTTGAAAATGTGCGTTTTCACCATTCTAAACCTAGGGCATTTTCTTCATTTTCATAAGAGTATTTTTATCATTTTATAACCATTGACATTGATGTCATTCTATACCAATGGCGTTTTCATGAAATTTAAGAAGAGGCATTTTTGTAATTTTCTACTAGGGTTATTTTCGTCATTTTACATCAAAGATATTTTTGTTTTTCAAGGTATTTCCTCCAATTCGTAATAGAAATATTTTCTTCCGCACTATGAATATTTTTTAATTTTGCAACAAAAAATATTTCTGACATGTTAAAGAAAGGGTAGTTTTGTCATTTTACTTCAAAAGTACTTCGGCTATTTGTATCAGGGGAATATTAATATTTTCACACTAGAAATATTTTGTTCATTTTTATTTTTAATTATGTTAATTTGTGGTGTTTCAAATAATAAATTAGAATTAGAATTAGAATTGAATTTCACGTCAATTCTATAATTTTACCAAACAAAGAAATTCAATTATTTAGAATTGCAATTTCTTAGGATTTTAATTCTTGAAATTCCATAGAATTGGAAAAACTTAGAATTCTAATTTAATGTAATTCCATTAAATTTCATAGTATTGGAATTCTAATTTCAAAACCAATTTCAAGAAACAAACACACGTTAAGTTGTGCCCAAGATATATGTAAATTGTCAATCAACCAACTGTTGAGATATATTTCCACCCAAAAAACAAGACTGGTGAGAAGAAGACACATAGACAATTTGAGAGTCTCCCCTGTATGATTTGAGCGACAAGGTATATTTCTTGGTCATAGACCGAATATCTATTACATAAAACTTTCGATAGCGAGCAATTTGTCATTTATCGGATTTGAGACTATGTACTTTGACAACTCTTTTAGAATGTGAGTAGTTAAATTCTAACATTCTTCAGGAATTGGACTGAGAAACTCTGTAACAAAAGTATTTAGAATTGTAGTACCCTAATGTGGTGCTTATATCGGTCTAACCTCGTTTCCTCATTGACAAATACACAAAAAGTAAAGTTTTATTAAATTTCATGGCAAAGAGTTAAGAGAATACCTTAATTTAAATTTGTTCGAAAGTCATTAATTACAAGGAAAATGATTCATAAATTAATTAATAAGTTTATTCACGAACAAAGTGGAACAAACTAAGTTATTGATTATAAAAGATTTTTTTTTTTTTATAATTAATAAATATTCTTAAAAAATTTCAAAAATAGTCTAGCAAATGTAACTTGATCTTTTTTCCTAATGTAAATAATAACTCCGGTCACAAAATCTAAATTTATGCTATGTACAAAGCATGTTCTCTCCAACTATTGATAAGAAATGCATAAACGATGGGAATTCTCCACCTAGTGATAAGAAATACATAGATGTTTGGAATTTAATTCATCGTATCATAGCACCGTTCATAAACTAATGCTACAAGGTCTAGCGTCTTTTCTTTGTTTTCATTAAAAAAAAAAAATGTGTCATTCTTCTTGTCTCACTAATAATATTTCTGTAAAAATTAGCTCATGGATCTCCATATCCTCACAAAACCAATTGGTAAGGAGAGGTGTTAACCCATGAGCTTATATGTTATTTGGATATTCCTTAGGCACTCGATGTGAGACTTTATATTTCAACAATTTTGTCGAATGTGTCATATTTTTTACGAGTTTCACCATTTCTTAGGTTATAAATATTTTATCAAAAAAATTGACATTGTTACACTTTATTATTAGATCTCTTCCGATAATTTCGTGTCAGAAATAAGAACAATTATTTTCTCTGAATCCCAGGATCAATAATAATTCTGCATAAAACACCAAGTAAAAAGAAAACAAAAAAGCTACAAATTATTGGGAAGATACTTTTGTGGGCTTGATAGCATGGCATTCTTGGCACGTGGACACAAAATACCTCAAGAATCTCCATCCAAACCATCTTCCTCCTCCTCTACTTTTCTTCTTCTTTGACTTTGACTTTGACTTTGACTTTTCTTCATGATCTCCTTCATTACTACTACTCTGACTATGAATTTTCCTCATAGTACGTGAACCCTGATGCTTCAACGCCGGCGCCGGCGTAATGAACTGCCACCGCCTAGAAGATCCATAATGAGGAGTCAGCAGAACTGGCTTCTTCGCTCCGTACCATTCGCTTGAAACAGTCGCTAGGCTTGGATTTTTCAACTGTTTTCTCTCTGACGAGACTGATTGATCACTACTTGTGCTCGTTCTTGCACTACTGCAGCTACTATTAGTACTGTTACTACGCGAAGACATTAATGAGATTTTTACTACTAACACTGCTCGTTCCACTAGTCGATCGCGAGAGTGATGAAAGTATAGTAATGTTTGTAGTAGGTTGACATGATGGAAATTCATGTGGAAGAAGATGGCCATTGAAGAACAAACGATCTGCTGGAGAGTTTGGAGAAGTGGGGGGTGCCGTAAACTCAAACTCAAACTCAAAGCTGTTCTGTCGCTGGTGATTATTAATTTTGATCTCCATGGATGTATGAATATTAAGATGATCAAGATTATTGGGTGGGATTGTTGAAGAAATATTAACTATTGTGGGAGGGTTATATATGAAGATCAAAAAGGTTTAAAGGTGATATGAACAATGGGAAGAGGGTGGAGTTGGCTATTAAATTTCCCCTAAAGAGGGATCAATGAACATGAAATGGACCCCTTTGTTGGGGTATCCTTTATTAGACATATGGTGTGGTCTTTATCATGTACACAACCTGCCAACTCAACTCTTTAGCTTAATTAAGTTAATTAATACCATTTGTAATCATACTAAACGTGTGGGTCACTCAATTTTAGAACTGTTATTGTAGGGACTAACCACACAATCCCTTAAATGAATTGAGCGGAGTTCATATCTGCGGCTTAATCCCGCCCAATTCATGCGAGAAGCTGCGGGATCATTCACGCAAAGATGGTCATATGAATGAATTTTACGTGAATTGTTGTTCCAAGCATAAGTGTTTTAGTTCATTTAAAGAAAAATACTTAATTAATGCCTAACCAGGTGTTTTTTTTCTTTTCGTTTTTGGATAGTTACGATAATAAACAGATTATGTCATTACAATCAAGACAATCAAACATGAACTGACATGGGAGATGAGTACCACATATTTTTGTTTGAGATAAAAATTAATACAACATTGTCAAAAATAAGTTGGCTTAACATATTAGATGGAATAATTTTTTAATGAAATTGTATTATCAGAAAAGAAGGCTATAATAGAAAGGGATAATATAGAATTTCTTGGATTTATACTAAGTAGTCATGGAATAGAATTACAACCTCATATAAGTAGAAAGATAAATGAATTTCCTGATAAATTAAGAAATACAAAATTTTTTTAGGATGTCTTAATAATGCTGAAGGATTTATACAAGATTTAGCTAAATAGAAGATGAAGATACAAAAATTATTAAGAAAAAATAATTTAGAGGGATGGCATAATGAGCATACTGATATAATTAAAACCTTAAAAGAAGAATGTAAAGTTCTACATAATTTAAGAATACCAGATGATAGTGATAATTTGGTTTTACAAACTGATGCTTCTGATAACCATTGGGCAGCATTATTAAAGACTGGCCTGAATGAAATATGCAGGTATAGTAGTGGAACCTTTAAATCGGTTGAGGTCAATTATACAACTCATGAGAGGAAGCTTTTAGCCATAATTAAAGGAATACATAAATTCTCTGTATTTCTTATCAAAAAGCCTTTTTCTATAGAAACTGATAATACCCAGATAAAAGCTCTCATTGAAAATAATTATCTATCTACTACCCAATTGTAAAACACAAGAGGGGGGAGGGGGGGGGATGAATTGGGTTTTAATCGATCTTGCAAACTTTTTGAATCTATTCAATGCTAGGGTAAGTTTGTGCAAGACGAACAAAAGCAAAACTAAAGCCAAACACAAGACAAAGGATTTAGAGTGGTTCGATTCACTTAGAATCTACATCCACTACCTTGAGCCGCACCCAAGGATTTGCAACAACTTCTCTAAGAAGACTTTTTTACAATTGTGGCTAACTCACTAAGAGTTTTACAACACAACCACAATACACAAACTCACTAAGAGTTACTTGCCCACACAAAAAGTAGGTCTTTTACAAGATTAACCCTATCACTAAGAAAGGGAATAAGATGGGTTAAATAACAAGGTTGTTCACTCTTCTAAGTGAATGATATATACCTTTGAAGTACAAGAATTGTTGGCTCTTTAGAACATATGAATTCCACTCTTTGTCTTGCTTTTTGAAATAGCACCTTTGAATGATTTAGATCATGGCAATGAAGTGCATTTTACTTTGAAAGTGTTTAGACTTGATAAGAAATCAATGTATCTTTTAAGTGCAAGTCTTAGAGTCATTCTCTAGCTTTGGAGTATTTATACATTTCAAAATAGGCTGAAAAACAACTCTGCAACGGTCAAATAACGGCTAGTTCTCGCAGAGGTCGGTTGACCGAACACAGACCTCGGATGACCGAAGCTAGCCTCGGTTGAGCCTAACCATACTTCGGTTGAGCCGAAGAGGAACTCGGTCGACCGATCTAGTCCTCGGTTGACCGACCCAAGCAGCTTCCAAAATGTTCAACTCTCTGTTACTCTTTGGTTGATCCGAGGAAAGCTCGGATGATCCGACCTTCTGAGCTTTGAGAGATGTTGATTTTTCACACGTTTTGAAATCTATTGAAGTCTAAAAGGTTTTCTCAATATGTAACAAGTAAGAGCATTTAGAAAACCGTTTTAAAAGACTTATACTTTGAAATCAAAGGCTTTTGAGATATGAACACATATGAGAATTATTTTGAAACTTTAGCCTTTTGAAAACGTGTTTATGAAAACATCCAAGACTTGAGTGTAGAGAGCTTATGTTCATGAGAGCATTGGTTAGAGCTTATAGGATAAAGACCATTAAAGACAAAGCTATTCTAACCAAACCTAAGTCTTCAATCTTCAATCTTGATAGATGAGCCTTGAATAATATGACTTTGAATCTTGATCATGGCTTGATTGAAGTACTTAGAGCTTCCATTATAAGTTCCGATATTCTATCACAAAGATATAAAACATTAGACACAACATCAAGTGTTTGTCCATTATCAAAAACCGAGTTCGTTCGCCCTTAGGGCTTACAATCTCCCCCTTTTTGATTATGACAAACTTTGATGTAATTAGATAGAATATGGTTAATTTAAGTACAAAGAAGCATGGCAAACGATAAGACAAAAATATATAAGAGTGAGACTAGTGCTTAGAAGATAAAACCGAGAGTGGAACGAGAGACATAAGCACTAGCACGATAAGTTCTTTTGCCATTGCATTAGGGACTCTTTTAAGAGCCCTAAAACCCAACCAACCTCCTTTCCTCCTTCCTTCCATTTTATGTAGCTTTCTTATGAGTAATATACATACCTTAGTTTACCCAAGAAGCTAACTTACCATTTTCATCAATGTTGATGTGAGTGCTAATGATCCTATTATAAAGAACATGCTCACACAAACATTAGAACTATCAATGGTTTGTTATCATCAAAACAGCATAGGATATTTTGCCCTTCTGGCTAACAATCTCCCCCTTTTTGATGATGACAAAACATTGATGCAAATGGGAATAATATGCAAAAAACAAATAAAGCTTTAAAGCAAATAAATATGAATGCATGAGATAAGGATATTGAAGATCCAGGCAAGTAGATGTTTTGAAAAAAAATATTCTACTCCCCCTATGTTAAAGAAACCCTTATCTCTCCCATTTTGCAAGTTCTAAGCTTTCTCCTTTTGTAAATTACTTCTCTTGGCACATTTGCAACACTAAAAACTCTCCCCCTTTTTGTCAAAATCAAAAAGGGATATCAGAGCGCCAATAAGAAAAGCATTTACTCCTCCTCTTCATTGAAGAATATTTGAAAAGCCTTTTAACGAAAAGTAAAGATGAATAAGATTAAAATTGTGGAGAAGCTTGATGAAATTTAAGAATTCTCCCATATACAAAAGAACTTAAATACCATGGAGAATCTTGATGGTCTAATAGATTGATAAAATAAGAACCAAATGATCAATCCTAAAGACCAAAAATCATTTTGAAGAAGGATTGACTATGAATAGGCTTGGTTGATTTCTAAAAAACAAGGAGTCCATAATAACACATAAATCAAAAGATGGTTATATATGGCTCAAAAAGAATATCAACCTAAGCTAAAAACAAAGGAGATAAGGAATATAACCTTTAAGCACAATCTCCCCGTTTATCAAGCATACGATGTTAGCTATTTGAGATAAAACCAAGTTTGATACCAATTGACCAATTGTAAAACATGTTTGAAAATATAGCTAACAAAGTACTAGTGGAAGTGATACCATGAATTCATAAGTTAAGCACATGTATCAACAACCAAAAGAATTTAGAGGAAGTATAAGATGACAATGAGTACATTCCTCTAATAAGTTAATGGTTAGCTAAATGAGTATAACAACTCTTGAAGCAAGACTAACCAAAAACTCAAATGAGATCACAAAAGATATGAAAGTAAAGATTATGATCTCATAGTTATTAAGGGAGAGTATATGTGATACCAAATGTAAGAAATAACCAATTGAAAAAAAATAAACATTTATAACACATATAACTACCTCAGTAATTTTTCTTTCAAGAAATCCTGAGTTTGCCAAATAATACTAAGTAATAATTATATTTTGTTAAAAACAGTGATAACAGTAGCTGTTTTTCTTTTACAGTTTGTTCATTGGTTGCAGATAATGGAAGATATTCCAAGAAAAATGGATAATTTAAGAGAAAGTTATAATAAAATCTCGGCAAAAGTGGCAGATAGTCATAATGGAGTTTGCAACATAGCATATGATATGAATGTGCTTATGGGAGTATACAATGAGATAAGAGCAGACATGAAATATTTTAAAGCTGCTCTAGAATATATGAATAAATGTCTTGCAGGTTTCAGAAAACTAAATACTTACAAAGAGGCTGTTGATCCTATACCAATAATTCAAAGGGAGGTTAAACCAGTCGAATCAGGAGTGTCTGTAGAAATGGACACTGAAGATAATAAAATAATAAAGAAAGGAAAAATAAGGATAATTCGAGAAGGAGAATCTTCTACATCTAAACCAAAAAATAATTGGGAAATTGAATTTCAAAAGATAGTAGAATTGACATATACAATAATTGAAGAAGGAACATACTACAGGGGTCCAGAGAAAAATACTTACCCTCGGATTATATGTGTTCAAGGTTCAAATCCGAAAAATGTCAAGTTACTGACTGATTATGGATTTATTCATATACTTTATCCAAATAGGAGTCTGACAGAAATAGAGCGGTTTGATATTATATTCAAATCTACAATAAGTAAATTTTCTCAGGGGAAAGATATATTTATGAAATTTTACTCCATAAGTCCTGAAGAAAGCAATGAGGTACAACACCTTATAACTGTTGGATACAATAATCAGCACCAGGAAATAGACCTCAATGATGAATACTTGAGAGTTCCAATAATTTGTGAAGAATGGATATGCAAAAGGAAAGCAGATGGCATACGAGCCCTCAGCAGTCTAATAAGAAACTTTTACTCAAGGAATTACAAGGTCATTGGTAAAAGTACTAATTGGATAATAATTACACAAGGCAATATTGCAAGTAAAATTCTTGGAGATAAACTTCAAGAGATAGAAGAAAAGGTATGGCCCCCAAGCACCAACAATGTATGGAAAGCAACAATAACAACCAGTGGGTCTAGGCCAGCAATAAGCAGGCCAACAATAATCAGACAGTTGTACTTAAGATAGGATTGAAATAATATAAGCTTCTGTAGATAGGACAACAATAATGTAAGGTACTGTAGATCAATACAACATTGTCAAAAATAAGTTGGCTTAACATATTAGATGGAAGAATTTTTTTTGCCTCTAACTAGGATTTAAATATCTCACAAGACATGAAACTGTTGCATAACCTAATGACTAATGTAGCTTACATTCTCATGGTTTGTGGACATTGAAGTTTTGATGAAAATATATTTATTTTAGAAGAATGTACATTAAAATTGAAATATTCTTACCCTTGAAAAAATTGAAACATTCCAAGATGATAGTATCTGCTTTTATAAATAAACTCAGCAATAAATAAGTGATAATCTTTACTAATAATAGTAAACAAAAAAAGACCGTACACAATGCACAAGCCTCCTGTATTAGTAGTGTTTGAGAAATGTCAATTTTACCTTTATTTTTTTATAAAGAAACTGTTTTCGGGAAAAATAGCAGCAGCAACAACACTAATAATAATTAATAATAAGTGACGATAGGCGAGATTCTCCTGTCACTAGTGAGTATAGACTTTATCTCCTAACTAGTATAATTTTGTAGACCAAAAGGGGAAAATTTCATCAATTTATTAACCATAAACGAACTTGAACTATTACCTAAGTGATTTTAATTTTACCCGTGATATACCTACTAGTGAAGCTATTCTTTTTTTGGTGAATAAAAGATAGTATTAACAGCAAAAGATCACGGAGGATCCAAAATACAAACAGGTTCGTTACAGACATTCCTAGCATACAAAGCCCCATGGGCATCCCTCGCCACTAATTGGCTCACAAAGGAGGGGATAGAAAGGAAAGACATAAAAGCATTAGATAAAGAAGAAGCTCCATGCTTCGCCAGACAGTCTGCGCACGCATTAGCTTCTCTGTAGACATGAGTGATCCTAGTCCCTGGTATCCTCTCGAGTAGCTCCCTACAATCAAATATAAGGTTAGACAGAGGGTGGGACATAATATCCGCATGTAGTACAAGTTGTATAAGCACTTTAGCATCCAATTCAATTTCTAGCTTAGATATATGAAGATCAATAGCCATTTTAAGTCCATCCCGAAGTGCCCAAAGTTCCGCCACATTATTAGTACAAATGCCCAAATTTCTAGCAAATCCTCTTATCCACTTCCCGTTGTGATCTCTAATAATACCCCCGCTTCCACTTTTACCCGGGTTTCCATAAGACGATCCATCAACATTCAACTTCATAACATCCTCGGACGGCTTAGTCCATGAGACCAACACAATCTTGGAATTTTTTTTCTTGAAGCTACAGGGGCCCAAGGCATAGTATTCCATGGCTTTTGAAACATGACAACTTGAAGGTCGTTCCACGAGGGAGGCTTACGAGGGCAAAAAAATAAAACTATTTCTAGCATTCCAAATCACCCAACAAACAAAGCTAAACAGCGTGCCCCAAGGCAGCCTACCAATCCCAGAGTTGCTCGCATTTTGAGCTCCTTTCCTTAGCCAATCATAAAAATCACTATCAATCAGTTCAGGTAACTGGTGATACAAGCGTATGTGATTCCATGTCTCTTTAGCAATCTGACAATTCCTAAGCACATGCTCAGCAGTTTCATTTTCCAAACCACATCGAGGGCAAATCGGAGAATCAACAATCTTTCTAATGAAGAGGTGTTCCTTAGTCGCAAGCCGATTGTGATTACAAATCCATAAAAACAGTTTGATTCTTTGACTACATTTTATATTCCAAATCCATTTCCAATTCTTCCCATCAGTTTTATCATCCTTAATCGAGTTTTGGATGATATCATAAGTTGCTTTAGAATTAAACTCCCCATTAGAAGTTCCCTTCCATCTCCTTTTGTCTTGAATATAAGAATTAGCTCTTCTAGGAACCGCCCTGATACACTCTACAAGGTTGGAAGGTAAGTGGATTGAGAGAATGCTAGTGTTCCAATCCCCATTCTCCCCAAAAATCCGGTTAAGTAAGTACTCTTACAGATAAATGTTTGTAGACAAACATCCTCTTGATGTACATTTTCTATGCTAGGAATGTGATGTGATCTGTATTATTGTTCTCATCAGAAATTTCACTTTTAAAGATGTTTAAAAAAAAACTGTTATGATATTAAACACTAGCAGTAGGGTAAATACAAACTAGTTGGATAATTTGGATGTGAAGTTAATTCCTTTAATCAGAGATTGATTGTTGGTTCGAATCTTGGGAAAGGAACGTATCATGTTAATTGGGAGAATCGCTCTCGAAATATCATTGCACAGTACTCGAACAGAGAATATGTTTCGATATACCCTTTTTTAAAAAAAAACGAAATAGGACAAATATAAAATTTAAAGGCTGAAGGGCGAATTTTAAAGAAACATATATTGTCATAAAATTTTAAAAATCTTGAATGGCTGAGATGTATTATTTATAAGTATATTTTATAGAACATTTATTTCTTCTATAGAAAATGTAACCTTTAAAAAAATTAGGGAGTGTATCACCACTCTCTAATTACATATCTGACTAACAATTAACTAAGTCATTAATTAAAGTTGTTAAATGCTATTTACTTTGTATTTCACAAGTATCTCTATACATATGTTACGAAAAACTACTATAGGAGATAAATATTTTCTATGCGAAATAATAGGTTCCGAAATCGATACCCTCTGGCATGATATATATTAAAAATCTTGAAAAAAAATATCAATGCATATTTACCTCTTAATTTTAAAAGAAGATTAAATCAAAGATACATTTACGTACCCTTTTTAGTAGTAGTATTTTAAGTTGGCATTCAACAATGGGTACCACTAGTCATGTCCATTTGCTTTTGTTACTTTTTAAAGAAGACAGAAATTCCCATTTATACTTTGACATAAAGCAAAGAGAATTAGAAAGAATTGAAAGTAAAAGATAGAGAGATGTATGCGTTGATGTGGTGAAGTAACTCAAGTGAGGGCATATTGGGTTGTCTTGGCTATCCAAATAACAAGAGGGCAATGATGGGTTCAACATAGCTTTTCTGGTGTATATACTAAACTAAAGCAACAATTGGGACTTCTTATTTAAATAAAATGGGATATATAAAATATTAAAGGGACCAATCCAATTATTTTTTCTAGTTTGTTATTTACATACTTTTGTTAGTCTAACAAAAAGTACTTTGTCAATTGAATAATTGTCTTAACTTGAAAATCTCGCTTGTTAGAGAGTGATTTTTTTGTTAGTTACAATCTTAAACATAAAGTGTTTTTTTAGACTTTGCCAAGTTGTCAAAATCATGAGTTGGATCGTAAAATCGTACGATTCTACGATCCGTAAGATATAAATCGAGTTAAATTCTTAAAAAATCATTGGAGTATAGCATCGTTGGATCGGACAATCTGGTGCGATTCAATTTTAGCTCTTATCGGTCGGGTCGACGAGTCATTTCGGGTCGGTTTTAGGTCAGGCTCGGATTTCCCCAGTTAAAAGATACAAGGATCCGGTTGTATTCAACTCCTCAGTTCTCTCAACTTCATCATCTGTTCGTTTCTCACGGGCGGCGCTGTCACTAGGGGTGTGCATTAATCGGTTTTAATCGAAAACCGCACCGCACCAAATTTAATTTTAGTGTACGGTGCGGTGTTTGCTCAATTATGGTACTCCTAAATACGGTTTTAGTAGCCACAAATTATTTTTCGGTGCATTCGCATTCTAGAAAATGTTAAGTTAAATCGCAACGCAAACCGCATTATATACCTATCTATTTTTTATTTTATAATATATTTACGTAATTACGTTTAATAGCTAAAGTCAATATCTGAACTTATTTTAATTACGATTAATATATTAACATTAGTTAGTTATTTTATTCTACTTAACTTAGGGTTGATATGTGATTCAAGATTCAAGATGTTATTGGTTGGAATTGATGTTCTGATGAGAACTTTTAATTTATTTTAATTATAATTGGTTTAAAAATTTCAAAGAAAACATATGTATTTTGCTAATATTTTCAATTTAGAATGTATTTATTTATTTGAATTCCAGTAAAACTAAGAAATTTTGTTACATGATTAATCTCTTAAAAAATATTACATTGGAGCTAATGAGTTGTGGGATATCTAAATAATTTTAGAAGTTTTTATATTGGTTTTCACTGCACCGAATTTCACCAAACCGAAATAATTACAGTTTGGTGAAATTCGGATTGGTAGTCAAAATGGTGCGGTGATTTTAGAAAAATATATTTAAAAAATGTATACAAACAACATTAGTAAATCGATTTTCACCAAACCACACCAAATGCACACCCATAGTTGTCACTTTCGACTTCAATTGGGGGTGTCAACAAATTTCGGGCTCACATAACTCGAAAAAAATGTGAGCGTGAGCTCAATATTCAAGCTCAGATTTTATGTAAGCTGAGCGTGAGCTTGACCCCGCTAAACCCGAAAAAAGCTCGAACCCGAATAAGAATAATATATATAATACTAATTAAGAAAAAAGGCCTATAAATTGGCATTTAATTGAAGAATTCCTTAAATTTAGTGAAGAGAAAGAAATGATGCATTTAAAGAGTGAACTAGATGTTTATTCGGAGGAAAAACTTTACCCAACAAAGAGTTGTAGTGTTGATGAAGACTTTATTATCTTGTATTATTGGAAATGAAATGTTTTTAAATTGCCTATTTTGTCTATGATGACAATATATGTATTAGCAATTCATATAAGTCCGGCAGCATCTGAGAGTACTTTTAGCATAAAGGGTCGTGTCCTGAATCAATTTCGCAACTCACTGCTTCCCAATACAGTTGAATGATTAGTTTGTGTTAAGATTGAATTACGAGTTCACCAAAATGGAGTAATTATGAGGAAGAGTTTGATTATGATTTTGTAGGCAATTCTTTACTTAATTTTTCTATTTTACTTGTCTAAATTATTTTTTCTTCGTCACTGCTTCTTACCTTATTTACTTATATTTCCTTTTTTCTTTTGTAAATTTGAAACACCATAAAAAGTGATAAATTGTTGAAAAATTCAATGGGATTGCCGAAATTGGAATTGACACCAACAATGGAATTAAATCACTCTTTTGCAATTTGCAATTCCATCATTTGTTAGAATTTTAAGTGCATGGGTTCTCTTGTTTTTTATATAAGACTCATTTAGTAGCATAACAAACAATTTTGGAACTTCCGCTTCTCTTATTTTTCTCTATATAAGGCTTTTACAATTATGGACTTTCGTTTCTTTTGTTTTAGTCTATATAAGGATTTTTGTCTATGTTGTATGTTGATGGTCGATTTACCTTACTATAAAAATCGCTAGGCAAGTGCACCTATCGTCTAGAATAGTATAACAGTCAAGTCAAGTGTCGATCCCACAAGGACTACAAGCACTACTAATTATCATTTCTCTACTGTTTAATCGATCGAGTTATATGAATAAAAATTAATTAAAACTATTAAATAACTAGAAAACAAATAAATGATTTATATGAATAAAGATGAGAATAGATACTTGAACGAGAATCCCCTAGACGTATCTATGTATGAACCGGATGGATTAATTCAAAAGAACTTATTCCGAAGCAGTGAAAATTCAAAGAATGAATCTTTAATATTTTTCAACAGTTTAAAGTTCCTACATTTGAGTTGATTAATTGAAATTTCTTTCGTAATTAAAACCCCTATGTAAATTCTATTTCTAGAAAACCATGCAACTCTTCTTATTATGTGATGATCTATTCAAATTCTTCCTTTTTCAATTCAAAATAAGAAATCAAAGATGAATTAATACTCTAGAAAATTAATCCAACACAATGAAAACGCATAATAAACATCAAAATATGGTTCAATATGAATTAATCACAATCCCAAAATTCAATACATAGATATAAGTTTAGGGTTCATCCCATTCAAGTAATATAAATTTAGCTACTCATAACGCTAGAATTAATAAAAGAATCTATTGAAAGCGATAAAGAAAGAAAACTCATTCTCATGAAACATTCACTTTTTAAGCTTGTCTCCGTCTTCGAATCGTTGATGATGGTGAATTTCCTCTTGTAGAACTTGGTTGAAGAGAGCCTCCAATAATTCTCTCACAATCACTTTAGTTCTAGAATAACGATGGTAATATATGAATGTCCGATATCTGATGTCTTCAAGGAGTATTTATAATGTTCGGACTCCTATAGCTTTAAGGAGAATACCATAGAAGTTGAAGGGAATTAGGAGTTTAGATAGGAAATTCTCAATAAAAATATAATAGCAAAGTGCCAAAGAATCTTCATGGTTGACCAATTTCTAGTGTTGACCCGAGTTGACTTTCTTTGACCAGAAGACATTTTTTCAGATTTTGCAATTAAGTCTCACAGCTTTCCAATCAAGTTCCATATTTAACAATTGAGTCCTCGAAACATCATAAAAGCTCAATAAGCAGCCTACAACCATTAAAACACAAAGTAGTGCGGAATATATCATTCTAAACTCAAAACTCAAAACTCGACACATAAATACATGTATAAGCACAAAGTCATTACAAAACTAAAGGAATATATCGATGAATTTATGAGTTATCATATGTAGATTTTTTAATCTTTGACATTGCTATGTATTTATATTTTTATTAGTTTATTTTGCTTCAAGAATTAAGTATCACTGTATTATGTGTATTTGTATTCTTGTCGAATTTAGTTTCAATACTCATTGTATTATATATTCTTGCTACAGGATTTTATTTTTTACTAATATAAATTTAGCTTGCGATGCTCGTGAGCTTAGCTCGAGCTTACATTAAAATGTGAGCTGAGCGTGAGCTCAATGTTTATGAGCTTTTCCGGGCTGAGCGTGAGCTGAGCTTTCCAATATTTATGTGAGCTGAGCGTGAATTAAGTCAAGCTCGGCTCACATAACTCGATTGACACCCCTAACTTCAATCATGAATTAAGTGTGGTTAGCTCTCTTGTTCCTCGTACTCTAATGAAAGTTTTATCTTAAAGAGTCTCAGTCCTATTTTGAATTGGTATTCTATTTTTTTTGTTTAAGTATTGTTATATTTTTTTTTTGCTCACACACACACACACACACACACACATATATATATATATATATATATATATGATGTCTTTATTGACATAAATTTATCATAAAATATTATTTAAATAGTTTTGTAAGATATTCCGATCTGTCCCACGATTCTCGTGTTTACGAGTTTTCGCACCCCTCCCCTTCCGAATTAAAATTAGAGCAAATAGCTATTTCTGCCACAAAAGTAGTTATGTGTGATATTTTTGTCAGAAATAGTTTTTCAAGGTATTTTTTCCCACAAAAGTAGTTATATATGCTATTTCTGCCATAAATAGTTTTTCTGTGTTTTTTCTACCCACAAAAATTTAGAATGCTATAAGTGCCATAATGCAACGGAGGGACGGTGGTTTCCGACGGTCTCTTCTCACATGTCATCCAATGCATTCAAATTCAGAGGTAAAATACGCAAACATTTTGGAGGAATGCAGTGCATGAAAATATAAAATATTGCCAGAAACCACCATCCCTCTGCTGCATTATGACACTTATCGCACGCGAATTTATTTTTGTGGCAGAAAAGGCACCGAAAAATTATTTATGTTAGAAATAGCACATATAACTACTTTTGTGGCGAAAACGGCACCGAAAAACTATTTATATAAAAAATAGCACATATAACTACTTTTGTACCATAAATAATAATTTGCCCTTAAAATTTCGATCTTGAATACCTTTTAGTTTACCTTCGACTATGAAATTAAACTCATAATAACTTTATTACACCTTACCTTAGTAAGGAAAAAAATATATTAGTGTTAGGATACATAACATCTCTCTCAAACTGATGTTACATTATTAATATCTCATTGATCACACTTTTTGTCAATCCCAAACATGGAGACAACATTAGTGTTATTATGAAAACTTATTGTCTCCCATTAGGCCTCATGTGGAGGAATCATTGGGCCCATTTGCCACCTCATTTTGCTGTTTTGGGACCACTTTATCTTGCTAGTTCTTCAATCACTTGGACTACAATCGTATTCCTTGTTGGGCCTCTAAGAAAGAATTGCTACTTTCTCCTTTCTGCCCATTTCCATTATTCTTTATATTTTTTCTTGACAAGGGATGGGAGATTTTTGGTTTAATGCGGGTGTCAAATCCAGATAGTTCCCTCAGAGTGGATTGGCTTCACTGGGCCATCGCTCCGGAAAATTCAATCTTTCGACTGTTCTTATGGGACTCATTCCATATCACTCTCCCATAAATTGATGAGAGTTCACATCTGCAGTTAGACTCTACTCAATTCATGTGACAGTGATGTGAAATGGGACTAGGATTGAGTCCCATCACTCCTTGACATTTAGACTATTCTTTAAGCTAAGTTTTAATCATTTGACTCTCATGATTTCCATCAGCAGGAACCATCTGACCCAACTCAGTTTTATTTATTCATTGTAGAAATTATTGGAACCAGCTCATTTTTAATACACTTTGAGAAGATCCAAGTGGATTAAAGAAGGCCCGGCTAAGAAGCCTCAAATTGCCCTACCGAACAGAGTCTCCAAAAATTGGGGGTCCTAATTTTTTATTACATATGTGTATTTTGTTGAAGAAATTTGTGAATTCTTTTGCCTTTTCTCCAGAATTTGTGATAATCAAGTTAAAGGTATGTATTTTTTTTTCTTCAAAGATTACGTAAAAAATAATATTAAATTTTATTTGCCCTACAAAAATTTACACCGAGTTCTTTTCTTTTTAGTTTTAAATGTTATTATTATCTAATATTTGTTAATCCATTAAAAACTAGATCAAATAAATGAAGAAAAATCATGACTACTATTGTTTACTTTGATTTAGTAAATTAGAATATCGTGTTACATTTTGATATTTTTTATAATTTATACATTTTAAAAAAAAATAGGATCTAACTTTAATAAGTAGTAAAAGATTTCAATATTGTTCGAGACCTCCCTGCATTAAAGAATAATATATACGCTGTAAGATCTAAGTGGGATTAAAGAGAAGAATCATATCACAGATCTTCTTTACATATTAAGAAAATAATTTGAATAGTCTAATCTAATGCATGAGTTTTCTGACTCAAAAATAAAAATAAAAATAAATAAAGCACGAGTTTTCCAGCGGAAAAGTTTATTGTATATGATTTAGTAACATTTTGAGTGTCACAGAATATATTTGGAAAAGTCTCTTTGTTCTTGTTCTTCCTTCTCTCTAAAGTCGAGTTCATCTTCTTCATAGATTAGGGTTTATAATTTTTTCATGGTATCTGTTTGTTCCTTAATCTAACTCGGTTAACGTTTTGCAAGTCATTTATCTGTAAATTTCAATTAAAAGCTAAAAGTGTTCAAATGTGACACTCGGTTTTGTTAAAAAAAGAGGGAAACCATTTAACATAAACTAATCATAATCATGTCCCAGTTTTATGACGAAAGAGGGAAACCGCGATAGATTTATAAAAGGGATAGAGGATTGCAAATTCTTCGATCCGCCTTTAACCCTCAAGGACTTTAAAATAAACATCACAGAGAATCCGAAATATATAGATCGGAAATATGAGAGACTGTACCTAGTGCTTAAAAGTATACAAACTAACTCTAGCGGGTACGATGATCCTAGGAATCTAAGTAATAACCTAACTAAAAAGTTAGTTGGAACGCGTCAAGAATTCCAATCCTAATTTGACCCCTCGAATTGGTGCTTTTTCGGCCCATAAAGAGTTGCCGAAGAGCAAATTGATTTGTTGTGTATGTGAGTTGTGTGTGTGTGAGTGTTTTTTTGCGTCTGCTTATCCTCATTTTATAGGTGAACACCCAAACTCCCTTGACCTGGAAGTGATAACTCTAAATGCGTTCCCTTGTTGAACATGCATCTTTGTAGCTTATCTTTCAAGTCTTCTACTTGGTGGAAAAATCTTGTATATAATAGTCCCCTTCCTTTTGCTTTTCTACCTAGACCGTTAGTGACTAGACTTTATGAATACTTCCAGTGTATTACCAACTCTTCCTGTTGCATTTTCTCTTGGAATAGACATGAAAATAAATTCTCAATGAGCTTCTATCCAATTTAACTAAAGATGACCCGAGAAGCCTAGTTGGTAAAAAGTTAATATTATGAACCGATGGCGATGAGACTAGCTGTCAAATTTTATCCAAGTCTAGTTATGTAAAAGCCTAATTAGAAACTATTCTTATGATTCACTCCGGGTTGGACCCGACCCATGGGAGTCCGACAGTTGCTCCTCTTCGAAAATACATTTCCCTCAAAAGGTACCTTAAGAGGGGGGAGGATTGCCCAATCTTTATAAAGAACAAATTTGCTCACTAACTAGTCAATGTGGAATTTCAACACAGCCCCTCACGGCTAGGGCTGGACATCTGAACCGTGAACAATAATAGGGCCCAACATCGAATTAGGTGGCTCTGATAACATGTAGGTGGCTCTGATAACATGTAGAAAATGTGATTTGGGCCTAACTCATTCCCTCAAAAGGTACCTCAAAAGGGGGAGGATTGCCCAATCCTTATAAAAAACAAATTTGCTCACTAGCTAGTCGACGTGGGATTTCAACACCACCTGTTGAGATTCTCCCAGCACGCTTATCATAAAGTCTTCCAAGTTCTATTGCACCTCTTCTCGCAAAGGTGTTTGGTTGAAATTTGAAGGGTTTCCTTGATATATATAAACCCATTGATTATAGAAGTTTTCATTCACTCGCTTATCTTCTAATCCCAAAATTCTATTTCCTAATAAAAGTAGTATTCTCCTTCAAAAAAAAGTTTAATAATAATAATAATAATAGGGACGTGCTGTGGTGCCGAATAAAAAAATATTCGGCACCTAAAGAATAGAGGTAAACGAATGAAAAATTGACATGTGGAACGAAGTAACCTGCTATTGCAGGTTTTCAGGTTTTTTTTTAAAAAAAAAGATTAAATAAATGAAATGGACGAATAAGAACTTGCCACGTCATCCAGTCAATTGACCGGTTACCTGTCAAACAGGTCAACACACTTTTGTTTACTAATTTTTTTTAGTATTAGTAATTTTTGTATTTTTAATGGTAAAATTAAAACAAAAAATTGTAAATTTTAATGCATAACTAGTAAATGTTGAATATTACTACTTTATTTTATAATCTTACCATTTTTAATTTGCAACTTACTATTTTTATCATTAATATTCATATTATATAAAATAGTAAATTTACAAAGCAATAATGGTAAATTCCATGACATAAAGAGTAATTTATTTTATAATAATGATAAATGGGGTGAAAATTTAAACTTACTATTTTAAAATAAAATTTATCACTTTAAGTTTTAATATTACCGTTTTTATGACATTTGTAACCAATTGATAAAATGGTAAGTTTAGTGACATATTTGGTAATTTTATGTACCTTGTTTGTAAATTTTGTTAAAAAAATTAGAAACATATGTAAAGAATAAAAATCAATATATAAATATTCAAATTCAAACAAATCTTACCATTTTAATTTGAATTTTAATATTCTGTAAATTGGTAAAATTTACAAATAATTTGGTAGTTTTTAAAATAAAATTATTAATTTTATGAATTAGTTGGAGTTATTTTTTTTAAAGTATTATTGTTACAAGATTATTTTTAATATTCATAAAACAAGAATATGAAGAAAAAAAAAAGAATTAACTTTAAAAGATAAAAGCATAAAACACTCAAAAAAAAATTTCAACGGGCTTCGTTCGACGCAACGGGTTTCGCCCCAAATAACAAAAAATTGCGATGAAAATTTCCGGTGACATAGAAAGTTGATGCAAAAATTGCGATGGAACAAGGGGAATTAATAAACCTTAGTGGGTCATAAAAGCAAAATATAAGATTATATAGACTAAAACATAATTTTTAAAAATTAGTTCGTGACTTCCGATTTGAGTTATACCAGATATATTTTCTTCTACTCTGTCCAGTAAATGTGCCCTTCATTTTTATGTCCATTAAAGATAATTATAATTAACTAACATTGATAGTGTTTTGATAGAATATCCATTAAAGATAAATAAGTAATTGACGTTATATAACTTGTACCAAACAAAGCTTATGTTATATTTTTATAATCGTAATAAGTGATCGATTAATAAAACTTTTGAATAACATTGTTTGTGTAAGGTTAAATTATAAAGATTGAAGAATATCCATTATAAAAAACACTAACTTACATTGATATTATTTTGATAGAATATTCGTTAAATGCAAGTTTTACATCATGGCTATAATTAGCATAGATTATGCTTTGAAAATAAATTTCCAAATTAAAAATGTCTTTAAAAACATGTTTCAAAAAAACATTATTTGTTTTGGAGATAATGGGATTTGAACACATGACCTATAAAAATATTGAAACTCGCCTCTTCTCACCACTAAGCAGTAAGGAATTTAGTTAAAATTTTTGATTATATTATAGAATGTAACATTGTTCAGCATGTGACCTCTAAAATGTTGAAACTCACCACATCTCACCACTAAGCCATAAGGAATTTAGTTAACAGTTTTGATTACATTACAGTATATAACATTGTTCGGGATTTGAATAGAATTAAAAATTACGGAGAAAACGATATACGATGTTGTGGAGTAAATGTAGTAACATTTCTCTTCATCCGATGTGTCCGCTTTCTCTCCTACCGAGGATTTGACTTTGAGTGTCCCGAAAGCTTTTATACGTTTTTTTGCATAACACATCCGTCATATCATATCACTAATTTTTGCCATCGGGATAATGTACTTTCACTAACATTTTTTTTTGATAAGTAACTTTCAGTTTTATATTGTGTCGGGTTTCTTTACTATGAACTATACAAAATATGTCTCCTTACAAAATATTATGTTGATCTCAATTTAAATTATTTAAACAAATGACCCGGATAATGTTTATCATTTATAAATTTAACCATTTCTTACGAGATATATTTTTTAAATTTATATAATTACCTCAAATTTTTTATTTTGTAGCAAAATTAAATTTAGTTATTGTTAGACCACTATTTATTATAACATTTAGTCTAAACATTATGTAGTATAAAATAATTAACACTAAATATTATAACAATGATTAGATTACTTGTTATTATAAAATTAGAACTCGTGTTTGTCATAGACACAATACTATAACACATAGACTAATAAAACACATGTTATAAAATGAATATATGCAACAGAAACAACGATCGTCAATATTAAATTTTATTTGGTAACATGCACTAATTTTGGGTGTTTGTTGGTTATCTTATAATTAAAATATATAGTATTGAAAAATATTTAATCCAAAGTATTATAAATTACTTATGAGTATATTAAACCTTTTATTATTTAGCAAAATTAAAATATTAAACATGTTATTAATTTGTCTAATAAAAAAGAAATGAAAATGTTGTATAAGAGAATTGAACCAATATCATTCCTATAATTTGTATTCTAGCCAAACAAAGAAATATACAATTTCTTAGGTACATTTTTTCATCTAGTTTGTTAATGGACAGAGTTTTGTTAAATGAATGATGTTATACTACTGTGATTTTGCACCATAGTAGGATTTAGTTCCAAAACGAATTTTATTCCTGGATGCTTTCTGACTTGCCATTGAGAATTCAGAAAACTTCATTTATGGAATGTAAAATTATTGTTGTGTTTTGAAAATGATGTTTTTCAATCTTGGAATGTAAAGTGTTAGGAGTTTGGAAAGAGATTCGGAAAAAAATGGCAGCAAATTTAGTACTACTTGATAAAAGGATGTCAGGAAGTTTTTATTAGTTGGTAAAAAGATGTCAGAAAATTTAGTGTAGCTATGTATCTAGGTAGAGTAAGTATAGTAGGTCAAATATAAAAAAAATAAAATATATGACAAAATCCGTGAAATATATAAAATAGTAGACTTGTCTTTTTAAAAGGTCAAACTGAGTTCTTATTCATTTTAGACAAATTTTTTTACTCCAAAAGCATTTTCCAATAGAAATATCATAATCATTTTGGAGAAGAGAAAAAAGAACACCAATTTAGTCATATTATGCGAATAGTATATACAACTTCATCTTTTAATTTTTAAATAAAACTATCATAAGTAGTTTTGGAGAAGATAAAAAAAATAAAACCGCAGAGAAGGATGATTTGAAAGGAGTAGATCTTCGGACTTTTAATTTTGTTTTTTTAACAAGTGGAACAATGTAATTAGTCCAAACCTATTAATTTTCCATAGTTCAATTATATTTCACATATAATAATTCTAATTAATATACTAGATTAAATAATATAAGATCCAAAGTCTATTTTCAATAATTATTACAAATATGAATCTTTATCATATAAAATACACATAAGTTTTACTATGTATATTTATTTTAAACAATGAATTAATCTCGATTAACTTTTTTTAGCAGGTTCTTCTTTTCTCTTTTAAAGCTAATTCTTTTTTTCTTTTTTTTAATTTAGGAATATTAAATAATATTTTTTAATATTTTTCTCATTATCGTTAAAAAAAGTATTATTATTCTTATAAAAAGAAAATAATCTTGTAACAATACAACTTAAAAAAAAAGTAACTCCAATTAATTCATCAAAACTATTAATTTCATTTTTAAAAATTACCAAAGTATGTGAAAAATCTACCAATTTACAGAATAGTAATATTCAACCTAAAATGGTAAGATTTGTTCGAGTTTGAGTATTTATATAGTGATTTTTATTCTTTACAAAATTTACTAATTGTTTAACAAAGGTTACAAACAATGTAAATAAAATTACCGAATTTGTTACTAAACTTACAATTTTATCATTTTATTAAAACAGAGATAAAAATGGTAAAATTATAATTTAATTTGATATATTTTATTTTAAAATAGTAAGTTTTATTTTCACCACATTTACCATTTTTATAAAATACATTACTATTTTTGTCCTTAAATTCACCATTGTTGGGTCTAAATTTACTATTTTATAGAATATAAATATTCATGATAAAAATAGTAACTTTCAAAGAAAAAAATGGTAAGATTATAAAATAAACTAGTAATATTCAACATTTACTATTTATTTATTCAAATTTACCAAATTTTGTCATAATTTTACCATTAAAAATACAAAAATTACTAATACTAAAAAAAATTGGTAAACAAAAGTGTGTTGACCTATTTGGCAGGTAACCAGTCAATTGACTGGATGACGTGGCAAGTTCTTATTCGTCCATTTCATTTATTTAATCTTTTTTTTAATAAAAAAACTTGAAAACCTGCAATAGCAGGTTACTTTGTTCCACATGTCAATTTTTCATTCGTTTACCTCCATTCTTTAGGTGCCGAATATTTTTCCATTCGGCACCACAGCACTTTCCATAATAATAATAATAATAATAATAAAAGTAGTATTCCTTTAGTCCAAAAACCTTTGGACATCTTATTATATTTTTTCACGCAAAATTCTTAATATAAATCTCACCTTCCTTTCCACTTACTTTTATACTTTTTCTTTTTTGACAAACTACTTACTCCCTCCATTCCTTATTAATTGTCGTTTAGGAGAAATCTAGGAGTCCAAATTAATTGTCGTTTAAGGTTCTTTTGTTAGGTGTCAACAATTCATTTCAATTATACCCTCAACATTTTCCTTTCTTTATAATATAGAAGTGAGAGAGAAAGAGAGGGAGGATGGGGTAGTATTGTAAGTTTAGGTGGAATGGACAACTTCCTTAATTTTCTCAAATTGTCTCAAGAGTCTTATATTTAGGAATGGAGGGAGTACAAGATATGGCTGAGTGACAAAATGGGGAGAACATATGCAAGAACTAAAATTTCCTAATATCTTTGTATTGTAAAACGGCTATATTATTTGCTTTAAGTTTTTTCCTGTTTTTTTCCTGTCCTAGCCTGTTAGTTGTTGTAAAAGTACTCCTTTTTATATCTATTATATAATATCTCCTTTCTACCCAAAAACAATTTCCACCAGAGAATAACCCGAATTGACACTGGTTCAACCAAAATAAATCCCTTCCCCTATATATATATATATATATATATATATATATATATATATATATATATATATATATAAACGCACATTCCTGTTAAGAAAAAAAATATAGACTTCCTTTACAAATTACGTACCACTCACTTTTATGAATTTTTTTTAGCTACAAAGAATCAAGGTACTTGGGCTTTTAAAAAAAAATTGAAAAAAAACGAATTCAAGTACATCCTAAATCCTAAAGGAAAAATAACTTAGTTGGTTCTCAAACTATTTATTAAGACACGATAAGGTTCTATATGTTTTTTTTTTTATTTCCTATAAGGTACTAGAACAATTCTCGTATATCTTATGTTGTCACCACCACTGTTCGCGGTGTTTTCCGGTCAACAAACCACTTGTGGTTTCCTACATGTTTTTTACATTTTGTATGATCTTGAAACAATTTTTTAGCCACCTTCTTGGTCCCACTCTCTGTGGTGGTCCGACCAATAACATACACATCCCACTCACGTGCCCAATGCCAAATTCTTGTATACTGTTGCAGTTTGAGCACCGCAATATCAAATTTTTGACTTCGTCCTGACTGAAAGTAAAAAAAAAATATATAAAACTTTAACTTGCCTTGTGAAATAGTTCAAGGAACAACAAAATTATTTTCCCAATCCTAAATGGGATAATAAGTTTGATAGTGGAGGAGGAGAATGAGAAAAACAAGGAAAAAAGAGAAATGGAAAGAGCATAGGTTTGCGTAGATCAATTCTGTCATGAACCAGGCCTTACCAAGTGGACATGGATCACTTGGTCCACATTCAGCCACATCACAGTTTTAATTAAAATAATAAAAATATTCCCCTTTTTGGTGCATTGTTTGAGGCGTTTTTATTGTTTTTTAATTAAAAGAGTGATGCGGTTGATCGTGACTGCAGTGGTCTACGTCCCCTACTCAGAAAGCTGCGCCTATATCGAATTTTTCGTTTGCGTAAGCAATAAACGCGGAATATACGTGTCAAGTGTGGGAATAAGCCTCGTCATCTCTTTCCTTTACACTTGTCGCTCTTTCAGTTAATACTATAACTTCCCTTCTTTCATCAGCCATTATTTGGTTCTTTCTTGTTCCTTGATCTGGGTAAAATACTATTACTGCCATATTTTGAAACTTTTGAATTTCTTATAATTTTGTTTATTAATTCATCCCCATGACCGGCAGCAAAGAAATTCTTAACAAGGTGAAGGTACGAACGAACCCCTTTCTTAATTTCCCTCAAAAAGTTGTGATTTTTTTATGAAAAAATAATGTGTAATCACAATGACCCACGTGAATATTTCTTGACCCGGATGATATGGATAATTTTTTGTTGTAATTCTGGCAAGATTTGCTTTTTGGGGTGTTTCATTATTCCAGGGTCCATTGGAAATTGGATAATTTTTTGGTCTGGTTGGGGGAAAGTGGGAAGCGAGATTGATGATTAGTTGAAAGAAGCACGTTGAATATTCCTTTGAAAAAAATGGACGGAAGGTTGCTTGTTTGTGATCTCCTTTATTAAAAAGTGCTTATATTTATCAAATTAAATGAACATTCGAGAGGAAAGCCAGCGTAGTTGGCTTAGATTCAAGTTGGACCCTCCTGTCTTGATAATAATAATGAGTAAAAAAATAGATAAAATTGAAACTTCAATTTTTTTAGAGTTTTTGGTATATTATCACTTTGGAAAGGTTAATTCTGATATGGAATATGGTCCAATTGGACAATGTGATCCAGATTCGTAACATATACTCCGGAGTATGAATCAGGAGAGAGATATTTTGTCTGCTGACGTGGATGAATCTTGACCACTTCCATATTAGAATTTCCCCTTTGGAAATGCACTATGTGGGTTGAACAAAAACCTTAACTTTTAAGACCTTGTCCCTGATCATTGTTATTGAGAGTTTGGGGAAGTGGGGTCTTTATGTTTAGGAGCAATTGTGCTTTCATGTTTCATGTTTTGAGTGTTTAGCATTTGTAATGATGCTAAAATGTAAAATGCTGCTGCCACTCTGCTTTTTACTATAATTCTTTAGCAGGGCCTTTTATTTACTAGATTTAATTATTCATTCACTAGAGTAGTCAATATTAAAGTTTATTAGGGTTTGTGGAGGTTCAATGTATCATAATGATGTTTGATGCATTGCAAATGATAACTCTTTATTATAGTTTACATTTTAAGTATATGTGCTTAAGCTCTGGAAACCAATGAGCTAATAGCCTTTTCTCTTAGTGGAAAGCTAATAGGACTAAAAAAAGGTTAATTGACAATAGTGTTGTCAACTCAACCAATTGATTATAATTTATTTTTCTTCAGAGAAGTGATATCCATAGGTTGCTATGTCTTTGATGTGATCAAAACATCATTTTATATTAACTATGATGAATTACGCGAACCTGTTGAGTCTGGTAATGCATATCCAACTGCATAGAATTCTTCCCCTGAAACAAAAGCAGCTTGAATGACTGTCTCGATTCAATATAATGCCGTAGTATTTCTATATCAATTGAAACAATACTTGAATATCTACTTCAGTTGTGTCTACATTCCAACTGATATACGAAATCACCAATCACCAATTATCCAGTCCTGTCTGCTGCTCTAGTTCATAACCTGGATAAATACTTAACTGACCACTACTGCGATATAATTTTTATGTACATCGAAGGCATGTCGTCTGTAAAATCTCACTTTCTGATAGGCTTGCTAGGCCACTTTTCATTCTTTATGCAAAACTAATGTCAGTTATTCTGGTCCATTCAATTGGAAATAGGAATCCGCAGAAGAAATGGCAAAGGGGGGTAGAAAGCATTTTCCTTGTGCAAATGTACGTATTATAAGATGAGCACAAGCTAAAATATGAAACTAAGAAGTGATTCTGTTCAAAATTAATTGTTTTTGGCTAAACTTTGGTTATGGAATCACGCTCGTTATTATATGTTCAGCATGGAACTCGATGATAGTTTCGTCAGCAGATTTTGTAATTATGGTTTTTGTTTATTTTGGCAAAGCAAAATCAATCTTACAAACACAGGCTCTAATTAGAAGATAGTAGTACAAATATCTAGAATTGTTCTTGAATGCTCGGATTATCTAATTTGGGGATAAAAAGAAAAATCAGTGGCTGAGAAATGTTTGCTTGGGTTTTGCAGGAAAAGGTTGGTTTTAGTTCATCTTCAGATGATGCAGGGAAAGGGAAAAGCAAAATGGACAAACACATTACTCATGGTTATCATGCCGTCGAGGGAAAATCAACACATCCAATGGAGGATTATGTTTTCGCACAATTTAAGCAAGTTGATGACAATGAACTAGGTCTCTTTGCAATATTTGATGGTCATCTGAGTCGTGAAGTTCCTGATTACTTGCGGGCTAATTTGCTCGAGAATATCTTGAAGGAGGTAAAAAAGAGTAAATATCTGAACACCAAGTTTCATGTGGATAAGTTGGAATAGACAATCTTGGAGTTGCATTTTTTTTATTCACCTTGCATTGAAAATGAACTCCTTGATACAAGTAATAGAATCTGGAAAAGTCTACTTTTGGCATTTCCCCCGAGATTTAGCTACTAGGAGGAAACTTTTTTAGTGCAAATATTCTTTGATTTTCTATTTCTTTTGCCCTCTTTGGTTTTCCTTGTTTAACAATTAAACGATGGCCATGTTGATTAAATTGTAATGTGTTTCTATTTGGATTTTACCCCGCATGGATTATCTGTCAGAACAGATTTGTGTTCATCTTTAGTCCCCTTTTTTTTATTTTTTTTTTATTTTTATGAATTTCTAATTTGTGCTTTTCTTGTCTTGTAAGCAGCCTGACTTCTGGACAGCAACCGAAATGGCAATTAAAAGGGCATACAAGAAAACAGATGACAAGATACTAGAGAAATCAGTTGATTTAGGCAAGGGTGGCTCAACAGCAGTTACAGCAATATTGATTAATTGCCAAAAACTTGTTGTGGCTAATGTTGGGGACTCTCGGGCTGTCATCTCCAGAAATGGTATAGCAAAGCAATTATCCATTGATCACGAGCCAAATGCTGAGAGAGAAGAAATTGAGAACAGAGGCGGTTTTGTGTCAAACTTTCCAGGTTATGGTGTTCTGCATGATATATTTAATTCAGTAAAATCATAACTTTCTTAAAGATCGTTAATGCAATTTGATTTTCACTGTCCGTGGCTCGAAGAAACCTCATCTATGAACTAGCTTTTGGTATTACCAATGATGTCACATAAGATTTACTTCGGTTGCTTTAAATGAATATTTATGCACATGTAACTCAATTTAGTAGGCCTACATCAATCATTGTAGAATAGTATAAGCTCTATGGTTACCTGTTTTGGGATGGTACTGAAACTCGACTGCTGATACTCCCTTACTTACTCCATTGCATATTTGTTATCATGTAGGCGATGTTGCACGTGTTGACGGACAGTTGGCTGTAGCTAGAGCATTTGGAGACAAGAGCTTGAAGAAACACCTTAGTACTGAACCACATATTACGATAGAGGTCATAGACGATGATGCAGAGTTTGTTATCTTGGCTAGCGATGGTATCTGGAAGGTCAGTTTCTCGTAGATGTAGATGTGTATGCCTCTATTCTTGCAGCCCATACTATCAGATTAATTGGCATACACAACTATTTTTTGGGACAATTATTTCTAGAAAAGGTGTTTCTAAAGAACTGCACAAATGTTTAGAAACCAGTATCTGCTTCGTTACATTCACATTTCAGCCAGTAGAACGCACGCGTTTGCTTTGACTTTAATGGGACTTGAAATTTAAATATATTACCAGAATTTGATTAACCAAAAAACATTCCAGAAACATAGAGATTTCTATGCTTGGGGAAAATTTCTTTTTGGTCATGATCTCAGAGTTACGTGAGAGCGAAAAAAGAGAGAAAAATAAGGGGGTGGAGGGGAACATAACTCCTGACATCTTTGAGCGTGTTTGTGTTCAATCTCTGTGCGTGTCCCAATTCTACGATGTTTACCATCAATTTTGGACGCTCTGTGAAAATTTCCAATGGTAAAATATGCAGGTAATGTCGAATCAAGAAGCCGTGGACTGTATCAAGGATGTCAAGGATGCGCGGTCTGCAGCTAAACGGCTGAATGAGGAGGCAGTAGCAAGGAGGAGCTCTGATGATATATCTTGTATAGTCATCAAATTCAAATGAGACGATTTCTGATGGTTATTCAAGTGTCCTAGCCTGGGTGTCTACCAGAATGCATTGTGGTTCTCTGTCCTTCAAAAATGTAACTAAAACACTTCCTCTCGAGTAGGATGTAGTTCTTGTTCAATGTTCTGGCACGAATGGTTTCATGATGCGACTCTGAGGTTTCTGTGATCTCTCTGTATTTTACAGTTTTAGATTCTGGGATTTGCCAAACTGTATATACTGTCGTTTATTCCTTATACTTGCATGTCAAATCCTAGCAATCCTAGCAAGGTGCACTAGGAGAGTATAAGATAAAATCAAGGTCCATTCTGCAAAGACTTGGTTATTTTAACCTAATTCAAACCGACGATGTGGTGATTTTAACAAGTAAAATAAACAAGTAAAAAACGTAGAGAGGCTAATGGGGAAAGAGATTCAACTAGGTAGAGAGAGGATCAAAGTTCTTTAGAATTGCATCAACACTTTGAAATTTGTTCTCCGTAATAACCATGAACTTTTGAGTATGAGAAAGCAGTAGTCAATTGAGCTCAAGTAGTAATAGAATTTGCAGGGAGAGATTTAAGGCATTGTAAAACCCGTAACTTTTGCTTACGTGTAATTAATTTTTGCGTGACTAATTGCGTAGGCGTACCTTATTTCGTAGGATTATGGGACTACACCGAGTGATCCTAAACTGCTAGTTTAGAAACGCTGTTTTCTCTTTATAGTTTTGTTGGAACTTTAGCTTCCTTTTTCGGGTGTAATAAACTAGATTTATTCCCTTTTAGAATAATGCTTCCGCTAGTGTTTTTGTTACTATTTATGGATTTCATAACTGAACTGCTTTAATTAGTAATCTCTGACTGTGGCTTAGGTGTTTCATTAACCAATGGGGCACTGCCATGTCATCACTCCGGAGACGGGGTGTGACAGAAGTGGTATCAGAGCAGGTCGAACCTTAGGGATTAAAATATGTAATGAAAATAGGATAACAAGAACACGTAATGTGAGGTGTGTGATGGGTAGAGACCATGGACTAGGATGTTTCTGTTTACTTAATGCTTTATATCCTATCGTTGTGTTGTGTTACGATATATGTTACCTTATATGTATACCTGTATATGTGATTCTTGTACCATGCTACCTGTTTCACTTGTTCTACTTGCTATATGTTACACATGTACGTGATTTATGGTTATATGCTTGCCATGCTCTATTTGTTATATGTTTCACATGTATAACTTATATGTTTGCCATGCTCCACTTATTATATGTTCATGTATGCTATAATACATGTATGTTGTAAATTCTTATCTGTGATACAGGTTAGGTGATTTCTTTTATTATGTAATGATCTGTTTGTCTATACCTCATGTGTTCACTTGCTAATTGTTTAATAGCATATCTTATTTGTTTACTATACGTTATGCTTCAGTATTCTATATGTTATACCTGTTATATGGTTCTTTGTATTCTGTATACCATGCCATGTTTTACTTGTCTATGCTTCACACGTTTAATTGCTAAATGATTTATCGCTCATCTTACCTTGTTTACGATATACCTGTTGGAGTTAAGATGGATCCGAGTCAATGAAGCAGTGACGACTACGCCCTACCGATCTTATCGTTATATGTTACATGTGTTGAACTACGATATTCTTCTGTGATATACCCGACCATGCCTAACTCGTCTTTCGTTTCAAATCCATGATAAATTTTTTCTTCTCCCATTTATCCACAACAATCTTATCCTTATCATTTCATTACTCGGTGTTCACACCTATAGGAGTTTGACTGCTTTACAGTTTTTCATGTTGAACTTATTCACAAGATATGTTGCCTACTCGGTTTGAGAAATAAGATCTCTTCTTTCCTCTATTCGATTTGTAATCTCAAGAATAATGTCAAATTCACTTACCATACTCATCTCCAATTCTGTTTGCATTAAGTTGAAAAATGCCAACCTTTGTCGTAGCCTCTGACTGTTGATTCAAACAAATATCATCATCTTGAATTAGCCTGGTTTGAATTTTTCAATTTCTAATGGACATTTTCTCACCAACTCCACCTCATGCGTGTGCATGCTTCAACAAAAGCTTTGTTAGCCTATCATACCTCAATCTACAATGAGTTTTTTTTCTTTTCAATTTGTATACTTGATTTGGTTAATCTGATTTTACATATACTTCTTCGTGTGACAACCCATTTGAAAACCACCATTGTCATCCATCTTATAAAGCTTGAAATTTTCCGAAAATGTAATGTCAACATAAATCGTATAGACTCAAGTCTTGCTCCATAAGCAAACTTCTCATCAAAATACATCCCCTATACTTGAGTGTATTCTTTGATTACCATTTTGGATTTGTCTCTAATAAAATATGTGAACTCTTTGGATTTGTTTCTAATCACCCACTTAATTCCAATAATGTTCACACCATCTGTTCTTGAAACTAGTTTCTGATAATTTTTTTTTACTGGCGAAGTTCTTACATCGACATGATCATTTCCTTGCCAATGACTTTAGAATTCCAACGAGTTTTCTTAAGGGTATCAAATTTCTAATTATCTAATCAACCGAACGATTTTTTTTATTTACTCAGTTGATACCCGTACGTCTGTTGCACCCTTCAATTTGAGTGGGTATCACAATTCATCATGTCTACTTGTTCTATTGGTGAGATCTTCTTGGCTCTTGTTATTGAGACTCTGTCCGCTCAATAAGGGCAATCTCATCAAGTTTGGTGAGAAAATTTTCAACAAGATTGCAAATCTTGTATCAGTATATTGATAGTTTTCATCCCCACGGAGGTTCTTTTGTTGTATACCTCATGTTGGAGTATCCCAAAAAGGATCCTTCATCGGTCCTTTTCTCAAAGGTGCTTATTCTGCCGCTATTTACGTTTGTTCTATTCCACATTCTATTTGTTGCCTTCTTGGTTTCCTCTCGTTTGTTCTTTCGGACTCCTAATTATTATCTGCAGACACTTTTCTTGGGACCGAAACTACTATATTGATTGTATCACTTTTTGACAAGAAATTGTTATTCTTTCATTCTGTGTACACCCTCTTAGTGCACACATGTTTTAATTATATTTCATTCATTTTCCCTTTTATGCCCTTAATGGAATTGTCGGTTCTTTTGTCCTTGGTCATTTGTACCACACGTCCGTTGTACTTCATTTCTTTGGGAAGTTGGAGTTATCATATTTGTCCTATCTTCCTCACTGAGATTTATTGTGGATATTGATGGTTTAGATTTTAGAGCCAAACTCGTTCCGTGAGTCTTGAAATTCTTACGACGTCTCATATGTCTGCAGAGAACTAATAAGTTAATCGTTTATCATCGAATCTCTATTTCTTCCATGGAGTACACCTTTACCCAATTTTTTCTGTCAGAGAGCGCATAATCTTACTCATCAACTTTTCACTAGAATATATTCTTCGCTCTGTGAAAAGATTGATTTCCAATGTTTCTTAATTGTTATTGAAGTTAGTTATAGCTTCATTCTCTCCCATCATTACGTTCTTGAATTCAGTGGTCCAACCGTTCAGAGAAGGAAGCCATTTGAGAATTTGAAGAAAAAGTCGGTTGAAGTATATCCATCTGTTCAGCGACTAGGGATTGCAAGTTTCGAGGACGAAACTTCTGTAAGGGGGGAAGAATGTAAAACCCGTAACTTTTGCTTACGTGTAATTATTTTTTGCATGACTAATTGCATAGGCGTACCTTATTTCGTAGGATTATGGGACTACACCAAGTGATCCTAAACTGCTAGTTTAGAAACGCTGTTTTCTCTTTATAGTTTTGTTGGAACTTTAGCTTCCTTTTTCGGGTGTAATAAACTAGATTTATTCCCTTTTAGAATAATGCTTCCGCTAGTGTTTTTGTTACTATTTATGGATTTCATAACTGAACTGCTTTAATTAGTAATCTCTGACTGTGGCTTAGGTGTTTCATTAACCAATGGGGCACTGCCATGTCATCACTCCGGAGACGGGGTGTGACAGAAGTGGTATCAGAGCAGGTCGAACCTTAGGGATTAAAATATGTAATGAAAATAGGATAACAAGAACACGTAATGTGAGGTGTGTGATGGGTAGAGACCATGGACTAGGATGTTTCTGTTTACTTAATGCTTTATATCCTATCGTTGTGTTGTGTTACGATATATGTTACCTTATATGTATACATGTATATGTGATTCTTGTACCATGCTACCTGTTTCACTTGTTCTACTTGCTATATGTTACACATGTATGTGATTTATGGTTATATGCTTGCCATGCTCTATTTGTTATATGTTTCACATGTATAACTTATATGTTTGCCATGCTCCACTTATTATATGTTCATGTATGCTATAATACATGTATGTTGTAAATTCTTATCTGTGATACAGGTTAGGTGATTTCTTTTATTATGTAATGATCTGTTTGTCTATACCTCATGTGTTCACTTGCTAATTGTTTAATAGCATATCTTATTTGTTTACTATACGTTATGCTTCAGTATTCTATATGTTATACCTGTTATATGGTTCTTTGTGTTCTGTATACCATGCCATGTTTTACTTGTCTATGCTTCACACGTTTAATTGCTAAATGATTTATCGCTCATCTTACCTTGTTTACGATATACCTGTTGGAGTTAAGATGGATCCGAGTCAATGAAGCAGTGACGACTACGCCCTACCGATCTTATCGTTATATGTTACATGTGTTGAACTACGATATTCTTCTGTGATATACCCGACCATGCCTAACTCGTCTTTCGTTTCAAATCCATGATAAATTTTTTCTTCTCCCATTTATCCACAACAATCTTATCCTTATCATTTCATTACTCGGTGTTCACACCTATAGGAGTTTGACTGCTTTACAGTTTTTCATGTTGAACTTATTCACAAGATATGTTGCCTACTCGGTTTGAGAAATAAGATCTCTTCTTTCCTCTATTCGATTTGTAATCTCAAGAATAATGTCAAATTCACTTACCATACTCATCTCCAATTCTGTTTGCATTAAGTTGAAAAATGCCAACCTTTGTCGTAGCCTCTGACTGTTGATTCAAACAAATATCATCATCTTGAATTAGCCTGGTTTGAATTTTTCAATTTCTAATGGACATTTTCTCACCAACTCCACCTCATGCGTGTGCATGCTTCAACAAAAGCTTTGTTAGCCTATCATACCTCAATCTACAATGAGTTTTTTTTCTTTTCAATTTGTATACTTGATTTGGTTAATCTGATTTTACATATACTTCTTCGTGTGACAACCCATTTGAAAACCACCATTGTCATCCATCTTATAAAGCTTGAAATTTTCCGAAAATGTAATGTCAACATAAATCGTATAGACTCAAGTCTTGCTCCATAAGCAAACTTCTCATCAAAATACATCCCCTATACTTGAGTGTATTCTTTGATTACCATTTTGGATTTGTCTCTAATAAAATATGTGAACTCTTTGGATTTGTTTCTAATCACCCACTTAATTCCAATAATGTTCACACCATCTGTTCTTGAAACTAGTTTCTGATAATTTTTTTTTACTGGCGAAGTTCTTACATCGACATGATCATTTCCTTGCCAATGACTTTAGAATTCCAACGAGTTTTCTTAAGGGTATCAAATTTCTAATTATCTAATCAACCGAACGATTTTTTTTATTTACTCAGTTGATACCCGTACGTCTGTTGCACCCTTCAATTTGAGTGGGTATCACAATTCATCATGTCTACTTGTTCTATTGGTGAGATCTTCTTGGCTCTTGTTATTGAGACTCTGTCCGCTCAATAAGGGCAATCTCATCAAGTTTGGTGAGAAAATTTTCAACAAGATTGCAAATCTTGTATCAGTATATTGATAGTTTTCATCCCCACGGAGGTTCTTTTGTTGTATACCTCATGTTGGAGTATCCCAAAAAGGATCCTTCATCGGTCCTTTTCTCAAAGGTGCTTATTCTGCCGCTATTTACGTTTGTTCTATTCCACATTCTATTTGTTGCCTTCTTGGTTTCCTCTCGTTTGTTCTTTCGGACTCCTAATTATTATCTGCAGACACTTTTCTTGGGACCGAAACTACTATATTGATTGTATCACTTTTTGACAAGAAATTGTTATTCTTTCATTCTGTGTACACCCTCTTAGTGCACACATGTTTTAATTATATTTCATTCATTTTCCCTTTTATGCCCTTAATGGAATTGTCGGTTCTTTTGTCCTTGGTCATTTGTACCACACGTCCGTTGTACTTCATTTCTTTGGGAAGTTGGAGTTATCATATTTGTCCTATCTTCCTCACTGAGATTTATTGTGGATATTGATGGTTTAGATTTTAGAGCCAAACTCGTTCCGTGAGTCTTGAAATTCTTACGACGTCTCATATGTCTGCAGAGAACTAATAAGTTAATCGTTTATCATCGAATCTCTATTTCTTCCATGGAGTACACCTTTACCCAATTTTTTCTGTCAGAGAGCGCATAATCTTACTCATCAACTTTTCACTAGAATATATTCTTCGCTCTGTGAAAAGATTGATTTCCAATGTTTCTTAATTGTTATTGAAGTTAGTTATAGCTTCATTCTCTCCCATCATTACGTTCTTGAATTCAGTGGTCCAACCGTTCAGAGAAGGAAGCCATTTGAGAATTTGAAGAAAAAGTCGGTTGAAGTATATCCATCTGTTCAGCGACTAGGGATTGCAAGTTTCGAGGACGAAACTTCTGTAAGGGGGGAAGAATGTAAAACCCGTAACTTTTGCTTACGTGTAATTATTTTTTGCATGACTAATTGCATAGGCGTACCTTATTTCGTAGGATTATGGGACTACACCAAGTGATCCTAAACTGCTAGTTTAGAAACGCTGTTTTCTCTTTATAGTTTTGTTGGAACTTTAGCTTCCTTTTTCGGATGTAATAAACTAGATTTATTCCCTTTTAAAATAATGCTTCCGTTAGTGTTTTTATTACTATTTATGGATTTCATAACTGAACTGCCTTAATTAGTAATCTCTGACTGTGGCTTAGGTGTTTCATTAACCAATGGGGCACTGTCATGTTATCACTCCGGAGACGGGGTGTGACAGGCATAGTTTGTCTTTGTCCTTCAAAGAAAAAGGAAACAACATGACGAATTGCATCCTTAGGAACTCCGTTTTGTTTGATAGTGTCGCATATCTCCAAGAATTTTTTTTTATGCGAGTTAGGATCATCACCGGGCTTGCCATGGAATTGTGCATTTGAGTAGCATAATTCATCAAGGTTGGCCTTGGATTGGCTACTTCATTTACTGCATTTTCTATCATCTTCTCAACTTGCACAAGAAGAAATCAAAGATCACAATAATAAAAGAGAAACAAATTTTTTTATTATTATTATTTCAAATCGAATAACAAAATATGATATCAAATAAACAAATCTCCGACAACCGAGTCAAAAACTTGAAATGCCAAATCCTAGCAAGTATACTAAGGTGCACTTGTAGTGTAAAACACAAGAGAGAGGGGGGGGGGGTGAATTGGGTTTTAGTCGATCTTGCAAACTTTTTCGAATCTATTCAAAGCTAGTGTAGGTTTGAGCAAGATGAACAAAAGCAAAACTAAAACCAAACACAAGACAAAGGATTTAGAGTGGTTCGATTCACTCAGAATCTACATCCACTACCTTGAGCCGCACCCAAGGATTTGCAACAACTTCACTAAGAAGACTTTTTACAATTGTGGCTAACTCACTAAGAGTTTTACAACACAACCACAATACACAAACTCACTAAGAGTTACTTGCCCACACAAAGTAGGACTTTTACAAGAATTACCCTATCACTAAGAAAGGGAATAAGATGGGTTAAATAACAAGGTTGTTCACTCTTCTAAGTGAAAGATAGATACCTTTTAAGTACATCAATTTCAGCTCTTTAGAACATATGAAGCACACTATTTGTCTTGCTTTTGAAATAACACCTTTGAATGATTTAGATCATGGAAATGAAGTGTTTTTGCTTTGAAGGTGTTTAGACTTGATAAGAAATCAATCTATATTGTATGTGCAAGTCTTAGAGTCATTCTCTAGCTTTGAAGTATTTATACATTTCAAAATATGCTGAAAAATGACTCTTTAACGGTCATATAACGGCTAGAAATCGCAGAGTTCGGTTGACCGAACAAAGCACCTCGGATGACCGAAAACATCCCTCGGTTGAGCCGAACCTAGGTCGGTCGACCGACCTACCCCCTTTGGTCGACCGAACCAAATCATCAAACCTCTCTGTTTCTCTTCGGTTGATCCGAGGAAAGGTCGGATGATTCGACCTTCTGAGCTTTGAGAGATGTTGATTTTTCACACGTTTTGAAATCTATTGAAGTCTAAAAGGTTTTCTCAATATGTAACAAGTAAGAGCATTTAGAAAACCGTTTTAAAAGACTTATACTTTGAAATCAAAGGCTTTTGAGATATGAACACATATGAGAATCATTTTGAAACTTTAGCCTTTTGAAAACGTGTTTATAAAAACATGCAAGACTTGAGTGTAGAGCTTATGTTCATGAAGAGCAATGGTTAGAGCTATATAAGATAAAGACTTATAACGACGAAGCTAATCTAACCAAACCTAAGTCTTCAATCATCAATCTTGAAAGATGAGCCTTGAATAATATGTCTTTGAATCTTGATCATGGCTTGATTGAAGTACTTAGAGCTTCCAATATTAGTTCCGATATTCTATCACAAAGATATAAACATTAGACACAACATCAAGTGTTTGTCCATTATCAAAAACCGAGTTTGATCGCCCTTAGGGCTAACAATCTCCCCCTTTTTGATTATGATAAACTTTGATGTAATTAGATAGGATATGGACAATTTTAAGTACAAGGGAGCATGGCAAAAGGATATAAGAACAAATAAGTGTAAAGCTAAGTGCTTATAAGATAAACCAAGATAGAACGAGAAACATAAGCACTAGCATGTTAAGTTCTTTTGCCATATGCATTAGGGACTCTTTGAAGAGCCCTATTTCCCAACCAACCTCCTTGCCTCCTTCCTTCCATCTTATAGCATTCTTGTGTGTAATATACATACCTTAGTTTACACAAGAAGCTAACTTACCATTTTCATCAATGTTGATGTGAGTGCTAAGGATCCTATTATAAAGAACATGCTCACACAAACATTAGAACTATCAATGGTTTGTTATCATCAAAACAACATTACTCATTTTGCCCTTCGGGCTAACATGTAGTATAAACTAAAATTAAGGTCGATCCCACAAAGACTTGTACTCAAGTACCAAAGATGTTCTTTTAACCTAATTCTAACTGGCAATAATTGAGTGGTGGTTTTTAATAACTAAAATAGGCAAGTAAAAACATAGAGAAATTAATGGGAAAGAGATTAACCAGGGCAGGTGATCTAACTAGTGTATTATCAATGTAAGGACTATATCTTTCTTGCTAAACCGATTAAGTTGTTATTATTATTATTATTATTAACAATGAAACTCTCGTATATAAACTTAGTCAAATCTATTGGCACAAAGTTCCTACCTTTAATTAAAAACCTACTATATCTCTATGCAGATAATTAATCAAAATGTGCATAAAGGTCTTTGGAATTCCGAGTTTTCATTAGATGGATCAATTACTCAAATAAATTGCACTTAGAAATCAGATTCAATCTTTAACCGATTTTACCAAGTGTTCTTGTTTCTTTTGTTCCTATGCAATTAATCTTTGCTAGGTCTCATAATCGAATATTAAATTATACAAAAGGTGGTCAATCAATTGTAAGCATTAAGATCAAGCTAAAGAATTAATAATAAAAGATGTACGGTAAAACAATAATCCTTAAGTGTCACACCCCATAACCAAGGATGATGATATGACAGTGCCTCATTGGATAACGAAGCACCAAAGTCCACAATAAGAGATTACTAATAAAGGAAATTCATTAAGTAAATCCATAATTAGTAAAAAAAAATGCACTAGCGGAAGCAATTACTAAAAAAAGAAATGTTTCTAAGTTATAATAATTGAAATTGTTCGGCAACACTATAAATGAAAATGAACTACTTATTACATTATTAAAATAAGTCTAAGTGTTCTAAATGAAATAACTAGAAGGAAATAAAGTCCAGCAACTATGTAGGTTATGATCACTCCTCATATTCTTCATCCCAAACATCATCACTAAAGTAAGGCGCATCATCTATATCACCTGCACAGTAAGAAAACGGATGGACTGAGATCCGGTGCTCACTAAGGACCAATAATAATAAATGATACAACATAAATAGACTCAACAAATTTTCGTTTCTCGAAATATCCCTTTTTGGAAAATAATACGAGACACGACTCAACTCAAGCCTCACGGAACTCTGGACACAGGGCAGAACAATACAATACCGAACAGAACATAGCAGACGAAATATAAAAGAATACTGCACAGCTTCACTGTGACCTTCCGGTCGACCATACCCTTTAGTCCGGTCGACTGGTGATATTCCAGATGCACACAAACATGAAACAGAAGCTCCGATCTACCAGTACACAAACCAGTCGACCAAAAGGGACACGCAAACGAAGGGATCGTCCGCGGTAAGACAGTAGCTAATTGTCATTATGCGGACGACCGCGACATGCGAAAAATAGAAATACAAGTACAAACTTGTGCACAAAGGCACCAATTCCGCACCACAACTTCCCAAACCTATAAATGACCAAAAAGGCTTAATACTAAGTGTCAAATGTGACCCAAACAAATGTCCGACTATACTTATCAAATCTGACACCACAGATCAGAATTCATGCCATGAGCATCCCATACTACTCATACACTACTAACCAATAGTTATGTCAGACAATCGAGTATAAAATGAACAAAGACCAAACAAGTTAAAAACAACAGTTAAGCTAAATAACTATATTTTTCACGTCTAAGCACTCACATAACTGAATGCATGACAAGCACGTCTGTCATAAAGTATTCACGATTACACACTTTGCTTAGACATTACGAACATAGTTATCGCCATGACACTACAATCCCATAGTCAAGCTCAATTGTCCGACCAGACCCATAATCACTGCTAACAATCCCCATGTATTAATCCACTGAGGAAAGGCCACACGAAACAGAATCCGGCTGAATCTTTCCCCCGAATGGAAGCCAAAAATAAAGAATACGTCCATTGTGTCATCGCCCACACATGAGCTCCACAATTTACTGTTAGCAGACCTAACTTGTTTATCCCGCTAGGGTCCGAGTCCACACACAAAATTATCGCAGCATGACTAATCAATTGATTTAATGTAGGCATAGTCCGTCTGGCTGCTCTTGCTGAAATCATGACTTGCTCAATAGAAGGGGCTTTTCTGCAAGGTTTTCTAAATTATGTTAATTTGTGAACAACAGGTTCCAGCAATATATAAAGTGGGCGTATCTTACTACAAAAATTTCATAAACAAGAGCTTGAATGGGGCGAAGACTTGGTCGACCAAAACCAAATAGGACTGAAACGATGACACCAAATAACGACCCAAAAGAGGCAAATACAGAAAGGATCCCCAACGATCCACAAAACAAAACATATACAAGTTTCAGAATATATGTATATAACAATTAAATAACGATAACAGAAATCAGATTAAATTAACAAGTATAATTAATTTAGTTCACATTTTATTCAATCAAATATGCCCAAATTCTTCTTGAAACATTCTATAATAGTACCCAAACATATATACAATAATCCGGACATAAATTACTAGAGAAAGTGGGTCCTTACCTTGAATACAAATAAAAAGCAATAAGTGTACTAGTGCTGGAAAAATCTGGTTCCACCTTCTACTTCTGACGTGCATTACTGAAATTTTAACTGTTAAAATCTCAATCCCTCCAGTCATATTATAGCCCTATCAGTCTATTTTATAAATAAAAAAGAATTACCCCGATCGGAGTTCGGATGTTACCTGGACGACGATTCTACAAGAAGTGAGCAGAAAACGTAATTTAGAAACCAGCCCCGCTTCCGATGCGATATCTTTCCGCTCCAAACTCCGAATCGACTTCCGTCTGCGCTCACTTGTTGGTATCACGAACGCCGTCATTTTGATACATCGTGCATCAAAAACGGATAAGAGACAATCACTCAGTAATCTCTCAAAGTTCTGGGGAGAATGTTTAATCACTTAACTTTTCCTTCTGTTTCTCGCGGCTGTGACTTGTGAGAGCCGACTATTTTCTTGTTTTTGTGTTTGTGCTCGTTTCCCAAGAAATCCCACCTACGATATGATTGTCCTCCTTTTTCTCACGTTTGTTTTCTTTTTCTTTTTAAATCCCCCGTCCCAGGAATCCATAATCTTATATATATATATACTAGCAAAAATACCCGTGCTATGCACGGAAACGTAATGTTTAATGAAAGAAAAAATGTCAAAGTAATTTTGTATCTCAAAACATGTCAAAGTACACCATTTTATAGTATTGTCAAACTCAAAAAACAATGTAACTTTTCAATGTGGGATACTCTAATAAGCAAATTAAGAATTTACAACCAAAGTAAAATTTAACCAACCAATCAAAATTTTATAAAATAATTAATTGAACAAAAATTCATGGAAATTACACGTAGGATTTAGAAGGATGTGATTGGTAAACTGAAAAGCAGACTTTTGTAATATAAATATAGATAGACACTCATTCCGATTCAAAATATTAGTCTTTTTAGGAGTTTTTCACACAAATTAAGATACTAATCAAAATGACTAAAATACCCCTAATTAATACTCCAAAAGAAAAAATAAATTAATGAAGAGTTGCATGAAAACTATACATTTTGACAAATATGAATATATGGAGAAAATAATGTAAGGGTAAATTAGCCAATAAATGCACCATTCTTGTAAAAAGACCTATGTTTTCCAACAAAAAATAACTCTTAAAAAAACTTCTATTTTGAATCGGAGGAAGTATAAATTTTATGCACATTAATTTTCTTTTATAGTTTTGTCATTTGTCAAATTTTAAAAATAATAATAATTTTTTTATGTGGGAGTTTTTTATTGTTGTTAATTCTCTTGTTTGACTTTAGATTAATATTTTTAACTTTGATTATAAGTTCAATCGAATTCAGAGGACCCGGCCATCTGAATTACCCGTTATTTGTTAAAACTTTAACTATTTATATTTATATAAATAAAAAAATATAAGACAAATAACCCAGAGCTTCTTAATTTGATGGGCTAAAATGTCACTCAATTTTGTAACTCAAAACATGTCAAAGTACCATCTTTTATAGTATTGTCAAACTCAAAAAATAATGTAACTTTTCGATGTGGGATACTCTTATAAGCCAATTAAGAGTTTACAACCAAAATAAAATTTAAATTAACATTCCATTAAAAGAATTAGAGAAAACAATTGTCAAATACTTGCTAAAGTAGTTGGCAATGCAGTACAACGATTCGACCCTGCGAGTCGGGGATCGAATCCTCCCTCTCCCGGTTTGAATAAAATAGTTTAACGTTTTTGCACCTACAAAAGTTGATATTTAATTTTTATTAAGATAAGTTATTTTTCAATTAATTTAATTAACCTAAATATTCTCAACCAATTAAAAATTAGTAAATTAATTAAAAAAGTGAAAATCTAAGAAAAAAGATGGAAGAAATATATAGATACAATTATCTGTATGTATAAGTGCTCTGTAATATATATATATATATATATATATATATATATATATATATATTCTTTATTTTTCTTTTTCTTTTTCCTTTTATGTTAATTATATAGTAACTTTCCTAATGCCAAAAAAATTCCTAATTAAATCCAATTCAAATTAAACTACTAATTTAGGTGAATTACAACTAAGTTCCCCAATTACGATACGCGTACGAAACGTCTCTCAATAAAACGTACACAAACATAACACGTCACATGTTATAAAATTAGATGGACACGTAAATACACAATCACACAAAATAAATTTCACATACGCACTTAGTTGAGCAAAAATTAATTACACGTCACATAATGATGAACCTTTATTTTACCATTATTTTGGATATTTTCATATTTGTTTTGAGCTTAATTGAGAGAAAATAATATATTAAATTAACCTTTATGATTGAATATGTCTAAAAATGTTCTTGTGAATTTTATTTGCAAAACTAAAGATTAATTCACTAATTTTGTAATATTTGATACAGGTTAAGGACATTTTGAGCATCACAGGAAAAGAAGAATTATATTTGGTATGTACTAAAATGTCACCGAGTCCAACTTGAAATAAAAGATTGAAGATATACATATTTGTTACTTACCAAAAGTCGAATTCGAAAAGGAATAAAATTTGGAGATTACTATAATTCCGAATTAAAATCCTAAATGGAATTAGGGAAGACAAAGGACTTTGAGTCCTATTCATATGTTGATGCTAGGAGGCTGTGAAGGCCTATATAATAGGAGCAAAAGGAAATCATCCTGGTACAAAGATTCAATCCCGGGGAGCCAGAAGGCCTCGGCCATCCTTGGAGGAGAGAACAAAGTTGAGGAGCTTGGAGTTCGGGATCGTTTCGTTACCAGACTATTTTTTTTATTTAATTTAATTTAATTTAATATTTATTTTTAGCTAGTTTTCTTGTGACTAAGATTTTTTTGAAGGTCGAAACTTTTATGGATATATTTAATTTTTATTAATTTATTTATCTCAACATATGGTTAATTGTTATTATTTGTTCTTAATGCTTGCGATTTTCTGATCAATTATTGCATGAATCTAAATTACTTACAGGGGCTGAGAAGTTCTAGATTTAATTGTATCAAGGATAATAATAATAACATGACGTAAAATTGACTAGATATAGATTCGATTTCCTTGTGTGGTTTCTAGCGAGTAGGAAACAAAAGGTAGGGAAGGTACACAGAGTTTTATGCGGTTTTAGGTCTGAAAATCACGTAGAGATACGACTAATTTATGCTCTAAAGCTAGGAGCTTTTCGCCAAGAGATTGAGTCTAGGTTATATTCGGGAATTCTACCATTAACCTATTTGAGACTTAAATTAAAGAATCATTTATTTTCCATAAAGGAGTATACTAGATTAGAGGTGTGTTAGTCCATTCATTACCCATACTTTCATCTCATAAAAATAGCATCTTTACTTTATTTTAATTATCATTTATCATTTAGTTTTAATTAATTAATTCATCATTATTTTGGTTTAAGTTAGGTTATAAGTAATATAATTTTCCAGTTAGATAAACAATCTTCGTTGGGACGATCATGTACTTACTACTTTATTACTTGTTGATATTTGTGCACTTGCAAATTTCGCATCACATAACACGTAAGCAAAAGTTACGGTTATCACAATAAGTCAAAAACATCAATAAAAACACATAGTCTTCACAAAAAGCCCCAGTTAATCTAGTTTTAGCCTTACATACTAAAAGCAAGATCCAAGACACAATTACAGTAAAACCTCTATACAGTAATACTCTATACAAGAATAACCTCCTTATACTAATAAAAAATTATGGTCCCAATTCGGGACCAATTATAAATAAGAATAAACTATACATTGTAATATTCTTTGTTTTTTTAGGACCATCCTTAAGAAAGTTACCTCCATATAGTAATAAAATATCAATAAATTTTAAATATATTTAACTATGTTACATTTTTTTAAAATATTAAGGGACACATTTTCAAGTGTGGTATGACGTATATTAGCTTTTTTTTTAAATTATAATTTTTATATATAAGCCTCTATTTACGAATAACCTCCTTATAATAGTATTTCTATCCGATCCGAGAGTATTACTGTATAGAGGTTTTACTACACATGTAAAGCTAAAGGGAAGAGAAATCAAGTCTTAAAGAGAGAATTTGAAACCATAGTCTTCAACATCCTTCAAACCCTTCGTGTATTGGAAATTCGCCAAAAGATTACTAAATAACCTATTACATTGACTATTTATAATCTATAAAGGTATAGTGGAATTAGAGAACAAGAAAACCTGGAAAGGAATTAAAAATACTTTAAAAGTGAGATTAGGAGCTTAAGGAATTCAAAATTCCAACTTTGACCAAAGTTTGACAAGCTGTTAACAAAGGAGGACGTCACCCGACCATTTAAATAGTCACGTGCAAGGTTGTCAAGATTGTATTTTTGACTCGAAACGGAAGGGGTCTCAAGAATCGTAAACTCGAGGATCGTAACACGGATCGGAAGATCCGAAAAAATTATTAAAAAATAAATATTTTATTTTAAAATTAATATCTCAAATATATTTTATTTTAAATCATTCCCTTAAACATCTCATTTTGTTTTAATATCCAATTAAATACTAAAAATACAAAGTAAATAGTTTAGGACTTGTTTCAGTATAGTTATTTTATAAGGTTTTATATGCTAATATTTTAATTGCACTTTTAGCCCTAACTATATATATACTCTTTAATGCTAACCCTAACCCTTAAATTTTCCTCCCTTCTCTCTCTCCTATCCCGCCTTTCTTCCTACTCTCCCATGATGGAAGAACCAGTGCCCACACCATCCCAGCCAGTGACCACCGCCAATTTCCTCCCCTCCCCCCAACCTTTCTTCCTTCTCCCCATTTTCTCCTCTTTCTCTCGCTTCTTTCTCCACCGAGCCGTGCCTGAAAAATCTTCACAGTCCCGTAAAATCTTCACGACCTCGTAAAGACGCTCACTTCCATTTTCTTCACAGTCCAAAAAATCTTGGATCGTTTTGGATCGTTCGATCCTACGATCTTACGATCTGGATCGACGATCCATTACGATCCAAGTGAGATGCGATTTTTAACCCGATCCAACTCGATGTGCGGCCTTAGGATCGTAAAATCGTACAATTTTACGATCCAACACGCGATTTTGACAACCATGGTCACGTGCTATCTAATTAAACTTTTCATCTTATGTAGTTTGGTCCTCAATTTGTAAATCAAGTCCTGAAAGCGTGCAATTAAGTCATTAAAGTTCCAAAAGTGATCGATCAACCCCAACATGCCATTATAACATAAAAGTTAGAGTTTCATCATTCGTGAACTCAGATTTTTGATAAAAATGAGGTATTATCATTTAATACTATCATGGATTATATGTGGTGGGAGAAAATCTGGCGGGTTTCCAAACCATTGAGTGCAGACTTGAAACCTCATTGCATAATTTGCTAACATATCAGCAGAAACATTACAAGACGTGCGCAAATGATAAACTAGCTATACTAGTCCCCAATAAACTTTGAATTTGGCTAAAAATGTGCCATACGGGGGATAGATCATCTTCTACTTGATGGACCTGGTTGACCATCGCTTGGTAGTCACTTTCAATAACTAGAGACTGACATTCTTGATTTAGAGCAAACCGAATTCCTTATAGGAGAGTCTTTGCTTCAGTGTATTCGGGGTGGGTGAGTTGGAGGCAAATTTTGCAGCCCCGCTACAAATCTTCCTTCGTGATTCCTGATGATCATTCCCATTCCTCTGTGGCTTTCATGCCAGACTCCATTGATATTGATTTTTAGAAAACCTTCTTTAGGGGCTTCTCAATTAAAGCCAGGTTTCTGTTTAAGACCTTTGGGGTTTTTTCCGTATCCCCTGGTGAGAACATATTTACTTTCCCTTTCAGCATATATTTGATTTAGTCAGCATTAGGCAACGGTTGATGACTTCCAGGTGATCCTAAAGACGAAGCGAAAATGTTACTGTACTCAGCAACATGGACTAGAGCAATATTTCCTACTTTTTATGATGTCTGCCGATTCCTATAGAAAACATGCATGTTCCGATTGCACCATATTTGCCATGCAATCTATGAGAAGGAGTGGAAACCTCCTCTCTGTCTGCTAGGACAGGAATAAGACAATAAGGAAAATGTCCTTTTTAGCAGAGTTTGCACGTCGAAATTTGTGAGATTCCATACTTCAAGAGCTAACGGGCATGAGAAGAGGGCTTGTGCCACATTTTCAATCTTCTCATGACAGATAAGGCATTGTGGTTTTATGGAATTGACCGTTTGACAAATTTGGGCAAGTATGCAGAATTTGCTGAAAGACTTTCCAGATGAAAAATTGTATTTTAGGGGGGATAGCAAGTTTCCAAATGCCCTTCCAGTGATCCACGGAGTTGTTGTTTGATGTTGAAGGCTTTTCATGTTTTCCATCTTTAATATCTACTTGTATGTGGTATCCGGACTGTACAGAGTATAGTCCATTTTTTGTATACCCCCAAACAAGATGATCAAGTGGTCAGGCATTTCATAGTGGAACCTTAAGTATTTTCCCGACCTCGTAAGATGAGGAAAAATGTCTCAGTATATCTGCATTCCATGTACCTCTTTGTTGACCAATTAGCCTAGAAGCAGCCAACATTTTTTGCCATAAATCCATATCAGCCGGGGCCAACAGCTTAAAGGAATCCATAATGTTTAACCAATTATTCCCCCACACATTAACCCGTGAGCCATCGTCGATCCTCCATTTCAAACCAGCCTGGAGTAAATCCCGACCTTTTAGGATTCCTTGCCGGACTATGGAGGTTCGCCCTCTAAGTTGGACAGTCAGGAATTTGTCCTGAGGGAAGTATTTTGCTTGTAGGACCCTGGAGTAGAGGGAAAATGGTTGGTGTATAATATGCCGGCCTTGTTTAGCTACTCGAGCTTTGTTAAAAACTTCTAGTTCACGAAACCTCAGTCCCCCCTAGTCCTTAGGTTAGCATAGGGCAGTCCAAGCTCTCCAACAGATCTTCATATGATTCTCAGTTCCTCCCCATAAGAAGGTTCTCATCATACTCGTGATAGAATCAATTATATATTGGGGAATAATGAAGCAAGACATTACGTATATTGGGATTGCTTGGATTACACACTTGATAAGGACGACTCTGGCTGCAAAAGACAAAACATTTTCTTTCCAATTGCTAAGCTTTTTCCATACTTTATCAACAACAAACTGAAAAACTTCATTTTTAACCTTCCTGTCGTGTATGGTAAACCGAGATACTTCCCTTTTCCACCCCTTGCAGGATGGAGAAAGCGAGTTCTTTAGTCTCATTAAGGGTGCCCTTATTGTAAAATAGGTTGGATTTGTCATAGTTTATTAGTTAACCCGAGCACACCTCATATGCTCCCAGTATCTCTTTTAGCCGCCGTAAGCATGACTCATCAGCTTTAGCGAAGAAAAGTGAATCATCCCCAAACAGCAAGTGCGTGACAGAAGCTTCCATGCCAAACTGGAACCCCGTTAATTGGCCTCGTTCATCGGCAGAACGGACAAGCAAGGATAAGTCTGTTGTGCATATGAGAAAGAGAAAAGGTGATAAAAGGTCTCCCTGTATGATTCCCCGAGTTGGCTTAAAATATCTTGTGGGTACCCCGTTAAGCAAAATGGAGTACTTCACAGTTCTAATGCAATTCATTACAAGAGAGAAATTTTGAGGAAAAATCCATGCAGGACATCACCATTTTCAGATAGTTCCACTCCACTCTATCAAAAGCCTTTCTCATGTCTAGCTTAAGTGCTAGTTGGTGGAAGCCATTTGGTTTGACTGTTTGTAGAATGTGAAACACCTGAAAGGCAATAATAGTGTTATCTCTTATTAACCTTTTTTTCCTTCAAAAAAGCACTCTGAGCTTCATTAATAAGAGAGTCCATAACAAGCTTGAGTCTATTCGTTAGGATTTTGGAGATGAGTTTGTATATGACATTGCAGAGACTAATGGGCCGGAAATGTGTCATGGAGACGGGTTTTTTGATATTAGGGATGAGAGAAATGTGAGTTGAATTGATAGCTGTTATACTATCCACATTGTTTAAGACCCCAAGAATAAACCTTGTAATCTCTTATCCAAAATATGCCATAATTTCTGGAGAAATAAAACATTCAACCCATCCGAACCTGGCGCCTTATGAGGGTGCATTTGCTTAAGAGCCCTTATTATTTCATCCTGAGTAAAAGGCCGTTATAGACCATCAATCTTGTTGGCACTTAGCTTATTTGTGAGTAGGTGAGGTGAGAGACTAGCTCCGCCAAAATTTGCCGTGAATAGTTTCTCAAAGAAATTAATGGCTACATTCCCAATATGTTCCTCCTCAACTTTGAGGTTACCCTCAGAATCTACAATTTCATCAATGTAGTTATTTTCTTTCCTTTGTGAAGCTTTATTGTGGAAGTAAGCCGTATTTCGATCGCCCTCAGCCAGCCAAGTTACTATACTTCGAGATTTCTAGTAACATTCTCGAAGGTCTTGGATTTTTTCCAGATCCTTTGCAATTTCGAGCTCATGTGAAAGAGAATATTGGGGAAGACCACGGATTTTCTGAATTGCTTCTAGCTATTTTTGTTTAGTTTCTAATTTCTTCTTCAAATCCCCCACAACTCTAGTACTCCATTCTAAGAGATCGTATCTAAAGTTTGAGAGAACTGTACTAAGGCCTTATGCTGTTGTCTCAGTGGGAGAAGCCATATTTGATTTGTATATTGAAGAAAATCGGGCTCTTTGAACCAAAGTGGTTCGAAACGGAGTGGCCTAGGTTTGTTACTGCCTCTCCTCCGCCTTTTCTTTTTTGGAGGTACGCCAAGCAAAATAGGAGGATGGTCACTATCTTTGGTGGCTAAGTGCTGGATTGTCGTTTGTGGAAAGAGATTTTGCCAAGATGGGATGGCTAGACCCCTATCCAGTCAAACAAAGACTTCTCTAGTATTATCTCAAAAATTGCACCAAGTATATGGGCTACCAACATAGCCCAGATCACATAACCCGCATTCAGAGAGAACTTCACGAAAATTATTTATCTGTTTTTGACTTCTTGGAAAAAATTTTGTTTTTTCATTTTGATTTAAAATTTAATTAAAGTCCCCAGTGTAAAACCATGGAAGCGAATTAAGTGAGTGTAATTTTTTTAGCAGTTGCCATGAATAAGCGCGCATGGAAACTTCTGGGTTTCCATAGAAACCAGTAAAGCGCCACTTGATTTTATTATCAATAGATGTTACACATGAATAATGTGACTAGCAGAGTAAGATAAAGTATCTAGCAGAGCGGGGGCCAAATTCATCCCTAACCCCATCCCTACCCCAACTGAAACCAGGGAATCCCGTTGGGCCGGTCCGGATCTCCAATTCACCCGTCCCCATTTCCATCTCTAAGTAGGAGTGTCAATCGAGCTATGTGAGCCAAGCTTGATATAGTTCACGCTCAACTCACATAAAAATTGGAAAGATCAGCTCACGCTCAGCCTGGAAAAGCTCACAAACTTTGAAGTCATGTCCAGCTCACATTACAATGTGAGCTGGAGCTAAACTCACGAGCTTCATTAGCTAAATTTATATTAGAAAAAAACAAAATTTATGTATCAAGAATAGTAGAATAATTGAGCCATGAGATTAAATCCTGACAAGAATACAAATATACATAATACAATAATTTTTGTAGCATGGTAAATTTAGAGTTTACCATGGTAAAAATATAACAAAGATAGAGTTTGAGAAAGAGAGAAAAGAAACAATAAATTTTGCCGCTAGTTTTTATATGTTTTTTTAATTAGAAATTTAGTATTATATGAACAAAAACAAGAACACAAGAACATAAAGGAAAAATTGGGAAATTTTCTGATATTATTTCATAATGAATCTAGACGGATTAGTGGTGTATATATACATGAAGTTAGTTACAAAACCCTAATTAACCATGTCATTAACTATTAGTTAGTTGCTAACAATAATTATTAACTATCTAATCATTTAACCACTATCCACGCTGGCGACCTAGGTCCGCGCTTTTCTCCTTCAACCTAACTGGCTTCTTTCTCTTATCCTTGGGTTCGAATCCTTCCTTCATCAATGAAGCAACCATTTTCTCTTCTTTATTTCCACAAGTTCCGAGCTCATTTTCTTCCTTTTTATTAGCTGCAACAGCCTTCAATTCTTAATCTTTCAACATTATATCTAATATAAATAATATATTATTCTTATTTTGGGTGCGAGTTTTAATCAAGCTGAGCGGGGTTAACCTCACACTCAGCTCACATAAAATTCGAGTTTGAATATTGAGTTAATGTTCAGTTCACGTTCAGCTCACGCTAATATTTTTTCGAGTTATTTGAGTCGGATTTAGATCGACCCGAGTCTGTTGACACCCTAAGCATCAGTGTGGGGGTGGCTTCTTGCGGTGGGCTAAGACAAGGCCTCCCACCAATCGAACCGCCGGGTCACCTTGATTTACATCCTCTACAATGTCTGTCGGATCGGGTGGTGGGGACCCTAGGGGTGGGTATCGCCTTTAGTGTACAAGGAAATGAAAGGAAAGAAATTTGGGGTCAGGATTTCTACTAAAAAGCATTTGGGCCGAATAGTTTTTTATAGAAAAAGGAGTTCATTCTATTGTAAATAAAATGTCTAACTAGGTGTTGTGGCATTTTTGTAAATAGTTAAAGAGATTAATTATATTTTATTTCCTTTAATTTACAGTTGTAATTGGAGACTAAAATGTTGTTATAACTGTTTAAATTGGCTAGAAATCGCATGTCATCATATATTATTATAAACATGGTTGCACCATTCGAAATTTTTCATATGAATATTTTTTCAAATTTATATACATGTGGCGATTTATGAGGGATAAAAAATAGGAATAGGGACATGTTCGGAGACAAACGATTTTTTACCGCTTAAATTGTGTATAAATATTGAGCTTCAACTCATTTGCAAAGTATGAAAAAACAGAGTTTTTTCCCCAAATTTTGTTCTTTCCTTTTTGTTCTCCAATGTTCAAGTTTGATCAGAAATAGAAAATTTCGGATATGGACTTCTCAAATTTCGGAGTCCACATATGCAGGTAACTACCGCCCAATTCAGATGAGAGAATTATGGGGTCAGTCCCATAATGACCGTCGTCAATTGAAGTTTCAGTTCGAATGAGCAGATAAACAAGATTAGAACCACTGTGATCAGTACATTTCTAAAGCATAAACGGCAGGGAGATACAATGGGATGACAGAAGAGAGTAAGCAGAGGATTTCAATGGGTAATACGGTAACTAAGTTAAGGTAGTTCTTAATTACACAAATCCCATCTGGCTTCTTCCACTCTCACCAACCTCCCCGCACTGGTTCTTCTCTATCCTGGTTACTCCCCCATCTCTGCCAGGCACAGAAAAGTTCTTACGGCGTCGTTCGTTGTGTCCGGCTAAACGTCTCCGGCAGCTTCTTTTCGCATCATCAAATTCAGAGAGATCATGGAATCTGAGGAACATTACAAATGTATTAAAACATGAAAACACATCCATGAATTGTTAAGCGTCGGGAAAACAGAGCATTAAAACATCATTTATGAAACAGTTAAAGAGATCGATCGATCCGATTATTGGTACTTAATGAATTATAATACTATTTTTGTTAAAGAGATCGATCGAGGAGTAGTTTTATCTTGGTGGGTTAATAAGTTTAAAAATTTACATCCAAGACAATCAATACAGTACACGTAGTAAAGAGAATTGAACTTATATCAATTCTCCTTCCTACGTGTACTGCACTCATTGATTTGGATGTAACTTATAAACTTAGTAGTCTACCAAGATAAAAAATTTCTCGACCGAGACCCCAAAGCCAAGATAAAAACATATAACATTTTTTTTTACCTTCCAGCATTTTTATGTTGAGAAGGCGAAGTATACATCAAAGTACCATATAAAAAAATTTCAATAATATTTTATGGGACGAAAATTAACATTTTAAAGCATTTCAAACTCCCCCTGCCCCTTAAACTTGCCACTGATTTGCGAATCTTATCATACTCAAAGAACATGAGGGTAGAATTTACAATCACGATTTTTTCTTAAATAATTTGTTTAAAAGGCTGGAAATCTTAGACTTCATCATAAATCGTCGGTCTCAAGTTGAATTTACTATGTTTTCTTTTCTTACGAGTGTTTAAGTGGATATTCAATTTTGGATGCTAACAATAATAATATAATTCATTAAATTTCTAATAATTGGGGATATAGACAGAACTGGATAAGAGACGGACATAATATTTGAAAATAAATAAACTACGTATCTCTGAAATTGGGAAAAGAAGAGAGAGTATAGGGAAACCTGCTACACTGCTGACAGAACCTTTGCCTGAGTCCTCCCACAATCACAAATTGAGCTTTGGCATGGTAGTCACACACCTTATGCCTCTGATGATATCTCTTGCAATAGTTCAGATCAGCTTCACACCTTTCCACCTGACAACCCCCTTGTAGTTGTAATGGTGCCACCGCCCCCCGTCCCCCTTCTCCTCCACCACCACCACCGGTACCAAGATTCATTCTTTTCGGCTCTGGATAACTCTCCACAGCCTCCTCCTCCTCCATCACTTTCACAACCTTGAATCTGATCACTGATGATGATGATGATGATGGCGATGGCGATGGCGATGGTGATGGTGATGATCCCCTCTTGCTATGCATGAGTGATTGGTCCATGGTGAGAGAGAGTTCCAGAAAAGAGAACAAAGAAAGATGAAATTAAAGTAGGAGAAGGAGTAGTAATGAATGAAGTTGAAGGCATGCATAAGAGAAAAGGTTAAAAAAAAAGGTGATGGGTACAAACTCAACAGAGAAATAAAGAGACAGAGAGAGTCAAGTAAGTGAGGACCACACTACCACAAGCATCTCTCTCATAATTTGTCTACTTCTTTGTCAACATGTTTTTGAGTTTGATTGTGATTTTGTCTGAAACAAATTTCCCATAATTTGGGATTAATCAAGGATCAAAATTGCATAAATCATTTGATTTAAAAATGCGACTAAAATTAAAATATGTAGAAAGAGCTTTACTCAAGGTTTAAAAACAAACTTTATTTTTTTTCCCCTTAATTATCTTGGGGGCAGTTGTAGCCTTGTAGGCCATGTTGTCGTTGGATCGACATGAAGATCATTGTCCTCTCACACATTTTGCTCATAATACGCGTAAGACTGTCAATGACCCGGACCCGGGCCTGTTTTTTTTTGTTTTTCTTTTTCCAACTCCTTTGAACCTGAAATTATTGGATCGAATTTGAAGTTGAACCCAGTAATGCGTTCTTATTGGGAAAAAAATCACCTGTCTCCCGTGTATGTCTCATTCCTGTCCCCCAACCAATCATAATTTACCATGTGTATATATAATTGAAAAAAATGTCCATATAGCGAATTCTGATTGGTTGGGGGACAGGAATGGGGACATACACGGGGACAGACGATTTTCACCCTATTTTGGGTGGCTAAGTTCTGTCGGTTACGTACTTGAAAAATGTAGTCACACTCGAGATTCTACGTATTATCAGAAAGGTGTGGAACGATCGTAACTCGAATCGTAGTTCCTACTTATTTTAAAAAAATATTAATTAATTTCAATACTATCATAATTCCTTTAGATGAAACCTGAAAATTTCCAAAATCTTATGATATGTGCTAGTATTAACAAATATTATCACATGAAAGAGAATAGAAAAATGGTATTATGTTGTGTGTCCTACAATTCTAAAACTTAATTTTTTCTATCAAAATTCTTATAGGAAATAAATTATAAAAAAGAATCTACTCGGGTCTCGGCGAATTGTATCAATCTAAATTCAATAACATCAATTCTAATATTGATTATTTTATTAAATAACTTAATCAATCAAATCAGAGTGTAGGGTTTTGAATTACTTCCAAACGATGGAGGCAGAGGCAATAATGGAATTTGGAATCGATCGAGAAAGAGAAGAAAATGGTCGGCAGTTGAAGATTGAATATTGAAGAAGATTGAAAAATTCGCAGAGTTGAACATAGAAGATTGAACCATACGGGTGGGATCCACCTCTAAAATCCTGCACGCCTGGTTGGTCCTGGGTTAAGTATGTTTGGGGTGCCTAGCTATGACTCTAAGGGCCTTATGGGAGTGAATGTGAGCCCCGTCCCACAAGAGATAAGTAAGGAAATATGAAGTGTTATATGACATGTGTCTAGTATTCACTATAACCTAGGGATCTCCATTTTCACATATCGAGTTCGGTTGCCAAGTATGTGGTCGTGTGTGATGTTATGCCCATGACTAGCGTTCCAGAGTCGCGGGCACGGTGCGTGATACTATGAGCTAGGGAAATATTTTCACATTGAGCTCTTCTTTTTCCCTAGCCTTTCTTAGGAAGTGGTAGGGACGGGTGTGAAACCCCATCCCACATTGGATAACTCTAAAAGATTTGACTGGTGTATAAGGTGGGCCTAAACATTCACCATCATCTTGGGATATCCATTTTGGTATAGCGAGTTCGGTTGCCAAGTAGATAATCGTGGGTGCTTCCAGACCCATGTGTTGTGTTTCGGGCATGCAGGCACGAGGCGTGACATTTTATGGTATTTGAGTCGGTGACCAGGCAGACGTGTGGGAACTAGGTGCCACATCGTAATGGGTGGTGGCCACCTCTAGAATCCTTTTCACACTTGGTTGGTCATGGGCTAAATATGTTTGGGGCGCCTAGCGAGGACGCTAGGGCCTTTAGGATGGATGAATGTGAAACTCTGAAAGATTTGACTTGTATATAAGGTGGGCCTAAGTAGGGGTCACTACAACAAAAAAGGTCTATTGCGACGTTTGTCATATATCGCAATAAGTCAAAAAAGCGTCGATATAGATCTATACAAACGTTTATAACAAATGTCGTATAAATGACACATTTGCCTATGTCGTTATGGGTTTTTACGACATTTGTAACAAGTGCCGGTAACTATCTATTACGACGTTTGTTGCGTCATTTTAAAGTGTATCAAAAGGTATTTTTACCGTCATTTATAAATAGTCGCAACAAGTGGCATATTGCAACGTTTGTAAATAATGTGAATAATCAGTTATTCCGACATTTGTTACATCATTTAAAAGTGTATCAAAAGATATTTGTCCCGTCATTTTAAAATAGTCACAACAAAACATCTATTGCGACATTCATAAACAGTCGAAATAAATTATTATCGCGACTTTTGTTACATCATTTTTAAGTGTAACAAAAGATTTTCTCCCACATTTGTAAATAGTTGCAAAAAGAAGTCTTATACAACATTTATAAATTGTGGGAATAAATATTTGTTCCGACGTTTATTATGTCGTTTTAAAGTGTATCAAAAGAAAGGTTTTCCAACACTTTTAAATAGTCATAATAAGACATCTCTAACGACCATTGTAAACAGTCGGTATAAATATTTTCCTCGACATTTGTAATGTCAATTCAAAGTGTTTCAAAAAATGTTTCTTTCAACAATCGTAAATGTTGCTGAAAATCCCATTTGCGACATTTGTAAACAGTGGTAATGTTTATTTATTACGACATTTTTTACGTCATTTTGAAGTGTATCAAAAAGTCTTTGTTCCGACATTTATAAAGAGTTGGAAAAAAAAGTTATTCCGACATTTTTTACGTCATGTTAAATTGTACTCCCTCCATTCCCTATTAATTGTCGTTTAGGAGATATCTAGGTATCCAAATTAATTGTCGTTTAAGGTTGTTTTATTAGTTGTCAATAATTTATTCCAATTATACCCTCAACATTTTCCTTTTTTTATGACAAAGAAGTGAGAGAGAGAGGGAGGGTGGGGGATAATATTGGAAGTTTAGGTGAAAATGACAACTTCCTTAATTTTCTCAAATTGTCTAAAGAGTCTTATATTTAGGAATGGAGGGAGTATCAATTAGTCATTTTTGGACATTTATAAATAGTTTCAATAAAGAAATACATTCAAACATCTATAAAAATAAATGAAAATAAATTATTAATCCAACATTTGTAAATAGTATAAATACATAATTTTCGCTACATTTGCAGTGTCAAAACATATTTATCTCGACAATTTTAAATGATCACATTAAATAAAGTAGAAACACACAAATGTAACAATGTAAACATTTAATCACGTGACACAAAATGACAAATATATATGATATTTGATCAACAATTAAAATTAATCTAAAAGTGTAAATTACTAACTTGCAAAACATCTTCAACTAAAATAAATGACTCCTCTAACTATAGAATATCTAACTTTCCAAAAGAGTAAATAAAATCTTCAATTCTTTCTAATGGTTTATGAACCATCATGGTAAAGTCCCATCTGAAAAAAAGGAAATTAATAATAACTAAATTAATAAATTTTTATTAGTATTAAAGTTTACTTTGAAACAGTTAGGAGTACTTACTTGTAGCACAAACATCATTGTCATGCGAATGATGAGAAGAAAACAAGCGAGAACCAAGACTAATAATATCTGCAGCCTACAATGTTTTTTAATAAAACAACAAATATAATTTCATGAATTTTTTAATAATTTTGGAATAAAAATAATGACAATCAATAGATTATTAGCATACCTGCTTCAGAACAATATCCTTTAGTCCAGCAAGTTCCTCAGTCAATCCAGCTACTTTATCTTCAAGTTTCTTGTTCTTTTCTTTAATTTCTTCATTTTCCCTCAAAGATTCCAGATTTGATTTCTAAAACATACTTGGAGTCACTCCAAATCCCATCCCACGAACACACCCACTTTTCTCCTGACCAAGAACTTCACTGGAAGCATAAACTTCTAAAGGAGTAAAATTATCTGATTGTTGAGAAGATTCAACTTCTCCTTGAGTTTGTAAAATTCTTTCAATCTTTGTCTATGCCATATTAAAAAAGTAATAAAATATATTATTATATTCAAATTGATAAATATATTATTAATAACTAAAATTAAGGAACCATTAATAATAAAAAAAATTACAATAGCTTCTCCTGCCTCACTTGTAACTGGTGTTCCATCATTGTGTTTGTGATGATCTACATATAATTGTGCTCTGCTAGGTCGTTTTCCAGTAGCTTTAAACTAGAAAACAATTACCAAATTACACTTGATTGAAATATATGTTAATATAAATGTGATTGTAAGGAATCTAGTAATATAAGTGTATACCTTCATCTCTGCTCTACGAGCAAAAGAAATTGTACCAGAAGTGTGAGGCATCATCATTTTTGTTCGTGCCTTTCTACCATTTTCAGATTTTTCCTATAATAAAAAGTAATTTTTTTTTTTGTAAAAATAATTAAATAGTATATCAATTATTTAACATTAAAAGGTTAGAGTCATGCTTGTGCAAACCAAGAAGATTCTACATTACGAGGGAATAATGGTCCATGTTGTTTCTCAGTGAATAAATCTCCATTATAAGATTAGTTATAACATAAACTAGTCTAGATATCAAATATTCACCGATTAATAGTATATCTATTGTATGATAAGCTAATCAATACCATTCACTCATATAACAATTAAATTCATAGAATTTTATTCAAATTGTAAAAAAGAGTTTTACCTGCCACTTGGGAGAATACCATTTAGTTGCTAACTTCTCCCATTGATCTTTACGAGTTCTAGTATCCACATTTGCTTTCAATTAAGCAAGAGACTTGTACTTTGAAAAATTATCAAGATACAATTTTGTACTAAATTCTTTCAAAAGTTTGCCAACTTCTTTAATAACCCAAGACTTTCTACCATCAGTTGGAGTTATATCGAATTTGGTCTGAGATAAAAGAAAATATTAAGAATATACGAGTATTTAACTAAATAAAATTTTAATATAACAAAGTAATTGATTAAGATATATTATTTTCGATAAAAAATAACTTACTAAAGTACCTTGATAACTCTCCATATTTCTTCCTTAACTACAGAAGGGACCTTTCTCCAATCATCATATTCAAGTGGTGTCAAATTGGGATTTCTAGCTACAGTACCACAAAATTTTCCAAGTTCATCATCATCTACGCATTGATCAAATGCATTAAATTGTTCCAGTAATTTTTCATCAGGACCTCTATTCCAAATATCCGGAAGCGTTGTGGGTCCTCGAGTATTTCTTGGTAAGTCAGAATGCACTAATGGTACAAAATGTAATAGTTAGAATTAGAAATGAGCTATGGTAATAAACTAAATATAAAAAGGCTTACATTCAACATTACTATAAGAATCATCCAAATCATCATCCATATTGTCAACAACAAAGTTTTCAGTAGTACCTTGTTGGATATTAGGCAATTCATTATTTTGAACACGATCGGGTGGAGAAATGTTGAATTGAGATGCTCCACTTAATTCCTGAACATTATTAGAATTGTTGTTGTTCGCCATCTTTTTCTTTTGAAGTAGTAAAGAGTGGAGTGAACTTTGTTTTTTCTTTTAAATACGTTTCAACATCCTACAAAATGTATATTTAGGATTCAAAAGTTAATAGTCTAAAATAAAGACTAATAATAAGTCTAGCCGACAATTCTTCTAAAATTTAGTTGTATAATGTTCGACAGATAAATGAGTTGCGCATCAAAAAACAAATTGTAAAGACAGAGAAAAGATGCTAGAGCACTCGCACACAAACAGAAAAAAAGGATGTGTTCAATATAAATCTCTCAATTGACAAGAGAATATAAATAGCTAAGAAAAAGGAAAAGAAATACACATTTTGACACACCCCTATCAACAGAAGATGCATGTTCCATTTTTATCTTTTGCTAGGCCTCAAAGTGTTCTTTTATCTTTTATCCTTTAAATCCCTATTACAACTTGGCCTGTGATTTTAAATGCTTACAACTTCCCCCATGGTTGTGTATGAAACAACCTTCTTTCATATTGTCTTTACTTATACCTGGTCCGACGTCACCATCGGATAAAATTGATGTATTTTTGCAACCTTTAATTGATGAGCTCAATGACTTGTCAATTAATGGTTTGAACACATATGATACTCATTCTAAGAGTAATTTTCAAATGCGGGCTGCTTTAATGTGGACTATTAATGATTTCTCGGCTTATAGCATGTTGTCTGGGTGGAATACAAAGAAAAGGTTTGAATATCCTTGTTGTGGTTTTCATACTTGTTCAGAATGGTTAGTTCATGGTGGAAAATATTGTTTTCTTGGACATCGTCGATTTTTACCACCAAAACATCCTTATAGGAGTGATATATGTAATTTTAATGGTAGACAAGAATGGGGAGAAGCACCAACTTTACAAAATGGTATTGTTTCTTTTGGCCAATTAAGTGGGGAAATAACTGTGGATGATAAAGATGGTAAGGTCATACCGATGAGTGATGGATGGAACAGGAAAAGTATATTTTTCTCTCTACCTTATTGGAAGTCAAATTTGATTCGTCATAATCTTGACGTCATGCATATTGAGAAAAATGTGTGTGATAATATTTTGGGGACAATCTTGAACATTGATGGGAAAACAAAAGACAACTTGAAATCCCGTCTTGACCTTAAACGACTTGGCATAAGATATGCGCTACACCCTGAAGAGCTTTCTAGTGGAAAATTTGTAGTCCCTCCAGTATGTTATACAATGACAAAAAGAGAAAAAGAACAGTTGTTACATGTGTTGAAAGGGATAAAAGTGTCAGATAGCTATTCATCAAATATCTTTAGATGTGTCAATAAAAAGCAAAAGAAATTAATTGGACTAAAAAGTCATGATTGCCATGTTTTGATGCAATATTTACTTCCAATAGCTATTAGGGGAGTTTTGCAAGAAAATGTGGCGCGAGCAATAACTGATTTATGTGCTTATTTTAAAGAGATTTGTTCGAAAGTTTTAAAAGTAAGACGTCTTAAAGAGCTTGAGGTGAAAATTGTAGAAACTCGCTCTTTGTCGCTTAGAAATGATTTTTCCGCCGTCTTTCTTTACTGTAATGGTGCATCGAGTAGTCCATTTGGCAACAGAAGCAAAACTAGCTGGTCATGTGCATTATCAATGGATGTATCCAATTGAAAGGTACACTTATTATATTTATTTATAGTTTTTATTTCTAAACATATTTGATTATATATAATAATTTATTAAGTCAACTGATACAATTCTTTAAATATTATGTTGCAGATATCTGTTGACACTTAAGTCATATGTGAAAAATAGAAATTATCCAGAAGGATCAATTGCAGAAGGATACATAGAAGATGAGTGTATAACTTATTGTTCCAGGTATTTTGAAGGTGTTGAAACAAAGTTCAATCGATCAGCAAGGAACAATGATACTATAGAACCTTCTCCCGTGCAAAATGCTCCATTGTCTATAGTTATCGGACGTCATCTAGGTAAATCCGACCATGTTATCCTTGACGATAAAATACTCATTCAAGCACATAGATATGTCTTGTACAAATGTGATTCGGTCACTCCATTTATAGAGTAAGTTTTCATCTATAATTATTTTATATTCTATGTAAGTTTTTTAGTTAGAATATATTAACTTAATATTACATAATTACATATTATTTAGGGAGCACCGAAATGAGATTAGAAGACAACTAAGAAGTAAAAATCGCAAACGTCCTTTGAATCAAGTGGAGATAGAAAGGATTTATAACTCAAATTTTAATGATTGGTTTCAATCTCATGTAAGTGAAATTTTGTTTATTCTCGAATTTTTCTCTTTTATAAATATTTTTTTTATATTGTATATATAATTAAGAGATTATAATTATCTATTTTACAGATTGCAAAGTTAACAGAAATGAAGAGTCCAAAAGTCACTGATTGGATTCAATGGTTGGCTCGAGGTCCGAATAAAGTAGCAAGGAGATTTAAAGGATATATCATCAAAGGTGTTAGGTTTCATACCAAAGCAACTGAAGAGATGAGAAAAACTCAAAATAGCGGTGTTGTCATCAAGACACAAACATCCAGTTTAGATGATGTTGTTTATTATGGCGTTTTGAATGATATAATTGAGTTGAGTTATTATGATAGGTTTAAAGTTGTGATGTTCAAATATGATTGGGTAGATGTGGAGCGAGGTAAAGGGGTAAAGAAAGACAACTTTGGATATACACTTGTTAATTTGTCGAAGTTGGTTCACACTGGAGAAAAATTAATTGATGAGCCTTTTATTTTTGCATCACAAGTTGAACAAGTTTTCTATGTTAGGGATGCATTGAAGCCTGATTGGCATGTTGTTGTTAGAACTAAGCCTCGAGATGTTTATGAGATGGGGGATCAATTGACATTTGAAACAAATAGTTATCACCAATTTGATAGTGATGAGATCATAGGAGAGCCTAATACAAGAATTGACGATGTTATTTGGGTTAGAAACGACATAGATGGTAGACATGTTGGTGCAGAAGAAAATGAAGCACATTCTTTATCATCAACAGAAGATGAGTAACATAGCAGTTTTATTGTAATGGATCAGAGAGCTATTTGTGATGATGGTAAGTCGCTTGATTTCTCAAATTTTAATATCTTTTTTTTAAAAAAAAATATTTTTATGCCATTGAGTGTAGCCCTATTTAGAATTGCTATATCTGTGTAACTTTTATTGTGCCTAACTAAGATGTTTGATTATGCGAACTTAAACTTTGTTTCTTCTTATTTATGCTCCTAATCTGAATTAGTTTATTTTTTCTTGTTATTTTGTGCAGTATGCAGTTTCGTTAGAGTTTGAATTGTAAAATTTCCTATAATTCGAGTTGAGAACAATAAAGGCTAATCTAATGATCCCTCCCAAGAATAAAATTTGGTATTCTCAACTCCATAAGTTCGAAAAGTAATGTTTTATTTATTTGGTTTTTTATTTATTTATATTTCTTTTGTTTAGATGATGGAGGGATGGCGAGTGATATATTAAATAGAATTGGTAGATATCTAGATATATTCTAAATGAATTGTTAAGGAATGATAATGTTATTTTTGTAAATTCAGAATTTTGGTTTAGTAGCTTGTTATTGGTTGTACCGTTAACAAGATTCACCAATTGTCTTTGATTATTACTTTCATAATTAGTTATCAGGACATATTTTTTATTTCCCTTATTGGTCAGAAAATGCAGGGTTTCAATCTTTATAGAAATTTTACAATTTGTTTTAGTTAGCTTACATTCGCTTGTATTACTATTTGTCTCGTTTTTCGTTTCTTTTTTATTTTTATTTTGTGTGTATTTCTTCTTCTAGTAAAATTCAACTTTGTCATGCCGTTGAAATAATATCCACTTTAGACTAGAAAAGTCATTGGTTCATATGAGTGATATTCTTGTATATGACTTGTTGATTTAAAATCTTATGTAGAATTATACTGTATTAAAATGCCACGTGATCAATATTTATTACAATTGTCGCCATGAAGCTTCGTAGAAATTTAAATATAGCGACGTTTGTCTTAAAATGTCACATGATATAACGACATAATATATAAATGACTCTATATGAGTCGCAACATTTAACAATTTATAACAATATTTAATGTAAATGTCACTAACTAACATCAAAATGTCGTTTCGAACAACAGTTATTATAACTGTCGTTATGGAACGTCGTAAAAAATTGAAATATAGCGACATTTGTATGAAAATGTCGTAAGATCTAACGACATAATATATAAATGTCTCTCTATGAGTCGCAACATTTAACAATTTATAACAACATTTAATGTAAATGTCGATCCGAACAACAACTATTATAACTGTCGTTATGAAACGTCGTAAAAAATTGAAATATAGTGACGTTTGTATGAAAATGTCGCAAGATCTAACGCCATAGTATATAAATGACGATATATGAGTCGCAACATTTAACAATTTATAACAACATTTACTGTAAATGTCGATTCGAACAACAACTATTATAACTGTCGTTATGAAACGTCGTAAAAAATTGAATTATAGCGACTTTTATATGAAAATGTCGGAAGATCTAACGACATTGTATATAAATGTCAATATATGAGTCGCAACATTTAACAAATTATAATAACATTTAATCTAATTGTCGCTAAATAACATTAAAATGTCGGTAAGAACAACATTTACTATAATTGTCGTTATGAAACGTCGTATAAAATCCAAAAATAGTGACGTTCGCAAAAATTGTTGCTTTAACTTACTCTGTCCAATTTTAAGACAAAAACGTTGGTAAAAAAAAGTCGCAAAAAGCTATTTTTGTTGTAGTGGGTGATCACTATTCGGTTAAACCGAAATACTGAATCGAACCAAACCAATGTTTTCTATATGGTTCGGTTTATTCGCTAGGTTGGTTTATTTGGCTCGGGTTTGAAAAAGTCAAAATAATTCGGTTCGGTATTCGGTTTTCAATTTTTAGAAACGGAAATACCGAATAGACCAATTTTTTATTATTATTCAAAAAAATTGTATTATACTTGAGTATTATTGTACACAAATTGGTGTATTAAAGAAAATTATCTATTTGGTATTTGCTAGATGTAACAATTTCTAAGCCAAATTGGTGAAGACCCTTTTGATGTGGAGTTGTCTGTTTTCTACACCAACGATATATCATCTCCGAATGGAAGTCTCTCATTAGATTTTCTTGTTCCAAATTTCTACCCAGCAAACAAAGAGTCTCCTTGGGATATTTTCTGGCCGAGAAAGGGGGAATTTTTCCATTTTGTCTAGCTGAGAAACGAAGAACTTGCTCGGAGTTTTGTTTAGGGATGTTTGTTTAAACATCTAATGTGAACGCTGATGTTGTATTTGAAGTACTGGTTGAATTTGTTGTAATGTTGAAGCATCGATGGTGATGACATTGGTACTTGAGGAAGTTGCACATGAGATTCTTGGGCACTACCACGATGAGCAATGAGCTAGGGGATTTGGCCGGGCTTGGAATCCGTATTGGGAGACCTAATCGACCTGCTAAGACAACGTAAGAGAAGGCGAGGGTGGACCTCAACCCCGCTATATATGATGATAAAGTTAGTTCATATTCTAGAGAGAGAAAGAACTTAGCACAATAATTGAGAGGTAGTAGAATATGAAGTAAATGAAGTGGGAAGACCACTATTTATAGAGGGAATTACCCAACAAGATTTTTAATACATGAGATGTGAGTTTATTACGGTTTTGCCCCCTTGTAGACCGTTCATTGAACTTAGTACGGTCGAGTTACTTCCACGCGCTTGATCTAACTGTTCGAGAGGGCTTGTATGTTCTGGCTCTCGCGAAGAGCTCGACCTAGAGCCTGACTTTTGTTCGACCTCATATGCCAAGATGACTATTTCATAGACTTAAGATTATTTCTTTCTTAGACCCAAATCATTTAGAACAAACTATTTTCTTGAATTTAATCTCATTACCCAACTTATCTGAGCTCCAACTTACTTTCTATGCTCGAAGAAAATGATTTTTAGTAAAAATTAAATTGAGAAAACATCCTCCACATGCAGAATATCGTCGCGCCATTTATAGACCATGTGCTTCTTTGAACATCAGACTCCAAGGGCCGTGTACAGAGACTATTTGGTTATAACGAAATTTAAGTGGTTTTATCTTGGTTCGAGATTAAGTTATCATCATTTTAAATTTTATTTCTGAATCAATGTGTGCAATATATGTAGGCTCAAAAAGTTAATTCAAGAAAATTCTCTCCTTTGAATTTGCTTATTGAGCCTACGTGTATTGAACACATTGATTCGAGAATAAATTTAAATTTTAGAATGATAATATATTGCTCATGGACCAAAATAATACTATTTAAGAAAATTCATTAGGGAGTCGATTTTATAACCCTATATCCTATTCTTTTAGTTTTTTAGCGAAATTATTTATTATAAAATTCAATAATCAAGATATTCTAAATTTTTACTCTACATAAATAATATAATCAATTTATTTAATCGTTTTAGAGACCTTCTTACTCTTTTCCAAAATAAAAAGTTATTTACTTATAAACGTACTAAACTTTTTTGGGGTCTCCTTATTTTACTTGTTCTCATAAAAAAACATCACTTTACTTGCAAACATATAAAAAAATAGAAACGTTTTAAAACCTTTTTTGATCGTAGCTACCCTAAACGACCGCTTCGGTCGTCTAAGTATATCCAGGGCCCTACAAACAGAGTATATCTCTTGTGACTCAATTGTATATATATATATATATATATATATATATATATATATATATATATATATATATATATATATATATATATATATATATATATATATATATAATCAAACATAAGTTTAACTAGAATGTTTTTTTAAGGGTTTGTAACTATATTCTTTGCGAACTTGATGAAAATTGGAAAACTTTATAGTAGAAGTATTTGTGCAAATGAATATGAAGCGAACTTTAAGCTTGGAAATTGAAAATCAATTTTTTTTTATGAATAATTGAAAAGGCAAACTTGATTGAAATTATTTGGACTTGAATAAGAACCAAAAAAGTCCCTTGCTTTTTTTTTTTTTGAAGCCCAGACGGGCGTACACCTCAAAGGGGAGAGTAGCAACCTCACAAGAGGAGAAGAGGAAGAGAAGATAACTCTAGAAAGAGAAACAATTTAAAGTAAACCCCATGCGCGGGGAGCGTATCGAACCCACGACCTTAAAGTCGTGGGCAGACCGTTGCCCCACTGAGTTAAGGACCTTGTGATCAAATGCGTTATTCCCATTTCTTAGCTGTCCCTTTGGTCCCATTTCAACAATCCACATATTCAACGTTAGAAAACTTTCAAACAAAAGTTGAATTGTTTGTACACTCTCTACAAAGCAAGCAAAACATTTTCTGGTTGCATCCTCAATCATGAATATGCTTTACCTTTACTAGAAGATGGTCAAAGTCTGTCTGATTGGGAGGTGGTGCTCTGGAGGCGTAGGTATCGTCTTTAGTGTACAAGAAGATGTGTCAAAGTTTAAAATTGCCACAAAAGATTCGAATCAATCGCATTCAATAAACCACTATCACTTTGAATTAGAAGACGCGATTTTGGATGGCTTCATCTCTCCTCGCTTTGCCCTTTCTTTGATTAACTTCAATAACCATTCGAACTACTCCATGGATTGCAAAATGATTGTTAAAAAAAAAAAATTCATTCTAAGTGCTTTTTTCTTAACGCTATTTTAAGTGTTGATCATAGGATATTCATTACTCCGCCGGACCTGTTCTAAGTTTTAATTTGTTCTAAAATTAATATTTACTTTTTTTAAAATGACATAATTTTCCTTGAATTTCCATAACTAATCACCTAAAAGTTAAGGTAAGATTTGTTGTCCACTAACATGTGAGTCTCCGATTAGGATTACTTACTCATAGTAAAAATATTCTTTTTAAGTAAGATAAAATAATGCTACCTCCATTCCTAAATATAAGACTTTCATTAAATGTTGCGAAAATTAAGGAAGTAAAAATTAAGATGTTTTTATAATTAAAGTACCAATACTACTCTCTTAAATATGACTTGTAATGCCACTAATTTTATTTAAGGGTGTAATATTGATATTTTGATTATAAAAAGGGCTTAATTTTTACCTCTTTAATTTTCGTAATATGTAATGAAATTCTTATATTTAGGAATGGAGGTAGTATCTAACTTAAGTTTGTTTTCAAAAAACATTCAGCTTTAATAATTGCTAAACATATTTTGTGAGACACAGAAACACTTCATGATATCAAATATTGTTACGTACAAACAATTAATGATATCATACATTAATTGTGAAACTCGGTCCATTATTTTGGACTATGTTAGTTAAGTCCTTTAACCTTTGGGTTTACGGTTAAATACTCTTTATTAGTTAGTGACTAATATTGCAATTGTTTTTTTTTTTTTTTTTGCTAAATAAGAATTATCAATTAATCATAAAATAACCAAAGGGGAAATTAGCCTGTTTAATCCCCCAAGAATTTTCGGTTAGCCTATATAGTCCCTAATGTTTAATTTCAGCCTGTAAAGTCCCCCATGAATTTTCGTTCAGCCCGTAAAGTCCCCCAGGAATTTTCGTTCAGCCTGTAAAGTCCCCAAAGTTTAATTTCAGCGTGTAACGTCCCCCAAGAATTTTCGTTTAGCTTGTAAAGTCCTTACGTAGTCCCAGATTTTTTGTATTTTGTAAATTTTATATGCAACCTGTAAATAGATAAGGGACTTTACAGGCTGAAATTAAATAGGTAAGGGACTTTTAGGCTGACCGAAAATTCTTGAGGGACTTTACAGGCTGAAATTAAACATTGGGGACTTTACAGGCTAACAGAAAATTCATGGGGGACTAAACAGGCTGATTTCCCTAACCAAAGACATTACAATCAAAGGATAAAAAGAACATACCAGAAAATAAAAGTTATACAATGGTGTAGACCACCATGATAACAGATAAAAGTCCACACCCTGGACCGGGTAAACACTACAAAAAGTAGAAAAAATAAATACATAATAAAATTCTTCGCATCATCTTCTCCAAAATCCTTGAACAGCAATAGTAAGCTCAGTTCCAACACCTTTCTTAGAAATCAACAATCTACGAGATCATGAGCATATCAACCGTCCCATAGATTGTCTCGGAAAGATGAAGAAAACTGAGGAAGGGCCCAGAACAACTCCGAGTTTAGAGGGAAACTTTAAATCTGGAAGGATCTGAAGTAGATCTTGCAAATTGTTGTTGTTATATAAGGGATTTTAGGGTTTAGACCGGTGACGAAAATTTTGCGACAGAAATATAGCAGCAGACTTCGAAGGTAAGATTCTTTCGAATTCATTAATTTGATTCCATAATTTAAGATTAGTGTTTGACGTAAGAATTTTTATAATTTTGATTAGTTCTTTTGGTGAAGAATCATGCGAGTTCCTAAGGCCTGAAAGTATTTTTCTAAATTGTAACTCACTCTTTTCAATATTGTTGTTTTATAGAGAACGAGTTAGAGGAGTACGATAATTCATACGAGAAGGAGTCAGAGGGGTACCGTAGTTTGTAGGAGAAAGACTAGAAGTAAAAACGATTATAGATTACTATTAGAATAAAACTTTAAGATAATTCCTATAAGTGTACTTTTTTTAATGTAATAAAGTTTATTGAGAAAATTTAATAGTTTTATTAGATGAATATTTATTATTATTTTGGAATAGATCTAAATGCAAAAAAAAAAAATAATAATAATAATAATAATTTCAGAGTTTACTTGTCGATCATATTAAATTCTGAATACCAAATTTTTGACCTGGAATTCGAGGCGTGACATTAATACTCTTCACGATCTCTTAGACTTAGACAGTAAACATCTCAAAGACATTATATATATACAGTGACAGATGCACTTTATAGCTAGTGGGGTCACATGCCCCCATTGCATTTTTTTTTATTTACTTTTAATTATATGTTTATGCATAATGATTATGTTTATGCGATTAAGTTAGTAAGTTAGTGACCCCGCTAGAAACTTTTGTGACTCCAGATTTAAACAATAACCAAACACAGAAGACAATGATGTTGTGATTCAATTCTCTTAACTGACGCGTGAGTTACGATCGTTTTCTTCTAAAATTGTACTTGTCTTACACATAATATGAATTGAGAAATCCGTCCAAAAATATTACATTTACTAACTAAATCCGTCAAAAAATTGTGGACGCTTCCTCTCTCCCCAACATTTTTAGAAACGTCGAATTTTTCTATAGAAAATTTTTAGTTTATTTGTTGGCTCCATCTCTAGATGAATGCCCCCACTGTCACTACATCCTATATATATATATATATATATATATATATATATATATATATATATATATATATATATATATATATATATCTTGAAGCTGTTCTACAGAAGACTACCTGTTTAATGAGGCTCTCCATCAACATATTTTTGTGAAATTTACAAAATAAAATCCTCCAAGTTCTTGTCTCACATATATACTCTTGTCTTTCAATCTCTTCAATTAAATCGCCGAGACTGTCTTCCAATCTCTCTTCAAAAGATTTGCCCAGAATCAAATGTTAATAAATTGCATATTTCACGTGACTTACATCTGACCCATAATTTAGCAGTCCGGCTCCTATGCTGAACCCCCAAAATTCCGTACGTGCGGGACACGTTGGGAGCCGTTGATTTCATTTTAAGGATGGATCGACGGCTATGATTTAAAAGAGGGTAAAAAAGATACATATGTAATTTCACAAAAAAATAATATAATAACAACAAAAAGCAACCGTCACATCGATTGGGTTACCAAGGAGAGAGAAAAGTTGCGGCTGAAAAGTCAAATGTACATTTCTACAAAAACACATATTCTTCTTTAGAGAACACATGTTCTTCGTTAGGGAACACATGTTCTTGTATATTGAGGAGAGAGAAAAGTTAGCCGCAATTTTTCTCTCCCCTAAACATGTGTTCTCTAATGAAAAACATGTGTTCTCTAACGAAAAACATGTATTCTTGTATATTGAGGAGAGAGAAAAGTTACTTTTCAGCCGCAATTTTTCTCTCTCCTCAATATACAAGAACATGCGTTCTCTAACGAAAAACATGTGTTCTCTAATGAAGAACATGCGTTCTCTAACGAAGAAGATGTGTTTTTGTAGAAATGTAAAAATACCTAAATACCCCTGTTTTGATACAGTCGTTGAATCAAAAAGTACAAAAAGTACAAAATTCAACGGCTGACAGCTTGGTCCGTATATACTGAATTTTCTGGTTCAGCATAGGAGCCAAGACGATAATTTAGATGTAATCAGACCCATGTTTCATGAGAATCTCTCCATCCCATAATTTAAATTCCAATCCCTCCATCAACATTCTTCAATGTGATAATCTATCTATTTCATCCCATAATTTAGATGTGACTTGTATCTGACCCATAATTCATTCTTCGATGCGACTTACATCCCATTTCGACTTACATATAATACTAGGTGATGCCCAGTGTTAGAAAATAGAAGTTTGATACAAGTGGTAATCTGAAAACTTCAATTTAAAAAAAAAGAGCAAATAATTATTCCTATCACAAAAGTAGTTTTGTGTATTATTTTTTCCACAAATAGTTTTTCAGGTGCATTTTCTGCCACAAAAGTAGTTTTTTGTGCTATTTCGGCCACAAATAGTTTTTTGGTGTTTTTCTGTCACAAAAGAAATTTTGCATGCTATAATGTGACGTATCCAATTCAGATTCGACCTGATTCAACCATTATCCCGACAGTCTCTTCTCCAATGTATCCTAATCCGGTGTTAAAACTGGCAAATCATCTAATTCTAACCAATTCCCTTCAACCCGATCTGACTGACCCGACCATTAACACGACATACAAATATCAGAGGCATTGAAACACTATTTGTGGCAGAAATATCACACAACACTATTTTTGTGGTGGAAAAAAAGTACCGAAAAAACTATTTGTGCAGAAATAACACACAAAACTACTTTTATAACAATAGACACTGGAAAACTATATGTAGCAAAAATAGCAAATAAAACTACTTTTGTGGCAAAATAGTTATTTTCTCAACAAAAAAAAAGAAGAGAGAGAGACATTTATTTGTGTAGTACTCCCTCCATTCCCAGTTAATTGTCGTTTAGGAGATATATATGTATCCAAATTAATTGTCATTTACATGCCTTTTATTAGATGCCAATAATTTATTCCAATTATACCCTTAACATATCTTTTATTGGAAAAGTGAAAGAGAAGGAAGAAGGAAGGGGTAATATTGAAATTATGGTGGAAAAATTATTATTTGTTTGAGTTTTTTAATTTTTTTAAAGTGTCCTAAACGACCTATATTGATAGGAATGGAGGGAGTATGGTATAGACTATGTATTTCTTTCGTCAGTCTTCTTGTTTGTTCGAAGTTGAAGCCCTTCTTTTTTTCGTTTCTCATGATGCTTAGGGACCGAAAGAGTACAACAAATATGACCACAAAAACCGACTGCAAAATATTAAATCAATTGAGCTATGTTATAATGAATGGAACTCTGAGTAAAATCTTTTATAAGCGTGCAAGTAACATTCATACGATCTTTAATAGTCACAACCTATTTTCATACTCATTTGGATTTTACTTAGTCTCTCTCAGTTGACAAGATTACAAACTATTATCATACATGAAAATCAGGAAAATTGTGAGGAAACAGACGAAAAAAATCTTCAAAGATATCAGCAACATCAATATTTGGGTAATATAAAATTGGCTAGAGAAATTCAAATTTTAAATTTTTGAGGTCAAAATTTGGAATTGAGCGATTATTTGAAAAAAAAAATGAATTTGAATTTCTCCCGCCAATTTTTTAGCTCCTCCCGTCAAAACTCAAACCCAAACCAAAATCAAAATCCAATCCAAATTGAGCCATAATATGCAGCAATACTCACTATCCCCGGATGGAATAATACTACATATACTCCATAATATAAGTTGTTTAAAAGCATGTATAAAAAATTAAGAAAGTAAAAAATAAGGTATTTTTTTTAGTCAAAATATCAATATTACTCTTTTAAAATATGACTTGTATACCACTAATTCTATTTAAAAGAGTAATATTGATATTTAATTAAAAATATCTTATTTTTTATTTCCTTACTTTCCGCTACATGTTCTAAACAATTTATATTATGTAAAGAAGGGAGTTTGAATTTCCAGAATAACAAGAAAAATCAAACAGAAATGGATAAATAGAACTTAAAACAAAGACATGAAAGGTGGAAAAGGCTCACCTGAAATAGGAGCAAATCAGAGAGCCTCCTCAATCAATCGAATATGAGCAACTTCATGACCAACAAGAGACACAGTGGTACGTGCTAGGTTTATAGATTCTGTGATGCATATGATCTTCCCATAATACCGAAGCTTCTCATAGGTTGAAATGATAATGAAATTTATGATTATACTAGATTTTATATATGTATAATAAAAAAAAATATAAAGGAAAAGATATTTCAAAAATACTACATTTTTTTTTTTTTTTTACATTTTCTAGATACTGTATGTATATGCATGATATACATACATTTGTGTTTTAAGACTCATGAATCTTATACATATTTTAAATTCATTTTTTTTTTTAAAATATGAAGGGACACATTTCCAAGTGTCGTGTAATGTATATTAGTTATTTTTTTATAATTATAATTTTTATATGTAAGCCTCTATTTAAGAATTATAATCTCCTTATAGTAATATTAGTTATTGCACACGGGAATACTGTGGTATATACAAGATTGTTCTCCTCGCCAATCTCGATTGGTGGTTCTACATAAACATCTTTCTCACAAGACCTCGGCCTCATGCGTGCTCATAACTTGGTCAGTCTCGCAAGGCATTGGCCAGTGGATACTTATAACTTACTTATCCCCGCAAGGCCTCGGCCTTACAGGCAATCATGGCGGTACATCATGAATTCGGAATCATACGAACATATTTTCAGATTTTATCCAACAGATGAATTGAACTATACACTTAACCAAATACCAATTTCATAATTTCAATAATGATATACTTTTCATATAAGTCATAATAGCATTTACCAAACGCAGATTATCCAATTACCTACCCACAATTCGATGCAATAATTATCAATAATTCATCCAATTTTTAATGCAAGAAATCATGAATTTAAAGCCGAAACAAAGCAAATTAGTAATTTCAGTAAAACATTAGTTTATGCATCTTTTGGGACTGAAAAATAAGGGTGAAGGATTCTTACTTGATCAACTTAAAGTAAGATTTCTCCCAAATTCTCGAATCACCAAAAGCCCAAAAACTGAAACTTCATATTGCAATTACTTTTTGTAGTGAACTCGGAATTCTGATCCGCCAGCGCTCACGCGTAGCTGTTTCAATCCTCTTTCCTTCCGACTCCGTTTAGTATGTCAAACTTCAGGAAAAAAAATCTCAGCACTCCATTTTCCTTCACCCTCTTTCTCTCTTTTCTTTTCTTTTTCCTTACTGCCACCCCCTTCTCCCATCAATAAAACCCTCTAAAATATGTCCAAACTCGTTACAAACAAGTCCCCCACTTCCTAACTTACATACTTATGTCTCTGCACTTCCAAATATGTTTAATGCGATCATTAACATAAATGTACCCTACATATAACCTTATTCTATTACATATAAATTCGTGCAACACAATTAATTATGAAAAATAAAATAAAATTTATGACAGACAAAATACGTATGCAAAAGTCTCTGGCATTACACACTTGCAATGGGAAAAAATGCCTTCTTTTGCTTATTAAAGAACCCAATAAATTATTGGTTGAAAAATGACCAAAAACACATGAAAGTGCATAAATTAAGGGCATCTGCACTAGAAGAAGATTCCAATAGAGCATGAAAATGATATATTATTAGCAATAAGTGACAGGCAAACGTGTAGGTAGTTGATTCATTCAGGTAGCTCAGTGCTTATCAAAATCTGAAAATTGGTCAAGGAGACCGTATTTCCAGTGGGGCAATTCTCTACCCCGTGATCAATAGGTCTCGAGTTCGACACCCTTCCCTCACGTGGGGCAATAAAAAATTCTCCTCCTCTAGTGAGGGAGAATTTAAGGTTGCTGACAAAAAAAATATCTGAAAATTCATATTCTCCCGTTTTAAATTATCTGTACGAGTATTAAAATTTTAATGATTTTGATGATAAAATATAAGAAAATTTTAAAATACGTCTTATTAATTTTAATAATCTCATTTAAGATTTGTCTTTCTTCCTTCTTTTTTCTCACACGACGTTCAACTACCCCTCAAATATTTGTTGAAAAAGTTATCATTTTAATTAATTAGGAATATTCAATGATGAGTTGGAAGTAGAGTAAAATTGAAAAAAATTTCTTTAATACATATTTGATTTACATAATGAATAGTTAATTTGAGATGAATTAAAAAAAATATGTACAGTTAATTTGGAATGGGCGGAGTAGTCAGAGAATTTATATATATATATATATATATAGTGCACCATTCATTTACCTTTCATTCAACTAGTGGATAGATAATCTTCTTTGAATCCACAGAATCTCCTTTTCAAAGCCACCAGTTGTCCATGCACTTTTTCTTGAATTTGTCAAATCCCACTAAGGACATTAAACATAGATTTTGTCTGTTTTTTTTTTTTTTTTTGCCAATCTCAATTGAGAAACACAGAGACAACAAACTTCCCTCACTCTTTGGGTACAAAATTACATTCAAATTTAAGGTACACTGTTATGTTGAAGGATTTAATAGAATTTTGGTGGGTATAAGGAGGATTCGATCCTAGCATTTTTTAAGCGACTGTGTTGTTCGGGTTATGATAAACTCACGGGTCCTGTTGACCCGGGTTAGCTGAATCTATAAATAGGCTAAATTTAAGAGGGATTGATCATTCAGATATTTTGAAAATCAGTTAGACTTTTCTTTTCTCCCTCTTCTTCCCAAATCTCTCTCTCGTATGAACCCTAGGTTGGAGTATGATTCAATTCCTCTGAACTCCTTACCATTTCTTGTAATTCAACTATTGTAATCCGTTCGTGTGTTTGTATTACGGATATTCAGTGAATAATAAAGCTTAGAATTATTGTTTTTCCACTTCAAATTTGTCAGACACAACACTTTTGGTATCAGAGCAGTGGTTTTTGGCTTCGATGGTGACTATGAGGACTCAAATCGGCGGATCACAGGCTGCGGTGGTGTCGACGATCCTTTCTAATCTAGATGGCTCTGAGATGTGGATTCCTATTGAACATCAAGCTCAGATGTTAGTAGAGCTTGAAGTTTCTGTGAAAAAAAATTGATTGTCGTTTAGATGACCTTAGGAATATGTATGCATCTATGAGTACTGATATGAACCTGATTAAACATGGTAAAATCAGTCATATGATGGAGCAGTTGAATGATTTGACATAACTGTTTAAGGACAAAACCTGTGTAGCTGATACTAGTAGAGTGAGGACCAATACTCCACCAGTTAGGCAGTTGAGAACTGATTATGGATTTGGTAATGATAATGAACATAACCTGCCTAATAATTAACATCCTGAGGTTAGATTTGACTTAGGTAATGCTGGTAGAGGTGGAGTTAATTTGCCTAAATTCGACTTCCCTAAGTTTGATGGTGAATCACCTAGGGAATGGACTATACAGGCTGATCAGTATTTTAAGCTTCATAGAATTCCAGATCCATTGAAGTTAGACATAGCTTTGATGTATCTGAGGGGAGAAGCAAGTCTTTGAGGACATAGCCATGTTGCTGAGTTTGGAACTCAGGATTGGCTAGGGTTCATCAAAGCTTTGTATGCTAAGTTTGGTGTGAAATCATTACCTGGCATGGTTGGGAATTTTCAAAATTAAAACAAACTTCTGATGTACATACATACATGAGAAAGTTTGAAGCTCTCAAAGCCATCTTCGTCACCACTAGGACTAGAGCAGCTCCTGAATTCTTCATAGAGCTGTTTTTGAGTGGGCTGAAAGATGAGATCAAGGTTATTATAGGCATGCATATGCATACTACCTTGATAGATGTTTTTAGATTAGTAGTAGAGTAGGAGATGTGCTTGGGAATCTCTACCAAGTCTAGCACAAGGTCTCAATACACTTCTGCCATCCACAAGATTGTTACTAGTGGGTCATCTGTGACCAAACCTGTTAGTACACAGTCCTGGGGAGCCAAGACCTACAACAAGGAGCCAATCAAGTTCAAGATGTTGAGATGTGAAGAATTACAAAAGATGGGGGAACAAAACTTTTGCTTCAAATGTAGAGAAAAATATTATCCACTGCACAAGTGTTCCCTAGCAGAGGTGAATATGTTATATATCTGTGATCAAGTGGATGAGAGTAGTGAGGAGGTTGTGTTGCAGTTCCTACACCTACACTTGAGTGATGAAGGAGGTTACTTGGGTGAGGAGATAGCTGGACTTACACACATCACCCTTAATGCTTTAAGTGGTAGGACAATGGGTGAATTTTTCGGGATTCCTGGGGTGGTAGCAAAGAACTTGCAGGTGGCAATCCTTATTGACCCATGCAGCACACATAGTTTCATTGACCCAAAGTTGGTCAAGAAACTGGGGTTGAAGGTTGAGAATACCAAACCATTACTTATCATCTTGGGTAATGGGGAGAAGATGTGGTTTGGTGAGTGTTGCAAAGAGGTGTTTTGGAAGATAGAAGGAAAAAATGTTCTGTCAAGACCTTTATGTGGAAGTGATATGATTTTGGGGGTGACTGGTTGAAGGATCACAATCCAATTATGCTAGACTATAAAAGTCAGGCTGTGAAGTTCATTAAGGATGGTGAGGAGCTGGAGGTTAAGAGTAAACTTCCTCCTAAATCTCTGAAGGCTGTATCAGCCAAAAAACTCATCAAGAACATAGGAAATTCCTCAGAAATTTAGATTAGGCAGCTAAGTTCTCTTGATTCAGAAGTGGGTGAATCATAGGGGATTCATGAGTCTATCCAAGAAGTTCTGGAAGAATTCTATGTTGTCTTTGAGACTCCTAAAGGATTGCCACCAAGCAGGAGTCATGAGCATCAAATTGTGCTCAATGAAGGAGCACAACCTGTCAAACTTAGATCCTACAGAGTGACGCACTCTCAAAATGATGAGATTGAGAGACAGGTTAAAGAGATGATGCATGAAGGAATCATACAAGCCAGTAATAGTCCATTTTCATCTCCAATCATCCTTGTAAAGAAGAAGGATGGGACTTGGAGATTTTGTGTGGACTACAAACAGCTTAATATGATGATAATTAAAGACAAATTTCCCATACCAATGGTGGATGACCTCATTGATGAACTTCATGGGCTACAGTACTTCTCAAAGGTTGATCTGAGGGTTGAGTATTTCCATATCAGAATGAAGAAGAAAGATGTCTATAAGACTGCCTTCAACACCCATTTGGGGGTTGTTTGAATTCAAGGTAATGCCCTTTGGGCTTACCAATGCACCTGCCACATTCCAATCCTTGATGAACAAGGTATTCGGAGAATACTTAAAGAAGTTTGTCCTTGTATTCTTTGATGACATACTTATATACAGTCCTGGCTTAGACACACACAAAGTGCATTTGATCTTGGTATTGAAGACTCTAAAAGACAACCAGCTCTATGGGAAATTGAGCAAATGCTCATTTGGCCAAAGAGAGGTAGAGTATTTGGGCCATCTCATCTCTGGAATTGAGGTACAAGAAGATCCCAAAAATATCCAGGACATGATGAATTGGCCAAGTCATTCCAACATCAAGCAACTGAGAGGGTTCTTTGGTCTTTCAAGATATTATAGGAGGTTCATCAATCATTATAGGTTGATGAGCAAGCCTTTAAATTCTTTACTCAAAAAGAATAGTTTATGTTGGAGTCCAGAAGCTGAAGAAGCCTTCCTAAGACTGAAGCAAGCCCTCAGCAGCCCACCAGTTTTAGCCCTTCCTGATTTTTTCAAAAATATTTGTCATTGAAGCTGATGTTTGTGACACGGGGATGTGGGTTGTACTTATGGAAAATGTGAGGCCACTTGCATATTTCAGCAAGGCATTTAGGCCTAAGTGCATAGCCATGTCTACCTATGAGAGGGAATTGATGGCATTATCCACTTTCATTCTCAAATGGAAACATTATTTGGATGGTCATGCCTTTGTGATCAGGACTGATCATAAAAGTTTGAAACATCTTTTTGAGCAAAAGATTTCCACTGCAGCTCAGCAAAAGTGGATTTATAAACCCTATGTTGAATTATGATTTAATTCCTCTGAACTCCTTACCATTTCTTGTAATTCAGCTATTGTAATTCATTCTTGTGTTTGTATTACGGATATTCAGTGAATAATAAGCTTAGAAGTATTGTTTTTCCACTTCAAAGTTGTCAGACACAACATACACATTAACTGTTGGGAACAACAGTAAAATCTTACCTGAATTACTAAAGCAGCAAGAGAAGTTGAGACTCTCACAAGTAGCATATCTCAGTTTATTAAAGATAGTAGTCCTTTGGACTGCAATTGAATATCTACTTTCAAATTAGTCTCATCACTGGTAAAAACAGCGTGCACCCAACAAAAGGAAACAAAAACAAATCTACTTTCTACTAGATAAGATAAATTTTAAATAGAGATATTCAATCTCGAACGGAGACAACATATTACATAAACCATCATTGTAATTCGCGATTAAATGTTTGTCTCAAATATTAAAGGTTAAGATAAGTAAGAAAATACTAGATGAAAAGTTCCAAAACTCTAATCTTGCTTATTCCAGGTGAAGTGAGCTACATGTACAGGATCAATGACTTCCATGTGACAGATTTACAGAAATTCAAAACTTTTGCATTTCTATACTTGTACTTTTGATTTATCATATGATAAAGATTTTAAAGAAACAGAGTTCTGAAAGGAAAAAAAAAGGCATATAAATTCATCATTTTTTAGCTTTCCCAACCTCTATTGCATCAAGCCATGAAACAACTTGATCAATTGAAGGCCTACCCCTTGGTTCCTTGTCTAGACATTTACAAGCTATATGAAGCACCTCTAGTAGCTGTTTTTCAGAATCTTCGTCCCATATCGATGGATCGAATATCTCCTCGTCTCTCCTCTCCGATTTCATCTGAAACATCCATGACACTAAGTCTCTGCAATTCTTTCCCTTGCAAACTTCCACAGGTCTCCGTCCTGTAAGAAGCTCAAGAAGGACAACACCAAAACTATAAACATCACCCCTGAAGGTAGCCGTCAGTGTTTGGCTATATTCTGGAGGAATATATCCCAAGGTTCCGACCAAATCTGTAGTAACATGTGTATCATAAGGATGAAGTAACCTTGCCAGCCCAAAATCAGCTAGATGAGCTTGAAATCTCTCATCTAACAGAATGTTGCTAGTTTTAATATCGCGATGGATAATGTTTGGCTCCTTGTGTAGATAAGCTAATCCGCGGGCAGCACCTTGGGCTATCTTCAGCCTTGATTCCCATTTAAGAAATGAACCCCTCATCAACCCTTTCATGCAACCAATAATCCAAGCTTCCGTTCTCCATATAGGAATAAATTAGGAGCCTGTCATTCCCATGCTTACAGTACCCTTGAAGAGAAACAAGGTTTTTGTGCTGAGCTCTAGAGAGAGTTTCCACTTCTGATTGAAATTCGCGGTCCATCTGACCGCAATCACCAGAAAGTCTCTTGATTGCGGCTTTTGATCCACTAGGTAGCTCGGCTTTGTAGACAAGACCAAACCCTCCACAGCCAACAATGTTTGATTGGTCGAAATTGTTTGTTGCCTTCAACAAGTCTGCAACTGTGAGATCCTTGCAATCTGAATTCTGAAAAAGCACCAACTTTGAAGGCCCAAATGCATCAGACGACCTAGGTGGCCTGCTAAATTCGTCTTCCAGGTCTTGAATTGGATTTCCCATATCTTTCCTTGACATTTTAAGAAGAACAAAAGCAAGAAGCAGCGCAATTCCAACTCCTATACTTATCGTTAAAGCAAGGATGCTGTTCCGACCAAACTTGCGGTTTGAAGTGCCAAGGATAGAAGGCCGGACCTCTGTACTATTACCAGGACAAGGAGATATTATCTTTCCACAAAGTCCAGGGTTACCCTCAAAACTTGAGCTGGGGAAACTCAGAAACTGACCGCCTGTTGGGATTGCTCCCTGCAAGTGATTATTAGCAACGCTAAACTTTGACAGGAATGTGAGTTTGTTGAATGACAAAGGAATTGATCCATAAAGATCGTTGAATGATAAATCTAAATTTTCCAGATTTACCATATTCGAAATGGAGCTAGGAATTGTTCCACTTATATTATTCCTTCTCAGGTCTAGAGCATGAAGTTGTCTTAGTCTCCCAATTTCAGGCCAAATGGATCCATTTAGTTTGTTGTTGCTCAATAATATCGATGGAGGGAACCTCGAAGCTTGATTATACCGCAAACCGCTAGAACTCTGATTTCGCTTAACAAATAGTGGAAGCCCTGTGGTTGTGTTAAGACTTGATAAACTGTTCTTTGCAGAAACGAGCGCCCTCAGCTCTGATATATTTTTCGGGATTTCTCCTGTGAGTGAATTATTTGAGAAATCCAAGTAAAACAAGTTCTCCATCTTGCCGATCCAAGTTGGTATACTTCCATCCAAATGATTCCATGACAAATCAAGGACTTGCAATTTGCTGCAATTCAATAACCAACTTGGAACTTGACCATTCAGACCACAATTCCCTAGTGCAAAAACCATTAAGTTCTCAAAACCACCCACATTTCTAGGAATTTCTTCACCATGGAAGTTCTTAGTCAGAATAAGAGTACTTAGATTTCGGCAACTCTGCAGGACAGACAATGCTCCAGATAAATTTACAAGACTGTTGTTGGACAATGAGAAAGATATGAGAGATGTGAGGTTGGCATAACTTTCGGGAACTTGGCCACTCAACTGATTCTTGGCAAGATTCAAAACCTTAAGTTCCCGAGACAGTGATATTGGAAGCGGACCATGAAAACGATTACTACCAAGATCAAGAGTATTAAGATTAGGCAACCCAGTGAAATTAAGATCAATGGCTCCGGATAAAGAATTTTTCTGAAGGTCAAGCACTCTTAGATTATCGCAATATGACAGACTAGGAGGCAGTGATCCAGAGAAATAATTTGAATTAGCAACCAACTGCTCTAGCTTTGTTAAATTCCCAAATACATCCGGTAGAGGCCCAGAAAATCGGTTATCGTGTAAAACTAAAGATTTGAGGTTTGAAAGCTTACTGAGACTGTTACTTAGCCCAGAGAGATAATTGAAAGACATTGAAAGCTGCTCCAAATCAGTGATCAAGTAAATGGACTCAGGAAGGAGACCTGAAAAGGAATTCTCATCGAAATGCAAGCGTCTGAGAGATATGCTGCAATTGTCCAAACCTGCTAGCTCTCCAGTAAATTTGTTCAATGAGATATCAAGAACCTGAATTTTTCTGGAGACGGAGCAGAGCTGCTGATAGTTGAACCTACCAGAAAAGGAGTTGCTTCTTATATTTAGCTCAACAAGATTGGGAAATTCGCCGAATTCTGACAAGTTCCCGGTGAACGAATTGCTAGAAAGATCCAACCATTGGATTTCTTTTAGTTTCACAATTGATTCCCACACTTTCCCATCCAACATGTTATGACTTACATTAAGAGTTTCCAGCAGCTGCAAATTCGAAAGCTCATGAGGACATCCACCCTCAAGATGATTGTATGAAAGATCAAGAAGCTTTAATTGATCCAAATTACCCAAAGAACCTGAAAGCAATCCCTTCAAGCCCTTTCCAGATACATTTAACATTACAACTCTGCTTGCACCAATAAGACCAACATCTTGACAAACAACACCATCCCAACTGCAGCAATTAGGTTCACTGGACCATGATGAGATAATGGAACCATTAGTCAAGTTTCCTGCAAATTCCTTGAGTGCTGATAGATCATTTGGATGACAGCTTTGACTTGGGCTTTGAAGGGCTAAAGATGAACAGATAAAACAGACCAATAATAACCAATTCAGGGTAGCCATTGGGAAAAACTCCAACACCACCACCATCGCTGAAACCAAAAGAGATTACTAGTGCTAATCAAGGCCAACACCACCATTTACTATTTGGTTCAAGTTGAAATGATTGATTGCTCTACCACTACTTTTCAGAATTAAGAAGACTTCCAGCAACACACCACACAAAACACAAAATCCCCACCACAATCAGTACAACAAAATCCAATATGGGATTCCAAGCTTCCCCCTTGGAAAAGAGAACTCCAAGATCAGAAGAGCCCAAAATGGGGGGAAATGAAGCCCACTTCCCAACACTTCTCAACCCAACTGGAAAAGAAAAAAGAAAATGAAACTCAACAATCAAGAACTTGTAATTGAAGCAAGTAGCACCAGCACATGAAATCAAATCCCCAGAATCCCAAAAAAAATTGTTCCAAAATGAAGATGCTAAATTCAAACACCAATCCCAAAAAACCCAAAAAAAAAAACTCTAAAAAGAAGTGGAGCACCAACTTGTAAATGAAGCAAAGAAAAGAAATTGTTACCAATCTTCAAGAACCATCTTGAATTCAGATTCCTGGATCAGAAATTACCAAGAAATTCTGAACCCGGGGTCGTATCAATTTGCTAAATGAGGTAAGAACCTTCCTTTTAGTCTCCAAGATGAGATTTTTCAACGACCCATTACTTCAAAGTGAAGCAATAGTCATTTATGAACAGTATCCAATGCTCTTTTTTTTTTCTTGATTATTTATCAAAACAAGAACAGATACAAAGTCTTCAATACAGAAAACTACCCAAGAAAAGGAGAGGAAATGAAAAATAAGCTAATGGGGTGGGTAGAAATTTCAAAGCAAGAAAACAGTGAGACAAAAAACCATCCCAGTGAAGAAAGGACAAGGAAAAGGGAGAGTTTTTTCAATTGATTATTATGACCCTTTTTGTCTAAGAAGAAGAAAATACTAATAACAAATCAAAGTCCAAATCCAAATTTATTACAATGAACAAAAGGAAATGAAAAACTTGTTGTCTGGTATGAAATGACGTCATTTAAGAGCTGACTTTTTTATTGGGTAAAAGAATTTTTATTTATTTTTTAAAGATTGATCACAATTTCCACAGAATTGTCAATACCTGCATTTGTCTCCGGAGTAGTTTTATCAAGGTAGGTGACTAAGTTTAAAAGTTACACCAAAGCCAATGAATACAGTACACGTAGAAAGATAATTGACTTTTTGACAATTCTCTTTCCTACGTGTACTGCATTCATTGGTTTGGATGTAACTTTTAAACTTAGTCACCTACCAAAATAAAATTTCTCTTTGTCTCCATCTCCATCTATTTTTTCTCCTCATTAAGTTAGGATGTATATTCTTTTTTTCATAATAGAAAATAATATCATTAATCTATATCAAAATGTAAATGAGGGAGGTGGAATTTCGATGGATCCCCTACCCTTTGAAATGAGGCATCAAACTTTAAAAAAGTCTAGCTAGCCAATTATCCAGAACATTACATGACATGTGGACAAAAAAAATCCTAGAGTATAGATGTCCTAAAGTACAAAAAATTATATGACCATACAAAATTTATGTTGTATTTAAATTAAGGGTTTTGTTTGAAATTTTTTATTTTGAAAAACATAAAAGTTATCAAAGTGTTCATAGCCCGGTAGGGCTTTGCACTGCCCACGGCCGTGAGGTTGAGGATTCGATATCCGTCTCCTACGTGGGGTTAATAAATTTCACCCTTCTTGGGCTCCTTCTCCTCCTGTGAAGCCACCTCCATCTGTGAGGTTAAAAAAAACGTAAAAGCTGATTATTTATGAAAAGAGATGTTTTTTAGGCAGAAAAAGCCTTTTATATCATTAAAAATATGAAATGAAACATTTATTTATTTATTGGTTGAACGGAGTATATTAGATGAAACTTTTGTATGTGATAATGGTGTACAATGAGTTTACAATAAACTCTTACCGATACAACCCTCCTAATTTAAATTTTCTATTAATTCTAAAAACGAGCATGTATGATTTCTTGGGATTGAGCTCCATCCTTTTACAATAGAAAATAGGTAAAAAGTGACAGCACCCCCTAAACTATCACGGAATTTAGTTTTTTTTCCTCAATTAAAAAACTTAAAGTATTTGACATGAAACTTTTGGAAGTATCAATTTTAACATTTTCCATCCATTTTGACTGTTAACTCCTAACGAAACTGGTAAATTATTATTGAATTGGTCAAGAATGAAATGGCAACTAGGGTAGGGGTGTCAATCGAGGTATGTGAGCTGAGCTTGGCATAGCTCACGCGTAACTCACATAAAAATTGAAAAGCTCAGCTCAAGCTCAGCCCGGAAAAGCTCATAAACTTTGAGCTTACGCTCAACTCACATTTTAACACGAGCTTGAGCTTAGCTCACGAGCTTCCCGAGCTCATTTATATTAGCGAAAAAAATGAAAATTCTGTCTCAAGAATAGTATAATAGAATGAGCCTTAAAACTAAATTTGGACAAGAATACTGATATACATAATACAATCAATGATAGTTAATTCTTACTTAGCAAAAAAAAAATGATAGTTAATTCTTGTAGCAAAATAAACTAATAAAAAAATAACAAAAGAAACGGGGTTAAGCTCACGCTCAGCTAATTCTTTTTAAACTAACGAAAAAGATAAAAATAATAATAATAAAATGATACTTAATTCTTATATAAGTCTTTTTTTTAATTAGAGTCTTTTTTTTAATTAGTATTATTATTATTATTATATTTTAATTATATTAATCTTATTCGGGTTCGAGCTTTTTTCGGGCTGTGCGGGATCAAATTCACGCTCAACTCACATAAAAAGCGACATTCAATATTAAACTCACGCTCAGTTCATGCTCACATCACCTCAGCTCACGCTCACACTTTTTCGAGTTATTTGAGTCGAGTTCGAGCTAACTAGGGGTCGAAGAATGAGTGATGGGGGTTGGGTCTTTTGAGACTGGTGTAGAGGTGAGTGGCGGTTGGGAGGGATAAGAAGGAGAAAAGGGTTTTCTTTTCTCTTTTTTCCTTTTTTTAAAAAAAATATTTTCATTTTCTTGTTTTCTCTTTTCTTTTTTCTTTTTTTTAAAAATAAAAATTGATTATTTTACTTGATCTGGCGGATTTACCCAGGATCAAATGTTACTTTCAGAAAAACCTAGGATCAAATACTTTATATATTTTAATTAAGAGTCAAAAAATAAAAACAATAATAATTCAAGAGGTGCGGAGGCCTTTTACCTAGGGGTGTCAACGGGTTAGGACATAATTCGAAAATATGTGAGCATGAGCTTAAGTGAGCTGAGCGTGAGCGTAATATTCAAGCTCAAATTTTATGTGAGCTGAGCGTGAGCTTGACCCCGCTCAGTCCGGTTAAAGCTCGCACCCGAATAAGAATAATATAATTGTGTATACTATATATAATACTAAATTTCTATTTAAAAAAGAAGTCTATAAAACTGGCGACAAAACACATCATTTATTTTTGTCTATTTTTTATGGATTTTCTACAATAATTAGGTATTATTATATTATGTATATTTGGATTCTCGTTAGAAGTTAGTTCATATCGCATTGTATTTCACTATTCTTTATACATGATTTTTATTTTTATTTTTGGCTAATATAAATTTTGCTCATGGGGCTCTTAAGCTTAGCTCGAGCTCACATTAAAATGTGAGCTAAGCGTGAGCTCAAGGTATGTGATCTTTTTTGTGCTGAGCGTGAGTTGAGTTTTTCAATTTTTATGTGAGCCACGTGAAGCTCGGCTCACATAACTTGATTGACACCCCTACTTTTACCCTAAAACAATCCATATCCATATTGCGATAAAGATGTTGCGAAGAAGAAAATTATGTATGTGTTTAGCTTGCTAGTTTTTATATTCAAATGAGTGGAAAGTGGGGAAATTGTTTTTTTTTTCCTTGGATGAATTGGGGGTGTAGTAGTTGGGATTTTGATGGTGATGAGGTTGGGAGGACATTAATATGGTGCGGTCTTACAAGGACATTTCAATTTTCTACATATTTGCGAGACAATTTAATAGATGGTTGATACGCTCGTAGTCTTATAGATTATTGATTTCTAAGAAGCATGTTGTAATTGAGCTTCTCTTACTACCTTTATTTAAGGATTACGAAGAAGATTATCTGTAAAAATTTATTATGTATTTACTTTTTTTTTTTTACTTTTATTAGTGTTTTTTAAGTCTCGAGGTGTAGACTTTTATCTGTTATCATGGTTACCTAAATCATTGTATAATTTTTATTTTCTTGTATTTTCAAATTATTTTTTGAGTATAATGACCTCGACTATTTTATGATTAATAAATAATTTATTATTCAGAAAAAGTCTCTTACAAGGACAGTGAGGATATCATTTGGTAATTTTGTTCTGTCCACTTCCAAACCGTGGCGTTTGTAATGCGCGTGAAAGTTAAAACATCTAATGATGTTGCCACCGTTTCATTCATTAAAAGGTTTTCATTTTTAGTTTTATAATATTTCATGACGTGCACCTCAACTCATTGTTCTTAGATAATGGAGTAGTGAATTGTAAAATACTCCCTCCCTCCACTTCTAAATATTTCAAGGGTGATGGTCAAATGATTTCAATTTTATTTCAAGTGATTTAGTAAAATCGAGGTTATGAGTTCGAATCTTGATTGGTGATGCTGACTTTTAGAAATTATACTTGCCCCTTGTTGGAATTACTTTGACGGGCCAGTGTTTGCGCTGGTTGTTCAGTTAAGTCTGATATGTTCGATGATGAAAATGAAAGCCCGAACATGAGGTAGCGGGAGGTGTTGGTCACCATCACTTGCACCTTCTTTTTTATTCAGCAAAAAAAATAAAAAATAAAAAATTTGAGACATGTTGCAAAAATTAAATGAGGAAAATTTAAGATATTTTGTAATTAAAATGTCAATATTACTCTCTTAAATATAACTTGTATATCACTAATTATATTTAAGAGAGTAATATTGATATTTTGATTTAAAAAATATCTTAATCTAAATGGTCTGATTGGATTGAGTTTGGTTTTGGTTTTGTCTGGTTTGAGACTCAAACTCATACCCAAACCAACTTTGAATTGAGTCTGGGAATTAAAGCTGAAGTATTAAATCATATAGAATTTGATTTGGGTTTGTGAGTGAGACCAAAATTTCAAAACCTAAACTCAGTCCAGTCACACCATTCTTATTTAATTTTTGTAATATGTAATGAAAATCTTATATTTAGGAATGGAATTAAATGGTTAAAAACTTACAATTTCTAAAGATATATGTACACTGGTGTATATAAGGGGGGTCATATTTCAATCTACTTAAAACGTAATTCGAACTCTCACTTTGTTAACTAAAATGATCTATTATTATTCCTCCATTGAATTATATCTTGAGACAGTTCTTCTCTGATGACAACATATATTTGGAATTTCGAATTCTCTCTCTTTCATTTTCTCACTGTCTTTCCTGATTTTCAATTAAGGTTAGGTACATTTATTGACTTTCTTTTTCTTTTTTAGATGATTTGAAATTTTTTCTAGTGGGAGAATTTGAGTTTCAAAACCATAACAATTCATGTTTACCTAAAAAGGTCATTTTCTTGATAACTAAGTTAATTTAAGGATGATTTTAGATCTTTTAGTATATATATTCTAGTATGCTAATTAATTTATTAAATATAAAATAATATGATTTGTTTAAATTCATAGTTTTATTTTAATTCAATAATGTTGCTATATATAGAGTAATTTTAATTTTATTAATATACTATAGTAGAAGAATCAAAATCACCGAACACTAAAGTTTTGAGTATTCTTCTATTTAAGTCAACACAATGCATATGACCAAAAAAATATTTTTTGAAACTTTTTTCTTTTTTTTTGTAAGGGGAAGGGATTTGTTTACACTAGTCTGTTTGGTTTATTTTTGGTCTAGTTCTAAAGTTAAACTCAGACACAAACTAGTTTTGGAGTTTGGAAATAAAACTTAAAATATAAAATCATATATATTTTTGTTTGTATTTTAGACTAATTTGAGACTAACATCAAAATCTCAAACCCTAAACACAACCCAATTACACCCTAAAATTCGAACCCTCGTTATATACGTGGTAAGCATGTCCATCAACCACTGGGATAGAGACTTGATCCCGTCCTTTTTTGTAACTAAAAGATGTCTATCAAATGTACCCATCATTTTCAAAATTTTAGTTCCTGATATTAAATGACTTTTTCTTTTTCTTTTTTTTGGTTTAATATTAAATGACTTTAAATCTCTTAAATTGTTGTTTTCATAAAAAATGATCTTTCAAATAGAAAAACATATTTGTCCAAAAGAGCATCAATTTTCTTTATACGGTGGGGGACGGGCTAAAGTGAAGGAAGAGTAGATATCAAAAAAATTCAGTCCCAAACTTGTAAGTTCTGCATCTAAAAAAAAAAAATAATAATAATAATAGCGACATATAATCTAGAATTAATAGCACTAATAAACTATAATATCTTCATTGAGTCCGGACATTTTCACTTAAGGTTCAAATTCAACTATGTAATGTCTGAATGAGTATGATCTATCTCATAATTTTTTTAGCAAATATCATTAGCCACCACGGCTAGCCATTGCCGCCGATTACCGGCCACCGGCCACAGTCAAATCTGCAATTTTTTTTTTCTTTGTTAAAGTGAGAATCTGTAAATAAGCTGAAATAGAAACTAGGAAACATACATAAAAGCAGGCATGTTTGTTCTAAGGTCACGGCTCCAGTGCGGAACATGTAAATTCCGCATGTGAGAAACTTTCCTGATTCGTTTCGAGTCTCAAAACACTTATTCCGAACCTCAGAACACCTGTTATAAGGTGTTTCGTATATATTAAAAAATAACTGTTCCGCATAGGATTCAGACTGTTGTTCTACCATAGTGACCTTCAAACACAACCAAGATTAAAATTTTAAATCAAGAAACTTTAAAAGGTTACTCAATATCACAATTCCAAGAAGAATTTCACCTGGTGTGCATTTGATTACAATGACTGAAGCATCATACTTGTTGGAAACATTTCCAATTGAAAATGTGTGAAATTGAAATGATATGACTATATGAACGCAACTCATGATGAAAGAAAATGAATGTACATACTATGTATGATTGTTCATGTAAAGACACCATGAAGGGTTAAGATAATGGGTCATGTCCACCAACTAGAGGTACTAGTCTATCTATAAAATGACTAGAGGCTCAAAGAAGTGAATGAAAAGAAAAAGTGTAATCCTAACACACCAACCAAACATTCTAAGATTGAATTTGAGAGTGCACTCAAATTCAAGTTAGTCTTCTATGTATCCTGAGTGAATTTGCATTACAACCTTGCACCATAGGGGGCAAATATCACTTGAGGAAAGTGATTACACGCCTAGAAGCATTTCAGGTTCATTTGTTCAAGTCAAAAGAAGGATTCAAGAGGAAGCAGAAGGAAGATTTTCCAACATACCTTACATACATTGTTTTCATTTATACTGATAAAATTAGAATTAATTACCCAAGGATCTGCAAATACAAAGCCATCTACTAGCAGTAATGCTCTTGAGCTTTGGGGTCCAATCAGGGATGGAAAGTACTCAACAAATACTTGTACATTACTTATTATAGTGGGAATAAATATATATTTTTCTCTCTTGAAAGGAGGATCGATAGTGGTTCCCCACTTCCCCTCCAGCATAAATCGAACTTACGACCTGCCGATTGGAAGTGAAGTGTCTTACCGTATGAGTTGCGCTTCATTGTCTATTAGGAATAAATATGCATTTAGACAACTACTACATTTGCTTTCCAATTGACGGCGAAGTCTGCCTCCGCCTCTCCAAATTCTCTGAGAGAGTTTGTATATTCTAATTTGGAGAAGGGAGATAGAAAGATCGCAACTCCATTGGGTATAAGTGCTAGACTATTAGGCCGAGGGTGTTTGGGTCTTAAGGAGTCTTAGTCAGTCTTTTGAACTCATTATTACTTACTCTAACAATCCATGAGTCTAGACCTAATTAGATCTGGGTATAAAAGAAATAAGTTTAAACCCATACCAGATTTGTTGGGTTTGAGTCTAGATTCGGGTCCTCGGGTAAAATTGGGGAAATTCGCATGTTTAGTCCCCTTGCAATTTACGTTTTGCCTGATTAGTCCACACGCTATAATTTTAGTCTGAATAATCCCTAATCAATTTAAGTGCAGTAGAAATAGTCTCTACCACCACTTCTGCAGCGGAATCTGTTGGAATTTGACCTAGGAAGAAGAACATATGGAAGACTAATTTTTTTTATCAAAAGTTGGGGAAGAAGATTGAGGCAGTGACGGTGGTGAGTGGTGTTGGTGGCAAGGTGTTAAGAAAGATGGCGGGGGGGGTTCTTCAAAGAAGAAGATGAAAAAAATATTAAAAAGGGAAATATTTTATTTTATTATTATTATTGATTTTTAAAAGAAAAATTTGTGAAGAGGCTATTTTACCCTTGTTTGACAGTGCATGTGCACCGCACATGTCAAAATTTGTCGAATTCCGCCGCAGAAGTGGTGGCGGGCAAGGTTGTCAAGATCGCAAATTTGACTCGGAATGGAAGGGGTCTAAAAAATCGTAAACATGAGGATCGTAGCACGGATTGGAAGATCCGACAAAACTATTAAAATAATATTTCATGATAAATTTATGTCAATTTTATATGCAATTGAGCAAAAAAAAATAACAATACTTCAACGAGAAAAAATAAGAATAGCAATAGAACTAACAAACTGAAATTAAATCACATACTAACAAGTGATAAACTTCGGAAGCAAACCAACAATTCATAAGGTCTTTTACTCCAACAAATTTCATAACAACAAGTCTATCTTTCTAATGTTCTAATCTAGCAAACCATTCAAGGCGTTATTATTATCCTCCATGTAATCTCTACCTCCACTCACATCGATGATGAGCGATGAAGGTGGGAGTCTGAGACTTGAGATGCTAGATTGAATATAAGTTGATGTTTTTTTTATTTGAGATAACCCGTTACCGACCCAGTTGAAAAGAAGTAAGATTGAATCGACAACGAAGCGCAACTCATACGGTTGAACGCTTCACTTCCAACCGGTAGGTCGGGAGTTCGAGTCATGCTAGAGGGGAAGTGGGAAACCACTATTAATCCTCTTTTAATAATAAAAAAAGGCAAGATTGAATCGCACCGGATCGTGCAATTCTACTATTTTACGATCTAGATCGACGATCCTCTATGATTCAATCCTCCAGACATTTTTAGTACGATTTAACTCGATTTATACCCTTAGGATCGTTGAACAGTACAATTTTACGATCCAACTAGCGATTTTGACAACCTTGATGGCGGGGACTCTTTCTGCTGCCCATGAATTAATTAGAGACTATTCAAGCTAAAATTATAGTGTGGTATCTAACCAGGCGAAACGTAAATTGCGAGGGGACTAAACATGCGGATTTTCTACTAAAATTGACACCCTAATATATATATATATATATTAGGATGGGTTGATAGAGAGTTTGACTTGTATTCCATTCTCACAAAAAAATACTTAATCATAAGTTTAAATTAGAAATTTTATTTAAATACGAGGACAATTGTACTTTGTTTTGAACGGAGAGTACATTGTACTTAGATATATCTCAATGTTAAAGTTACCTAATAAATTAAAATAATCCCATTGAATATTGACTTGAAAAGAGGGAACAAAAACAAAATTTTCTTTTATCAACCATTCATTATTATCACAAAGCTTCATTAGTCCATTTCATGACCCAAAAAAACAACAAAAATTGTTTTTGACTAATAATACTAGAAAGGGAGACCAATACAAGTTGACTCAGTAGGTAAGTATTTAACACGTCCTTAAAAAAGGTTAAGTTTTCAATTCGCTTTACCGATATGATGGCTGTATTGGTGGGTGATCTGTAAGTACCTTTCTAGGTACTTACAAATCTGACCCTTGGTGATCACCGAAACTGAACACACCCAAACTTTTAATTACCAAAAAAAATACTAGAAAGGGAGAGAGCAAATTGGCAACATGTATTACAGAGCGCGTGGGATTAGTTGTGATTGGAGGCTAAAGAGAGTCAAAGAAGTGAGATTCGATGACCGGAGGTGAGTGACGCATGACCGGTGCAACCGGTAGGATTGAGCGGCGGGGTAGGCGGAAGAAAAGTCACGGGCAATTTGGAGGTTTTTTGTTTAGAATGATAATTTGTCAAAGTTAGGGGATCCGAAACATATGATCCATGTCCCGAAGCGGTTGTTGGGTCAACTAACTCAAACCTACTCGTTCATGTGAACGGGTAAGTCTGGCATGGGGTGGACACAATGGATTCGATCCCACACTCATCTCACATAAATTTAGACAATATCCATCTGCAGGGTAGGTTCCACAAGTCAATCAGGTGGGTCCTCCCTAATTTATGTGAGAGGAGTGTGGGACCGTACCCATGCCAAATTTTTCCCATGTGAACCCACCAAATCCATTTTCACTTATCTAAAGGGTGTAATTAATATATTAATATATAAGGACATAAAAGTGATGAATCCATGCTACCATTTTTTGGCGTTTAGTGAGGGAATATACGGTGTGAGTGATTTTTTGTGGACCAATGTTGAAATTATCCCCATTAAATCTCACATTGACGGCTTAAAGCAAGAATCAAATCACTTATAAGTTCATTTGGAAAATTGATATGGGACTAGGGGACCAGAGGGTAGGGACTCAGTCCCACTAGCTATGAATCTGTCCACGTCGCCTCCCTTTGCAACGATCACGGTTAAAATACAAAAAAAATAGTCCTGATATGAATACAGTTAAAAGTTAAAAAAAAATCTCTTTCCTCATTTTATAGTGATGTGACAAGTTTGTATAATTTTTTAACTTTTAACTGTATCCATATCAGGACTATCTTTTTTGTATTTTAACTGTGACTGAGGAAAATTATTTTTTTATTTTTTTATTTTTTTTGCGAAAGTGAGGCGACGTGATAGACTATTAACAGTGTGACTGTAGCCCTACCCTCAGCTCTGTCCATATCAGAATTATCCTAAATTCATTAGTCAAAATTTCTCATTACTAACTGGTTTTGAGAGGTCATGGAGACACATGAACTATTTTCACATGATATCAGAATGAACCCTTCGGTGGTAAATGTGTGAAAATAGTGCTCTTTTAACATGAGATTGCCACACGTGCATTTAGATGCAAACCAATAAAGATAATAAAAATTATTGTTCTTATGAAATAGTGTCGTCCACTTTTTATTTATTGATGCCTTACTTTTAGAGGGACTTAGGGAGGATGCAAAATATTGTAGGGCACTTTGAAATTGTCAAATTCTTCACCAAATTTATGTTTGGTTCGTTGCTCATTGTGAATCCTCTTGTCATGGATAAATTTCTATCCCTCTTTAAACCTTTGATCGTTCTCGTGAGTTCCAATTGGAAGTCCACCAAACTCACTTAATTCCAAGGTTCTTGTTACACCTGAAAAATATGAAGAATTAAGGACATGTAAATCAGATGAACCTTTAAAATTAGTAAACTTCAATTGAGAGCGAGAAGCAGTATGCTTAGAATCAAATGGCAATGGTTTCTCGGCAGAGGGCACTGTCTTCTCTAAATTCTTCCCTAACTCCTCAAATTGATCCTTTGTACAAGACAAGTTAGGAAGATGAGTATTAGGATGAGAAACATCTTCCATGGTAGCCTCCTTATATTCCTCTTTTTCAACCTCATACTGCAACATAAATTCAAAAGGCTTATGAGTCAAATTACCTTTAAAATCATGTGCAAGAGAAGTATTAAAATTAACAAGATAATAATAATTACTCTCTGGAGAAACTTTCATGGTCTTATACATATTAAAAACAGCCTCCTCATCTTCAACCCTATGAGTAACCTTTCCTAGTTGAAAATCTATCAAAGCTCTACTAGTAGCAAGGAAAGGTCTACCAAGAATGAGGGGCACCTCACTATCCTCATTAATATCCACTACAACAAAATCAGCAGGAAAAATAAATTTATCCACTTTAACAAGAACATCCTCAATTATACCACAATGATAAATTATAGACCTATCTGCTAGTTGCAATGTCATGTTAGTAGGTTTCACCTTACCTAGCCCCAACTTTTCAAAAATAAACAAAGGCATTAAATTAATGCTAGCACCTAAATCACATAACGCCTTATCAAAATTTAATTGCCCAATAGTACAAGTAATAGAGAAACTCCTCGGATCTTTCAATTTCTGTGGCAACTTCCTTTTTAGAAGGGCAGAACACTTTTCCGTAAGCATTACTATCTCACAATCGTCGAGCTTATGCTTGTTTGCTAGCATCTCCTTCATGAATTTCGCGTATCTTGGCATTTGCTCCAAAGCCTCTGAAAAAGGAATGTTAATATGCAACTTTTTAAATACATCTAAAAACTTAAAGAATTGTTTATCAATATTTTTCTTTATAAGTCTTTGGGGAAAATGAATAGGCGGAACATAAGGTGGAAGAGGAATAAAAGGTTGAGAGTCTCCCTCTTTTGGCTTATTCTCCTTTGAATAATCTATTGTTTTTCCGTCCTCATTCCTTTCCTTTTTAGATTCTTTAGGCTTTTTCATTGATTGGATTTGATTTCCACTCCTGATGGTCACTGCATGAACTCGCTCCACGAGATTTTTCTCTATGTCACTAGGAAGTATATCTGAAGCTCTATCTTTTAATTTTCTAGCACATTGACCAAATTGAACCTCCTAGTCGTTGATAGAAGCTTGACTTGTATGAGCAAATAGGTATATCTTAGCCTCCAACTTTTTTAAGTGTTGAATCAAAGTTTCCTCATATTGAGTTGTCCTTTCTTGTGTTGGAAGAGGATGTTGTGGAAGAGCCATATATTGCTGCTGAGTATCTTGATCCATCCATGAAAAATTTGAGTGTTGCCTCTACCCCGGATTATAAGTGTTGGAGTAAGGATCATTCCATTGAGACATGCATTGCCTCTCAGCGCCCATATAATATGCTTCCTGGTATGGTGGATATCCAAAATTATTTTGGTTGCCTCTTTGATTCATGAAGAGGCTAACTTGATTTGTCAATTCAGCCAATTTGGAAACCACCTCGAATGTTGTTGCCATGCCTAAAAAAAAAATTAAATTAAATAAAGACCAAAGTAAAATTAAAATCACAAAGAAATAAAATTAATCAACTATTCCCCAGCAACGGCGCCAAAAACTTATACTCAAACTCTATACTAGCAAGTGTACTAGGTCAAGGTTGCAGTAGTCAAGGTCGATCCCACAGAGAATAATGATTAATTAATTTCTGAGTAAATAATTCTACAATGATAAAAAAACAAGTAAAGTAAATCCAATGGTTGATGATAATTTAATTAAACTAAATCATTTAACTAAAATAAAATAAATAACTTGAACAAGAAGTTTGATAAATTAAAGGTTTAAAGCACATGAATTCACTAAATTAACCAATATATTATCCTAACGATATGTTATTCTAGAGTGAGTTTCATTAATCGATAGATTTCCAATTATATCTAATAACCTCTTTCAAGGCTTATCAAACATATTCTCATGAATAAACCAACTATATGTCTATGTTGATTTTAACCCACAAAAATGCATTAAACATATGAAATCACAAAGATCGCATAAACCATACAAGTATATGTCTATCTTGCATGCAATTTATGTTCAAATTATTTAACCTATTTAACAAGGTCAGCTGTCGTAAATCTTCCAAGTTAATGTAAAGACAATTTGAGTGGTAGCTAATCACACAAAAGCATTAAGAACAATAATAATAAATTAATTTCACAACACTAATCGAATAACAAGATCAAGAGAATAACATATAAAATTAATCTAGTTACATCATGGCCTTAGAATAAATATTTAGCTCATATTAGAGAAGAAATTCAATAACAAATTAAAAGATAGAATATAAGAAAACATCCTTGAATTTGAATAAAGTCTCGAACTTGAAATCAAAATAATCTTCAAAAAATACGGCAACAATGAAAGCTTCAATCTTGTCTACGCAATTTGCAAATAAAAGAACTATAAAGATTAACCCTAGAGAAGGGTTAATTCTAGAAAGAAAAAAAACTAAAACCTAAAATAAGCTAATAATGACTCCCTTTCTCCTAAGACTAGTAAAGAGTATTTATAACAATAGAAACCTACTAGATTAAGGTAACTGACATAGATCAAAACTCTCCACACTCATTTAAAGTAGTTGATATAAACCAAAACTCTTCAAGATTCTTTAAAGTAGTTGACATATCTTCTCTTCTAGTCTGTAAAGACATCTTTTCTATTCCAACGGCTTCTTTCAAATTCTGCAAGTTCGGTTCACTTTCACCCTTCAAAAATACTATTTTGCCCCTACAAATGCAAACACAGAGAAGTGAGGATGATACAATTCTAAGCTCAAAACTTGATATGTAAATACTTGTTGAAGCTCAAAATTACTATTAAAGTAGAAGAAAATATAGATAAATTTACGAATTATCAACAGGTATTGAATTGACTCTCACATCAATGTGAGGGGGAGTGTTGAAATTGATCCCACCTCGATATGAGGGCAAATCTTAAAATATAAAGTACCACATTGATTGCCTAAAATAAGACCATGACTGCCTAAAGGAAGATCTGAATCACTTATAAACTCATGGGATAACACCTCTCATTGTCAATTAATTTTTAGAGGACATATAGACATGAGCTATTTTCACAACTAAGGAAGGGTAAAAATCTAGAAACTTCTAGTTTTTTTTTAAAAATCTCCATCTGCTTCTATCCTCATCTTCGCTCAACCCCTATTTCTTTCACATTCTTTCCACGTCATCTTCTTCTTCCCTGATGAGAGACCATCCAAAGGGCTGCCCTACTCAAAAGATCCCTTATCCAGGCTTACCGAACCAATGACTAGACAAAGGACCAACATGGTGAATCAACTAATTTCAATATTGGTCCGAGACTTCAAAGCTAAAGAGGAAGCTAAACTTCACTTAGAAGATGATGACAAAGTCGACCTCTTAACTTTACAAGACATTCAATTCGGCCCAAACAAGCAAAGTGGCTAAAAGGGCATTTTAGTCTTTTTGTACAATTAAAGTCTATTCTAGACTTTAATTATTTTCAGCTTTGTTATTCACTATTTTAGGCGTGTATAGCAAGTGTTGCTATAATAAAGGACATGTTGTCCATGTGTTTAGATAATGGTTAAGTGGTTAGTTATCTAGTAGTTGTAGAGTCCTAATTCTTCAAGGACTCTTCACGTGTTTACTATTTTCATCCATGTTGGCCGCATATTATTAGTGTGTGCTAGATAATAGGACATGTTGTCCATGATCTTAGATAATGTTTTATTAGATAGCAATTTTGTTGTTCAAGAGTCCTAATTCTTCAAGGACTATTCCTTTTAAGGCTAGATAGCCGAAATTCATCTCTCTTTGAGAGGGATTTCGGCCACCATTGTAATTACGTTAGATATACTGATATTTTGGTAAGGTTATTCCTTAACTACTTGTGAATTGAACTTCTTTATAGAATTCATTCATCTTTGAGTTATTGTATCAACAAGTTAGTTTCACTTATTGTGGTGTTTTAGCCTCCATCGATTTTAGCCTTCTTTAGAGTTGCGTTGAGAATATTCCCTTTGAAACTAGTTCAAGAATAGAGAAAGATCCAATTTAAAACTAAAGTGTCGAATCTTGGTACGTATTACCTCGGTTCTTCATCAAGTGGTATTGATGCGAAACCGTTGTACGAATACGAAGGTTTGGCTTGATGCCCGATCTTTCTCTATCTCGAACAGTTTATGGGGGAATATAAACAACCTTTCTCCCGCAAGGTTGAATATCAATGGGGGCTGAAACACCACAATAAGTATAAACCAAACTTATTGATACAGTAACTCAAACATGAATGAATTCTACCCAGAGAATCAAACACAAAGTAACTAAGGAATAACCTTAAATCAAAATATCAATATATCAAGTCTAAGTAATAACATGGCTGAAATCCCTCTTAAATAGAGTGGAATTTCGTCCAAAAATAACCCACAAATAAGAGTCCTTTAAGGATTAGGACTCTACAACTCCTAGATAACTAAAAACACTACCTAACATCAAGGACAACATGTCATATTATTTAGCTAGCTTATTTTGGCCAACACGGCTAATTAAACAATATAATAAATCTGAAATATAATTAAAGTCTAGAATAGACTTTAATTATCAAATGACTAAAATACCCTTTCAACCGTTTTCCTTCCAATTATGTATCTTTCCTTCAAATGCTATTAGATGGCTTTGATCCTTGTGTCTAGCTTTATTTAAAGGCTTCTTTAACTCTTGAACCTTTATAATAGATACTTTCAACACTTGGAACAAAGGCTTTACTTGAAGCTCGTATTTGGAATGTTGATGAGGTCATTTATCCAAATGACCTCTTTAAGCTTCATATATGATCCCGTTTCAGGTATCAGAGCAAAATATTCATCTCATTCTTGGTGTACCTTTAATAGATTTCTATAAATTTTCTTGTTTGCTTGAGAAAGACAAAAACATTCGACGTTAATTATAAAAAGCAGCCGAGAGTTATTGGAGACAAGTGATCAAACCAAAAGCAAACTTCTTGGTTCCAAGAGAACATTCAACAATTGGTTTTGTCACCCATTGTTCTTGTCATTGCCGTGCATATTACCAAACATCAAAGTATCGTTGATACAGTGCGGCCAAGATAGGGTACGTTTAGAGAGAAAAATAAAGTCAAGAAAGTCAAGATTGAGAATTGCTCTTCCTAAACACAAAAGGATACCTTTAACAAGTATCTCTTTTCTTGATTAGGTCTACGATTTTTCAAGATTCATTTTTTTTTTCTTTAAGCTTTTCGTGTAGGTCAAAGATAGGATTTCTTTCCTTTATTTTTCAGTTTTGTATCAACGCAACAAGTTAGGAACCTTTCAATTCATCTAGAGTTTGAAGTTCTTTTACGAGTAGTGTTGGAATAAATAGTGAATTTTTCTTTGATATCTAACAGTTTGTGTGTGTTTTCTTGAAAGTATAACATGTCTTATCAAGGAAGTCAATCAAAGCAAACTGAATCCTTTGATCAAGACAAGCTCTACAAAGAGGCGTTGCACAAAACGATCGTGGAATTGCGCCAACAGGTGGATGATATGAGAAGTCTTAAAGTTGCAAATCAGCGAGGTAATGTTGGAGATGATGCCGAGAGTGATGATCATTCTGTTGATGCAATTGAGCCGCCTAGAAACCCTCAAATTCCGAGAGCAAATCCACAAAATCGGGTGATCAACAATCATATTTTTTAGCCGAGAAGAGGTGACCAATTTTAGCGTAATGACAACAATCTTGGTGCAATCAAGACCAAGATTCCCTCTTTCGAATGTACAAACGATCCCGAATTATTTTTAGATTAGATTCGTAAAGTTAACAATGTTTTTGCCGTGCACAATCATTCACAGGAAAAGAAAGTGAAATTGGCAGCCATGGAGTTTTTCGGATATGCTTCTATTTGGTGGGATAAAAAAGCCGAAACAAGGGCTAGAGTTGGACAACGAGAAGTTGATACATGGGATAAGATGAAACCGGTGATGAAGGGACGTTTTGTTCCCCAAAATTACATAAGGGAACTTTACAACTGCTTGCAACGATTAAGGCAAGGATAGAGTTCGGTGGATGAATATTACAAGGCGATTGAAATTGCGATGATTAGAGTCGATATTCAAGAAGGAGACGAGGCAACAATGTCGCGGTTCTTGGCTGGCCTAAATGATAAAATTTGGTCAAAGGTAGAACGGGCTAATCTTGATAATATTACATATATGTTGTATTATGCAGAACAAGTCGAAATGCAGCAAAAAGAAAAGAGTTCAAGGACCAAAACGACAACTTTCCAAGCTTGGAAGAAGCCGAATCTGTCCCAAAAATTTTCCATTGTTTTGCCAAGAAAAATCAAGGGTAAAGAAGTCCAAATTGGTGCAAAAACAGCCACGGGGTAGTTTGGGACAATCAAGTCATCAAACACAACCGTTTCAGCCAATACGAGGGTAAATTATACTCCAAATCTTGTTCGGGAATGTTTTAAATGTATGGGAAAAAGACACTTTTGCTAGGGACTACCCTAACAAGAGTACAATGATCATGTTGGATGATGGAACGTGGGTAAGTGGTGATGAAGAAGAGGCTAATTTGGAGGAAGAAACCGAGAGGGTGGGAGAATCTTAGGAAGATGGGAATCAACTTTTGGTTACGATGAAGCTACTTCATTCACAACCTTTAGATGATCTTCATCAACAAAGAAGCAACTTATTCCAAACCAAGTGCAACGTTAAAGGCAAGTTTTGTTTATTAATTATTGATAATGGAAGTTGTACTAACGTTTGTTCTTATGATATGGTTTCCGCGCTTGATTTACCATGTAAGGCACATCCTATGCCTTATAAGCTGTCTTGGTTGAATAATAAAGGTGAAATTAAGGTGGATAAACAAGTGGAAATAGAGTTTGGAATCCAGGAGGTTTAAGGATAAAGTTTGTGTGATGTGGTGGTATCGATGACCGCAAATCACATAATCTTGACAAGGCCATGACAATACGATACAAGTGCCGATCATATGGGGAAAAAGAATAGATATATTAAGTTACAAAGGATAAAATATGATACACTTTACTTCTTTTGTCTCCTAGTCAAGCTTGTGAGGTACATAAACAAATGACCATAAATAGAGAGAATAAAGAAAAAGAGAAAAAAAAAAAGAGCGAGTGGAAAAAACGAGTGATCCTACCCATGAGGTAAAATCCGAGGGAAAAAATGACCAAAAAGCCGTGAGCTTAGTGAGACAAAAGGCAAGCTCACAAAAAGAGAGAAAATAGTGTTTATTTATCAACTCGGAAAAGGTAGATAGGGCAATACGAGCAAAACAAGTAATTATTTTGTTAGTTTATAGAGAAACCGAAAGGTCTCTTGCTTCTAACACTTTTTCTTTTGATCGAACGTCTTCTTCTCTACCTAGTCTTACTATTGATCACTTGCAGGAATTCAATGACGTATTTCCCAAAGAGTTGCCGAGAGGGCTGCCTCCAATTAGGGGAATCGAGCAACAAACTGACTTCATTCCGGGAGCAAGTCTTCCAAACTGTACGGCCTATATAGAAAATCCGGATGAAACCCGGGAAATTCAAAGGCAAGTCGATTTACTTTTGGAGAAGGAGCAAGTAAGAGAATCTTTAAGCCCTTGTGCTAGTCCGGTTATTTTAGTACCTAAGAAAGAAAGGGACTTTCAGATTATGTACGAATTGTCGCGATATTAATAAGACAACTATTAAATATAGGCATCCGATTCCTCACTTAGATGATGTGCTAGATGAGTTAAGTGGCGCTTTAATATTCTCTAAAATTGATTTAACTCAAGGCTATCACCAAATAAGAATGAAAGAAGGTGACGAATGGAAAACGGCTTTTAAGACTAAATACGGATTATATGAATGGATTGTTATGCCTTTTGGTCTTACAAACGCACCTAGTAATTTCATGAGATTAATGAACTACATATTTCGCCATTGCTTTGGAAAAATAGTTGTAGTTTATTTTGATGATATACTTGTTTATAGTAAAAACTTAGAGGATCATATTGAGCATCTTAAAACTGTTTTAGCAAACTTTGTATGCTAAACTTGAAAAGTGTGTTTTTTGCACTAATTATGTTAACTTTCTTGGATACATTGTTAGTTCTCAAGGTATAAGTGTTGATCCAGCAAAAATTCAAGTAATTATAGATTGACCGAGACCAACAAGTGCTACCAAGTTCGTTCATTCTATGGGTTGGCAAGCTTTTATAGGCATTTTAATCGTGATTTTAGCACGATTACTGCCCCTATTAAATGAAGTGGTAAAGAAAGATGTCTCATTCTTTTGGGACAAGACGCAAGAAGAATGCTTCGAGAAACTTAATCAATTACTTACTTGTTCCCCTGTTTTATCTTTACATAACTTTGATTTAACTTTTGAAGTTAAATGTGATGCATCAGGGATAGGTATTAAGGCTATTTTACAACAAGAAGGCAAACCTTTAGCATATTTTAGTGAGAAATTAAGTGGCAATTCGCTTAATTATCTTACATATGATAAAGAGTTATACGCTATCGTTAGAGCTTTGGAAACGTGGCAGCACTACTTGATCGCAAGGGAGTTTGTGATTCATACCGACCATGAGTCCATCAAGTATCTAAATGGGCAAATTAAGTTGAACAAGAGACATGCTAGGTGGGTTTCCTTCATTGATTCTTTTCCATACATTATCAAGTACAAGAAAGGTAAGGAAAACATCATAGCTGATGCTCTCTCTCGAAGGTATACTTTACTTTCCATTATAAGGATGATCAATAATTTTCAGATTTGTATCAATCATATGAGCTCTCGTTTCTAACGGACTTTTTTAGATTTGAAGATTTCTTGTTTAAAGGCAATAGATTGTGCATTCCATCCTGTTCTATTAGAGATTTAATTGTTAGAGAAGCACATTGTAGCGGTTTAATGGGTCATTTTGATGATGTTAAAACTTTGGATATTTTACAACACTTTTATTGGCCTAAGATGAAAAGAGATGTAAGAAAAATATGTGAACTTTGCTTTAAGTGTAAACAGGCTAAAAGTACAAGCAAAACTCATGGATTATACATGCATTTACCTATTCCATTTTCACATTGGATTGACTTATCCATGGACTTTATTCATGGATTGCCGAGATCTTGGTTGTTGTAGATCGTTTTTTTTTTCTCTAAAATGGCTCACTTTATTCCTTGTAGGAAAACAAATGATGCAAGCCATGTTCCGAATTTATTTTTGAAGGAAGTGGTTCGGCTCCACGGGATTCCGAAAACAATTGTGAGTGACAGGGATGTAAAGTTCTTAAGTTACTTTTGGAAGACATTATAGAGTAAGTTGGGGACTAAATTGCTATTTTTCACATCAAGTCAACCACAAACGGATGGCCAAACTGAGGTAACAAATAGAACTTTAAGGGTTCTTTTTAGAGCTTTAATTCAAAAGAACTTAAAAAGGTGGGAAGATTCTTTACCTATTGCTGAATTTGCTTACAATAGGACTTTGCATTCTACTACAAATAACTCTCCTTTTCAAGTTGTTTATGGTTTTAACCCCTTAACCCCGTTGGATCTAACTCATTTACCTGTTCATGAGTATTATAATGTAGAAGGTGATTCTAGGGCAGATTATATACAAAGAATGCATCAACAAGTAGCCGAAAACATCAACAAGAAGAATGAACAATTTGCTAAATATGACAACAAAGGCCAAATAGATATGGTTCACTATTAGATAACTAACCACTTAACCATTAACCATTATTTCTAGAGGAAGATGGAATCAAAAATTATTGAAGACACTAATAATGAACAATTATTAAGTGGTTAGTTATCTAGTAGTTCCTAATTGTTCAAAAATTATTGCTAGAGGAAGATGGAATAAAAAATTATTGCTAGTCCTAATTCTTCAAGGACTCTTCATGTGTTCACTATTTTCAGCCATGTTGGCCACATATTATTAGTGTGTGCTAGATAATAGGACATGTTGTCCATTATCTTAGATAGTGTTTTACTTGATAGTAAGTTTGTTGTTCAAGAGTCCTAATTCTTCAAGGACTCATCATTTTAAGGCTAGATAGCCGAAATCCATCTCTATTTAAGAGGGATTTCGGCCACCATTATAATTACGTTAAATATATTGATATTTTGGTAAGGTTATTCCTTAGCTACTTGTGAATTGAACTTCTTTTTAGAATTCATTCATCTTTGAGTTACTGTATCAACAAGTTAGTTTCACTTGTTATGGTGTTTCAGCCTCCATCGATTCTTAGCCTTCTTTAGAGTTGTGTTGAGAATATTTCTTTTGAAACTAGTTCAACAATGGAGAAAGATCCGATTTAAAACTAAAGTGTCGAATCTTGGTATTTGTTACCTCGATTCTTCATCATTCTCCTTTTGATTCCATCTTCCTCTAGCAATAATTTTTCTTATGTAGTTTTGATAGCATGTTGTTTGTAGCAATGAGAAAACTCCGGCTTTGATTTGAATTTTTTATATAGATATGGTAGCAAAGATGTGTGGGGCGGGATGGCAATTTCCTTCTTCGTTTTCTATTTTCTCTTGGGTTATTTGATGTATTCCTAATTAGGGGTGGCTAAGTTCTTGTAGCTAGGGAGAAATGAGGAGCTTGAGCTAAAGCCGTCAGCCAAGCTACCTGCCGTATTGTGGAACTAGCCGAGCTTGTGGAGGTGGACAAGGCTAGGATTGAAGACTCGGCTTCTAGTCCGGGCTATGTACATGTTCCTGTGAGAGGAGACCTCAACCTCGCTCTGATGCTTAAGTTAGTTTTGTTGATGACATCCAAGCAATTTGATTTTCAAGCGGACTCTGATCAGGTTTTTGGGGCTGTTATAGTGCCAAATTCTGCCAAGATGGCAGATGAATCTTGAACAGTGCATGTCAGTTGTGTCTCGGAGCTCTTATAACAAGGGAACACCATTTTTATACACCAGCGGCTGAGCCAAGAAAATGTCAAGCTCGAGTTTCATTACTTGATGATAGAGCTTTCAATGATGTCAAGCTCTCAGTTTGTGCGTTGATGCCTGGAAATCTAGAAAAACTTAAAGCCTCATGTAAGGTGTCAAGGGAGCTAGTATAAGCTGCCACTTTTTGTCTTCTTAAAAGGAGTTGCAAGTTTGCCAGGGGCTTTTACTCATTTGATAATCCCGGAGATTGTAGCCAACAGAAACTCAGTGTACTTTACTGTTACTGGGATATGAGTTGTTTCTTTGGCCAGATCAAAACCTCATTCTTGGACAAATGACTCAAGCATTTTCAGCTCTTCAAGGACACTCCCCCGCAGATCACTGATCATCATCTTGGCATCATCATCTGCACACTCTTCTACCAATTCATACTCTACACCCCCTGGTGGTTCATCCCATTGGATGTCACAGTCGTCAATAACTTCAATAGCTGCTGCAATATCTCTCATTTCAGCATTCATTGGAAATAGGGTCGTAAATGAAGATTTATCTGCACTTTCACAATGTGCAGTGACCACATCCATAGTTGCATCAACAATCATGCTCCTACATTTCAAAAAATCATAAATATCGAATGAACTGCGTCTTTTTTTTATTCTTTCGAGACTGGGGTGATATGATAAACCTAAGTAAATTCGGAACAATGCGAGGTCTACAAAAAAAGAGCCTTACACATATTAGAATCAGTTGTTAAAAATGATAATGCCCTTGCTGCCTCAGACTGTGACCCCAAATTATTTCCCCAACAATAGTGGCTAATATCTCCTCATATACCATACTCAGTTCCTTATCTCTCCTCATATGGTACTTTGCTGAACTTTGTTCATTCTCTTTAGCCAAAAAACTAGGTCAATTTTTGTTGAACATCTAATTCGCCACCAAGATTTAAAATCAACTCTTTACAAATTGATCCATGGACATTCACAAATAAACCTTCATTGCGAAAAACCCATTTAGATTGCATTAAGTTTTCTGAAACTACAATCTCAATAGTCCTAGTTGAACCCTTACAATTTTCTTTTCCATCTATAACTTCAATTAGCTTATCATCAACTAGAATTTCGTCAAACACTTGATGACCATAATTATCTCCTAATTTTTCAACTAATACATACTCTGTTTTCTCCTTTCTCAGATAATAATGGAATCTCTCACAGAAGGCTGCTATATACTCTTCCCAAGTTACACAATCAATCTCCCTAATAAAATATGTAGACCAAGTATAACTCTACTTCTAAAATATGAATTCAATCCATCAATAAATTTATCCACAAAATTCCTAAGTTCTAAACTTGATCTGACTCTTATGAATGGTTTTCTCTAATTCACAAATCTTCTAATGTAATCCAATAATGAGCTTATATGAAAAGGAGTGTTACCTTCCATCATTTGTATTAAGCGAGCAACACAATCTGTGAGGACGAAACTCATCTTCTCCACTTCTTGTTGGAATACCCCATCACTCGACACCACTCCATCGATATCGTAGGTTCGAAACTACTCTGATACCATTTTATTACATCTCACCTCAAGTATACACAACAAGAATCAGAAACACACAACAATAAAATAACAGAAACCAATCAAACCAAGGCAGAAGCAAAACATCTCCAAGATTCTTGATTGGTTATGAGGTGTCAAGATTACAATATTAAACTTGACAAGGAAACAGAAAATCAGATCACTTCTTTTATATATATATACCATACTCATAACATAAGGGTGGAAGATATTAGGTAACAAACTCTCAACCAATGAATGAACCCATAACTAGAAATAGCCTTCAATGAACTGCCAAGAAGGAGAAACACTATTAGTTAGGATTTGAGAAACAGAAAGGGAAATGGAATTTTGATAGAAGGTGATAAAATTGAAGGAAACTCACAAGAGGGATGAACAACCTAAGTTAATTTTCGATAATTTCACTCGATGTCCTCTTCTTTAGCCCATCTTAACTATATATGGGTAGGGTTAGGATCCCTAGAATGATCCCTTCCCCTCAGCTCAACCAGCTCTGACATCTTCCATGAATCAACAGTGGGCAGCCAAGATTCTTCATCATCAAATTGAAATGCAACAGTTCCCAGTATCTCTTCTCAATTCGACTTGCAACCAAAATAGGCAAAGTAAAATAGGCCAAATGGGCTCTGTTATTTCTTGGCTCGCCCGACCCACCTAAAACCGACTCAATCTCATATCCAATCTTCATCTTCTTCGATCATTTTCACCGTCGACCACATACCTTTTTCCGGTCATCTTCTCTGGCGACAAAAGCCTATATCTTTGATGAAATTTGATGAAACACATTTCCATTTTCATGATTTAGAGAGACCCATTTCAATTTTCATTTTCATTTTCATTTCCATTTAGAGAGACCCATTTTCATATAACTCCTCTTAAAAAGTTTCAAGTTTATAACATAATGAAACTAATCAAGACCATTAGTAATTCCAGTTTGATGACAAATATATAACATATATTGCTGTTGTGGGGAAGATGTATTACGAAATTTCTGGTAAAGGACCTTGACAAAAGGAGCAAGGCAGCTGGTTGTGCAAGAGGCATTGCTGATGATGGTCTCATCAGGGGAAGAGAATGGGTTATAAGGGCTGCAGCTTGAAAGAAGATAGCAACGTAGTTTTAAAAATTTTGGACAAAAATTCCCCTCACTTGCCGTGCACGTGAGGTTTTTTTAATTGAAAAAATTGCCGAAATTTTCCACCGGTGTTACGACCTGCTGCCCATAAATTATTTATTGCTGCAAGTTACTAAATATAATGTATCTGGTCAAAATTCAAAATACGTAAATAGTTGATGGTCATATATTTCAAATTACTTTGGTCAAGATTTTTCATTTTCATGTTGGAAATTTTAGTACTCCCTCTTTTGCTTTAAGATAATTCGAGTTGCTGAATTAAGGTAATGATTGACAACTAAATTGATTGTCGGTTGATTTAACGAAGGATGAAAGTAAATTTGGAAAAAGAAGTAATCAGGCGGCCTAGCCAGGTTTCCTTCTTTGGATGAGTTGAAATGTTGTGCAATATTTGATTTCTTTGTGTATGGAACTTTTCATCAAATCTTGAATATGTAGTGAATTCATGGATAGTTTTGAAGTTGATAAATTTGTCTCTTAGTTACTCTGTTGTTAGAAGTAGACATGTCAATTAGACCCAAGAATCTGAACTTTGATCTAGACCCAACATAACTAATTTAGGTCCAGGCCCAACTCTTCTATACCCAAATTTAATTGAGTCTCTCTTTCTATACTCAAGTTTAGTTGGGTCTATTGGATCCAAAATTAATTAGAGACCCAATAGACTCAGCAAGATCCAAAGCTCCCGATAGGCTTTGTCCCAATACAGACCTGCCAACATTAAAGCTTCCAATTGGGCCTCTACTACTTACCTTGCATTACAAGGTTAATTACTTCATTTTCAACTTTTTATGTTCTTGTAATTCTTCAATTACTTCAAATTTTGTCATAAAATTGTACTTTTTCTATGTCAAAATTTCTGCTTATAGGTCCCATAATATTTGATTTCATTTTTATAATCATTTTCATTGTTGTAATATTCATGACATCGGGAATGAGAGAATGAAAAAAATGCTTATCTTTGATTCTTAAAAAATTATCTCTTGAGATTTTTTAATTATTATGTTCAGGATCATCCGATTTTGACAAGAATAGAACTATGAGTTACGATGGTATTATGTTCTTTTTTAGTGAATTTTATTGTTAACTAAATTTTTTTTGGGTGGTTTAGTTCATAGACCATAGTTTACCATTTAATTTTGCATACGTTTATGCTTTAAAAAAATTGCAAGAGGATTTTATAAAGAAAAAAAAAGACTGACCCAACCTAGACCCAGTCCAGACTTGCCCCAGATCCAACACAGACTTAGGCCCAACTCTGACCCAAAACTCTTTTTTAGTGTATATGGGCCTGAATTTTCATTTTTGGATCCAATTGACGGCCTAGCTAGAACAAGCCAATTTTATTGTCTTCTCAAGTTTCCGCAACAGTTTGTGTTCTGCATTAATGTTTTTCACTATGTTTCTAACGTTATTCGGCTAATTCATCTGTACATCTGTGCTATAATCATCACTGCCATTCGTCTGCTTAGATAATATTATTGCTTTTCTTTTTGTCAGCACCTTAATTCTCCCCAGAGAATTTTTATTTGCCTCACGTAGGAGGCGGGATGTCAAACCTGGGACCTCATGGTCAAGGTCAAGGCTTGCCCCACTGGGCCACGGCCTTCTTGACATATTATTGCATTTAACTTTCATGTTCTTCATGACTTCCCCTGTCATTCCTGCCATTGGCAGCAGATCCGGAGTAGTTGGTGTTGGTGGATATCAGGAGGTGAAAACTTTAGTTTAGTGTTTTAAGAAAATATTTTGCCATGTGTTTACTTGTATCAACTGGAATTTCAGGTTTGGAAAGACGGTAATATGCTCTAATGATTATCCTAGCTTCATTGTCAACCGAATTCTAATGCTAATGATAAATGAGGCATTTTACACATTATACACCGGAGTGGCGACATTGATATTGGAATGAAGCTTGGAACAAACCATATAATGGTTCCTTTAGAGCTCGCGGATTTCATTGGACTAGATGTTTGCTTGTCAATTATGAAAGTTCTTCATACTGTGCTTGGGGACAGTAGATATGCTCCATGCCCTATTACGAAAGTAAAGCTAGGCAGGAAACTTTTGGGAGAAAATATATTTTCATTGAATAATTATCAAAATGTACAAGAAGCCCTATTTATAGATTTTTAGGTTACAATGTACAACTAGGAAAGTACAAACTATAAAGCTATGTACAATGCTAAACTAAACCCCTGCAACTTGTATCTTGGAGGGAAAAGCAGTTGCAACTGCTTGTTGGAATTTCGCAGCTTGGAGACTCCAATCAGGTACTTTGCTCTTCTAGAAGATTTTCTTATCCACTTGCAAGCTTTCTGATAGTTGATGGTACAATTGATTGTGGATAGAAGTTGATTATTTTCTATTTTGTTTGCTTGGGATGACTGTTGTTGATTGTGTCTGTTCATCTTCTGGCACACTCCAACCTTGGCTGTTGAGTTTCTAGGCTTGAGCTTGGAAGGTTGTTGTGTGCCCAGTTCCTTTGAGTTATCCTGGCATACTCCATCATTGGTTGTTGAATCATTGTTGGGATTGAGCTTGGGAGACTGTTGTGCACTGAGCTCTTCTGTCTTCTCCTGGCATACTCCAGCTTTGGTTGTTGAGTTGTTGCTGGGAGTATTCTTTAACACACCCACCCCTGGAATCTGGACTAGGGAAGATATTCTGAATACCTAAGGACTGTAATAAGGAATAAAAGATTGTAGAATCCAAAGCCTTAGTAAGAATGTCAGCCAATTGCAAAGAACTAGGAATAGGTAAAGGATTAAGTAGACCATACTGAAATTTTTCTCTCACGAAATGACAATCCATCTCTACGTGTTTAGTCATTTCATGGAACACAAGATTTTCAACAATATAGATAGCACTATTGTTGTCACAATAGAGTGGAATAGCTAAGTGAACTCTAACCTGAAAAGCTTGTAAAATGAATACAAGCCATTGAATCTTAGAGGAAGTTAGAGCCAAAGCTCTATACTCTCTTCTGCAGAACTCCTAGATAGAGTTGGTTGTTTCTTAGATTTCCAACTGACTAAGGAGTTGCATAAGAAGATTAAGAAGCCTGCGATGGATCTTCTTGTATCAAGACAACCTCCTCAATCAGAATCAGATAAGGCTTTAAGCTGTAAGGAGGAATTAGCATCATAGAAAGGCCTTGACCAGGTGCAGTTTTAATGTATCTTAGCAATCTATGAGCAGCTTGTAGATGAAACTCAGTAGGAACATCTAAGAATTGACTTAATTGTTGGTCTGCAAACTGAATATCTGGTCTTGTGATAGACAGATATAAAAGTTTGCCAACAAGTCTTCTATAAGAAGTGTTATCTCCCAGTAGTGGAGAATCTCCAAGACTTAGCTTATTTCTGGAATCCATAGGGGTAGAAACTGGCTTGCAATCTGTAAATCCTTCTTCACTAAGTAAATCGAAAGCATACTTCATCTAGGACAGATTGATGCCCTTGGAAGTTCTTGATATTTCCAAGCCAATGAAATATTTGATATTGCCCAAGTCCTTGATCTTAAAAGTATGATCAAGAAAATCTTTGATGCTGTTTAGAGAGATCAGATCATCACCTGCAAGTAGAATATCATCTACATAAACCAATAGAGCAAAAAAACATGTAGATTTCTTCTTTGTAAATAAGCTGTAATCACACTTTGACTGTGTGAAACCTTGACTGATCAAGGCTACAGTCAATTTTAAATTCCACTGTCTACTGGCATGTTTTAAGCCATAGATAGACTTCTGTAGTTTACATACAAGTTTAACTCCCGGAGACTGATTATAAACTTCATATCCTGTAGGTAAATCCATGTAAACTTCTTCATCTAAGTCACCATGAAGAAAAACATTGTTTATATCTAATTGCTGTAAATGTCAATTGCTGATAGAAGCTAAGGCTAATAGTAATCTTAAGGTAGTGATCTTAACTACTAGGGAAAAAGTTTCTATGTAATCAATTCCAGCCTTTTGAGTGTATCCCTTAACTAATAGTCTTGCTTTGAATCTTTCAATGCTGCCATCACTTCTATGTTTGACCATATACACCCATTTGCAACCTAATATTTTCTTTCCAGAAGGAAAAGGAACAATGACCCATGTTTAAGTTAACTCCAGTGCTACTATCTCATTATGCATAGCATTCTTCCATTCCTGAAAATTTGATGCGTCAAAGAAAGATTTGGGTTCATGAGAAACAATTAAATTCAAGACAAACTTCAAGTTAGATTCAAAGAGCTTAGATTAGGAAACTACTTTGAAAATATGATGAGGAGAACTATGAGGAACATGCTTATAGATGAAGTCCAGCAGGTAGTTAGGAATGATTTTTGTTCTACTGGATCTTCTAGGGGGAATATGACTAGGATGGATACTAGTAGAAACATTATAAGAAGAAGAATTATCAGTATTTTGAGCAAAAATTTCAGGAATATCAGAAGTATCCAACTGTAAGTCATCAGAAACAACAAGAGGATCTATTCATTTCACATTGTTCTGAAGAGTATGAACATTATCAGGAATACTATAATCTTCAACTGGCTTAGAATAGGGGAAAAGATTCTCATAAATGATAACATTCCTAGAGAAAAAAATTCTTCTAGATTTTAGGTCTAAAAACAAATGACCTTTGCTAGAAATCGGAAATCCTACATACACACACTTTGTCCCTCTTTCATCAAATTTTGTCATGCCTTGTTCAATGGTACATGAATAAGACAGGTAACCAACCACTTTAAAGGTACTGTAATCAAGGAGTTTGTTGTATAGGATCTTAAAAAGAGATTTGTCTTTTAGAATAGGTGTAGGAATAGCATTAATTAGTCTAACAGCATGGAGAACAAAGAAATTCCAATACTGTAAAGGTAAAGAAGACTGGATTTTCAGACTTCTAGCTATGTTGAGAATGTGTTGATGTTTTCTCCTACACAAAGGCGATACCCACACCCCAGGGCCCCCACCTCCCGATCTGATAGGAATTGTGGATGATGCTAATCAAGGTTACCCAGCGGCTCGACTGGTGGGAGGCTTTGTCTTAGCCCACCGCAAGAAGCCATCCCCACATTGGATGGTTGAAACTTCATCACTGCGCCAACCAAGATGTGTTGATGCTTTCTCTCAACAAGCCCATTCAGTTCAGGGGTTTCCACACGTGTGGTTTGATGCATTATACCCTTAGAGGAATAAAAACCAAGCATAAGGAATTCTTGACCATTGTCTGTCCGAATGACTTTGACAATGGTGTTAAACTGAGTTTGCATATGCTGGATAAAGGATTTTATCCAGTTTTTAGTTAAAGATTTGGTTTTCATTAAGAAGATCCAACAAAATCTGCTAAATTCATCAACCACAATTAGGAAATAATGATGACCATATGTGGTGGATACCTGTAGAGATCCCCAAATATCAAAATGAACATGTTGAAACAAACTAGTAGCAACATAGACATTTTAGAGAAAGGTAATTTCCTTTTCTTAGCCAAAGGACAAATGGGACATGTACCTTGATCATTCAGTGATTTACCAAAGTTTGCAGACAATGCATATGTAACCTTTCCAGTATCTTCCTTCTCCTTGTTATCATCTCCTCCAGCATTTCCAGCTAACTGTTGTGACTGCATAATCTTGACTAATTCTTGATATTGTTCCTTAGTGAACACAAAAGCAGTTGCATTATTCACAACATTTACACTGCTAATCACATTATTATCTGCATAGTTCCCAGCTCCTTGTATGTTTCTTCCTTTACCATAAGTAGGATTAGTTTGAGATGATCCTGATCCTTTGAAATTAGGTGGAAAGCCATACTTCTTGTAGCACCTGTCAATAGTATGTTCTTTTTTTTCCACAGTATGTACATACAAATGCCTTCTGTCTTCCAGGTTTACTGTATTGTGCGGCTCTCTTGAAATTTTGATTGGCAGAGCTAAATAAAGCAATGCTTCATGATCCTTCACCTCCTGAGGTCTTATTTTTAGTGTTTCCTTCAGTATTGGTGTTAGGATGTTCTGTTGTATAGGTCATCTGTCTTTCTGCTTGTATGATCATGGAGAATACTTTGTCTATGGAAGAAAGAGGACTAGTAAGTAGAATCTGAGACTTGACTGATGCAAAAGAGTCATTTAGGCCTTTAAGGAACCTAATGCATAATCAGATTCCATATATTTTTTAATCTCATGTAATGCTCCACAAGAATAAGTAGGTATAAGTCTTAGTATGGCTAGTTCATCCCACACTATCCTTAATTGAGTAAAATACTCACTCACATGAGATTTCATTGTTTTATAACTTGCAGTTCTTCTAAAAGACCTGAAAGTCGAAACTGGTCTCCATTGGAGAATCTATCATATAGATCCTTCCATATCTTAACTTCAATGTTTATCCAGAGGACACTTTGAGCTATGGAAGTTGACACTGAGTTGATAATCCAACTCATGGTCATGTTGTTGCATTGCTCCCATGCAACATCATTTCTATCCTCAGCTCCAGGTCTGTTGATGCTTCCATCAACAAAACCTAGTTTATTCTCAGAAATGAGTGAAATTCTCATGGATCTGCACCATGAATTATAATTGTTCCCTGTGAGTAGCTTAGGAACTAACACAGCCGAAGAATTTTCACTTGGATGCAAGTAAAAATGGATTTCCAACCTGATTTTCATTTGTGTTTGACATTGTTGCAGGTAAATGATCAATCAAATGTATGATCAATTAACAATATGATCAACTAAAGAGATCAAAGAAACAAGCAAGAAGAATCAAAGCTGATTCAATTTGAAGAAGCAAAGAGCATAAGCTTTTGCTCTGATACCATATTACAAAAGTAAAGCTAGGCAAAAAACTTTTGGGAGAAAATATCTTTTCATTGAATATTTATCAAAATGTACAAGAAGCCCTATTTATAGATTGGTCTATTCTGACATGGACCCGGTCCATATCAGATATTTCCGCATAGATTTCTAGATTACAATGTACAACTAGGAAAGTACAAACTATAAAGCTATGTACAATGCTAACATACACCTCTTAAAGTTAGAGGAAATTTTATGCTAAACTAAGCCCCTGCAACTTGTATCTTGGAGGGAAAAGCAGTTGTAACTGCTTGCTGGAATTTCGCAGCCTTGGATGTTGAGTTTCTAGGCTTGAGCTTGGAAGGTTGTTGTGTGCCCAGTTCCTTTGAGTTCTCCTGGCATACTCCAGCCTTGGCTGTTGAGTCATTGTTGAGATTGAGCTTGGGAGACTGTTGTGCACTGAGCTCTTTTGAGTTCTCCTGGCATACTCCAGGTTTGGCTATTGAGTTGTTGCTAGGAGTATTCTTTAACATGCCCTCTGTTTGTGCTGTATGTTGATGTTGCTTGACTTGGCAAAAAAAGAGGCATTGGAGTTTATAATTATAATACAGGAAAAATAAGAAACAAAGTCATCGCCTCAACCTTGAAATCGTGGAGGATGAGGTGAACATGCGCATCTAAGATTTGTCGCTTGTGTTCATACGTCTGGGACTTGTCTTGGTTATTAAGGTTCAAGAATGCTACCTTTTCTTGCAAATTTCAAATAATCAAAGCTGTGAACTTGTATTGGCAGTGCAGTGTGGCTAATCTGCAAATGTCTAGACAATGTGAAGGTACTTTATGGTTAGCACATTCCTTTAGTCTTTCTGAACTTTTGTCTGATTGGAGCAACTAGTATTTCATTCATAACTTTTCTTTTTTGAACAACTGTTTACCAAATTTGCTTCTTCAGCCCTTTAATAATGCAAAATGGTAGCAGTCCTCAATTATGCTTGCCAGCTTAGAAATATTTTCAGTGTGACAGATGACTGGAAAAAAACACCCTCCTTTTTAAATACCACTGGCCAAAACATGGCCCACAAAAGTTCTGTGTTTAGGCGGCCTTAGGGTACTCAAATTCATTCTTCCTCATGGCCACCCCAAACAACGGTGTCCCGATCCAGTGTGGAATGAGTGTTCTATCTACATATCCAAAATTGTGATGAATAGTTGTTTTTTTCCGAAAAATGTATTCATACAGAACATAGATTGGACTCAGTGCGTTGAGGTAGCTGAATTTCTATTCATCACATGCAGAGTAACTATTCATCATGGTTCCACATATGTTGAACACCTGTTCCGCACTAGATTTAAAACAACGCAAGGACGACTTATTACTCCATATTTATCTGTCTTCTTCATAGTCCATAGGTATGCATTTTCTACTATGAAAGTGATTGAAAAGGAATCCAATACAACAAATATACTATACTAAAATATAGAACACTTGGATGAAAAGGAAGATAAAAAGGGAAAGGCTTAAAGCATTTCTTTTCTGTCTAGCTGCATTTGAAAATTGAGATAGGTGAAAGAGAAGAATAATGAAGTTCTTGTTTCAATGCCCTTGTTGCTCTTGTTTCTGCTTCATGAAGCCCAAAACAAGCAAACCAAAGGTGGCTGTAGGCAAAGGAGGAGGAAAACCTAATGTGGCTGCAGCAGCCAAAGAAGTTAAAGAAGCTAAGGAAGCCAAGGCAGATTGATCAACCAATGGGGGGGGTGGGGGAGCAAGAAAGGAAAATCCCCCCCCCCCCTAAAAAATTTTTCAGTAAGAAATTCACCCTCTATGACAAATTCCTGCCTCCGCCACTGAATGTAACTCTGTTGATTGAAATATAAGTACTTATGAAAGTTTGGATGCTAAATTTACCAATGCTGATTGTTTGGTCAAATTTTGGTCTTAACTCTCAAGAATGCTAAATTCAATGTTTTTTTTTTATAAAAAAATTCTTAAAACTAACTGAGCCATCTGCCAAGTGTTGGTTGAGTTCTGCTATACAGCCATTCATAGCAAACCAGACAAGTTACATTCTGAATTAAGATAATATTGACATGAATTTTCTTTTATTTTTGTTTTACAAGATCAACTGGAATTGGTATGTGTGTCCATTTTACAGTTCATGATTAATTCTATTCGCTCCAGTATTAAATTTCTCGTGAAGGAAATTTCGAAACAAATTTTTCTTAATAAATAAGACTCGAATTTAATACCTTATTTAAGGGAATTCTATACTACTTTCCACTTACCTATCTCATGTGGATGGCATGATTGGCTTGCTATGAGTGAGTATCGTTCCAACTTGGGTCACCTGTGGTAGGCAATAATTTTGGTGGTTAAGGGAGACGGCAAACGGAAATTGGGTACTATGAACCGTGTTTAATAATATGAGATCCTTTGGACTTGTATCTTTTCATCTTTTCTTATGGGTGAAAATCGTTTGTCCTCTGTATGTTGTTATTCTTATACTCAATCAATCAAAATTCGCTATATAGATATTTTTTTTAAATTATATATACACATGGAAGAATTATGAGTGGTTAGATACATGAATGGAGACATATGCGGTGATAGACGATTTTTTTTCCTTATTTTCTTTGAAAATTTGATTTTTGCAAAATTAAGAATATTTTTTCTCGAATTTCTATCGTTTAAAAATATAGTTCTATCATTTTTAGTTTATTACTCCCTCCATTCCAAAATAGGGTTAACATTTGAACTTCAAATTTTTTTCCCAAAATAAAGATTAACATTTAGACTATCAATGAACAGCTTAATGATTTTTTACCATTTTTACTCTCTTCTTGCTTTTCTTTTAACCACAAATTTTCATTTCCAAGAAGTAATTAATAATGATATATTAGTCTTTTACCTTTGACTCCCATTCTTTTTAGGAAATTTCTTAATCGATGTGAAAATTGAAATGTTAATTTTATTTTGGAAAGGAGGGAGTGCTAAGAATTGTCAGAAAGTCATATATAAGAATTGTATTATTAATTTTATTTTGGCCAAAACAAGATTTCATTCATGAATAGAGAGTGTTATAAATGCACCTATCGTAGCATATTAATAGTGTTTAGACTTTAGTGCCACTATTTGGCTTACAAAAGCCCAGTCCGATTTCTATGCGGAACAGCTTATTTTTTCGCATATACGGAACACTTTTTTTTTGCCTTGAGAACAGCTGTTCAGAAAAATGAACAGCTGTTCATTTTTTAATCAATCTCAGCCGCCAAAATTTTAATCTAACGAACGAGCTTTTGTCCCGCGTGTGCGGAACAAAAGTTGTTCAACATAGGAGCCGTTAGCACAAAAGCCGACCTCACCAAATACATAAAGGGGATTTACTATTCATCCACCCATTTTATAAGTTTACACCCTCACCCCATAATTGAATTTGTTTTTTCTCTCCTCTCAAAAATATCCCCCACTGTCGGAGTAATTTTACCACTGCTGCCGTCAAAATTTGGCCAGATTTTTTGAAAACCGTCATCTTATTGCAAACGTCATCCTCTCCAACCTTTTTCTTTTGCTAGAACCCCAAAAAAACATCACAACTCAACACAATGTGAGTTTTACTTTTAAATTTTTGAATTTTTAAAAATAGGTAGATCTAACTCAATATCATTAACAAAACACCATAAAAATTAGTTTGTGATAAATGTTATAAACTTTACTTAAATATAGACTAGATCCGTACTTATTTTGCCAAAAAATAACCAAAAAATGGCCTGAAAACTCAAAACATGGGGCTAGTAAGGGAAAAGTGTGTGTGGCGCGTGGAGACTGAGGGGAGAATTTAAAAACAAAATTATGAAAATGTCACTGCGTGCTGACGTCAGCATGCGGCCAAGCCAGTCAACCGTGTACACGTCAGCACGTGGTTGACCGACTAACCGCATGCTTACGTCAGCACGTAATGGCATTTTCGTAATTTTTTTCCAGTTCCTTAGTTATTGCATATATTATTATTATTTAATTTGCATTTTTCAATAATAAATAATGTATTTAATTTATATTGTTTTATTTTTTCATTTAGTGTATTATTGTTAAATTAATTTAAAAATGTTAGAGCTATAATTATAATTTATTTTTAATATTGTAGATGGCAGATCGGAGAAAGAATATTGGTGGCTTAGGACCGATTAGTGACTGTGAGGGTAGAGTGGTTGACAAGCTAGTCACCAAATCAGCTAAGTTGAGTCGAGAACATCGTAGACAGAGGACATCCCCTCCCACTGTTATTCCCCCATACGGTAGTCCACCACCCATGGATTTTGTACCCCTTTTCCGTCACCCCGATATGACTCTACTTTTCTGACTCACATACCATACCCCACATATAGCGAGCACTACCAATGGATGGCTAGTGGTAGTTCACACCCGACTCATTCAGTTCCGTATATTCCTTCGCATTCACAGGGTAGAGTTTTTGGGTACGAAGAGGATTATGTTGATGAGTCATCAATTGGGGTGGGAGAAGATTACGTTGAGACTACCCATCCCCCACCCCCACATGTGAACCCGAGAGGAGTCCAAGAATAATTAAGAGAGTATTTGAGAGATTTCGATTATCGTCCAGCCGATCTTCAAGCAGATCATCTTCTAGTAGGGCTACCACATCTGATGCCCCTAGTATACCGTCAGTTTCAGCAGCAAGACCGTCAATTTCAAAGAGCTAGACCGTCAGTTTCTTAACATGGCCCCTAGAGACTATGTATTTGATGACACCATTTTATGTCTCTCAGTAGTACTCCCCAGCCTCCGAGCATTCCAGTGCTCACTTAGGTGAATAAAACCACAAAATATTGGGAGTAGAGGACTCCAGCAAGCGGCGGACCCCAAATTCCAGAGGAGATTCCATCATGTAGCTATTGATATCTGGAACAGGGTAGAACAGGATTTGCTCCAAATACAGTTAAGGAAAGAATCTCTTGGAAAACAATGGACATGACTAGCAATGGATGTTGCGGCATCTAAGCATATATGCGATTCCGGTTTAGGACACCTACGCACTACCATGTATAGTCATCAATGTGATGTACTTATTTTTGCATTCGTGGAGAGGTGACAACCGGATACTAACTCATTTCACATGCCTTGGGGTGAAATGACTAACACACTTCATGATGTTTATCATATACTTGATATTCCTATAGCTAGTTGGGCAATTTTTTACCCATCACCATATTAGAGCTATTATTATACCAGAGATTGCGGATGTGTTGGAGTGGATCCTGAATACTTGAGTAAGTCGATTAAAGAGATAGACATTCAAAATAAGCTTTTAGCTGACGCAATAAATAACCCCAATTTGAGATATGTTGACCGTGTGAAGATATGTTTGCTTCATATGTTGGGGACGATCCTGTTTGTAGATCATTCTTGGGATAAAGTAAATTTCAGGATTTGGGGAGCCTTAATGAATACAGATAATGTGGATAAATGTTCTTGGGGTAGTGCAACACTTTCAACTCTGTATCGACAGTTGGGGCAAGCATCTAGGGTCGGCTGCAAATCAATCGGTGGATCTCTTACATTACTAGAGGTACTTATTCCCTTTTTAAAAATGTTAACTATTAATTTACTTTAATTAAATTTTTTTGTATTCAATAATTTTGGCCACTGGTTTATTTAATTTTTGTATTCAATAATTTTGTAGGCATTCATCTATTCATATTTCCCGACATTCATAAGTCAGGATAGGTTGAAACCTGATTGGAATGGTGGGAAGCCATTTGTCTTGAGGTATAGGGCTGAGAAAATAGATTTGAAAAAATTCAACAGACTCAGAGTTATAGGATGACATTGGATGACATGAGTGTAGAAGAGGTATTAATTAATTATTTAAACTTTAATCTACAATTAAAAAAAAATTACTAGTTTCAAGGTAACTGACATATATTAATTTTATGGGTTGATTTCACAATGTTTTCCAATGGAAGATCACAATTGCTAGGTTTCTACATATCATGACACCATTCGGTTTGCCCATATTGTCGAACCCTACATGCCAGAGTGTTGTTAAGACAGTTTGGGTATGTTCAGAGGCAACTGAGAATTCAAATTTTGTCAATGGAGCATTATCGTCCCAATAAGACAAATAAGTATAAGGACGTCTACAATTTTATCGACGCATTCTGGTTACAGGCCGAAGAACATTGTTATTCCCAAGGATTTTTTAGGACATCAAGCTAACCTTCCTTCAACAGTGGCTTCTGGTTATCTTGATGGTACCGCGCACGGACTCACGTTCAAATTCAGCCACCGCCGGTTGGTGAGGTTCCTAAGAGAGTAAGGCACCAACAGGTATTAAATTTAAAATTTATTATTTTTCTAACGATAGAGTGTGTAGTTCATTTTTTTAAAAACTAACATTTTATTTGTTTGTTTAACAGTTTGTCGATGCCATTACTGCACTGTCTATATCTTAACCGGATCCCCCAAATGCGACATACCCTAGAGATTATGAGCATATGTGGACATAAATGAAAGCAAATGTTCGTCGCGTGGACTAGTAAGTTTGTCGATGCCAGTGTTGACGTGTACGCGGTTGACCGTTTGATAACGTCAGCATGCAGTCAAATTTAAATAAAAAAAATCATTTTTTTACCGCGTGCTGACGTCAGCAAGCGGTCAGTAAGTCAACCGCGTACACGTCAGCACGCGGTTAACTTGTTGACCGCTTGCTGACGTCAACACGCGGTCAAAAAATGGTTTTTTTCCAGAAAATAGTAAACATTGTTTTAGGAGTATTACAAAAAAAAATTAAGTGCAAAAAAATTTCCAAGTATTTTCTTTGTATTTAGGTTTTAACACTTAAGGTATCAAAATTTACAAATAATAACAAGTCTGAAAAATTTACAAAATATGTGTTACAAAAAACAACAATAAACATCCATATATTTGGTATAATTTTTCCGACTCGCCCAAGCTGACTTTCAATTGATCATACCAACTTGTTGCCATTGTACTTGCATAATATCTCCAAGATGGATGCAATGGGGGGGAGGGGGGGGGCAATGGATAATTACGTTCCATTTGAACATGTTATGTATAAAAAGTAAGATTAGTCATTGACAAAAAAACACAAATATTTAGTAAATCAAGAGATAAAAGTTAAAACAACATACCGATACAAAATGGTGACGAGTTGGTATATAAGCGATGGTAATTTCCCGTACTGGGGATGGCAAGTTAGTTTCAAATGGCAAGAATGTGTGCGAAGTTCCCCGACAAAAATATACAAATATAGCATAAAAAAAAGTCACAATAATCCAACCTATGTCTGGATTGTCCATCCAGTAAGCTAGTGTGTAAGGTGTTGAAACCCACCATGTTAACTTACAAATAATTTGAGCTAAAATAATTTCTCCACCGACTGCATGTTGATATCTATGAACAAATCACTACCGCCTTCTGTAAAACTTTTATGCATTAACAATCTGACGGATATGAATTGATTTTCACCATTCCACACTTGATGAGCTACAGACCGATAACCACAATGACCGTAATCTTTCACGTTCAAACATTCAGTCATAAATGGCAGGGCTAATGAGGAAAACTCTGTTGGGCAATGGACAATTACGTTCCAACTCTAATGTCCCGAGGAAACTTTGGTCAATGAATAGCTCAAACTAAGCTTTCCACTTTGCCTAAGGCTAAGGAAGCTCAAGCAGATCCGCTAGCATACATTTTATGTTTCGACTCAATTGGGATTGGTCATTGGGCGGCTGAACACTGTGTTACCTCACTAGGGACCGGTTGGTTGAAAGAGCCCTCATACCCGCTCTCCTGGCATAAGTGGTATCATATTTTCGAACTAATGGCACTGTAACTGAACGAAGTGGAAACCCGCAATACGAGAGCAAAAACCTTCTGTGTGTAAGAAGAAGAAGAGGAAGATCGAGCTGAACATGTTATGTATAAAAAGTAAGATTATTCATTGACAAAAAAAAACACAAATATTTAGTAAATAAAGTGATAAAAGTTAAAACAACATACCGATACAAAATGGCGCCGAGTTGGTATATAAGCGATGGTAATTTCCCGTACTGGAGATGGCAAGTTAGTTTCAAATGGCAAGAATGTGTGTGAAGTTCCCCGACAAAAATATACAAATATAGCATAAAAAAAGTCACAATAATCCAACCCATGTCTGGAATGTCCATCTAGTAAGCTCGTGTGCAAGGTGTTGAAACCACCATGTTAACTTACAAATAATTTGAGTTAAAATAACTTCTCCACCGACCGCATGTTGATATCTATGAAACAAATCACTACCGCCTTCTGTAAAACTTTTATGCATTAACAATCTGACGGATATGAATTGATTTTCATCATTCCACACTTGATGAGCTACAGACCGATAACCACAATGACCGTAATCTTTCACGTTCAAACATTCAGTCATAAATGACAGGGCTAATGAGGAAAACTTTGTTGGTCAAATGAAGAAAAAATTAGATCTACTATCATCAGTCACATTACCAGGTCCCGATGAGCTATCAAGAGTCTCCCTACCTGATCCCCGTCCTTGGGAGCCACTAGAAGATCTTTCTCCCCGAGCCGGAGAGTTTTTCTTAAATGTTTTTTTCCCTGTCTTCGATCTGTACTCCCACCAACATGGGTCCCTTCTTGTACATGATCCTTTCGATCCTTTCGGTCTACCTTTGGTAACCACGACCGATGGCTCCCCTAAGTGTGTCTCGTAAGGGTAAATCATTTAGGGCAAACTTGTTTTTGTATTGTCTTATCTGTTCAGGGTCTCTGATAGAAATTTCATTATACATGTCCATAAGCCCCTTTAAATGATCCCCCGGGAGGCCGTAAATCGCCAAACATAGGAATTGATGAGGAGTATTAACTAAGAGAGAACTCCAAAATGGGTGAAGATCCCTAACTGATAATTTACCCCCCTCCCGGTCTTTCCTAATATGGCTTGTAGTTCACATGCAATCACTTTTATCCCCTAATCGTTTTGTATTGCTTCATCAAAAGTTCTAATCCTCAAGAACTAACCCTACCTTGCAACTTCTTCAGAAATATGTTGGCAGTTAAATTTTTGTCTCAAATACCACAGGATTCCATTTCCCCCTTAATCTGATCAATTAGATTTACAATCATAGTGTGGATCCTCACCCCCAAACATATACAAAAATCCCAATAGAGGTTCCCAAATACCTCTTAAACGCGGACTGTGAACTCTCAACTCGGTTTGTGATATTTGAACCGAATTGGAGATACTTGTTTGTCCACGCCGGAATAAACATTTCTTTGTAATCATTAATCCAAGTTTTTCGAAAATATTTTATCAATTCATTTCCTTCTTGCGATTGATATCAATTTAAAATAGCAAACCACTTTTTATAATAATCATCTTCTTTTTCAGCATAAGCCAGTGACCCTAAGTGGTTTTAGAGAATTCTGTACCTCGATCTATTCCAAGCATAGAAATAGCATTATTGCGGACACACTTCCCAATGTGTCTCCAACACAACATGTGTTTAGCTTCATGAAATACCTCATTACTTGCATTAACAAGTTGTATATCTTTATCCGTTACAGAAACACCAGGGACTCGGTTGGGATCAAATATTCCCCTAATCATAGCAAGTGCCCAACTAAAATTTTCTTGTTTTTCTTGACGCGAGAATGTATATGCAATAGTGAAATTTCGACAATTGCAGGTAAATCCAATAACAGCTAGTAGATGCATTTTGTATCTGTAATTATTTATATCGGTAAATCTACAATATCCTAAACAATATAAACAATTTTAAATGACAGTATATTTATAAATAATTTAAAAAAAGCATACTTGTTTGTTTTGTAGGTGTTGTCCATAAGAATAACATAAGGAAAAATCTTGGCAAGTCTTATGGAGTCCAAATGAGCAAATAATAAGTCGCCGACATATTGTTGAGATTCATCTACACTTGTCTCGTCACTTCCGGTGTTTACATAACGGCGACACTATACAACATAGCCAACTTCAGTAAGACGATACATCAGATCTTGTAATTCAGTCCTACATTTTCTATCAAGTTCTATCAAGTCTCCTGATCTTTGCCCTAACATTATATATTGTAGATTTGTTGCCGTAAAAATTAGGACTTTTCATCTTCAATGTGTTAAATATTTTATTGGCTCCAACGTTGCACATAGTTAACTTCTCAACCAACTTAACGTGGTCCTTATCCAACTGACGTGCAACAACATGACCAAACTGATAATTTCCCAAGAAGTGGTTTATGTTTGTCTTGGCTAACTTGGAATTTCCATGAACCAGTTTTAGTTTTTTTCCCTACTATCTTAAATGGTCAATCAATCCCTTCACCGCCCTTGCCAACATGTGCCCCCAACGTACGTACAAGAACGTTCACACCGTAAATAGCAATTGGGAGCACTATAATCTTGTCTCTCTCTTGAGCGACCAATCACAATATAAACTTTATGTTCTAAAAAATTCCCCAATATCATGTATATAAAATGGTGGAAAACCACTGCCCTGCAAACTTTGTCGGTTCACATTGGTTGGTCTCTCTATATATGTGATGGAGAGTGTAGACTTGCAAAGGTGTCTAAAAGGGTAAAAAAATTATTTGTCCTTGTGTATGTTCACATTCATGTATCCAACCAATCACAATTCGTCATGTGTATATATAATTGGAAGAAATATCCACATAGTGAATTTTGATTAGTTAGGTATGTAACACCCCACCCTTCCGCTAGGTGCCACTGCAACCGAGAAGGGTGTTGCGTGTCTCTCGGCACTCTAACCTAGCAAATCATAGAGTCTAGAATCTTAAACATCAACGTGAACTTGAATTCATTGCAGCGGAATTAAATCCTTATTCGAACGAACGGTTACATCAAGGATCAAAGTCTACTTAAGAATAAGTAGTAGAACTAGCCATCCGTACAAAGGCAACCATCAACTGAATCTCTTGACTTGATTCAACATGAAAATATTGAAAACAAAAAAGTGTGAGCTCAGTGAGTTACCCCCGTGTGTGCGATCATGTGAGAATTTTCTTTTGATTAGTTCACCAAGTTTTGGAGGAGAAACATAAGAAAAAATTCGGTGAATAATCTTTTGAATGAGCTTTCACTTTTACATGCCAAATATGCAAATGATATATAGTTTCAAGATAATTCAATAAAGTAAAAGCAAAGCGATTTTCATAATATTTGTTTTAAACAAAACCAGGTTGGTCAAGGGTATCAGATGCCGTCCGAAAACCCCGTCGAGTACATCAGACTTTATCCGGAATCCCTCAACCTAAAGTAAAGGGTACATCAGGAGGAAACCCGGAAAAACCTTTGTCATACCTGCCATACACCTGATCATATTCTTTTCAACCTTATCCACCGGGTTCAAAGGAGACATTCAAAGACTGGGGGTACCCGCCCAGCCTAGGGTCCCAGAACGATCGCCATAAGTTGAACTCCCAACCCAGAAAATCATCCTATATCAGAAGAAAGAGCACTGTGGGCACTTGCGGCCAAATCCCGGTCAGCCCAAAGCTTTCCCCGTCCCGTAGTTACCACATAGGCCCGGATTCGAATCCGTCACAGCTTAAGTCCTAACTCAGTCGAGAAAGAAGCCTAAATACGGGTGACTAGCCTCGTACCCATGCGAATCTCGAAGAGCGGACGGCATCCCGAGGGACGCTAAGGGGTCGAACGGGGTTTTCATGACTTGAATAGCGAGCGTTTAAATGAAATGATGGAGTACAATTTTGTTCATGCTCAAAAGAACCCGTTCTTCCCAACAAATCCAACAAATCTTTTTCATATCAGATTTTGTGTGAAAAATACATGTATCCAAAACAGACCATGATTTTCAAATGACTAATTGAAGTTCAAATACCTTTCTATAAATAGAAAGCTTTTCGTAACGCGAACTTATCAAAATAGTAAGTTTCTGTCCTTGGAAGGGTTACTAGGGAAAACGATTAGAAGAACGGACGCTTTGCTCAAATCAAAGCTTTCGTCGGAAGAAAACTTTGTTAAGACAAAAGTTTCCTGAAATAGTACCTCTTATTTTTTTTAGGAGTTTTCAAGAACAGTAAACTTCCAGACTATAAGAATTTCAAGATCTCAATGCTGATATACATTCTCAAAATTTATCGGAAAAGAATCATTTACATATAACAACTCAACAAAATGAAATGGTAGAATGAGTTATTTTATACAAGAAATATGAAGGAATGAAAGGGCTATGAGAAATCTATGCCCTCGGCTCAAGTGGAATAAAAACATAAACATGTATTAATTTGGATGAAATTGACGGGATAAGCAAATGATAAAGCAAGTGATATAGTCTGGTCGAGAGAAGAAGCAATATATAGGTGAAAAAGAATGGAGAAGTGTTCAAAGGGTGATTCAAGAGTAACACAACATTTCATATAATCCAAAAGAATCATTTACATGCAACAACTCAAGTTTCTTCAATATCGAATAATTAAAATGTGATTCACAAATTGCCAAAGTTTATGAAACAAGCTTTATAATTTGTATCCAAAGTGTAATACGACAATTTATATAACTCTTATCACAAAATATTTCATTTGTAAAACAAAAGTTGGGGGACTCACCTGTTTGGAGCAAGGTAAATATATCCCGAATAATCCAAGGAATCCAACAATGTCTTATCTTCTTATGACAAATACTGCAATTCATTTCCTTTAAGACTTCTCTAACCAAAACGGGATTCGTACCTCCAATGGCATCTCCATGCTTCGTTCCAATACCAAGATCGCTACAAAGCACCTCAATCCTAAAATCATATCCCAATCCTTAAGACGGGTAAAACAAACTAAAGTTATCATTTTTTTAAAAAGCTTAGAACTCTGATGCACCAAAACAAAGAACAAATAGCTATACATTCATCGATTGACTTTAACTTTCACCAAGAAATTATTAATGTTTCTAAACCAAATCGTAATCAATCATCCATACAATGTTTAAGAAACATCTATCTAAAGTTATTACATCATATAAACATGTTCAAACTCTACAATTTTGAAAAAGAAAATTCTTTGTGTTGAAATTCCGAAAATTCGTCATTTACGGGCAGCCTTGAGTAAAATAGCAATATCTCATGATCCGGATGGAGTTTTCTGGTGAAATTTGTTGCAAAATACTCCTAAGACATAAGGCTATCCAGATATGTAAGATACATAAGCATTTAAAGAACTAGTAAATTTCTGAATCACAAAAACAGAGAGATACAATCATAGTTGAATGAGCAGATTACTACTTTGGTCATTTACCCAAATTCTCTAACATTTTATGTATTCCTAGATCATTTATAAGTATAATAAGAAGGTTTATAACCTATGAAACTCAAATACCATTTCCCAAGAAATTAGTGTTCACAAAAGTAGCCGAAATCAAACTTTTCCAAGACCCATCAACGGTGGCTGTCCAAGTCCAAATTCACTCTTGTTTTTCCATTAAAACTGTGCATTTTTGTAAAATAAAAGTGTGGAAAAAGAGGGATTACCTAGGAGATGAATAAACCAGTAAAGATGATCAAGAATTCTTTAGACATAAGATTACAAAACAATAGAGAAAATATCCCAATGTCATCATCAAACTCACAATTTAAGAAATGGAAGTGGAGAAGTACTTTACTCACAAACAATTAAATCCGCCCAAGCAATAATTAAGAGCAAGATCACCATCAAGTTTCAAAATTGGAAAACAAATTCGAGTTTAGATTTAGTGATCATACCTAGGGAGAGAGACGTTGCAAGTATTATAGGAAATCAAGAGAACCTTGATCAAGCTTTTGGCCGAGAGAAAACAAAGCAGGGCATCAAGTGTGTGTTAATCGTGAAGAACAAGAAGAAAAGAAAACAATCTGATTCTTGTACCCAAAGTGGTCTATTTATAGACATTTTTAAAAGATTAATTGCTTTATTAGTCCTTAAGGTTTCTTAAAATTTCAAGTGAGCCCATCAAGTTTCAAATTTGCAAATTAGTCCAAACATAAATAAAATTAGCCACTCCACCATCATATTAATTCTTTTAGATGCTAAACTTAGTTTTCTTAGCTCGCATATAATATATACCAATGCTACCTATCTTATTAGGGGTGTAACCAAAGTACGAGCAATACTATTTTATGTTTAATTCTCATAGTTAAACCAGTGGCGGCTATGAGGGTGTGCGAGGTGAGCGACCGCACAGGGCCTCCAAAAATCCGGGGCCTCAATTATTTATTTATATATATATATATCTTAGCAAAAAATCCTGGGCCTCAAATTTTTTTTGTTTATATATATACTTAGAAAACAATGCGGGGCCTCAATTTTTTTTTTGGTTTATATATATACTTAGCAAAAAATCCGGGGCCCCAAATTTTTTTTTGTTTATATATATACTTAGTAAAAAATTCGGGGCCTCAAATTTTTTTTTGTATATATATACTTAGAAAAAAATGCGGGGCCCCAATTTTTTTTGTTTATATATATACTTAGCAAAAAATCTGGGGCCCCAATTTTTTATTTATTTATATATACACTTAGGAAAAAATCCGAGGCCCCAATTTTTTTTGTTTATATATATATATATATATATATATATATATATACTTAGCCTAAAATTTGGGGCCCCAATTTTTTTTTCGCACAGGGCCTCGGATATGTTTGAGCCGCCCCTGCGTTAAACTATTTAGAGTTCCAATAGGTAGTATTCAAAGGTTGGGGTGTTACAAGGTACAAGAATAGAGACATACACGGGGACAGACAATTTTTACCCGTCTAAAAGGGAGGGAAAATCATGCTTGTTCAAGCGCATGCTGTTGTTAAACGAGGGGCTATGATCCAATTCTAGAAATAGGTAACACAACAACACTGTTATTGTAGCAAAAAGTACTGTGCTAAAAAAATTGTTTATGTTTGTTGCCATAAAAATTACGGTCGAAGATTGAGCTAAATTGCTTAACAGGCTGATTTTATAATTATACTTGGAATTTCTTCTTACAATATGACTTATACTTGAAAAATGGTGACTCGAATAAGTATGCATTATTGGAAATAATTTCTCACGCAGTAATTCTGTCCGGAGCCAAATAGACTACATTAAAACTAAGTATGCGTTATTGGGAAAATCTCTAACGCATGAAAGCCTAGTCTAATGTAATCACCGGACTGATTCCAAAAGCTAAGTAAAAAAAGTGTCTACATGGAATTTAAAGTGCAAAACGATAATGAAAGCATGTAAATGAAAGGTAAAGACAATGAAAAAAATAATGTTAGACGTTCGGTTGAAGGCCTCTTTCATCTTCAAGTATTCTCCTATTTATAGTTGCTCTATTCCATTGAAAACATACCCATTTTTCTATTAAAACGCTCATAATTATCATGACCTTGCATGTTCTTCCTTTCTCTACAAGTTATGACAGTAGTGGGGCTATCATCCATGTTTTGGCCAACTGTTAGTTATCATCCATTTTCTTTAGGAACATGATTTTTGCTTGTCCGAAAACTTATCTTTAAATATACTCTACATTCTCGACTTTTTTTTCTATTACTTAATAGTGAAGGTTAAAGAGACTAGGTCAAAGCGGACTATTAAAGATCATCCCAAATGCTTTTAGAAGAGTCTAAAGTCATATCAGACTCTAACCGCCACTTTCCTGAAAGTTGGTTGGGCAAGCTGGTATGACTCTAGATTCTTGGCACTGATCTCAGTCTGGCCGACTCGTTTGGACTAGCCCCTAATAACATTCTCGTCTTGGCTGACCAGTCTAGCTATACTATTGGCTCCTAACACAACTCGACCCGGCCAAGCCGGTTCGCTTGACTCCCGATATTATTCCTGTCTCGGTTGACCCATTGTCATCTCGACTGACCCGCCCGACTTGACTATTGGTTCTGACACCAATCGGCCCTGTTGGCCTACCTCCTGATATCATTTTCGTCTCGGCTGACCCATCTCAGCTGGCCGGGACAATAGACTGGAAAGTTTTTCTACTTCTTGTTATGCCAAGCTAAGTGTTTAGCGATCCGTACCCATTTTTCTCTTGAGACCCGTTTGCCATCTCCTGAATGGTTTTGGCCAACCAAGATTTTTCGGGTATTAACACTTGTCCGCCTTTTGTTTACGAAGTAATAAAAAAAATGGGAAAAAACAGATTAAGGCGCCTGGCCTGCATCCGTTTCTTTTATTAGTATACTCATTTTTTCTTCTTTAGTGCTTCAGTTATAATGGTTGGCATATCATCAACTATTTGGTACAATTATTTAGCAAAAAAAAAAAAAAAAAAACTATTTGGTACAATTTAAATTTTCACTTTAATCCCCTGGAGGTAAGGGTGTTCACTATTCGGTTAAACCGAAATACCGAACCAAACCAAACCAAATCGAATTTTATTATATAGTTCGGTTTATTCGATATTTTGGTTTATTTAGTTCGATTTTGAAAAAGTCAAAATAATTCGATTTTGTATTCGGTTTTTAAATTTTAAAAACTGAATTACCGAAATACCGAATAGACTAACTTTTCATAGTTTTCTTTGGTAAAATTTCATATTGCCCAAAAAAACTTACACCATTTGCAATAAAAATGGTAACACATCCTTCTCCAAGTGTTATTATAAGACACAAAAAGTGAATACCTACCACGTGAGAAGCTTTATTTTTCTTCTTTTTCCTGGTTGGATCTTTTTCTGAATAGATAGTTCACTTTTATTTGGAAAATAACAGATTGTCCGGCCCATTCATTTTGCTAACTGATCTACTAGTCTTTCGTACATCTAACTATGTTGGGCTGGGCCCCATCAACAAAAAACTAATCTCTTTTTCAATTAGATTTAAGCATGGTTTTGAAATACAACCCAACCCGACTAGTCGGACTAGTAACCCAGTGTCCTGATCCTTAAAATGGTCCGATTTACATCTCAAACCAAGTAGGGTATAAAAACGTTTCCTTTTGCAAAACTCAGTTAATCTGTCCGGTCGGATTGGTGATTTAGTGACCCAGTCCAGATTTTTGAGAACGACCGGGTCTCAAAATTAGTAAAGAAAAAAATATTTTTAGAAAATTGCTATACAATTGAGTAGTCTATATATTGTGCTTTAGGCTAAATAAATATTTTAGTTAAAGTTATGTTGCAAGAAGTAAATTTGGTTACTTGAACTTCTGATGTAATTTTGCCAAGCCAATTGTACCTTATGAACTATTTAGATAAATTGTAAACATGATTGGTTAAATAAATTGTTATTGATTATTATTCTTTTAAATTAAATTTCTAGTTAATATATTATATGGTATTAAATTATTAAAATTTATATATTAACTATTTTTAAATATTTATGATGTTATAGGTCAATAACAGTCCGTCCACTCGTCTACCCACTAACTCTTGACCCAATAATTTTTTCAATCTAATATTCAGACCGGGTTTCAAAACATTGGATTTAAGCTATAATTTTTTTTTTTCCTTTAGAAAAATGGAGATTTTTATTATGTTAGAAAATGTTTACATAAGAAAGGACACTCTATCTAAGTCGATTAGCTAGATTGATGCAATATTATTTGAGCCAAAAGGTATGCACGGACATTCCGCTTACACCTCCTACATAAAAAGCGATACCCACGCCTATAGGGTCTCCACATCTCGATCCGACAGGAATTGTGAAGGATGTAAATTAAGGTGACCCAGTGACTCGACTGATGGGAGGCTTTGTCTTAGCCCACCGCAAGAAGCTATCTCCACATTGAAGGGTTGAAATTTCACATTGCGACTGCCAATATTCAAACATGCGTCCTCCTACAAAATCTGCTACCTCCGAACCAATTGGACTACCCTTGCAGATATTCCAGTTACACCTAACAATGAAGAGAATATTACAAGACATTTTAAACATTAAAAACTTACTTCCTCAATAATCTTTGAGATTGAGGAGATAACTATTTTAAAACTATGAAGCCTACACATGGATTATTCCATCATTGTTTTTATATCAACCAACAAATTATTCCTCTAAAGAAACAAAGAGACAAAGTCTTTGTGATCTAATAGGAAACTTTGTATACAAATTACATTTATCAAATGAAAAAAAAAAAAAATGATGATGTAAATGCTTAAAATTACAACTTCACCAGAAATTAAAATTAAAATCACTGAATTTCCGATTAAAAAAAGTATATTTAACGACAATATTTAACTCAAAAAAAAAAGGTTGATACTGACTCATCTCGTGGAAGACTTTTCAACACACGTTACCTTATAAGTTTCAAGGCAAAAAGTTGTTTGATATCATTTTGCGTCATTTTTTATATTCAATTAATAAGAAATTGACATTTATTATTTTTTTAAGTTATAATTTTTTATTAAAAATTTAACATATGATAATTTTTTATTAATAAAATAATAAATAAAATACAAAATGAGGACAAATAATTCTTTCCGAAGTTTCAAACCCTACTCAGCCTTGAATTAAATACTAAAATATTGATCAACGTTAAAGTTCTCACAACTTTTTAACCTCGTCCTCGTGTAGTCTAGATCGCGGATTAGAACAAAAGTTGTGATGTTAAAAAACACGAGGGGTGTTTAGAGATTCAAAATATATATTCGTTTTAAATTAATTTTAACTGTTAAAATTTTAATTTAACAAATAAAAAAAAATGACGTGTACGAAATTATCTTGTTCCGAACTAAAGTAATGATGACCCTCGTATAGTACTCACCATATTAAATACTATATTCAGCAAAAAAAAAAACACCATATTAAATACTATAGTAGTACAAACATCCAGCTCTGTCTGTGCAACGGTAACTTCTTAACAAAGTCCTTTTTTTTTTTTTTTTTAGGGGCGAGCACAGTCTCCCTATATATATCCACACTAAATTCATAGCATTCTCAGTTTCATTTTCTCTGTGCTTTTTTTCTAGACCATTCTTTTTTCTCTCTCTCTCTCTCTCTCTCTCTCTCTCTCTATATATATATATATATATATATATATATATAGATCTCATTTCCAATTTTCTTTATAATTTCCACCCCCTTCTCTTCTACATCACCTCAAATATTTCCTTTTGACTTTTGTTTTAGGATATGGCTGATCATAAACATGGGAGACATCATTTCTCAATTTTCTTGATCATCAGTTGTTGTTTTGTGCTTTCTTCCTCTGCTTTCCAGTTTAATGTTGGCGGTCGTCAGGGATGGGTTGTCAACCCTTCTGAAAACTACAATACTTGGTCTGGAAGAATGAGATTTCAAGTCAACGATACTCTTTGTAAGTCTTTTTTTTTCCATGTTAGAAGCAGATTTAGATTTTCCCCTGCTATTACCTCATATTTCTATTCGTTTATATATATATATAATAAAATTTCTCGATCCAGCATGGTGGCAACAGTGTCAAATGACCCTGTTGAAAAAAAAATAGTTTATAGAGTATATTTTGCTTTATTTAAATGATAAATATATAAATAACTCCACATAAATCGCCAGTGTGCCTCGGTGTTCTATGTTCTTGGATCCGCCACTGATTTTGGGGACTCATTCTTGTGCCTAACCACTTATAATTTGTTATAAAGACATTTTTTTTTATTGTATATACACATGATAAATTATGAGTGATTGGACGTTAAAATTGATACATACGATTATTTGCCATGGTTTTGGATAAGTATGTGTTTGTTTTAATGTGTATTAATTTAATTCAGATATTTGATATTTATTTTGCAGTTTTCAAGTATACACGAGGAGGCGATTCAGTTTTAGTAGTGAAGAAAGAGGATTACGACAACTGCAACACAGACAAACCGATCACGAAACTTGACGATGGCAATTCCGTATTTAAATTTGATCGGTCAGGCCCTTTCTTTTTCATATCTGGGAAACAAAGCCAACTGTGCAAAAGGACAAAAAATGACTATTGTAGTTTTAGCTGTCCGAAACCGCCCCCCTCTCCCTACCCCACCTTCCGTTCCTTCACCACCAAGTCAATCTCCCATTCCCACCGCACCTTCTCCGTCGTCCACGTCACCCTCACCTTCCGGCGGTACTACTTCTCCGGCACCGACACCAGCAGCAGGTTCACCTACGATATCACCACCAAGTCTATCTCCCATTCCCACCGCACCTTCTCCGTCGTCCACGTCACCCTCACCTTCCGGCGGTACTACTTCTCCGGCACCGACACCAGCAGCAGGTTCACCTACGATATCACCACCAAGTCAATCTCCCATTCCCACCGCCCCTACTCCGTCGTCCACGTCACCCTCACCATCCGGCAGTACTACTTCTCCGGCACCGACACCAGCAGCAGGTTCACCTACGATATCACCGTCTCCGGCAACACAAACTCCAGTTCCGTCTCCCGGAAGTTCGACCCCTGCACCGGCGGTTACTCCGTCAGCCTCTTCTCCGTCGCCTTCTTCGGTTGCATCGCCACCAAGTCCAATATTGTCACCAACAGCCACCCCAGGATCGCCGGGGTTGTCGCCTCCAGGTGGTGGTGGTAGCAGCGGTGCTCCGACGTCCGGGGACACTCCGTCTGATATCCGATCGCCACCTGGATCATCAGCAACGTCAGCATTTACTACTGGATCAGTTGTCTTGTATTCAACAGTTTCACTAGTCTTGTGTGGACTCGTCATTTTCATCTAGGGATTTTTATTTTTTTTTAAATTCCCATCCCAGAAAAAAACAAATTCCAGATAGGTTATTGTTTATTGTGAATTTATTTTTTTGTATTTTCTTTGTTCTCTTCCCCTACTACTTTGTTTGGTAGATTATTTTGGGATGAGGGTTTATTTGTTTTATATTTATTTTAAGATTGAGTTTGAATATGTGTCACTCAATCCTAGAACCTCTTGTGTGAGGTTCCGACCAATTCATGTGAAAAGATTGTGATGTCAGTCTTTTTCCTTTGAACAACAGTGTGTATATAATCTAATAAATGTTGTATCTTCTTTTGTGTTTTTGGCAAAAAATCTTCTACCTCATACTGTGTCCCGTTCACTATCCACTACAAATAGATATTTGACACATATTCATATTTTTTCTACGTGTTCCATTATTTTATTTCGGTTATAATTTTTTTAATTAAAAAATTAACACATATCAATTTCTTATGAGTGGGACAGAGATCGAGACACCGAATGGGGGAAAATTCTAATATGGGTCGGTCCTTGTGGGACTGATCCCACCACCATCTTACATGATTTGAGACGGGACTTACTTTGCAGGTAAATTCCACCTCAACTCATGTGAGATGACTGTGAGCCAGTTACATAAGGACCGGTCTATGCCAAAGTGACCCCCGAATGGGGACATCAAATTTCTATCCTGTTTTTATTCTTTATTTTTTGTTCGCGAGCATTTTTGTGTTTAATGTTTATATTAGTACATTAAAATTGAATATCATAAAGTAAAATAATAAAAAAGTTATCACGTTACAACTCAATATGATCATAAGTAGGCCTGTAAACGGGTCGGATTTTTATTCGTATCTGACTCGAATCCGATTTTATTTTTAGGATATGGTAAACTCTAGACCCATATACCCGCATCCGAATCCGAATCCGAATCCGTATAAGAGTAATAAAACGGTTACGAATATGAAATATAAAAAATCGTATCCATTAAACGAATCGTTTCAGTAAAACAATATATATATATATATATATATATATATATATATATATATATATATATATATATATATATATATATATATATAGGATTTAGGACTTTTTTGTAATATAAGTATTTTATAGGATTTATGTGATAATTATTTATATTACAATTTTAGTCTTGTATATATACATTCTTAAAGGTTAAGAGATAACAAATCCTAACATCACAGCCTCTTCTTCTCTCTCTCCTCCCTATTACATCTTCTACATTCTCCGACGCCGTTCCATTTCTTTCCTTTCTTCCATCTTCCTCTCTCTCTCTCTCTCTCGTTTCCTCTTCTACCTTCTCCAGCGCCTACTTCTCGCCGCTGCTCCTTCCCATCACCGCCACCGCAGCAGGTATATTCAGTTGAGTATAAAGTATTTTTCTTCTGTTGGTTCTCGTTTACAAAGATATGTTTTATGTTTTTCTTCATGGAATTTTTGAAACGGGTTTTACCATATCCGTATTCGGATCCAAATCAGCGGATCTGGTAATACATATTTTGGATCCTCTAGGATATGGATACGGATATGATAGAAAAAATTAAAAATGAATATGGATCCGGAATAGACAATTCCGTATCCGTTTGTAACCGTTTGCAGGCCTAATCGTAAGTCTTCAATAACTAAAAAGTTCAACACAAAATTACTCGAAAAAATATGATTTCACTAGTCTAGAAGTTTTTTTTTTTTGTGGAAAAGGATGAACAATATTAATATAGATAATATTTGAGTTATCATTATCGTTAATCATGTTTAGGATAAATTTGGAGTTAAGGTTTATCTCTAACTGAAGAAGCTGATGATCAATAGCTAATTGTAGTCCTCGAAGAGTCTAGAAGTTTATGATATGTATCTGTATACATTTTTGATAAAAAAAATAATAATAATAATAAATTTTCTGATATTTGACCAAACAATTGGTGAAAGAAAATGCAGTGGAATGAGGGTTGAGATTTGAGAATATTAGGATTACTTAGCTTCCCTGCCAAAAACAACAACAATAATAAATTAATAAATAAAATATTTGTTTCTTTTGTTTGTGTTGAAACATGAGAGTCCCACATCGAGTGCCTAAGAAATATCCAAATAACATATAAGCTCATAGGTTAACACCTCTCCTTTCCAATTGGGTTTGAGAGGATATGGAGATCCATGAGCTAATTTTCACATTGGTTTTGAGAGGATATGGAGGACCATGAGCTAATTTTCACATGGTATCAGAGCGGGCCCTTAGGCGGGATGATGGGCTCATAATGCCGGAAGTGGGCTCTAATTTTCACCGTACGACCCAAGAAGGGCGGCGGGCCTTAATTGACTCCCACCTCGATGTGAGGGGGAGTGTTGAAACATGAAAGTCCCACATCGAGTGCCTAAGAAATATCCAAATAACATATAAGCTCATGGGTTAACACCTCTCCTTGCCAATTGGTTTTGAAAGGATATGGAGGCCCATGAGCTAATTTTCACAGTTTGCTTTCTTTTTTAAAAACCATTTCTTTGTTGTTAATTGTCTGGAATACTGGTTGGCCGTAGGGGTGAGCACCGATTTCGAATTCGTTAATTCGGTCATTTGAATTCGGTTTTTTCATTTTTTGTCATACCTTAAAAACACCAACCGAATTCTATTTGGCCGAATTCGAATTGACCAAATTAGCAAATTCAAAATTCGGCTTCGACCGATTTGACCGAATTGGAGGGTACATTTTTTTTCTCCAAATTTCTGCAAAAATAAGGTTCATTCCTGGTTCAAATTTGAGCGGTGAGTGCGATGGAGGATGATGAGTGGTGGTGCTAATTGCTGCTATAGATGGAGCTAATCGGAAGAAAAGAGATGGAGATGAAGATAGAGGAGGCATAGCCGCTTGAGAAGAAAAGAGAGAAGGGAGGCGTATTATACTGAATAGGGTTAGTTTTTCTTTTCTTTTAATGTTTACTAAAGTAAAACCTCTATATAGTAATATTCTACATATCTAATCGAAATAGTTTAGTTTACATAAATCATAGGAGTTTAGGATTTTTAAGAAATAGCGCTGTCGTCGCTACTTCACCGGCGCCTGCCGGATCCCTCATCCCTATGAGGCACTCTGTCTAGATTTCCCCATGGATTATCTAGATTTCTCTTGATCTCTAAAGATCTTTCCTTCTAATACAGAGATTTGGTTTAACCATCCCTCTAAAAATCGATATTCCTAATGACCGTCTCTGTCAAGGAGATCGCCACCAAGCTCCTCGATGTTCTCTCCTCCTCCTCCTCTCATCTATCGGCGTTGTGTCCTCGATGAGGCTCCGGCCTCGTCGCAAAATTCACCATGGGTTTCTGAAAGCCCTAAGCTCTCTTCTGCGATCGCTATGCATATGTCACGGTGTGCCGTCAATTTTTTGCTCCATTTTTTCCCGATTTCGTTCAGATCTGTTCCGTCATGCTCTTTTGGCATTCCACACTGTTTTTGTGCTGCTGTAGAAGATTCAAGTCGCAGCCACGACTGTGACCGTTGGCATCTCAAAAGAAAAGTTGATATTAGAGGAAGAATAAACCCTCCCTAGAATTCTAGGGTTTACTACGCCGTCGTTGAGCGCGTCTTCTAGTCGGAATATAGGATCTCTTGTTTACCGGCTCTCTTGTCTACTAGCATTGCCATTGCTGAACCAGAGCTCTGGTTTATGTGCTAATTCTCAGTGTATAACATTGGAGCGAGGGGCCGCAGGGGATAAAGTTTTTTGCTATTGATTTTGGAATATATGGGGGTGAATTATCAAACTCCAATCGATTGGGATTTGGGAGAAATTGGGCCTTTGTTGTCGCCGGCAATGATCGCTGACCAACATATTGGCTTTGATTTCAAACTCTGGCCGAAATTTGGTTTTGTTTGCTGGCCGGAAATGAGGAACTTGTCAGAATTAATTGAGAAATTCGGTGACGGCGGGTCTCCGACTTGGGGATAACAATCTGCAAACAATACTGTGGCTAGGGCGGGTCGGATCTCCGACCTGTGGCTGGGAAATATGGTTTGCATATGGACCAAAAAACATGGGCCAAGAGATTATGAGGATGGGCTTGGGTGCAGCTATGATACAGTCCAATAATGACTGCATCTGGACCGATCTAATGGGTCAGCTTTCTCAAACCATGGATATGATCTGAAATGGCCTAACTCTGGGGCTGTTTTGGTTTCTTTTGACTGGACCAATTTGGAAGCAAAATTTTGATGACGATGATAAGGCGGCGATCGCAAGTCGGCCCCGCCATTGCCCATGAGTTGCTTGATCTGGAATTGTTCGGGACATAACAATTTCCGGACAATTCAAAATTTAGTGCGCCTCATAATGGCTCACTTTGCTTTTAGTACTTTCTTTTTCATAATAAAGTCTTTTGTAGACTTCATCATGCAAGCTTTAGGTTTTATTTCATGTTTTAATTTAGGATTTACTTCAAGTTTTTATGTTTGCACACTAATGGGGCGACCGTTTCAAACTTGGAGAACCATCTCTCAAGGCAGAGTTTTGTTGCAGCATGGCTTCGAATAGAGGATCGTGAGCGGACGTTATGTTCGGATCTGGCGTGGTCGCTGGCTAGCTACACATTGCAGTTTTCAGTTGATCTCCCCTCCTAATTTTATGTGTTTTGAAAGTTTGCAAACAAAAACTCTGACAGTTGTTAAAGCCTTCTGGTTTGAACGTGACCTTGGTTTTGACTTTTTGGTTATATAATTTGTTTGTAAGGGCATAGTAATACGTATCTTAGGGATTCTATTCTTTGTAATTTTCTATGCCCACAAGTCAAGTAATGTTCTGGCTCACTTGTTGGTTGGACATCCTCTGAGGCTTGACACCTCATTTCAAATGGTAGGGGATCCCTCGGAATTCCACCTCCATCATGTAACTCTTGATATCGATTAATGATATTATTATTTTACTTCAAAAAAAAAGTAATATTCTATATAAGAATATACTCTTTATAGTAATAAAAAATTATGATCCCAACTCGGGACCAGTTATAAATAAGAATAAACTATACATTGTAATATTCTATGTATTTTTTAGGATCATCCTTAAGAAATTTACCCCCATATAGTAATAAAATAAAATTTAACATTTAAATATGTTTATATATCTATATAAAATAACCAGAATTATTTAACTATATTAAATTAAATTTAGGATGATATGAAATATTTATCTAAAGTTGTTTGTGATCTTTTTGCTTCCAATCGAGGTTGGTTTCTTTCATTTTTTGCAACTCGACATTAATACTTTCAGTGATTTACATTCGTTTGTTTTTAGGTGCCATGTTGCTTGAAGTAGAAAAATGATTTGAAATGATAGTGAAATTTATAATTATGCTAGCATTTATGTATGTATAATAAAAAGAAAACAAACGAAAAGACATTTCGAAGATAAAATATACATGAGTGAATATTTTAAATGCATACAAGGTGTACACACATTTTTTTTACATTTCCTAAATACTGTATGTACATGAATGAATCTTCTAAATCTAATATATACACAATTTACATGCATGATGTACGTACATTTATTATTATTATTATTATTATTATTTTAAACTCATGAATCTTAGATATCTTTTAAATTCATGTTTTTAAAATATAAAGGGACACATTTCTAAGTGTTGTTTAACTTTAATGTATGTTAGTTATTTTTTTAAAATTATAATTTTTATATGTAAATCTCTATTTAAGAGTAATCTCCTTATAATAATATTTTTCTTCGCTCCCGAGAGTATTACTGTATATATATTTATTATATAATAATATTATTAAATTATTTAAAAAACTAAATTCGAATTCGGTCAAACCGAATTCAAAATTAGTCAGACCGAATTCGTCCCAAATTCGGCCAATTCAAATTCGGTAGTGACCGAATTATCGAATTCAAGCCGAATTATCAAAATCAAATTACCAAATTGAATGCGAATTCGGTCGGAATTCGGAAAAAACTGAATTTACTCACCCCTAGCTGGCTGGAGCATCTCCGTAGAAGAAAGTTTTTAAAAAGAAAAAGAAATCAATCTTTTGAAGCCATTCTATGCACCTGCATTCAAGAAATATTATTTTATTATGGTAGAATTTATTCTTTTCAAGGGTACTCCTTCGTTCTTTCCAAACCGTGCCAATAGGCAATACATAAGTTTTCCAATTTGACTAATGTTCTGGACATTCTACAATACAAAAAATTTAAATTGAGCTTTATATTTTCTTTTACAAATATTCTATTTTTTTACAAATTGACTATTTTTCAATTGTTTCTATTTTTAGATTGAGGTAGTTGTTGCAGTACTTTCAATGTTAAATTATAAATTTGAAACGAATTAATAGTCATTTTGATCATCATCTTATATTCGCATAGCAACTTTGGTAAATTTTTACCTTTTTCAACTTTTTTCATAACTTATATTTTTATGGGCTGCCATTTTCATTATTCTATCAAATAATTAGGTAAATTTCGTTCAATTTGATGACGTGACCTAATGGAGTTAGAACACTCTCTCCTACAAAGACAAAATGAGAAAGAAAAATATTCTTCTTCTTCTTTTTCTCCTCCTCAAAATTCTTCTTCTTCTTTAAATCTTATTTATCAAATTCAACATTAACAATGGTGGAGATGGAGAAATTTCATCAATTCGAATTCCAATCATCTTATAGTAACTGCAAAGACCCATATTTGAATCCCAAAATTAGGAGAGCCGTGGAAATTTTGAAGCATTTTCCAATTTGCTGAATTGACATGCAAAAACCCTCATTCTGATATTGCTAGTGCTAATTTGAAATTTTATCTCAAATTCCATGATTTCCCCTCTCCCAATCGTGATTTTGGTCCGGAAATCTCGGATTATTCACTCCAATTCGGCAACATGTCTATCATTCCCCACATTGTCCGTGATTTGGAGTTTCAATATACCAAAAAACTCCTGAACTCTCTTATTTTCAGGTTTATTCTTCCTTTTCTTCTTTTTTGCAATTTTTTTTATTCCTTTAATGGAGAATTCGTTTATCGATAGTTGGAAACCACCATTTTCATTCACTGAATTGCTTGCTAATCAATCAATTTCATTTGCTGATTCCATAGAGAGTTCGATGTCAAATCACAATGGTTTAGATTCAATTCCAAACAGTAATGATGGTGTTAATGTTATCACGGTATAATAACTATTGTAATTGTAATTATGATGTTATTTTCTTTTTCACGACATAGTTTTAACAAGTCAAGTCGAGAAGATGAAAATTCTAGAAGAATTTTTCCAAACATTATATTATATTATTTCCAGAAGAAATGCAGGTACCTGACAATTTGTGAAAATTATGAGATCTCAAATGTTTGGAAATTAATAGAACCATATATACATAAAATTGTGCAAATGTCGACATTATTAATGCGCGCAATAGATTGAGGATCTATAATGTAAAGTTTGCAGACTCAAAATTGAAAGTATAGAGGTGATTGATCAAAATATACCACTGAGTTCACCTCAAATTATAAAAGGCATGTACGGAGAATTAATACATTTGAAGTGTAAATGCATTCCTTACAAAAATTATACACCTAAAGTGTAATTCTAGAAAGATATTTGTTTAGAATAACGAACAAATAAATTACTTTGATGGTGATACAAGTGTATTTAAATAGCGCACAAACACTTAGTACGTAAATAATGTTACCATTTAGTAACAACAATCATATGAAGTTTTCGAAGGACTTGATATGCCAGAAGCATATAAGCAATTTTTCTTGAAGAATATAAACATCAACGACTTAGTGATTAATGCTTTTTGAAAGTATTATGGATAACATATTTCCATGTATAATAGTTGCTTGCAACATTTATTTTATTTTATTAGTATCTCTAGTATTTTGATGAAATAAGTTATCCCACATCAGGGGGAGAGAGAGAATAAGTAATGGTGTGGGATATTATTATTAAGCATCTTAATTCATGCAGAAACTCTAACAAACTTGTAGTTCAATAGAGAAAAGTTGGAAATTAACTGGTTAATATTTTGCTAACTACCAGAAGAGTTGCAAATTGAATGTTCATAATATAGATTATCTTATTTTTCAAAAGGAAATATTTTATAGATTACAAGTTCGAGGTACACTTGATGTGTGATTGAACACTTTATGAAGAAAATAAAAATCCTTGATTAAAGAGGATTAAATCATCAAAATATTACTCCCGAAGAGTTTTAGAACAAGCAAGTAAATGTTGAAAGTATTGGAAAAACTTAGTATTCACAAATTGAAACATCTAGAATATGAAATTTGCTGATCCTATGAAAATCTATAACAATTATTAACTAAGATAATACCAATTGCAATTTTTAAGGTTGATCTGGAAGATCTACATGCATTTGTTCAATAATGTTGTTAACAAAGGAAATAATTTGACATAAGAATAATGTACTATTTTTCCTTGACTATGCGTATTTTTTTTCCACTGATTTTTTTATTCCTAGGAAGATTTTGACGAGGCATATTCTTCATGTTATGGACCTCCAAAGCTAATTTGTGACATCGAAGTTCATCAGATTCGCTCAAGTGATAATGTGGCATATTTTTTCACCAAAACTTTACCAACATCAACATTCAGAAAGTTGATACATCAAATTAGAATGCGTCGACTCAAAGATATTCAATGATCAGGGGGAGTAGCTGTACTCTATTTCCTTCATTCAGATTTTGCCCCAATGGGTTTTCCTGACAAGGTTTTAACGAGGCAACAATTAAATACTACAATATCAATTCTACTCATTTTCTTAGTTTGGTTTAATTTTTCCCACTGAATTTTTTTCAAATAAGTTTTTGTGAGGCAATTGTTGTATAGATTAGTCATTCAAGGGGAGTGTTGTAAATAAATAAATGACCATGCCCAACCCATAGAGTGAGAGACCCATAGACCCATGAATCAAAGGATATTACCTCTATAAATAGAGGCATTTGGTTCATATCACAATACACCTAATATTATATTCTCTCCTATTTTCTCTTCTCCTCTCTTATATTCATAACATATAACATTTTTTAACACAAAAAAATAAATTTTATCATTTTTTAATAATAAAATGTATTACAAAATGCAATTTTTAAAATATTAGTGAAACAAACCCCTTTTTAGACCTTTTTTTTTGGAAACCCGGATGGGTGCCCTTTTTAGACCTTTAGATCCGTCCTATGATAAATAGCGATAAGATAATTAGAAAGTCCAAATCAATCTCACGAGGATAGGGTTGATCGGCCGTAGAAAGGTACTGAAACGAACAGTCATCGCCATCAGGTAATAGCTTCAAGCAACGTGTCCATCCTCGGACATGAATTTTGATGTAAATCTCTTGTCCAATAGATGTAACGAAAATTAATAAAAAATAAAAAATTAAATATTTTATTAGTTAAAATATTAATATTATTCTTTTAAATATAATTTATATATCACTATTTTTATTTAAAAGAGTAATATAAATATTTTGACTAATAAATTATTATTTTTCTAATTTTTACTATATTTCTAAACAATTTATATTATGGAATGGAGTAGGACTTCGGAAGAAGAGGACAGAAATCCTCCCCATGAACTCCTCATCATCCTTAACTAGGGTTGTCGGCAATCCTTAGCTACCTACATTTTTGCTTTTATCTTCCATTTTTCTTTTTTGGTAATATCTTCCCTTATTGTCATATTGTTTTTCTTGGATTAATTATATCTACATAAAGAAGGAATATTTTAATCTTTTACCTAATATCACAATTATCGACATACTGTTAGTGCCCTCTTGGAAGGTTAATTTTAAGGGTAGTGATAATGCCAGAGCAAGAATCCTCCTGCAAGAGCGATTTACGTGCATGTGACAAAATTAACCCTCTAACATATTAACTAAATATTTTAATTATTTTTTCTATTTTCTCTCTATCCTGGCCTGATCTTTCTCTCTCCCCTAAATTCTTTCATTATTTTTCTCTCGATATCTCGATTTTCATATGATTTTTGTTTCCATATCTATTGTTTTTTTCGTTTTTTCCTCTTTTTTTTTTTTCGTTTTTTCTTCTCTCCATCTCCAAGTGATTTTGTTTTCTTCTCTATTCTTCTCTTTCATTATCTCTTCTTACTATTTTGTCTAACTTTGAATTTATTTATTTATATATATGTTCAGATAATTTTCAACTACTTTTGGTAAAAGAGGTAAATTTTATTATTTTTATTGAGTTTTCGATTTTATATTGTTGTTGAATGATTCAATCTAAGAAAATGGTCTATTCAGTGAGGAAATTGAGGGAAGAAAAAATAATAAAAAATAGAGAATAAACAAAATCACTTGGAGATGGAGAGAAGAAAAAATAATAAAAAAAAGAGAATAAAACAAAATCACTTGGAGATGGAAAGAAGAAAAAAAAAAGAGGAAAAAACGGAAAAAAAACAGATATAGAAACAAAAATCACAAGAGATTGAGAGAAAAATAAGGAAAGAATCTAGGGGAGAGAGAAAGATCAGGCCAGAATAGAGAGAAAATATTGGGAGAGAAAATAGAAAAAATTATTAAAAGATTTAGTTAATATGTTAGAGGGGTAATTTTGTCACATGCACATAAATCGCTCTTGCAGGAGGATTTTTGCTCTGGCATTATCACTACCCTAATTTTAATCAAAACGCGCGTTTAGATACTAAAAGTTGCATTCTTGACCGTTAGTAAGATTCCGCCGCAGAAGAGGTGGTGGAACCTCTATATGCAAGCCTGTAAATAGATAAAAGACTTTAAAGATTGAAATTAAATATTAGGGACTATACGAGCTAAACAAAAAAATTTAGGGAACTAAATAAGCTAAAATTAAATATTAGAGACTATACAAGCTAAACGAAAATTTACGGAGAGTAATGAAACTGCGGGTTTTCTAAAAGAAATGGAACATATAAGCTATTGTACTATGACTATGACCATATAAGGCACATGCTTAAGTGAAATATTGACCAATAAACTTATGCTTAGTGAAATATTGTTCGCTCCTTCTGATTAGACAAATGAGAGAAGACGACAAATGGTGGATGCAAACATGCACCCATCTACGTGCATGGGTTGGAGACCGCCTACTGATGATTTTTAAAGCTGAACGTTGATGGATCTTGGTGGCCTAGGCATTGTAGTGCGGGACCACAAATGAGCTTTGTGGGGGGGGGGGGTTTCTCCAAGCATGCCATAAATTTGTCTAGACCTGAGCATACGGCAACAAAAGCATTGTTGGAGGGGCTCAGGTTTGCAATGTGCCAAGAATATCAGCCATGTCTCATAGAAAGCGATTGTCAAATTCTGGTTAACAAAGTGCATCAGGCTGATAAAGACCTATCCCCAATGGATCACATAGTTAGTCAGATTAAGAATATGTTGGGGGATTAGCATAGTCAATCTATCTTTTTATCGACAGATCTTGTAATGATTGTGCAGATGTTTTGTCTAATAATGCAGCGAGAACTAGAAGAATCTCATCTCAATGGTTTGGAGACCCACCGAATTTTCTCCTACCACATATAATCTTCAATATCACTCAAAGATAATGAATTTCCTGCTAAAAAAACAAAAAAGCTATTGTACTTCACAAACTCATTCCTCTAATTCCTGTTGCATGTAGAAATTTTAAAGTAACATGAATTTATATCCCCACTATTTATCCTTCACAAACTCATTCCTCTAATTCCCATTCTGATTTTTGGACGACCAGATTGCTTTTTTTTTTTTTGGGGTAAGATTCTATCTCAATATCTGTCTCATTTAAATATAACCTTATTGAGTTTAATTTAAAAACAAATACATAGTAGAATTAAAAAAGGAAATAAGGATTCCCGATTCTTGATCTTGTGCAGAACATATCTCAGCCATCGGATAAGTTAATTTGATGATTGAATTTCTTTTGGTAAATGAACACATATGTGTTCTTCACTGCAGGTACAATTCATAAGAGTAAAGAATAAAGGGGGTTGAAAAATAATAAGACAAGTCTTTTATCTTTCTTTTTTATGTATTCTTTTTTAATGATAAAATAATACAGTGTCCCATATATAGTATGGGTCTTTTTTTTGGTAAAAGAAAAGTTTGGGTGAGTTCGGCTCCGATTACCACTACGGATCAGGGCAGGCCCTAGGGACCATATATTGCTTATAAGGGTACTTACAGATCACCCCACCAAACTTTTAGTTAGTAGTAGAATGTCAAAAACCTTGTATGATGTCACGTATTATCCCTAAGGTGTCTTACCTTGACCCGGAATGAGCATGCCTTAATTACTTTATTAGCCATAGAATAAAAAAACTCAAATTTAATATAAAACAGATCAATTATTGTCCCAACTCTTAACTATTGCCTGACTCAATTCCCTTGGCCAAACAAGAATGAAACAGCATCAATGAGCATTGAAGAAGGGAATCAAAGCAAGGAATTGATATGGAAGTTTGCTATTTTAACCAATATATTATTAACGATCAATCAAATATGTACACAAATGTGCAATGCTTTAGAAAAATAATAAGTCTTATGTTAAATTTATTTTCAAGAGCTAGTTATGGTTTGAACAATTGATATTATCAAAATCAGGATTCGTCCGTTGAAATGAATGGATTCTTGCAGTAATAATTAGAGCCGTCTCGAACAATATTGAGATCGTGTACTATTTGTCAAAGTTAGTCTCTTAATTTTTTTTAAGAATAAATTATAAAAAATGTCAAAATATAATAAGATTTTTGGATTTTCAAAACTAAACCAAAAAACAGTAGTCATGATTTGTCTTCACCTATTTGATTTAGTTTTTAGTAGATTAATAAATAATAAATTAACATTATATTAGATAATAATAACATTTAAAACTAAAAAGAAAGGAACTCAGTGTAAATTTTTTTAGGGCAAATAAAATTTTAATACTATTTTTTGTGTGTAATATTTGAACAAAAATAAAAAAGAGAATATGTATTTAACTTAATGATCACAAATTCTGAAGAAATACAAAAGAATTGGGCCCCAATTTTCTTTATCTATTTAAACATTTTTTTCATCATATATATATATATATATATATATATATATATATATATATATATATATATATATATATATATATATAAAGAATTGGACCCAATTTTTGAAAGCCTTATTTGGTCGATCACCTTAAACTCCTTATTAATCGGACCTAGAAATGATGAATTTTACTGACTTAGATACTAAAGCGATAACTTAATTAGTTAAAAGTTCTTTCGGTTAAAGAATAAATTAACGAATTTTTTCCTCAAAAATAAATAAATAAATAACGAATCAATTTAAATCTCTATCTTCTGATTTTTTTTGAAAATAAATAAATAGTATGAATTAGACAAAAGATTAGGAAAGAACAAACAATAATGAGATTCACAAATCCAAGAAACTCCCGGAATGGATTAAAATATCAATGAAGAAATTTGATCACTTAGGACAGCAAATAAAAGATAATAAAACCTTGGCAGAACATTTCTTCCATATAAGTCTATGTTTTGACTTTTTTTTCCTCCACGCACCTTCTCAGTTTGACATTAACCTGACTAATAATGATTGTTGAATCAAAAAATTTGGATCAAATAAAGATCAAAGAGTATAAAGTACAAATGATTGTTACAATTTAATGTGGCATTATACCTTCTTAATCCAAATTTGATCCCAATTTTTTAATCCAATAATCATTACCCTTAACTGACATCTGGATCCCCAAACCCCATGTGGTTCCAAATTAAGTTCTGCACGTGCGAGACTTATTCTCGTTCGTCAAATTAAAATTTTAACATTTAAGATTGATTTAAAATAAACACCTGTCATAATTTTACGATATTTGTCGTGTTTTTTAAGGACTCATGTCGTGTTTTAATGTCTCATGACACTTGTCTTAAAGTATTCCATACGTGCGGATTTTTTACTGTTTTGCATGGGATCCGGACTGCCCAAACCCACTCACCCCACGGCAAAAAATCGTCTGTCTCTATATACGTTTCCATACATGTCTCCAACCACTCACAATTTGCCACATGTATATTGAATTACAAGAAATTGGCAAATGACAAATTCTAAGTGGTAAAAATACGTATAAAAGTATGTATGAGGATAGACGATTTCCACCTAAACCCTCTCCTTTTCCCCTTTTTTCTTTCTTTTCCCGGGTTAGGGCCATATCCCATTATATAATGCATAGTTCTATTTTCTTTCATTATTTTTCAGTACTTTGAGAATTCGGTTATAATATATGCTTAACTGTATTTTCCTTTGGCAATTAGTAGAGAAAAAAATGAATGATGGAATTTGAGCCCTAAATACGTAAAGCAAATGGATTACAGAAAAGAAGTTCAACTTCAACATTAAAGCTAGGGTTTTCTTTTTCTTCAGCCTCATTGGAACTTTATGAAATGGTAAAATTTCACCTTTCATTTTTTTTTTTTTCTTCTTTTTTCCACAAAGGTAAATTTCAATGTTTTTTTTTTTGGTTAAAAAGGATGATATATTAGATTAAAGTTTAAAGTACAAGAAAGATAAAAACAAGAAAGCAGTAAATAAGAACAGAAATAAACTACATAATAGCCGATTTAAGTTTAATCCTAGGGAAACATTTCCCTTCCTTGTCTTGATGCCATTTTTCATGAGAAAATTCTGGGACCGTGTAAAAAAATTGGCGATCGTTACAGATAAGGGAACTTCCATGTTTTGCCAGCACATCAGCCACTTGATTGATTTTCATGTAGATGTGAGCTAACTTGCATGTCTCGAGCTGTGAAAGGAGGGATCTGCAGTCATAGACAATGTTAGCATATGTAATGTTTATGGATTGTTTTATCACTAATCATGTTCAGAATAAGAGTGAAGTCAAGGTTAATTTCCAAATTAAAGAAGTTGTGGTCAATGACCAATTGTAGTCCGACTTTTAAGGCTATAGTAGTTCTGCTTCATTGTTTGTTGTGTGTTTGAGGTGGTAACTAAACCCCAGAATCCAATCCCATGGTGCTTGCGGATTACCTCACCCGCTCCTTCAATTCCTTGCTTCAATAGATAAGAACCATCCGTGTTTAGTTTGAGGCATATAAGGTTTGGGGGATGCCATTTAATATTCCATCTAACAACCAAGGTGTGCAAATGGAGTAGATTGTTAGCAGCGTACTCTAGACTTTGCATGACGATATCATGGCAAGAGAAGAAAGTATGATTTTTCTTGAATATGTGATTATTATGAATAAATCATAGGTGCCAACATGCAAATGTAAATGTGATTTTCCAAGGGAGGAGGTGTTCTTATTAGTTTAAAATTTCAATGTCGATAAGTTGGATGAATATCAACTAATTTTGACTTCATAAAATATCAACTAACTATATATCCACTTATAGACTTTGAGACATCAATTAAGATACCAATGACTCAAATAATAAAATTGAAAATTGGATGTAACATATAACAACAAAATGAATAATGAAATTGGACGTACGATTACTTGAGGATTCTCTTACATAACATCAAAATGATTGTCCTAAATTAACCTACAATGACTTTGAAATAAGAAATAAATACAATTAAGCTCGTCCTTAGACATTTTTTTCTGTAGCCTCTATTTAATTTCTTGGTTAAATGAGATACCAAAGGTGCTACCACATAGAGAAACAATGAGAGGAAGAAACGGGCCATGAAGGAAGACCATGTAAATTTAGGTGTTACGTAAATTATGTTAAATCACACAAAAAAAGACAAAGGCATTAAGTACAAACCACAAACTTTCTCATCATAATCGGTCCTCTCTTCTCTAAACTCTCCTGCATTCCCTCAGAAAATCAACAAAGCCTTCTTTCTCTCTCCCTTTCTTCCTCCTCGAGCAAGAAGGGCAGAGCAGCAAACCTTTAGAAGAATCAAGCAAAACACCACCACCTCGAATTAATATCCTTAAACAAATCAAATTAATCCTTATTTCCTTCTTTTTTTTTTAACACACAATGGCAATTCGACTCTGGTTGGTTCTCCTTGTTCTGACCTTGGCTATAGCCATGGTGGCAACCTCAACAACATCATCCCCACTTGACGCCACTATGAGCGTCGTTACACGTGGAGATGATGGATTCACTGCCTTTCGATCATGCAACGGAGTTGTTGGTGATTGCATTGATGAAGATGAGGAGATGATGATGATGGATTCCGAATCAGCTAGAAGAACTCTGGCTGCTCGAAGAAGATACATCAGTTATAATGCCATGAAGAAGAATTCCGTTCCGTGTAACAGGCGTGGAAACTCTTACTATAAATGCACCGGTCACCAACGGGCTAATCCTTACTCCCGTAGCTGCACAAGGATCAGTAGGTGCCCGAGGAACACTCGTTAAAGAAATTATTGCACAACCAGATATGAGAATGATTTTTATTTTTTCAATGTTCTTTTCTAAAAATTCTCTCATAAGTACAATATATATTGGTCTATTATTAGGGAAAATAATAAGATGAAAATTAATGGGATGGGCCTAACATATTATAAATTTCTTCTCTTTACCATTAATTTTGTCCATCCCGGTTCTTGCAACTCCATCTAGATTCTTTGCATTATATTGTTTTTGTAATCTGTTTTTTAATGCTTATTTGGAATCCCTGAATAAAGTATATGATGTTATATTAATCAGTCAATTAAGAAATGAAATTTTTATTTTTCTATCTGTTTTCATTTTTCTGAGCTTGGTTCGTGTAATTATAAATTGAACAATTGAATTCATTTGTCTAGTTAAATGATTTTTTACTCTGTAAACTAAAAGGTTAAAATATCTTATCAAGAATTATAAACATTATTTTGAGAATGGCCTATTCTCACCGCTCGGAATAGGTAGGTCAATCAATTCCCTTAGAATCGTGTTTGAGAGTTTCCTACCTCAAACGACTCATCAATCAATTTCTTTGGTGTTGCGTTTGAATCAATTCTACCTAACGAAGGAGACTTCTATGAATCTATCCAATTTATCCAAAATATTTTTTTTTTCATTTTTTATTTGACTGATGGGGTCGACAAAATAATTTATTTTAATAAAAATAATCGGTAGGTGGATTTTTAATTCTGCCGTCAAATCACATGGCTTAACCCTGGACGCGCGGTGGAAACTACCAAGCCGGAGTACATTAGGGGCAGAAGGAATTTTCGGTGGAGCGGTGAAATGCGTGGAGATCGGAAAGATCACAACGGGAAAAGCACTATGTTGGGCCGATATTGGCACTAAGAGATGATAAAACAAAACAGAATTAATCTTCTCATGTATGTATAAGATCGAATCCATCGATTTATAAAAAGTATAATTTTGTATCTAATTGTACAAAGTCTGGTGCAAATCTATAAATAGGAGATGTTGTATGAGCGTGGGAATTTTTCTTGTAACTCAGCTTGTTCCTCTTTTCATAGTTATACCTTCCATAATGATTTAATCTCGTCGATAGCAATAGTAACAGTGTCACAACCTTCCATTTTATTTCCTTTTTTTTTTATTAACTAGTCAATCTTGGGAAAATGGGTATGTTGAGTTTTCAAATAATGGCACTGGAAGTAATATTGTTTCCGTAAAGTAAAGATCTAGAAACAGTTTCACAATTACCATCAATATCTACTGGAAGAGCAGTAATGAAGGCGAAAACTGCGGATTCGAGCCTTGTCAGTCCCAACAGATTTAAAAATAATTGGAATCAAACCGAGGAAAGTTTTTTATCCTACACTACACAAAAGCGATCAAGGTATAAATTTATAATAGTGTGTGGACATATTATGTATCAAGAACGAAAAATGTGAATGTGGTCTAATGGTAAAATTTATCAAATAGGATCTATTGAAATGCCTCTCTTATTTTCTTGGTCATATTATGTTTTGTTTTAAAAGCTTGTTTTGAGTAATCTTATCGAAATAATTTGGATTCCTATTAATCAACTCGACAGTTCCAAGCAACAAACAATAATGAAAAGAATTATACAATTGAAGTTTTTGTATTCATGTGTCTTTTTTAGGAATTAAAGAAAATGCATCTCGGGTACATCAATCAGTAGGTATGGGAGGTTTAATGTCGGATCCTCAAGAAAAAATGATTTATTTACTCATTCAAAGTAATTTACGTGAAGAACTCTCTTAAACAAAATATACCATTTCTTTCTACGGAGGATATAACTCAGGGGTAAAGTGTCACCTTCACGTGGGGAAGTCATCAGTTCGAGTCTGGTTATCTCGAAATCCATTGTGAGTTTTTCTATTTAGCTTTGCTCCCCGCCGCTATTCAATGAAGAGGCTCGTGATATTGACGTGAGGGGCAAGTATGACTATATTTCTGGGAGTTCTATGAAATGAGGAAGGGCCGAGATACAAGAAAATTTATCGCCACTACCATAGTAGCAGCGTGTATAAGAGTGAAATTTGGGGTTCTAACATGTGAAAACGCTCTTTAATGGAACTTTAACTTTAGCTAGTCCTTACCAAGAAACCACCGGTTTCGCTTGGTGGGCCATGGCACCAGTAAATAATAGAACATCACACAAAGTAACAAATAAAAAATTGGTTTCGTTATTATAAATTAAGTTATTGAATACTTCCTTGGTAATGCATCCATGTCCAAGAGGAAGCTTGTAGGAAACTAAGTAGAGGTCATTTGGTCACGGGGATGCGGAAATAGTACTTCAAGATCCATTACGTGTCCAAGGCATATTGTTCTTCTTGGCATCTGTTATTTGAGAAAAAAAGATGGCTTTTCTGGATGAAATTATAATTGCATTCATGTAATAGGAGAACGAGAGGTCAAATATTTAGTATATAGGGATCTCGTAAAAACTTCTTTCGAGGAATACGTCAAACCGGGGTCATTTCTAAAGAACGCTCAAACCGGGTCATTTTTTAAGAACACTGGCTACGAACCGATGACACTTCATGATTCCATAATTGAATCAATTACATGTTGATTCCTAATTAGATAAATGTTATGGTAAAATTTCGAAACAATATGGTAGAAAGCAACGTGCGACTTAAAGAACATGATCCATTGAGGATTCTTTCTTGTATTTATATTTCTAAATAGAGTTAAAAAGATTTATATTCAGTTTCGGTTTGAATTGTTGTTTTGAATTTCGCAAAAACAAATTGTTCACATTTTGTTTTGAATCAAACCAAAATCTAAAGAAAGTCTTTGATTTGAAATGGGCTATTTTCAGGTTAGGGTTTGTATATGAGATCTTGTCTAAAGAATCAGAAAATGGGGATTTGCATGGGCTTGGCCCGTTTTTCCCAGATCAGTCATAACATGGCACCCGGAAAAGTGGGACAAACATTTTTGTCCATAACGGAAGTCCCAGCTTCGTCCCGGGAGCCATAACGGAAGTGGGACTTCCGTTATGGCTGATGTGGCGATTTCACACGCGCGAGTGCCACGTGGCCATAACGGGAAGTCCCACTTCCGTTATTTCCCCGAGACGGAAGTGGGACTTCCGTTATGGTCCTGCCAAAAAATACCCTACTAAAACCCTAACTTTTGTCCAGTGACTTTGAGGGACGGAATTCCCCACTTCCGTCCTCAACTTCCAGCCCAATTTGCAGCGTGTAGTCACTTCTCACTTTTGCTTTTTTTGACCCAAAAAAAAATTCCGAACGGTTTTGGCAAATTCGTGCGCATTTATGACCGATTTTCGAGAGACTTGTCCAATAAAAAAAATAATTTTACAATTTCCAACCACATCTATAAAAAACCCCTCCAAACCTCTCCACTCCACAACATACAACCTTCTCAAACCCTTAAAAACCCTATCCTCCATATTACTAGCTTTGAAAATGAATAGCGAAATGAATCCCGACTGGAAGAGTATTTCGGATACCAATTTACAATTGCGGTCGGTAATCGAACCGATGGAAAAAATGGTAGTATTGTATTTTGTAATGAGTAATTTTTTATTGTATGAAATGTGTTCAGCTATCTAACTCATAATTTTGGATGTGTAGCGTCTTCCAGCGAAGTACACAAGTTGGTTGGAGCAAACCGGTCTCGGGCTAGCAAATTCCGTCTATCTGAAGGACGACCATGGGAATCAATGGTGCGTTTATGTAAACAAAATAGATGACACCTACTACCTAGACGGAGGTTTGCAACAATTTTTGCGTGACAACAATCTTCGTCCCACAAATAAAGTTCATTTTATACCATCACCCATGAATGTATTAGATATTTTTGTTAAGGGAGGGCCGGGATAGGTTACTCGAAGGGTGAATTATCGTATCCCTCAGACGGGGCATTTTTCCGGCGAGTTTTCGAATAGACATTTACAAAACATATTTGGGACTTTCAAAACCGGTACGTTTTGTAATATTAAAATTTTTGTATTAAAATCGTTCAATTTACATTTATGTGTTGTAATGTTGTTTCCCGTGTACAGTGGATATGTCCGCAATACATGCAATGGCGTGTTAGAATGCAGCTTGGAATCCCCGAAGTACTACACATGCGCAACCTTCACGGTAACAAATTGACACTGCAAGTGACTAGAGACGAAGGCTGCGACTGTTACTATTTTTTGGGGTGGGATGAGTTTGTTGTGTTTTCTAGATTACACCCGGGTGACCATGTAAAAATTCATCCAGCCCCTTACGATATCCTTGATTACGGGTAGGGAATGATGATTTTTTTCGATTTATTACGTCAACTTTAATAATTTGTATTTGAAATGTAAGATGTTCGATGAAATTGAGACAGGGAAAAATCGAGAACATTCACAACAATTTTATAAATTCTAAACTATTACAATTCGGAGAATTTAAATACAATTCTTGTGGAGGGTGGGGGGTGGTTCGTTTGAAGATGTGCTAACATGGGGCAAGTCTTCGGTTGTGACCGACTTCGCTTACAGATGGGCCGCACTTCTTTTCCCTTTGAGTGCCCCCTGTTCTCTGTGTCCATAGGCATTTGGTATCTCCGCCTTGAGGTCGACCCACTGCGTAGCTTTCATGTTAGGTGGGTGATATGTCAAATCAAAAGGGGGGGATCTCCAATGAGCGGGATCAAGTACAAGATATAAAATAGACTTGTAAGTATTCCTATAATGTTCGAGAGAATAGACGGGGGTGGATGAATCGAGAAGCATCCCTGCATTATCGATTTGGACACGGCAATGACATGGGAGCATGGAGCCGAATAAGCGACCCACTTATCACGACTACACCCATGAGCGATAAGTTGACCAGTGTACGTTTTTCCACCTTGGCCGGGTCCTCATGTCGGGACATGACCCTATAGATACCTTGGTCCATGTGGTGTCGGTTTACAAGAAGAGTTCGTTTGCCTTTTCTTCGATGCGAAATCTTGCTCCCATATCCTCTTAGGGAAAGGCGTTTGACAACCATTTGCGTCTTGCTGGGTGTTTGTCAAAATAATGTACAAAGTTTAAAAAATATCATCTCCACGAGCGCTTTCAAAGGCGCGTCTAGACCGCTTTAGAACGCTATTAAGCGCCTCGACATGTTTGTAGTCATGCAACCAAAGCGCATTCCCCCGTCGTATGCCGAGTCCACAACTCTTTGGGTTGCTTTCGCATTAACTGATTAAACGCATCCTCATCTTTTTTGTTTTATACGGTCTAGATAAAGATCGCACTTAACCTTTTTCGGTTGGCTTACGACAATCACACATAATCTTTCAATTCTTTGTTTTTTGCATGAGTGTGGAAATTGGACATGTAATGCCTAAGGCAGTATCGGTGCACTGCCTTTGGGGGTTGCCATCCGGTGAGGGTTGCCACGGCACTAAGAATGCCGGCATGACGATCGCTGATAAGACACACTTGAAGGTCTTTGACAACATGTTCCCTCAAGTGACTAAGGAACCACGTCCAAGTCGAAAGATGATTACGAATCGACCAACGCTAAAGCGAGGGTAAAATCCGGTTGTTAGCATCCGAGTGCTTGCAACCAGGAGAGTCCCTTTATAATTCCCCCCTAAGGTGTGTCCCATCAACTGAAATTATGGGTCGGCACCACGGGTAACCATCAACCAACGGTTGAAAAGTCAGAACAATGACACGAACACCTTCGGCCCATTATCGGTTTCTCGAGGGTGGTAGAGAAATTTGACTATCATACCGGGTTTGAATCTTTTAATGCCGGATATAATGCGGCGATGCACTGAAAAGTTGAATGCCAAGTACGAAAAAGTGTTTCTATAAGCGTTTACGCAGGGCATACCAAGCTTTTCTATAGGTACAAGTCAAATTCATATCATTGGTACAAGCGACCCTAATCAATTTAACGAGATATTTCGGGATGCTGCTTTGAACAAGGTGTAGAATTTTTACCCCAGATGTAGCCGGAGGACATGTTGCGTTTTTGTTACGGTCCATCAAGCGGCGATGGCCCCTGGTTAAGCTTTGTAACCTTCCACATTCCATCCACCCTGCTATGATTTACGCGAACGTACCAACTGCATCGGGCAAGTTCGGTTGAATTTCTACAGACCCCGCTGAACCATTGTTTGTTGCTCCTCTCTCTTTTCCATTCCCTTAATGCCACCTTGTCATGCCACACGTTCACAGCCAACATTGCCTCGCGTTTATCCTTGAATTGCATCCCCAAGCAAATTTCTGGAATATTGGGATTCCATGTTTTAATTTTTTGTCCACCGTATGTGATTCCGAGTCTCGGTTCCATGGAACCCATATCATTCCAACAGGCAAAATTTGCATAGTTACTGTACGATGGAACATTCCATTCTGGAATGGCCGCAGCAGTAGTAGAGGGAGTCGGTTCAGGCTCTTGTGTCCCCTCTTCAGTCATTAGTCCACCGGTTTGTTGTTGGATTTCGGGGTTGGCATCTTCGCTACACCACTGTGCGTCTTCCTCGACCCCCGTCGTCCTCGTGGTCTCGGCACTTTATCGTCGGCGAAGTCGTCTTCCGTTTCGAAGCAGTCGTCAATGTCGGATATTGGACCCCGAAAAGAATCCATGACCGAATTATCATTAGAGGGTTCGTAAGTAGACGGTGGGGGCATATTTGGTAATGGATTTGGCTCCGAAAAATATGGTTGCGGAACAAAATATGGCTCCGGTGCAAAATGTGTTGTCGGTATTACAAAGCTATCTGAATGTCTCTGCACAGGTTCGAACAGGGCACCAACATGAATCCCTTGGAGTTTGAAATCCGTTTGGATTCCCCACAAACTCTCTAAACCTTACTTCCTCATTAAGGTTTACAACATCGTACGCCACCATGTTGAGCGTCGGCATGAAGAATGGGACGGATCATTATTAGCAGAACATTGACGAGTACAAGCTCGACTCACTTTGCGGCGACATATTCTATGGCAAAGTTATGCGAATGAAATCCTTTGTATAACTTCAAAACTTTTTTCGCAAGGGTCAGTGAAAGCAGGGGTAACCCCGTATTCAGTAAACTATATTGTGGTGAAATGTAAATACAATCTCATTGGACATTCGAGTGCCATTTTAAAGCAAAGCGAAATAATATAGAGAATAATATGGAAAATGGGGTTTGGAGTATGAAGAATGGATGGGAGGGTATTAAATTTTATAGAGAATTTTTGCGGCAAAAGGGCAAAACCATCTGCTCAGGTTGATAACGGAAGTGGGACTTCGTTATGGCTCCAAGGCGGAAGTCCCACTTCAGTTATCAGCAGGACATGATTTTTCCCAAAAATTGTACTTTTGGTCCCCAGCGCAATTTGAGGGACGGAATTGCCACTTCCGTCCCTCAAATTGCGAAAGCTATTGTCACTTCTCACTTTTGCTTTATTGAATGAAAATGCCAAAGCGGTTTATTGCAGTTTGGTTCGCATTCTTGACCAATTTTAGGAGACGACCAATTTCATAATAAATCGTTAACTAACACCTCAAAAACCTCTCCCCTTGTCCTACTAATTATTTCCATACGTGTCAATATTACAATAATAATTATTTTGAATTATTTTTTTAAATCTTGCTCATTTCGAACTTTCAAAAATAAAATAAGCCGACAATTCCATTAACTTCATACAAATAAAATTACATCGAACATTAAAAAAATACAAAGTTCAGGTTAGTCAAACCCTAAATATTTGAAACTTAGCCTCAATAATTTTTCCAAGTCAAATCTTGTTGCTTGACGATGCATCGTACATCGTGTATTCGGGAGGGAGCCTCCAAAGTTACCTCTTCGTGAGATGTTGAACATTGTCGAGCTTCGTCCACAAATCCTCTTCCTTCGTACCCAAAAATATGGCAGAGAAGGATAAAGAAAACTTCGCCACTTCTTCTATACCGCTTAGCCCTTGGATTAGCCTAAATTAGAGTTATACAAAATAAACATTTAGTTATGAAAATATGCGATTAATACGGTGTATTATCATTACATGCAACTTACCGTAGCGTATTCAGCCCGCTGGGCCTCGGTGCCGATCCCGAGTCAACAATGTTCGTCCTTCAGTCAGTACTTGAACCATGATTTGTGGGTGAGCGCTTGAAATCCCAAAACCGCCTACGCAGTTTTGCTGGGGGCTGCGTCGATCATCATGGCTTGTGAATTGTCCGCGGTCACGAGAATTAATTAAAGTAAACAATTTCATTGTAGCAATCGGACCAACGTTTTTCTGCGGGGGTAACCTGCATCACGAAATCATAACAAATTTCTATTAAAACCTCCTCGTATTCGACTGGCCATTCTCTAGTAAAATCAACATCCCTGTATTTTTGACGCATTTCTTTTTGCATAAATTTGGGAAAGTTGGCCATTAATTCTGATATGGTTTTTTTTAAAAAAAAATTAAAATTTCAAAGCTAGTAATACGGAGGATAGGGTTTTTAAGGGTTTGAGAAGGTTTGAGATTTGTGGAGAGGTTTGGAGGGCTATTTATAGATGTGGTGAGAATTTGGACAAGTCTCCGAAAACCGGTCATAAATGCGCACGGAATTCACAAAACCGTTCAGACATATTTTTTGAGTATTTTAAAGCAAAAATGAGAAGTGACTACACGCTGCAAATTTCTTTGCAAGTTGAGGGACGGAAGTGGCAATTCCGTCCTCAAAGTCACTGGGACAAAAGTTAGGGTAATAGTAGGGTTTTTGGCGGGACCATAACGGAAGTCGACTTAGTCCCGGGTCCATGCGAAGTGGGACTTCCGTTATGGACAGGGGACGAAATCGGACTTCAGTTATAGCTACCCGATGTGTTTGCCCCAAAACACTTGGTTTTTTTTCCGAGTTTTTATTTCGAGAGGTGTTTGTATTATATATAAATAATATTTGCAAAAACACAATACGTACTTAAAAAATGAGAAATAAAATAAATAAATTGTATATTAATAAAAAAACAAGCAACGGAATTATCGTAATAATATTTTACAACGGAAAATAAATAACATTCTACGTAACTACAATGAGCGAAATGTAAACAACGTAAATGAAACCCTATCTACGGCGAAGGTGTGTAAGAGAGCGGTGTGTTTGGGGCAGTCGCGAGAAGTAAAAGGCTGCCATCTCTCACCCGTGCTGGCGCTACCAAAATTGGTTGAGATGACTGCGCGCCTTCGTGGTCGATAAATATCCGCTCCTCGGGGTTTATCGGCAGCGAGTCTCTGCTTCTTGGTCGGTGATGTGCGAGTATGTCTGAAGGCGTCCCTCCCAGTAGAAGCCCATGCTGTGCGAGATGTAGACGGCCGACACTGAGATCCCCACCCGTTTGAAAACTTCGGTGATAAAGTACGGGTGATGCAAATTGGTACTCAAAAGGGGTGGGTACGTCGACTGGCTAGGGAAGCTGTGTATGTCTGGGGAGGCATGCTTGGGATCTGGCGCCGGTGCTGGCCCGGCTCCGGTGGCCCGCTGCGCTGTCGTAGTCGCCTCGCCGCCAAGTCCTCCACGCGAGCATCCCGGGTTGCCTCCGCGTACCTTGCCTTCCTCTTTGAGGCCAGGGCTCGAGCGGGTTCTCTCGGTTGCGTCACCGGTTCCCAAAACCGCCGAGCTACTGCCACATCCGCGACTCTCGTCTGCGGAGTCGGGGACTTCCCGGCCGCCACGAACGCCCTCTTTGATTGTCTTTGAAGCCCGGGGAGACTAGGGACCTATAGTGGCCGATTGAGTTGGAAGCCGGCTTATCGAGCTCCGTTAGTATCAGTCTGTTCGCATCCGCCTGCAACATCAATTCTCGTGTCAGTATATTATAAACAAGGAAAAGCAATGTACACAAACAAAAATACAAAACTTACAATAATGTCCTCAGAAGGCGCGATGGGTTGAATGCCCATCGGGAGTGGGACCCGGCATCACTTGTTGCGTGGGTTTGTAAGGAGGTGCACGGTAATGAGATTGTACCAATCCATGTACTCACGGGTTGGTAAGATCACATTACCGTGGACCGGGACAGCGTTAGCCAGGCAATCCTGTCGGTCATCCCACATGGCTATGTAGTCTTCGTGCTTCTTCGCCCACTTCATATTCGGCCCCGCCATGTGGGTGTGGACGTCTACGCCCTGCTGTCGTACCTCTCGCCACCGATGAAGCTGGTATCACTCTTTGGAACCCGAGTGCCTAGCAACCCGGTCCGGCATGTGAAACTCGACCAACTCGAAACACACGAGTGGCGTACGGGCCCGACAGGTGGATAGGAATCCGTCATCGCGTGAGACCCGAGCAGCGATAACCCGATCGAGTACGGCCTCCACATGAGCTGTAAAAAAAAATTGTACATTAGCGAGAATTTATTGCGCAAATAAAAACAAACACACGAAAAATACGATAAACCTTACCCCCACGAGCGTCAGTCGATCGGTCAAGCTGGTCATGAAACACCGTCAGTGAGATTTCGGCGCGTTCTTGAAACTCCGGGCGGTGTTCCAACGCGCCCCGATGCGCTCGGCCGTCCGCGGGAGGTTCATTCATAATCAACTCCCCAGGTTCGCGGCTCGAGAAATGAAATGCGCTCCCACGCCCACAACCGGTACAAACAAACACAGATTAATCATAAATTATTTAAAAATTATCGGGTAAACAATAAAAAAATATTCATTAACAATTACACAAACACTGGATCAACGAGCAATGACCCTGACTATGTCCTTAGAGTCGGCTCGTGCGAGAGATGCACGAGTGGCGGTATAGGTAGGACAGGGACGGCGCTGCCCGAGAATGCTTGGTCATGGGTGAGGTCCCGTCGCTGATGAGCAAGAGATAGCGCATGTTCCCTCGCGACCCGGACTTATCCAGGGAAAAGGAAAGCTGCCATGCGAGAGGAAAATTAGGGCCCGGGCCCGCTGGTCAACCGCGAGTTGCGTGGCATCCTCGGCTAGGGGGCTCGAAATGTGGGCGTACACCTCTGCAAGGTCGAGGGCGTTGCCACTTGATAGACTTGGTGGGGCGGAAACCTAGGGATATGGTGCACACGCTCAATCCAGTCGACCACCCTGGACATGTTGTAGTCCCTCGTCCCCACGTCACCACGTGGCCCCCGATGGGCGATCTAGGAGGCGGCCCTACGTCCTCCAGGGTGATGGTGACCTCGCGCACCGCGAGATGGAATGAGTGCGTCTCGGGCCGCCACCGCTCTACTAATGCGGTGATCGGTGCGTGGTCTATCTTAATCTTACCTATCAGACAACAACCCCACGAAACCAAAATTGTCAATGAGATCTAGCACTCTCTGGTTGCCCTCGCGTTGGTATGCGTCAAAAAAAATGCCCGTCATTGCTAATGACCTTCAAACCCTTGTCTAGGACTACATCCCCGCCCCCAAATCCTAAGTGCTCTATGTGACGTGTGTTTGTTCAACACTGCTCGGGATCGTACTGGATCAGGGCATAAGGTGGGCGGGAAAAGCCATCCGTAACAAAAGCGTGCGATTTTTGTCAATAATAAGCACGACTTATTCTCAAAACTTGCAATTAAAATACGTAAGGATATCAAATTCACATAATTGCAATTCAAGTCCATAAGAATATCAAATTCACATAATTGCAACTACAATGCAATGCATAAGGATATCAAATTCACAAAATTGCAATTCTAGTCCATAAGAATATCAAATTCTCATTATGCACTTACAATACATAAGGATATCACATTCACATAATTGCAATTCAAGTCCATAAGAATATCAAATTCACATAATTGCAACTACTAATGCATAAGGATATCAAATTCACAAAATTGCACTTTTAGTCCATACGAATTTCATATTCACATAATTGCAATTACAATACATAAGGATATCACATTCACAAAATTGCAATTTTAGTCCATAATAATTTCAAATTCACAAAATTGCAACTACTAATGCATACGGATATCAAATTCACAAAATTGCACTTTCGAGTCCATACGAATTTCAAATTCACATTATACACTTACAATACATAAGGATATCACATTGACAAAATTGCAATTCAACTCCATAAAAATATCAAATTCACATAATAACAATTACAATATATAAGGATATCACATTCACAAAATTGCAATTTTAGTCCATAATAATTTCAAATTCACAAAATATACATACATATACAATTCGCAACAAAACATAAATATCAAAACTATACATACAAAATACATTATTGAAAAAAAGTACACTTAAATAAAATTAAAAAAAAAAAAAATATACCTCCAAATTAAAATTTGGGAGAGAGAGATATTGGTGGTGGGGAGAGTGAGAGTGACGGTGGGAGGGAGGACCGGCAGCGGCGGCGGCGGAGGCGGAGGCGGCGGCAGCAGTGGGAGGGAGGCGGCGGCAGATGATGGAGGGGAGGGGTGGTTTTTTTTTGGAATATTACTCTTGCAAATCGCGGTGGGGGAAGAAGAAGGGGTTTTTTTTTAAACCCGGGAGACCATAACTGAAGTCCCACTTCGCTCAGGGCAATAACTGAAGTGGGACTTTCGGGTATGGCCACGTGGCATCGCGCGTGGGGAAATCGCCACATCAGCCCATAACGGAAGTCCCACTTCGTTATGGCCGGGGACGAAGTGGGACTTCCGTTATGGACAAAAATGTTTGTCCCACTTTTCCGGGTGCCATGTTATGACTGATCTGGGAAAAACGGGCCAAGCCCATGCAAATCCCCCAGAAAATGAATCAAAAATAGAAATCTAAAGGCCCATCCAGTTTGACTTTCAGGCCTACTCATAACCAAAAGAAAAACAATGGGTTTCATGTTTTGATTTCACCCCACCCCCTATTATTGTTCTTTTTATCATTATTTTGATTTGATTTAAAATAAAATCTTATTTTTCCTGTGCCATATGAATTACATAAAATGGTTTTAACTGGAAAAGACTACTCGAAATAAATAAAGTATTCAATAACCAAGAACGGCTCTAGTTGGATTCTTGAGGGGTGACAAGAGGGGAGAGATTCAGAAAATCAACAGGAGAAACTTTAAGAACGAGCTACAAAAATCATCTCCAGGCTTCGGAATTTCATCAGAAGAACGCGCGTACTGCAATTTTTTTATCGCGAAAATTTTACAGCCAAATGCTTTCTCATTCAGAAGAAAAACCACCGTCGCTGCTTTTTCTGCAGCAAATGAAGGTGAAAATGAAGATCAGTTACTGCTTCTTTGGTTTTGCTACAAGACATTCTCATGACATAACATTTTAAACCATGAATGTTCTACTGTATGTTTATAATGCTCAGTAACTCCTATTAAGACATGTTTAGATTCTTGATTCTTTTATTACCTAAACGATCATATTAGATTATTCCTTTGTACCTTAATGTATGTCTTGAATAGGATGAGTTAAAATTTTATTTGTTTCCAAATTTATTTTCTTTACATATGTTAGGAAACAAAAACAGAAAGGAAAATCCAGAAAGAATAAAGCAGCAGACCTTTTGATCCTGAGTTTGGGGCGGCATCACAATTGGCGAAGGAAGGACACTGTTTTCAATATTCTGAATGTAGGGCTGGACCTTCTCTTGCAGCATTTTATTCAACTGGATGTTGCAAACAACTAAATCATTGATCCTTTTAAGAGAATGTAAATATAAAACATGACAAATTGAGTAGATACCGAAACTTTTTAAGGTCTTATGAGAAAAACTTGAGTTATCAACCATGATGGTCGACTGGTGGTAGGTTTAATTGTTGCATATATGGAGAAGGGGAGCAAAATTCGATAATAATTTTATTATATACAGCATGATTGCTGGTAGGTTCTTAACAATTTTTTATGTTGAAGTTTCATTCATATGCACAGCAGGTTTCAGTCAATCCCTCGTGAAAGACAACACACAGTAGCGAGAGAGATGAAGTGCGTATATGTTACTGTGATACATAAATGTGCATAGAAGCAAAATATCCAAAAAACACCAACTTCTTGGTACGGGTATCAATGCCCAGGCAACTTCTAAGATACTAACCTTTTCTTCACGCCACTTCTTTTCCCACTGTGCATCCAATAGCTGATCAGCCATTTCACGTTGTGCATTAAGAAGAACTGTCATTTCATACCGTTTCTTTGGATCTTTGAGGTCTTCCTTGCTCCAAGAAGATGCAGTAAGTGGTAGGTTCAATTCCTGCAATGCTTCTTTTATCAAAACAAGAAAACAAAAGAAACTTTTTCACGTATACAAGATGTTCATAAACCACCTAAAGGGGAGAGATGGCAGTGGTAGGTAGATTCTTTATATTGTATTAACTGGTAAGTTAGACACCAATTGTATGTATCATTGTCATATGGAAAACATGTTTGCATGTGTCTTTGTCCTATCATCCTATGGAAAACATGTCATAATACGATTATGAAATACTAGTGCATGACGATTATTTCCCATCAACTGAAGAAAAGGGAATTCGTAATACATGGTGAACATCCAAGTTTAGAAAAGGATATAATTACCCCCCAATTTTGAGGTCGTGGAGGAGGATCAAGCCTCATGACTTCTGATTCCAATGCTTTTTTGGCCTTGTAGTAAGGGACATTCTTCACAACGGCAGGATCATCTCTAGCACGGACTGGATCTATTGAGATTAAGGCCTGTAAGGAAAATATATACATAGATCAATGATTTTTTTTCGAGCTTTTTTCATTTCTCCATTATTCTATGCTCATGATAGGAATATAACTATGAAGCTCGTGAAAAGTGGATTTGACGCATTTTTAACTTAAAGATAGCAATAAAGATAATGCCTTTTTCAATATTTTCCACTGTTTTTAACTTAATGAACCAGCCTGGCTATTACAGTTCCATGGAAAACCAAGATAGCACCCCCACCCCTTGACAAGGAGTGCTCAGAAAACTACCTCTATAAGCAATGGCCTCATACCCCCTGGAGAGGTGTTGAACGTAATATCTACTACAGTATGAATCTTGAAATGATATTTATAACAAGCAAATCATCTTACTTCTTGCAAGTATTCCCATCCCGGCTTTCGCTTGGCTACCACATCTCGTAGCTGATCATACCGCATTGATTCCTAAGAAATGTAGACGAGAAAAGGTGAACAAGTAAGCTATCACAAAGGGTGCACTAAGGATAAAAATAGTTTCATGAAGCAGTACACTAGGACAAGTCAATATCTGACAAGTAAAAGGATACATGTATTTTGACTTCAAAAAAATGTAGATTATAGAAGATACCTCAAGTTTCTTATAAAAACTAAGGTCATTATCCTAAACTAATGATGAGCCTCCATTATGAATCATGTCCTGATTTATTTTGAGCCTAGACTCTGAATAGAACTAACTACTTAATAAGTACACCAGAGTAGATCCTATATAATATAGATTCACCACAGTGTATGAAGGATACACAGAGGGTTTTGTAAACATTCCTCCACAAGGATCAAATCCCTCTTTTTACAACATTATAGAAAGAACATTCCTGGTCAAACCTGTAAGCCTATCCAATGACGTGCTTTTCAGATATAGAGTTTCAGCCATGCAAGGAAAGGCTTCTAACAAGTGTTCCATTTACCTTCCAGGTTTAGGTCTAAATGTACCAGGATGATAATTCCTCTTCTTAGATTTTCATACGAGGTTTACATACCGTACAAGAAATTATCAGCTCTTTAAATATGTAAGAGATATCCGATGTCCTTCAGAATACTAAAAATTTGTAAGCGATAAAAGAGAGGAGAAAATATACAATAGTATCATATCAGAGAAGAGCCTAAGATTTTGGGTTGGGTTTTCAGTTTAGAGATTGAGTTCAAAAGTAAGTCAAAGAGAACCAACACAGGAGAACACTTGGCGTTAATTTTTAATTTACTTCTAGTTCTTTTCTTTTCGGGACAAGGTCAAATGCAAGTTGCAACCCTATCTCATTGTTGCTTCAACATTAAAATGCATCCACCTTTTGGACAAATATTTTCTATTTAGTATCAAGCAACAGCTAATTTTCATACGAGAAAGCAAGGCAAACAACACAAACCTTGTACTGCCACCAAATCTTCTGTTTTACTTCTTCATCATATTCAACTCCTCCCATAATCTGAGGCAAGGTAATCAACCAAAATGCAGCGATGCTGGGGTCTTTCATGCTATGAATAATATGCTGCAATGGTGTACGAAGTCTCAATAAAAGCATCATCAACTCTCAAATATGATTTAGGCATTTCATGAGCAAAAGAAGGAGAGATATTGTACTAACCTCGTAAGGGTAGTCCATCTTTCGCATTATATTGTAGGCTTTCCACGGTGGCTCCATTATCTATTTGAAGAAAGAAAAATAAACAATGCTACAAAAAGTAATGGGCAAGTATAACGGAATACTGCTGTAATTTACAAGAGAATGAGAAAATATGAGAGGACGTCATGCATCATGGTTCGAGCAACTAAGAAAGAAAAAGCTAGTCGTTCTAGGTTTACAATTGCTATTATTCAGTTATGCCTTAATAAATAATCCCTGAATAGAGGAGAGAACATGCATTACGGTTTTCTTTTCTTTTTTCTTTTTTCTTTTTTAAACCAAGTGTAAAGCTAGTCACATTGGCAGCAACAATGCCAATCTACTGTTGAGTTACTCTTAAAACCTAGTTCCTAGATATAACTAAAATTATCAAAGAAACCATAAGGTAAACATCAATGGAATCCCAAACCAGTAATACAATGACGATTTAGACACTAAGCGCCTTAAGTATAATTGTGTCTCCTCGAGAATATTAAGTGGTTAACTAATGTAATTTTCTTTTTTCAAGTAAATTGTACCATTAAGAAAATTGAAAGAACAATAAAAAAAAAAATAAACTCACATCATCAGCAGAAATTCTAATCTGCAACTTGCCCTTTACACTCTGGACATTTCATTACACCCTGCAATAATCATTGAATATGTTTTACAATGAGTATTAAAATAGAATGGGAGTTAGAAGGTGGAATCCCTATCTAAATATATTAGCAGTATAGTTAATAGTTCTAACCGTTCCATCACAACTTGGGCATTCTTTGGATGGTAACGGCACATGAAGATCCAAAGTAGAAGGAAGATGTACTAGTTCAGCTCTGTTGTCAGCAATGGCGTCAGCAATACTCTCAGCAGTCGCCTTCTCTCCGCTACAAAAGGACATTGGAGCGGGGGCATATCAGAAAAAGAACCATGTACTGTCAAGATCAGGTTTCTCATTGAAATCTATTCCTCTTCTAAATAGGAACTCAAGCTAGAAGGGGAGAAAGCAAAAACAGATTAGCTAACTAGAAGACAATAGAAGAATCAATGTATCAATTTGTTAAAATTAAGCAGAAAATGAATCTTCATTCGCACTACTTTCCATAGTTGAAATGTTTTCTCTTTTTTTTTTTAGCACAAGTCTTACCTGCACATGCATCAGAGTTTCAGCATTGCTTTTTTCATGTAAAGTGTTTTCATTAAAAAATCATTATAAAGAAGAAAGATCGAAAGTGGGGAGTCCATTACCAAAAAATGTTCAACTTACCCAAAAAAGAGAATGAAAGTCTACTGTTTCCAGGAATTTTTTTTGAAATATGACCTCTATTAATGACCTACCTCTTCAAAGTGTAGTTTTTCACCTGGTACTGCACCTTCCCCGAGCCTTTGCACATGGTACACTGTAATGCATTCCATCCATTGCAGGTCCGGCAATCTCTAAACAAACAAAAAGAAAAAGTTTGAGCATACACTTCCAGAATGTAGAACCAACAAGTACGATGCTAAGACATCCAGAGTCCTATGAACCCATTAAACGACAATGCACTGTCTATCTTTTGCCAAACAAGTTCACACAACCAAACATTCCAATCAAAAACCAAAAATATGACTAAAGAAGCACCTCTGGCATATGACCTTCTTCCCCATCTCCAGTACAATATCATAAGTCCCAATAGTAGCAACAACCTGCAGTGAATCCCATACAAGCTAATGAGAAAAGTTAACCAATTCAAAGGGCATAAATTACAGCCATTCCGTGTCTTAACATTGACGAATTCGAAAACTATCATGCTGATTTTTCACTATAAACCGTATGCAGTGCTTCTACGCTAACAGATATTAAAAGTTATATTTTTTTTCTTAAAAAAAGGATAAATTTTCCTTGTTGCTAATTGCTATTGGCACAAAAGCAGGACTACAAAAGAATAGAGTCAACCTTGACCATCTATATCTTAAGATACAAACTACATAATATAATTGAAACAAACTACACAATTACAATGCAATAACATCCCAGTTCTATCACGTTCTTTAATTCTTGAAATAAGTCTAGGGTTGAAAATTTAACCGAATCTTTCCGAAATTAGAAATCCTCCTTGCAACATATTTTTACGGAATGTGCTGAAACTAGAAAAAGTAATTGAAACAAACTACACAATGAAAATGCAATCACAACCCAGTTCCTAAAAATTACATTGTTTTATTCTTCAAATAAGTTGAGGATTGAAAACTCAACTAAATAAAAAGAATCTTTCTGCAGTTATAAATCCTCCCCACAACATATTTTTTCCAAATGCAACTACAAGAATTCCTATGAAATTTTTGTCTAGAAAGAGCAATTGTAGCTCTAGCATTCGTCTAATTATCGGATAAACAATTCAATCAAAATTCCCAAACGAATAAGCAGGTTATTACCATTCCCTCAAACTTAATTTCAAATTATGAACAAAATACCATAGTGAAGCTACAATTTCAACAAGAACAACAATAACATAACTCATTAAGTAACCAATTACTGGGAAATTGGCGGAGATGGATAGGAGAAAGACCTAACATTTGACAATAAATGAGCAAAGTGTCAGCTCCCAGAATACCACTAAAATAGATTAATTGGAGACAGGCCTAACATTTGCAATAAATGATAAAGTTGCTGCTCACAGAATAACACTGAAATAGATGAATTGGAGATTGACATAACCTTTGACAATGAATGCACAAGGTGGTTGCTCACAAAATAAGATTTAAACAGTAATCCCCTATGAACAAAGTGACCTTAACCTTAAACAGTAGTGAAGCTACAAAATTTTAAAATAAAATAAAATAAAATTTCAAAACTATGAAGCCAAAAGAAAGAGTGAAATTACAAAGATGGCAGAATAAGAAATCTTGGAGATAAGTTCAGGAACACCAAAGCCACGAGGTGCAGAGCCGGCAATGTCATAAGCGAGAGTGAAAGGGGACAAAACAAGCTTTATTGGGAATTCAAAGACATCAATGAGTTGTTGACCATATCGACGAGTGAAATACTTGTACTGAAGCTGAGCTTGTTTCTTCAAGTTGGTCAGTAGATTCTGTGATCCTCCCGACATTCTTCTTCTTCTTCTTTGCTTCTGAAGAAGGATGAAAATGGATAAAACCTCTTCTTGTTTCGGTTTATCCCAGGTTTTTTTTTCTTTTTTTTTGTAGTAGTTAGTGGAATTAGTGGATTTCTATTTTACACGGCCCAGTAAAATAAATGGGCTTTAGAACAGGCATAAGTGGGCTTCAAAGCCCAAATATTTATAGCAGCCCAATCTCATATAAGATTGGATAGGTACCGACATGGATCAGGTCCGATATGGATCATGTGGTCCAGAACTTGCCACATCACTATAGAAAGAGAGAGAGAGACAATTATGTGATAACGTGGCTAATTATGTACCACAAGTTCCATGTGGACATATTCTTATTCCATATCAAAAAAATCCTATAAGATTGGAGGGACCATTATTTTCCATTATCCACTTCATCAACAGTTCAGCATGGCAACAACCAAGCATGAAGCATGACTTCCCCCTTTTCTTTTCTTTTTTTTCCTTTTTTATTTTTTTGTTTCTTTGAGATAACTGTTTTTATCTTTCAAATGGTTTGATAATTTCCTTTCAACACAAAAAAGAAAAAAAGTGAAGCACCTAATTTAGTCACAGGCAATTTTTACTTTTCTCTTTTATTTTTTTTATTTTTTTGTAGAGTTTTTTATTTTATTTTTTATTATCAAAATGACCAAGTTCTCTGAGACCAAGAAATTCACTTTTTCCTGGAAACAATTGTAATGGATCATATTTTCAGTCTGACTTGGAAGCTTTATCTATAAAAAAAATGGAGTCTTTATTGTTAGTTTTTAGTTCTGTTGCAGAAGAAAACAAACAGATTGGATCTTCTGTTTTGCAAAGAAAATTTCCTTCTTTCGCATTCGAAGTGAGGAAATATTCTCTTGATTATCCCGTAATTGTAGTATCTCGGATATATCGAGCTCTTATTCAACACGTCACTTAGTGTAATCTTGATTAAGAAGCTGTCGAAATTATAAGAAGTTAGAATTTAAATATTTTAATAAATATGATAACTAGCGTCTTTACATAAACCAACACATCATTTTACGTTCTCGGTAGTTAAAAGTGTAAACAATTTATTTTTCTAGAGTTAGGAGTTGTTTTCTCACTTCACTTCATCCCTTCCCCCTTTTATAAAATAAAATTTGGTATTGTGATGCAATTTTAACCTAAAACCACCATTGTTAATTTGTCGAAAGTGTAATCATGAAATAAGTTCATGAATAGAAATATTGTGAATAAATTTTTTAACTAAAAATAAAAAAGTTGAAAATAATTTTTGGGTAAAAATAACACATTTCACTTTTTTAAATAGTACTATGGATCCTTAAAAGCTTGAAGCTGCTCTAAACTGGGCTGAGATTGAGAACTGGCAATGATTAATATTTGGGGTGATAAATGATTAACAATTCCACACACTTTTAAACTCCTAGCACAACAAATATGAATTTATCGCAAAACCATGGCTAGTTCAAACCCAAACAATTGTTCGTGCAAGAGAAGACTGAGGAGAATCATCCTGCCCACACCCCACTTCTCCCTCTTTCTCTATCTCATTCATTCTTTAGAATAAAAAATGGTTGCGGATTTAGCAGCCCCTTTAGTAGTAAACGGAGCTGTGAAAATAGCATCATCATCCCAAACTTATTTGGAAGGCACTAAATTTAAAGGAAACAAATGTCTTGATTGCATAGCTGTGTCACCAATTTTATCATCTGGGTTGGGTTTCTGGTACAGGTGGTAGCATCACTATTAAAGTTCATGATGATTCTATTCATAAACCTCAACAACTCATTGTTATGTCCCCTTCAAGTGTTCAACCTTGATTTTTCTTTTTGTGTTTAAAGATATGATCTTGTTCATTTTATGGTCGAAAAATTTCTTGAATTTATCAGATAAGATTATTTATAGAGCTTTCTTTATATAGAAATTTGACATTTTTTGTGTGTTAAAGATCAGATTTTTATGAGTTCACATATGTGATTTTGTTCTGTTTTCTGTATAAATGTCTTGTTGATGCTTATGGTTTTTTTTTTGGTATTATTGGATAGTGTTATGTAATAACAATTTCTAGAAAATTTATTATTCAATTGGAAAATCAATACAGCAGGTGATTGAGAAGAATAGAGTAATTTGTACTTTATTGATCAACAATATGGAGATTACAGAAGAATTGGACAGAAATGTTGGGGCAAAGTTGAGGCAATTTGGGGATGAAGGAGACAGAGCAATAACTGCTCGCGATAACTTCCAATAGAATCAAGATACCCAAAATATCCTATCCATTCTCTATTTATAGCCACTCGAACTCCCCTAACCCACAAACCCCAACAATAGCCATTTTCTATCTATTATATGCAATATATCCCAATCATAACATTCCATTTTCCTTAAGAATTTTGTCCTCAAAATTACTAAGATGTTCGGCCATTTTCTGATGAACTCCTTCGTGAACTTACAGGTTTCACCAGGAACAAAGACAAAGCTGGATTTAGACTTGATCCAAATGAGAAAATAGCTTCCTTCTCTAGATATTAGTTCATCATCTAATGTGGCAAGACTGTAATGTTTCAGTGCAATTACATTAAGCAAGTAAGTGTAGGCCTCTCCATCATTCTCGCCATAAGTAAAATTTGTGACAGGTGTCTTGTAACATGCCTTCTTAAGATGGAAATTCATTCATTTTAGCAAGACCTTTCCAAGAGCTAATCCCATAAATTCTTCAATATCAAAGTTGTCCTCCACCAGTTCTACAAGCTGAGGTGTCTTCTTCATATTAAGATCTGCTAAAAGTTGGATATTAATAATTTGAGAAATCAACCCAAGAACCAAATGTGGTCATCATTCAACCAGATCCTAAGTGCCAATGTTAACTACTGTGCAGCCAATAGCCTTTGCAGAGTTGAGGCAAAGTGCGTGATTCCCATTTCCTTCCCAAGGGTTGAGCACCTTTTTCATGTTAATTGCTCTTTCATCTATCGTATTAGGAGTTGTTACATTTGATCATACTCCATCTCTTACGAGATCAAGCAAAGTGTTGGTAGGTTGATCTACAGAAAGAATTTGCTTTAAGAAAGAATTATCCAAGAGATAGTTGTTAATATGAGCAACGTGTGACGATTTCTCTGATTCGCTGATGGTATGAAGGAATGTGGTTGTTGTATCCTTAAAGAAAGAGGAGGAATTTCTTATACTGTCTAATTTTGCACTAACTTCGCTTTGCAATTTCAGGTATACCTTTAGGAAACCTTCAAAGTCAATTTCATTGCTCATGTCTGGATTTGATTCTTCTAGCACATTATTTATTCCCTTCCCCATTAAGCGTCTCACTGAAGACCTTCAATTTCGCCAATAAAGATGGCAAATCCTTAACTGTGACCTTACCATTTTGATTATTTGAATATGTAAATTTGGATTTGAGGCTGCGAAGTTCAACTTGAGTGAACTGACTTTGAAGCCATTGATCAGAAACTAAAACACTGATAAGAACATCTAATAAACCAGTTGAAGATAAACCTCTTCCAGAAATTAAGCTAAGCAGTCTTTCACTAAGTGTACAAAATTCCAAAGCATAGCTACCAGATTAGATGTCAACTCCTCTGCAATCTTATTCAACTCAGTGACACAATCAACTTCATCATCAAAATCCTTAACCTCCAAAACATCATCCTCAATAGCCTCATTATCTGCCTTGTTTCCCCTATCCTCAACCTCATCTTTTGCAATTTTATAAAACAAAAAATTGTACCCCTTAAGCCATCCAATGTTCAATGTGCTACCATTGATTATTCCAAATGTATGAACAGTCAGAACATCATCCTTAAACAAGCTTGATTAATCAAAACATATACAATGTAGATTATCAACATCCATAAGAAGTGCATATCTCAACTCACATCTTGGATCATATACTAAAACACGTTTAGCTCCATTTGTAAGTATAAAATACGGAACATGTATACCTTATTTCGATACCTTATCAAAAATATTTTCAGTCTCCAAGTTGGCAATATAGAAACCATAAATTATTTGATCCTCCTTACTAATTATATTTCTTCTAGAAAAATCCTCATCCGCACCAATTGCATTTTCTGATGTAGTTTCAATTTGATCATAACCACCACTTGTCAATTGAGTATAACTCTGAGGCTTTGGCAACTCATCAACAGGCTTCAATGCACTCTGAATATCGTCTGATTCTTTACCTCTCACTGGCTTGTTGTGGACATAAATTTTATTGAGCTCTTGATTTCTTCTGTTCTCCGGAAGTTGGACTCCATCGGCTGCTCAACACCAACCCCTTTCTGATGTGATCCATCAGAAGTTGGATCCTAAGTTGCATGCTCAATTGTAGGTGTTGGTTGCAGTTCAGGTTCAATCTCCCATTCTTCCCATTCTTCACTAATCTTTTCCACACCCTTCATAGGCAACTCTTCACCCTTCTTAATTCAATACTCTTTGATTGTTCACTTCCAGAGTCATTCGACCAAGGAGGTGACTTTGCATCCTTTATTCCCTGAGGAGTCTTCACTTTTCCAATGTCTTCAGACTCCACTTCCACAATTTCTGTTATCCCAATAGGCCTTTCATCGAACACCTTGTTTACCGTAATGGAATCAGCTCCATTCGGATCAGAATTTCCATTTTCAATTCCACAATCCAAACATAATTCACTTTCAATATTAGGCACAACCTTTTCCACTGCATTTGAAGTCAGTATAACATCAAATTTGTTATACATGGTCGACTTAAATCCCTGTCAATCACTTGTTCCATGTTAGTAAACGTGATATTACCCCTAAAGACACGCTTCCCCCTTAAGTACTCCAAAGCCACATCTATCTTCAAATGATCACTTATTTGATACAAATAGAAGTAGTGCTCAGCTTGTAACATCCATTCCCTAAAGTACCTCCCATCAAACTTGGGAAAATCTAGTTTAGAAAACTCGATTTCACCCCTGTCACCACTTCCTAGATCACATCTAATTTCACTCAATTCTCCAACAACCAAATTCGGTCCATTATCATGTCCAATACCATAATCAGTTCTAAAATAGGAATTTTGAGGTGAAATATTCATTAAGTTATTATCAATAATAGTTTATTCTTCCATAAATTGTTCCATAATCAAATTAAATTTCTCATCAGAATCTCGTTTCATATACGACAATTCATAATTAAATGAAGCTATTGCATACCTAAATTCATTCAATTGAGTATCCATTCGCATAATTGAACTCTCAACTTCCATCATCCTTCTTGACTGTTGTTCCTCTGGAATCATATACTTTTTCATTTTCGACAATGGTAGCGAAGGTTGTGCCACCGCCGGAGCCTTTTCGAGCAAATTTCTAGTCATTAACATCGTTGTCCAAGGTTTGAAGGCTCTGATACCAATTTTTTATGCAATAACAATTTATGGAAAATTTATTATTCAATTGGAGAATCAATACAACAGGTAATTTAGAAGAATAGAGTAATTTGTACAGAAGAATTGGACAGAAATGTTGGGGCAAATGTGAGGGAATTTGGGGATGAAGGAGACAGAGCAATAACTGCTCGCGATAACATCCAATAGAATCAAGATATCCAAAATATCCTATCCATTCTCTATATATAGCCACTCGGGCTCCCCTAACCCGCGATGAAACTGACCCGACCCGGCGGTTTGCTTTTGTACAACACTTGGGTTCAAACCCCAACAATACCCATATTTTATCTATTATATGCAATATATCCCAATCATAACTGATAGGTGTTCAAAAGGAAATAATGATGGAGAAGGATATGTATGTTTATCTTCTACATATTTTGTATTGTCTGAGCCATTGCCTAAGCCATATCCTAAGCCTCCTAAATGCTCTGACTGTGGCCCTATTTTCTTGTAGGTATAAACCTCATACCTCAACCTCATTGATCATATTGACAATTTATTCTGGTCTAAAGTTGAGTTATTGCATAATGAGTTCACATTGGGATAAATTGCGTTGCAGTTTTTGTTTGATAAAAGCTAAAGATGGTCTAGTGATTGATGTTTACTCTACTGGTGTGTCTATGATCAGGCAATAGATAATGTTTTAGGCTTCGAGTTGGTCATATCGAGTGCATTATCTGTTTTAAATTGTTGTTCTATTCTCATGAATGAGCCATGGATCACTATTTTTTCCCTTCTTCTTTCGCGTATCGTTGTGGTTCTTTTCTTATTCAAGGCTCAATCAAGGACGTATGCAGTTGGAGTGAATTTTATGTAGCTCATATTTGGAAAATTAAGTCTACTCTTTTGATTCTTCTCTGATATTTAAGTAATTATGAGAATGAAACCTAGATCTTATTCTGCTAATATCTGAAATGAGTTATGTTGTATGTTTCCTTTTGATTTTTTTCCCGTTTCTTGACATTTAATTAATTCATGATATGTTAATCTATCTTAATGTAATTTGATTACTGCAAAGTGAGTACACCTGACAACCGTGCCATATTCGTTATCATGTTTGTATGTAAATACCTTCTTTTTTGTTGTTGTTGTTGTTGTTGTTAGGTCATTAATTTTAATTAATTTATTTATTATTAAGGACCCATTACAGAGGATTAAAGTTATATCCTTTTCAGGGATTTCTGTTTAAATACGAAGTTTCTATGTTATAAATCTCATATTTTGTTCTGGTTTCAAGCATATGACATGCGTAATGCTGGAGCTGTGATTCATAGTCATGGAATGGAATCATGCATTGTAACAATGATCAATCCATATTCAAAAGAATTCTGGGTAAATATGTTGACCTATACTATCCTTCCTCGAATTAGGCCAATCTTTCTTCTTTTATTTAGAGTTGGCATAATGCAAGGAAATAAATAGGATTTTCTTTGCAACATATCAGCCGGTTGACATAGCTCCTTCAAATTGTGATTCTCTTTAATCTATTTTGTTTCTTCATATTATTTTCTCTCGTTCACTTATTCTTTTTTTCCTTCTTAACATAATTTTATTACGTGCAGATCACTCATATGGAAATGATTAAAGGAATCCATGGACATGGTTATTATGATGAGCTTGTAGTTCCAATTATTGAGAACACTGCACATGAACATGAGCTCACAGAAGCTCTTGCTGAAGCGGTATATCTTTACATTCTTCTCACTGAAAACCATTTCCCTGCATCAGTTTGTGCCTGATTCATATCTCTATCTACTTTATCTTTACCTTGATGAACTGAAGAATTTTAAATAGTATTTGCAAAGAGGTACTGGTGTTGATTTATGGGATAGTGATGGGCTTCTTCCCATATTCATATGTTCATCAGTCTGTTGAAAATAGTGATGAGCTGGTAGTTCGTGGTTGTCACTTGAAATTAAGTTCGCGTGTAAACATATTGTAGATTATTTCCTTGTCTCGATAATCCTACTATTATAATGTTATTTTAGAACCATTAAATTATTTTACCTGGGTGTCTTCTTAACTACTTTTCTAATGATGGATGAAAGTTTTCTTCTTGATAGTATCGTTGTGGGATTCTGGCGGTACGAATATAATTGCTCGACAGGCAATTTCTGATTTGTTATTGCCGAAATATAAAAGTTAGTGTGGTATATAAGTGTGATATCCGAGACTTTTTACTTATTTCTTTTGCATGCTTCGCATTTAAATTTGCATGATTAGTATGTTTAAGTCATTTTATCATATGATTTAAGTGTTATTTGTTGCACTTAAGCTATGTTATGTGTTACTTTTTGTGATTGGGAGTGTGAGGACATAAGTGTTGAAGAAAGAAAGTTTAAGGACTTGATTGCAGGGAATATAGAGGGGTTGTTGCTGGCTTTTATGGGTTTTATGGCAGCTCTTTAGTGGGAGATCATGGGATGGGGTTACAAGTGTTGGAGTGAATAAAAGAGAGGGAAATGAGTGAGAATACAAATCTGGCATAATAGATAGTATGTGGGAGATTCGACTTTTGACATAGTAATCGATGTCGGAATTGAGTGATTCTTATTGGGTTAGAAAAAGGGTTAGAAAATCTACGTCTAGGAGTTGACGGATCAGCGTTTAGAGTTCTGTGCCATGAGTAATGTAAGTTTGAAGTTCAGTGTTTTCTGGGTTGGCGAAAATTCTGGGCATAATTTTGAGAGAGCATTTGGAGGGGTAAAAGGTGTCGGATTTAGGAGTTCAAATAGTCCATTTTGAAGAGAATAGAAAGATGTACGCTTGAGCACTGACGTATTGCAATTCCGAAGTCTGTGCAGAAAGTTATCTTCTTTGGAAGGGTGCTGATTTTTCTGGACAGATGTTTCTGCGTTTCTTTTGCTTGCTTAAATTGCTATTCTATCATGTAAGGATCTTACACCTCTGTTTTTCAATCCATAAAATGCATGATGTCAATATCTAAAGTTATGGAATTGTTATCAAATGTTTATACATGTTTTCCTTGCACAAAATGGATGAAGCGTTGGATTTAGTTGCATTCTATTTGATTATTGATATGTAATTGTATTGTTATTTCCTTGCTTCCCATAAATTGTAATTGTTGTTAAATTTCTAATCTTATATTGTACCTGTTATTATTTGCTGATTGTCTAATTGATGTCCTTATCATTATTGTCTATTTGGTTGTTGTCAGCCGATGTCATTGCCCCAGTTTTGAACTCTTATCTAGGATCTACTTTGTAGCAGGATTAATTCAATTATTTATGTCTATTGAACACGGGAGTTCATGTGATGTGTTAAAAAATGTTTGGGCTTTCACCTGATGAGGCCATCATTGGGACTGTAATGGTTGTTGTGGAGTTCATGGTGATGAACGATGACACAATAATAATGGATCCTTAAAAGTCTGGACCCGTTCGTTCAAGAGGTTATACTGAACCCATGTATTAATATAATTCTGGGGCTTCGTATCAGGACTGCTGTTAGGGTCGTTGCAGTTATTAGTATAAGGTTGTGAATAGATAATTGAGTTCAATCGTGGGATTTGTGTGTCATAGCGATAACCATATTCGTAATGTCTAACAACGTGTATTTCTGTATGTTCTGTATGAGTAGAGTATGGTGCTCGTAGTGCATTCTGATGTATAAGTGTTAGATATGAAGAGTATGGTTATTAGCTTATTTGTTTTTGTTTGGATCTTATTTGCTATATGGTTTGAGTCTAAAATGAGTCATTTTGGATTGGTAAAAGAGGGAATTTCGAAAATGCTTTTCCTTTGTTATTTTGATGCTATCGATCAAGGCTACCATAGGTGACCTCAGGTCGATCGGCATTTTCTATTCGATCACCCGAGTTGTGCCCTGTCTCTGTCTGGTTTCAGTTTTGTTATGTGATAAAGTCTAGTGTTGTGTAAGTTCTGAACAATGTATTTAAGTGTTATGTCAACGTTTTAAATCCGGTTTAGTGCCAAGTGTTTTCAAACGGTTTTGGGAAACGGAAAAGATTTTGTGTCTTATCTGATGCTTCATTCCAGAGGTCGTTTGATCCTTACTGAGTTTCGCGACTCATTCCTTTACTTTTATTTTCTTGCAGATGTAGATGGAGCTGAGCCTTTCCATGATGATGTTCGTGCTTGGGATGGGTACTGAAGAGTGACTTCTAATGAATTGTAATAGATGAACACTTACTAATTTTACGTTTTTCCATGTAATAAGGGTTATTTGCTGTTAAGTACTTATGTAATTCCTTGTATCACAGTTGAACCATTTAAGTTTTATAATAAAGTATTCCCTTTTTTATGTCATATGTTAAACTTGAAGTATTACCATGTCATCACTCGGGATACGAGGTGTGACAATAAGAGGGTTCTGCAAGTGTCTGATATGTGTTCATATCTATCAAATGTGTCATTGTTCTGCTCCAACTCTTTGCTCGCAAAATTACGTTTTGTGTTGACTACCAATATTATTGATACATATCGCTCCTATTTCCATGTGTATATAGATTAAAGCATACCCTAAAACAACAGTTGTGCTGGTACGGAACCATGGAAAATATGTATGGGTAGATTCTTGAATAAGTGCTAAAACTCAGGTTGGTGTTACTTGAGGGTTAAATTCTACTCACAAGGTTCTGGATTTTTTATTAAGGCATATTTGAATATCAAATCTTTATTTAATCATATGATAATGTATTCATATGGCAATGCTTATATCCCTAATCTCTTGTGTTCGCTTCCACGTTTCATCACAACATATAGTTGCTCTTAGGGTGACATGATAATTTCAATTCCTTCGTGATCATCTAGTGGAACATGGATGGAAATATGCTCAGTTTGTCAATTCATCTTACCTTGGGAAAGTGTTGCTATAAAAAATAACTACATTTTTGTAAAGCTATTCAAAATGTAGACTCGTGATGGCTTCTCCTGAACCTGTGATATGGAATTTGTTCCACATTCTTTTTTTTTTTTTGACGCCCATTGGGCGATGCCCCATGAGCGGGGAGATAGAATTGCCTCACTAGAAGAGGAGAGAGTAACCCTAGAAGGGAGTCAAATTAAAGCATACTCCATGCACGGGGAGGGTATCGAACTCACGAGACCTCATGGTCATGGGACTCATGGGTAGGCCTAAGTAACCTTTTGATTTGTTCCACATTCAATATAGCAATTCTACTTCAGCTTGAAATACATCCCATCTGCGTTGCATGTATGTGCAACATCTACTATCTCTCTCTTATACTACTTCTCCTATCTTAAATAAAACACTTGTTTTAAATCCTTTTTGTAAATTGATATATCAAATCCTATCAACCCATATTTTAGCCAATCTATCCGATGTCTGGGGAGTTTTGATTTCAAAATCCAGTGATGGATATGTTTTCCTTATTTAATCACATATTGCACTTATGTTCCAGAAGAAAGTAAATATTCTCCTTAATCACGAGACTCTTAATTTGTTTTTTTTACTCTTAGGGTTAAATAAATCTAAAATCCTTATTGACAGAAAGTAGTAACAGGGTTTCACATGGTTGGTTATAACTATTAATGGGACGGAATATACATAAAATTAATAATGTCCCTTTTGAAAGAATTCAATTTTCGATTATTATATAAGAAAAGAAGAATTATTCAAAAAAAAAAAATAAGGTTTTAAAAGTTCAATTCCACAAGAAGTTTAATCTAAAATCCACTTAAATAAATGCTCGAGCGAAAAAATAAATTTTCAGCCAAGCATGTGAAGCAGAAAGTAAAAAATATGGGCTTGGTCTTTCAAAATTTTAGTTTTTTTTTATACAAAGGCCTTGGTACTATAGTATTAAAATATCTAGAGAAGTGGGCCAATTTTGAGGTCCAATTTCTTAAATTAACTTTGCCAAAACTCTTAAACCCTGTGATTACTTATGGCCAATCTTGAACCATACATCTAAGAACATTTCTGCTATGGACCGGGTCCACTGGACCATGCGATCCAAATTTGGTCACATCACTGCATTTCCTTCTCTCTCCTCATTCTGCAGGGATGTGGCCAAATCTGTACCACATGGACCCGGTCCATATCAGAATTTTCCTACATCTAATCATCACCTTCATCAAGTCTCCCTAAGGATTCTGCTAATCTATTAAATTTTTTTCATTCTTAAATTTAGACCAATTTGGGGAATATCATACATCACACCTATAACGCAGAACGCCTTAAATTTAGTATATATGAAACACTTTTTAAATAGATATTGTATTTTTTTTAGACGTGTTAAATTTCATACAACATGTAATCTCTTTTTATGAACACATGTCTTAAGACTACAACATATGTTTTATCTTGATGAACACACGTCTTTAGGCATATAACACATGTCTTACGTAACATGTATTTGAAAATCACAACAAGCATCTCAAAAAACAATCTTAACCGTTAATTTTTTTTATCCAGCGACTTAAAAGGGCAAAAAAATTTCGTGTGTACTAAATTTTAACCATTCAACGCTATAGTCGGACCGAACATCATAGGCTCTGAAATTGACTCCAGCAAAATGGGTCCCATGATCCAGCCCTCTCTGAAATGTCATAGGAGTGGTATTTTCTTTCTTACATACAAATTAGTCTTTTGGAAGAAAACTGGTCTGGGACTCACATGTATATTTACTTCCTCATTCATTCTTCTTACCTCACGGTAAAAGTGCTCAGCTGTTGGGCCAGTGGTAACTGTAGTTCAAATTCTTGCATCCCACATTTTTCTTCTTTATTACTCCCAATAAATTATTTAACAGCTGCATTTGGAGTTGGCCCATACATTTGTTTCTTACACACAAAAGAAAACCATTTGCACAAACTTCTCCTACTGGTGTATTTGGACAATGTTATATCTTGAAATAAAAAATAATTTATCAAAAGGTGTCCTAACTCAGTGGGACAGACGCCTACCCACGATCTTGAGGTCGGATTTAAAAAAGAAATAAAAAATAATTTTTTTAAACTTTAAAAATTTAGAGTTTTTTTAGTAAATAATTCAACTTTTACAAATCATTTAGTGATAATAAGAGAATCACGGACTTAGGACTTAGGACTTTGGACTTTGGACTTGCCTTCCCCTCCAAAGGCTTTAAGAGCTCAAAAAGAAAATTTCACGTGAGATTTTGATACCCCAGCGTTATACTAGTACCATATTTATTCCATAATATAAAAGTTTAGAATATTTGGCGAAAATTAAAAAAGTAAAGATTATTTGTTAGCAAAAATATCAATATTACTCTCCAAAATAGAATTAATGGCATACAAGTTATATTTATGAGAGTAATATTGATATTTTAGTTAATAAAGTACTTTGATTTTTTTTTCATTAATTTTCAATACATGTTCTGAACGATTTATATTATGTAATTGAGGGAGTAACACTTTGTGTTGAGTTTGTTAGTTTTTGCCATGTTGGGGGGTGGGGGTTGAGTGCATATATGCTTTGGAAATTAGAGAGTGTGAGTATAAAAATCTGAATTTGATTCTAAATTCCTCCCCTTTTGCACTATTTGTCAAGTAAATTTATGCATATATGCTGAGAATATGAATTTGATCCTTAACCATTATCATTTCTGCAATTTGAATCAGTAAAAAAAGAAAGAAAAAGTAAACAACATTTCTTCTTCTTCTTCTTTGGTTGCAAATTCCAAGATAAAACAGAAAAGTAAAAAGGGAACAAAAAGAAGACAAAATGAGGTGCTTTTTTTTTTTTGGGTTTCTTCTTGAGACAATATGAAAGAAAGAGGGAGATAAAATTCTTGAAACCCTGATCTGAAAACACACAATTAATTAATATATAATCCTAATGATACCAATAAAATACAATACAATTCTCAGATAAACTCACAATTTGAATTAATTTTCCTTCAAGCAGAAGATTCTGATGATAGTCTTGGTGAAGTAACTGGAAACAGAGGCAATAATTGTGGTGGGTGTGAATTTCTTGGAGAGGGATGTAAATAGAATTTCTTTTCAGCAATAGCTTTTTCCTCTTCTGAAGAATTCCCCATTATTGAATAAGGTGAAGATTTATTATTAAAGGGATCTTCATGATTCAATGGGGTAACAGGACTAAGAACAAGTGAAGGAAAATCAAGAATACTTGGGGACAAGATCTCAGGTAATAATTTCCTAGGTGAACTAAATCTTGAATTTTGGGGAAAACTATGATTAGGGATCAAAGGACTAATAATTAGGCCATTCTTGAGGGAATTCCTCCTTTCATAAAGCTTACCAAAACCTTGTTTCTTCTGATGAACACCAGTCTTGATTGGGGGTATGGAGCAGCTTCCTTTATTAGCAGCAGCAGTAGTTTCTGATGATCCAGTTAGCATTTGAACAACTTGTTTGAAAGTATTTGTATCTGCTTGAACAAAAGTTGTTGGATAAGGATTTGGTGGTTCAGATCTACTAGAAATTGGTTGTTTTGGGGTCAATGGTGGTGTTGGAATTCCATTGATATTGCTACTGCTTCCTTTGCTATTTGGTGAGTTAATGGGAGATGATGGGTTTTCTTTTTCTTGAGGTTTTGATGAGGTGATTTCCATTGTTAAAAATCTTGAAATAATTGGAATTCTATACCTCTTCCCTTTACCTCTTTTATTGGAGTAGAGAAAGAGAAGGAGAAGAAGAATGGAGATGAATGAGTGAAAAACAAGGTTTATGGTAAGAATGGGGTAAAAATTATTCATACCCGTGTATTTTTTTTATTCTTATATATAATCATTCAAAATTTATAATATTGACATTACTTCTAATTATATATATATATGTGTGAAATTATGAATAATTTAACACATAAATAAGAATATATACAGATACAGATAATTATTTGATGTAAGAATGGGATGACTTATTTGCTTTTGTTTTGGTGGGCAATTGTGAGCCTTTTTCTTTGTAACTTTGAGCCACACTTTCTCTCTCTTTAATTTTTTTTTCCTGGTTTTTGTTTCTCTCTCTTGCTGTTTGTTTAGCTTTTTGCTTTTTGGTGGGGGTTTGGATTGGAGGATTGATTGGCTACCGAGAAATATGTAGCCCCTAACGGTCTTTAAAATAAGAAAAAAAAAGTTGAATTCAAAAGGGTCATTGGGCTAAGTATGGAATTTTAGACGTTAAAATTATCATCTTTTAAAAAAATTTATTCATATGACCGTCCTTCTATTTTGTCTTTATAGATCTCTCGCATTAATTGAGCGGAATTATCTGCAGATATGAATACCGCTCAATTAATATGAGAAAACTATGAAACCAGTCACATACAAGCTCTTTTCACCCAAGATACCCATTTGCCTTCCACGGTTACGGTATTGATGAGTGTATTTTTTTCGCCGTGAGCTCATATATCTTAACGACTAATTTTCAAGTAAATGGTGAAAAAAGACTTACTTTTTTCTTGAGATAACCATTTACAAAATCCTCTGTCCCCGTTTGTGTATGTTCCCGTGTCCCTAACCAATCAGAATTTACTATATAAATATTTGTTTTAATTATATATACACATGGTGAATTGTGATTGGCTGGGGATACGGGGACATACACTGACGGGGACAGAAGATTTTTGCCGGCTTGATTGGCTACCGAGAAAAAATGTAGCCCCTAACGGTCTTTTAAATAAGAAAAAAAAAGGTTGAATTCAAAAGGGTCATTGGGCTAAGTATGGAATTTTAGACGTTAAAATTATCATTTTCTAAAAAAAATTATTCATAGGACCGACCTTCTGTTCTAAAGAACATGTGTTCTCTAACGAAGAATATGTGTTTTTGTTCAGCCGCAACTTTTTTCTCTCCTCCTGTAACCCAATCGATGTGACGGTTGCGTGTTACTTTTTGTTCTAGGAAGCGAGAGAAAAGTTTCGTGCTGAACAAAACACATGTTCTTCTTGCAGAAACACATGTTTTTGGTTCTCTAACCCAAAAACATGTGTTTCTACAAGAAAGAACATGTGTTTTTGTTCACATGCAACTTTTCTCTCTCTCCTGATAACTCCAATCATTTATTTGTAAAATTACATATGTACTCTTTCATTATATAACATTGTTTTTTTTTTTTTTTTTTTTATTGTCAGCCGCAACTTTTCTCTCTCCAAATTTGAACCGTTCAAAATTCCATTCGACGCGCTAGGATGGTTCCGTAGGTGCGGAACTTTGGGCGTTCCGCACAGGAGCCGGACTGTTGCCATTTTGCCCTTGGATTTGGAATTTCGGTTTCAATGCCAACACTTGAGCATTGACTTCAGAGCCTGACTGCATTGGGAGCCCCTCACTCTGTGTTAAATGTGATTGTGATTGTGATTGGTATTGAAAGATGTTTACATTTTGGAAAAATTCGATATGGACCGGATCTATGTGGACAATATGATTCAGATTTGGTCACATCAATGCAAAATGAGGAGAGAGAATGAAATGCAGTGATGTGGCCAAATTTGAACCGCATAGTCCAGTGGACCCGATCCATATCAGAAGTGTTCTTACATTTTTTAACACTACAACCCAATTATGCACTTCAAATTTCACACGTGTATAACTTCCATCATTGATTAAATTAAAATTTTAACGGTTAAGATTGATTTAAAACGGACACTTATTTTAAACTCAGAACATCTGTCGTATTTTTTATCCTCAAAACATCTATTTTAACACATATCCTGAAGCGCTCCGTACGTAATGAGAAAGAGCTTTTCCGTAAAGGATCCGGACTGCTTGCTCTTTCTAACCCTTCCTTCCTGTATCCTTCCTGTATCCATGTGATGAGAAATCGCATTCATTGATTTATTTCTGGAAATTTCTTCTATATATCTCATTACAAAAATGTAATTGGATAACTGGGTTTAAATCGCGTTTCTCTTTTTCAATATTGTAATTCTTCTTAGCCAATTATACATGCGTCTTTGGGAGTGAAAAGAGAGGATCACAAGGCGCTTTAGTACTATTTTTTTTTAAGATTATGACAAAGATAGGGAATGAGATGTCTTGCCTAATGATGTAGTGAAAAATCAAGGATTGTGTTTGGTCCAAATGTATATACACTTCAAACGTTGTTAGTAATTGTAACTTTGTTATCATACTTTCAGATGGGATATCATCTAAAGTTACTTTTTTTCCTCGTTTTATAAATTAAGAGGGGATGAATTTTAATCAACGATACAAATAACTTGTAATGAAGTGTACATCATTATTTGAGCAGGGACAAAGTTAGGAATTTTGCGTTGGGGGAGAAACTACAACAGTATGTTGAACTACATATAAAAACGGCAAAAAAAAAAAATCTTGGGAGGCGAAACTGATAAAATATTTCGAACTACATTTAAAATTTACTATACCTATTAGTATTTTTAAAAATCTCGGGCAGCCCATATTCGTCCCTGTATTTGAGGGCTGAAAAAGAGCGATACAGTTCTAGTATGCCATACTATAATTTTCTTATCCATTTGGGTACGAGGATTGAATCCAACTATGACATATGTATCGAGAAAGAGAATAAAATGAATTGAATTTGGAATACTTCAATACAGAAAATCTCCTTTTTTTATGAACAACAGAAATCCCATATTATATATACATAAACAATTTTTTCTTTAATTTTTATGTCAGTAAACTTTTATTTTAACTCTTTATATACATAAATTATTTTCGAATTATATTTTTATCAAATTAGTGTAAAACTGGTGGTTTCCAGCCACTTTTGAACACGTGTTTTGTACATGTTTGCCAGTTTTAAGAGTATTTTTGTCAATTTAAATCCTTAACACTGAAAATATAAGCGGAACAAGTGAGTAAAACTGGCAAGAAAGCACAAGTTTTACACTAATTTGACAAAACAACAGTTCGAAAATAATTTATGTACAAAAAGATTTAAAATAAAAGTTTATTTACAAAAAAAAAAAAAAAAATTATTTGTGTATATATAGAGAGCTTTTCTCTACTTCAATATAATGAGAAGAAAATGAATCGACTTTGGAATAATTCAATATAATGATAAATAATATTTTATGAATTGCGTAGCGTAATGATCAATTCATACAAATGTCTCTATATTTGGATTTTATACGACGTTTCATAAAGACAGTTATTATATTTTTTATTCTTACAGACAATTTGATGTTAGTTCGTGACATTTACATTACATATTATAAATTGTTACTTTTTGCGACTAATATAGCGATATTAATATATTATGTCGTTAGATCTCGTGACATTTTCAAACAAACACAAATACAAAGATTATATTTTTTAAATATATTTTTTAAAGAAAAATTAAAAACATTTAATTATTAAAATTTAATGAGAGTGTATTAATTTTAATTTGATTCATAAAAAATCGAAACACAAAGGTACAAAATTCAAAATCCAAATTCTATTATAATAAATATAATTGGAGGAGAAACAAATAACAAATGATCATTTAGCTCAGAGGTAAATTGCACGACATAATTCCCATATCTTTGAATATGAAGAAAGTTTATTATATATTATTCAAAGCTAGCTAGACTCGACGGCTCGACTTGTCTCTAGGCTCTGGCTCTGATTATTCAAAGATAATTAGACTCAATGGCTCAATTTGTCGGGCTCCGACTCGGCTTGGCTCAGTTCGGCCAGCTTGGTTTCAAAATTTACGAATATTGGGATACATATTTTTTTGCGACTATTTAAAAATGTCGGAAAAAATTACTTATTCACAATATTTACAAACGTCGGAATACACGATTTGTTGCGATTATTTACAAATGTTGGAAAAAATACCTTTTGAAACACTTTAAAATGACGCAACAAATATCGTAATAGATATGTACCGGCGCTTGTAACAAATGTCATAAAAAACATAACGACACATGCAAATGTGACGTTTACGCGACATTTGTAATAAATGTTGGTATAGATCTATACCGACGTTTTTTTGGCTTATTGCGACATATGACAAACGTTAGACCTTTTTTGTTGTAGTAATGACTCTAGTCTGAAGACCTTCACATCGGTCGTTCTTTCTTATTTTTAATTTTTTTGTGTTCTTATATGAAATGTTTCATAGCTGGTAATTTGGAATATATGATGAATAATAGGGTAAAACCGATAGGTCTTTGAGAATGATGTACTACTATTCTTGTTACTATCGCTGCTTAAATTTTACTTAGTTCAGAGAGAAGACAAAAAATTATTCAACTTTGATACTAAATCTCAAAGAATGTGACAATGAAGCGCATTTTAAATAGTAAAACGCTTCACTTCCAATCGATATGCCTAGTGTTCGAGTCATTGTAGAGAATCACTATTGATCATCCGGTGAGAGGTTTTAAAAAAAAAAAAACTCACAAAATGTTAAAAATTTAGCCATAACATGAACTTATCATTTTTCTAGGTCGGCTAGGTCAATGATTGGATCGATTGTGTGTATTTTGTCCTAATTAATTTTCTTATATGTCAATCAACAAAAAATTGACAGCTTCATTGTTAGTTATATTCACAAGAATTACTATTCATATGTCATGCATAGTTCTTGTAGAATTCATAGTATCCTAAATAACAATCAGACAAAAGATGAACTCACAACATAAACTAAGTTATAATAGTACAATCTTCGTTGCATAATATAAGTTAGTATAAATCGTTTAGGACACATAAAAAAAATTAATTAAGTAAAAATCGTGATACTTAGTAAAAATATCAATATTACTCTCTTAAATATGACCATTAAATTACCAATTCTTTTTTAAGAGAGTAATATTAATATTTTAACTAAAAACTTACCTTTTTTTTTTTACTTCATTAATTTTCTCTACGACTTATATTATGAAATGAAATGAGTATCGTTTTTACAATTAGAGATTCCACCTTTAATGCTAACCGAATAAATAAATATTGTCATTTCTTTCTATTTTGACTTATGATAATAAAGGCATCACTTACAAAAGCAAACTAGAGTACCGGTATTTTATTTTATTTTGGATAAATTAACTAAAAAGATAGCATGAAACATTTTAGTACATGTATTTGTCGTATAAAATGATAGACTCGTCTAAGTGAAAACTATAGTTTTCTCAAAATGCACAATGATAAAAAATACTCCCCTCATTTCTCAATATAAATTATTTAGGACATTTAGCGAAAATTAAAGAAACAAAAAATAAAATATATTTTTTAAAATATTAATATTATTCGCTTAAATAAAATTAATTGTATACAAATTCTATTTAAGAGAATAATATTGATATTTTAACTTACAAAATACATTAATTTTTATCCCTACATGTCTTAAATTATGAAATGAAGGTAGTATCAAACTACAAAATGAAAATGGCTAGTTGCAACTTCTTTTATATTTTCGTATTGAAAAGCATAACAAGAATATGGAATATGTGTCATAGTGAATTAGTTAAATTGGCACTAATAAGTTGGCTACCATTCGGGGCATTGCATTATACTAACCATGGTTTAGCAGAAAGGGCTAACCATGACAGTCAAATTGGGGGAAACATTTTTGTTCAGGACGGAAATCCCACTTCCGTCTTCCCATTAGGACAAAAGTGGGACTTCCGTCTCCAAACCAACCCTAATAAATCACTGATACCCTACAAATCTTAAAAAATTCCGTGACTTGAGGACAGCATTGCCACTTCAGTCCTCAAATTCCAGGCTTTTTGCAGTTTTTGCAGTGTCTAGTCTTTTCTCCTTTTGCTTTTGAATAATTGAACTGAAAATGTGAACGGAATTGGCAATTCAGTTCTCATTTCTGACCAATTTTTAGAGACTAGTCAATTCAAAAATTCAAAAATTGTATTTTTTAACACACCAATTTTATCTATAAATAATCTCACCACACTCTACAACATTCACCACTCTCAAACATTAAATTTTCTTACCCCCTTCAAAATTCATAAAATTTCCTTACCATCTTCAAAATTCATCGTTTAAAATGACAAGCTTTCCAAAATTTATTAAAAAAAAAGGGTTAACAAATTCAGGGATGTTGATTTTACTAGAGAATGGCCTGAAGAATACGAACAGACGTTAGTAGAAATTTGTTTTGAATTTGATTCACATGGTCATAATGATGAAAAGAATTGGTCTGATATGTACAATGAAGTTGTCTACGGCATGAACTCTGTCACCGGCGGATATTTCACAACGGAAATGATCGATGCATGCTTAGCAAAACTGCGCAGGAGGTTTTGGGATTTTGAGGCACTTTTGCACCAACCGTGGTTCAAATACGACGACAATACAAACACTATAGATTTGAATGGTGCTAAAGCCAAGTGGGTGGAATATGTGAAGGTAAGTTACAAGTAATTACGACAAAATATTATAATATATGTTTTTCATAACTTACATTTTTTGTTATTTTAACTCCGCATTAGGATAATACAAGGGCTAAGCGGTACAAAAGGAAAGGCGAACCCTGGTTTTACCTACTAGGCCATATTTTTGGGTCTGAAGGGAGAGCATTTGTGGATGAAGCCGATCAATGTTCAAAATCACCGGAAGAGATAACTGTTAAGGCTCCTAAATTTCGAAAGAATTAGGGTTTGAATGATCGAGAGTAATAATTTTTTTTCTCATGTAATTTTATTTCTAGCAATTGAATTTAATTGAGAGTTTATTATTTTGTGCCAAATTCTTACTTTTATAATATTAAAAAATACAGAAATGCATAATATTAAAAAAAAAAATTGACAACACAATCTAGTGAAAAATAAGGTGGACATCCCGTGGAAAAGCTTCTGCCACTTGAGTACGGAAGTGGGAATTCCGTCCTCAAGGGGCAGAAACTTTTCCACAAGAGGAGCTTTGTGGCCAGATTTTTAGGGATAGAAAATCTTATCCCTTCACCACCAAAATATCTATTAACTGCAGCAACCTTCACTCCATTTTCTCACATCAACAAACCATTCAACTCATTTAAATCCTTCAACTTATTTCTTCCAAAAAAAACCCTATCTACCCTCATATATTTTTTCTCTAGAAAATGGCACTTGAATGTCCGATGAAGTTGTATTTACATTTCGACCACAATTTAATGTACGAAGCGGTGGTTTTCCTAGTCTCGCTGAGCCAAGTGAGAGAAGTATGCAATTCATACAAAAAAAAGTATTTCGACAACTTTGCCACCGAATATGTCTACGCAAAGAAGTCGATCTTTCTAGTGTCACTATTCGTCTAATAATGATTTTTCCATTTTTCATGCCGACCTACAACATGGTGGTGCATGATGTCGTAAATCTCAACGACGAAGAAGATCTTGAGAATTTGTGGGAATCCAAACCGATTTCAAACTACAAGGGATTCATGTTGGTGCTTTGTTAGAACCTGTGCAAAGACAAGTAAATAGTTTTGTAATCCCGACAACATATTTTTCTGAACAATCACAATTTGTTCCGGAAGATTATTTTTCGAAGTCAAATCCAATACCAAGTATGCCTCCACCGTCCAGTTACTAGCCTTCCTTTTACGAACCGACCGTACCAAATGGTTCTCATGTAACTAATGTTACATAATTGGCATTTTCCGATCCACCAACAATACACAATGATAATTCGGTAATGGATTCGTTAGGTCCAACATCTGACAATGACGGTGTTCCGGAAATGGAAGACGATGGGGGTGATGATAGTTCTGGAGGCCACGAGGTTGACGGGGTCGAGGAAGAGTTTGATACCAAAGAAAATGTTGTCCCTGAAATTCCCCAAGAAATCTCTCAAAACATTCCTGGACCAAGTAATGATGAGACAGTCCAAGAGATTGAACCTGCACCTACTACCTCCGTTATATCGGAATGGAATATGTCATCATATGGTAATTATGCTAATTTTTCCTGTTGGAATACCATGCAACCTGTTCCTGAACTGACTTACAGGTAAAAACCATTAAAAAATAGAATCCCGATTTCCCTGAAATATGTTTGGAGATGCAGTTTAAAGATAAGCGGGAGACAATGTTAGCAGTTAACATATGGCATGGCCAAGTTGACTTGAGGGAGTGGAAACGAGATCGGAGTGTGCAGAAACTCAACAAAATCCAGCCGATGGAGTTGGTATATTCGCGTTAACCATAGCAGAGTGGATGGAATTTGGAAGGTTGCTAGACTCAAAGAAAGCCACTACTTCTTGATGGATCAAAACAAAAAACGCAACATGTCATCCTACTACATCGGGGTAAAATTTTTGTACCTTGTTCAGGATGACCCCGAAATATCTGTTAAATTGATTAAGGCTGCATTTGAGTATAAATTTTCTTTAACCTGTATATATAGAAAATCTTGGTATGCCCGCCGACACACTATTGAAACCCTATTTGGTACTTGTAAATCAACTTTCCAAGTACTACCACATTATATGCGGGCACTACAAGATTCTAACTGAGGTACAAAAGTCAAATTTCTTTACCATCCAAAACTCACTGTTGATGGCCCTAAGGTGTTCAAGTCATTTTTTTGGACATTGAAACCGTTAGTTGACGGTTTCAAGTGGTGACGGCCTATAATTTCAATGGATGACACACATCTTAGGGGGAACTATAAAGGGGTACTTATGGTTACAAGCACTATGGATGCTAACAATCAAATTTTACCCCTTGCTTTTGGTATTGTTGAATCTGAGGCAACTTCAACTTGGTATTGGTTCCTTACAAACTTAAGGCTTCATGTTGTTCAAGACTTACAAGTTTGTCTGATTAGGGATCGTCATCCCGAAATTCTTAGTGATGTAGCTAGCGTCCACGGATGGCAACCACCAATGATAGTACATCGATATTGCCTAAGGCATTACATGTCAAATTTCCACACTCATGCCAAAAATAAAGAATTGAAAGATATTGTGTGGATTGCTGCTTCCCAAAAGAAGAAAGTTAAGTGTGATCAATTACTTGACCTTATAAAACACAAAGATCAAGATGCATTTAACTGGTTAATACAGCATCCGAAAGAGTTGTGGACTTTGGCCTACAATGGTGGGAAGCACTTCGGATGCATGCCGACTAACATGTCTGAAGCGCTTAACAGTGTTTTGAAACAGTCTAGGGCGCTGCCTTTGAAAGGTCTTGTGGAGATGATTTTTTACAAGCTTGTTCACTATTTCGACTTGCACAAGCAAGACACTAATACTTGTAAAATGTCATTCCCTAAGAGAATATGGGATCAGTACTTCGCTTACGAACAAAAGGCTATAACTTTGACTGTGCAAAGACACCACAAAGACCAATGAATCTATAGGGTCTTGTCCAGACATAGAGGACCTGGTGAAGGTGGAAAAATATACACAATCAACTTATCAACTCGTGATTGTAACTGCGATAAATGATCTACGTATACAACTCCATGCACACATGTAATTGCAGTGTCCAAATCGAACATGGAGGATGCTTCTAAGTATATCCACCCTGTGTATTCTCTGGAGTACTACAAGAATACATACAAGTCAATTTTATATCCTGTACTTGATCCCATGCATTGGAGGCCATCACCTTTTGATATGACACATCACCCTCCTAACATGAAAGGTTCACAGGTGCGGCGACCTCAAAGACGGAGATTTGAAATGCCTATGGACAGAGAGAACCGGGGAAATCCAAGACCGAAGAAGTGCGACAACTGTAAAGAGATCGGGCACAACCGGAAAACTTGCCCCAACCAACAAAATCCTAACCAACCACCTCCTAATTAATTGTATTTAAATTTTGTAACTTGTAATATTTTAGAATGTAACTTGTAATATTTTAGAATGTATCAATTATCACTTATTTTAATTGTCTGCAATCTTATCAACTTATTTTAATTTTATTTCATTCAATAAGAAAACATTGCAAGTATTACAATGACGTATTATTAAAGTTGTTCCATTAAATTGGCAAAAACATCATTCATGGCCCTATAATCAAGGATATCGTAAGGGGTTGGATGGATTTGTACATGTTCACCGGGGTGCAATCTCGAAAACACAACAAACTCAGGCCACCCAAAAAAATAGTAATCGTCTCCGCTTTAGTCTCTAGTCAGTTGGAGTGTCAGTTTGTTCCCGTGACTATTACACATGTGTAGTACTTCAGGGATTCCAAGCTGCATTCTAACGCGCCATTGCATGTAGTTTCTACATATCCACTGTACACAGAAAAACAAATTACAATAAATAACTTTTTGAGGAACGAATATTTTTTCAAAAATTTAATATTAAAAAACGTACCGGTTTTGAAAGTCCGGAGTAGGTTTTGTTTATATCTATTAAAAAATTCTGTCGAACAAAGCCCTGTCGGAGGGATACGATAATTCTCCCTTTAAGTAACCGATCACAGGCCTTATCAATAACCCTCCCTTAAAATAAATATCTAGTAGGTTCATCGGAGAACGGATAAAATGAACTATATCTGTCAGCCGAAGATTGTTGTCACGCAAATATTTTGTAAACCACCGTCTAGGTAGTACTTGTCATCTATTTTGGTTACATAAACGCACCATTGATTCCCAATGACGTCCTTCAGATAGACACAACTTGCTAAGTCGAGAACATTCCGCTCCAACCAATTTGTGTACATTGATGGAAGACGCTACAAAAAATCATACTAGTTAGATAATATATTACCATTTTTCTATTGGTTTGATTTCCAACATAAAAAAATTACACATTACAAAATAATATATTATCATTTTTCTATTGGTTAGATTTCCGACAACAATTTTAAATTGGTGTCTGAAATACTCTTCTAGGGCGGGATCCATTTCGCTATTCACTTTCAAAATGCTAAGTTTGAGAGTAACTACCTAAGTTTGGAAGGAAATTTGGAGAGAAATGTGAATATTGTTATGATTTTAGAAGGATAAGTATGTATGTATGTATGTATATATAGAGGATTAAATGTTTATTTACAAGACATACCCACTGGAATTTGAGGACGGGAGTGGCAATTCCGTCCTCAAGTCACGGATTTTTTAGGGTTTGTAGGGTATCAGGAATTTATTAGGGTTGGTTTGGAGATGGAAGTCCCACTTCCGTCCTGGTGGGAAGACGGAAGTGGGCTGACGTGGCAAGAATGTCTTGCCACGTCAGCCGAAGACGGAAGTCCTTCCCACCAAGACGGAAGTGGGCGGCAAAAATATTGTCCCCAAAAATTTGACTGCCATAGTTAGCCATTTCTGCTAAACCATGGTTAGTCTAATGCAATGCTCCTACCATTCTATATACCAAAAAGGGTAAAAGGCAAAAGACAACCAAAAGGGAAATCATAACTAAAGTTGATACTCTTAGAACACGATTCCAAGCAAAATCAATGTTGTTTCTTGACTATGTTGTTATGATTTTATTTGCTCATTAAAAAACAAGACACCAAAAACTTTATGTTTGTTCCTCAAAAGTACATTTTAGAGTAAACAAATGAGAGCCAAAGACATAAATGAAAAATCCAATTCTCTTTTTCTTTGGTTCAACTTGGAGACGTAGTGTTCATTTTAATAAGTGCAAACGATCTTGGTGAAAATCCCACTTATTGGATTCTTCTCTACGTTCATTTTTTTGTTCATATAAAATGGAAAAAGAAATATATAAAAAGAAGATGAATCGAATTCCATTTAATCATGGAATATCGGAAGAGTGGACAAGAATAAGGTGTTTATTCCTTCTCATTGCACTAACACCCTCTTGAAATGCAAAACATTTAGATGTATGTGAGATGTTGGAAAATTCCACAGTAAAGCCGTTTTTGTGGGATTGAATCCAGAGCCTTCTCACATGAGTTGGGACAGGGCCTACTAATGTGAGAGAGTTGTGGGCCAGTCTCATAAGGGCATCTCTGTTGGAATTCTCTCAATATCCCACATTGGTTGTGTTGGGAAACTAGGAGAGAGGAAAACCATATAAATAATGATCTTCTAGTTTAGTATTATTTGTGTGTGCCGCGTTGGGCACCACCAACTCAGATGGTGAGTTTCCTGAGTTTGGTTTGCGAGAGGGTTTGTAATTTTGTTCCGTCCAAAAATTACATAGTGAAAGATTTTAGCCTTCGGGGTCGTGGATGTAGATCTGTGTTGAGACTGGACCACGTTAAAAATATTGGTGTTCTTTTATTTGTCTTCTTTTTCTCTCCATATTATCTGCGTGCTTGCTTCCGCTGCCCCAACAACTGGAATTGAGCGGCAGGTTTGAGACTGTGATGAGTTCGAGTCTTGGGAGAAGCAGATCTTAGAAGAAGACGCAAGGTTCGTGACTGTGATGAGAGGAAAGAAGCATTCCTTGACCCAACATCAAGGAAGTAAAACTGAGATGAAACAGAGAAGAAAACCAAGAGAAGACCTAGGGTTAGGGGTTTTCTATTTTAATTGTAATTTAGAAACTTGAGAAAATGGAGGATTTGTTAGAGATTCTCAAGATCCCAATAGAGTTAGGTTTCCTTATTTTGTTTAAGTTGTAATTTGGGAAATTGAGAGAAGGGATGATATGTTGGGATTCTCTCAATATCCCACATCGGCTGTGTTGAGAAATTAGGAAAAACTTATAAATAATGATCTTCTAGTTTAGTATTATTTGCGTGTGCCAAGTTGGGTGCCCCTAACTCAGATGGTGAGTTTCCTAAGTTTGGTTTGCGAGAGGGTTTGTAATTTTGTTCCCTCAAAAAATTACATAGTGAAAGATTTTACCACGTTAAAGATATTGGTATTCTTTTATTTTTTCTTCTTTTTCTCTCCATATTATCCGCGTGTTTGCTTCTACTGTCCCAACAGACTCCACACCCGAGTGACCCGTGAGATGTTATAGATGTTGTAACCTCAGGTAACCTCCTTAAAAGTTTACTAGAGGGAAAAATAATTTTTTTATGAGTTATTTTTTTATTTAGTACGATTAGTATATTATTGAATGATGTAACATTTTTTTCTTTTAACTTTTCAAGCAAAAAATGACAAAACACTTAATAGTTTTGCCCCTTTATAATTTTGCATATAGAATACGATTTGATATAACTTTTTTTATTTAAGAATTTTGTATTGTAAGTTTAGTAAAATGTGTTCTTCAAAAAGTTTAGTAAAATGTGAATAACTTGTAAAAGAAGATATAATTTCGAATGGTTAAAGCTTACAGCTAGGCCATCCGTTTCTAAGGTAAATTGCTCCAGCTGCCAACTTTTGGCCATATTGATCCCTTCCAGAATTACCATTATTTCAGTGAAATGGGCTAAATTTGCCTGTGGCAAAATTTTGCAAAGGAAGCCAACACAGATCACGCTCCGTGCCCACGGACCGAAACGCGATAATGAGACTGGCAACAACCACGACCATCTACTTGGCAATCGAATTCGCTATTCCAAAAAAAATATTTCGAGATGACTATGGTTACTTAAGTTCATATTATATAGCAATTTATATTTCCTTACTTATCCCATGGTTTCACACAAATCCTTGATCATCTCTTATAATACCTCCCCTTGCACCCTGATCCTCTTTCCATGCAATGTTGTGGGTTCTTCAGTTTTATTACTGTCCTAATATAGGTTTGATTGGATTGGATTGGTTTAGTATGAGATTCTATTCGTGTCTTTCTAAATTTTTGCTTCATAATTTTATATTTAAATTCAATTTAAAAATAATTTAAATATTAGTTTGAGTTTCAAACTAGATCAAATACAGACTAGACCTAATTCAAGTATACTAATAATTTTTTTAGATTATTGAAGCAAAAAAAACAGAAGAATGCAAGATGCTGAAAGAAGGATATTTTATACTTTTTGGTACTTTTAATGTTATGGTGAATCCCATATTTCCTCCCCTAGTGTAGTCCGTCTCTCTCTCTCTCTCTCTCTCTATATATATATATATATATATATATATATATCTCCATCCGTCCAAAATTATCTGTCCACATTTCCTTTTTAATCTGTCCCAAATTATTTGTCCACTTTCTAAATAAAGGGTTCATTAATGATGGTTTTTCCAATCTACCCCTTACATTAAATGTTAGAGAGAGAAGGATATAGAGAGAATATAATGTAGAATTAAATTAGGAGTAATATTAAATAGGGTCATGTTTGACATTTTACCATATTCCACTATAAAATTTGATGAAACCTTAATTCCCGTGCAAAATACAAAGTGGACAGATAATTTGGGACGGAGGGAGTATATTTTTTCGTCCTAAAAATAATTATCAGTGCTGACATTTCACAAGAGCTGAATTTGGTGTTTGGGCTCACATTTCATCATCTTAAACAGTCCAATTATTTGATTTTAATTTTGAAGGCTGTGTAGAAAATAGAGATAACGACCGATTCCCAAATAAGTTTGAGGAAAATGTCCAAATTAAGAAATTGGCTAGCCTAAACTAAAGTGGTCCAATGTTTGTTATTTTGTCCTACTTTTGAATAAAATTCTGGCTTTGTTTGACACACAGAAGAATTTATTGACTCTGGACTCGTGTTTAGATTTAAATAATTATTCTTTTATCTTCCACAAATAATTAAATATATGTATAAGTTTCTCTTTCTTTACTTAATCGAAATTAGGATATCCACATCTGACAGCAGTAACTAATTCTTTTGCCATGTGAATTCTTCGAAAAGGTACACGGCTGATAATAAAATGTAATACATTCCTATAAGTAAAAATTGAACTCCAAATCCCATAATTAAGAAACGAAATCAATTATGGGTGGAGTGTTTTTACATGTCTCAAACCTGAGACGTTTCCCTGTCCAACTTGGTCAGCTTCCTGGGCATAAGTTTCTATGTTTAGAATTTTGAAGATCTTTGCTTCTATTTTCTCTGTTCCTTCCACAATTACTTCGTAAATTGGAAATAAGAAATACAACAAGAAATAATTTCTAAGTTTCAAACCAAGCATACCCAGGGACGAAGACAGAGGGGTGGGTGTGTTAGGTTATGGAGTCTAATGCTACAAGGATTAGGAATTAAGAAAGGATTATGATTATTCCACATATGATTTGTCCTAATGCTAAGTGGAATTAGAAATTGAATCCAATTAGGAGTCAGGGTTTTCTTTTCCTATAAATAGCTCATCTATGTACTTCCCCTTTGGGCCGGTTGTGGGCGAGGAGGGATTCGAACCCCCGACACCGTGGTTCGTAGCCACGTGCTCTAATCCTCTGAGCTACAGGCCCCACCTCGTCTCCAGTAGATCTGTTCCCAAGAGTACCCTAAAAAAAAGGAATATTTCCTCTCCCCAGCCATTTCCATTTCGGGTTAAGAAGATGTGAAGGCGCGTGTTTATCTCTATAACCTAAATATTGTATCTCATCACATAGTAATATCATGGCTTGGTAGCGCCCCCAGACGTAGTCAATTCTTTGACGAACTGGGTAAACAATTCATTGTGTCTTTCTTTATTGTTTTTCAATCTACTTTTCTCTCCCAAATATTGTTGTTTATTTCCTAACAATTGGTATCAGAGAACTGGGTTCAGGGGCATCGGAAATAAACATGATGGGTGAAGGGAAGTTGTCGATCGAAAAAATTGACGGAGCAGATTTTGGGTTCTGGAAGATGCAGATTGAGAATTACTTATATGGTAAAGATCTGTATCAACCTCTTGGTGAGAAACCGGAGGACATGAAAGACGATGATTGGAAGTTGTTGGACAGGAAGGCGATGAGCGTCGTGCGTTTGTCTCTATCTAGAAACGTGGCGCTCAATACGGTTAAAGCAAAAATTACCAAGGAGATGTTGGAGACATTATCGGAGATGTAAAAGAAACCATCAACAACAAACAAGGTTTTTCTGATGCGACGTCTGTTTAACCTAAAGATGGTAGAAAGTACTTGCGGTTTCCAATCATCTCAATGAGTTCAATGTGATAATAGCTTAATTAAGGTCAATTGAGATTGATTTCGATGATGAGCTACGGGCCTTAATTTTGCTGTCTTCTTTACCAAGAGTTGGGGCGGAACCCTTACTGTTGTTAGCGCTTCAGCAGGGAAGGTGAAGCTTAAGTTTGACGAAGTCAGAGACCTGATTATTACTGAAGAAATTTGCAAAAAAAAATTGGGTATAACTTCGGGATCAGCCCTTAGTATCAAAAATAGAGGGAGATCAGAATCAAGATCGAAATCCTACCAAGGTAGATCGAAGTCGAGAGGCAGGAAACTTAAGAAAGAAAAGTGCACGATTAAATGTTTTAATTGCGGGCAGTATGGTCACTGTAAGAGAGAGTGCACAACACCGTCGAAGGAAGATAACAAATCAGCAATTGCAACAGTAGAAGAAATCTCAGATGCATTAATTTCGAGTGTGAGCAGTCCATTGGAATCGTGGGTTTTGGATTCCGGAGCATCGTTTCATTCTTGCAATAGTATTGATGTAATGGAACGTTACACTTCTGGTGATTTTGGTAAGGTTTATCTTGATGATGATGAGCATTTGGAAATCGTGAGGAATGGAGATGTTCGGATCAAAACACCGCATGGAACTGTATTGCAACTGAGTAATGTCAGATATATTCCTATGTTAAAGAGAAACTTGCTTTCTGTTGGACAATTGGATGATAAAGGTTATTATTTTACATTCGGCGGTGGTTCTTGGAAGATAACCAAAAGAGCTATGGTAGTAGCTCGAGGAAAGAAGGAAGGTACGTTTTATTTGACGAATAACACTCATGAAAGTATTGCTCTTGCAGGTGCAATTAGTGATACAAATTTGTGGCATAGTCGTCTTGGCCATATGAGTGAGAAGGGGATGAAAGTGTTGCGTTCGAAAGGTAAACTGCCAGACCTCAAGACTGTTTATGTCGGTTTATGTGAGGATTTTGTTTTCTGAAAACAGAAAATGGTGAGTTTTTTTAAGGGTGGCAGAACTTTGAAAAGCCATAAGGTAAAGTTGGTACATAGTGACTTATGGGGACCAGCACCGGTGACATCTCTTGGTGGTGCGTCGTATTACATGACCTTCATTGATGACTGCACAAGAAAGGTATGGGTCTATTTTCTGAAAAATAAATCTGATGCTTTTAGTACCTTTAAAACGTGGAAAGCTTTGGTAGAAACTGAAACAGGTCTAAAAGTGAAGTGTTTGAGATCAGACAATGGTGGAGAGTATGAGCTCCGTGAGTTCAAATAGCTTTGTGCTGCGAATGGTATTCGCATGGAAAAGACCCTGAGAGGAACTCCTCAGCAGAATGGTGTTGCAGAACATATGAACAGAACCTTAAATGAACGTGCTAGGTACATGAGGTTGAAGTGTGGACTGCCAAAGATGTTTTGAGTAGAAGCAGTTAACACTATTGCATTCCTAATTAATAGAGGACTATCAACCCCCTTAGAGAATGGCATACCAGAAGATGCATGGACTGGTAAAGAGATAAACCTAGAATTCCTTCGAGTGTTTGGCTGTGTTTCTTATGTTGATGCTGCTGATAGAAGCAAGTTGGATGCTAAATCTATTAAGTGTACGTTTATCGGATATGGTGGTGACGAATTTGGTTATAGATTTTGGGATGAGCAAAATCAAAAAGTAATTCATAGCCGAGATGTCATATTCAATGAACAGGTTATGTACAAAGATAGGTTGGGTGCACCTAAGTCTCAGGTTGAGAGACCCGAAGTTGTCGAGCTTGATATTTCGAACTCAGGTGGGAGCAAGATTGTTCAGAATAATCAAGTGGTTGTTGAGGCAGAACCATAAACACTACCACCAACAACCCAGTGGGGGAGATCCACCCGGAATTGTGGACCACCAGACAGGTTTTCGCCTTCAAGGTATAATAACTATCTTTTGTTGACTGATAGTGGTGAACCTAAGTGTTATGCAGAGGCTATACGAAGCGATCAAGGAGGCAAGTGGAAGCTTGCAATGGACGATGAGATGAATTCACTATTGTCCAATGATACTTGAGAACTAGTTAAGCTACCAAAGGGAAAGAAGGCACTGCATTGTAAATGGGTCTTCAAGATTAAAGAGAGGAAGGTCTTACGGCTTATGAAGATTCGAGAAAGTGGAAATCCTGCTGATATGTTGACTAAGGTTGTGACCTTAGAGAAGTGAAGCTATGCATGGCTTCAACTAGCCTTAGAGCTTGAGATGGAGGTTTGGCGCTACTACACATCTATGGATTACTAAATAAGAGGTAGTTACATTAGAGTTAGTCTCCAGGTGGGAGATTGTTAGGTTATGGAGCCTAATGCTACAAGGATTAGGAATTATGAATGGAGTATGACTATTCCACATATGACTTATCCTAATGCTAAGTGGAATTGGAAATTGAATCCAATTAGGAGTCAGGGTTTTCTTTTCCTATAAATAGCTCATCTATGTAACCTAAATATTTTATCTCATCACATGGGTAATATCCTGGTTTGGTAGAGCCCCCAGACGTAGTCAATTCTTTGACGAACATGGGTAAACAATTTCTTGTGTATTTCTTTATTGTTTTTCGATCTAGTTTCTCTCCCAAATATTCTTGTTTATTTCCTAACAGGGTGGTAGTCACCCCCGACATTTTAAAAAATACTACTATATATGATAAATTTTATATGTAGTTTGAAATATTTTATCAAATTCGCCACAACATTTTTTTTTAATTTTTATATGTAGTTCGACATATTGTTGTAGTTTTTCCCCCAACATCAAATTCTTGGCTTCGTCCCTGAGCATACCCCAAAAGAATTTCAGTTTCCCAATAAGAAATATTTCTTATTAATCCAAAATTTCTCAAAAGACATCTTAAACTTAGAATACAATTTTGGCTTATTTATGATAGTAAACAATATTCATATTCCCAAACTCTTCTTCCTAAACTCGTAATTTTCTTGTCCTAAAAGAATAGTAATCATATTTTCTAATAGAGATAATCACTATTTATACCCATTATCTAACTTTGAAAAGCAAGTTATACCCATTATCTTTTTTGCGTGCCATAAATAGCAAGTATAATTTTTTGAGGTGCCATTTATACCCAAAATGAGGATTTCGTCGTGCCGTAGAAAGCAATTAATCGTCTCTCCGGTTTGCTGGGAGATGAAATCATTCCAACTGAGGAAGACGCAGATCGGCTTTCACCGAGGTGCTTACTCACGCCTCTGAATCCTGCTGTCCGATTCGTCCTCTTATCATCCGATTCCGCTTGTTTGGGTATAAATGGCACCTAGAAAATTGTATTGGCTATATATGGCACACAAAAAAGATAAAGGGTATAACTTGCTTTTCAAAGTTAGATAATGGGTATAAATAGTGATTATCTCTTTCTAATAAGATGTCTACTAAAAGCATTCCATTTCCTTATCACTTGGTGGCAGTGGCATGCATCGATCACATCAAAATGTTAGGAGATTCTCGCGATATCAATAAAGATAGATTTTTTTTTATTCTGTTTTATTTGTAATTTTGGAAAGTTAAGAAAAGAGGAAATATGTTAGATATTCTTTTAATATACTACATTGGTTGTTTTAAGAATTTAGAGGGACAAAACCTTTAAAAATAAGAACCTCATACTTTATGATTAATTGTACTGAATTTTCTAAATTTAATTTATTGAGATGGTTTTTAATTTTTTTTTTTTGTGCAAAAATTACACAATGGATGATTTATAATTGCTACATTATGTGGGCAGTGGCATGCATCGATCACATCAAAGCAAGCACGTATGATTGGCAAATGAGAGAGTCGTTCGTAGACTTCTCAACTTATTAATGCAATAAAATAAAAATAAAATTAGAAAAATGATATTCGCATTCTCAATTTAGTTTCTTACATTCTTTTCCACTTATTTTATAAATGAAAATATTTGAATACCCTTAATTATAGTTTTTTTGGCGTGTTAGATTTTAGTGTGATTTATAATTATTGTTATTAATGTCTTTTCACTAATAAAATAAGGAAAAAAGATTGTAAGAAGCTAAAAGAAGAATGTAAATATCACCTTCCTAAAATTATCGCTTATTAATTTAAGAAAGAAAGATGACATCAATTCTAGACAGTTGAATCTGAGCTACGAAAAAGAGAAGAAAAAAAGAGTCATATTTTGTTGGAACATCACTTCCCGTTCACTATTAGATGATAAGATAGGAAAAAGAGGAAGACAAATAATTAAATCATAAGGATGACTGATGAGGATAGGGAAAAAGGGATGAATCCCCTGTCTCCATTCCTGATCTCAATTCTATTTCTGACCAATCATAATTTAATATATAAATATTTTTTTCAATTATATATATACATAGTGAATTGTGATTGGTTGAGGACACATCGGGGACAGAAGATTTTTTGCCCAAAAAAAGGCCCAATTTTTATTACAAGTGAAGGAAGAAAAAAGAAAAAAAGAAAAATTAGTACCCAAGAATGATACTCCCTCCGTCCCAAATTATCTGTCCATTTTGACAAATGCACGGGTATTAAGGATTTGGTGATTTTGATGGTAAAATATAAGTAAAAGTCTAAAACACCCCTTATTAATTTTATTAATCTCATTTAAAATTTATATTTTTCTCTCTCATTCCTCTCACACAACCTCCAACTAGCTCTTAAATATTTATTGGAAAGTGATCATTTTAATTAAATAAGAGCATTGAATGAGGAGTTGAAAGAAGGATAAAATTGGAAAATTTGTCATTAATACATACTTTATTTAAAAAGTGGACAGTTAATTTGGGACAAAAAAAAAATATAAACAGATTAATTTGAGACGGAGGGAGTACAATAGAATACGACAGTCAGTGAGTCGAATCTCTAAGAGGTACAACGGAGTTTTCTTTGATGGGAAATTAGGTTTAAGGGTTAGATTCTTTGACGATGCAAATCTCAAGAATATCATGATCGTTACAAATCGTCTATTATTATTCTATATCCAGTTCTCTATTCCATTAATAAAAAATATCATACGTTAAATTTTTAATTAAAAGATTAATAGTTTTGTTCCTATATAATTGATACATTTCACTCTTTGTTATATTCCAAATTATTTGATACATTTTTTTTTTTATATATTTGTCATGTTTTTTTCAACTTTACCCTTAGTCAACTTTATTTAATATTTTAGTTTTTCAACAATTTCACACTTACTCATGCATATCACAACATACTTTAATGACTATAATTATGGGTAATTTGGATTTTTTTCTTCATAATTATTGTCCTCTAATCATTTTATTAGTATGTGTAAAAAGATGAAATGTATAAATTATTTAAGAATAGATGTAGTATAATTTAAAAAAAAATAGTTGAACCCTCAAGAAAAAAATTTAACGCATTATATTTTTTTTTATTAATGAGATAGAGAATAAAAAAAAATTAGTAAATGCGATTTTTTTTTCCTCAAAACGATTGTCTTGCCAACACTTGAGGTAGAATCTCATAACATATTGAACATTTTCAGTCTTTTTTCTTTCTTAATTAACACTTTAGATGTTTTTGGTTGGATTTCGTCGTTCTTTTAAAGCTAAGTCTGGAAATTCAGTTGACTTTTTGCCTTAAAGCCACTTTTTAATTTTTAAAATATATGTTTGAGCGTGTTTTGTTTAGTGTGAGGGACGTGTAATTTGTGTCCGAAGAATTCAGATTTTTTTTTTTTTTACTTAATTTTGCAATTTAATTATTTTTTTAAAGTTTTTTTTTATACAAATGGGATGGGGGGGGTTGGTTTCGACTCACAATATGCAGGGTAGGATGACACACCACATTTAGAGACGGATGCACAGTCTATCCAACAAGGTCACATGACTTCACTGATTTTTTTTTTATTTAATTTTAATTATATACTCATTCATAATAATTAGGTTTTTTTTATTAAGTTGTTAAGTTATTGACCCCGTTAGAAAGTTTGGGGTCCCCCAAACTCAAACAATACCAAACGCAGAATATAATAACGTGGTGATTCAATTCTCTTAACTGTCGTGTGTGTTCCAATCAATTTCTTTACTATTTTTTCTATTTATTTGGATTTTTTTCTTCAAAAATTATACTTGTCTCACACATAATTTGATTTTTTTTTCCATTGGAGTTAGAGGTATTTTTGTCCCTCCACTTCATTCTCGCTTCTAAAAGAAAAGGAAAGTTGACTATCATATGTAGTTTTAGGCTAAACCATCGTATTTTGTTAATTTGTTAAAATTTTCATAAAAAAGTAGTTTATTGATACAAATATTATAAATAATGGTTTTTACTATAAATATAAAATAGTTTATCCAAATCCACCAATGTGCATACACTCTCCCCTCCCAACATTTTTTAAGCGTCGAATTTTCTATGGGAAATTTTAGTTTATTTCTTAGTTATATCCGTAGATGAGTGATCCCATTGTCACTACATTCTGGATCCGTCACTAACTACATTGTCAGCTATTCTTACATGTGTGAACAAACTAAATATACAGTACTATGTTTCTGAGATAATATTGTATTTTTTTTTTTTTTTGAGAAACTTGAGATAATATTGTAATAGTTGAGTATTGATGTATTTTCTGTTTCATAATACGTATAAAACTTTTGGAATAATTTTCTCACTTCTAATGATATTTTACCTTTTCAAACTTTATAATTATTTTTCTAAAGTAACATTAATTATAAATATAATTTCCTTGCTTTCTATTATATCAATGAAACTAGTTAAATGTATAAAAAGAAAAAAAATTACTTATGTTCGTCTTTCTTAATCTTTGCAAAAAAATATATGAAAATACCTTATATTTTGAAACTAACGAAGAATTAATTTAGCAATGGTTGTCTTCCTAGCCAAAGTGACCCGCAAGGAGAACATGTTCAAAATGGTCCTAATTAAAATAATTAAAAGGTGTCAAGATTAGAATGGATAATGTCCACATACTGTTATGAAGAATAAGATGAAAATTAGAGATTATAGAAAACGTAGATAAAAAATTTATAGTCTTATTGAATTGGTACTTTTTTCCTACCAAAAATACTTTTCATAAGTGATCACGCGACAAGCAAATGACCCTCAAACGTTAAAAGTTAACGGCAAAACGGATGCAAGTATCAAAACTTTCTACAAAGTTGGAGTGCCAAAAGACAACAAAATTTACATTAGGTGATAAAATAGATCACCGTTGACAGTTTAGGTGTCTTCAATATTTTTTACCCTAAAATAAAGGTGTTTTACCCTTTTGTGTTTGGATTAAGAATAAAAAAAATAATGTTAACTCTTAATTACTTACTTTTACTAACACTTTTTTACTGTTGAAGACAATTATGAAAATCTGATATAAAAAATTACTAAAAACCTTATATTTTAACAAGAGAAAAGGGTTAAAACACCTATTGAAAGTGAGGGAATAGTGTTTGAGGTGGTAGATTAAATAATTTTGAGCCTTCATATTGAAAGATCTCAAGAGCACAACTAGACCTTTTGAATGATAGACTCCTTCCTAGATCCAACTCTAATCTCTAACTTTTGTAAAATTTGAACCCCCACCCAATAATCTAGTGATAAGTGACTTTAGTTGCTGCATCATTTCAACAATTAACGATAATAACATAACTCATCAATTTCCAATAATTCTCGAATATATATATATATATATATATATATATATATATTAAAAAGACTCACAATCCTCAAGACAACAAAAACATACATAAAACAAAGAGAAAGAAAGCATTAACATAGTCCGGGATCCCGTGCACTGTCTATACATGAAGATATTATTAATATTAGCTATTATAACTACATGCATACGTGACCGCTTACTCAATAGGTAAAACACTTTTTATCAAACTGAATGATCTCGAGCATGTTAGAAAACCTTTATTAGACTATTCTTAATGTTCAAAAGGAATCTAAAAGCACATGCAAGACGCAATACAAAAGCTACGCGACACCAACTGTTATAAATTACTTCTTCGGTCCGAAATTGAATATCCACTCCTTTATACAAATCTAATAGGACTGTGGACATACGATTCCGGGCGAAGAAAATATTATTTGAAATCTAACGTCTTAATCTTAAAGAAACTGCATAACTAAACTAGGTCTGGACAAGAACAAAGGAGAAATTCAGACTTCTGTTAGAGTGGCATGTGATAGAAGCCATCCCCAGTAGTTTTTTAATCAAAGTCCAAATCTGTGACTGTTGCTAAGATTCGAGGAAGTTCAGAAATCAAAGTATTATTCGCATATTAAAAGAATGAACCATAAGAGGGCTGGAGAGTCATTAAAAACAAGTAAGATTTTCAACATTATAAGATTTTAATGACATTATTAATATATCTAGGGAGACTTTTGAAATGTCCTTTGTCCTAGTTTAAGAGACACGATAGGGTAGGGGACGATGAGGGGACCACATTGGACTAGGGATACCCCAAAACCCAAGTACATGAATAGTTCAGGAAGCATGCTGAAACCTTAGCTGTCAGTCCCTGTTTTCTGCTTCTTTTGTGATATTTTAGTAATGTCTAGTTTAAGTATCCTCTAAAGTACTCATCAGTTTTGCATATAAAATACTGCACCATTACTCTAACCTTTTTTATTTCACCATAAATCATCAAACACTTTGTACACTTCTGCATTAACCTGCCCCCCTCCCTCTCCCCCAATCATTTTAGATCCATCCGAACGTGCATAACACAATCTCAACCATCCATCAGATGAGTTCTTTTAACATAATGAACATGTGTTGTTCACAACTATTCGAAAGAACATCTGCTCATTCTTTTCTAAACCGTAGGATTAAAAATCAACGAACGAGACCAGGTTATGCACGTGCAGAAAAACACATGTTTTGCAGCAAACTACCCACGTTTTCCCTTTTCATCTAGGATTCAAGGGATTTTTTATGGACTAGTAAATTAACTAAGTACGCAAATCCTATATAAGTTCATCTTTTATAAAAGTTTAAAGATTGATAACAGAACTTGTGACTGATTACTTAAAACAAGCTAAACTAGAAAAGGGAGTGTATTGATGGCTGTTGTTGTTTTTGTTCCTTTGATAAAGGGAAGGAGAGAACATATTCAGGAAGGTCACATCTAAAGAAACTTTTGAAAATCTATGAAATCTTACAACTATTGAAAATCTTGAATGGCATTGTTTATTTGTTTCTTGCTTCTGTTTCAAAAATGTCGGCTGGATAGTCCATTGTTTAAGGCAAATATCATTAATATGGCATACCAGCAGTCTCTAAGGATAAGAACCATCATTTAACATTATACTAGCACATTTGATATGTATATTCTATAATAAAAGTGAGAAAATCAGGAAATTCCAGTCCCTGAAATGAACTTAAAAAATGAAGCATGTTCATTCTACGTAGAAATGCATTACATGAAAATAGTATGACCCTAATAAGCCTCCATAATGTGAAAGGAATATTCTTTTTGTATGAATTTTACGGTGTTCAAATGGAGAACGAAAGCAGTAGAGGTAAGACTGCTGTTGAATTTGATGAGTGCAACTCATGTTTTACAAAGTGCATAGGAACTTACAGAAGTAATTTTGAAGTGTTCACCAGATGTGAAGCCTTCAATTCAAGTTCATTGTATGCTGGCTTTTGTCATAGAGCTCTGGCCACAGTTTTGAATTCAGTCAAGCACGAGTTTAGAATTTTCTGACGCTTCTGAAGAGATTGACGTTCGCTTTGAAGAATATCAATTGCTCCGGGAGCAACAAACATGTCCATGAACTTGTCATCATTCACAGCAAACAAATCTAGTCCTAGTGCTACCATTAGCCTGTCTCGACTGCAAAAATATAAAACATTGTAAGAACCAAACAGTTTCTTATGGCTCATTATCAACAAAGGTAGTCTGGTGAATGGAAGTGTAAGTGACATTGAAGGCTTAAGTCAAGGAAGATCAGAAAACAATGTTGCAGAAGTCGGCGACTAGTCGGCTTACCTAGATTACAATGTATTTTTTAAAATTCTGTTATCATATATATTATACTAGTCAAACAAAATTCCATAACAAATTAACAATCAAATGCAAGTCAAATCAAAGTACATAGTCCATCCATAATGATTAAATTCAACACCATAATAAGTAATAACAAATTAACAAGTTCAAATACTATACGGCGTCGTTTTGGGCAGAAAAACTGATTTTGTTTATAAAAAAAAGTCAACTGATTTTGACCAACTAGATCCAACTTTTGACCGACTTTTCACCAAACCGATTTTTTACCCCGATTTTTGGATTTTCTTCTAGTCAGTTGAGGGCCGACTAGCGACTAATTGCCGACTAGGCCGCCTTTTACAACACTGCCAGAAAATACATGAAGTTAAGTCAGTTGCCAATGTGAAGAGTCTGAAGACGGACAATTATGTTGAATTTCCGTACAATCATACTCCCTGGAAAGATTTATGAAGGTATGCTGAAAGGGAAGATGGATAATCATGTCAAGGAATGTGGATATTTACCTGAATTTGAAGTAGCAATAGACTTAAAAGTATAATGTCAGTAAATGTTTATGTCTTAGGGGCTTAATATGAAATTATTTAGCAGAGGAAATGAAAATTATACTCCCTATGTACCTTCTTCAGTTAAACAATGATCCTGACGCCACAAACACCCCTATTAACTCCTGACAGATCAGTAACTACTCGGGCTAAGCCAAACCTAGATTGTGTTCCATTAAGATTGACCCCAGCTTTAAGGTTGATCCAGTAATTCTTAATTGTTCAGGATTCAAGTTCCATAAGAGAACAAACCTAATCTTAGTTCAAACTTGCATTAAGTTTCTTTATCAGAGACTTCCAGCTTAGTTCAAGAAAGCTCTTTAGAGTCCATTAAAATGCATATAATTGTACCCCAAGAGAAGTAAAATATTTGCCATAGCTTCAACAATCACCAAAAGGAAACATAAGCAGGCATGTAACTGCAAAGAGAAAAAGTGTAGGAACCTACCAAGGAGTTAAGAATCCAGAGTTTAACGTTGATGTTACACTCCGCTCAACAAGAACTTCACGCATACGTGCAAAATGCGTTGCAGCAGATGAACATATCTCTGAGTAAGCTGAACTGGATCTCGATACAAGATCCCCATTCCCAAAGAGAATGCTGCCATTGTTTTGGCCTCTGTTATGGCCTGTCACTCTAGGTTGGCGTTTCCTAGCTCCCATTTCTATGCAGTTACCAAGTTCTTTTTTTACTGCATAATTTCCCTCGCGTGGCAGGTCAGGTGATGGGGTCTCAGGCACAGTCATATGGCTTTCTCGAAGAGCTTCTCTGCCTTCTGCAACTTTTCCTGGAGTAGTTTCTGGAGGAATGTTTTCTTGATCTTTCGTCGTATCTTTCTCCAACAAAGGTGGCTCATCAGACAGCTCAAGACAAAATGAACCAGATGAAGGTTGGTTATTTCGGCCAATTGTGCTTAAACTAGCGCCAAAGTTCTGAAAGAAGTCATTATCATAGCAGACTTGAGAATATGGGCTTGTCACTGAATCAAGATGGTGTCGAACTAGTTGTTTGCACTGTTTGGCAAGATCTTGCACAAAGCGACTATAGGAGTGCCTCAAAGCTGCATGGAAACCAACATATCCATTCATATCTTCAGCTCTGCCTCCATCTGCAGAATCAATGGCAAGGATCAGTCCCAATGTTATATAGTATTCTTCATTCATGTGGTGAAGTGTTTATCATCACACATCTAGTTTGGTGTTTTACAAGGCCACAGACTAAAGGAAAGAAATCATGAAGCACATACGGACTGTGATTTTCATTGAGCAATTACTGTTAATAAATAAAATTACACATTAAAAGATAGGTGTAAATTTTTTAACATGATCCAATTGAAGCATGAAATGCATTAATAAGATCAAGATGCAAAATTTTACCAAGTGTACAACCTAATAAGTCAACTGGTAGACACGATATAGAGGCTGCATTTCCTATTTCTAAGGGCTTGAACGAAGCCACTCAAACCATTTATTTCTATCATTCATCTGAGTGGTTGATCCTGTTCTTGGGTTTCATTCAGTAAGTCATCATTAAGAAAGATGAAATTCTGTAAAGTAAAAACCGAAGATGAGGGATTGCAATATACAGTGGCAACTCGAGAAAATATCAATTGGAAGAATGACAAAACATCTTGAAGAGCAACTTAAAACATTAATCAAGATACGAAGTCTTACATTCTGCATTCTGACTGTGGTTTCTCTCAAGAGCAAGATCAAAAAGTTTTCCCAGAACAAAGGCCTGCCGGTCGCATGCAGTGTCAAGAAGAGGAGAAAGCCATGACCGTGCAGAAGCACGTGCAATCTCTGCAGCTGCCTCTGTAATTCCTCTACTCCCACCACGCCCCGCATGAGCCAGTAATATATTTGCTACCTGCCACATACATGCTACAATCAAGTTCCATATCTCCTTCCATAGCTTCTTATTAAACTTTCCAAATACTTACCTTCTCCCTGGACACCGGAGGGCATTCAAGAGAGTATGTAGCACATCGAAATTCATGGATTACCCTCTCAAAAGCAGCACCACCATAAAGACGTAAGGGAGCATTGGGTGGTTTTATATCAGCTGTGACACCAGGCCAAGTACCAATACCACTCTCCAATTTCTCTTCCTCTGTTGTTCTCCCCCATTGCTCAGGGGCAGGATCTGCTGCTCCATCAATAAGTGCTCCCTTCATCAAAAAATTAAAACTCTGAAAAGTCAATTCTTATCAAATACTAGGATAGAAGAAATACAGTTTAAGAGATACTTAACATACCACGTGATTGCATATAGAAGCAGTATGTAACATGGCAGATTTCCGAAGATGAGAAACATCAGAAGTGGCTTGTATTTTGAAGTCTATTCTTGCTAATTCAGCTGTAACTTCATTGCAGCGCTCTTCAAGCAAAGCCAATGTTGCTGGTGTAGCTTCTTTGTATCTTTTTTGAAGTTCAGATTCCAAATAATCTCTGAGACAGCCGAAACCAATGTAAGGCCTGTATTTTTCTTCATCAAAACCCCCTTTAACACCTTCACGCAGGTAACGAAGTATTTCTCCATCTACCTGTAATGTCTGCTTGCGAAATTCATCGTTTGATACTGTGTCTCTCTCCTTTGGTAAGGCCACAAAATAAGGTCTAGTGTTCTCACCAAGATAGCCACTTGCACTCAAGTAGCGATCTACTTCCCATCGGTCACTGAACTCCTGAAATATATTAGTATGCCTTGTGAATCAACTAAATATATCCTGAAACAATAATGCTTCGCCAATTACCAACTTCAAGATAATCTTATTGTTTTATAAACTAACGTAATTAAAAAATAAATAGCTGACAGAGAGAAAAAAGAGCAGCATGTAGTTGTAAAATCAGGGGAAATTAAACCCCAGTTCACTCTTGCCACCGACCATGGAGCAGATGTTGCATTATTTTACGAACACGGAAAGTCATCACATGCCACTAGGACAGCAATTTGAGTCAGAAATTTCTTCATTTGACAGTAGCCCTTAGATTATAAGGTTCAGTCATTTTATACAGTGTGCTTCATTTCAATTTTCTTCTGCAATGAATCAATCATTACACAAGCTATTTCATGCACTGTGTACATGTATGCAGATGCATTAGGAACATTTTCATCCTTGTTTTGGTTTTCTTAAGCTATTCTAAGCACATGCAAATTCTCCTGTTGCTTTTTCCCATAAACTTAACTTCTCTGAATGCTAAGAAAGGGCAGCGAAATTGTAGCTTTAACCCCTTGCTCAAGTATGTGAAATTGTCTAGCAAACAAGAAAGGCATATCATGAACCTAGATTGAAGCTTCACTCAAACTTCTGGTTACGTACCTTCAGCCGATTATCAAATTTTGAGACAACAATCACAGATCTCCTAAAGGTTGGATCAATCTCGCGAATGGCGTCTAACCACAGAGATGAGCACCACTCAACACTGCTTTGTTGAAGAAACAAAAGAATGCGATGTGGAGGACTGGCTAGCAACTTCACCATAGATAGGATATCATCTGGTGTACTCTCGGGTTCACCTTTCTTTGCCTGCCAACAAAATCAGTTCATTGAAAGACAAAACGAGAAAAACAAAATATAAAACTTAAAATCTCATCTGCCCTTCGTTCTCTAAAATACAGTTATGTTTAGATTACAAACGCACTTTAAGAACAAAGCCTGGAGTGTCAATGATGGTGAGATTCGGGCAATGTGCATATTCTGCTCTCATCACTATTGGCTGAGAAGAAACAGCAGTCTTGGTCTTCTTTAGGAGTGCCTCTGTCCGAGACTTTATAGTATCCGCAATTGCAGATGATGAACAAATGGGATTTCCATACTCATCTGAATCTTCCTCCTGCTTTCATTTAGTTTCAAATATAAGTCTCATATATGCACATTTATGTAACATAAGATGAATAATATATATAATCCAAACAAATATATATATGCATAAAAAAGAAATGAGAAAGCATTGGGTTCTTTCATTTTTATCTCTATTTTCTCATTAAATGTCTTCCATCGAAAATTGCTTCTATTTGCTAGTAATCCTCAGCTTCCCAAATACAAATAGTTCTCTGCCTAAAAGACAACTTTAAATATTGAAATTCTTTATCCATCGATAAATCCTATGAAGTTCAAACTTTAATTCATCCTAGAAAAATATGCCTTTGTTTCAAATTGAATGCCCACTTTCTATTTTTTTGTCCCAAAACAAATCTCCACTTTCTCAAAATAGCTATATTATTTCTTAAATTCTCATAACTAATCTTAATAGAACTGCTACAAACATACTAGTCCTCCTATATTCAAGGATATCATTGTAACTTATTTATGGTCGAATTACTTTCTTAATTCCTGTATAAATCAAATGTGTATATTCAATTTGGGTGCATAAGATTATTTTCTGAGTAGATATTTGCAATGTTCGTCATTATTAGTAGATATTTACAATAGTAATACAGTTTCGAAAAAATCAAATAAAAACTGTGCAATTCATAAATACACAAGTCCTAAAACTAGAAGAAAAAAATAACCTGGAAACGGCAGCGGGGCTCCAAAGCAGTCGGGTCATGGATCATTTGAAGAATGAGGGGCCGTCGGGTGCCCATTTCGACTTCTCGTACATTGAAACGGAAACCGAGAAGGGCTTCAAGAAGAGAGCTTTTGCCATCAGATTGACCACCGATGGCCACAATTTCCGGAATGGGCAACTTCTCGCCGAAGGCCACGGCGGCAGCCTGGAGTCGATTGTAGGCTTCGAATCGGCTCTTGAGGTGGTCTGAACCGGGTCGAGTTGATGAGGGGTGGTCCGTTAATTGGTTGTAGTTCCTTTTGGAAACGGACGATGTAGATTTTTCCCCGGTTGGAGTTTTTGTTGGAGTAGTTAGAAAGGCTGAATTATTAGCCGTCGCCATTGCCGCCGATAGAGGTCTCAGTGTAAAGCTCCGGCGGTTTAGAGTGGTGGAGGGAGAAAGTAGAATTTGAATTTTGAAATAAGATGGCGGATATTAAATGGAAGGGCATGATAGAAAGACGTTGCTCAGGGTCCGGCTATGGTGCTTATATGGGTATTTTAATCAATACATTCTTATGGAACAAGACTGTTGGATTCTTTCATCGATGACCCAGATTAAAAGTGGTCTATTATTTATAAAAATTCATGCAGAACCAATTTTAATTTAAGATATCAGATCAAACAAATTGATGGCCCAAATCTATAATATCAAGCGTTGTAGCCAAATTGCATCTGAAGGAAACTTTAAAATACCACTTTGAAAGCGATTCCACAACCATGATCTTCTATTTTTTTTTTCTTTAATAATATTTTGTTATTCTCAAAAAATCTATAATATATAAAGTTATGACAAGTTGATATAGAAGTTTAATTATGTGATATGTGGCATATTAAAAGATGTGGTTCGATCATAAACTTTCATGTGGCAACTTTGTCATTAATTTTCTTCTAAAAGTAGTGATCTCCATTTTTCATTCTAAAGTTGTTATGAAAATGAATAGTTTAGCTATAATCTTCATCTTCATTTTAAAGTTACTATGAAAATGAATAGTTCAGTTATAATCTTCATTTTCATTCTAAAGTTACATATTTATAGATTATAGAAAAAATATGTAACATAAATTAATTGAATTTAAGAAACTCTTACAATTCCTTATACGTGACAATTAAATGTATTCCATAAAGTAGATAGTTATAATACATCTAAATGCTTTGAGATATTCACGTAGAAAACAAAAACTTCAATGTTTTTAATGAAGAAGTTCAATGGGTTTTTTTTAATGAAGAAGTTCAATGAGTTTTTTTTAATAAAGAAGTTCATTGGTTTTTCTTTAATGAATGTGTTGAATGTGTTTTTTTAATGAAGAAGTTCAATGTTTTTAGATCACATTAAAAAGTCAAGAAAAGCAAAAATCATTTAAAATACAATTTTAAGTTCACATCAGTCACTTTCAAAGTCATTTCTTCAGCAAATCAACACAAACTCAAAGGACAATTGAAATGCCATTGTATTTCTAGAATTGCAAAATATGGAAAAGTTGTTCCTTCATTCTTTTATGTTTTACTTAACACTTAAATTTTATTTCGAATCAGTTTTGTTTGGTTGCAGGTTTCCTTCCACATTCATTCCAAAGACGAAACCATAAGAAGAAAGAAATTACTGCAATACATGTAAATTTGCTTTTCTTTATAATTTTTTTTTTAGTTGTGTATAATGTTTCTTTCCAATGAATTTCAGAAGAAAGTTGTTCTAGGCAAGGCAATTGGTGATCAATCATACGTTTTGAACATCTCATAGTAGACTTTTTCAACACAAATTATGAGATTCATATGAATCTATGATTCAATTTGATTTTTTTTCTTTGATTGCAAGTTTCCAAATGGTTTCTATTTATCCCCAAGAAAAAAAGTACTTACTTTCCTGATGAACAACAAAGTGAGGAGAGCCGTGGCAGAGTGTCGATTCGAAAAAAAAAAGGTTCTTTTATGATGAAAAAAACAGTGAAGTGGAGTAGCGGTGGATTTAGCATAGATGGTTGGTGGGCAAAGGAGAAAGGGAAAAGGTGGATATGTGGCAAATTGTAGGGAAAATGAACATAAAGAGGGTGGTGGCAATGGAATCTGTGACACAAGCTTTAGAAAAAAAGCATCACGAAGTTTGTGGTGGTGGGTTGAGTGAGACGGAAGGCGACGACGGCGAGGTGGAGGGTGAGAAAATAGAGAGTTGGCAATGTGAATTTGTGGCTGAATGGGAAAGGCGACGGTGACAGGAAGACGAAAAGAAGAAAATGAGATAAGAGACTAGAGTAAGGTGAATATTCTTTCTATTTTTTATTTTAAGACTTTTAGTTTTATTATTTTTTAAACAAAATTACAACTTGCTGAATCCCTTGAAGATCCATATTATCCATATTTTTTTTTTTAAAGCAAGTTCAAGTTATTAAGATTTCTCCAATTCCGGCTAGGCTACACAAAAAGTAATGATCATTTGATCTTTTTGATATTATTTTAATTACTCAATTCATAATCACCTTTTTTATTATTATTGTTAAATGTTTGTGCAATACTATTTTTTCATTTGTTTTTAAAAATCACTGGTGCTAATCTTTGTCAAAATAGTAGCATTAAAAAAATTATCAAAATGAAAATATGTTGTTTAATAATTATAATTATCACATTTGTTTCAGAGACATTAACTTATATGGGCATATTTAATCCTTCATCAGTGTAATTTTGTCATGATAGTTTGTTTTAATAATTAAAAGTTTCATGTCAAATGAATAACAGTGTAGTTACCTAATTACTTCTAACATAGAATAAAAAGTTTTAAAAAATAAATAATAATATAACAATTTTTTTAAACAATCTACGCGTTTGCAACGCGCAGGAATAAGACCTAATATCACTATATGTTGCAAAAACATTACATTTGTTATGAAATTATATGATATTTGTTAACATAATAACAAAAGTGAAAAACAAGAAGATTAAAAGAGCGTAAAAGTGAGATTTTAGCTTATTCATTCCTTATTTCTTTACACCTCATAAACTCTATATATAAACTTCAGAGTACGTGTATACTTGAGATATAAAGAGATAATATTGTCTTTTATTAATTGGAGGAGCCTAGAAGGTTGAAGAAGAAGTCATATGTTGCTTTTCACATTAAGTCTATTTGGATGGTTGGACCTCTATCCTCTTGGATGGTTGATTCCGGAGTCACTAATATGCATGTAACAAGAGTCTGAGCGGAAGCAGTGTGAGGCGTTTCTTTATATTTTAGTTATTGATAGGATATTTGTTTTGAAATACGTTTTTACATATCACAAGGTACATAGTCCAGTCGAGTTATGATCTGCCCACTACCTCGGATTCGATACCCTCATCGTATATGGTGCATGCTTTAAATTTTCCTTTCTAGGGTTCTCTCTTCTTCTTGTGAGACACTTCTATCTCCCCTTAATGGGGCAACAGCCCAGTCGGGCTTCAAAAAAAAAAAAAAAAGGTTTTTATATGTCTTCACTTTTAGACAAAATTTAACATCAGTTTCACAACTATTGATTATTCTTTTGTTTTTCATACTAGTGTTTCCATTAGTATAAATGGAGAACATATCTGTGTTAGACAATAAACACTAAAACAAATCAAGAGAAACAGATGACTTTACAAAATGGATCAAATCTTGTGATAAAACACAATATCCTTAAACCGAATTCGCCTTCTTCCCTCTGGTGCTTAGGATTTTGAAGGTGTTCGATTCCCAGGATAAGATGATCGGCAAGTAGAGCTTTCACAAGCACTGGAAACTCCACAAGCGAACTGCCGACGAGCTTGCAACTATCACCAAAAATTCTTTGTAAAAGTATGGTAGTAAATCAGATTTTTTTGTGTGTGATCTGCAGGAGAATGAAGGAAATATATATAGTGAACCTTGTTCATGAATCCAATTAAATCGATAAATCCAATTAATTAGCATTCATGAATCCGAATAAAATTGAATGCTGAATTCATGAATCCAATTGATTGCGGAATTAACAATCATTCATGAATCCAATTAAAATCAGTAATTGTGTGTTTGGGATGCAATCATCTCGAATTCAAGCCAAGGCCCCGCTCCCGGATTAATTATATAATCTACCCGAACTAATGTTTTATATTAGTCTCGGTTGAACTCCGGTTGAACCTTGCGTGCACCCGCGGGTGCTCTATCATTCACACATTTACTCTACCTTCTTGGTTCCTTTCTTATTAAGTGAACAAAAGATTCCAAGCAAATCAATGTGGGATACCCACAAATTTTGCATTCACTAATATATCCAACATCCCCCACATGAATCAAAATTTGTATTCATATCCAATATCCCCCACTGGATACAAAATTTGAAAAATATTTTGACTCGATAGTGGTGATAGCAACAACGAACGATTCTGCATAGGATAGGTAGGTGTGGTAGCCACTGAACCTTCACTTGTGTTCTACGTTTACGTTCACCAGCAGACATAGTAGACGCGATGCTTTGAACTAATCTGTTATAGCCCGACAAACCATTGGCGTATTCCACGCAGGTCTCGATCGACTCATTTCGAGTTCTCATGATTGTGTCCGGTTTGGCCATGGACACATGCACGGTTCACGTGAGTTGTCCTCAAGAAATGCGCCCTTCAACATTTCTCTTTTAAGGCGGCCTCTACCTTAGCTCACATAGGTGATTTGCTCATACTTTTTGAGTAAACCCGTCGGTTACTCCTTCAACACACCCGAGAGTCATTAAAAGCATAACTTAACCTCATCCACGCGAGGTATCACTTGTTTCTCATCTAGGAATGGTTGGAGGTGAACCCCCACGATGATCTCTATGTGCAACTTTGAGCCGATTGCCCTTGAAATCTAGGTCTTGGGATCTCCAGTCAACTAGATTGGGTTGTCACTCACCGCACATTTTCCTGGGCTTTTAATCCCATTCCTTTCGATGATTTCTCAACTAGTTCTCTATTCAAACCTTTGGTTAGCGGATCCGCAATGTTATCCTTTGATCGTATGAAATCAGACTCCATAGTTGTCTAAGGCAATGAACTCAGACTCCATAGTTGATCTTGCAATCACTGTTTGCTTAGAGGATTTCCATGTATAGAAAGGCCACGCCCCCGGATTAATTATATAATCTACCCGAACTAATGTTTTATATTAGTCTCGGTTGAACTCCGGTTGAACCTTGCGTGCACCCGCGGGTGCTATATCATTCACACATTTACTCTACCTTCTTGGTTCCTTTCTTATTAAGTGAACAAAAGATTCCAAGCAAATCAATGTGGGATACCCACAAATTTTGCATTCACTAATATATCCAACAATCTACACCATAAACTCATATGAAACATTTTTTATTATTTTAAATCTAGTTAAGGACCAAATTAACAACACTGGACTTGAACCTAAAAGTAGGAAGAGTAGAATTTCATCTAATGATTAGCATCTTAGACTGGGACACATCAATCCCAAAATGATTCATATGCTAATCTACAATGGTTCTTTGGGATCATTAAGATTGGAAGAATGACCTCACTGTGAGCCTTGTCTAATGGGGAAGATGAATAAAAGGCCATTCAACAAAAAGGCACCAAGAGTCAAGGAAGGGTTGGATTTAATCTATACTGATGTTTTGTGGTCCTTTATCCACACCAACAAGAGGTGGATAACAGTACTTCATCGGTAGATGACTACTGACGTTATGGGTATGTTTACCTTATGCGACGCAAGTCCGACTCTTTTGAGAAATTTAAAGAGTTTAAGCCTGAAGTAAAGTGTCTGCAAGATAAACAAATCGAAGTGTTGAAAACACTATTACCTGTTTTATTCAACATCTATCGAATATACTCACAAGATAGAATAAAATATCCATACATTCGCTAAAGGTAAGTGCCACGCCCCCGGACCAGGGTTTATAAGCCTCTTGTAAAACACAAGAGGGGGGGTGAATTGGGTTTTAACTAATCTTGGCAACTTTTTCGATTCTTTGCAATGCTAATACAAGTTTGAACAAGATGAATAAAAGCAATGCAAAACCCAATCAACAAGACAAAGGATTTAGAGTGGTTCGATTCACTTAGAATCTACATCCACTACCTTGAGCCGCACCCAAGGATTTCAAACAACTTCACTAAGAAGAATGTTTACAAATGTGGCTAACTCACTAAGAGTTTTACAACACAACCACAATACAAAAGCTCACTAAGAACTTGCCCACACAAAGTAGGACTTTACAATTTGCCCACACAAAGTAGGACTTTTACAAGAATTACCCAATCACTTAGAAAGGGAATTGAATGTTTAAAGAACAAGATAAATCACTCTTCTAAGTGAGAAAGGATACCTTTGAAGCACAATCAATTTAGCTCTTGAACATATGAAGCACACTCTTTGTCTTGCTTTTTGAAATAACACCTTTGAATGATTTATATCATGGAGATCAAGTGTTTTTGCTTTGAAAGTGTTTTGGCTTGATGAGAGATCAATGAATATTTGATATACAAGCCTTAGAATGTTTCTCTAGCTTTGGAGTATTTATACATTTCAAAATAGGCTGAAAATCGAGTCTCAAAGCGGTCAAATAACTGGCTAGTAAAAGACGAGTTCGGTTGACCGTTCGCGGACTTTCGGATGACCGAAGGTCACCTCGGTTGAGCGAAGCCAACCTCGGTCGACCGTCCAAGCCACTTCGGTCGACCGACCATGCCTAAGGTCGGCCGAACCTCATCAACAAATCTCTCGAGTTTCTCTTGGTTGATCCGATCTTGAGCTCGGTCGACCGAACCTTTTCGAGCTCGAGAGTGTTGATTTTTCACACGTTTTGAAATCTTTTGAAGTGTAAAGGTTTTCCCCAAAAGGTAAACAAGTAAGAACACTTGAAAAACCATTTTAAAGACTTATACTTTGTAAACAAAGGCTTTTTGGATAAGGAAACTTATTTGAAACTTTTGCCTTTTGAAAACGTGTTTGTGTGCAAGCAAGACTTGAATGTAGAGCATATGTTCATGAGAGCTTTGGTTAGAGCTTTCTAAGATTGCGACTAATGACAACAAAGCTAAACTAACCAAACCTAAGTCTTCAATCTTCAATCTTGATGGATGAGCCTTGTATATCTTTGAATCTTGATATCAATGGCTTTCAATGGCTTGATTGAAGTACTTAGAGCTTCCTACAAGATTTCCAATATTCTATCACAAAGATTAAGATCATTAGACACAACATCAAATGTTTGTCCAATATCAAAAAGCGAGTTCGTTCGCCCTTAGGGGCTTACAATCTCCCCCTTTTTGATTATGACAAACTTTGATGTAATAAGATAGAATATGGACAATGTAAGTACATGGAAGCATGGCAAAAGGATCTAAGAACAAATAAGTACAAAGACTAATGCTTAGAAGATACCAATTGTATACGATACCAATTGTAAAGACAAATATATGCAAAGACATAACCACTAGCATTATAAGTTCTTTTGCCATATAAACTAGGGACTCTTAGAAGAGCCCTATTTCCCAACCATCCTCCTTGCCTCCTTCCTTCCTTCTAATATGTTTTGAGACAAAAGATAAATAAAAAGCTCCCCCTCAAAACATGCCGGAAAGGATAAAAAAAATGATTAATACACAAAGATTAATACACATTTTAGCAAGATTAATACATATTTTTCTCCCCCTTTGGCATAATCAAAAAGACTACAAACTCCATAGTTAATACACCATTTTTCTTGAAGAATGAACTTTTTGAATAAGCTTGGTTGATTTCAAAATACAAAGAGTCCATAATGACACATAAAAATAAAGAAGGTTATTTATGGCTCAAAAAGAATATCAACCAAAGCTAAAAACAAAGGAGATAGGGAATATAACCTTTAAGAACAATCTCCCCGTTTATCAAACATACGATGTTAGCTATTTGAGATAAAACCAAGTATGATACAAATTGACCAATTGTAAAACATGATACCAATTGTAAATATAGCCAATTGTAAAATACGTTTGAAAATATAGCTAACAAAGTACTAGTGGAAGTGATACAATGAATACATAAGTTAAGCATAAGTATCACAACCAAAAGAAGTAGAGGAAGTGTAAGAAAACACTTTGAGTACATTCCTCTAACAAGTTAATGGTTAGCTAAATGAGTGTAACAACTCTTAAAAGCAATACTAACCAAAAACAATAATGAGATCACAATGGATAAGACAAAGAAGAATATGATCTCAAAGTTATTAAGGGAGAATATATGTGATACCAATTGAAGACATAAACAACTATAACACATATAACTTCCAAAATAACTTACACAAGTTGGCTATAAGAGATAAAAGATGAAAAGCAAGCCAACAAGTGATGTGATGATGTAAAATAAGACAATTTGAGCATACATCACATATTATGAGGGAGGTATGAGTTGAAAACATTTGAAAAACTCCCTCTTAGGTTGTGCCACTTCTAAACAATCAAATAGACACAACCCATGGCATAATCAATGCCACAATCACAGTTTATATCCTAAGTCAAGCATCTAGGCGATCAACCAAATAAGATTAATGCTATAGACTTGAATATAAACACAACCCCTATATGCAATGAAAATCAAGTAACAACATAGCAAAGCATATAACAAACTCCCCCAAAGCATAAAACACTAATTAATAGAGGGGAGGGGGTTGTAAAAGGAGATTTCATCACAAAGATCAAATCATTAAGCTCACTAATAACATGCTCAAGAGAATCAAAAACATATGAAGAACAAGCATATTATAAAATCTCCAAGGTGCCCATTTCAAGAACAATTGAACATTATATGGAAAGTAAGATCAATAATTGTTCAAGGAAATGAAAGAGATTGAGTTTAGGAATATCTCATTGAATTTGATGAATGCTTTTGCACTTTGAGTTCCTTCAATGAGTTCCTTGAGCTTCTCAATCTTCTTTGCATGACAAGTGTAGAGTCATCAATGATGGGTGACTTTTCTTTGATGAATCCTCTACAATCTTGTGATCCTTGGCATTTTACTCTTTTCTTGGAGTCTTAGCTCATTTGTGCCATTCCTTGTAGTTCATATCTTCTTCTTGAAGTTTAGAACTCTTTGTTACCTACAAGGGATTCTTGAGAGCAAAAAATGGTACCTTTTTCAAGGTCCTTCATGATTAGCTCAAAATCTCAAGTAACACAAATATGCATAAGGATCATGCAAATCAAAAACCAAAACAACTAGATGGATTCTTAAATGAATATGACATGATAAAACAAGAATCAATCAAGTTGCATATGCTACATCTCATAGATACCTTAGCTAAACTCAACATGGACAATAAATAACATGCTAAAGGTTATCTATAAAAATATAAACTTCAAGAATGTGAGATGCAACATATATAAGAGCAAGCATATATAAATATCAAAAACACTTAAACACATTAATTAAAGTGTTAAGAGAAGGTGATTTTGATACCATTGCTTTCTTACCAAGTGATGAAGACATTGTATAGACACTTTGGCTCTTGTCATCACTTGATGCTTTGCTCTTGGTATCTAAGCAACTTGGTTCTCCAATTGATTAACATTTGAGCTTTGAGAAACCAAGTGTTAAGGAGTGCTATTGAATTTCTTCCTTTGGCACAACTCCTTTAACTTCTCCCCAATGCCACTTCTCTTTGAATCAAGTCCATTTAAGCTTTGTGGCATTCATCTAACTTATAGGAACCTATAAGATCAAGGGAGAAGTAGCTTTTGGTACCCACTTTTGTTTGGGTCCATGGGGGTTAGTTAAAGTACGCTTAACTCTCCAAACCGTTTTAACCCCTTTTTCAATCTTCTTCTTCACATGGCATCTAACACTAAAATGACCATGTTTTCCACAATAAGTGCAACAAGTGTGTGGCTTAGAAGATTTGTGAACATGCTCATGATATCTATTTTGCCTATGTGAGGAACTAGCATGCACAAAGTTATTCTTAGGCAACTTAGAAAAGCTAGCATGATCAAAGTGATTTGCATTATAACCAAGACCATGTCTATCATGTGAAGCACGTTGCATAACAAGAATATGATCAAGATTTTGTGTTCCTTTGGAGAACTTGTCAACTAGTGAAGTAAGCTCAACAATTTTGATTTTCAAACTATCAAATTCAACAAGTTGACATTCAAGAGATGACATTTTATCACATGCTTCTTTGTATTGTAATGAAGATGTTTTGCAAGTAGTAATGAGATTTTCATTTTCACATTTCAAGCATTTAACATCATCACACAATTTTTCATTATCATTAATCAACTTTGATCTTTCATCAAGCAAGGATTCAATTTTAAGTTTCATCTCTTTGTTTTGCTTTGCACATTTTTTCATTTGCTCATACATATCATATAAAAGCTCATTAGGATCTTCCTCATCATCATCATCAATAGAATATGAAGGGGAGGGAGAAAGATGTACCTCATTACCAAAAGCCATGAAGCAAACATTTGAGTTTTCCTCTCCTTCTTCATTTTCTCTCTCATCTTGATCCCATGTGCATAGCATGCCCTTTGCATTCTTTGATTTGAAGAATTTTTTTCTTTTTTGACTTCCTTGAGGCCCTTTGCTTTGGCGGTTGGGCAATTTCCTAAGAGATGTTGATTGCTTCCACACTCATAGCATTCCATCCCATTAGGATTTAGTTCTCTTCTATTTTGATGGAATTTTCTTCCTTTCAGGGAAAACATCTTTTTCATTCGTTTTACCATTAAATCCATAGTCTCATCATCTACATTGATGTCTTCTTCATCACTTGAATCATTGGAATCATCAACATCAAGAATAGCCTTTAAAGCACCACTCACTTTTGCCCCTTTCAAGATGCTCATTCTTTTTTGTGTGTGAGCTCATAAGTGAGAAGAGAACCAATAAGCTCCTCCCAGTAGGATATGTTTTCAAATCCTTGGCTTCTTCAATGACTAGAGCTTTTCCTTCCCAACTTTTGGGAAGAGAGTTGAGAATCTTCCTATTTAATTCACCCAAAGTGTAATCTTTACCATATGACTTCAAACCATTTACCACATTGGTGAATCTTGCATTCATCTCATTGATTGATTCATTTGGCTCCATGGTGAATAGCTCAAACTCTCTAACTAGCAAATTCAACTTTGACTCTTTCACTTGATTTGTGCCTTCATGAGTAACTTCAAGCATTTTCCACATGGCATGAGCCGATTTGCTTCCACGAACACGGTTGTACTCATCCGGGATTCAAGGCACAACTTAGAATGTTCATAGCCATATAATTTCGAGTCATTTTCTTGGACTCAACTTCATTTAGCTCATTATCCGGTTTTGACATTAAAGTACCATCAACAATCTTCAATGGAATAAAAGGACCTTCTTCAAATATATGCCATAGAGAATAATCAATGGAGCACACATATATCTTGAATCGGTTTTTCCAAGCATTATAGTTGTTTCCATCAAAGAGTGGTGGTCTATTTGTAGAAGAACCCTCTTGGTAGGCTAAAGCGGAAATACCGCCATGATCTTTGCTTCTAGTGGTTAAACTAAAATTGAAGACGAAGCTCGATACCAATTGTAAAACACAAGAGGGGGTGAATTGGGTTTTAACTAATCTTGGCAACTTTTTTCGATTCTTTGCAATGCTAATACAAGTTTGAACAAGATGAATAAAAGCAATGCAAAACCCAATCAACAAGACAAAGGATTTAGAGTGGTTCGATTCACTTAGAATCTACATCCACTACCTTGAGCCGCACCCAAGGATTTCAAACAACTTCACTAAGAAGAATGTTTACAAATGTGGCTAACTCACTAAGAGTTTTACAACACAACCACAATACAAAAGCTCACTAAGAACTTGCCCACACAAAGTAGGACTTTACAATTTGCCCACACAAAGTAGGACTTTTACAAGAATTACCCAATCACTTAGAAAGGGAATTGAATGTTTAAAGAACAAGATAAATCACTCTTCTAAGTGAGAAAGGATACCTTTGAAGCACAATCAATTTAGCTCTTGAACATATGAAGCACACTCTTTGTCTTGCTTTTTGAAATAACACCTTTGAATGATTTATATCATGGAGATCAAGTGTTTTTGCTTTGAAAGTGTTTTGGCTTGATGAGAGATCAATGAATATTTGATATACAAGCCTTAGAATGTTTCTCTAGCTTTGGAGTATTTATACATTTCAAAATAGGGCTGAAAATCGAGTCTCAAACGGTCAATTAACGGCTAGTAAAAACAGAGTTCGGTTGACCGTTCGCGGACTTCGGATGATCGAAGGTCACCTCGGTTGAGCCGAAGCCAACCTCGGTCGACCCGTCCAAGCCACTTCGGTCGACCGACCATGCCTAAGGTCGACCGAACCTCATCAACAAATCTCTCAGTTTCTCTTCGGTTGATCCGATCTTGAGCTCGGTCGACCGAACCTTTTCTGAGCCTGAGAGTGTTGATTTTTCACACGTTTTGAAATCTTTTGAAGTGTAAAAGGTTTTCCCAAAAGGTAAACAAGTAAGAACACTTGAAAAACCATTTTAAAGACTTATACTTTGTAAACAAAGGCTTTTTGGATAAGGAAACTTATTTGAAACTTTTGCCTTTTGAAAACGTGTTTGTGTGCAAGCAAGACTTGAATGTAGAGCATATGTTCATGAGAGCTTTGGTTAGAGCTTTCTAAGATTGCGACTAATGACAACAAAGCTAAACTAACCAAACCTAAGTCTTCAATCTTCAATCTTGATGGATGAGCCTTGTATATCTTTGAATCTTGATATCAATGGCTTTCAATGGCTTGATTGAAGTACTTAGAGCTTCCTACAAGATTTCCAATATTCTATCACAAAGATTAAGATCATTAGACACAACATCAAATGTTTGTCCAATATCAAAAACAGAGTTCGTTCGCCCTTAGGGCTTACACCTCTATCCAAAAATTCGACATGACCATATTCTTCTAAGTAAACTCAAAAAATAGCAGGTCCTTATTTAGTTTATCTTATTTAATTTAAGATATATGAATAAAAAAATTCATAGTTAAAGTGTTACACAGAGTATTGCTGAGAACTCAAACTGGTTCACGTACCTCTTATCTTACCATAAAAACTATTAGTTAAATTGGTTAAACCGTTGTTTGTTGATATCGGTCTTATTCAAATTAAACGTTTATGAAAATAACTCGTTCAAGTTCATTTGTGTTCCATTATTGTTCGTACATTTACTTATTGGATATTGAACTTCTCACTTATCGAGGTCTCAACCTTACACATCACTCCAACAAAGTCCAATGGACAATTAACACATCATATTTATTTTATTTTTGTTGTAACAGTATTTCTTCCAAATCCAAAATTACATTAATGGATAAAGGCATCTTTTAATTTTTTGAAGGGTCAAAAGTAAAAGCAAAAAATCATTTATATAGAGAGGCTGTTTTTGCATGGGAGCAAACCAACAAGAAGAAGCAAATTGGAGCAAAAAGAGGGATAGAAATGAAAGCAACTTCAGCAACTATCATTTTCTTCTTCTCAGTTCTTAGCCACAGTTTTGCCATGAAAAAAGTAAGCACTAAATTACTAGTATCCCTTCAAGAAACTCATTAATTTAAGTACTTTTTTACTGACTTGAACAACACTTTTTTAATTTTTTTTTTCATTTGATTTGTGATGTGCCTTTTGTAGTCATATGTGGTCTACTTGGGAGCTCATTCACATGCTGAAAATGTATTATCCAATGACTTTGATAGTGTTACTGAATCCCATTATGAGTTTCTTGGATCATTCTTGGGGAGGTAAGGAAAATTCATCTACAAATCATTCAAAAAAATTCTCTCTTTTTTCTTTTTCTTTTTTTCTTTCTTTCTTTTTTATATGATACTCCCTCTATTCCTTAATACTTTCATTATACGTAGCAAAAATTAAAGAAGCAAAAAACAAAATACGTTATTAGTTAAAATATCAATATTACTATCTTAAATATGATTTGTATACCACTAATTTGATTTAAGAGAGTAATACTGGTATTTTAATTAAAAAAACATCTTATTTTTTACTTCATTAATTTCCGTTGCATGTCCTTATTATATTAACGAATGGAGGTAGTATATCTCATGAGATGGTGTCCATGTTTCAATTTATGGATACAGTAAAAAGAAGGCAAAAGATGCAATTTTCTATTCTTATACAAAATACATAAATGGATTTGCTGCAGTTCTTGAAGATTCAGAAGCTGCTGATATTTCCAGTGAGCACCTCAGAAATGTTGTTTCTTCACTTATTTTTTGCTAGGAAAATGTTGATTATTATTATTTTTTATTGTTTAATTATCTCAGGCCATCCTCAAGTTATATCAGTGTTCTTGAACAAAGGAAGGAAGTTGCAAACTACCAGATCATGGGATTTCATGGGGCTTCATGAGGATGATCATGGAATTATAAATTCTAACTCAATTTGGAAAAATGCAAGATTTGGTGAAGACACCATTATTGGTAACCTTGATAGCGGTAGGTTACCTCATTTCGCTTCAATTTCTTACACATTTCTGTAGTACATTGAAATCTTTTGCACATTTATGTTACTTTTCTGTAAATAATAGGCCGTAATTAGGGTTTTGTCATTTTCCCTATAAATAGCCTATGTGTAACCTAAATATTCTATCTCATAACATAGTAAATATCCTGACTTGATAGTGCCTCAGACGTAGTCAATTCCTTAAGGAACTGGATAAACAATTTCTTGTGTTTATTTTATTTTATTTTCGATCTCGCTTTCTCTCCCAATATTACTGTTTGTTTCCCAACACTTTTTGCATCCAAACTTCATTTTGAGTTACTGTTAATTCGCGTGTATATATATATAAAAGACCCATTCACTTACACGGTCTGGATTAGGATTTGCTGGTATTTTGAAACTGTTCTACCATTTTATCCGCTATATTCTTTAGATGATTGGAACAATATTTTTTGAAAGACCTATTCACTTACACGGTCTGGATTTAGACTTGTTGAAACTGTTCTACCATTTTATTCGCTATATTCTTCGGATGATTGGAACAATATTTTCTGAATACTTTACATACCACGAGATTACCTAAGAAAGGTAAAATTTTGCATGGAATAAGCAAAGTGGTGAATTAGTTCTAGAAGTTTGTTTAGGTTTTTTTGTGATCGGTAAAAAGTTGGTAATAAGTGAAGAAATATTTGATGTTTTGACTGTGATGGAGTTGGCACGACCTTGAATTCTATCAGACTCAATGATGTTTCATAAATTGATAACCTTGACAGTTATAGTAAAAAAATCTGTTAAAAGCTTCTTTCTAATACAAGCTGTTTGTTATTTTTTGGGTTTTTTCCTTTTAGAATGTGGGACTGACAAGTGACACCAATTAAAGAAATATTGTGTATTAAACTATAATTATCCGGTGATTTTGCAGTCATTACAAAATTATTTAGTGCAATTGTATCGACTATAATTGCATTACCATTGAAGAAAAGAACGATAATACATAGGACCTAGGAAATATTATTTGTAGTTTGGTAAATGGACCCCCAGCATAGTTTAGATATATATATATATAATTGTTAATTTGATTTAATTTTTAACAGAAAAAATTCTTATATCATTAAGTGATAGCAGAAGTTGCGTGTGATGGGAGAAAATTCGATACATATTTTGCTAAATAATTGGCAAGAATATTAAGTGATATATAGACAAATGATAAATTGATCAGGCCCGCGTTCTCCATCAAATTTGTAATTTGACTAACAACGTGTCTTAGTGGGAAGAAAATCTCTTGTAACTAATGAACTCAATTAACCAAAACTTGACAGTCACTTTTTATAAACATGACTGATATCCTCAAGCCATTGCAAACCTTAAGTCTTCAAGAAATTGTTAATCTGGTTATTGCTAGCATAAGAATAATGGATGGATAGGGTTCTCATTAGTTGAGAAGCTAGAATTAATGTAAGTAATGGTAAGAAAGCAAAATCACCATAATATTTTCATATATCTAATTTGATGTCCAGGACCATGAGTAGGGACGAAACCAAGAATTTGTGTTGGGGGCAAAACTGCAACAGTATGTCGAATTGCATATAAAAACGGCAAAAAAAAAAAAATTCTTGGGAGGCGAAACTGATAAAATATTTTGAACTATATATAAAATTTATTATAACTGATAGTATTTTTAAAAATTTATTCGTCCATGACCATGAGAGAATACTTGGGGTTCAATAATTGATAGTGGAAATGGTAATAGTACAGAATATATATGAAAGGAAATAATCACATCATTTTGGCATTGAAAGAAATTGCAGTCTTCATGACATAGTTCAATGAAACCAATGATAAAATATCTGATGAAAATGCAAAAGAGCTGTCAAAAGAAAATAAGATTGTTTTGAAGTCCGATTGGGCGGTTGCCCCATATAGGGGAGATAGAACTGCCTCAAACAAGGAGAAAATAGCACTAGAAAGAGAGATTAAAGTTTGTCGCACGCAGGCGGAGGGTATCGAGAATCCACGATCTTGAAGTCGTGGGCAAGCGCCTGCCCCATTGGGCTAGGACACAATGAAAATAAGATTCATTATCTTCTTTTTTCCCCTCATTTTCCTCTATGCAATTGTTATGCCTTTTGACTTTGCTCTTATCTTTACTTTTTCTTTCTTTCTTGCTTGGATTGAATGGAATCAAAGGTGTCTGGCCAGAATCCAAAAGTTTCAGTGATGAAGAAATGGGACCAATTCCATCAAAGTGGAAAGGAATTTGCCAAAATCATTATGATTCATCTTTTCACTGCAACAGGTCATATATTCTTCTGCCCACATTCTGCATTTTTCTTCTTTCCTTTTTGTCTGTCTACTTCTGAATAACATTCTTTTTCTTAGGAATTTACACACTTGATTCTGTTCAGCTCTTTGGAGTCTTTTTTTTTTTTTTTTTGGGAGTCTTCTAGCCTATGCCTATCGCTGAATAAACTCCTTGAACTGATATATAGGTAGACTGGGACCCTAAAAATAATTAACAATAAGTTTATGTTCATCAAGGAAATTATAATATATGACCAATTAACAAAATATTTTAATATCTACCTTAACATAAATAAAAAATACCTATTACCTTAATTATAGTAACCTAATATGTGTGCATAATTAAGTCACTAAATAAGGGACAATTTCTAACATTAATTTCTTCATACAAAGTTAAGAAATAAGAACCAGTTTCTCCTCTTCTATTGACAGATATGCCCTTCCAGCTTTCTGTTCCTCGTTTACACGACTAGAAGTACTACGCACAGTGCCTAGAACTTATAAATGTGTCTGTCGTAGATGGAAATTAATACTTCCTCCGATTCAAAATATAAGTTTTTTTAGGATTTATTTTTTATTGTAAAATATAGGTATTTTTACAAAAAATGTGTATTTATTGACTAATTTACCCTACATTATTTTCTTCCTATATTCATTTTGGTCGAAATGTGTAGTTCTCATATAACTCTTTATTAATTTATTTGTTCTTTGAAGTATTAATTAGGGGTACTTTAGTCATCTTGATTAGTATCTTAATTTGTGTGAAAACTCCTAAAAAGATTTATATTTTGAATCGGAGGGAGTAGTATTCATATGGTAATGTTGAGGTTCTAACAAAGACGCGTCTATTATTGAGCGTTGAAAAACTATTTTCAAACCTCCTCTTTGTCTGGGCTTGCCCCATTGCCATTGAAAATTTCTAGAAGGGTTCCTTAGGAATAAAGCTCTAAAATGATCGTAACAAGTACAAAAGACTCTCGCATCAGTATGGTAAAGTTCCTACACACATATATACACTGATGTATAGAAAGGTAAGTTATCGTCAAGCGAATGAACCACATATTTTAAACAAACCAGAGCAGATCCAAATTGATAGCATAAAAGATCCGCTACCGAACAAATACGTTTATTTTTCAGTCTTACTTTTGGCCAACTGCTTCAGTAAAAAGAGGGAAGGGGGAGATGACAAAGAACTGATTCAACATTATAAATTAATCAAACAAGTACAAAATTTGTTTATCTTTATAATAGATATAGAGTATCTCATCTATCTATAGACATTGTTGCTTGAAATTACGATAAACTTCTCAAATTGAACTTTAATTGGCATGGATGCACCTTAAAAATGAAGGAAACTTATCGGAGCAAGATACTTCAACAAAGGATATGCAGCTATGATGGGGTCTCTTAATTCGTCTTTCAAGTCGCCACGAGACACCACAGGCCACGGAACACACACATTATCAATAGCTGGTGGTAATTTTGTAGGTGGAGCAAATGTATTTGGATTTGGAAACGGAACAGCAAAAGGCGGATCACCAAGTGCTCGTGTAGCTGCATACAAAGTGTGCTGGCCAGGAGCTTACTCTTGCTTTGATGCCGATATTTTGGCTGGCTTTGACATGGCTATCCATGACGGAGTTGATGTGCTTTCGATATCACTTGAAGGATATTATGATAATTTCTTCAGTGATGGCGTAGCCATCGGCTCCTTTCATGCTTTCATGAATCGAATTGTTGTAGTTTGCTCAGCTGGTAATGCCGGTCCTCATACTGGTACTGTTGCAAACCTTGCCCCTTGGCAGGTCACAGTCGCTGCAAGCACTATTGATAGACATTTCCCTAATTATGTTGTCCTTGCCAACAATATTCAATTTCCAGTTTAGTTTTCTAACCTTCTTATTTATTTTTACTTATTGCTTTTCGATTTTACATAGTAATGGTATCGATAATCAAGTATCAAGGCGATGCAGTGATAGTATATTTCATCAATCATTGATATTATTGGCATATTTTTATTGTTCTCGTCTCTTTAGGGAGAAAGCCTTTCACCGGAAGCACTGCCAAGTGACAAGTTCTTTCCAATTGTTACTGCTGAATCTGCTGAAGCAGCTAATGTATCATCTGAAGACGCGTAAGTATAATCGTTTTAGGATTATACATACGCTTTTTGTCTACGTTAATTCTTTGTACTTGCATTCGCCTTTTCAGTACGCTTTGTAAGGCTGGAACATTGGATCCAAGAAAAGTAAAGGGGAAAATATTGGTCTGCCTTCGAGGGGATATCGGAAGAATGGATAAGAGCCAAGAAGCTGCTCTGGCTGGTGCAGTAGGAATGATTCTTGCAAATGACAAGTACTCTGGGAATGAAATGGATGCCGATCCTCATATCATTCCTGCTTCACATATCAATTATACTGATGGACTTTCTCTCTTTTCTTATATACGCAGTGCAAGGTAAGCCGAAATCCAACCCTACTCATCATATCATGCAAAATATTGATATTGAAATTGAAATCTTGTTTTTTGTTTTTTGTTTTAATAAAAAGCCATTTTAGGGAATATATAATCATAACCATTTTAATCATATTCTTTGTTCATAGACCATTAGGCCCTCAACTCAATATCCTGCTTAAAAAGTTAGCATTTTGTAACAGGTTTCCTAGGGCGTATATTACGCGACCAACGACTCAATTGAGCACAAAGCCAGCACCATTCATGGCATCTTTTTCATCAAAAGGTCCTAATACCATTACACCAGAGATTCTCAAGGTTCTCCTAGAACTAAATTTGTTTTTTTTTTTAATTTTTAAATTCAACTTATAAGAGCAAATTGACACTAATATCATATCTTCCAGCCTGATATTACTGCTCCAGGAGTGAGTGTCATTGCTGCTTTTACTGAAGCACAAGCAATTGGCAGACATCGAATACAATTTAATTCGTTAACAGGCACTTCAATGTCATGCCCTCATGTTGCCGGCATTGTTGGTCTACTCAAAACTCTCCATCCAGATTGGAGTCCGGACGCTATAAAATCTGCAATCATGACTACGGGTTAGCCTCACAAATCAATATTTCTAAAACTTCCACTTTCTTGCATTATCTCCTAGACCTCGACTATATATATATTTGCGTAAATTTCTCCGTCTACAGCAAGAACAAGGGATAACTTTGTCGAGCCAATGAAAAACGCATTCCATGGGAAGGCCACACCACTCGACTATGGAGCGGGACATTTGAATCCTAACAAAGCAATGGATCCTGGATTGGTTTACGACTTAACTCCAAATGATTACCTAAACTTTATATGCTCTCTACGCTATAATAAAAGCCAGATTGTGTTATTTACAAAGGACCCTTATTATAAATGTCCTAATCCAATCGATCTCATTAACTTCAATTACCCTTCAATAACCGTTCCGCGTCTCAAGGGTGAAATAACAGTGATTAGAACAGTGAAAAATGTTGGTTCTGCAGCTAAGTATACTTCTTATGTTGTCAACCCTTATGGAGTTACTGTTGATGTTGAACCTAAGACACTTAAATTTGAAAGAATTGGAGAAGAGAAAAGCTTTAAGGTTACTTTGAAGCTTAGAAAATTAAGTGCAAATAGACATTATGTTTTTGGAAGGTTGACTTGGTCTGATGGGAAACACTATGTGAGAAGTCCAATTGTAGTGAAGGCATCATGAGAAAGAGGGACATGATTGTAAACAAAAATATTTGCTTTGAATAACCAATAATAATGAAATATTCAACTCTATATACTTCTTTTACTTTTTGTTTCTCTAAATGATTAGATTATCTATAGATCATAGAAAAGACAAAGTCATTAATTAAAAACAAATCTCCATTTCTTCTCTCTTCACTAGAGAAGAGAGAAGAAATGGTATATTTGTTTTCAAACCGGACCGGTCTAATTGGTCCAATCGAGAACCGAACAGGCTATACCGACCCTGATTAACTTTAAAAATTGAAAGTTAATTGACTCTGTCAACATCAGTCGAAACCTAGGTTTGGAAACCGGATTACCCAGACTGGACTTCTTTAAGAATTTTTTTACTATAGTTTCTTTTTAAATAGTGTTTTATAATATAAACAGGATTATCATTTATTGACATCAGCTTATATATGGTAGGAAAAAATACGCAGGATCTCCAAATTATTGAGACGAGAATCTAGTCATCAAGACATGTTTTGTCAAAGTATGAGTAAAGACATTAATTGGCCTATGAACATAGAATAAGCGGGACAAAATTATTCCCGAAAATACAATAAATAAAACTAACAATATGACATATAGGGGATAAGTCATCAAAATCTTTTTAACAACTGCCTGATAGTCACTCCCTATGGTACGAAAAGCCATTCACTTTGAACAAAATGGATCTCTTCGAGAAGCGTCATGGTCAAGGTGAATGTTGTTAAAAACGCGATTTAACACGTAGAATTACACGATTCTAAAGTTCTACTAAATCAAAATGTATTTTTTATCTTTTGAAAGACTTGTATATTATTTATTATGAACTTTGTTGCACGATTAAGGGATCACAGTCACTCTCTCTCTCTCTCTCTCTCTCTCTCTCTCTCTCTCTCTCTCTCTCTTCTTCCTCTTGAAGCTTCTTCATTTTTTGGCTTCCGTGGCTATGGTTGGATCTTGCCATTTTTCTTTCACTTTTGGTGTGTTCACACCCTTCTTTTGCCGTAAATCTTGATGAAATTCTTTCAAAGCATTATTATTAAAGATTCAAGACTCAGATGCAAGACCAACTTCAGATCCTTCTAGATCTGGAGTTTATCTTTATACCCGGAGTTGTTCTGGGCCCTTTCTTAGTTTTCTTCATCTTTTCGAGACAATCTATGAGACGGTTGATAAGCCCATGGTCTCGTAAATTGTTGATTTCTAAGAAAGGTGATGAAACTGAGCTTGCTACTGCTGTTCCAGGATCTCGGAGAAGCTGTTGCGAAGAATTTTATCATGTATTTATTTTTTTACTTTTTTGTGTTGTTGGGTGTGGACTTTTATCTGTTATCATGGTGTTTACAACATTGTATAACTTTTATTTTTCTTGTATTTGCGTTTTATCTTTTAATTGTAATGGCCTTGGCTATTTTATGATTAATGGGTAAATCTTTATTTAGTAAATAAAAAAAACTTTGTTGCACGATTCTAAGGTTCTACTAAATCAAAACGTATTTTTTATCTTTTGAAAGACTTGTATATTCTTTATTATTAACTTTGTTGTGTTCTTATCTTTTGAAAAACTTGTGTGACTATGTTTTATGTATTTTTCTCATATTATTGGACTACATGATATTATTTATAGGTTACTTATTATTATTTATATATAAATATTTAACTTTTTAGTACGATATTATGATTTATTTTACGATTCACGAGTTTACGATTTTGCAGACTTCTTCCATTTCTATGTAGATTCGCATTTTTAATAACATTGGTCATGACATCAGTATGGGTGAAATCAGGGACGAAACCGAAACTTTTAGGTCGCATTTTTATGCCGCACAAAAAAGTAAAATTAACAAAAAAGGCTAATATCTCTTTGATTAAATATTCTGAACTACATATAAAATTTATTATATATAATAGAATTTTTAATAATCGCCCGAGGAAAGCCCTTGCTGATCACTAAGAATTGCTCCAAACCTCACTCTCCCGTGCACCCAGGATCCATCGACATGGAGTTTGAACATACCCTCCGCCCGCAGGGGGTGAGACCAACGCTTCGGCATAGAAGAATTAGGACCCAAAATTTGAGTCCTGTTTTGGAGGTTTCCGCATGAGCAGAATCATCATGAGAAGGGAATAATTTCATTTTCCATTTCTTTCTTTGGCTATGGAGCATGTCAGAAGTTGGTGAAACAGGCCTAGCTTTGGTATTCCACCGAAGGCGGTCAAACTCTAGTTTCTATTTAGGATCGGAAGAATGTAGAAAGATTGTAGGATCATAGAATCGTAACTCGGATCGTAATCTTACTTGATGTAAAAATATTAATTAATTCAGTACTTTCCTAATTCTTCTGGATGAAATCTGAAATTTTTCAGAATCTTATAATATTTGCTAGTATTAAACAAATATTTATCACATGAAAGAGTAAAAGGAAAATGATATTATGTTTCGTGTCTCAGAATTATGAAATTTAATTTCTACTATCAAAATTTTTACCGGAAAAAAAATTGAAAAAAAATCTACTCGGACCTTGGCCAATTGGAGCAATCTAAATTCATTAACATTGATTATTTGACTAAATAACTTAATTTATCAAATTAGAGTCTATGATTTTGAATTACCTTTTCGTTGTTCTAAGCGATGGCAAGGAAGAACTCATATACAAAAAAATAGAGGCAAAAAACAAAACTAGTATCGATCGACGAAGAGAATAAATTGGTCAGCAGTTGAAAATTGAATAAGTTACGGAGTTGAACAGAGAAATTTTTTATCTAAAAAGAATTTTTTTATAAAAACATTCGGGCCGAGTTGAGCTAAAACCTGGCCCGAAAGAGAAAATAGCTAAGTCGGAGTTGTTCGATCGTACGTTCTCGAGTACAATCCCACGAGTTTACCCCGATCCTACGTATGATCTAACACGTAATGTCCCTTAAAACTCGTAGAATTGTACGATCTTACGAGTCAACTCGCGAGTTTGACTGCCTTGATTTCCCCTGTTGCGATGACTTTGATATATTTGTAGCACAAAGGAATTCATCGCCACAAGTCTAAGCAAAGGAAGTAATCTTTGAGCTAGAACGTTCACGCTCTTAAAAAATTGTTCGATTTTTATTACACCAGATATTCCAGACAAGGTAAAAGAAACACACAATGAGATCATCGTCACCTTCCAAGAAAGGATGACGGCGGAGCGGGAAACTATCCTTTGCGATCCTAGACTCGCAATCAAAACTTGTTTGTGCCCAAACCTCCCCGATTTGGTATAAAAGAAGAGAGCATGCATCGTAGTTTCCGGCTTCTCATGACAAAGTGGGCAAAGAGCGGAAAATGAGGATATTCGCCCAGACAGTGCCGAACACGTTGGCTAAATATTTTGGAAGACTTTCCAAAGATATACTTGCAGTATTGAAAAACATAGAAATGTAAAGTAGAAGATATTTTGTGTATTGATGAAATGCTCCTTGAACTGTTTATATACAAAATGATAAAAGAGGAAAGTAAGCTAACTATTGAAAATCCCTAACTAATTGTACTTCTAGTTAGATTATAAATTCTATTTAAGTTAACATTTATAAATTCTATAAATTCTAGCACTCTTGTTGTCACAGAAAAAAGGCACAACTCTAATTTGTTTAACTCCCAAGTCTTGTAACAAATTCACCAACCATTGCACATTACAAGTAGTGAGAGACATTATTCTATATTCAACTTCTGCTGAACTTTTTGAAAATGTGAATTGCTTTTTTGATATCCATTACACCAAAGCATCCCCTATGAATACACACACACCACAAACTGACCTTCTTATTTTTTTAACATCCAGCCCAGTCACTGTCTGTGTAAGCTCTCAATTCTAAGTCATTCTTTGTTGGATAAACAAGCCCTATCCATGTGCATTTTTCAGATACCTCAGCACTGTGTGTAGCTTTCCAATGTAAAATGGTAGGCTTATCAAAGAACTGGCTTAGCTGTTGTATGACAAATGATATGTCAGGTATTGTTACTGGTAAAAAAAACAATTTCCCTATCAGTCTTCTTTAGGATGTAACATCTTCAAATGGTTCAGAATCCTCATGTGCAAACTTTGCTAAAGGTTCCATAGGTGTGCTTACTGTTAGTAGTGCCCTAGGACCATTAGCACATGTTGTGCGTCTTATTATCTTTTGAGCATGTAATTGAATAGTCAATTTTGCTTTTGATTATCAAATGTGTGATTTGATAGTAAAACTCATTAGCTTATGTAATTACTATTCTAGAAGTCCCTAGTTTTATGTAATGCTTAATTACTATGAAATAAAACTAGTATGATTGTTGATTGATGATCTTGTTTTACTGATCATGTGTAATGGATACAAATCACATCATAGATGCAATATATAGGGATACATTGTATTGGACTGATCCGTCAGAGAAGTAATACTTCATGGTCTTAAGTCATAAGTATTACTTCCTCAATACTATTTTAGAATCCTTAGACCTTATGTCTTCATTGATTCTAGTATGAATGGAGCCACGTTTTGACTCGACTCGAACGTTACTTGTAAATGAGTAATCAATACGACCGAGATCGGATGTAGTGTCCTATCATAGCTTGAATGTGAGAGACATTAGTAAGGAATTTGTCCCTCTCTATTATTGAGAGAGATATCCATGGGGCCCCTCGATAGGGAAAGACTATTTAAATGCATGGCCGTGCTCAAATGTATTTGATAAAGTGGTTATCAAATGCTATTTGTCGAAAACAATCTACCCGGAGATCGAGCATAAATATAATTAAGCTTAATAAGGGTGACGACCACCATGCCTTATGCTTAATTAGGATATCGCGAGACAAAGGGATTAAATAGTGGATTGATATTAGGTTCCGTTGTATATTCATTCACTTTGGGTAGTCACAATGTCCTCGCTAGGGGACCGCTTGTGATTTATGGACTCACACTACTACTAAGTGTGTTTTCATTGCCATTGTGAGATGAACCTACAGTGGTCACACGCATAGACGAGCTAACGAGCTTTATGTCCAGATTCAATGAATCTAGAATGTGTCTAGGTTCATTGTATCTGACATTTGTCTTTCTGAAAATAATAAAGTGTTTATTATTCGAATTAGAGATAGGGGCAATTTCGGTATTTTACCTATAGCTGGGATTACGTGGGAGTTATTATCCGATAAGGACTCCCACTACCAGCAGAAGTCTAAGGGGACGTGGGAGTTGAGGACTCCCATTGCCGAGAGGAGTTGAGGACGTGAGAGTTAGTTTTGGGAACAAACTCTCACACCCTATATAATAAACTCTTGGCCGAAACCCTAGAACCTAACACTTTTCAGCCGAAATTACATAGGAGTTAGAAAACCGTTTTCTCTCCTGCCTCTCCTTTTCTCTCTAATTCCCGAAAATCAGAAAAGACGAAGAGCTAGCAATCGCTGCCCGTTTCGTCGCGTGGATACCGGTAGAGGGACTTTCCGCAAAGGGAGATCAATTGGTGGCAGATTAGCATCCAAGAAACGCCATCCTCCATTCAAGAAGCAGCTTCTTGAATCCGTAAAATGTAAGTTTTTACCGCTATTTTCGATTCGTTTCATATGAGCGGATCCTTCAGGGGAGGATCCATGGGTGTTTGGAACGAGTTTCCGCCCATGAATCCCTTCACTTACTACTGTACAATCAGTGAAGCCTTCATCCTTCAACAAGTAAGTACATATTTCCTTTGAGATAGTGCCCTTCTGTATTCCTGGCCACTTCTATACCAAGGAAATATTTCAAGGATCCTAAGTCATTAATTCTAAACCTTACATGCAGAAATTTCTTTACTGATTCTATCTCACTTTGTTTATCATCACTCACTAATATCACATCATCTACATACACCAATAAGGCAATGAATCATTCTGTAGAATTACTTGGATAATACCTTTGAGACTCCTTCTGTAAAATCCGTAACTTTTTTACTACGTGTCATGCTGCATGTAATTTATTTTTGTGTGACTTAGAGTGTAGCGTAATTTATTTCGTGTCATTACGCGATTTACGAGCCTATTTAATTTAGTAACGTGTTACATATTTCATTTCGTGTACGTTTTATTGAGGGTCATTTCACACACGTATCATAGTTGATGACTTAACTGTGATTACCTAGATAATTAATTTAATAAGGAATTGAATTGGATTGGAATTAAATCACCATAAAATAAAAAGAATTATAAGGTCAGACGTTTTTTTTTTTTGTAAAACAGATATAAAGTAAAAGAAAGGCAAGGGGTCGTGCGTTTTTGTTACTGGGGAATCATGTGTGTATATATAAAAGGAATAGGGGCTTTTATTCACCAAAACTTGAAAGAAATTAAAACATAGCAGAGGAAGGTATCGTGGGTACAGAGGCGTTGGCTTGGTTCTTGAGAGTCGTGCCATAACAAGAGAAAGAAACGTGAGGGATTATATTATAGGAGGCGGCACAGTGGGTTTCAAAAATAGATTTGGCAAAATTGCAAAAATAGTCATACAACAATTTACGACTTGCAGGTTAGGTCATTTTTCTTTTTTTTCTTTTTTTTAGCTCACACAACAATTTACGACTTGCAAGTTAGGTCTTTCCGTCAGTCAACGGCTAGTCAACAATTTTTCAAAATTTTCATCGCAAAATTGATTCAAAACGAACACATGTCTTGATTTGTAAGACGTCTGTCATGTTTTGAAGGACACCTGTCCTGTTTTTTTGCCTCAAAACACTGTCTTAAGGCGTTTTGCACGCATCGAAAAAATTGAAAAATTGTTGACTAACCGTTGACTGACGGAAAAACTGACGGAAAGACCTAACTTGCAAGTCGTAAATTGTTGTGTGACCTAAAAAAAAGAAAAAAAAAGAAAAATGACCTAACCTGCAAGTCGTAAATTGTTGTATGACCATTTTTGCGAATTTGCCAATAGATTTTGTGAGATTTCATATTTTATCTAGAACTTTGAGAAATCACCGAGGGAAAGTTACTCATCCATTTTCGGCCCGTAATATACCGATTCGAATATAATAGAATAAGGTTCGAGTGAGCGCAGACAGAACGTCATTCCGAGTTCCGAGCAGGAAGTTATCGCACCGTGAGCGGGTATGGGCAGTGCAGATTTCGGGTTTGTGTATTTAATTGCTTCCGATTGAGGTAGGGACCCTGCTTTTATATTATTTTCTGTCCAGAATTGATATATATATGTTGGTACTGTTTTGGATTATTTAATTATTGATTTGACGTGAATTAGTGCATAAATTGTTGAGGTTACGAATTAATTGCACGTTTGTGTTTATTGTTTTTATCAATCGAATATCTATCTTGGAATTGTTATGTTTATCTAATGAGATATAATCTGAAATGTTTTCACCTTTTATATAATTCGTTTTTTATCTAATTGTATATCTTTATAGTTATTCGTGAATTGTTAACTGATCAATTGATGAACTCGCCTAATTGTTTTATCGCTTTGTTGTCTTAATTGAATAATACTTGGAGTCTTTCGTCTTTAGTCCTAAGTGGTTTTGGTCGACCGAGTCGTCGCCCTATTTTGAGCTCGTGTCTAGGATCTACTAAATGACAGGACTCGTTCGAAAGGTATACTTGTGAGCACGATAATGTGCGAATGTGGTGATCCCGGGGATCATGCGTGGCACTTCATGGACCTTCACCTGATGAGGAAAAATCATTGGGACTGTAACGGTTTTGTGGAGTCCAAGTTATTGGATGATGATACAATGTAGGATGAGTCCTTAAGGCGTGAACCCGTTCGTTCAGGGGGTGAAACTGAACCCAGTGCATATGAACTTCTTGGGGTCTTCCTAACAAGGCAAAGTGTTAGGGCCGTTACAGTTATTGTCGTATAGTCGTGAATAGATACTTGAGCTCGAATTGTGGGAAGTCGTGTCACAGCGGTAGCTATACTCGTAGTGTCTAAGTAAGTATACAATCGTGCGTACCGTTTGGACAGAGCACGGTGCCCTTCGTACATTCGGTTGTATAAGTGCTTGGATATGAAGAGCGTGGTTATTTAGCTTATTTGTTATCTTAACTAGTTGTCTTGTCCTATTTGATACTTGTGATTGTCGGTCCCTACTGAGCACCGGAGCTCAGTCCATCCGCTTTATTGTGCAGGTGATGATGAGCAATATGATGACGTTGTTGATGCTTGGGAAGGGGACAATGAAGAGTGACTCATAACCGGCTTCAATTAAATAACTTAAATTATTTCACTTTTCATTTATACTTAGAGTATCTCTTTATAGCATTGTTGAACTATTTCATTTGTAATACTCGGTATTTCACGCTTAATAATTAGTTTCCGTTGTTGAACTCTTATTTCGAATTACTTCATAATGAAATTTCCTTTTAGTAACTCTGTTTGTCGGCTTTGGTGTTTCATTAACCAATGAGGCACTGCCATGTCATCGACCCTGGTTTTGGGTCGTGACACCTTCATGCGAAATCATTTCTCGTCAATATGAATAATGTTAAACGCTCCCACGAAAATTGGGTTGCATGGTATGCTTCTTTGATTCAGCATGGATAAGCAAAATCGCAATCGACACTTTTTTTTTTTCTTCGGTTAATGAAGGTTTAGTTGTACTTGTATGTGCTCGTATAACTTCTGATTGTATGAGCCGATGAACTTGGGATTTTCTTATACCCAAGGCAAAAGATATAGATTGTATATTAGTGCTTTGGTGTAAAGGAAGTCAAGTCAAACTGAAGTGTTTTTTATGACTACAATATTTCTTTTTGTGTGATACATCAGCGGAAAGACTTTTTTCGTGCGATACCATATTTTGGATACAGTATGCCTACAAACCGCGTAGAGTGATGCCACATTAGTTATAGCACCATACTTCAATTTTTCATTGACACATCTTTGAAGAAGTAAATGGTGTAGGGCTTGGCGTTCATTGTCCGACAACATGCTGCTCTATTTAGCTTGCAAATCGATTGAAACAATAGTACCCGATAAAATTTCCTGAACATAAACTTCTTCTTCTTCAGGAATCAGTGCAACGTTTAAATCAAATGAAAAAATATTTGATGATGTACCATCATCTATTGGAAATTGGATTAAGATTAACAAAATATTGCATAAAATTGTGCGAAAACAACCAACAAAACTAAAAAATTAGGATTAAATGAAGACGAAATAGCTAAATTTTTTATTTTCAAATACCCATTAAAGATTCTTGAATATGTTCTTCTGGAGAAATTGGCACACCGTTTCATTAAGTTCTCTCATCTATTGGAGAATTTGAATTAAGATTATGGTAAATGTATTGTATATTTTTAGTAGTATTAACATTAAGATCGATTTCAACTAAAGGTTAAACCGGTGGTCATTAGTTGAAGTCATAGAAATAAAGTTGGTAGTTTCTTCACCTTCAATGTACTAGAGTTGCTTTCAATAAAGATGTTTTTGGTGGGAATTCTAAAATTATATGAAAATTTTGAATAAAAAATTTGAATGCCAAAGTAAAATAAACATGGACGTCAGAAGGCAAAGAGTCATAAAATTTGAAAATTTGAAAATTTGAAAATTTGTGAAGTGTAATCAAATTCTTGGCACTACAAAAAAAAACTACCTGTTAGGATGAACTTTTCGTGACGAAGTTATTTTTCGTTACGAAAAATTCGGAATCGTTACGAAAAGTTGACCTTTCGTAACGAAAAAAATATTCGTCACTAAAAGTAGTAGTTTCCTTACGAAAGGTTTCGTCACGATAGGTATAACTTTTCGTGACAAATTTTGTTTCGTTATGAAAGGTTCCTTTCGTAACGAAACAAAATTTGTCACGAAAAGTTTCGTCTTAAAATAATTTTTTTTTTTTTTTAAGAATATACATATATAAGTATGGTATAATTTAGAATATAATTTTAATTTTTATATTTGTTTAGTCTTTATATTAAAAGTATTACTAAAAAATAGTATATATGCAACTAGAATAATTTTATTCTTATTTTTATAACAACTTAATACACAAATACATTGACGAAAATGTATTAATTTTAATTTAATTCATAAAAAAAAAAAAATCAAAACACAAAGAGAAATTAAAATAACTAAAGGTTCAAAATACAAAACTTCAATATAATAAATATAATAGGAACAATAAGTAACAAATGACCAACGTAGCTCAGTGGGCAAGTGTTTGACATACAAGTTGGAGGTCTTGAGTTCGATTCCCACTTTTATGAAAATGTGGAGACTTTATTCAACATTATGGCTTTAAATTTTAAATTTTTTGTAAAACTTTTAGTAACGAACTTTGATACTTTTACTAACAAATATTTCGTCACGAATTCTCACCTTTTCTAACGAAACTATTTCGTTAGGAAAGACCTTTAGTAACGAATATGGTGATTCGTTACTAAAAGACCTTTAGAGACGGGGCTCTCATGACAAACTTGGTGACGAAGGTTTTTCGTTACGAAAGGTCTTTCGTAACGAATTTTTTGACCTTTCCTAACGAAAATTTTCGTTACTAAAGGTCTTTTTTTTTAGTAGTGTGGTGACCTTCTTGATGGTGATGAAAAACAAATATGAAAGAGAGTATTATATGGAATTATCTTCAATTAGAATCTCTAAATCAAGAGAGAGAGAGAGAGAGAGAGAGGGTTTTGAGGAAATTTATTCCTCCTTTAAAATTGACTCGTCATATACAAGACTCCGTACCATGGTGTATGTTATTTGTTGACGATATTGTTCTGATTGATGAGACTAGAGTAGGTGTTAACGCTAAGTTGGATGTGTGGAGACAAACATTGGAATCTAAAGGCTTTAGAATTAGTAGAAGTAAAACTGATTATTTGGAGTGTAAGTTTAGTTTCGGTCGAAGTAGAGAGCAGAGTATAATTAGTTTGGATGACAAAAGTATCGTGATGATTATGTTCGGTATTTGGGTTCTATTATTCAGAAAGATGGAGAGTTTGATGGGATGTGGCGCATCGAGTTAAAACTGGTTGGTTGAAATTATGGAAGGGTGCAACGGGTGTCTTGTGCGACCTTAATATACCATTGAGACTGAATGTGAAGTGTTATAGAATAGTTGTTAGATATGCGTTGTTGTATGAAACAAAGTGTTGGGCCGTGAAAAGATGTCATATCCAGAAAATGAGTGTAACAGAGATGCGTATGTTGCGATGGATGTGTGGGCATACTAGAAATGATAGAGTGGGAAATGAGATTATCCGAGAGAAACGAGGAGTTGCACACATTGAAGAAAAGATGAGGAAAAATCGTTTGCGGTGGTTTGGACACATAAAAAGAAGTCCGAGTGACGCTCCGGTTCGAAAACTTGAAGAATGGAGACATGAGGTTGTAAGAGGTAAGGGAGGCCGAAGAAGGTTTGGACCGAAGTCATCAAGAACAATATGAATTTGTTAGACTTAGAGGAGGGTATGATCTTTGATAGAAGGAAATGAAGGGAATCAGGGAATGTATTCGTGCGAATGACCACACAGAAATCCTATATTAATTCATGTAGCCGACCCCAATTACTTGGGATTAATACTTTGCTGCTGTTGTTGTTTATGTAATAGGAAATGGTACAATAGTCTTTTTTAAATCTTTTATTGACTTTAGCAAATTTTTAATTCGTGTGAAATATTAAAGTGTTATCCTTATTTAGGGAGTAATAAATTAGGGGTATGACTGAAAAAATAACAATAAAGATCCATTAGTTTCTGAACGTGTCAAACAATTTAAGATGTCTTAAAAAAGTGATACGATGCAAATAATTTGGAACGGAAATAGTATGTGGTAACTGTGCCTCATTCAATTAAATCATAAGAATAACATGAGGATGATGGGGCTATTAAATTTTGTAACCATAAAATAAGGGGTGAAAATCGTTTGTACTCGTCTATTTACACATACATGTGTCCAACACATAAGAATTCGTCATGTGATCATTTTTTTTAATTATATATACACATGGTGAATTGTGATTGATAAATGAATTGGTACACAGACAAGTACAGACCATTTTCACCCCTTATTTTATGTATTACACTTTGGGCTTGGCCCACAAACACTACTCTTGCTAATAATTCAAAAACCCACTAAATATAATTATTAAATAATTAAATAAAACTTGGTTTAATCATACAGAGGGGAAGGTAGAAATCCATTTCAATCATTGAAACTTAATTAAAATGGTTTTATAGAGTGGAAGTATATAAGGATTAAACTGGAAAAAAGAACATTAAATATTAACTACTTCAAAGTGACTTTAGACTGAGAGTATTATTCACATTGAGTAATGAATCTTTATCCTTCTCCCTCAAAAGTATTTATTATATATATATATATATATATATATATATATATATATATATATATATATATCTTTTTTAACAAAAGGAAAGATTTGGGTGTTTCTCTTCTAAGTCTCATATGTCCAGTGACGGATCCAAAGATTTGACCCCACTCTAAAAAAAAATTTTTTTTAATTATATATGATGTATTTTACTTCATTTAGATAATAAATGTATAAATGACCACAGTGAATTATTGTGTATATCAAATGACCTCAGTGATTTTTTTAATTATATATGATATATTTTACTCTATTTAAATAATAAATATATAAATGACCGCAGTCAATTGTTGTGTATATCAAATAACCCCAGTAAAATTTTTTCCTGAATCCGTCACTGCATATGCCATCTTGGTTTGGCCATGAAAAGAATATCACGGAATTTTATTAATAAATGGAGTTTAGGAATGATCATTAATTAGGTGCATGATCTTAGCGAACTTTGCACGTGTATTTGCGCGTCTGCATGTGGTTTTGTTTTTTAGGATTCAATTTTCTCTAAAAAAGACAAGGAAATTATTAACATCTCGATCATGTGAAGATGCGCAAAATGTCAATTGTCATCCCATCAAGAGTAGTTGAACTCACTTTCAATTTTTCCGACTTGCTTGGAAATGCCATATATTCGATTCACCTAAAAAAACAACTTAATATTATATTTGAAATGTTTATTTTATTTTGATTTTAAATAAGTTTGGTCAATACCCGACCATTGCTGAATAAAAGGAATTGGTAAACACTTTGTCAATACTAAACTGCAATGATGGGAATCGGGTAGTTCAAGTGGTAAAGCTACCCGAACACGGGCCCGTGTTCGATTCCCGTATCTCCTCTTTATTGGGGCAATAATCTCCTCCTCTGGTGAGGCATCCTCCTCCTCCTCTGAGTACTTTCCGCTCTCTACCCCTCGGGGACAACACCCTTTGGGGCTTCAAAACTGCAATGGCAAAGTCGAGATTCTAAAATAGTGAACGCTTTCCAAACCAAATCAAAGTTAGTCATATCCAAGTTCGGAATACAAGATGTCCAATTAATCATAATATATATATATATATATATATATATATATATATATATATATATATATATATATATATATATATATTATCGACCTAAACGAGTTTATTTCATTACTCCCTCCATTCCCAAATAAGGTTAACATTTGAATTTGAATTTTTTGTTTTCAAATTAAGATTAACATTTGGACTATCAATGAACTTTTAATGAAATTTTTACCCTGTTCTTATTTTTATTTTAACTACAATTTCCATTTTCAAAAAGTAATTAATGAGGATATATTAGTCTTTCACCTTTGAGTGCTCTCATTGTTTTTAAGAAATTTTTTAATCTATGTGAAAATTGAAATGTTAATGTTATTTTAGAATGGAGGAAGAATATGTTTACTGCACATATCACTTTTTTAGCTACGGAATTTTAAAATAGGGAGAACCTGCAATGTTGGACCTTAACAATTTTTACTTTTCTTTTTTTAGACATAAACTTTATTTTTGTACATTCTTAGACCTAAACTATTTACGAGCACTCAGAAATGAAAAAAAATTCAAAATCCGGTCAAAATGTGGCCGTTGAGTAAAACAACGTCGTTTGACTGAGAGCACAATAGTCAAATTACAAATATGTGAGTGAATATGCAATGTTGGACCTTAACAATTTTGCTTTTCTTATTTTAGACATTAACTTTTTTTTGGTACAACATTAGACCTAAACTATTTACGGGCACTCAGAAATGAAAAAAAAATCAAAATCCGACCAAAATGTGGCCGTTGAGTAAAACGACATCGTTTGACTGAGGGCACAATAGTCAAATTACAAATATAAATAAATAAATAAAACCAACCCGATTTGCAAACCCGACCCGACCCATTTTCCTTTCTTCTCCCTTCGGCTAAACACCACCATCCTCCTCCTCCAGCAGAACATCATCATTCCACCAGTCGGTTCCTCCGCAGCTCCACCGCCACCGCCACAGCCCTCTGCTTGTTTGGAGTAGGATTCCTCTGTAATGTAGTAACAACTGGATCTTATTTCGGATTCATAGGATTTGCAATAACAGGCCTATATTTGGCACATGCAATTCGGTCTCTCTGATGAATAGCTAAAGGAATTAAGGTCAATCTTGATGCATCTAATCTATGACAAACATTATGAGAAAATTTAGTCCTCCTAATCCAAGAACCACCCTAGTTCTCCATTTTTCTAAAGGGATTATTAAAAGACCAGATAACTAAAAGCCAATCCCAATCTAGTCTTTTCTACCCTTTTCTTCAATTGATGAGATAAAGTCTCAAAATGAAGCTTTTTCTTCCCTTTCGAATCCCCATCACAGTTTACACAGTCTCGTAAAGGGTTTCTAAATTGCTCATCCTCCACACATGATTTTGATGTGTTTGAGCTTGTGAAAGAGATGAGAATGCTTATAGATGGATGAATTTGCAGTGGAAATTTTGCAAACAATGGGTTGAATTATTACAATGCTCAAAAGACATAAATACCCTTAATAAAACGACTTCGTTTTAAGCAAAGGGTAGTTTTGACCGGATTTTGAATTTTTTTATTTTATTTCTGATTGCCCGTAAATAGTTTAGGTCTAAGAATGTACAAAAATAAAGTTTATGTCTAAAAAAAGAAAAGCAAAAATTGTTAAGGTCCAACATTGCATATTTTCTCGTCGAATTATTACAATGCTCAAAAGACATAAATACCCTTAATAAAACGACTTCGTTTTAAGCAACGGGTAGTTTTGGCCGGATTTTGATTTTTTTATTTATTTATGAGTGCCCGTAAATAGTTTAGGTCTAAGAATGTACAAAAATAAAGTTTATGTCTAAAAAAAGAAAAGCAAAAATTGTTAAGGTCCAACATTGCAGGTTCTCCCTTTTAAAATAATACTCCAACTTTAACTTTCAATCGGCCCGAGGGTTGGTGATGTCATATGTGTGATCGGGTTTTGTGTTGCAACAGTTAGTTATTCAACTATTCTAAACGGTTGATACACCATAATGTAAAATAGTAAATTCCGGGGCAAACTTAAAACTTAAAAATTGGGGTAAATTAATATATATAAGATTTTAGAGGCGAAATAAAATATTTATAAAGAAATTTCACAAAAAAATTAAAATTTTCCATAATATGTTACCCTAAAACTACCTTAGATTACACTTGATAGTATGAAAGTAGACGGCCATACACAATTTTTGGTGTACATAAATAATAGAATAAATAGCCATGTTTGTCCCTAACTTATTTTCACTCGGCCAGTTTTATCCTTTTTAGAAAAAACTACTATTTTTTGTCCTCAATTTTTTTACGGGCTGCCAGTTTTGTCCTTCTGTCAAAAACTAGCCATAATTCTGTTAAGAGCCATGACCAGCCGTTAATAGTCAAAAAATACCCTCTCTCATCTAGGGGTATAATTGGAAACCCAATATTTTGACCCATATACTTATACCAATTTGGATGTTTTTGGTGGGTTATAATCTCCCTTTTTTGTACAAGTTTGAGCAAAAGAAATCTCTTCTTCTCCAAAGCTTCTCCTTCCAAGGTGATGAAGAATGATGGAAGTACAAGTAACAAGAAGTGTACCAAAGGTAAGGGTAATGAATTTGACAACCTTCAATTTGAATTTGGTGTGATTGATGGTGAATTTACTTTAAGAAAGCTCCCAATTTTAAAAACCAATTTTGGGGAAAGTGGCAACTTCCAAAACCCAATCTCAATTTCAGAGGGAAACATTCTAAATTCGGAGGCTACCATACAAGAAAACATTTGTGAGATATTTGGATGCATTCAACAAGCTAAAACAAAGAGGGAGAAGGTAGAAGAGCCAAAAATTGTATATAGGCCGAGAATGGCATACTAAATGACCGATGATTACAATGACCTCCATCCCATCATTTCTTCTTCTTGAGTGATTATAGAGAGAAAGAGAGATGGGTTTTTGTTTTGATTTTTGATTTTGTACCAAATTTTTATGTTTTTGAGCATTGAAATGAAAGTTACAAATGGGTTTTTGTTTGATTTTTGATTTTGATGATTTCTTCAATTGCATTTTTGAATGTTGAAGAGATTTTTTTAGCTGGGTTATGAAATTTGTTCAATTCCAGTTCAAAGAAAAAGCAAAGCAGAAGCAACAAAGTACAGTGGGATTTTTTCATTTTTTCGTTCCCCAAAATTATCACCATCAAGTCCTTGAATCCCTGATGGGTTCTTCCGCAGGTATGAATTTATCTTGACGGGAAGCAAATCTGTGGTGGCCTTCTTGAAGAAGCAAATTTGAGGATTTGGCAGAGGATGGGAGAGATTGAAGACGGTGAGTTGGATGGTGGTCGGCGGAAGTGGGCAACCGGGGAAGAAGATGACAATACAAATCCAAAATCTCCAATTTCATTCAAACATTTTATCATCAGATTTGATCCCTTATTCATAGCAGATTTCAGAATCATCTTGTAAATTTAGATACTTAAAGCTCAGATGAGTTTTTGAATAGTCTTAATTTGAGTTTAAATGTTTATCTTTATAATTGGAAAGTTTGAAAACTATGGTGATGAGTTCTTGAAATTTTTGGAAGAGATGGGTTTCGTATTTTTTGTTTCCCATTTTACCCCTGTAATAGAGAGGGTTTATTTTGAGAGGTTAGCCACGTCATTCCAGTTAACGGATTTACGCATATTTTTTAACGGAAGGACAAAACTGGCAGCCCGTAAAAAAGTTGAGGACAAAAAATAGTAGTTTTTTCTAAAAAGGATAAAACTGGCCGAGCGAAAATAAGTTAGGGACAAACATGGCTATTTATTCATAAATAATAGTACAAATTATAGTGTATTTGTACCATTGGCAAAAAGTACATAAAATAGTGTAATGATATAAACATACACTATTAGTGTACTATATATTACACTATATTGTACTCCCTCCATTCCTTAATATAATATTTTAATTAAATATTGCGAAAATTAATGAAATAAAAAATAAGATATTTTTTAATTAAAATATCAATATTACTTTTTTAAATATATCACTAATTTAATTTAAGAGAGTAATATTGATATTCTAATTAAAAAACATCTTAATTTTTTCTTCCTTACTTTTTGTAACATGTAATGAAAGTCTTATGTTAAAGAAGGCAAAACCGCCCTTTTCTTCCTAAATGTATTTTCTAAGGGAGTTTAAAGTCCTAAATGAATAATTTTATCATTTTACATCCTACAAGTTTTTATGTACTGCCAATTACATCATTCCGTCCAATTTTCTATCTAGATACTGGCAAGCTAGTCATGTATCTCACACGTGATACACTTTTTAAGGACATTTCAACATATTTCTCTCAAGAAAAATTTGGGTACTCAAATAAAACATCTAAAGTCTAAACCCATTCCCTCCCTCACCCTCCATCTTCCTCCGCCCCCACTGTCAACCACCACCGCCTACAACGATGGATATGAAGCACATGAGCCTTTGCCATCGTCTGCCAAATCTATCTTCCCGATTATTATCCTCAAGTTCAATTACAGGGGACTTTTATATGTTGAAGTTCTTAATTTGTCTTCAAATGTAGTCAATGGAGCAAGATTAATGGGTTCTTGATGATGAACGAAGCAAGATTACAGCAAGATTTCAACCTTGTTCATACCATAGTCCAGAAAAAAAATGGCAAATCTGACAACCAAACAAGATTCTTCGATGGATTAAATCTCAAGCAATTAAACAAGAAAAAGTGAAGTTTTGGTTATCTTCTTAGACCATCTTTAGTCTTCATGTTTGGTTATCTTTTTCAATAGTGAAGTTCTGGTTTTGGGTTTCAAAGAATTGGATTAAAATTGTCCAATACATAGGCTTAATCAATTTGTCACACACTGTCTCCGGAATGGTGACATAGCAGTTTCTCATTGGTTGATGAAATACCAAAGCCGACAAACATAGTTACTAAAAGAGAATTCATTTATGATATAATCCAAAAAAAATTAAGAGTTAAACAGCGAAATTACTATGCGTGAAATAATTCTAAGTGTTACAAATGAAATTGTTCAACATTACTATAAAAGAAATACTCTAAGTATAAATGAAAGAAAGATCTAAATCTCTAAATCATAGCCGGTTATGGATCACTCTTCATAGTCCCCTTCCCAAGCATCTCCATCAAAGCTAGAATCAACATCTACAAAACCTGAAACAGAAAAAGCGGACTCAGTAGGGACCAATAATAATACAACAAATATAAACAGAATATAGCATAGATAGTTAGCTACAGATAGATGCAACATATTCCAGTTTTCCAAAATACCCCTTTACGGAAATAACAATAAACAATACGCACTAACACTGTAAATACACTGAGAATACACACCACGGTATTCACAATACACTAGACACGAACACGGAATGAAACGAAGTAGAAAACAGAACACTGCAGGGCCGCGGACGGAAGCACGAACGAATGGTTCGTCCGCAAGTCCGTTCGCTGCTTTGTCTGCACGAAGACAGTAAGGTCTGTTCGAGCGCGGACGATACCTAGGACGATACCAAGGACAAATGGTTCGTTCGCAACCTGTGGAAAAAAAAAAACAAAAAAAACAAGTGCAAAACATGTACACAAGTGTACTATCATGCACCAAATCAAACCCAACCCAAAATACAAGTTAAAAGGACTCAAAACCAAGTATCAGATATGATCTAAACAAATGTTCGACTATACTTATCAAATCTGACACCACATATCGGAATTCATGCCATGAGCATCTCATACTACTCATTCACTACAAACCAATAGTCATGTTAGGCAGTAGAGTATAAAACGAACAAGGACCAAATAAGTGAAAAACAACAGGTAAGCTCTAAATAACTATACTCTTCGCGTCTAAACACTCACACAACCGAATCCACAACAAGCACGCCTGTTATACAGTATTCACAATTACACAATGTGCTTAGACATTACAAACATAGTTACCGCTATGACACTACAATCCTACGGTCAAGCTCAATTGTCTAATCAGACCCATAACCACTGCTAACAGTCCCCAAGTATTCACCCACTGAGGAGGGCCACTCAATAATCACAGGTCCGACTGAATCTTTCCCCTGGACATAGGCAAAAAGTAAAGAATACGTCCATTGTGTCATCGCCCACACATGAGCTCCACAATCTACTGTTAGCAGCCCCAACTTGTTTATCCCGCTAGGGTCCGGGCCCACACATGTCCACCTACTCAATGATCGCGAACTCACGAGTTCCAGCGATATAAATGGGACGTATCCTGCTACATACCTTTCATCAACAAGAACTCGAATGGGGCGATGACTCGTTCGACCAAAACTAAATAGGACTAAAGATGACGGGACCAAATAGGACGACTCCAAGTATAAATAAAGTAAGACGACCAAACCGATAAAAAGATAATTAGCGAGTTAAACAATTAACCATTTAACAATTCATGAATATCTCAATAATAACAATTATATAACGAATAGGATAAGCCATTAAACAATTCAGATTATATCAATAAGTAACATAATCAGTTCAAGATAGGAAAACCAATTAACAAGACGATAAAAAAATAAGTACAATTAATTCGTAGACCAACAGTTTATGCAATAATCAGTAAGAGATAATCACTATTTATACCCATTATCTAACTTTGAAAAGCAAGTTATACCCATTATCTTTTTTGCGTGCCATAAATAGCCAGTATAATTTTTGAGGTGCCATTTATACCCAAAATGAGGATTCCGTCGTGCCGTAGAAGCAATTAATCGTCTCTCTGGTTTGCCGGAGATGAAATCATTCCAACTGAGGAAGACGCATATCGGCTTTCACCGAGGTGCTTACTCACGCCTCTGAATCCTGATGTCCGATTCGTCCTCTTATCATCCGATTCCGCCTATTTGGGTATAAATGGCACCTAGAAAATTGTATTGGCTATATATGGCACACAAAAAAGATAAAGGGTATAACTTGCTTTTAAAAGTTAGATAATGGGTATAAATAGTGATTATCTCAATCAGTAATTAAACAATCCAAAATACTCCCTCCGTCCCAAATTATCTGTCCACTTTGTATTTTGCACGGGAATTAAGGTTTCATCAAATTCTATAGTGGAATATAGTATAATGTCAAACATGACCCTATTTAATATTACTCCAATTTAATTCTACCTCCTCTTCTCTCTATAGCCTTCTCTCTCCAACATTTAATGTAAGGGTTAGAATTGGAAAAACTGTAATTAATGAGCCCTTTATTTAGAAAGTGGACAAATAATTTGGGACATATTAAAAAGGAAATGTGGACAGTTATTTTGGGACGGAGGGAGTAGTACCCAACACACACACACACACACACACACACACACACACATATATATATATATATATATATATATATATATATAAATTTCGGACAAAAAATAATATAAAAGTGGGGTCCCTACCTCTTACGCAGATAATTAAACACATCCCCGTAACAGTACTGCTCAGTCCCGCTCTCGGTGTGATAACTTCCTGCTCGGGACTCGAAGCTAACTCGAACACCATCGAATTGGTATATTATGGGTTGAAAACGGACGAGTAATGCTCCCTCGGTGATCTCTCAAAGTCTGACCAGAAAAATAACTCACAAAATCTGTTTCTCTCATGCGGCTACACTACTGCCCCTTAAACACATAACCCCGTAACAGTACTGCCCAGTCCCGCTCTCGGTGTGATAACTTTCTGCTCGGAACTCGAAGCTAACTCGAACGCCTTCGAATCGGTATATTATGGATTGAAAACGGACGAGTAATGCTCCCTCGATGATCTCTCAAAGTCTGACCAGAAAAAGAACTCACAAAATCTGTTTCTTTCAGGCGGCTAAACTACTGCCCCTTTCCAGTCCGGCTCCTGTGCGGAACAGCCTAAATTCCGCACGTGCGGGACACAACCAGGGCCATTGATTTCATTTTAAAAGAGGATCGATGGTTGAGATTTAAAAGAGGGTTAAAAGGATACATATGTAATTTCACAAATAAATAATAATAATAACAGCAAAAAGTAACACGCAACCGTCACATCGGTTGGGTTACCGAGGTGAGAGAAAATGGTAGAAAAGTAAAAAATGTACATTTCTACAAGAACACATGTTTTTGTGCAATGAACACATATTCTTGTATATTGCGAACACATGTTTTCTATTGGAGAACATGTTTTCTGTCAGAGAACACTTGTTCTTGTATATTTGCGATTAATGAACATGTGTTTTTGTGCAGTTGACACATATTCTTATATATTTGTGATTAATGAACACGTGTTTTTGTGCAGTGAACACATGCTCTTCATTATGAACACATGTTTTTTTTATTAGTGAACACATGTTTTTCAAAATTTCATTTTTCCGCCAAAAAAATCTTCTCCCAGTTAAAAGTAAGAAAGAGAAAAAATAGCTCAAAGTTTATCTCTAAAATACCCCTATTTTGATACAGCCGTTGGATAAAAAAGTACAAAATCCAACAGCTGATAGCTTGGCCCGCATATACTGAATTTTCTTGTTCAGCATAGGAGCCGTGGTGGCCCCTTTCTATATTTTCTTGTTATGTTGCACGCTTCCCAATAAACTCACGGCTCCCTATTCCTTTTTATTCTGTTTGTTTAGTTTAGGTGATTTATCCCTTGCCCCGTATTATATACTCCCTCCGTCACAAATTATCTGTTCACTTTGTGTTTTGCACGGAGATTAAGGTTTCATCAAATTCTATAGTGGAATATGGTAAAATGTCAAACATGACCCTATTTAATGTTAGTTATAATTTAATTCTACCTTCTCTTCTCTTTATATTCTTCTCTCTCCAACATTTAATGTAAGGGGTAATATTGGAAAAATCACCATTAATGAACCCTTTATTTAGAAAGTGGACAAATAATTTGGGGCAAATTAAAAAGGAAATGTGGACAGATAATTTGGGACGGATGGAGTATTTATATTATATTTTCCTTTCCTTTTTCATTTTAATTAAATAATTGGGTAAAAAGTGTCCACACCCCTTAAATTATCTTGGATTTTGGTTTTTGACTCTCAACTAAATAAGGTCAATTGCTTGACCCTGAACTTTTTTTAAAGTATCAATGGTTCCCCTTCCATCCAATTTCTCTGTTAAATAATAACGAAAGGTACCTATGTGACATTCACATGATAAAAATGGGGCAAATTTGACAAAAAATAATAATCTTTAAAAAAAATTAATTAGAAAATGGAAAACCCTCCCAAATCTTTAGAACCCTCCCTAATTTTTTTAACATCCTAAAATTAAAAAAAAAAAATCCTAAATCCTTGAAAAGAAAATGTGATCTCCCATTGAAAATTAATTCAAGAAATCTTGATAAATGAGTAGATAGTATTTTCAATTTCTAGTAAAAAAAATTTTTTTATAGAAGTAATGCTTAGGTTGTTATGGGATATGATGAAGACATTGAATATCTTTTTTTGCTCAAAACTAAGTTAAAAAAACTCGGTATAATTAGTTACAGCTTTCATGGAGTTTAACATAATTTCATGGAAGCATCCTTAAGTTATTTAGAAAAAAAAAAAATGCTTAAGTTGTTACTGGGAATTTGCAAGATTTTCATTTAAGAAAGAAATGCGATTTCACTAGACATGAAATAAAGAAGAAATTAGGGAGAGATTTATGGCTAACCTAAATTTTCTAATTTTTTTTATGGTTAATTTAATTTTGCCCAATATGCCCCATTTTTATCACGTGAGTGTCAAAAGGCACCTTCCGTTATTATTTAACGGAGAAATTAGATGGAAGGGGAAGCATTGATACTTCAAGAAAGTTCAGGGTCAAGCACTTAACGTTTTTTAATTAAGAGTCAAAAACCAAAATTTGAGAAAATTTAGGGGGCGTGGGCACTTTTTACCCTTAAATAATTATGGTAACTCTCCCAAACCTATTAGCATTCCTAATTCAATTCCAATTTTAAATCTAACTAAATTATATCTCTAAGTGAATTACAACTAGGTCTTTTAAATATGGTACACGTACGAAACGCCCCTCACAAAACGTAGCCCAAAAGTAACACGTAACATGTTCTAAAAATAAATAGACACGAAATCACATAATCGTACAAAATAAATAACGCCTACGCACTAAGTCACACAAGAATAAATTAAACGTAAAATAACACGTAACCGAAAAGTTACGGGTATCACACAATTTGATATTGTGAAAATTAATGAAAGAAAAAGATAAAATACTTTGTTAGTTAAAATACAAATATTATTATCTTAAATATGACTTGTATACCGCTAATTTTATTTAAGAGAGTAATATTGGTATTTTGATTAAAAAAATATTTTAATTTTTACTTCTTTAATTTTTGCAGCATGTAATGAAAATCTTATATTAAGGAATGGAGGTATCAATGCTAGCGAAGAGGTTTCTACTCCTTTCGCATATACTGCATGGCAAATATGGTGTAATCGCAATAAAACTGTCTTTGAAGGGAAAAGGCAAATGCCAGAAGAAATTGCCAATCTTTTCCCCATCCATGCTGTTGAATATAGTTGCATTTTTGCTTCATCTTTAGGATTGAATTGGAGTAGCCAACCCCAGCCAAATGCTGACCAGATACGATATATACTTCAAGGAAATGGAAAAATGTTTTCGCCAGATGCTAAGAAAAAAGTCACCGAAAGACCTAAGGAAAAACCAAACTATAGTTGGCAGGCTCCTAACGAAGGTTTCTTTAAACTAAATGTTGATGGAGCCTGGTATGAGAGCTATGGAGAAATGGGTTTCGTCATCAGGAATCATGAAGGATCATTTGTCGTAGGAGCTGCAAAAATTGCTATAAACTTCCCCAACCCTGAATACACTGAAGCAAAGGCACTGCTCGAGGGACTTCGATTTTCTATGAATCTAGAATGTCAGCAGCTTCTCATCGAAAGTGATTGTCAAGCGCTAGTTAATCAAGTCCACCATGCATAAGAGGATTTGTCTTCATTAGGACATACGGTTAGCCATATACGAAATTGTTTAGGGACTAGTATAGCTAATATATCTTTTGTGCACAGATCTTGTAATATTGCTGCTGATAGATTAGCTAATCACGCAATGAGGTTTAAAACCTCCTCTCAATGGTTTGGAAAGCCACCGAGTTTTCTCCTATCATATGTAACCCTTGATACTGATTAATGATATTCTAGTGCACTTTATTTCAAAAAATAAAAAAAAAGAATGGAGGTACTATATTTTTTCTTTTTAACAAAAGGAAAAAAGGAAAGATTTGGGAGTTTCTCTTCCAAGTTTCAAGCTATCTTTGTTGGCCATGAAAATAATATCACGGAATTTTATTAATAAATGGAGTTTAGGAACTTTTAGGAATGATCATTAATGAGGTGCATGACCTTAGCGACCTTTGCATGTGTATTTGCGCGTATGCGTGTGATTTTGTTTTCTAGGATTCAAATTTCTCTAAAAAAAAGACAAATAAATTATTAATATCTCGAGCATGTGAAGATGCGCTAATATCAATTGTCATTCCATCAAGAGTAGTTGAACTCACTTTCGATTTTACCGAACTTGCATATAAGCAAATGTCATGTGCTCAAATCACTTAAACAAATAATTTAATATTGTATTTACAATATTTATTTTATTTTGATTTTAATTAAGTCCGGTCACTACCGACCTTTAATAAATGGAAATTGGTAAACAATTTGTCAATAATGAAGTACAATGGGGAAGTTAAGATTCTAAAATAGTGAAGGTATTATTTAGTGAGATACATGTACTTTATACAATGAATAGGGTGAAATTTCATTCAGTAAACTTAAAAAATATATCATTTTACCATCTTTAAGTGGTGTTATTCTTTTAATTTGTTTTATTTTCTCTAATTCTATTTTTTTAAAAGAAATTTGTATTTTTCTCTCTTATACTAATTTTCTTTTTAAAAATATTTGTTTTTATTAATTTCGAAACTTTTCAAACTAGAAAAAACATCAGCAGAGTCACTTTTATGTGGTATTATATATAAATATATGAACTTATAGAGATGCATTTATATTATATATAAATATATGAACTTATATTTAAAGTTCTGATGCTTGGACTATTGGTCTCCTCTCTCTGTGCTTTTGTGCACATTGAAAGTTCCACTTCGACTCCTATGCGGAACAGGAAAAGTTCGGCACCGTGCGAAACAATCTTGGTCATCGGATGATAGCTTTGAATGGTCCAGATTTGGAGGGAGAAATTTTTTTATTTTTTAAGTCCAGCCGCAATTTTTTTTCTCTCCAAATTCAGACCGTTAAAACTATTATCCAACTGTTCAGATTGTTCCGGAAGGTGCGGAATTTTCCCTGTTCCGCATAGGAACCGGACTGTGAAAGTTCCTATCTTAATTCTATTAACAATGTTTGATTTGGCACAAAAATTAAAGATGAGTGATGTTGACTAAATAAATAAAATTATTTGTCAACTAAAAGCCCATATTACAAGCTTAAAAAATTGTTAAATAGGGTGTTTAATAGATTAATGAGACAAGAACAAGTTTGAAACTTAATAAATAATATAATTGTCAACAAAAAAAAATGTGTCAACTATGTTAAAACATTTTAAAAAGTAAGCAAGACAATAAAAAATAGAAAGAAGTAATCATATTATTTTCTCCTTTAGTAGGGGCATGTGCGCTCACGGGGTTAGATGTCGGTCGCTCAACCAATACTATAGTGAGATAAAAAAATGTTTCGGCTATTATATTATATTAGAAAAATTCGCTATTTATTGCATATACTCCCTCCGTCCCAAATTATCTGTCCACTTTGTATTTTGCACGGGAATTAAGGTTTTATCAAATTCTATAGTGGGATATGGTAAAATGTCAAACATGACCCTATTTAATTTTAGTTAAAATTTAATTCTACCTTCTCCTCTCTCTATATTCTTCTCTCTCCAACATTTAATGTAAGGGGTAGGAATGGAAAAATCACCATTAATGAACCCTTTAATTAGAAAGTGGACAAATAATTTGGGACAGATTAAAAAGGAAATGTGGACAGATAATTTGGGACGGAGGGAGTATTTATTTTTAAATTTCGTTTTTTAGCACAAATATTTTATTAGGTTAAAAATAGTATAAATAATTTACAGGCTTCAATTTCAGTTTAATTAGTGAATTCAGTGACTTTTCCACACAAAAAACGCACGTGCCACGCACATGTCATCAGATTGAAGGGTAAAATTGTCATTTTCTCTCCTTCTCCATCGGATTAGATTCTCCTTTTGATTATGCTCCTGATCTTCTTCTTCTTCAATGTCATTTTCATTCACAAAATCTTCAACAATTGCTGTGAAACTCCTCCGCTTTTTTTTATTCCTTATTGAATCTAATAATTCGGTGTCACTTGCGTCGTCCGGAAGAGGGAACTCCAAGTCCAAAAAAGGACCATCGTATACGTCAGAAGAGGAAGAAGATGAGGGACTAACGACGGAGACAATATTGGTGGTGGTGGAAGAGGAGTTTGCGGTAGCGGTGTGCCAAGTTTAGTATGTGAAAGAGAAAGGAATTTGTATTTAGTAATGAAGGGAAAATTAGTGAGGTCAAGAAGGAGGGAAATAATTGGGAATTAGGGCTAATTAAAACATAATCAACCTAATTCCTAATACAACATCGTTTTAGTAGGTCCTATAATAGCTAATGTCGCAGTCCAAAAAGGGAAACTGTTGGAAGCCCTTTAGCTACTACAGTGACACTTGATGAAATGACCTCTTGAAGGAGCACTGTTGATTTCTTGGCATTGTCAGAGGATGCTGACCTGGATGGACAAGATTCACCTTGAAAACACAACCCTAAGTATAAAAGGGCATCTCAGCAAAAGGTAGAGGCATTCAGAAAAATATAGCCAAAGTGGCCATTGCCATCCCCCCTATAAGCTTCTTGTATTCTTATCACCCTTTCCCTCTCTCCATTAGACTTTTCTTTTGTTTTCCCCCATTTCTGATACAATTTATTTCCCCCTAAATTCTATCTGTTCTCCCATTTCTAAAGCTGATTCAAGTTCACTCAAATACAGGATCATTGATTTTCCTTGCAGCCGTGGAATTACTTGGAGTTTGCTTTCTTTTACCTCTTTTCAGTATTGCTATTAGTTATCTATTAGTTAGTTGGTTTACTGAGGACTGTGATCCTTTTTGAAGTTATTAGTTAATGAGCTTAAATCCAAATAGATATGTACTGAACTTCATGCCAATTGCTTGCAATATAAATATACATATCCTTTGCTCATTTGATTATTTTTGTGACTTGTTGGTTGAGACTTTTGAGTCTCTTAGTTGATTGTGGGGTTTAGATTGAGTCATTGTCCTTGTGAAATCCTTTGGGACATGAAAAATTGGTATCAGAGCAGTTCAATCCTAAGGGGATGTGAGGTTATGTCTAAAAACCCAAATTTGGAATTCCCTACATATGATAGCTACACTAGTGTTAGAGAGTGAAGGGGAAAATGCATAGATTGTTTTCAGTTACATCATGTAGATGAAACAGAAAAACTTCCCCTCACTATGTTGAATCTTAGAAACAAAGCTTATACTTGGAGTAGGAGACATTTAGCAAATAACCCTACTTGCACTTGGGGAGAATTGACAACTTCAATGTGTAAAAAGTTTTGGGAACCTATTGAAATGCCAAATGAAGAAGTTGAGGTTAATGGAATTGCCGAATGTAGCAATGATGTAGTGCAGGTAGCAAAATGTGGGGCTGTTGATGGAGGTAAATGTCAGGTGCAGTTGCAAATAGATGATACTCAGTCTGGTACTTCTCAGTTATAGTTCCAAGAGGCTTCTGAGGTCACATCTGTTCCAAAGAGTAAAATGCTAGAGCCTTATGCAGTTGAAGAGGATTTCCTAAAAGATTTTCTAGAGATGGATGATTTTATTGGTCTAGAACCTTCTGTTCAACAATCTTATAACCAACTTTTGAAAGATAAACTTACTGAAGTTGTAGATGAAAAGGAAAATTTTAAGGATGATCCAACTGCTTCTATGGAGATTGTAATTTCAAAGGGTATTGTGGAGGATGAAGAACAATGTTATGGTCTTGCAATTGTGAAGCAAGTGCCAATTAGTGGGAAAAAATGTAAAACGTGTGATAGAGATTGGGCAAAGAACAACTCCATCTGTGGTATCGTATACTAAGAATGGAGTGGGACGGGTTGGGCAGATTGCTAAGTATCATGTGGTGTTGAGAAAGCTTGTGTATGATTATCCATCACAGTCTTTGAACGATAAGGTCACTTAAGCTGTTGTCACAGTCCCAGTCGATTTCAACATTTCTCAGAGGACAACAACAAAGGATAAGGGCCGCATTGCTGGTTTAGAGGTCCTTCGAATAATAAATGGACCTGCTGCTGCCTTAGTGGCTTATGGTTTTAAAAAAAGAAACAATGAAACTATTTTGGTTTTTGATCCTAGAAGTGTTACAACTGATGTCTCAGTTCTTGAAGTTGATGGTGTTTTTGAGGTTCTTTCTACTCATTTTGGTGAAGATATTTTTACAATTGCCGATACAGAATCTCAATTTTACTTTGATGGTGGAATGTCTAAAATCTCGTTTACTTTCTTTGACTTCTCGTCTTCTCAAGGTCCTTGTAATCGTCTATGAAGCTTTGAAGATATTCAAGAGAGCTCCAAACTGAATTCAGATTGCAGCTACCGATAATTTGATGACACTCTAAAGAACTTCCAACATCGTTTATTGCTCGATTCAGGTGCTGGTCAGATTCAAAGTCTAACCATTCTCAACACATTAAAGGAATTGTTCGAAGAAAATGATTCTGTCAAGTCTCTTTCTAAAGTTTACGCAATGGAAGACGTCTTTCAATGGTTTGATCCAATATTGGCTACTAATGCATCAGACACTTTATTATCATCAAGTTCAAAAAGATACCTCGCACCAAGAAATATCATTTTGACAACCAGCCATCTACTTCTTGACAAAGTTCAATCACTAATCTGTTTGATTTGGCCGCAAAGCAGAAAAGTTCCAATATCTTTGGAATTCATAAACAGTTTGATTGTCCTTGAGTGGATCTTTGGTCTAAATACTCTCAGGATGTCTTCCAGTTCTGAAGGTGTCTCGGAGCTATGTGCTGATCACAGGTTAGGTACAAAAAGTACATTATTCTCTACATTAGGATTATATAACCATTTTGGTGGCATAGCTGGAGGCAATATTCCAGTCACTCCATCTGATTTTGATGATCATTCATCTTCTACAGTTAAAAGAAGGAAAATAGAAAGCTCCTTACGGAGCAGTAAACAGATGAAATGTCTTCCTGGCTTTGCTAGAAATATAAATCAGAGGCCGTCTGAATCTAGAAGTGAGGTCATGAGAACATTGGGAGCTCGGTCATACCTCGGCGACAGTAGTAGCATTGTCGATGAGAAAGCTATTTCGAAAGCTAAGAAACATGAACAAACTGCAAAACTGAAAAGGTTAAGGGCATGGAAAAGTCCTTTTGATCCATCCATTGGAGGTTTCTCACTAGGTCTTGAGTACTTGCAAACAGCACAACTCATGACTTGGAAGATAAACGAAACATACTGGTGTAGCGGTCCAGGGGATAGTAATGTGTTTGTAGGAATACCAATCGGGAATTCAAAATACAATCATGAAATGGAAGTTGCCGATGAAGAAATTTCCTTCAAGTATTCTATCAATGCATCAACCATATTTTATAACCACCTTAATTATGATAGAACTTCGCTGGAGAAGATGTGGTCTGATGGGAACAAATATTGGAAAGTGGCAGGTTCTGTTGCTGAGAACATTGACAAATCTGTAGCTTTTCTATTGGAGCTGAAATTGCATCCATACAACGTAGGTGGTGAAGAAGAGAATGATGAACTGAAGTATGATCTTTACACAGTGGTGGTGCATATTGGATATTCACCTTGTTATAGGCATCACTACTGTTTCATCTGTTCTGTTGATAACACATAGTTCAATTTTGCTGATTCAAAGGTAATGCGGCTTCGAGAAGAATGTGTACTTACTCGGGATACATATATCCTCTTCTATTCCAAGAAGAGTAGTCCGAGGTTTTTGAAGTTTATTCAAACTCGGAAGCAATGGCTTATACCGTGGCGCAATATGTCTAAAGTAGATGTTATGGAGAAATATAGAGATTTCAGGGAGCATCAATTTCTAATCTTCAAGTCTTGAGGACAAGACTTGTTTCAATGGGGGAGTAATGTCAAGTTTAGTATGTGAAAGAGAAAGGGATTTGTATTTAGTAATGAAGGGAAAATTAGTGAGGTCAAGAAGGAGGGAAATAATTGGGAATTAGGGCTAATTAAAACATAATCAGCCTAATTCCTAGTACAACATCGTTTTAGTAGGTCCTAGAATAGCTAATGTCGCAGTCCAAAAAGGGAAGCTGTTGGAAGCCCTTTAGCTACTGCAATGACACTTGATGAAATGACCTCTTGAAGGAGCACTGTTGATTTCTTGGCATTGTCAGAGGATGCTGACCTGGATGGACAAGATTCACCTTGAAAACACAACCCTAAGTATAAAAGGGCATCTCAGCAAAGGGTAGAGGCATTCAGAAAAATATAGCCAAAGTGGCCATTACCATTCCCCCCTATAAGCTTCTTGTATTCTTATCACCATTTCCCCCTCTCCATTAGACTCTTCTTTTGTTTCCCCCCATTTCTGATACAATTTATTTCCCCCTAAATTCTATCTGTTCTCCCATTTCTAAAGCTGATTCAAGTTCACTTAAATGCAGGATCATTGATTTGCCTTGCAGCCGTGGAATTACTTGGAGTTTTCTTTCTTTTACCTCTTTTCAGTATTGCTATTAGTTATCTATTAGTTAGTTGGTTTAATGGGGACTTTGATCCTTTTTGAAGTTATTAGTTAATGAGCTAAAATTCAAATAGATATGTACTGAACTTCCTGCCAATTGCTTGCAATATAAATATACATATCCTTTGCTCATTTGATTATTTTTGTGACTTGTTGGTTGAGACTTTTGAGTCTCTTAGCTGATTGTGGGGTTTAGATTGAGTCATTGTCCTTGTGAAATCCTTTGGGACATGACACGGTGACACGTGTTGGAATAACGGAAGAAGCGTGGCCACCTCCGCCACGCCAGTTCTTAAGCAAGCTATATGACTCCGAATTGGAAGCAATAGAGAAGATCTTTCTCTACCGCCGCCGTCACGGAAGGAACCCCTTTGTGGCCAAGCTTTTGGTGCAAAAAGATTCAAGATTCTTGGCCTAACTTTACAAACAACAATTCTTTTGCTTCTCTTAACTTAAATCCCAATTGGGTATAAATATCGGATTTCTCTATTGTATTATTATGTTGAAAGAGTTTTGACTCATACTTTCCTTTTAAGAGTAAATGGTTATTTATGTTACTAAATTATTTACGTATTTCTATTTATGGTACTAAACTATTTTTTTAGCTAATTATATCACTCATCTATTTGCGAGTGTCAAATAATATACAACCAATATTTTTTTGGGTGTTTTCCGGAATAATTTGGCATGTGACTTTCATGTGTATATTAGTGAGGGGCAAAATTGGAATTTCTCAATAATCCAGTGATTTTTTGAGTTAAAGATTCGACCCGATTTTGAGCGCAGATTTTTTTCTTACGGGTCAAATCTTTAACCCGCGGATCAATGGGTTATTGCGAAGTTCCAATTTTGCCCCTCAATAATCTACACATGAAAGTCACATGCCAAATTTGGCCGGAAAACATCCAAAAAAATGGTGGTTATATATTATTTGACACCCGCAAATAGATGAGTGATATAATTAGCTAAAATAATAGTATAGTACTATAAATAGAAATACGTAAATAGTTTAGTAGCATAAATAACTATTTACTCTTCTTTTTAATAAGAGTTAGCCTGACTCTACTATCGATTTCAAACCAACGATTTCAAACCAAATCAAAGTTAGTCTTATCCAACTTCGGAATACAAGATGTTTAATTAATAATAATAAAAAAATATAATATCGACCTAAACGAGTTTATTTCATTACCCATTTATTGCACTCTATCACTTTTTTAGACTTAGCTGCGAAATTTTAGAATAATACTCCAACTTTAACTCTGCATCGGCTTGGGGGTTATTACAAAGTATAAACTAGGGCTCGAAATTGGGAAAAATATTTCCTTTTTTCATTGAATAATCAAATGATATGTACAACCCTATTTATAGACTTTCTATGCTACAATGTACAAGTATAAAAGTACAACAATCTAAGCTATAATCTATGCTAACATACACCTCTTATCCTTATAGGAATTTTTTTGCTAACCTAAGCTATTGCAACTTGCAGGTTTGGAGGGAAAAGCAGTTACAACTGCTAGATGGTGCACGTGGGCTTGGAACTGCAATCAGGTACTTATTCCTTCTGGAATCTTCTATCTGGGACAGCTCATTGTGGTGCTTTGTGTTGGCTATACAACTGGTTTGGCTTTCTTGTATTTTTCTCTATTTGTCTGCTTGTGTTTGAGTCTGCTGATGTGTATGGCCTTCTAGATGTTTCTGGTGTGTTCTTGCTGCAGCTATGGAGCTGCTGGAATTGAGCTCCTTTGAGTTCTTCTGGTGTGCTCCAGCAGTGGTTGTTGAGCTGTTGGAATTGAGCTCTTCTGGTGTGCTCCAGCAATAGCTGTTTAGCTGCTAGGATTTGCTTTGTATTCAAATACCCCCCTTCCCGCAATCTGGACCAGCATAGATGTTATGAATACATAGGGACTGAAGAAGGGGGTAAAAGACTGCAGGATCAAGTCCTTTTGTAAAAATATTTGCCAACTTTAAAGAACTAGGAATAGGCATAGGTTTCAATTTGCTTGATTGAAACTATTCCCTTACAAAGTGACAACCCATTTCAATGTGTTTAGTTCTTTCATGAAACACATGATTCTCTACTATGTAAATAGCATTGTTCACAATATAAGGGAACTGTAAGGTGAACCTTAACTTGTAAAGCTTGAAGCAGAAATACAAGTCATTGTATTTCACAAGTTGTTAAGGCCATTGCCCTATATTCTACCTCAGTAGAACTTCTTGATAAAGAGGGTTGTTTCTTGGATTTCCAGCTAATCAAGGAAGCTGGAAGAAACACACAAAAACTTGTTATAGATCTCCTAGTGTCAAGACATCCCCCCAATCAGAGTCTGAAAAAGCTTTAAGTGTGAGAGAAGAAGTGGAACTATAGAATAATCTTTGTCCTGGAGCCTTCTTGATATACCTTAGCAATCTATGTGCAACCTCCAAATGTAGCTCAGTAGGAACATCAAAAAATTGGCTTAGCTGTTGAACATCAAACTGTATATCTGGTCTGGTTATTGATAAGTATAAGAGTTTGCCAACAAGCCCTGTATAAGCAGTGTTGTCTGAAAGTAAAGTGGAGTCACCAAGGCTGAGTTTTGCTCTGGAATCTATAGGTGTATTGGCAGCTTTACAATGTTCAAAACCTTTTTCAGTCAATATGTCCAAGACATACTTTCTCTGGGACAGATTGATGCCTTTGGAAGTTCTGGATACCTCTATGCCAAGGAAAAACTTAAGATTGCTTAGGTCCTTAATCTTGAAAGTAGTATCAATAAAGGATTTGATATTGTCAAGGATATCAAATCATCTCCTGCTAATATGATGTCATCTACATAGATTAATAGGGCAAAACAACCTCTTGTAATTCTCTTAGTAAACAAGCTGTAATCACATTTAGATTGTGTGAAACCTAGATAATACGGGTCACTGTGAGCTTTAAATTCCATTGTCTACTGGCTTGTTTAAGCCCATAGATAGATTTTTGCAGTTTGCACACCATTTCAACACCAATAGGCTGATTCTCTTCTTTGTATTTAGAAGGTAGTTCCATATACACTTCTTCATGCAAATCTCCATATAAAAATGCATTATTTATGTCTAATTGTTGTAGATACCAGTTATGAATAGAAGCTACAACCAAAAGTAATCTGATTGTGGTTATTTTGGCTATAGGAGAAAAAATTTCTATGTGTCTATGCCAATCTCTTGAGTATAACTTTTTGCAACCAGTTTAGCCTTAAATCTTTCAATGCTGCCATCACTTTTATGCTTAATTTTGTACATCCGTTTGCAGCCAATAACCCTTTTTCCTGATGGCAATGGAACAATGACCCAAGTCTTGGTCAATTCTAAGGTTAGAATCTCCTTTCTCATAGCTTATTGCCATTCCTGATAACCTGCTGCCTTAAAAAATGATTTACGCTAATGCATAACAGTTAAAATCAAGACAAATTTAAAGTTAGATTCAGAGAGCTTAGAATAAGAAACTATTTTAGAAAGAGAATGAGGTGAACTGTGAGGGATTGACTTATAGACAAAGTCTTGAAGGTAATTAGGATTGACTCTAGTTCTGGTTGACTTTCTAGGTGGATCAGAAGTGTAAATGACATTAGGGGTATCAACAGCCATAGTACATGGTTCATCACTTTTATCATCATTATGATTTTCAATTGTAGATTGAGTAGAATCAAGAGAAATTGAAAGGAGATCTATGCATGTGACAATGTTTTGCAAAGTATGAACATTGTCAGAGATTTCCTTGTTTAATTTAGGAAACTTGGAATAAGGAAACATATTTTATGAAAAAACACATTTCTAGAAGTGAAAATTCTTCTAGATTTAGTATCTAACAACAAATGTCCTTTGCTAGAAATAGGGAATCCTAGATAGGCATATTGAATTCCTCTTGGATCAAATTTAGTTATTCTTTGTTCTATAGTGCAAGCATATGATAGACACCCAAAGACTTTGAATGAATTGTAATCAAGAAGCTTATTATAAAAGATTTCAAAAGGGGATTTGTCCTTTAGAATAGGTGTAGGAGTGACATTCATTATCTTTACAGCATGGAGAACAAAGAAGTTTAAAAAATGTAAAGGTAAAGATGATTGAATTTTTAGACTTCTAGCTATATTGAAGATGTGTTGATGTTTCCTTTCAACAAGTCCATTTTGCTCTGGAGTCCCAACACATGTAGTTTGATGTCTTTAGAAGAATAAAAGTCAAGCAACGTGAACTCTTGTACATTATCTGTTTTGATAATCTTTATTGTGGTATTGAACTGAGTTTGCACATGTTGAACAAAGGATTTAATAAAAGACCTGGTTTCTGTTTTGGATTTCATAAAAAATATCCAACAATATCTACTGAACTCATTTACAATTGTGAGAAAATAGTGATGACCATAAACAGTAGAAACCTAGAGAGGTCCCCAAATGTCAAAATGAACATGTTGAAAATTACTATTAACAGTGTTTGTCCTTACAGAAAAGGTAACTTCCTTTGTTTGGCAAGAGGACAAACAAGACAAAAAGAGTTTTCAGGAATCTTGACATTAGATGATACCTTTTTGACAGCTTTTATTCTATGTACAGAAGCAAATCCCAATCTATAGTTCTATAAAAGACTATCACAGCATTTATTTGGACTAGGAAAACTAGAAGACTACAATACAGTAGAAACAACTTTAGACTTAGACTCAGATTCAAAACTAGACAGAAAATTCTTTGCCAAGTAATACAATCCATTGTAAAGACTAGTTGTACCAATCATCTTCTTGGTCATCATACCCTAGAGAATACATCCATCAGGAACAAAGAAAACATGACAACTGGATTTAATGACAAGTTCACTAACATAAATGAGGTTAAAACCAAAGTTAGGAACAAATAAAAATCATGTAATATCAAGGAATGACTCAACTGAACAATGCCTTTATGAGTTACCTCAACTCTCAGGTCATTAGGAAGATTGACAAATGCACATTTAGCAAGAATATAAGAATAGAAATTTTCTAAAGAGCAAGATATATGATCAGTAGCTCCTGAATCTACTATCCAAGTGACAGAGTTTAATTGAAAACATGTACCTTGATCATTAATTGATTTGTCAAAGTTAGCAGATAAGGCATAAGCATTATTTCCTTCATCATCATTTTCTTTGTTAACACCTGATGATCCTGAATTTTCTCCAATTTGCCGTGTTTGCATGATCTTCACAAGCTCCTGGTATTGTTCCTCAGTGAACACAGAAGCAACAACATTAGAAACAACATTAACATTGTTATTTGTATTGTTACCTGCATAAGCTGCTTGAGTGCCTTTTCCTTTGCCATATCCAGAGTTCATTTGTGAAGATCCTGGTCCTTTGAAATTAGGAGGAAAGCCATACTTCTTGTAACATCTATCAATGATATGTCCACCTTTACCACAGTAGGCACATATGAGTCCTTTCTATCCTCCAAAATTTGGACTCCTATTATAAGTTGTGTGCCTTTTAAATTGTGGATTAACATAACTGTATAAGGCAATACTTCATGTTCCTTCTCCATTGAAAACTTTGTTTCCTTCTGTACTGATGTTAGGATGTTCAGTAGTATAACTCATTTGCCTTTCAGCTTGAATTATGATAGAAAACACTTTATTAATTGAAGGCAGTGGACTAGTGAGCAGAATTTGAGATTTCACCGAGGCAAATGAATCATTCAAACCTTTAAGGAACCTGATAACATAATCTGATTCCATATACCTTTGTCTCTCATGCAAAGCACCACAGGAGTAAGTAAGAATTAGCCTGAGTATGGCCAATTCATCCCAGACTATCCTTAGTTTAGTAAAATACTCAATCACAGTTAGGTTTCCTTGCTTTATCACTTGCGACTCTTCTAGCAAATCTGAGAGTCTGAATTGATCACTATTGGAAAATCTGTCATGAAGATCTTTCCAGATCTCAGTTGCAGTATCAATCCATAGAACACTTTGAGCTATGGATGTTGAAACTGAGTTGAATATCCAACTCATAGTCATGTTGTTGCATTGTTCCCATCCAGCTACATTTTTGTGTCTTGTTTCTGGCCTTGTTATGCTTCCATCAATGAAGCCTAGCTTGTTCTTAGAGATCAAAGCTATTCTCGTTGATCTACACCATGAATTGTAGTTATTTCCTGTTAGTAGCTTAGGAACTAGAACATCAGATGGATTTTTAGACGGATGAAGATAAAAAGGATTGCCAATGGAGTTTTCATTTCCATTACTTTCCATAATGCAAACACAGTAATGAATCTAAGGTATAGTATGAATAGAATTCAGGAAGAAATCAAAAAGACAGAAGCATAAGCTCTGATACCATATTACAAAGTATAAACTAGGCTCAAAATTGGGAAAAATAGTTCATTTTTCATTGAATAATCAAATGATATGTACATCCCTATTTATAGACTTTCTATGCTACAATGTACAAGTATAAAAGTACAACAATCGAAGGTATGATCCATGCTAACATACACCTCTTATCCTTATAGGAAATTTTATGTTAACCTAAGCTATTGCAACTTGAAAGTTTGGAGGGAAAAGCAGTTACAACTGCTAGATGGTGCAAGTGGGCTTGGAGCTGCAATCAGGTACTTCTTCCTTCTAGAATCTTCTCTTTGGGACAACTCATTGTGGTGCTTTGTGTTGGTTGTACAACTGGTTTGGCTTTCTTGTATTTTTCTCTGTTTGTTTGCTTGTGTTTGAGTCTGCTGATGTGGCTGGCCTTCTAGATATTTCTAGTGTGTTCTTGCTGCAGCTGTTGAGCTGCTAGAATTGAGTTCATTTGAGTTCTTCTGGTGTGCTCCAACAGTGGCTATTGAGCTGCTGAGATTGAGCTCTTTGGGGCTCTTCTGGTGTGCTCTAACAATAGATGTTAAGCTGCTAGGATTTGCTTTGTATTCTAATAGGGGTTGGTTATGTCATATGTGCGATCGGGTTTTGAGTTGCAATAGTTGATACACCATGTTGTATAATAGTAAGTTTGGGGCAAATTTAGAACTTAAAATTTGGGGTAAATTAATATATATAATATTTTGGGGGCGAAATAAAATATTTATAAATTTTTTTTACAAAAAAGTTAAATTTTCTTAGAGATTTTTTTTGCTTTCCATAATATGTTACCCTAAAACTACACCTGATTACACTTGATAGTATGAAAGTGGACGGTCATACACTTTTTTTAGTGTACATAAATAATAGTACAAAGGGTAAAAAGCGCTCACGCCCCCTAAACTATTTCGTTTTTTGGTTTTTGACTCTCAACTAAAAAGGGTCAAGTTTTACCCCCTAAACTATTTCGCTTTTTGGTTTTGACCTTCCATTCATATTCTCCGTTACATCATAACGGAAGTCCAAAAAATGGGGGCATTTTTGGGCAATCTGTATAAGATCCTAAATTTTTTGTTTTTTATAAAAACTATTATTCTGACGAGAAAGAAGAAGTGGCCGGTGAGAACAGTGACAGAAGAAGCCGGAAGCCGGGTAGCACTCCCCTTCTCCAACCACCAACTGTATATTCCAACCTCTAAAAAAAATCTTAAAAGGCCATTTTTTCCCTTAAATTTAATTATATTTATTATGAATGATATGATTTTCCCAAAATGCCCCCATTTTTTGGACTTCCGTTATGATGTAACGGAGAATACGGATGAAAGGTCAAAAACCAAAAACCAAAAACCAAAATAGTTTAGGGGGTAAAACTTGACCGTTTTTACTTAAGGGTGAAAAATCGAAAAACGAAATAGTTTAGGGGGCGTCAGCGCTTTTTACCCTAGTACAAATTATAGTGTATATGTACCATTGGCAAAAAGTACATAAAAAAGTGTAATCATATAACATACACCATTAATGTACTATATATTACTGGTACTCACTCTATTTCTTAATATGAGACTTTCATTACATGTTGCGAAAATTAATGAAGTAAAAGATAAGATATTTTTTTAGTTAAAATATCAATATTAATCTCTTAAATATAACTTGTTTACTACTCCCTCCATTCCTATTTAATTGTCGTTTATGATATATATGTATCCAAATTAATTGTCATTTTACATGTCTTTTATTAGGTGTCAACAATTTATTCCAATTATACATTCGACTTATCTTTTATGGGAAAAGTTAAAGAGAGGGAGGAAGGGGTATTATTGGAATTGTGGTGGAAAGATTACTGTTTGTTTGAGTTCCTTAATTTTTTCAAAGTGTCCTAAACGTACTATATTGAGGAATGGAGGGAGTACTAATTTTATTTAAGAGAGTAATATTGATATTTTGATTAAAAAACATTTTAAATTTTACTCTTTAATTCTTATATTAAGAAATGAAGGTAGTATATTTTTACATTATCAATAAGGGTGTTAATCGAATTATGTGAGCCGAGCTTGACGTAGCTCACGTTCAACTCACATAAAAATTGAAAAGCTCATCTCACGCTCAGCTTACATTTTAATGTGAGCTCGAGCTAAGCTCACGAGCCTCATGAGCTAAATTTATAATAGCAAAAAATAAAAATAAAAATCATGTATAAAGAATAGTGAAATACAATGCGACATGAGACTAACTTCTAACTAGAATCCAAATATACATAATATAATAATACTTAATTATTTAATTATTGTAGTAAGATAAAGTAATAAAAAGATAACCAAAGATAAACATATAACAAAGTCAAATGTTAAAAAAAAATCCATAAAAAATAGACAAAAATAAATGATGTGTTTTGTCGCCAGTTTTATAGGTCTTCTTTTTTAAATAGAAATTTAGTATTATATATAATACACATAATTATATTATTCTTATTCGGGTGTGAGCTTTAACCGGGCTGAGCAGGGTCAAGCTCACGCTCGTCCCACATAAAATTCGAGCTTGAATATTACGCTCACGCTCACATATTTTCGAGGTATGTGAGCCGAATTCGGGTTGACACCCCTAATTATCAAATATATTTGATATACTAAATGGTATACCAATAATTTATTATAATTGGATAACCAACCGTTGCCATCCGAATTTGTGTGCGTGGAGGAAGGACCACCCTGTCCCTGAAAAATTCTGATATAGACCTGGCTTACAAGTGGGGATATAGACCACTTGGTCCACAATCAACCGCATCCCCTCTTTTGATTAAAAAACAATAAAAACGCCTCAAACAATGCACCAAAAGAGAGAATATTTTTATTATTTTAATCAAAAGCGTGACATGTGATTGAATGTGACTAAGTGGTCCATCGTCCCACTGGTAGGCTCTGGTCCCATGACAGATTGATCCCTCGTCCCTAAGCACGAGGAAAAATTCCGATATGGACCAGGGCGCGGGGGTAGAGCTCTGGTCCCACTTGGCTGAGAAAAGCTCCACGTCACCCCTCTCTTATTTTTCATCTACCGATCACGGTTAAAATACAAAAAAGATAGTTCTGATATGGACACAGTTAAAAGTAAAAAAATTGTACAAACTTGTCACATCACTATAAAATGAGGAGAGAGAATTTTTTTTACTTTTAACTGTGTCCATATCAGGACTATCTTTTTTATATTTTAACTGTGACTGAGAGATGAAATTTTTTTTTTTTTTTTGCAGAGAGGGGGTGACGTGGCGCTTTCTCAGCCAAGTGGACCAGGGCCCTAGCACAAACTACGGAGTATGAGCAAGTTGTCCGTTGATATTTTGGGACATTGAACATGTGGATAGAAACGAACCGCTAATCCAAGATTTAACAAAAGTCAACAAAATCTTCTCCGAAGTATATGGGAAACCGAATCGATATTAAAATTTTTCAAGCATATGGTAATATGGATTGATAACAGTATCTCAAAACGAAAAAATAATATAAAAATAATATAAACTTTAGCTAAATTGTTAGATATATAAGATTAGAAGGTCTCATATTGGGTACTTACCATTAGTAATCTTCATAAAAAAAATAAAAAGATAAGGAGCTGTGTCAATTAGAAAATGCATTAGTGATAGATCAACCTTGTCCTATATATGATCACAGGAAAACTTTGACCTGTTCAATTAGAATGGAAAAGATAAAAGATCAATCGAATCGTAATGTAATAATTAAATTGACACGACAATCGAAGATATATAAAAAAAATAAATGTGATTGAACCCCGATTTTAAGGGCTCAATTACGTTCTTAAAACTATGTAAACGAGTTAAATCGCAAAATGTATCTCAATGGATATATCAGAGCCACTGGAGAGATGTAGGATCACAAAGAACTTGGATATACTGTCAACTATAAAGACAAAGATAACAGATGAATGAGATCTTATAATAATGTTTGCATATATATCAGATAACAGAGAGAAATGATATCAAATTAATATATGCTTCAATTACAAAAGGCAAAGACAAAGATCAATCAAGTAATGCTTCAAGGATAATGGCAAAGGAAGATTCTGTGCAAATTCATTATCTAAATTAATATCCTATTACTATAATACTAGTATTACATTTCCTTACACCAAATACTCTTTCAAATGTATCAAATAAATTGTTTTTTATTTATACTAGTTGAAATTAATGTTTGATGCACGTTGATTGGACGCGATGGTAAAAAATAAATCAGCTTCTTATACTTGTGTAATCTTTTTTATACTTATAATGTTGAAAATAAACATATTTAGGACACATTTAGTTACCATGCGACCAAAACTTTTTACTTTGTATTTTATATTTTCTTTTAACTTTTATTGTTCACAAAATAAAACTTTAATCTAAAAACACTTTGCTCTTTTGCAAGAACCTCCCCTAGCGAGTAGTGACAAGAGTGATGTTCCCACGGGCTAGGAAAATTAGAGGTAGAATTGATAATTGGATCCAGTCTCATTTCTAAGACACAAATAACTTACTTCGACCTTACTTGTATATGTGAGACCCACATCTATTACTTTGGCTAGAATGAAATGTTTGTGTCTTGAATGGTCTGGTTCCACTCTCAATCTTTCTACAAGTTATGTTCGAAGTTCGAAAGCAAAGGTTGACACATACTGCGGCACATATTCCTTTTTGAAGGAAATAAATATTATCATTAATCGATAATAAAAATTACATGAGAGGGGTGGTATTCTGAAAGATCCACTACCCTTTGAAATGAGGCGCTAAGCCTTGGAGGATGTCTAGCCAACAAGTGGACCAGAGCATTACATGACCTGAGGGCATAGAAAAAACTACATAACATATTTCTTAATATACGCATTTCTATGCCTTCACAAATAGACTTTATAATCAAGAAAGCAAAAACGGGGTCACGTTCAAACCAGAGGCCATCCACAGTCGTTAGAGTTCTTGTCTGCATACTTTCAAAACGCTTTAAATTAGGAGGGGAGGTCAGCTTAAAACTGCACTCGGTAGTTTGCCAGCGACCACGCCAGATACGAACATAATGTCCGCTCTTAATCCTCCATTCGAAACCACGTTGCAGCCAATATCTACCTTGAGGGATACTTCTCCAATTTTGAGGCGGTCGTCCCAGTTGATTGCTTACATGAATTATTGAACTAAATCCTAATATAAACCATGAAGTAAATCCTAAAACTAGCATGATATTAATCATGAGGCTTGCAAAAACACTTATTAAGAAAAAGAAAAAACTATTAGAAAAGCGAGCCATTGTGAGGCGCGCTAAATTTTGAATTGTCCAGGGGTTGACACGGCCCGAACAATTCCAGATTAGGCAACTCATGGGTAATGGCAGGGCCGACTTGCGACCTCTGCCTTATCATCGTCGTCAAACTTGGGAGTTTGCCCATGTCGGACCAGGCCATTAGCCTGAGAAGAATGGCCCAATATTATGGCCCTGATGCAACTCTTCTGGCCATGTCCTATGTTTGTACCCAGGCCCCCTTTTATAAATGCTGGGCCCAATAGCATGACCCATATGCAGCCCATACCTCTCAGCCACGGGTTTGAGATCTGACCCGGCATAACCACATCATTAACAGAGAATTGCCCCTGCGCCGGAGACTCGCCATCGCCGGTCATCTGTAGCGACTCCGGCGCTGTCTCCACCATCACCTTACTCATCTCCTTCGCCTCCATTACCCCCATATGAACACAAATCGTGATATTGAGAGCCCCAGCAGCCCACTGTATCCAGGCAGAGAGCCCACCACGACCCCGAATGCGGCTCACCATTCCCATCGTTTCCCTCAAGTCCTGTCCGAAAACCAAACCTAATCGTCGGCCAGACACCATTGCCGGGGACAGGAAAAACTCATTTCCTCCATTCCGGGAAAATCCCGGATCAAGATCCAAAATTCCCGTCCCATGCCCCCCAACCCGATGCAAAATGCTGGGATTTGGTACAGAAACCGAAGCTTCTGGCCAGCAAAGGTAACGCCGGAGGAGGGGAAGAGATGCACACAAAAGAACCCATAGGCAGGCTAAGAGACGCGCCCAAAGGCGGCGTAGATGACCTTAGAGTTCTAAGGAGAAATTCCGACATTGTCGGAGTATTGAGAGAGAGAGCCTCTCAGTTATGCGGCACATATTCCTACTCATCTCAAATAAAACAAAATATATAATAAAAAAAATAATGAATAGGTTTTTTTTCCTTTTTGAATAAAATAAAATAAAGTCCTTCAAGTTGTGGGAATAATTTTCCAAAAAAAAAAAAAAAAGTTCTGGGAAGAATACTCGGGATAATCCAATCAGCCGAAAATGTAGGCGAACCCCCGTGTCATCACAACCGCCGAATACTACAAGTTGAGATCCTACTTACAAAGTCAAAACTTACAGTCAACATAAGACTTCCTCCCTACCCTACCCCAACCCCCATTCTTGGTATCTATCAGTTCACTCCAAATTTTCGGTACGGATCCTATGCGGAACAGTTTTTTTTATAACATACGTAACATCTCATGGCAGGTGTTCTGAGACTCAATAATACGACAGGTATTCTGAGACTTACAACAGGTGTCCATTTTAAATCAATCTTAACTGTCAAAATTTTAATCCAACGGACGAGTAAAATTTTGTACGTGAAGAATTACCTCGTTCCGTACTGGAGCACCGTCCCAAATTTTCCCCATGGCTATCTTCCTTCAAACCATTCTCTCCTATTTTAGGGTCGAAATTTTGTTGCCTTGCACGTTTTGGGGTATTTTGGTTAATTTCAATAAAAAAGAATATTTATATATCATACCTAAAACTCAATGAATTTGTCCAAGTGAAATTTCCTATGGTTCCTACAAACCAAATGTACCATAAGAATTTGGAAATGTTTTTCCAAAAGTAAAAGAAAAAAATTGGAAATTTTTAGTTGAATGTGGCAATTTTCATCCCAAAAGTAGTGTTGGACCACCACTGCTACATTCCTATATTCAAACCCATTGGCCTTTCACATTCTGCAATATCCAATTAAAGAATCAATTTTATCAAACTTTCACCAATCATAATTCTTCTCTATATTACAATAATAAAGATAATTTATAATATTGTCAACTGATTCCAACTTATCTCGTTACACATGTGACTCTTAGAGCTTGTTTAGAGTAAATTACTGGTTCAAGACAACTTTCAATTTTAATATATTAGTCGAGTCGAATATCCGGCAATTAATCGCAAAAATAAAGAACACAATAATCTTGTAAATGTTTGATTCAGTTTGATTTTTCACTATTTTTAAGTAGGCAGTAAATCTTTCTCAGCTTCTGCTACATTTCAGAAACCCACAAAGGATAACAAAATGGGCAACCTTTTCCCCATGCAACAATAATTCATAGTATTCCCACGTTGAATTGAAGATAAATATGGCAAGTTTAGGTAATTACAGCAGTGTTTGACATCATATGGTCAATCATATAGATTAAGAAGAAACAAAGTGATACTTTAAAAATATTTACTGCCTTTTTAAATCTGATGTCATATAATAATTGGTTTTAAAATTTTTTTATTAATTCTAGAATCAAACCCCCAAAATAAAGAAATAAAAAACAAAAGAAGAAAGATTTTTTTTTTGGATATGATTGGATTGTGTCTCAGTTTGAGATTAATGACCTCAGTCTCAGGCTAGTGTCAAACTCAAACCAAATTCTTGATAGATTAATGCTTAAGGTTTTAATCTAAAACTTTATCTAGAGAGAGTTTGAATATCAATCTGAGTCTGAAATCCAGAGCAGACTCAATCCAAATAGGCAAATACCTTTAAATAGCAGCTTTTTGCATTGAAGTACTCTCCATAATATTTCTTTAGTAGAGTCCTACAAGCAGAGGAGTTAACAATGGAAGTTAAAATTTCAACCATTTTTCTCCTCTCAATTATTTCAGCCTTATTAGTTAATCCAAGTTTTGCAATCAAAAGGGTAAGCATTTTATAACTTTGTCTTTGCTTTCAATAACTCAAATAGTATTTTGGAATAAGATTTAACAAGAGAATTTGTTCATCTTTTGATGTCAAACTTAAATAGTCATATGTGGTGTACTTGGGAGCACATTCACATTCTTCAGATATTGCATCCATTGACTTGGATAGAGTAACAGATTCCCATCATGAATTTCTTGGATCTTTTCTAGGAAGGTACAAATCTCTAATAACAATCTTCATTGAATTATTCAAAATTAAATTTCAATGTGTAATATGTTTTACAATGTTTAAACCAGTAAGAAAAAGGCCAAAGATGCAATTTTCTACTCATATACAAGACATATCAATGGCTTTGCAGCCATTCTTGAAGATGCAGAGGCTGCTGAAATATCCAGTAAGCAATTTAGAATGTTTTTTCTATTTCTTGTTTCTTAAAAAGGTCCTACCCAATCCACAAGGCTCCCGCATTAGCCGGGTCGGGGAAGGTCCCGATGTACGCAGTTTTACTTTTATTTTTTATAAAGAGACTGTTTTCGGGTTCGAACCCGTGACCTAACAGATAACAAATAAACACTTGACCCGTTGTCTTTATTTTTGTTTTGCCATATTTTTTTTACTAACAGAAGTGGTGTTTTGATCTTAATTCAGAACATCCAGGAGTGGTTTCTGTGTTTTTGAACCAAGGAAGGAAATTACATACCACAAGGTCTTGGGACTTTATGGGGCTTGAGAATAATGGAAGAATACATTCAAATTCCATATGGAAGAAGGCAAGATTTGGTGAAGATACCATTATTGGAAACCTCGACACTGGTAAGTTTTCTTAGCCTCATTCCATTCATTATCCATTACTTTCAAAGTCAAACTCTGTGAGCGTAACTTGAATGGTCCCACTGAAGTTTGGGTTCTTGGGGTGCTTTGAATGACAATGTGTGCTATACTATGGCTGCCCTTTTGGATCTAGGTGTTATATGGATCATGTAATTTAGATTATCAAAAGTTTTTCATCAACCATCTTAAATTTTATAAAAAGATAAATATGTATTTTCTCTATCCCAAATTATCTATCCATATTTACTTTTTAATCCGTCCCAAATTATTTGTTACTGTCTAAATAAGGGGTTCATCAATGATTATTTTTACAATCCTACCCTTACATTAAATGTTGGAGAGAAGGCGGGATAGAATTAATTTGGGAGTAATATTAAATAGGGTCATATTTGACATTTTACCTATCCCACTATAAAATTTGATTAAACATTAATTCCTTTGTAAAAGTATAAAATGGACAAATGATTTGGGAACGGAGGGAATACTTTTTCTTGTAGTTGGATTGTTTTGGCATTTTTCAGTGGCAACATAGTTGGAGTCAATTTCTTGCTTTTAGATCACTGACAGAATGATGTTTAATAAATTAATCTCAATGGGGTAAATAATTAAATGGCTATTTTTTTATTTTTTTAAATATTTGTCTATTTTATATGATTTTTCATTTTTCTAGAACTAGAACTTCATTGGGTGCTGTCATTACGAACCACTTTCAAAAGTGACAAAACTTTTGTCTAATCTAGATAGTCATTGTTAAATATGTTTGACCTTTTCTACACTTTTCTAGAGAACACATTTGTTTTATTGATTATTGGTTTTCAGTCTCTTCTTTTCCCTACAACACTGTGATAATGCAGAAAGAAAAAATCATATAAATTTGGCTTTTCTTGTAGAATATGGGGCTAATGCTCAACCACCAAGGAAATATTGTATATAAAAACCACTGTTCTGCTGTCCCAATTATCCTTGAAGGAATGCTATGGATAATTGATTATATTATACATCATTTTCAGTAGGCTTTGCCAAGTTTTAACATTGTGGCCTATGCTTAGATAGGCCTTCATCTGTCCCCGCGGTTTGAGAGGATTTGAAGTCCCATGAACTACTTTTCACAATGTCCCCAGTACTTTTCCCGGACTAGTCGGTCTGCACAAGTGGGTAGGATAATGGGGTCCAAGACCATGAATGGTTTAATGGTTCCATGAGAACATATAAGTTTCACATTTGTATAGGTCCTTTGATTTTATATTTTGAGTTTTTCTTTTCTTTTTTCAATGAATCAAAGGGAGCAAGGGTCACAAAATGAGTGATCATTCTTTCTGTTTCTGTCCACATAATTTTCTTCAAATTTTTATCACTTTTGACTTTAGTATCTATCCTTACTTTTTTTATCTGATGTGATTGAATAAGGGGTCTGGCCTGAATCAAAAAGCTTCAGTGATGAAGAATTGGGGCCAATTCCATCAAAGTGGAAAGGAATTTGCCAAAGTGATTCAGATGCAACTTTTCAGTGTAACAGGTCATAAATTCTTTTAGGCCAATTGTTTCCTTTTTCTTTTCCATTGTTTGGTATGTTGTGAGTTGATCAAAAGTATTTCAATCTTGTTAAGCTCCATATTGCACAAGCTAGGAAATAGAGAACTATTTTTTCATGTAATAGAATTAGATACCTTTGCATAATGGACACAAATAAATGCCTATATATATATATATTCAAATAGCTTATGAAGAAATAAATATTAAATGTGATGAAATTTTTTTAGATATTATAAATGAAATATATGAAATAGAATATACAGATAGTGTTAAAAATAATTCAGAAGAAAATTTAGAAAAAATTCGTGAATAGTAATGAACAGTAATTTATGCAAATATAGAGATAATTTTAGCAATAAATGTATGAAAATCATGTTAACCTGAGACATGAATATGGCAATTTTAGTTCAGTTACTCTAGAAAGGCTTTCTTTATTCATTGATCACCAGGTCAAACTTATAGAAAGTATCTTATTCTCGATCATCATTTCAGTTGTTAGGGACCTTGATTTGTAAATTATGTAATATTTTGGCTGCGATTGAAAGCTGGTTTCATATTCATCAACAAGTTGAACTTCATGTAGACTTCTTAATTTGAATAATTCTGTCATTTGACGTAGTTGCCATTTCTAAATGAAGGAAACTAATCGGAGCAAGATACTTCAACAAAGGATATGCTTCTGTCGTGGGACATCTAAATTCATCGTTCAATTCACCACGAGACATTGAAGGTCATGGATCACACACCTTATCAACAGCAGGTGGAAGTTTTGTAGCAGGAGCAAGTGTATTTGGATATGGAAATGGAACAGCAAAAGGTGGATCTCCAAGAGCTCGAGTGGCTGCTTACAAAGTCTGCTTTCCTCCAGTAGGCGGAGATGAGTGCTTTGATGCAGATATCTTGGCTGCCTTTGATATAGCTATTCATGATGGCGTTGATGTGCTCTCTGTATCACTTGGAGGAGTTCCGACTCCTTTTTTCAATGATAGTGTTGCTATTGGCTCGTTTCACGCTGTTAAACATGGAATTGTAGTGGTATGCTCAGCTGGCAATTCGGGTCCTGCTCCTGGTACCGTCTCAAATATCGCCCCTTGGCAAATCACAGTTGGTGCAAGCACTATCGATCGGCAATTCCCTAGTTACGTTGTTCTTGGAAACAACATGCGCTTCAGAGTCAGTTTTCTTTACCATTCTGCATATTATATCATAGTTTACTCCAATATTACTAAATGTTTTCGGTCATGGTTTGTACAGGGCGAAAGTCTTTCGATTAAAGAACTGCCAAAGGATAAGTTCTTTCCTATTGTTACTGCTGCATCTGTAAAAGCAGCTAATGCATCGTCAGAAGAAGCGTAAGCATACAAGTATTTGTGTAATTCATGAAACTTTTCGGTCTTCCTTGTATGAAACCGATTCTATCATCTTACATAATTTTGCAGCGTCCTCTGTAAGGCCGGAACACTGGATCCTACTAAGGTTAAGGGGAAGATTTTAGTCTGCTTGCGAGGAGATAACGCAAGGGTGGACAAGGGCCAAGAAGCTGCTTTGGCTGGTGCTGTAGGAATGGTTCTTGCAAATAATGAGGCCTCAGGAAATGAAATTATTGCCGACCCTCATGTCCTTCCTGCTTCAGAAATCAATTATACTGATGGACTTGCTCTCCTTTCATATATCGGCAAAACAAAGTAAGGAACGTTATATAAGCTTAAACTAGAAAATTGTATCAATTGAAACTTATATTGGCAAAATGTTGAGATTATGTCCTCGTTTCAATTTCATTTCTAAACAATGTGCGTTTTAGTAGGTCTCCGGTGGCTTATATTACGCCTCCAACAACTCGACTTAGCACAAAGCCCGCTCCATTCATGGCAGCATTTTCATCCCAAGGGGCCCAATACTGTTACACCAGAGCTTTTGAAGGTTTTTGAAGGACTTTATTTTTTGTTCTTGCCCTTTATCGCAATTTTATACCAGACGTTAATTTGTTTTAACATCACGTTTTCAGCCTGATATTACCGCTCCTGGAGTGAGTATAATTGCAGCTTACACTGAAGCTCAAGGACCGACAAATCAAGATTTTGATCAAAGAAGAGTTCTATTTAACTCTGTATCAGGCACTTCAATGTCATGCCCTCATGTTTCCGGCATTGTTGGTTTATTGAAAACTCTCCATCCAGATTGGAGTCCTGCAGCAATCAAATCAGCTATCATGACCTCATGTAAGTCTCACAAATTATGTCCCCCTAAATTAGTGATTCTCACGAAATTTATGCATTTCTGCTTCTAGATTTAGATAAACTGTTATTAACTCTGATCTTACAGCAAGATCACGTGATAATGATGTCGAGCCAATGACAAATGCATCTTTTATCAAGGCTACACCATTTAGCTATGGAGCAGGACATGTGAATCCTAACCGAGCAATGGATCCGGGCCTAGTTTATGACTTGAAACGACGATGATTACTTGATGTTTATATGCTCACTTGGCTACAACGAAAGCCAGATTATGCTATTTACTGAGGGCCCTTACAAATGCCCCAATCCTATTAATCTCATCGACTTGAACTACCCTTCAATCACGGTTCCAAGTCTCAAGGGCACTATCACAGTGACTAGAACCCTGACAAATGTGGGTACCCCAGGTACTTATACTGCTCGTGTTGTTTCCCCAGTTGGTGTTTCAGTGAATATTGAACCGAAAACGCTTAAGTTTGAAAGGATTGGTGAAGAGAAAATCTTTAAGCTTACATTGAAGCTCAAGAAATACAATGCAGCTAGAGATTATGTATTTGGTAGGTTGGCTTGGTCTGATGGGAAACATTTTGTGAGGAGTCCTATTGTAGTGAAAGCATCCTAGAAACTTTAGTACTAATTTACACTTGATTTGTTAATGGTTTTAGGCTATTGGTTATTTAGGTTCTTTTATTCTTCTTTTTTCCTCATTTACAATGGCAATTTTAGCTAGTCTTTGATCCAGATCAATGATCTTTTGAAGATCCTATGATGTTTCACCATAGTTGAACACATTTGCAATTTTTGCAATTTTTTTTTCCTTTTATTTGTAATTCTTTTTCTAATAAAAGAATTATTTGGAACTTAGTGAGTTATGTTATTGTTGATGTAATTCTTTTTCTAATAATATCAGCATTTACAAATTCAAGATAGTGTATATTATTATCAAATTGGAATTTCATCATTGGGGTAACTTAGAAACACCTCCAATGTCAGATCTTTGGTAAAATTTCCAGAATCATTCAAGAAATACCCTCAACATTCTTCATGTTTCTCAAATTTGTGGATTTTTTAACGGTAATGTTTAAAAAGGGGGGCTTGAGGTCCATTGACATTCGCAGTGATGCGTTACAAATTTGCTGTTCGAATATTTCAAAATTGTGATTCTATCCTTACTTGTTAAAAAAAATCATTTTTAATTTCTCTAAATATGTTTTTTTTAACAATTGTGCCCAACTTTAGAAGTAGGATTTAGCTACACTTTCGTCATGTGTGTGTGTCCAAAGAAGACTCTAAGGGTACACAAGACCGTAGTCTTTTTTCTTTTTTTCTTTTTTAAAAAAGAGGATCAATAGTGGTTCCCCACTTTTTTCTAGCATGACTTGAGCTTTTCGACCTACTGGTTGAAAAGTGAAGTATCTTATCGCATAAGCTGCGCTTCTTTGTCAAGACCCCGTAGTCAATGAGTAAGGGAATAAACAATTGGTAAGTAATGAGCATGAAAATGACAATTCGATCACTTGTTTATAGCTGACAATTACATAATTACTCATGTTTGTGAAAGTGGGCATTGAAGGGTCAATTCTATCATCATCTTGGGGGAAATTTACAATCTCCATGCCACGTACAGGCATGGGGAAGACAGGGGCGCCATTTTTAAAAATACTATTATTTATCGAAATTTTATGTGTATTTTGAAAAATTTTATCAGTTTCGCCTCTCAAAAAAAAATTTTGCCATTTTTTTCGCCCCCAATAATTTTTGCAATTTCGCCCCCCAACACCAAATTTCTGGCTTCGTCCTGCATACAGGCACCATGAGAGAGATACTTATTGAATTTAGTGGAGTATGAGACGTCTTCCTCTAGCCTCCATATCTCTATGTCAATTATAAAATGAGGGATAGATTGTTCATTTTCATATTTATTCAACGTTTATTTACTATCTGGGGCATTGACTAACGATTTTGTGACACATACAGATTTTGTTCTTTGACATATGAGATTTTAGTAAAAAGATCTCATAATCTAAAGGTATATTAAACTGGAATAACAAAGTATCGAATAAACCATCTCAAATGAGTACTCCTTCAGAGTCTCGAACCCCGGCACATCAAGATCAATAGGAACATTGGGGTGCAGGACAGAGGTATATAGGTTCCACTTTTGCTCATAACCCGGAGGTACTTGTTTGGATCCGACTCATATGTATCTAGATCTAATCTGAGTCTGAGCATATAAATGTATGTCTAGATCCATGTTGAGAATCCCACATCGATTAGCTAGTGAAGAAGTTTGTTATGTATAAGGATTGGACAATCCTCCCCCTGAGGTACCTTTTGGGGATTGAGTTAGACCCAAATCCACTCTGAACATGGTATCAGAGCCAACTAGTTCAATGTTGGACCCCCATTATGTTCACACTCCAGATGTCCATCCCTGAGCGTGAGGGTGTGTGTTGAGAATCCAACATCGACTAGCTAGTGAGCAAGTTTGTTCCTTATAAGGATTGGACAATCCTCCCCCTCTTGAGGTACCTTTTGAGGGATTGAGTTAGGGCCAAGTCCATTTTTAACATTCCAGATCGGGTTCAATAAGTTTGGATCTAGTCCTGGGCTCTTGAGTCCAATTGGCAGGCCTAGTCGAGCCATCCAAAAAGGCCGAGCACGACCGGGCCCTCTCGGATGGTACGGATAGGGCGCGTGCAAGTCACACTTCATCACCGAGCTAATGAATATCCAGGAAAAATGCGGTAACAAGACTATGATTAAAGCTATGGTTGTCGTCTCGGTTATGGGTGTGCTCCCAATTCGAATTCACCAATTCGGTTATTTCAATTTTTAGAACCCAAAAACCCGACCTAATTCGGATTTTAATTCAAAATTACCGAATTCGAATTGACCGAATTTTCGAATTCGGAATGATGTTTTTGCCGCGTTGGTCGATTTCACAAGAAACCTAATTGAACATCAAGACAAATCCAAAATCAAAACAAACAATATAAAAAATAAATCCGTCATTGTTTTATTCAACTATATTTATACGAAAAATTAATAGCAAAATCGCCAAAATGACAATTTTCAGGGGTCTATTTACTTTATATATTCACTATATAATAAAATTAATAAACTATTAAAAAAATTAATTTGAATTCAGTCGGATCGAATTCAATAATAGCACAACATATTTCATCCCATTTTCGAGCAAATAGTATTCAGATGTATCCGAATTACCGAATTGAATTCGAATTCGGTAAAAACCAAATTTGCTCATCCCTAGTCTCGGTCCATACAAGTTATTGCAATATCCATTGGGCAATGCCCAGTATAAATATTGTTCACTTCACTTACTCCACATGATTTAATTGCTCTCTAAATATTATGTTTAGTTCTCTCTCACTCTCTTGAATATGAACTGACTTAAGCATCAAAGTAAGGTTGGGGTCTTTTCCCACCATACTCTAACCTCATTTTTCTTAGCATGTAAAATTCCTTTCCCGGATTCATCTAGCTCTAGGGACAAAGACAGGGAGGGGGGGCGACCGCCTCCTAAGATTTTAACTTCGCATTATTTTTCGTGTAATATTAAAAAAAAATTAAAAACATTACTATGAAAATTACCATTCGCCCCCAAAAATTTACCATTCGCCTCTAACCTAAACTTTTTGACTTTGTCCCTTTCTAGCTCGGACCCCAGTTCTCAACCCGAGCCCTTCCCTTATGTCTGGATCGAGGAGAACCTTAGCCCGATATTGAGGAAAACATCTATATCAATTAATTTTATCCTCCAACATTCATCGCCGTGAAACCCAATACAAAACTTTAAATTTAATTTAATTTTTGTCACAAATAATTCACTTTTAAAACAACTCATCAATAATTTAAACCGCACACGTTCGAAAGAACTGGTGAAGAGAAAAGTTTTATGCTTATTCGAAAGACATGGTGCAGCCAGGTTTTCATGTGTTTGGCAGGTTAATAAGTGTGGTCGGTGGCTTGATGGGAAGCATAATAGAAACTAGCACTTGTGCTTGTGCTCAAAGTAAGCTTTTAAATATTTTTGGGCTGATGGTTTTGCTATAACTCAATCTTTCTGGAGTTAGAATCTTTCAATCGCGTCCGCAAGATAGCCCAGTTGGTTTCAAGGTGGTAGATTATACACAAGGACGCATGATCGAATATTGACAGCTGCAGTGTGAAAGTTTCAACCCTCCAATGTGGGAGTGACTTTTTATGGGTGGGCTAAGACAAGTCCTCTCACCTGGTCAGGCCGCTGGTTTACCTTGATTTACCTCCTCCAAATTCTCTATCGGATTGGAGAGTGGAGGCCATGTGGAAGCGTGAATCGCCTGTAGATTTTTTTATTGATCTCGATGATCCAATGATGTTCCACCTTTGATAAAACAAAAATTCAACCTCTGAAATGTTCCTTTTTCCTGACATGGTAACATCATTTTCAAATTCAAAACTATATATAGCTGTTATTATTTTTACAATGGAACATTATCCCTGGAAATAACTCGGAAACTCATTGTTTATTTGGTTATAAGAAAAGTAGCTGTTTGAACCTTTAACTAGGACGTAGATGGACTAATAAAAGAGAAAAAAACTTGTCATTTTAGGTAGCATCACTACAACAAAAAAAAGGTCTATTGCGACGTTTGTCATATGTCGCAATAAGCCAAAAAACGTCGGTATAGATCTATACCAACATTTATTACAAATGTCGCGTAAACGTCGCATTTACTTGTGTCGTTATGGTTTTTTACGACATTTGTTACAAGCGCCGGTACCTATCTATTACGACATTTGTTGCATCATTTTAAAGTGTTTCAAAAGGTATTTTTGCCAACATTTATAAATAATCGCAACAAATCGTCTATTCCGACGTTTGTAAATATTGCGAATAATTAATTTTTTCCGACATTTTTAAATAGTCGCAACAAAATATGCATCCCGATATTCGTAAATTTTGAAACCAGACTGGCCGAACTAAGCCATGCCGAGTCGGAGTCCGACAAATCGAGCCGTTGAGTCTAGTTATCTTTGAATAATCGGAGTCAGAGCCTAGAGACAAGTCTAGCCGTCGAGTCTAGCTAGCTTTGAATAATATATAATAAACTTTCTTCATATTCAAAGATATGGGAATTGAACAAGCGACGTCTTGCATGTATGTCGTGCAATTTGCCGCTGAGCTAAATGATTATTTGTTATTTGTTTCTCCTCCTATTATATTTATTATAATATAATTTGGATTTTGAATTTTGTACCTTTGTGTTTCGATTTTTTATGAATCAAATTAAAATTAATACATTCTCATTAAATTTTAATAATTAAATGTCTTTAATTTTTCTTTAAAAAATATATTTCTGAAACATAATCTTTGTATTTGTGTTTGTTTGAAAACGTAACGAGATCTAACGACATAATATATAAATATCGCTATATGAGTCGCAAAAAGTAACAATTTATAACATGTAATGTAAATGTCACGAACTAACATCAAATTGTCTGCAAGAATAAAAAAATACTATAACTGTCTTTATGAAACGTCATATAAAATCCAAATATAGCAACATTTGTATGAAATGTCACATGATTTAATGTTATTGTATATAAATGTCGTTATATGAGTCGCAGAAAATAACAATTTATAAACTACATTTAATGTACACGTCGCTAACTAACATCAAAATGTCGATTTTATCAATAATTATTATAACCGACGCTATGAAAACGTCGTATAAAATTTAAATTTAATGATGTTTATGTGAAAAGTCACAAGATCTAATGACATAATATATAAATGTCGCTATATGAGTCACAAAAAGTAAAAATTTATAACAACATTTAATGTAAATGTCGCTAACCAACATCAAAACGTCGGTATGAACAACATTTACTATAATTGACGCTATGAAAAGTGTTGTTTTAACTTACTCTTTTTGGTTTTAAGCGACGTTTGATAAAAGCGTTGGTACAAAAACGTCGCAAAAAGATGTTTTTGTTGTAGTGGCAGCATCCGGGAGATTGGGTTCTCAAATGTGGAAGAGGAAATTTATGTAGGTGAGGAGAAGGAAGATGAAACAGACCCTAATGAACACATTAAAAAAAAAAAAAAAAAACCAAAAAGAGGAAAACCTCTTCTACAGGTAACCGTACACTGAAAGAATTATATAACCTTGAAAAGAAATATGAGAACAAGCTGGAGCGTATAAGAGGACAGATAATTTCAATGAAGGCCCAAGAAAAATAGAGCCACCACCAGAAACATCCTTTGTTGTAGAAAGAGTGGACAACCCAATACCAATAACATATTCAAGAAGAAGGAGAGCGATGCCAAAAGAAGATCAACAAGATAACAACTCGCCAAATGATGAAGAAAGTGAGGTATGTTCAAAATAGCTATTTATAATATTTATAATAGCTATTTTACAGGTGTCTTATAACTATTATTGATTTAAAATATCTTTATTTGGGAATATATTTTTTCCATACTGTTTTGTTTGTAAAAACAATTTTGTTCTGTATTATATTAGATTAAACCTGAAACAACAGAAAAGGTAAAAACACCAAAGGGGAAAGGAAAGAAAAAAACTCCATCAATTAAGAAAAAACGAAAAAGTAAATTAGTCAATGTTGAGGATGCGCTAGTTGAGTTTTCTTGGGGCGATCGCTAAAAGTCGGATAAAGAATGGAAAGCACGGTAATCGATGTTTTATGCACACATGTTAAACAGAAAAGAAAGACAGAGGAAGACATTTAGACGCTTCTTCTTCACAACAACACTAGCAAATATTGCAGCTGGTTCAAACTGGGGGTAGTGGGGATATAATTCAATTCATTGATGATACATTTTTCAAAACACTACTTTACTTGCCTAGGAACAAAGTTGGAGAGCGGTGGATACCGCTTGAAGTTGAAATCGTAAGTTTCCTTTACTATTATGTTATTTAACTATTCTTACAACTATTCAGCAAAAAAAATATAATTGTAACTTACAACTGTCATAGCTATTACAAATATTGCATACCTATTTTAAAATTATTCACTAACATCCCGTTCAATGTGTGAAATATACATTTTTTACATTCCGTTCTGTAGCAATGATCACTACTGGTTGATCTCAATCGACATGAATATGGGCAAACGGTGGTGTCTAAGCAGCCTGAATGTGGAAAATCATGTTATCGATACCAATTATAAACCGATTGCATATGTTGTTTTGCATTTCTTGAACCATGGATGAGAGATGATTTACCAAGTGAAAAGATATCTACATTCTTGCCAAGTTTGAGTGGGGCTCAGTACCAGAACAACAAAGCAGCTGTCCTAACACTAGGAAGGGAGCATTGCATTCAATTGGTTTTATATATGGCCGACCGCCGAGTACGATGCTGGAAAGAGGAAAAGCAATGCTTCGCAACTGATGAATCAGACATAGAACACAGTTCTATCATGGAACAAATCACAAGCAAAACAAGTGATGAAAATTAGCAAAATTTAAATGTAATGCTTTTTAATGAGATTCTGGGAATATGAATTATTTTTAATATATAATGTGTGACATTAATAGTTATAAGCTACCACACTGATAGATATTACAACTGCAAAAAACAATTGTCATTAACAACATTCCTGAAGTTTATTTACATAATAGTTATAAGCCATTGCACTAATATCTATTACAAATGATAAATACTATTACCACCATTAACATTCTTGACGTTTATTAACCTCTAAATAACTCCTAAAACAGTTATTAAGTTCAGCCCCCAAGTCGGATCCGTCCCCCTCACCAGAAAATTCTTCAAAATATGTTCAAAATATGAAATATCATATATAATCTACTAAAACTCTTATAAATAACTTTTAGGCAATAACATAATAGCTATATTACACATACATAATAGCATTAACGACCTGACAGATATCCATAATAAACAAAATATACAGTTCACCAAAAAATAACTATATACCATGGAACAAAAATATGATGTACTTCATCACTATGTTCTACCCTAAATTAAAAGGGCAATGTAATATAATTACAATAAAAATAGTTATTATACCGCGATAACATTAACATCATCATTAGAGTTTGGATTTGAATCAAGACCACTGTGATTTGCCACGAAAAATTAATGGAATCAGAAGTAGGAATTGATTGGCTATCAAGCAATTCAGTGAAGGAAATTGAAAGTTTCAAATTATCGATAATGGAATTATCCATTGAAGCAATCAGAAGAAGAAAACAAAGAGAAAACAAAGAAGAAGAAAAATGAACAAGAGGAATTAGGTTTTTTTTGCTATATTAACTCATGATTATCATGATTGTGAGGATAAAACAGAATGTTTCAGAAATTAATCCAATCTTCCGTTATTATAGGACAAAAACGAGTGAAAATCATGATAAAATCGCGATCTCACATAACAAAAGCAGGTAAATTCAAAAAATTATTCAGTGTGGCTCGCACCTTGGATAGCAGGAAACTCCCTGGCCGCTAGATCTAGAATGCACAGATCCAGCGGCAAGCAAGGCGTGCTGGTTGTGTTGAAAACAACCTTCTTCAGCACTGTAGCCGCAGGCTTATAGATATTTAGCATTTTCTTGTACACAAAAAGGCGAAACACACGCCCCTAGGGCCCCACCTCCCAATCCAATAAGAATTGTAGAAGATGTTAAATCTTGTCTTAACCCACCATAAGAAATCACCTCTAAATTGGAGATTGAAACTTCCACGCTGCAGTTGTCAAGATTCGACTATGTATCTTTGTACACAATCTGCCACGTCCCAAACCAATTAGGCTACCTTTGCGGGATACATTTAGCATTTCCTGACTTGCCATAAAGCTGATTCAGGTGGTCATGTCACTAGAGCATGATTTCTACTGGGTTTTGGATTTAATCCTTTAAGTTTTGAAGATTATTATTTTGGAGCAAGAGCATCTCGAATGAATAGCAGTGCGGAACAAAAAAATTCTGCACGTGCAAATTTTTTTTGTTTCACACAATTAAAATTTTGACAGTTAATATTAATTTAAAAAAATATCTGTTCTAATTTTGAGAACACATGTTCGCCCAAACACTTATTTTGTTAACTAAAAACACCAGTTTTAGAGTGTTTCGTATATATTGAAAAAAAAATATGTTTCGCATAGGAGCCGGACTGCTCGAATAGGAGATTTAAGAATAGGCTTTTAATAAAAAAAAAGCTCACGTCTCACTCCAATAAAAGATTTAAAAGGGCTTTTGTAAAAGTTTTAAAATCAGAGGCAATGACCTACTCCCTCCGTTCCATAATATAAGACTCTCATTATCTATTACGAAAATTAAATAAATAAAAAATAAGATACTTTATTAGTTAAAATATAAATATTATTCTCTTAAATATAATTTGTATACCACTAATTTTATTTTAAAAAGTAATATTGATATTTTAATTTTAAAAAACATATTAATTTTTTTGCTTCCTTAATTTTCGCAAAATGTAATGAAAGTCTTATACTAAGGAATGAAGATAGTACTTATTAACAATCCCTTAAAGCCGGCAATTAATTGTCTATACACGTGTATGTATTCATTTATATGGACAACCATTCATAATTCAATATGTGTATATATATAATTAGAAAAGATATTCTAATTAAAGCCCCATAAAGCCTATTAATATTAGAGGTGAACACTGAATTTGAATTCGCCAATTCGGTTTTTTCATTTTTTTTTTCATACCTCAAAAAACCGACCGAATTCGAATTCGCCAATTCGGTTTTTTCATTTTTTTTTTTCATACCTCAAAAAACCGACCGAATTTGAATTGACAAAATTGATGAATTGAATTCGGCCGAATTGGCCGAATTGGAGGGTGCATTGTTTGTTCAGATTTCTGCAAAAAAATCAAGTCCATTTTTTGTCAATTTTTTGAGTAGAATCTGGTTAAGTACAACACAATTCCTACCCTGTTTTTTATACAAAATCAAACACAATTTACAGCAGTCCTAAAATCAGTACAAATTCAGTACAAATGCAGTCTTAAAATCAGTTCAAAATCAGTCCAAAATCAATTCGATAGTGTTAGGGTAAAGGAAAATTGGTTAGAACTTTTTTTATTACTAAATTACTTATTATATATTTAATTATATAATAATAATATTTAATTATTTAAAAATTCAATTTGAATTCGATTCCACCAAATTCAAAATTAGTCCAACAGTTTTCGTCTCAAATTTCGACCAATTCGAATTTGGTCGTGACCGAATTACCGAATTCATATCAAATTACTAAATTCGAATTACCAAATTGAATTCAAATTTGATCCAAATTCGGTCACCCTAAATAATATGACGAATTTGTGTTGAGTTATTCCAATTACTTTGCAATAACCAATGGGATGCGGGGTGAGAAGTGAAGTGCGTCAACAAGTAGAATAAATTGCGGGAAGTGATGTGAAACATCGAACTCTTTTTGAGACTTGTTTTTTTTTGAAATCCGGATGGGTGCAATTTAATTAAGGAATTAAAAAGCGATCATTCGAGATCGCAGACATAACTTGAAAAGGAAAATATCATCCCATAACATGGAGGAATAGCTATGCCCTAAACTTGAGACTTTTGTTATTATCGGAGAAATGGGATTTTATTAAGACTTTTGGTATATAAAATGGTGGAAAAAAACCCCGATTTTGAATATTTACAATGGAAGTGCTCTAATAGGAAGGTTTGGAAGATTAGAAGTTTAATGTAATAAAATTGAGTAGAAAGAACAAAGCTGACATTAGTAAGATTCACATGCAAAAGGTGCTTCTCACCTGACTAAACTTAATGCACATAAAAACACAAAAGACACAAGGATGCCACTGAATGCATGCACACGGGCTGCATATATAGACATGCAGGCCTAGAGAAAAGTTTCAATTACCCAAATTTTATTGTCTTAACTTCCATTCTTTTCTTTTTTTCCTTTTTTAAAGAAAACGATCGGTCGGAATCATATGCAAAACAGTTTTTTTTTCAATACGTACAGAATTATTCAAAACAAGTGTTTATAAACACACAAAAAAAAAAACATGGCAGGTGTCCTAAAAAACAAGACAGATATCCATTTTAAATCAATTTTGACCATCAAAATTTCAATTCGACAAACAATATTAAGTTTATCACGTACTTGAAAAAAAAACGCTTCGCACTGGAGCCTAAGTGAAAAAAGGAGGGACAGAATGGTAAACAGTAACTACATCACTAGTATATGTTGGTATAAACAATCGAATAAGGAGAGTTCACTTTGTTTCATCAAAAAAAAATTCATCAAAAAAAAAAAGGAGAGTTCACTTTGATGTTAGTGTTTTATTTAATTAAATTATACATCTCCATTCCAAATTGAACGTTTATATTTTACTTTTCACTATAATTAAGAAAAATATTTTTGACTACAAATAAATTATCTTACTATCCTCATTAATGTATACCAATTGTAGGGTCAATACACTACAACAAAATATGTCTTTTGCGACGTTTTTCTACCAACGTTTTTTTCAAACGTCACTTAAAATAAAAAAGAGTTAGTTAAAGCAACACTTTTTGCAAACGTCGTTATATTTGGATTTTATACGACGTTTCATAGTGACGGTTATAATAATTGTCGTTCATACCGACGTTTTGATGTTGGTTAGCGACGTTTACAGTAAATGTTGTTATAAATTGTTACTTTTTGTGACTCCTATAGCGACATTTATATAATATGTCGTTAGATCTTATGATTTTTCAGATAAACGTCACTATATTTGAATTTTATACGACGTTTTGTAGCGTCGGTTAGAATATTTGTTGATAAAATCATCATTTTGATGGTAGTTAGCAACGTGTACATTAAATGTTGTTATAAATTGTTACTTTTTGCGACTCATATAGCGATATTTATATACAACACTGTTAAATCATGTGACATTTCGAACAAACGTCGTTATATTTCGATTTTATACGACGTTTCTTAACGATAGTTATATTTCGAACAAACGTCGTTATATTTCGATTTTATACGACGTTTCTTAACGACAGTTATAGTAATTCTTATTCTTACCGACAATTTGATGTTAGTTAGTGACATTTACATTACATATTGTTATAAATTGTTACTTTTTTTCCGATACATATTGCAACATTTCTATACCATGTCGTTAGATCTTGTGACATTTTCAGACAAATACAAATACTGAGATTAAGTCTCTGAAATATATTTTTTAAAGAAAAATTAAAGACATTAATTATTAAAAATTTAAATAGAGCGTATTAATTTTAATCCGATTCATAAAAATAAATTAAAACACAAAAAGAAATTAAAATAAGTAAAGGTACAATATACAAAATTACATTATAATAAATATAATTTGAGGAGAAACAAATAACAAATGATCAATTAACTCAGCGGTCGATTGCACGAAATACATGCAGGAGGTCGTGGGTTCGATTCTCATACCTTTGAGTAGTGGAAAATTTTATTCTACATTATTCAAAGGTATCTAGACTCGACGGCTAAGCTTGTCTATGCTCCAGCTCCGATTATTGAAAAGTGGCTAGACTCGACGACTCAGTTTGTCTATGCTTAGGCTCTGTCTTCGATTATTCAAAGGTGGGCGACTCCGATTATTCAAAGGTGGCTAGACTCCACTGCTCGGCTTGTATAGGCTCCGGATCCTACTCGGCACGGCCAACCTAGTTTCAAAATTTACGAATGTCGGAATAGATATCTAGTTGCGTCTATATAAAAATGTCGTGAAAAAATCTTTTGATATAGTATGGGCAAATGAAGTAACAAATGTCGGAATAACTATTTATTCACGGTATTTACAAACGTCGGAATATGTGACTTGTTGCGATTATTTACAAATGTCGGAAAAACTACCTTTTGAAATACTTTAAAATGACGCAACAAGCGTCGTAATAGATAGGTACCGGCACTCGTAACAAATGTCGTAAAAAATCATAACGACACAGGAAAATGCGACATTTATGCGACATTTGTAATAAATGTTGGAATAGATCTATATCGACGCTTTTTTTGAATTATTTCGACGTATGACAAACATCGCAATAGAGTAGGTTGAGACTTTAGGGAGAGATTATACTTTTTTTAGAAAGTGAACATTTATAAGGTGCCGCATAATATATATGTATTTTTTTGTGGGGGCTTGGCCTTAGACTAGTCATGGTTTGACATAATGGGTCAACCATGACAGTCTTTTATTTTGAATCAACATTTTTTGCATGAACGGATTCTTCAAATCCGTTCTCACTTGAGAAAGGATTTGTGAAATCTGTTCTGGGCCGATGAGGCAATTTTATACGCGCCTAACCCACGTCAGCCCAGAACGGATTTCGCAAATTCGTTCTCAAGTGAGAACGGATTCGCGTGGCAATAGCTTTTGCAAAAAAAAAAAACTCCAAATTTTTTTTTGCAAAAAAACATTTCATTCCATAACGTGTTTTTTTCCCTATAATTTGTAAAGTCTAATACAAAAAAATGCAAAATCGATAACACTTTAAAATTGTAGTAATAAAATTGAATATCATTAACTCAAACATTGTAGTAATAAACTTGAAAATCATTAACATTTACAATAATATTCAACAACGTAAAAAACGTATGCTTAAAATAATAATCAATTGTATGTAAAATAAAATAAACAAAACATAAAAAATCAATGTCTTCTCGGTTGCTTCCCTGGTGTCCAAGGATCCTTCCTTCTCGGGTTCGGCTTAAGCCAGTACATGATCCCCTATGTCGTTTTTATCGCACTACCTTCTGGGGTTTCTATGAACTCAATGCCTTCGGGGTCCCCGCGGAAAATTAATCAGCCTGCAGTCCATATGTAGACGCACCAAGATGACCCCGATTTGAGCTTCTATCCAGTCCAGTTGTAGCTGTTAGGTAACTCTACACCACCCTCATGGGTCACCATCACGACCAGATTCAGACGGAGCCCTCGGAGGTTCCCTCTGAGTCTCATCCTCAGGTGGACGAGGAGCATTGCTATCTCCGCCGGGTCGCATCCGCTGTATCAAATCATAAGGGTCTTTTGTAGCTCGGTGAGGCCAACGCCCACCTCGCCTCCCAGCCTGACTCCTACCCTCCAGATGTTGTCTGGGCTGTGTCAGTGGTCCCTCTATGACAGCCTCTGAAATGTCGGATGAGCGGGGTCTGCACGAAACTTCCTTCCCAGCCGCCTCGAAGGTTTGTGTTATGTGGTCGGTCGCCCAGCTGATCAGACTCTTGTATTCGCACACATTTTTGTGCTGTACTTGAAGCTTTCTGGAAGTTTTCAAGCATTATTATATTCAACGCAACCTGTAATAAAAAATAAAAAATAATCAAAAAATCATAATAAAAATTAAAAAAATAATATTTAATCCAAAATATAAAACTACTTACAAAAATTTGTTCCACTGTGGCGTTTGGTTGAAATCCCATTTGGGAGGTGAGAAGTTTCCTTATTTTTGGGGTAACTAATAAGGACGGTAATGTTCTTGTACCAGTCCGTGTACTCATCGCTTGGTATAAAAACACTACCTACCACAGGAACACCGTCGACTATTCACTCCAATCGCTTATCCCATTGCTCTATTTAATCCTTATGGGTATTGGTCCAGTTCTTGTTAGAGAGAAATCTAATCTCTGCATTTTTACCGTGCGTCCTTGCCTCATCTGGTACCATCTATTGATACCCAAATTGCCTCATTACCCGATCAGGCAGATGGTAATCAACTATATCAAAACAAATAAGTGGCACTCGGACACGCACATTTTGACCACCATATAATTCATTCTCTCAATAAAAGTTACAATTTCAGAAAAGGGAAATCTAACATAGTGTGCGTTATCGGACATGAACCATCACGCAAAACGGTGAGCCTAATAAGCCTAATTGACCTCAACTATAATATACATTAATGGTACAACCTAACACAGAAGAATAGTTCTGATAGTGATCAGATCCAAAAGATCACGTGGTTCAGAATCAGCAACATCATCGAAGTTAAGAGGTTGTTGTAGCTTAAGACCAGCTCAAGACGGACTACTAAAGATTTATCCACGTGGTTTTGGAAGAGTCCAAGTCACTTCCGACTCTGCTCAACCAGCTTTCCTGGGAAGCAATTGTGCGACCTATATCCGGATCTTAGTTCCGACCAAATATTAGCTTGACGGAGTCTACTTTGATCTACCTGGACTTTTGCCTTGCTCTTGCCTTGACCCAACTTTATCATATATCCATTTTCTCGGCTCGGTCAGAACTAATTATACCACCACGGCTCCAGTGCGGAACGGGATAAATTCCGCACGTGCGGAACTTATCTCGTCCATTGAATTAAAATTTTGAGTGTTAAAATTGATTTAAAGCGAACACTTGTTCTGAGACCCAAAACACCTGTTCTGTTTTTACCTTGCGAACACCTGTTTTAAGCCTCAGAACACCTGTTTTGAGCCTCCGAACACATATTCTGAAGTGTTCCGTATATATTGATTAAAATCTGTTCCGCATAGGATCCGGACTGTAATTATACTTCAATCCTTTACTGTTTGAGAGCAGTCTAGACCAAGTTTTTTTTTTGAGACATTAGCCAATTTTAGACCTGAACAATTTATGCTTTTCTTTTTTTAGACTTAAGATTTTATTTTATCCAGGCACGGATTTGAACATTTTACGATTAGCTATTTATGGATTTTTTTGCAATTTCCTACCAAAAAGCCATCTGAAACGAAAACGGGGACGTTTTGCATAATGGCAAAATTGTCCTTACACCATCTCCTCTACTCCTTCCCCTCCTCTGCCATCACCACCACCTCCACCTCCTCTTCCTTCCCCTCCTCCGCCATCACCACCACCTCCCTCTCTACCATCACCATCTCCTCCTCCTTCCCCTCCTCCGTCATCACCACCATCTCCCTCTCTACCATCACCATCTCCTCCACCTCCTCCTCATTCCCCTCCTCTGCTATCACCACCACCTCCCACTCCACCTTCACCATCTCTTCCACCTCTTTCGAAAACCTCCCAGAAATAGCCATATTTGAAAGCTTCCCAAGAACAGCAAACACCCAAAAAAAACCATGCTTTCTTCACAAAAAAAACCCCAAATCGTTGAAAAATTATGGGCATCATGGTTTTGGGGCTGATTTTCCAAATTCTGGGCAGCAAGGTATGCCCAAAAAAATTGTGCACTGTGAAGGTTTTGGTCGGAGATGAAGAAAACCACCAATTTTGGCCGGTGGTGGTGGGTCTTTGTTAATAGTGGTCGGAGATGAAGAAAACCACCAAATTTGGCTTCTTTTGGTGGCTGTTTTTTGGGAAGAAGAAGGAGATAGTGATGGTGGAGAGGGAGGTGGTGGTGGTGATGGAGGAGGAGGGGAAGTAGGTGGTGGATTTTTCTTCCTCTTCCTTTTGGTGGCTGATTTTTGAAGAGGGGAAGGAGTAGAGGAGATGGTGATGGTGGAGAGGGAGATGGTGTAAGGACAATTTTGCCCTTATGCAAAACGTCCCCGTTTTGGTTTCAGATGGCTTTTTGGTCGGAAAATGCAAAAAAATCCATAAATAGCTAATCGTAAAATGTTCAAATCCGTGCCTGGATAAAATAAAACCTTAAGTCTAAAAAAGAAAAGCATAAATTGTTCAGGTCTAAAATTGGCTAATTGCTCTTTTTTTTTCAACAACTAATAATTATTATTGTCGTTAACTTACTACTTTGATGGTTCTTCAATTTATCTGGATATATACTTGTGTCAATAAAACCTTTTTACAAAGTGTATTTAAATCGACAAATCGAAGGTTAATTTGTTCATTAAATAATGTGTTATGGTGCCGAATGGAAAAATATTCGGCACGTAAAGAATGGAGGTAAACGAATGAAAAATTGCCACATGTAATAAAGTAACATGCTATTGCAGGTTATGAGATTTTTTTTTAAAAAAAAGTTTAATTAAATGGAATGGACGAATGAGAGCTTGCCACGTCACCCAGTCAAGTGACCGGTTACCTATCAAACTGGTCAACACACTTTTGTTTACCAATTTTTTTTAGTATTAGTAATTTTTGTATTTTTAATGGTAAAATTAAAACAAAAAATTGTAAATTTTAATGCATAACTAGTAAATGTTGAATATTACTACTTTATTTTATAATCTTACCATTTTTAATTTGCAACTTACTATTTTTATCATTAATATTCATATTATATAAAATAGTAAATTTACAAAGCAATAATGGTAAATTCCATGATATAAAGAGTAATTTATTTTATAATAATGATAAATGGGGTGAAAATTTAAACTTACTATTTTAAAATAAAATTTGTCACTTTAAGTTTTAATATTACCGTTTTTATGACATTTGTAACCAATTGATAAAATGGTAAGTTTAGTGACAAATTTGGTAATTTTATGTACCTTGTTTGTAAATTTTGTTAAAAAAATTAGAAATTTTTGTAAAGATTAAAAATCAATATATAAATATTCAAATTCATACAAATCTTACCATTTTAATTTGAATTTTAATATTCTGTAAATTGATCAAAATTTACAAATAATTTGGTAGTTTTTAAAATAAAATTATGAATTTTATGAATTAGTTGGAGTTATTTTTTTTAAAGTATTATTGTTACAAGATTATTTTTAATATTCATAAATCAAGAATATGAAAAAAAAAGAATTAACTTTAAAAGAGAAAAGCATAAAACACTAGCAAAAAATTGCAACGGGCTTCGTTCAACGCAAAAGGTTTCGCCCCAAATAACAAAAAGTTGCGATGAAAATTTCCGGTGACATAGAAAGTTGATGCAAAAATTGCGATGGAACAAGTGGAATTAATAAACCTTAGTGGGTCATAAAAGCAAAATATAAGGTTATATGGACTAAAACATAATTTCTAAAAATTAGTTCGTGACTTCCGATTTGAGTTATACCCGATATATTTTCTTCTACTCTGTCCAGTGAATGTGTCCTTCATTTTTATGTCCAACTAAATATTTAAAAACACTAAGTGTGCACAGTAGGACTTGTTTGCAATATAAATCATGTTTAGGGGTTTACTTACTAATTTTAATTTTCTCTTTTAGCCCCTCTAGATATTTCCCCCAATTCTTAATCCCTAATCTATCATTTTCACATTCCTCCTTCCTCCGTCCTTAATCCCGACGCAGCTCCCCCACCAACAACCTCACCGTCGCCCTCTCCTTCTCTAGCGACAACCACCCCTAACATTATGTGGTATAAAATAATTAACACCAAATATTATAACAATGATTAGATTACTTGTTATTATAAAATTAGAACTCGTGTTTGTCATAAGACACAGTACTATAACAATAGACTAATAAAACACATGTTATAAAATGAATATATGCAACAGAAACAACGATCCTCAATATTAAACATTATTTGGTAACATACACTAATTTTGGGTGTTTGTTGGTTATCTTATAATTAAAATATATAGTATTGAAAAATATTTAATCCAAAGTATTATAAATTACTTATGAGTATATTAAACCTTTTATTATTTAGCAAAATTAAAATATTAAACATGTTATTAATTTGTCTAATAAAAAAGAAAAAAAAATATGAAAATGCTGTATAAGAGAATTGAACCAATATCATTCCTATAACTTGTATTCTAGCCAAACAAAGAAATATACAATTTCTTAGGTACATTTTTTCATCCAGTTTGTTAATGGACAGAGTTTTGTTAAATGAATGATGTTATACTACCGTGATTTTGCACCATAGTAGGATTTAGTTCCAAAAAGAATTTTATTCCTGGATGCTTTCTGACTTGCCACTGAGAATTAAGAAAACTTCATTTATGGAATGTAAAATTATTGTTGTGTTTTGAAAATGATGTTTTTCAATCTTGGAATGTAAAGTGTTAGGAGTTTGGAAAGAGATTCGGAAAAAAATGGCAGCAAATTTAGTACTACTTGATAAAAGGATGTCAGGAAGTTTTTATTAGTTGGTAAAAAGATGTCAGAAAATTTAGTGTTGCTATGTATCTAGGTAGAGTAAGTATAGTAGGTGAAATATAAAAAAATAAAATATATGACAAAATCCGTGAAATATATAAAATAGTAGACTTGTCTTTTTAAAAGGTCAAATTGAGTTCTTATTCATTTTAGACAAAAAAATTTACTCCAAAAGCATTTTCGAATAAAAATATCATAAGCATTTTGGAGAAGAGAAAAAAGAACACCAATTTAGTCACATGATACGAATGGTATATACAATTTCATTTTTTAATTTTAAATAAAACAATCATAAGTATTTTGGAGAAGATAAAAAAATAAAACTGCAGAGAAGGATGATGTGAAAGGAGTAGTTCTTCGGACTTAATTTTGGTTTTTTTAACAAGTGGAACAATGTAATTAGTCCAAACCTATGAATTTTCTATAGTTCAATAATATTTCACATATAATAATTCCAATTAATATATTAGATTAAATAATATAAGATCCAAAGTCTATTTTCAATAATTATTACAAATATGAATCTTTATCATATAAAATACACATAAGTTTTACTATGGATATTTATTTTAAATAATGAATTAATCTCGATTAACTTTTTTTAGCAGGTTCTTCTTTTCTTTTTTAAAACTAATTCTTTTTTTTTTATTATTAATTTAAGAATATTTTTTAATATTTTTCTCATTATCGTTAAAAAAAATATTCTTATTCTTATAAAAAGAAAATAATCTTGTAACAATACAACTTAAAAAAAAAAAAGTAACTCCAATTAATTCATCAAAACTATTAATTTCATTTTAAAAAATTACCAAAGTATGTGAAAAATCTACCAATTTACAGAATAGTAAAATTCAACCTAAAATGATAAGATTTGTTCGAGTTTGAGTATTTATATAGTGATATTTATTCTTTACAAAAGTTACTAATTGTTTAACAAATGTTACAAACAATGTAAATAAAATTACCGAATTTGTTACTAAACTTACCATTTTATCATTTTATTAAAACAGAGATAAAAATGGTAAAATTATAATTTAATTAAATATATTTTATTTTAAAATAGTAAGTTTTATTTTTCACCACATTTACCATTTTTATAAAATACATTACTATTTTTGTCCTTAAATTCACCATTGTTGTGTCTAAATTTACTATTTTATAGAATATAAATATTCATGATAAAAATAGTAACTTTCAAAGTAAAAATGGTAAGATTATAAAATAAACTAGTAATATTCAACATTTACTATTTATTTATTCAAATTTACCAAATTTTGTCATAATTTTACCATTAAAACTACCAAAGTTACTTGTAGAAAAAAAAAACATCGTAAACAAAAGTGTGTTGACCAGTTTGACAGGTAACCGGTCACTTGACAGGGTGACGTGGCAAGCTCTCATTCGTCCATTCCATTTAATTAATTTTTTTTTTAAAAAAAATCTGATAACCTGCAAAAGCAGATTACTTTATTACATGTGACAATTTTTCATTCGTTTACCTCCATTCTTTAGGTGCCGAATATTCTTTCATTCGGCACCACAGCACTTTCCTTGATCAATATGATAGAAAATAAGTAATCACCAGACAAAGTGTGCCCTAGGTGCTGGTTAGGCATTATTATTTGATTCTTACAACATGGCTAATTTTTCATGAAGACTTGTTTGTGTTTCTAAGCAACAATTAGTTTAATTTTTTGTTCCCATAATGGAACTCTTGTGATACTCATTTTACACTAATCTTTTAAACTAGATGTACATATACTAGACTACGAGTATTTAAGAATCATTAATGTATTTGAATACTCTTTTCGTTCTCATTTATCTGTCGTTTTAAAACAATACACTCGAATTAAAAAAATAATTGAATACATTAATTTAAAGATAGATAGACACTTTTACCATTCAATTAATACATTTATGTTGAGATAATTAAAATTAGTTGTTAATTGAATTAATTAAAGATAAGGATAAGCTTGTAAAAAATACATTTAATACTCTCTTGATTTCTTAAAATGATAGATAATTAAAAACTGATAAAGTATATTTAAACGACAAATAATTGAGAACTAATGGAGTATAATTTCTTTCGTAATTGATCAAGTCGTATTGTTCTCCACATCCTCACGAACATGAGTAGAAAATGTAATAATGAAAACATAATATATTGTTATTCTTAATAGGAACAAGAAGACAACATAGTTTTTGCTTTCAATTCTTCTTTTCTTAGATCATGTCCTTTGGTATACCATCTAGCTTCCTCATTCCTCAATATTTCTTCAAGCCAACCATGTTTCAGGAATAAAATGTATGTTATATAAAAGAAACTTGAAATAATAAAATCAAACCAACGATGTTTCAGGAAAGTAAAATAATCTAATATAAAATTTGAAAAAAATATATATTTGACGGAATAAAATATATATGTTATCTAGAGTGGTACACGTGGATTATTCTAGACTAAACAAGTACATTAATCTAGAAGAACTATAGAGTGAAAATTGAATTAGTGAGTGTGTTAAACTATTATCTGTTCCAATAAAGTGATATCGAAATAAGACATGATGATTAGCTTGGTTGCTAGAAGGGCTGCTCTCGAGGATGGCGGTGCAAGCTTTCGCTAGCCAATAGATAACCACACCGCATAACTTTTTCAAAACCATGAAATTTTATTTTTGAAAATTTCTTTAAAACTTTTGTCCTTATTATCAAATGTGTTCTTGATTATTCTAAAATGTCTTCTTAGCGTTTTTAAGTTCAAAAAGTTTCATTTGTTATTAGTTATGAGAAATAGAGTACATTAAATCTCTTTTAAATTAACGAGATGTATTTCTAGAAAATTTATGAAATTATAAATTTTCTATCGCATCAAGTGTGATTCTCTTTGTAATACTTTGAACTTTTCTCATTTGTGAGATTGTAACAAGATTCCTTCAAAAGTGTATTTTAAAGGTGAATTTTGAAATTAGGTGGTGGTTAAGTGTAAAACTTATAAGTGCACTTTGAGTTGTTCACCATTGTGAGTGCAACCGGTTTTCTACTGTCATGTTAGTTGGTGTAAAGAAATTTTTTAGTGGAGTTGTGTAAATCTTTGATAAGAGTTTCAAAGTAATGGATGTATATTTAAGGATGAACCTTTGTTTAATGGATGTATATTTTCACTTAATCTTAATCTTTGTTAGTATAGAGTTAGTCAACGATGAAGGGACTTTTTTTGGAACAAGAGGGTCATTTTTAGGGACGGGGTTGATATTTCTAAAATTTCAGGGACAAACCTGACACTATGAACCATTTCAAGGGACGAGATTGACATTTTTAAAAATTCAGGGACGAACATGATACTGCAAGCCATTTGCAGGGATCAAAATGAAATTCACCCTTTTTTGTGTTGCTCTTTCATTCACTTATCCAAACACAAAATTATTTCTTAGAAATACTTTGAAAAAGAAGAAAATTTGACAAAAATCCAATTAACCCCCCCCCCTATGTTTTCCATTTTTTTAACGAAAAACTCAATATTGTTACAATATCATTAATGGATATGAGAAGTTACCTGTGTTTTTCGCTATTAAATTAAAATTTTAAATTGCATTCAACTTTTTATTTACATTTTTTTTTGGTTCACTCCGAGAGGCACTCGGTGTCCACTTACAACGTGGTGACTAATCCGGGCTCGACCTGCGGTTGGCCCGTAGCGTGACCGCTAGCGGGGAGGGTCTGGCCCATACTGCTCTTATACACGGAGCCCTACCACCGCGGAAAAATCCCACGAGAGTCGATGTCCACGGTGGAAATCGAACCCTCGTCAACGGTGAGGCATATGACAACTCTAACCAGTTGCCCCAGAGCTCGTGGTTAACTTTTTATTTACTTTTTCTATTTGTTTCTTTATTCAAAGGAAACATTATCCAAATACATTCACTATTAAGTATTTAGATATAATACTACTGATTGAGTATTAAATCAAATACCACTTGTAAAGAAATTGATAAACACTTTTTATATTTCAATTGAATTTACACTACACAATGTCACATAACACTCACATTTATATACTTGAGCTCACTTAACTCTCAAACTCACAATTTTGATTCACTCTCAAAGTGGGTGATTTCAATCTCTTGCTTTGGAGTACTTTTCCACTCTACTACATCTATTGTGGGATATCTAAGACACAATCAGCAGGTAACCAACGACATAAAAGCAGTCTAGTAGGAATCTCAGAGACTACACGCGCAACAACTTATCCTAAATCCAGTCTCTCTCCACTCTATTGCTCTTACTTTACTCATTCATTAAATGTTTACAACACTTTTTCTATTTATACTAGTTGGTTAGATTAGTCTCTAACCATCTAAAGTATTCTACCAACTAGGCATTTGCCCTAGAACAATCTAGAAGATAACTTCCCGTTTTCTCTAACTTATTCCTTATGGCTTTCCTAATATATCATTTTAGAACTTGTTTTTTATGAGTAAACTTATTGATCAATTCTATAATCTTCTACAGCTTTTTTTCTAGGAGTAAATTTATTTCTCCATTTCTTTAAACTTCTAGATCAAAAGAAAGATAGTTGGTGATTTTTAACATTCAGAGAATTTAATTGGAGAGTTTCTCCAATCTGGTCCCTACTTCAAATCATCAAAAGATATAATTAGGGGTTGGATCTGACTTATTGGTTTGACCTCAACTTTTCATTATAAACCAATGAATAATTAGCAATTGTAATTTGTAAGAGAGACATGGAGCCTATACTAATGAGTTTGGTCCATGCCTCAATTTTCCGTTGTACTCCATGCCGCTTCAGCTCTTCGGTGGGCAGAATGATTTTGAGGCACCTTCAGTTTTTGTTGACCAGAAAATAAAAAAATAAAAATCTTTTTTTTAAATACCAAAAAATATTTTATATGCGGGGAAAAACTTTTGTACCCAAACATAGTATTTGAGTACAAACCTTTTCAAATCTAAAAGAAATGAGAACAATGTGCTCATGTCTCAGGCTTCTTTGTTTCAGTATTAACAAAATATTTCATCCGTCCCAAATTATTTGTTCACTTTATATTTTATACGGGAATTAAGATTTCATAAAATTGTATAGTAAAATATGGTAAAATGTCAAATATGAACATATTTAATTTGGAAAATGATTTACTCCTAGAATTTTGGGGATAGAAATCCTAAACCCCCAAATTGAGGGTGTTAAATGACTATCTTACCCCCTGTTGGTATAAGGGATTCACACAACTATAAGGGCAAAAAGGTCCGAAAAACTATTTTAGTCAATCTTTTAGCCAATAATTCTAGTAGCCTAGCAATGTCCATTTAATTTTTACTTTCAATTTAATTTCACATTATTCTCTCTCCAAACATTCAATATAAGGGGTAAGATTAAAAAAATCATCAATAATAAATCTTGATTTAAAAAGTAAACAGTTAATTTATAACATATTAAAAAAGAAATGTTAATAGATAATTTGGGACATAGAGTATTAGTTTGTAGTAATGACATTTGATAGGACATTATCAATTATGTTTGAAAAGGAACTGGATTTCAAGGGATTTGTTTGGCTGGAGGACTCTGCCTGTTTGACATTCTTGCCTTTTTCTTCTGAGATGGAGATGTCAGAAGAAATGGATGTGAAGAAGAATTTCAATTATTATTTATGGGAAATGATTGTTAGCTAAGTCCAATTAACTAAAAATTGATTAAATTAGGTTAAAATTAGATTAAATTAGCCTTCACGTTTTGGCTTCGAAAGAGGAATGGAGAAGTTGTTTCTGAAATGGTTTTTTTTACTAAGTTTTTTTCCAGTTGGGCAATAATAGTTGAGTAGGTTAGACAATTTGTGGAGATGGAAAAATTGGAATTAAATTCTAGGATTTTTAGTGATTGAATGTGGTGGTAGAGTAAGCGTTGCAGAGAGATGAATTAGGTGGCGACGGTGATTGAGCACAATTGGACAATTGCATCAGAGCTAGGTAGTTCGTAATTTCAATTTTCTATTCAATTTGGCCTACTCAATTGTGAAATCTTAGAATGATTATATTAGAAGAAGAGGTTGTGGACTAGGCAGATGACTTTGGCTGAGTTGGGCCTTTGGGCTGCGAGTGATATAGGACTAAAATAGAAAAAGGACTGTTTAGCATATTAGTTTACTTTTTGTCCAGAATTGTCTTGCAACCCACAAAGACAAATTAATTAATTAGATTAGTTTTTAACTTTTCTTTTTTAATTAGTCATTAATGCCAGCTAAGCAAGCGGTTATGCAAGTTAACCGCCTCTGTTCATGTATATATTGAGACATTTTCAGCTCATTGAGCTACAATAAATATAAAGAAAATTTCCACAAATCTGTGTTAAAGATCATTGCAACACATATTCACTTCCGCATTACTAATTCTTTGTTCCTGAAGAATTAATTCTTCAGTTTGTAAGTTTTCTTTAAACTTTGAAGTAATTGATACTTAGTTGTTTTTCTGTAAGCACATTACCTGAATTCTGTTTCATCCAGTAGAACTGAAGCTTCGATTTGGTGAATTTCTCCTGTGTTAGAAGTTTTGTTGGATTTGTTCAAAATGATTGATATACTTTGCTTCATAGTCACAGTTCATAGCTGTTTTGGTGATTTCATCACTTGTTTTTTGCAATCGATCCTAGTGATTGTTGCTACTTTATTGTAATTGTGGAGATACTATTGATATTGACTTAAAACAACAGTTATTAGAACATTGTGATGGCAGATTTAATGAATAATGGTTAAGTCATTACAATTCTTGTAAATGTCCCATTCTACCTACATCCAAATGAAAATCCAGCCATAAAATTGACTGCTAAAGTACTAACTGGAGGGGATAATTACTTTGGATTGAGGAGAGTTGTGAGAAGGACTTTATTTACTAAGAACAAATTGTGCTTCATCGAAGATGTGCCAGGGTTTGTGATTCCAAAGAAAGGTGAACCATTATACCATGATTGGGAACAAGCAGACCAAATGGTATTCACTTGGATACTTAACAATGTCAGTGAAAGTATAAGCCCTAGCATACAATTGTTAAACACATCTCAGGAAGTTTGGAAGGACCTTGAGGAGAGGTACCAAAGTGGAGATGTGTACAAATACTCAAGCTTGTTAGATAAAAATTATGCTCTCAAATAAGGAAACTCCACAGTTACTGAGTACTTCACACAATTGAAGATACTTTGGGATGAATTTCTGTTATTGAGGCCATTACCAGAATGTACATGAGTTTTTAATGATGCTTGCTAACATGAGAAAGAGAAGGCTTATGCTGCACATCAAAATGTCCCTTAGATCTTATGTAGCCAAACAGGATCCAACAAAACTGCATCATCAACTAGATCTACTATGTCCTCTGTGATTGAACACAGTCACACAAATGTTGTGGGCACATCTTTTCAGAAGGGTAATTATGGTAAGAAATACTTGTTTTGCAGCAACTGTGGCAAGCAAGGTCAAAATGTGGATAAATGCTACAAGAAACACGGTTATCCACAAAATAACCAATTCAAATGATCATCAAATAACTATGGAGCTGGAAGTGCTAGGCCTTTCACCTGCAATCAAAGAAATTATAATCCTTCATTTAAGCCTGTCAAAGCTTTTGGAACTCGGAACAACCACTATGGACACTCAGAGAATTATGGCAATCATTTTGGACCTGCACCTGGCTATGAAAATGCAGGCACTCATGATATGATGGAAAAACCTAATCCAACTGTTCCTTTTACAAGTTTTTCCTTAGAACAACAGGAACCTTTAAGGCTAATGATTCAAAATTTGCAAAACAACAATGGAACTACTGGTGCAATCAATTCATCTGATGTCAAGTATGCCACAGTCAGTGTTGTTATTGGACATGCTGTTGTTGATGGCATACCTGAGCATGCTGCCTTGCAAGAACACTACAATGTAAATGTGGGATCAACGTGTAACACCTTGATGATCAATGAAAGTACTTGGATAGTTTATTCAGGGGCCTCATATCACATTGTCAACACTGATAAATATTTCACTTCCTGCCAAGGAGTGTCACGCACTTATGTGCATCTACCTAATAAATGTATCATTCATGTGCATAAAAGAGGCAAAATTCAACTCAATTCCACTGTCATACTTCACAATGTTTTGTGTGTGCCACACTTCAAATTCAACATCATTTCTTCTCTAAACTTTGTCTGATCAAAATTCTTGTTTTGTAACCTTTGTTTCAGATCATTGTGATGTCCAGGATCTGGTTACAAAAAGATTGATTGGGACAGCTAGAGAATGACAATGCCTCTACCCTGTTTCAATTGGCATCTCCTATTACTCCTACTTTCATTCATAGTATCAATAATGTTGTTCTACCTATTACCTCTTCTGAGATTAGTTATTTTCTTTGGCATTATAGATTAGGTCATCCTGCTGTTGCTAGAATAAAGTGTATTAGTGGTTTAAAACATAATGTTGAGCATGATCACTTGGATCATTGCACCATTTGTCCTATTGCCAAACAACATAAACTGCATTTTGCCTTTAAGTAAATCCAAATCTCTTGGATTATTTGATCTTATTCATGTTGATATATTGGGTCCATTTAAGGAGTCTACTGTCTACGTCATAGATATTTTTTTTACCATAGTTGATGATTTTTCAAGATACACTTAGATGTATTTGCTTTTAAACAAGGCTGATGCAAGAAGCACGCTTCAAAACTTTTGTACCTTCACTGCTACACAATTCAATAAACATATTAAGACTGTTGGGACTAACAATGGAGGAGTGTTTCTTATGAATCAATTTTATGCATCAAGAGGCATCATACACCAAACATCATGTGTATATACAATTGAGCAGAATTGTATTGTAGAGAGGAAGCACCATCATATTTTGAATGTTGCTAGGACTCTTAGATTACAGTCTAAAATTCCTTTAGCATACTGGGGTCATTGTGTTTCTCATGCTACACACTTAATAAATTTGACTCCCACTCATGTGCTAGCTAATCAGAGTCCTTATCAGAAGCATTTTCAATAAACCACCAGCCTATAGTCATCTTAAGGTTTACGACGTCTTGCATATGTTTTCCCCATTGATCATGGAAGAGGGAACTGGATAGTGACACTATGGAAATCTTCATATCCATAAATGTCATCTTCATTGAGCATGTGTTTCCTTTTCATCACATTTCATCTCCTTCTGAGTCAGCTCTTATATCTTCTTTTTCTGAAGGTGATAAAGTTTATCATTACTTAAAAGATATTCCTGTCACTCATTCTTTTTATTCTACAACCTCTTCACCTGTACCTTTTTCATTTCACTCTTCTCAAACAGATCATTTTGGTTCCTTTTCTTCTAATGTTCCTTTATCTTCATCTAATTCTCCTCAACCTTTAAAAAGGTCTAGAAGGACATTTCATACTCCAGCTTACCTAAAATATTTTGTTTGCCCTACTTTAATTCATACTTCTCATCATTCTCTTAACCATGCCATTTCCTATGAACTTATCTCACCTGGTCATGTTTCCTACATCTATGCCTTTGATATTGAACATGAACCAACTAACTATTTAGAAGCTTCTCAGACCAATGTCTGGATAAAGGCAATGAATGATGAAATCAAAGCCTTAGAACATAACCAGATTTGGACAATTGTTCCTTTACCAGAAGGAAAACATGTTATAGGAAACAAGTGGGTGTTTAGAGTAAAGTTTAAATCAAATGGGGAGTTGGAGAGATATAAGTCCAGACTGGTTGCAAAAGGATACACTTATTAGCTCTTGCATTGATTACTTGAACACCTTTTCAATAGTAGCAAAGATGACACCAGTTAGGACTTTATTAGCTCTTGCAGTGGCTAAATGATGTTGATTCATCAGTTGGACATCGATAATGCTTTCTTGCATGGTGAGTTACATGAGGAGATTTACATGTTTCAACCTCCTGGTTATGTCAGTCCTAAAAGCAATCTGGTATGCAAGTTAAATAAGTCCTTGTATGGGCTTAAACAAGCCAGTATGGAGTGGAATGCTAAGCTCACTTCTGAGTTGATCAAGCTAGGATTTAAACAATCCTGGCATGACTATAGCTTGTTTATTAAGGGAAATACAACAATGACAAGAGGATTCATTGCATTACTGGTTTATATAGATGATATGATATTAGTTAGTGACAGTAAAAAAGAAATAGATGAAGTGAAAACCTTCCTGCATAATAAGTTCAAAATAATAGATTTGGGAAAGTTAAAGTACTTCCTTGGAATAGAAGTGGTAAGAAGTAAAAATGGCATTGCACTTTCTCAAAGAAAGTATGTATTAGATCTTTTAGTAGAAGAAGGATATGCAGATTGTGCATCAGTAAGTACACCTATGGAGACTTTGTCAAAGTATTCTCATGAAGATTCTGAAGCTTTTCAGGATGTTAGTTCTTACAGAAGGCATATAGGTAAACTGCTATACTTATCTGTCACAAGACCGGACATATCATTTTCCATTCAACAGTTAAGCCAGTTCTTGGACAAGCCTAGTGTGATGCATTGGAGAGCTGCACATAGAGTCTTAAGGTACATTAAAGAAACACCTGGTCAATGACTGTTTTACTCATCACACAACACCTTAGATTTGCAAGCTTATACTGATAGTGACTGGGCAGGGTGTGTGGAAACAAGGAAATCAGTCACAGGGATGACAATGTTTCTTGGCAATGCTTTGATATCATGGAGGTCCAAGAGACAACCAACTGTTTCTAGGAGCTCAGCTGAGGCTGGTTATAGAGCCATGGCATTGACCACATGTGAGGTGCAGTGGTTGGTAAACTTGTTGCAGGATTTGGGAATCAAACAAAGAAGAGCATTGCCTTTGTTCTGTGACAGCAAGAGTGCTTTGCACATTGATGAGAATCTTGTATTTCATGAGAGAACTAAACATGTGGAGATAGATTGACATGTTGTAAGGGAGAAGTTTCTATCTGGATTAATGAAGCCATTACCACTCAGTACTGATAGGCAAATAGCAGACATTTTTACAAAGGTTTTGGCAGCTTCAAATTTAACATTCTTGATTCAGTGCCTAGGCTTATATGATATGTATAGGATGCCATCTTGTGGGGGGTATTGAATTCCAAGAAAACAATGCAATATGGTATGGAGTACAGATAACAAAGAGACCTAGCACAAGTTGCTTAGATGATCAAAGTGCACAAGAAAGAGAGCATCATAAATAGAAAAAATGAAGAACAAAAGAAGAAAGGAAATGTTGTCTTGAAAGGGAACAAGGCAAATAAAATATTAGAAGACGAGGTTGTGAACTGGGCAGATGACTTTGGCTGAGTTGGGCCTTCGGGCTGCGAGTGATATAGGCCCAAAATAGAAAAGGGACTGTTTAGCATATTAGTTTACTTTTGGTTCAAAATTGTCTTGCAACCCGCAAAGACAAATTAATTAATTAGATTAGTTTTTAACTTTTCTTTTTAATTAGTCATTAATGCTAGCTAAGCAAGGGGTTATGCATGTTAACCGCCTCTATTCATGTATATATTGAGATATTTTCAGCTCCTTGAGCTACAAGAAATATAAAGAAAATTACTTCTTTTTACTTCAAGTTTCATCAGATTTTACTCAGAAATTAGGAGAAAAAGAGCATATGTTTTGTTTGATTTTGTAAATGAGTAATTATTTGATATTTCCCCTTCAAAAGAAAAAAAAATGAGTTATATTTAAAAAACAAAAAATATTCCTAATAATATGCGGATCAGTTCACCACCTCCATCTTCCATAAAGTTCGGCCACCCCCCTTCTTCATCATCACCACTAAAATCATCAATAATAGGAAAACTAGTCAAGAAAAAAAAAACATGAAAGATTTAACAAATTTCAAGCAAATCCACATCACCAAATCATCTAATGTAGATAAAATTCCACTGTCATACATAAAATCAACAAAATTCAAGGAACCCAATTTAGTTCTAGGTAAATTAATGGCAAATTGGCAAATTTAGTCCCTATTCTACATTTTTCTCGCGCAACGGGTCCCCAATCTATTTTTTTTTCATAACACTCCTCAAACATTTTGCGTTTGGCGGAAGTAGTCCTTCCGTCCACTTCTGTTACGGTAAAAATGAATTTTGATTTATTTTTTAAAGTTGTTACAAAATGACCAATTTACCCTTCTCCTCATTCCCCAAATCAGTCCAAATTGGTGAATTTCATCCCTTAACAATTTGCGATTGGTTGTTTTGGTCCCTGATTTTTTTTTGACGTTGTCCATGGAGGACTTCCGGCGATAGTGGCTGCAGCCCTGGCGGCGGCAGCCCCAAATCTCCATGTCTGATATCCACTATCACCACTCCAAACCTGCAACCTTCTAAGCTCCATCACAACTCCCAACATTCCATTGTCTTCCACCGACCCCTATCATCCCATCTCGGTCTAGAAATCTTACCCATCCCTACCACCTCTAACTCCCAAACTCAGTTTTGATGTTGTAATTTTTTTTTTTATAAGTTTGTTTTGAAGAAAAAATGATATCAAAATATTGTTATTTAAGTCATTAATTTTGATTTTTATGTTAATTGTGGAATTTGGAGATAGATGGTGAAATGGGTTTTGAAGTTGCTCCATTATATGATGTCAATTGTTTTAAAAATATTTTTTTACAAAAATAAGCGTAAAGTCCCTACTGAAGATTCCGGTTGTGGCCGGTAAGGGTGTAAAGAAGAGGGAGAGAGTTGGTTGGGAAGGAGGGTTGGAGCACTTTTTTGGGAAAATTTGTTAATTTAGTCCCTGAACAATTTTCGATTGGTTGTTTTGGTCCTTAATTTAATTTTTTCCTTAAATACCCTTCCCATTATCGATTTTTCATTTATTTTTTTGCACTCTAACAGCTGAGACTAACTGAAGTGGACGGAAGGACTACTTCCGCCAAACGCAAAATGTTTGAGGAGTGTTATGAAAAAAAAAATAGATTGGGGACCCGCTGCGCGAGAAAAATGTAGAATAGGGACTAAATTTGCCAATTTTCCTGAATTAATTCGGTTAGTTATTAATTTTTGGGTCTCGGGTTTTAGATATTCAAAACGGTTTTGGTGTCGGTAGGGAGTTTCAAATCAAAATTTAGTTATAGTTTTAAGGATTTTCTCGGAGTTCTTACAATACTACAGTTTTTGTTACTAATTCTTCTTCTTCTAAATCCTAATTTCCCATCTTAATTTTTCTTGAGAAAAAAAGTTTCCCATATTCTTCGTTAGACCCGTCACAACTACCCATGTCCCTCTTTCAATTTTTCAGCCAACACCACCGTGCATCAACAATTGGAATTTTTTTATATTTTGGGTTAAATTGAGGGTCCGAGTTTTGGGAATTTCGGTTAAATTGAATAATGCTTCTAATTGTCATCCAATCTTAATCATCTGTCCAATTGAAAATATTTGAAACATCATCTTCAATCAAATTCTTGTTCATATCTCTTGGAGAAAAGAATGAAGAAACAGTTGTTGAACATGATTCTTCGAGAAATTTAGATACACTTTACCTCCATAGAATCCAATTGATCCAAGATACTCGTCAGTGAATTTTTAACAATTTTGGAAATTTCACCATTTGAATTACACCCAATTCATTGGTCTTTCCGCCCACAATTTCACTGATCAATAATTTGTAGTTGTTGGGTTCAAAATTTCTATCTTCTTTAATGAATATAGAATCCACATTACAAGATGAGGCAAAAAAGTCCTTGGAGAGAGAGAGATTGATAGGATTGGTGGAGGCGTGCAGCGGTGGATGTTGGTGGCCGGCAGTGAAAACGGTGGAAGGAAGAATGAAGAAGAAGAATAAGAAGAGGGGAAAATCATCTATTTAAGTGAGGTTTCAAAAAAATCCCTTTAAGTTTAACCATTGACATGATCAATCCGTTAGTTTAGTGAAAAATGGGCTAAGTTTAATTAGCTAAAAATGGACGAAGTAGACAAAAATTGGGCCAATTAGACAAAAATGCCCCCGTAGTCCCTTATTTTTAAATCGAAAAAAAAAAACTGGTCACATTGAAGACATAAAATCTTTGCCCTTTTTTTAGGATTCAGCTTCATATAATTTATTTTTGAATGGGAAAAATGTTCCATCAATCATTATTAATTTTGACTAAAAAAATTGTGAATGTGAAGGAATGTTGGTCATTGGATGAACATGTCATTGAAGGTTCGGATATTTCTCTAGGGTATGTCCGGATCGATAACGTGGAATATATAAGTACCTATATGAACTTTATTTGCAACCCTAAAGTACATAAACTATATTACTATTAAGACTCAAAAGTAAAAAAAGTTTATAAAAAAAGACCGCGTAGTATCTTTTGAATTTACAGATTGACCCACAAGTTTCTATTTAATGATTTTTAATTTACAAATTGACCCCGAAAGGTACGACAAAAATTATAATAGACCCTAAATGAATTAGTTGTAATAGCTATAAGTAATATAATTACTATAACAATGAGCCATACAATATTAGTTTTCTTTATATATAATTATAACGAAACTTACATATTTATTTTAACAATTTCATAGTACTAATAAGTGATCTCCATATATAGAATTATAAAGAACCTTGCATGCTACTTTAACAATTCATAGTACGAATAAGTGATAGTTTTTTTTAAGCCCAGATGGGCGAATTATATTACGAAAGGAGCATGCAATCATGAGAGATCGCAGCCATTACAGAAGCTGGGAAATTAAAATCCCAAGATATTGTTGAATAGCTATGGCCTAATCGAGCTAAGCAAAGACCGTTCCAAACTCTGAGTAGTCTTTCTCTGGGCAAGTTAAATGCGAGACAACTTGCAAATTATCACTCTCCAAGTAAAAATCACGTAATCCCAATACGGAGGCAGCCTTGAGACTCTTGAACACAGTCAGAATTTCAAAATGAAGTGAACTTGTGCAACCATATAACTTACCACAACAAGCTAGAATTGGGATGCCATTGCAGTCACGGACAATCGCGCCAAAAGCAGTTGCTCATTTATTCCAAGATCCATCAACGTTTATTTTGAAGAGAGGAGCTGGGGGTGGGAACCATCGAGCAGACCGAGTGCAGCGGAGGATCGGCGAGGGGAAGGAACTCCCAAGGAGTTTGGAGAACTCATTAGCCGCTGAGGTTGCATCTTGAAGAACTGCAAGTGGGAATGAGCGACGTTGTTTAAAGATAAAGAGATTGCGATTTTTCCAAATAGCCCATGCTATTTGTGCAAAATTTGCCGAGACTTCCAAGAAGGTACATTCCATAATGTTGTCCAACAAATCCTTAAAGGAGCAGAACACAACAAGGGGTTCATTGGAAAAACAGTAGCTAGATCCCAGACTTGCATCGCGGATGGGCAATGAATAATGCACTGTAAGGTTGTTTCAGACTCTGCTCCTCAAGGAGCACATTCCGTTGGAATTCGGATCCTTTTAGCCAGATTTGTTGCAGTTGGTAGGCTATCTAAGGATGCCAGCCATAGAAAATTGATTACTCTATGCGGTAAGGGGAGGTGCCAAAGTCGATTCCAGAATCGTTCCTCCAACACAGAGGATGAAGACTCCGCTTGGTGGTTTGAGCGATATTCAGCTGCCATTGCCGCATTATACCCGGACCGGACGGAGTAACGACCATTTTTGGTGAAGTGCCAAAGCATATAGTCCGGATTCGAATCATTGGCAAGTGGAATGGTCTGAAATCTGAATCACTTCCGCTTCATGAGGCAAGAAGATGGCATTAATCAACTGAGTGTTCCATCGAACCGGAGCTGAGAGAGTGAGGTCACTAACCAAGCCATCAGGAAGGAGATGGGCATTATAGCTAGAAACGCTAAACGAATCCGGTAGAGGGAACCAATGATCGTTCCAAATACTAAACGATTCACCATTACTAATGCACCACCTCAAACCCATGTGTAGAATATTTCTTCCCTTGAGAAGACTTCGCCAAACGCAAGAGGTCCGCGAGCCTTGTGTAGCAGTAAGAAATGAGCCATTGATGAAGTACTTGGAGCGCAAAATGCGTGTGAGAAGAGATTTCGGATGTTGGATAATCCTCCATCATTGCTTAGCAAGTAGTGCCAAATTGAATTTGCTCATGTCACTTTATATAAAACTATAACGAACCTTACATGTTCACTTTTACAATTCATAATACTAATAAGTGATTGATTTATATATAACTATTAAGAACCTTACATGTTTACTTTAATAATTCATAGTAACTATTAACTAATAAGTGATCGACCTTATATAGAACTATAACGAACCTTAAATGTTCACTTTAACTATTCATAGAATAACAAGCATAGCATATGTAATGTACAATTTCATAGTACTAATAAATGATTGACGTATATCAAAGTATAAATTGCAACTTTACTTCAACAATTTCATAGTACTAATAAGTGATCGGCGAATATAGAAGTATAATTAACATTGCATGTGTATGATCAGGACTATACTCTTCACTTTACTTAAATAATTAACACATGTCAATTTTTTATTAATGTGATAGAGACATGAGACATTGATCGAGACATGAGATTCCAATCGCTTCCCCTTCCCCAACCCAGCCTAGATCCCCTACCCTACCATCTCTCATATTTCTCTTTATTTCTCACTTTGACTTCTTCTGTCTTCTTCATTAGTTCCTCAAGAACACAAGAAAAAACCACAAAATTCATCATAAAAAATCCCCAAATGAATAAACCCACTAAAATTAATATGAATAGTTCCGATATGGATCAGGTCCATTGTATCATGTGGTTTAGAACGGGTCACATCACTACAGAATGAGTAGATAGACAATTATGTGATGACGTGGTTTATTCAGGATCACAAGGTCCATGTGGACCTGCTCCATATCAGAAATTTTCAATTATTATGAACCCAAAACCCCATTTTGTTAAAAAAAAAACACCAAAGATTCTTTCCTTTTCACATTACTGAACCAAATTTCCAACAATGCTACTACTTTTAGTCCTTATTTTCCAATTATTTTTAAATTTAATGAGTTCGTAATTCGTAATGAGCCACGTCGATCATTCTCCTCCGTACAATAGTTAAGATACCTAAATATGCTAAACAAGAAATCGAGTCCGGCAAATGACCCATCAAAGAATTAAAACTCATATCAAGAACTTGTAAATATGTCCACATCTCAATTCCTTTAGGAACAGAACCTGTTAACTAATTATTCAGAAACAAAATCTCTTTAGGTCAGAGTATGAAAAAGTCTTTAGGTTAGAGTATGAAAAATTGGAAAGATAAAATATTAATTTATATAATTTTATAGCAAAAGAAAATAGAAAATAGTAAAGAATCAATAAGGATGAATTCGGTAATGAAAATTGAGATTTTAGCTAATGTATTTGCTAAGTTTTAGCCATGGCCCTTGAACCGAATTAATTGTCATCTGGGTCCTCAGGTTATTTTCGTCTGGCCAATTTAATCATTTTTAGCATATTTTAGTTTTTTCATCCCTTTGTTATTTACGAGCAGCCAAAATAGTCCTTCCGTTAAAAACATGAGTTTTTTCTGTTAAATGACTTAACGGTTCTAAAAACCTTATCTCTCACAGAAGGGCAAAATAGGAACATCAAGTAATTTTTAAACCCAAATCCCTCATCTGCTCCCACCACCACCAACCACCAACCACCAACAATCTCCAAAAACCACCCCACCACCACCTCGTCACCACCTCATTCTTCCTCTCCATAACATATTAATTGAAATGGTGTGAAAGGCAACAAGGAACTAATGCTTATTTAGCGGCTTTCTGATGAAATCTAAAGGTAGCTTTCAAATAACTTATTTATTCCCTAATCCTAGTCCAAGCAATTTAAAGCAAAGAAGAGAATCCATTATCTTTCTGTTGCAATATCTAAAGCAAGAACTCATCAATAGAAGTTCTGATGTCTGTCCAAATTAGGGAACCCCACTGCTCTTTACAGATATTTAGGCACCGGAAAAATCTACATAAAAAGTATATTATTCTAAAAATTTCTCCTATTTTGGGACTTAAACCACACCCTGTAAGTCTACCAAATAGCTTCCTAGCATGAAAACCATGTAAAAGGTGATAGATCTTAGAAATTCTACCAAATAGCTTCATGAGTGAAGAAAACAGTTGAACTGCAGTAAGAAGGGTAGATTCCACTACGATGGAGGTTCGGCGCCGGTGAGCTCTTCTCTGTCGCCTTCTTCGATTTCATCACCACCACCAAGTCCTTTTCCATTCTCACCGTCAACAACTCCAAGATCGCCGATAATCCAACATACCCCCATTGACCTAAATGGAAAGAATTCCAAAATTGGAATTTTAAACCCGTTATTATCCGGGTCGGGTAATAATACATCCGACGTTAAAGTCCGTGAACAGCTTTTCGAGAAGGCGGTTTAGGGTTTAGGGACGTCGAAAAATTAAACCGGCTAGTGATTCCGAAACAACATGCGGATTGGACCGGATCTGATAAGAAGCTTTGCATTAATTGATAAGAATAAAGTAACGAGAGAGAGAGAGAGCTGAGAAAAATGTTGGTTGAGAAAGGAGGCGGGAAAAAGAGCAGCGGTACTGGCAATAAAAGCAACTGTAGATGGAGCTCACGAAATGGCAGCCACATTCAAAGGTGACAGTGATGCCATCATCTCTACCTCGTTTCCCTCTGTGGTGATTTAGTACTGAGAAACTCTCCGGCAGCTGCTTATGGTGGTGGAGGCGGAAGAGGAAGCGGAGGACGGTGGTGGTTTGTACGATTTTCAGGCACCGTGTATTTTTATTTACTTTTTCAAGAAATAGAGTTAATGTATTTTTGTTTACTTGAATTTCCTATTTTGCCCTTATGTGACAGAGTGGGTTTTTAGAACCGTTAAGCCATTTAACAGAAAAAAAATCATGTTTTTAACAGAATGACTATTTTGGCTGCCCGTAAATAACAAAGGAATTAAAAAAACTAAAAAAATGCTAAAAAGGATAAAATTGATCAGACAAAAATAACCTGAGGACCCAGATGGCAATTAATTCCCCTTGAACCATAACATTCTGGTAATTAAAAACTTGGGCCCCCGTATTAAAACAGGCCCTACGTTCCCATTTGAAGAATTGGGCTTTTTCGGTCCTATTCGAGATTCGTTGTATTCTACAACTTCTAATCAGAGTCGACTTTCTCATCTCCGTACAAATGAATTGAGTTCAGACTCAACTCACACTAATTTTATTTAGCTTATAAGTCTCATATTTGACGTGAGCTGATTTTCTCAGTTCAAACTCAACTTATTAGTAGTTCACAAGCAGCTCAACTCAACTCATTTATCTATAAATATTTTAGAAAAAAAATACGGTAACTTATAATATGAGTTTAATATTCAGGTGAAAGATATTTTCTCAGCACAATATTTCCTAAGCCCATACCCGGTCCGGTCATCGGCGGGGTGGATCGGTCCGCGGGCTTCGGCCCACTTTGACAGTACTATATGCAATGACTCCGATTTTTTATTTATTTTTTAACAATATATAAAATAAAACCAATGTAAACCAACAAAAGTCTAATTACCAAATATTCTAATCCTTATTAATAAACAATAAAAGTCTTTGAAGCATTATTATATAAACAATTTAATTCTGTGGCATATTTTTCCACCCGAAAAGATAAAAATATAGTATTGTCATAAAAAAAATGTATTTTATATACTATTAAGTGATGATCACCAATAATAAAAGAGAAGTAGTAATATAGCTTGAGTTTCTTTTTAATTTCATAAGTGACTCAAAGTCAATCCCCTTCACAAATCAATGATTGAACTATTTTAAGACAAATGACTTCGATATGAATGAATAACTCTTCCGACTTGATAAGATGAGAAGATTATAAGAGATTTCTAGGGGTTTCTTGGTTTATTTCATTTAGAAGATGTGCGAGACTACTTTTTTTTAGGGGTATGTGCGATTATTTCGTTATATATATATACAGTAAAACCTCTATACAGTAATACTCTTGGGACTGGACAAAAATATTACTATTGGGAGGTTATTCTTAAATAGAGGCTTACATATAAAAATTATATTTTTTTAAAAGTAACTAATATAAATTATACGACACTTAGAAATGTGTTCCTTATATTTTAAAAACATGTGTTCCTACACTATATTAGTTAAATACCAATTACACGATACTACACAATATTTAGGCAAATTACTATACATGGTTTATAGATGTGAAGCCACATACAATTGAAAACTGCTTCAAGCACTGCAAAATTCGAACAGATAGTGCCGATGACGAGTTACTACGAACACGCAAGTTTAAGGATGCGATATTAACCCAAAAAATTAAGTCATTGTCACAGACAATTTTAGACAAATATTTCATATCATCTTAAGTTTAATGTAAAATTGTTAAATAACTATGGATGTTTTATATAGATATATAAATATATTTAAAATTTAATGTTATTTTATTATTATATGGAGGTAAATTTCTTAAGGAGGGTCCTAAAAAAATATGGAATATTACAATGTAGAGTTTATTCTTATTTATAACTGGTCCCGAGTTGGGACCATCATTTTTTATTATTATAAAGAGTTTATTCTTATATAGAGTATTCTTATATAGATGTTTGACTGTATATATGAGTGAAACTCTGCCTAACTCAAACTTAACTCATACTTTAGATAAGTCAAAAATATTGGCTCATGTATCGCTCGCCGAGTCAACTTACTTCCACCCAAAGTACCATATTCTATTCTCTTCTCAAACCTTTCCGAATTATTACGACCACCATCTCTATCTTCGGCGACTGAGTTTGAATTTCACCCTTTCTCTTTTACTTTTACTGCGTTTTGACCTCTTTTTTAATTATTTATTTTAATTAACGAGATTCTTTCCATTATCTATATATAGAATTTTACCTTGGAGAGATCTCCAATTTTCTCATCTCTTCCTTTCACGTTAAGCATCTCTAGAAATTCTGCCAAATCACTATGTCTTACGCCTATCTATTCAAGTACATAATCATCGGAGATACTGGTAATTTTTCCGTTGTTTCTCTAGATTTAATTTTGTTTTTCATTTATCGAATTATTTTTTATATTTTGTTGTGTTGTTATATATGTTGATGATAAATTTCGCATGAGTTAATTTGATTTGATTTCTGTGATATTTGCTTGATGTTGATCCGTGATTGTTAATATTCGGCTTTTCTGTTATTATTTTTTTTTTTTTTGGATCTGAGAGGTCTTATTTGTATATCCTTTATGCAAAATGCAGTTTTGCAATATGTAAGGAGCTGAAAATTCTGCTGTATTTGAAATATATTATGAATAATTATTAATCGCGATTCAGTTGAAAATTTAAACCATAAAGAATATTTGAGATAGTTGTTGAGAATTGAAATTCCTGCGAGTTCCATATAGCTACAGAATACATCTTCTTGTTTTCCATTTTAAATGTTTGGCTACTTAAGAAGTTCATATTTATTGGATTTTTGTGTTCACGTCTACCTTGTCTGTCATATGCGCATGTGTGAAGAATGTTCCTTCACCTATAGGGTTGCTCGTATAACGCAACAATAATTTTGTTAGATTTTCACTTAGAGATAGCTAGATGAATTTTTGCTCACAAGTGTGATTTTACATGCAGGGGTTGGAAAATCATGTCTCCTGCTGCAGTTTACTGACAAAAGATTTCAACCAGTTCATGACTTAACTATTGGTGTTGAATTTGGAGCTCGAATGATAACAATTGACAACAAGCCAATAAAGCTACAGATCTGGGATACGGTTTGTACTAGTAAACATTTTCAATACTTGCGACTAAAGTTTGGTTATAGTTGGTGTTTTTATATTGCTGCTTAGATGTCTGCATATCTGATATCCTGTTTGCTTGATGTAAAGCAAGTTGTGGGCACTGTTTGTGGAAAGAATACATTTTTTTATCATTTGGGTAAATTTGGGGTTTTCTCAAGGCCAAAGAATGTATTTCTGTGACTGATTCTTCTACATTTGGCAGGCTGGTCAAGAATCATTTAGATCAATTACAAGGTCTTACTACAGAGGTGCTGCTGGGGCTTTGCTAGTTTATGACATCACTAGGTATGGTCTCATTTTGGATTCTTGAGGTGTTTAAGGCTGAATGACCATTTTCATTTTTCTTTGTAATTGTCCTAGAGCTGAGATTAGGGGAAGAATATCAATAAGAAGCTGCAAACTTAGCAACTGTTCTTCATAATTCTCCACCTTTCTAGGACTTTGAATAAATTTATATATTAACAAGATCAAATCCTGAATAAGGAATGAGCAAGAATAGTTGTATACATTTCTAAATGATATGTTGTCCAATCAATTAGTTCTCCTTTCTTTCTTACAGGTGTAAGAAACTGTGTTGTCCAAAATTTATAAATATGGCACGGGAAACTATGTATATGTTATTCTACCTATGATAGCTAACATTATCTTGTAAATATTTCTTCTGAGTAGATAAATCTCTTTTAGTAAGGCGAAGTAAACTAATTTTAGAAAGTTTGGAGGGTATGACTGACTTCTGACTTTTGGGCTCTTATAGATTTTACTGGTTTTTCATCATGGTAACCAATATGGATATGATGTGTTATACTGCCAGAATTTATTGGAAGAAACTATAGCTTATATTTCTTTTCTGTTTCGTTTGATAGTCTTAGAGAATGACTTTAAGTTTTCAATAATTCAGGAGGGAAACTTTTAACCATCTTGCCAGTTGGTTAGAGGATGCAAGGCAGCATGCAAATGCAAATATGACCATAATGCTTATAGGCAATAAGTGTGATTTAGCCCACAGAAGGGCCGTCAGCACCGAGGAAGGCGAGCAATTTGCCAAGGAGCATGGTTTGATATTTATGGAGTGCTCTGCAAAAACTGCTATGAATGTTGAAGAGGTGATTGGCGTTCTTCCTTCAATGGCTTCTAGCTGTTAAACGGATTTAATTCTTAATTTTAGTTTTGCTTGACATCTATCTCTGCACAAGTATCTGTAGAGCTGAAATATTTCTTGTTCTGGTTTCTTAGGCATTTATAAGCACTGCCGCAACAATATATAAGAAGATTCAGGATGGGGTGTTTGACGTCTCAAATGAGGTATTTTGCAAAATCTGCTTTCTAGCTTTACATGATTAACTTGAGTTCCATGGTATTAAGTTACCTTTTCATCAGATATTGCTAAGTGATTTCCTCAAATGAAACAAGGTGTTACAGTTTGACTAGTTCAGAATATCGATCCAAATGACTTAAAGATTCAATTGTTCTAGGTCGAGAACAATTGCTAAAAAGCTAGTAAAAGTAGCTGTTTGCCTGATTTTTAAAACTATTCAGCCAGGAGATTTTTTATATAAAAAAAGGTAAACTACTAACGTGGTTCTTTAGTTCCCTTCACTTGGTTCTTTCTGAATTCCTGTTCAAATGTAAAATTCTTCTCCTCGCTTCTCACTGGTGATGGGAGATTCAATGTCTCCCCCATACTTTGCTCCCTTTTTGAATGACGGCTTGCCCATTGTGCTTATAGTTGTTTTATGCTTAATCTGCTGCAGTTTTGTCACCCAAATATTTCTCTAATTGTTTCCCTTGTGGGTTCTTTTGCAGTCTTATGGAATCAAAGTTGGATATGGAGGCATCCCAGGACCATCAGGTGGAAGAGACGGAGCTGCTGCCCAAGGAGGCGGTTGTTGTAGTTAAGAATGAATAATGCTCCATGCTAGTCATGTTTCTTCTGATTGTGGTTGATTTATGGTTTTATAGGTCTCATCTCTTCTGATTGCGGTCTTTCATCTTTGTCCAAAATCTCCTTTTTTTTATTTGATTGTCGAAATTATGATATATACGTGAAGAAATTAAGTAAACTAAACGAGTACATATAAGATTATTCTTTGTTTCAAGGATATTTGTAACTGTTGTAAACATTTTAAACTTGAGGCCGTGAATAGATTTTCTTATAGTAGTTGCAGTATTTGCCGAGGATATTCTAGTCAGTTGTCACAAGGGGAGCATTTATCATGGGATTATTTGTTCATAGTTTGATATTCTCTTACTCGACTGTGGAGAGCATTCTTTGAATGTAAAGACCTACTGTAGTTTCCTACTCTCTTCAGAATATGAGGTTTTCTGGGGATTTGTTCTCTTTAGAATATATATATACTAGCAAATGACCCGTGCTATGCACGGAAATACTAAATTTTAAATTACTAATTTAATGATGGTACAATTGTACTTGGAACAAAAACTCGTTAACTTTAATTTTTCAGAAAGCAAATAAGAAAAATCAACATCATTATTGGGTAATGTGGCTTTTATTGAGTAACTCCCAAACGTAGATATACGGATTAATGATCACAACCTGCTTTGCCAATATCACTATCTTCCAATACATTTCGGAACAATTAATCAATATTATTGACAAAAAATATTCCTACGAAAGGAGTAGAAAAAAAGCCACTCAAAGAAAATATCAGCTACCAAATGACAACCAAAGGATCTTACTTAGCAAACAAATATACTTCCCCCAAGATACCCATATAAACTTATCACCAAAAAAGGAAAAACAAATAGTAAAGATTGCATGAAAAGAAAATTTCATACCGTGGATATCCTTGATTTGCGGACCATATTTCCAGGTGTACGTTTTCTCTAAGTTTCCAGCATGACCTTCCTCACTAATTGATTATTCATTAAACGTATATATTCGAGCATTTCAAGAGACATCAAATAAAATAAGAGAAAAAAGGAAAATTGTATGAGAGAATAATGTATAGTACTAAAAAAAACTGAAAATTAGAGTAAATAGTAAACCGAAAATTATACGTTGAAAATTATTGATGTTTCAAACCCATCGAAATTGCAAAGAATGAACAACAGGGTAAAAGAAGTAGCAAAGTTATTATAAAAGGGAACAAACAGTGCAAATCAACTTAACTCTTTCTATAAAGATAAATTATAAATTATAAAAGAAATAAATGGAAAAGAGGTTATAATATGAAAAAGAATGTGTCTACAATTCACCTTAATGACAATAAGGGCGCCTCATTTTATGTGATAGAAAATTTGAACTCAAGTTGCTCTAACATTAAAAGAGAATAGTAATAAAAAATGCTAAAATATTATAAAACACTTTAAAAAAGTCAAAATAAAATTATAAGAACTAATTGAATCTTGCTTACTAATATTGCTCCAATAGTTAAAATTTTAGGATGTTAACCCACTTTCTAGTGTAATGATATCTTGCAAAAAAAATATAGGGGTATTTACCTATGGCAAGATCTTTAAAAACAAAATCAAATTTCTAAAACAGAAAGAAGAGAAATAGATGGCATAAAGATTAAATATTCCAAACATGTAAGAGAAAAAAAACATAGTAAATCTTGTTTAGTTTAAATAGAGTGTTACAAAAGTGTCCCAAAGGATCTGAACCAAAAAATAAAAGGCATTAATTCAAGAAAACACTACATGTATTGCTCAGAATATTTTAAACCGAAAACAAATGCTAGAGAAATTGCTCCAAAGGAAAATACATTTTCAACTTATTGAAAGTATGCAGAGATATTTCATGTCACATACATTATTTTCTGAACGAAAATGGAAAGTAATACAAAAGGAATAATCAGTTGTATGATCTTTTATTCTTTTTTTTAATCATTGAAGGAGCAAAAAAACTAAAAGCAATGATTTCCTACATACATTTCAAATTTAAAGAAAACTTAACAGCTAGTGACGGATCTAACGTACCGTCACCCGGGGTCACATGGCCCACTAAAAAATATTTTTTAAAAATAAATATTGTGTATGTTTATTCTATTTAGATGATATTTTTGACCAGGGACGGCCCCCCCCCCCCCTCGAGATTTTTAAAAATACTACTATTTATCGAAATTTTATGTGTATTTTGAAAAAATGTATCAATTTCGCCCCCCAAGAATATTTTTTTGCCTTTTTTATCGCCCCCAAGAATTTTGGAATTTTTTTACCAGTTTCGCCCCCCCAATATCAAATTCCTGGCTTCGTCCCTGTGAATGACTCCATACAAATAAGGTAAATTGATAAGTGACACCATTACTCTCAAGTTCTGAATCCGACAACAAAGAAACCATACAATAGCTTAAGCTCTGAAGACTCCGAAATAAGTTATGAAGGTTTGGTATGCATGTGCTTGATTGAAATTGAGAAGACTGGGAAAGAGTTGCCTTCAAGGGCTCGAAGTTTCGTCGTGAAAATGTCGACATCACCGTATTCTTTTATAGCCTTCAAAATCAATAGAACAAGTAAGCTCCAAAAACATGCATGGCCTGGACATGAAATTTAGTGAAAATATAAACCTTTTACCTCAATTTCTCCACTTTTTGTCATTTTCACTCCCACGACCTCCGAGCCCAAACTCTACAATGTAAGCCAATACATTAATTCAGTATTTTACAGTGAGTTCATATTCGCAGATTGAACATGCAATTCCATCTTAGCTTTAAACAGGGTAAAGGTCCAATTCCTCTACTGGAAAATAGAGTAACTTGATCAAGAAATGAAAGTCATCAGGTGGTAACTTTCATTAGGAACTTTCATGTAGTGCTCTAAAAAAGCAATAGCAATAATTCTATTACCAAAATTGGAGATGGAAAAAGAAAATAGAAAATACCTCAAGTCTTCAAAGAATTGCAATACCTAAAATAAGAACAGAGGAACAGAGATTAAAAAAAAAAAAAAGATATTGGAAGAACTCAAGAAACCGTGGTTTTTGAATATGAGATGGATTATATGGTTATGATTTTGTGGGATATTGGAAGAAGTGGGGTGGAATAGGAAGGTGGTTTTAAGAGATAATGGGTTAATGGGATGGGACATAAAGGAGGTTATTTTAAGAGATAATGGGTTATTGAGGGTAGAATATGAAGTTATTCAAATAAAAAAAATCACAAAATGAAGAATAACTAAGAATCCGCCACGTGGCAAAAATGTAAAGTAAAAAATGAAAAGGGCTTCTGTAATATATATATATATATTGTTTGTGAATATTATTGTAATAAAAATATTTTTTACCTCATAAAACCGAACCAAATCAATCCAAACTGATGTAAAATGAATATAACGGTTTAAAGTTTTGATTGATTTGAATTTGTTTCAAAATTTTCAAACTGAAAATATTGATTTGGTTTGAAAAAATGTGTAAAATCGCATCAAATCGAATCATGAACACTCCTAATATTATTATGAACATTGTTAAAGAGACTTTGATGTACAAAAGATAAATGACAAAAGATAAAAGCAACACGTGACAACGAAGATGAAAAATTGAACTTTCAATGATTCTAATTTCTTGACATAAATTCTATTTTTGACATATTGACATTCCTTTCTCATTTGAGTGTTGTTTTTTTGTGTATCTGCATATGATGTTATGATGGTATTTTTTTTGGTTAAAAAGAAATATATATAAATAAAAGCAACTCTCTACCCCGTAGGATAAGGGATAAAATTATTACAATTAGGCCTATCTAGCAATACATCTTGTCCATATCTTACCACTATAAGGCTAACAAAATGATAGGTATGGATAGAGGTATCAAAAATAGTCCTAGCAAAAGTGGCCCTACGGGCATCCCCGCCAATAGGTGGCTAACAGAAGGGGGTGAAGAGTGGAAAATAACAAGATTAGAGGATGTAGAGAGTCCTCCAGCTTTGGCGAGACCATTGGCACAGGTGTTGGCCTCCTTGTAAATGTGGGAGATGCTAGTCTCCGGTAGCAAGCTGAGTAAAACCCTGCAATAGAGATAAATGGTGAGTAGAAACATCCGCATGTTGAATAAGTTGAATCACCACTTTAGCATCCATTTCATAGCTAATTTCTGGAAATTTATACTGATTGCAAGCTTGAGTCCGTCTTTAAGTGTCCATAGCTCAGTTACATTGTTAGTACATGTACCAATATTCCTGTAGAATCCTATTATCTAGCCACCACTGTTGTTCCTGATCAGTCCCCCCAACACCTCCCCTGCCGGGGTTACCAACAGAGGACCCGTCAATATTAAGCTTCAACCAGTCATTTAGAGGCCTATTCCAGGATACCGAGATTTGTTTAGTTCTCTTAGCACTTCTGGCACTCGCACCTAAAGCATAGAATTCGGTGGATTTCGATATAGTATCTAGGATGGGTTCATTGCAAGGCTTTCCCGGTGAGAAGAGTTTATGATTCTTGTAAATCCATAAAACCCAGCATCCATAAATGAACAAGCATTCCTAAGGTACATTGTTGAAGGAAGAAGTTTTGTGCACTTAGCACATTTCTAAAGCCATACTTCGAAGCTGATATTGCTGGTGCCTGGGATATGGTGGTACAAGTTGAGTTGTTTCCACTGTTGTTGAGCTCTTCCACAATCTCTCAGTAAATGTTCAATAGTTTATGGGAAAAGCTGACATTGTTGGCAATTCAGATGTGGGGAGATATTCTTCCTGTAAAGGTGTTCTCTAGTAGCTAGCCGATTATGAGAGCATTGCCAAAGGAACATTTTGATTCTCTTATTACAATTAGCAATCCATATCCAATCCTAATCCTTTCCCGCAGTTCTATCATCTTGTGTGTTTTGATGGATCAGGTAGTAAGTGTCCTTAGCATTGAAATCACCATCTGCTGACATTTTCCACTTCCTCCTATCGGGGAGGTCAGATCTATCTGGTCTAGGCACCACTCTAATGCAATCAACAAAGTGCTTTGGCAGGTCAAATGATAATTTGCTGAGATTCCAGTTACCAAAGTCATTGAAAATGTTCTTAATCTTTTCATCTTCTTCATCCTTGTTAAGAGGCCCTGAGATGAGGTACCTGAGGGGTCCCATACCGGTCCAATCATCATGCCAAATTCTAACAATGTTACCACTTGCAGAAAAACTGTAGAAGAGGTCAATTCCATTTCTAAGGGCTTTCAGATTGATGGAACCTTGATATTTTTTACATTGGATCAAAGCCTGGGAGTCGTCTTTGATGTATTTATTTTTAAGCACAGTTGCCCAAATACCAGAATTACCCCCGCTGATCCCCAATCCTCATTGCTTCTTAGGTTTCGCGACTCTGTCTCATTTAACAAGATGGATTTTCTTCTTAAATGCCGAACTTCACCATACAAAAGATCTGTTCTCTTTATCGATCTTATCACAGATGGAGACAGGGATAGGTAAGCATTGAGAGTAGTAGGATAAGATTTGAGACGAGGACAATTGGATAATAGTTCGCCTGCCAGCTATAGATTGGAGATTTGCTTTCCAACCCGAAAGCTTGTTCCTAACTTTATCGAGAATGAACTGGAAGTCAGAGTTTTTCGGCCTCTTCTGGAAGATAGGAAAACCAAGATACTTACCCAGGTTCGTAGTGTGCTGGATTTGAAGAAGATTCTGAATAGCCTGAATCATCGCAGGGGTTAGGTTATAGATGGTATTGCACAAGCTTATAGGTCGAATTTTACCTACATTTTCAAGCTTTCCTACCTTATGTATGAGGCAAATGAAGGTGGCATTAACGTCGTCACTGAGGGGATACCTTTGAAGATATCAACGATAAAATTGATGATAGAAGGTTTAAGGATATACCAAAAGTGCAGGAAAAATACCGGATGTAAGCCGTCAGGACCTAGGCTTTTATGAGGCTTAAACACCCACAGAGCTTGTTTAATCTCAACAGAGGTTGGTTGCTCAGCAAGCTTTGAGAGATCGTTAGAGCTGTCCCCCGACCAAGTAAAGGGGAAAGGAGCGGAGGTTAAAGTCACGGATGTATGATTGGAAGTGTATAGGCTGTGGAAATGATTTAAAATCATGGATTTGACTCTGAGGATATCGAACTCCCAATCACCACTAGGTTTCATAAGGGACAAGGTCTTACTGTTCTTTCTATTAAGAATGGAAACAACTTTTAAGAATTTAAAGTTAAGATCATCCCACATCAGCCAGTCCATCTTGGATTTAATAGCCCACAAGTGTTTCTCTTCCCTATAAGTAATGTCAAGCTTAGTTAAAAACTCATGTTCAAGGTTGATAAGGAAGGGAGATGGATGAGATTCTAAGGCAAGTTGGGTGCCTTTGATACGAGCTAGGAGTTTTCTCTTTTTTTCTTCTTAACATTACCGAAAACTTTAATATTCCAATCAGAGACGTTCTCCTAGAAATGAGTGGCTCCCAGATTAAAATTATCATCTCTACCTAACCAGGCTTCCTGAACGATAAAGGTAAGATCCGGATGGGTGAGCCAAATAGGTTCGAAACGAAAAGGTTTGATGAGATGGGTGATGTTATTAGCCTGAAGCTGGAAAAGGATTGGGGAATGGTCCGACCTAGTACGGACCAAGTTGTAAACAGTAGCCTCCTAATAAAGGTCTCTCCAGAGAGTATTGATGACATCTCTATCATGCCTTTGAAATATAAGATGACCGCTATCTTGTTTATTTGTCCAAGTGAAGCGCGAACCTTCATGACCGAGGTCCAATAGATTACAGTCATCAAGCATACTCTTAAAGGCTGAGACGCGGGTTTGTGAGGGAGGAAGACCTCCAAATTTCTCAGATTGATACAAGACATCATTGAAATCACCCATTAAAAGCCAATGAAGATTATGGCTGGCAGATAAATTACGCAGGTGATCCCAAAAAACTAGTCTAGTGTTAAAGTCAGGGCTAGCATAAATAGCTGAAAGAAGCCATAAGTGAGGTGAGTTGCTAACCTTTGCCACCACATGGATGGACTGGATATTTTTTGCGACCAGAGTAATTTCCACATCAGCATTATTCCACAAGAGCCAGACTCCTTCACGTAGACCATCTGGATCCGCATGCTCCGAATGGGTGAAAGGTAGACGGGAACATATTTCCTCAGCTCGAGGTCCACTTATCTTGGTCTCAAGTAGTGCCACAACCGTATGATGGTAGGTATTAATTAATTCCATCATATGCGTGTGAACATTATGAGGAATTCACTAGCCATATGTCTCATAATTGTTCACCGATAAGAGTCCACTGGCGAAGCCCATCCCTGTGATAAACTTTTTTTAAACAACCGGTGAAATGACTATTTTGTTTTGGAAAATGATCTTTGGCTAAACTCAATTAGTTAAAAATTGGCTAAGTTGGTCAAATTTGGGTCAACCGGACAAAAATACCCATGAAGTCATTTAAAAAAAAAAAAAAACAAACCCCAAAAGTAAAAAAAACAGCTCTAAAAGTCTTCACAACTTTTGAGGCTTTGTCAGGCGCACCTGACAGCAGAAGAAAGAGACAAAAGTTGGATTGCGGCTACGGTGTATAACACTAAACGAGAACAAATGCTGGCCGTCGGATCAAGAATCTAACGGATGAGATTATTAAAAAAAATAACTCCCACAATTCCATATGATCTCAGTCGTCAGATTCTTGTTCCGACGGTCACAATTTGTTTTGCACGGTGAAAAACATATCGGGTTGCAAAAACTGAATAAAGAAACACATTCAAGAAAGGTAATTGTGGCCATTGATGAAGAACTCGTCAACGGTCCAGATTATTCTCCAGGGTTAATCCGGATCGCTGAGGTGGCAAAAAAAAAAACAGTCACTTAACAACCATAAGTAGACATATTATATAGATTTATATACCCTAAGTCCCTATAATAATATTATTTGCAACCATAAGTACATAAATTATATTACTTTTAGGTCCCTAATGTTATAAAACTTTAAAAATTAAACTCACATAGTATATTTCCATTTCACAGATTGACCCACAAGTTTCTAATTAAATATTTTAAATTCACAATTTGACCCAAAAATCATGAAATTAACTTTTTAGAAATTATAATTAGACCCCTAACTAATAACATATTCATAGTAATAATAACAGATTCATAGTAATAATAAGAGATTGGTATATAATAGAATATATATAACCTTGAAAGTTTACTTTCACAATTGCATAGTACTAATAAGTGATTGACGTATATAGAAGTATAACGAACTTTGCATGTGTACGGTTAGAGTTTCATACTACTAATTAAAAATATATTATTTACAACGCTTTCATATTACTAATAGTCTAAAAAAAATCTTATAACCTTGAAATTGATATAACTTGTATTTTGAAGCTTTGGTGGAGTTGTCAAGGTAGGGTACTGTTTGGAGGGATAGGGAGGAATGGGTGTTGAATTTAAAATATGAAAATATATATATATATATATATATAGAGAGAGAGAGAGAGAGAGATTATACATTTTAAGTTAAGAATTTGGATTTTTTGTCAATATATTGGCTAAGTATTAACTATGTAGCACTTCCCTTTTGTTTTTTAGCTTCTTTTTTTTTTTTTGCTAAATAAAAATTATCCATTAATCATAAAATAGCCGAAGCCATTACAATCAAAGGATAAAAAGAACATACAAAAAATAAAAGTTACACAATGGTGTAGACCACCATGATAATAGATAAAAGTACACACCCTGGACCGGGTAAACACTACAAAAAGTAGAAAAAATAAATACATAATAAAATTCTTCGCAGTATCTTCTCCAAAATTCTTGAACAGCAGTAGCAAGCTCAATCCCAACACCTTTCTTAGAAATCAACAATCTACGAGACCATGGGCGTATCAACCGTCCCATAGATTGTCTCGGAAAGATGAAGAAAACTGAGGAAGGGCCCAGAACAACTCCGGGTTTAGAGGGTAACTCCAGATCTGGAAGGATCTGAAGTTGATCTTGCATTTGAGTCTTGAATCTTGAATCAGAATACCTTGAAAAAACTCCATTATGATTTACAGCAGAGGGTGAAGACACCAAAAGTGAACAAAAGTATGTAACTGGGCAAGATTTGACCATTGGCCGGAGCCAATGGCCAAATCTGGCCAGAGGCAGCAGGAAAAAGGGAAAAAGACGCAGCAGGAAGGGGAAGGGAAGAGAGAGAAGAGAGAGAGAAAAAGGGAAAAAAGACAGCATTGCAAAACAAAAACGCAAACATATCCCCTCTCACCACCACAAACCCCCTCTTTTTATTGATTTATTGATTTGTTTTTATTTATTTATTTATGTTTTTCAAGAAACCATTCAAAACCAATTATCTTATTTACCAGAAGAAAAAATAACCATTTCCGTTACAAAAGTAGTTTTTTTTGTTATTTATACAATAAATATATTTTTGGTATCTTTTTTGTCACAAAAATAATTGTGTGCGCTATTTCTACCACAAATAGTTTTCAGATGCCTTTTATTTGACAAAAAAAAATGCGTGTTATATGTGTCATAATGCGACCTATCCAATTTAGATTTGGCTCAACCTGGCCATTAATTTGGCCGTCTCTTCTTTGGTTGGGGTTATAGTGAGAGAATATAAATTACAAAAAAATACAAATTATGGTAGTTACATTTTACTTAGAATTTCGTAAAATCAAATATGATTATTTAATTTTAAAACAAAAAAATAATTTCTAGATACCGACAGATACAACTTTTCAAAACTTTAACCGAAAATTTTATTTCAAATTTTACGAGGAAGAAATATTATTGGAGAGAAATCCGCTATATATAGACACCAACAATTTTTACTTTTTTCTAAATAACACAAAACTTTTTTTAAGCTATTTATGACATTATAATTTTACGGGGCTGCTATTTGTGTCAAATTAGTGATTACGACCAATTTTTTTGCCAAAATAAACATGTGCATTGCACATGGCATCGTAATGAAGAGTAAAAATGTTCTTTTTTCTCTTTCTTCCCCATCTTCTTCTTCAATAAAACAGTAAATTCCCCCATTTTTTTGATGAATCTAAATTCCCCCATTTGAATGCTCAAAATCAGACACATTCTCAAGTCCCACTTCCGTTATGGTCCCAGGACGAAAGTGGGACTTTCGTTCTGGCTAAAAATGTTTCACCGCAGTTTTTGACTATCATGGTTAGCCCTTTCTACTAAACTATGGTCAGTCTAATGCAAAGCCCAAATTTGGACTTTACTGACCACACTACTTGGACTATAAAAAAGACTTTCAAATTTCGAGATTATTTAATAAGTATATTCTACAATCCTTTAATTCTTGCTAGATGTGTTTTTTGAGTTTCAACTTGAATATGTTTTACTAATTATGTTATTCTGATTTTCAGTGAAATTTCTATGCATAGTTTCTCAAAACAAAATCGCACAACCAAAGGAGAGATTAACATCTATGATCATTCAAACGCACATCATCTGTCAAGAATTGGTTCTTATAATTTACAAAACCAATCATTTGTTGCCCACTCATTGCGCGGGTTTAAGCACTAGTTATTTTAGTATAGTTCGGTTTGTACTGTTTTTTTTATTATAAAAAAATCTCTTGTCGAGCTCAACTAAGAGGGGTGTATTCAATATAGATTCTATGTGATTTTTAATTACTTTCAAAGTTTGTAGGTATTCAATCAGATTTTAAAAAGTCCATTAAATTCTAGAGGTATTCAATTTTGATTTTAAAAAATCCATTAAAATCTAGAGATATTCAATTCATTTTGTAAACTATTTGTTGAAATTTGTTGGTACTCAAAATGGAGGATGTTGATGGATTCTCTAGGTAATGATTTGGATGGAGAAATCTTTTCATTTTCCTCAAGATTTTGAGCTTCTTTCATGAATATGAAAAAGACTTAATAACTTTATCTGAGATTACAAATTTTGCAGTGATAGCATTTATTTAAAAGAAAAAATAAAACTTTAAAATTCAGTCACAATTTTCTTCCTGGTAAACTTGAAACAGAAATTAATAAAGAAAGTAAACAATGTCTTCCGTAGCTAACCACAAATTTCCCTTTTCTAAACATGGATTTCATTTTCCTGAAACGAAAAATCAAAGGGAGGAAAGGAAAAAAAATTCAAGAAACTTAAATTCAAACAAAATTCATCACAAAACAAACATTAATTAAACAAAACAAAAGAATCATATTATACAAACCTTGAACAAGAAATTAAAAAAAGGGCAGCAGCTTCGTAATCTCAAAGAATTCAAAGATCCATCACCATGGTTTTTGGATTTCTAACAAACTTATTTGATTCCAAAAGAAAAAGGGCGGATAAACATATGTGAGTTTTGGAAATTCAACACCATTGGATTAGTATAATAGACCATTTGATCAATCTCTTCTTTATTATTGGATGTCATTCAAATAATCTATAGATTTTATAAATAAAAAGAAATCACGATAAATCAATCTAATCGAATCTATAAGAATCAGAGTAGAGTTAAAACAATCCATAGAGTAAGCAGAATTCATAGACTTTTGAAAACCATTTAGAATCTTTTGAAATCTGGATTGAATAAACCTCTATAAGTAAAAATTGTACAAAAGATAAAAATTATAATGGACAATTAGACTAAAAAATAAATTGAAAATTAACAATGAAAATACAACTCTAAGTCATATTAATAACAATAATAGGTAAAATAAAAATTACTTTTAAAAAAATTAATAAAAATTTCAATATATTCAGTATTTTAATTTCTAAAAATAAAAATTGAATATCGAAACGAATTATTTTATTTTTTTCAAAATATAAACGATTAAACCAAAATAGCTTAAAATATCAAACTGTATAGTGAAATTCAGTTCAATTCGATATTTTGGTTTGATCAGAAACTGAACACCCGGTGAGCTCTCTCTGCAACTGATGCTCCGACTATGTATCTTCCCTAGAATGATAGGGTTTCCTACGCCGCTACTGGGCGCGTTTTTCTGCCCAACGATGCCGATGATCTCTATCATATGCGAGGCTCTTAATCAATCGATGTCACCATTAGTTAGGAGAAATATTGATTCTGACATTGTTTCTATGGCATTGGTTTTAAGAGATGTCATCGCTACAATAACAAACCATAAATATAGTCTTGTAAAAAGAGGAAGATTTATTTCTTCTAGTCGTTTATTGCTTGCTTTGAAGTGACAAGTGAAGGGGAGATAGAGACTTGGTAAATGAGAGAAATTGACATCGCCGACGTTGGAGTCTGGTCAGCGACCGGATTATGAGTTTGAATTAAAAGATAATGATGCACAAGGGAGGGGCACGATTTAGAAGATGGATGAGTTTTGGGGATGTTGTGGTATTGTTTATGCGTGCAATGGAATCCGACTGACCATTCCTCTGTGTTTTTTTAACCAGCGGAGATGGAGGAATTGTTGGAAGGGCTGCCGGCAGGAGGGGGCGATGGGTTGAAGAAGGTAGGAAGAAATGGGTCGGATTGGAGGTCCACGGGTGGACCATATAGGCTCCGACCCGCGATTGGGTGACTTGGGTTGTGAATGGGCCAGCATCTTGGGCCAATTGTTTCTCATGATGGACTTGATCTCTCTTGGGTCGTCCATTGTTGATAAGGCGTTTGTTAGGCTCTTGGTCCTCTTTGATTGGGCTGCCTAAGACAGGCCCAAGTCATTTTTTTGCTGGTGTTGTTGGACCTGCCCAAGTTGGCACATTTTCTAGAAAATCAAAGATTGAAGCCCAAAGTGGAAATTCTTGGAAACAAGTTTCTAATTCAATTATTCAGGCTGTAACGATGGTTTTGGATGCAAACGGGGACTTAGATGCATACTTCCCAATTTGGAAGCCAAAGTTGACGTCGATGACAAGGCGGTGGTCGCAGGTCGGGCCCGCCAAAGTCCATGAGTTGCTTGATCTGGAACTGTTCGGGACATAACAACTTCTGGACAATTGAAGGCTTAGTGCGCCTTATAATGGCTTGCTATTCTAGTAGTCGTTTCATTTTAATAATAAAGTCGTTTGCCGACTTCATGAACAATATCATGGTAGTATTATGTTTTATTTCATGTTTTAAATTAGGATTTATTTTAAGTTTTTATGTAAGCAAACGATGAAGGAGACCGTCTCGAACTTGGAGAAGCATCCCTCAAGATAGAGATTTGTTGTGGCGTGGTTTCTGATCAGAGGATTGGGAGCGGAGTCCGCCGATCAGCCCTGCCCCGATGCCTTTTGGGGCAGCCCCGCCCCGCCCTGTAGAGAGAACAGGGCAGATCGGGGCATGGTATTTTTTTCCGCCCCGCCCCGCCCCATTTATATTAAATTATTATAATATTGTTATTATTAAACATAATCATGTTTAATTTTCATTTTAATATACTAATTGTACTTGTTTGAGAATTGATTTGGGATAAAATTAATTATTTTTTAAAAAAATTAAATATTTTTTTAAAAATTAATTATTTTTATGATAAAATTAATGATTTTTTGGACAAAATTAATGATTTTTATGATTTTTAAAAAAATTAATGATTTTTATGATAAAATTAATGATTTTTATGATTTTAATTTTTTTGATAAAATTAATGATTTTTATAATTTAAAAAAAAATAATGATTTTTTAAAAAAAAATAGAATGGGGCGAGGGCGAGTCGAGATCTCGCCCCGTGCTGGGGCGGGCGTGCGGGCGGGAATTTTTTGATCCAGGGGCGGGGCGGGGCACGAGATCAGCGAGGCGAGGGCGGGCGTGGTATTTCAGATACCCGCCCCGATCTGCCCCATTACCATTCCTAGAGCGGACGTTCTGTTCGTATCTGGCGTGATCCCTGGCTAATTACCAAACATAGTTTTTAGCTGATCTCTCCTCCTAATTTTATGTGTTTTGAAAGTTTGCAGTCAAAACTCTAGCAATTGTGGAAGACATCTGGTTTGCACGTGACCTCGGTTTTGCGTTTTTAGTAATAGAGTTTGATTGTAAGGGCATAGTAATTCGTATATTAGGGAACCTACTCTCTATAATTTTCTATGTCCACATATTATGTAATGTTCGGGTTCACTTGTTGACTAAACATCTTCTGAGGTTTGACGCCTCATTTCAAAGGATAGTAGATCCTTTGAATTCCACCTCCCCCATGTATTTCCTGATATCGATTAATGATATTGCATTTCCTTCAAAAAGACACTGAACACCTAACGATCCCATGTCCGAATATGGACTTTGACGCCAAGTAATAATGCCGCTAAAATAGGAAAGAATGGTGTGGGCACCAGATTCCCCGATGGAGATAATGATGTTTCATCTCTAAAAAATAATCAAAACTGCCTCCTCATCGTAGACCAACCGCCTTTAGCCTTCACTATGCGCAAGCCGCAAACCACGGTCAAGAACACGAGGGAGGAAGAAGGCAAATTTGTTTCAAGGAAATTCGATTTGTAATTGACAAAAGATTGGCATTTTTGGCTGGTTTGAAGATTTCCCATTAAATTTTTTCTTTGAGGGTTGGCATCAGAAGGGGGCATTTTCATCACGAATGTGGTTATCAAGAAGATGCTTTATTCATAATTTCTGAAAGGTTTTTGTGGGTTCATTTTATATGCCATTTTCCAATCTAATGCAATCGTGTTTGTTGTTTTTTGATTCATACTGGAAATGTTTTTGATGGGATTTGTTTATTTTTGCTTTTGATATTATTGGTTTGAGCAGTTTTGCCATGAATGGAGATGAGAGGACCTTTGTTTCGCCAGCCTAGTGCATGGCTGATCGGAATTCACACATCTCAAAGCTCAATTCGCATATTGAGGTTAATTTACTACCTGTTCATTTAGGTGACTCTGTTTTTATTTTCCAATTTCATATTAATTTCAAGAAAACATATACTGAATAGAAAAAAATAATTGATGGTCTAATGAGAAAAAAGTTTACCAACACCGTCAGAGTAGCTGGCAATGTAGGTGACAATATGGTGTAACGTCCGACCGTATGTTGCGGGATCGAAACCCCCACCCCCATGTATTAAAAGGAGAAAAAAGTACAACTCATAGAAAGCTATTTTTCATGCTTTCAAATTTATGGTGGCTTCTAGCCAAGTTTTGAATCCACTGCCATGATAATATAGCTAAATCAACCTAAGAAATTGGATGAACTTTAGTTACCATTTTAACCTATGAAATTGGATGAAATCTAAATAAAAGGACATTGGTTGAGCAGATGGGAGCATTAGAAGGTAGATCAGTTCTTGAGCTTGAGGATGAGAATCTAATTAGCCCTAGGAGGATTATTATAAAGACATCTTCCCAAGAGAGTACTCCTAGAAGATCTTTTCATGATCCTGCTATTGAAGTGCATGGTTGTAAATCCCTGTCGAAAAGAGCATCGAGGAGCATTAAAATTGTTTTACTGTCGGATAAGTTAAATCTGCTTATCCCCTTTGGCCCTCTCGCAATACTCGTTGAAAACTTCACGAGCCATCATGTAAGTTTCTTTCTACTGCTGTTGCACCCCTTTTAAACAATCACACGTTATTGGTTCTAAATTTTTCTGTCTTTTATTGTTGCTATTCTTTTTAATAGGGATGGGTCTTCTTTATGAGCTTATTAGGTATCATACCTTTGGCAGAGCGACTGGGATGGTCGACAGAGTAATGCTCTACACCTAAGACCTTTGATTACATTGCATGAAAATAGGATATACTTTTCCCTTTAGATATATGCCAAATGTGAATGATTTCTTGCACAAGTTTTCTCATACGAAAGAGGACAGGGATATGCTATCTTCTGGCTTAGCATATGAACTTATCTGATTAAGTTCCATTTACGCATACATTGGTTCTTCTTCTCTATATTTCTTTTGTAAGTGACAAATAAAGAGTCTTGAATTGAATGACTTTGCGGAGGATTGCTGATTATTCTTACCTAGAAAAGATCTGTAATAGTTGATTATTCGTACCTAGGATGGCTGATTACTTTTTTGTAATTCCAATCTACAGTACACGTGCCAGTAGGAGTCACATATTACATCTGACGTTTGGTATATTCCATGTATTTTAGCGTATTGGTAATTTTTTATGTGTTTGAGAGTTCATGCATGTGTAACGATAGTTAGCTTTCTGTCATTGCAGGCAGCTGGCTTTCTACACTGGACCAACAGGTATTATACTTTCCTGATAACCTTACTTTTCCTTCCTGCACAGTCATCATAATTTCGTAAAATCTTCTGCAGGGAAATTCATTTCTCGAATAGTTTGGTTAATTTTCATGATTTCTTTTTCTGGATTTATCATAAACTTGACTTTATGTCCGTTATCATTTCTAATTGTAACAAATTCATAAACTTCGCGTGACACTTTTGCGCTTTTCACGCAAAATTCATGTTTTAAACGTCATAAGTTTGGTTGGAACTGTGCAGTTGGAGGGCTCTTAAATGCTACTTTTGGAAATGCAACAGAGCTGATCATATCAATGTATGCATTAAGAAGTGGCATGATCCGTGTGGTTCAGCAGTCTCTATTAGGCTCAATTTTGTCAAACATGTTGCTTGTTCTTGGATGTGCTTTTTTTGCTGGTGGAATTGTTCATTCCAATAAGGAGCAGGTGTTTAACAAGGTTAGATGACCATACCCTGAGCTCTCTCTCTGTATTTGGTGAATTGTTCTGGCTGATAGGAAATTCACATATGTAACTTGATAGGGAACTGCAGTGATGAATTCAGGGTTGCTCCTGATGGCGGTGATGGGCCTACTGTTCCCAGCCGTTCTCCATTTCACTCATACTGAATTGCACTTTGGGAAGTCCGAGTTGGCTCTTTCAAGGTTTAGCAGTTGTGTTATGCTTGTAGCATATGGTGCTTACCTCTATTTCCAGCTTACAAGTGAAAAGAGTTTGTACACTCCAATAACTGAGGTTATCCCTCATGTATTTGTTTTTACTATTGAGCTGTCTTCATATACTTATACTAGGCATACCCTGCTGTACTCGTATTAAAGATATATGTTGCAAAACAAGTTAGTGTTTGTTCTCACTTACCTACCATGTCATTTCCTGAAGCTTCTTATTACCATTCAATTTTTCTCCTCTAATGCATATTCATGTCATTGCATATTTTTGCCATGTATAACTAACGCGAGGGTTATCTCCTTGGAAGTTTCATCGGGTATATTCTTAGTTATCTTCTAATATAAGGTATTATTCTCAGGATGTGGACCAAAATGATGGCAGCTCAGATGATGGTGAAGAATCACCAGAGATCACAAAGTGGGAATCAATCATATGGCTCTCAGTTTTGACTTTATCGATATCAGTGCTATCTGAATACCTCGTTAATGCCATAGAGGTGATTACATCTATATTTTTCCGAATATTCTCAGGCAGGAGCAGAAAGCACTGTAATTTCTGTTATATCATGCAATCTTTATCCACTCAATTGTCTCTTTACTCTTTTTTCTTAGGTGTCTCTTCCATGCATCTCTCTTTTTCTACTCCTTTACTTAGGATTTCATTTCAAACTCTTTTTTCAGGGCGCATCCGTTGCATTCAATATTCCAGTGGCATTTATTAGTGTCATCCTGTTGCCAATTGTTGGAAATGCAGCGGAACATGCAGGTGCTGTAATGTTTGCTGTGAAAGATAAACTTGTAAGTGCTCGTCTTGCTGACTTGATCCAAGAAGGGGAAAATTATATATGTACATACCCCCACCCACACTGCGTGCAGTAATCAATAATTTTTGTTTACTTACCGTTGGTTCAGGACATCTCACTGGGAGTGGCTATAGGATCCTCAACCCAGATTTCCATGTTTGGGGTGAGTAGTAAATAATATAGATAAATTTTCATAGGTTCGTGCTAGAGCTGATCACTAATTAAGACATCCTACTGTTCGATGATGTGCAGATACCTTTATGCGTAGTTGTTGGGTGGGCGATGGGGTGCCCTATGGATCTGAATTTCCAACTTTTTGAGACAGCTACACTTATCATGACTGTCCTGATGGTCGCCTTCATGCTACAGGTTTTGTTATTTAACTATTAATTGAAATCTGGTAGTATTGTCTTGTTTTTCCTCATAGTGCTTCGACTTAATGTGGGAATGCTGGGCTTGCAGGAGGGTACGTCAAACTATTTTAAAGGATTGATGCTCCTTTTCTGCTATCTGATAGTAGCTGCAAGTTTCTTTGTACATATCGATCCCAAATCTATACGTGAGTGCCTTCTCTTTTCTCTCGGTCTTTTACTTTCTTTATCTATTTTCTACTCATTTTCATTTTTGGAATATTAGGTACGTATCGGCTAAGAATGCTTATATGCTTCATTAGAGCCTAAAACTGCATTATTAGTAGATTGATTTCAATTTTATGGCCAGGCGCTTTCCCTCCCCCCTCATATTTGCAAATTTGTTTCAATACTCTCTTTTGCCATATATTCTTCCTTTATCTTTCTGTTTCTACCATTGGTCCTTTTTTCCACATTTCTTTATCTAGTTAGCGGTATTTTGAGTACTGATACATTTTCTACCCTGCTCAACGCTGCATTCTTTGTTCTGCAGAAGACAATCCTAAGAAGTATCAATTGAACGATGGAGCGATTTAATGTCTAAAGCTGAATAATTGTATAGTAAACAGTTGCACTATTATCCCATCTTAAGCAAGTCGTGCCTGTTTCTCCAGACTCATTAGAGCTACTGCAAAAGATCCCGCCTGTTTGCTATTATTATAAATGAGACACTTTTGACTTGCATTTTGATGTGGTATGTGCTTCTTTATTAAGACAGCTACCGGTAAATGTGGATGCTGGATCTAAAGTAGTTTCTTGCTGGGGTCGAAGAAATAGTTTCAGAAATCAATGTAAAAGTAACAACAGTAACAATTCTAAAACGGCGTTAGCTTTTTTGGTGATTTTTTTGGACCAGGCACTGACTGGTTTGAAAACTCCTGTACTATATAGCTTAGCAGTTAGTGTAATTATGATAAAAGGTAGAGTTCAATTTACAGCCATCTGGATTTGACCTCAATACAATGGTCTAACAGAGTTAGCTCCGTATGCAAATTCTTTGATATCATAATGAAGTAACTTTCTTGTTGATTTTAGATTGCTACTCCCTCCATTCCTAAATATAAGACTCTTTAGATAATTTAAGAAAATTAAAGAAGTTGTCATTTTTACCTAAACTTCCAATATTACCCAACCCTCCCTCTCTTTCACTTATACGTCATAAAGAAAAGAAAGAAATATGTAGAGGGTATAATTGGAATAAATTGTTGACAACTAATAAAAGAACCTTAAACGACAATTAATTTGGATACCTAGATATCTCTTAAACGACAATTAATAGGGAATGGAGGGAGTACTTTAACTAGTGTTAGCCATCTTTCTAATCTAGTCTACTATTTACTATTGAAACCTTATCTGTACCCCTGAAAAATCAAATATTGAGGAATTTGGATAATGTTTCTGTCCTAAAGGCAATGAAAGCTTGTTTTTTTTTTTTTTTTTTTTTTAACAAAACATGAGATAAAAATTCAAACATAAACTCTGCAAGTTAGGACTAACGAATGAGGTCCATGCAAAGAAAGTGATATTTTGATTTTCATTTCCTGTGGAATTTATCTTTGCAGTTTAATTGCTTTCTGGACTAAACATACTCTCCTCACTATATTCCTTTTGTCTAGAAGGTTACATCTGAAGGGATTCATAGGTAGAGATACATACAATAAAATCTATGAATCATCACTTGGAAGGATCCGTTTATACCAGAGAACCGAATAAAAACGAAAAAGAAGCTTACAGTTTTATGTTGTTCTTTTCGAGTCTGTTTCGGCAACCACTCTACGTATGTCTGCAAAATCGCAGTAACCACAAAAAACTATCCCTTTGTGGATTCGTTCTCTATCAGTATCCACGCGACGAAACAAGCCGCGAGTGCTAACTCTTGGATTTTCTGAGTTCTGAAAAACTAAGAAAAAAAGGATTGCGCAATTATTTTGGTAGTGATTGATTTAGTGCGGCTGAAAACCTTTACTTAGGTTTCGTCCAAAAGATGTTATAAAGGCCATGAGAGTTGTCTCGAATGCAAACTCCCACATAATCCCAACCGAAATCGAAAACCGAAATCATTATCCTATCAGATTTTTCTCTAACTCAAATAATAACGTTTTATTATTCTCATAAAACAAATGTTAGATACAATGAATTTATACACTTTCTAGATTCATTGAATCTGGGCACAATGCTCGTTGACTTGTCTATGTGTGTGGCCCTGTAGGTTAATTTCACACCGGCAATGAAAAGCATACTTAGTAGAGTATGCATCCATAAGTCACATACGATCCCTAACAAGGTATTGTGACTGCCCAGAGTAAATGACAAATTGGTGGAACGATTACATAATCTCAATCTACTATTTAATCCTTTTGTCACACGATATCCTAATTAAGCATAAGGCATGAACATTGTCACCCTTATAAAGCTTAATTGTATTTGTACTCGATCTACATGTAGATAGTTCCAACAAATAATATTTAATAACCACTTTATTAAATATATTTGAGCACGGCTATGCATTTAAACAGTCTTCCTTATCGAGGGGCCCATGGATATCTCTCTCCAATAAGAGAGGGACAAATCCCCTACAATCTCTCACATTCAAGCCATGATAGAATATTACCTCCGATCATCAGTCGTATTAATCACTCGATTAAAAGTAACGTTCGTCTGAGTTAAAACATAGCTCTATTCATGCTGGAAACAATGAAGACATAGAGTCTAAGGATTCCAAATAGTATTGAGAAAGATATACTTATGACTTATAGAACCATTAAGTATTACTTTTTTTTTCTTTTCGGATCACTTCTGATACTATATATTCCAATATGTATCTATGATATGATTTGTATTCATTACACATGATTAATAAAACATGACCATCAATCAGACATCATACTAGTTTTATTTCTTGTATATAACATTTCATAAAACTAGGGACAATTAGAATAGTAATTGTATAAGCTAATGAGTTTTACTATCAAATCACATATTTGATGTTCAAAATCAAAATTCACTATTCAAATAAAATGCTCAAAATATAAAAACGTACAACATACGCTCATGGTCTTATGACCATAAAACGGGCAATCACACAACAACAGACTCCTTTCACTTATGACCATGTTACCATAGTCACAAGACAAACGGAAGAACGAAATTGAGGATCTAACTTCACTCAAAACAACCCCACCATTTTACAAGAAGACCAATATGCATATATGCCTAGCCAAACACCAAACCAATATCATCTACCTTTCCAGGTTGGAGGACAAACACCACTCGTGGCAGGACAAGCAGCCTACCTGTGATAACCTGAACTTTTTGAACTTGTGTGCAGAGCATGTTTAATTGATTTTATGGGTTATATGTCAATTTTGTGTTATATGTAGTCAATTTGTTGTTTAAGGGTTGCACTAATGTTACTTGTAACCTGAGGGACTTAAGTGGATGGCCTAGAAACATGTGAGTGGCTTTGTGACTTTTTGAATAGTTGTTAGTTAGTAGTTGTGGTTGGAAAAAGAGAGTTTAGAAAAAGAAAAGGAAGATAGAGAAAAAGAAGAGAGGAAAAAGAAAGGAAAAAAAGAGTGTTGTGAGTATTTTGCATTATTGAACTAGTAAACGGAATCCGTTTTGAGTGTTCTTTAGTGCGTTTCAAAGATGACTGAAAGAGCTACAACTGAGCGTTGACGGATTTAAATTTTGAGTTTCCAGTAGTCAGGAATCGAAGTTTGAAGTCTGATGTTTTCTGGAATTTTTGTGATTGTTTGTAATTTGCTAAGATTTCAAGGTAAGGGTCTTTACTCTTGTATTTTATGTCCTAAAACTCATGAATTGTGTAGTTCAAGTTCCGAAAATTATGATTAAGGATTTCACACATGTTTTTATTTCATTGGATGAAATGTTTAATTGTTCATACTTGTGTGGTTGATCGCCGAGTCTATTTGTGTTTGTCACTTGCATACTTTATCTTGTTGTTATTATTTGCATATAATTGTTGTTGTGATTATTCCTATCTTTGGAGTCTTAAATGCTATGTGTTCTTGTGCCATCACCGGTTTTGAGCTCTCTTGTCTAGGAACATCTCCATTACATGATTCATTCTCTTGCATGCGTGTGTGTTTTCGCTTGAACCCGGGAGTTCGCATTGCTAAGTGTTGTAATTTGAACTCTGGGCCCTCTCCTTACTCGACAAAGAATTAGGGACTACAAACGGTCTTTGTAGAGTCCACAGTTGTGGACAATGACACAATACGAATGAATCATTAAATATTGGCCCCACTTGTTCTGGGGGATATCTGAACTCATGACATATACTATGGGCCTTTCCCATCTTGATCATAAGTTGGGGATCGTTGTAGTAATTATTTTAGAGTTGTGAATAGATATTTGAGCTCGGTCGTGTGAATTGTTTGAGTCATAGTATGAACCATATTCAGAGAGTCAATTGTAAAGTATGTATGTATGTTGATGTGAGTAAAATATGGGGGCCAATGATTAGACTGACACTGAAATGGTAGAAAGCACAGAACATGACACTGAAAAAAATTGGAGAAACATTTTTGTCCAAAACGGAAGTCACGTGGCATCGCGCGCGTGGGGTGACATGGCAGCAGAGTAAAAACAGAAGTGGGACTTCCGTTTTCACAAGAAACCCTAGCTAGCAAACTTGAAACCCTAGCAAACTCTAGACAGACCCGTGAACTTGAAAACAGAAGTCCCACTTCCGTTTTCGGGTGATAGACCCATGGAGCGTCCAGTCTTTTCTAGCTTTTGCTTTTTTGAAATGCCAATGGACACGGAGAACAGGGGAACTCAACGAGCGAAAAAGTGCGGCCACTGCTAACAAACCGGTCACAACCGAAATACTTGCCCCATGTTAGCTAGCCTTAACAAGGAAACACAAGACCAGCAATTGTAATTAAATTTATATACTTTGTAATTTTGTAGAATTCTTTATTTATCACTTCTTTAAATTCCATTAATTTGTAACATTGTAGATTTATTTATTTATAAATTCTTTAAATTTCATTACTTTGTAATTTTGTAGAATTCTTTATTTATCACTTCTTTAAATTGCAATCATTTGTAAAATTGTAGAATTCTTTATTCATCAATTCTTTAAATTGCAATAATTTGTAATTTTGTAGAATTCTTTATTTATCAATTCATTAAATTTCAATAATTTGTAATAATTTTAATTAAATTATCATTGCATATCAAATAATTGCAACCATTACATAGATTTTATGGGGAAAGATGATGTTTTTTGGTGAGAAAATGAGGTTAGGTTGGGTGTTATTTATAGAGATTTGGGTGGAGAGTGGATAGGTTTTCACATTCCCGGGGATAAAGCCCTGGCATTTGAGGACGGAATTTGAATTTCCGTCCCCAAATTTCAGTCCATGGTCAAAAAAAGCAAAAGCTAGAAAAGACTGGACACTGCGTGGGTCTGTCACCCGAAAAGGGATGTGGAACTTCCGTTTTCAAGTTCACGGGTTTGCTAGCTAGGGTTTCTTGTGAAAACGGAAGTCTCGGCGGCCATGTCACCCCACGCGCGCGATGCCAATGCCACTTCCGTTTTGGACAAAAATGTTTCTCCAATTTTTTTCATTGTCATGTTCTGTGCTTTCTACCATTTCAGTGTCAGTCTAATCATTGCCCCAAAATATGGTGCTCGTAGCACATTTTCGATGTATAAGTGTTGGATTCGATGAGTATGGTTCATAGCTTTGTTGTGGTTGTTTTAGTCTTATTTCTATATATGCATTTGAGTCAAAGTTGTGCATTTTGGGGTTGGGATTCAGAAAGTGCATAAATGCAATTTTCCTTCACAAAATAACATTGCAAATGGGCTGTTCTGAATCTCGGGTGACCGCTCCAGTCGACCGGACTAGACACACATCGTCCGGAGCAAACTATTGGGGCTGTTCGGATGACTACACTGCTTTGCCTTGGTCGACCGAGGTGAAAATCACCTCGACCGGGGCTAGTTTGGACAACCTCTGGTCGACCAAAATCCTCTTAACCTCGCCTGGACTTTCGGATAAACATTTTGCCCTGATCTCGGACGACCATTCGGTTGACCGGACCTTCTATCCTGGTCATCTGAAGGCCATTTTGGTCATTTATGGTTTCTGTTCTATTATGTTTTCAATTCAAGTATTCTAAAGATTATATTAAATTTATTAAAGGTGTTTTTTGTGGTAATTGAACTGAGTTAAGCATTGCATGGTCTCACACACTGTTTTGGGAAGTCAGGAAATATTTGACATTTCCTCCCAAGGGTTGTTGATCTTTACTGGGTCTCATAACTCATGTTTTTATTTCTTTTCTTTTGCAGATGATGTGACTGATGACGATTGTGTGGTAGACTAGGACGGGGATTATGACGAGTGACCCTCTAATGAACTTGTAATAGTTAAACTAGTTTATTTCTTTTGGACTTTAAGTATGTAATAATACTTAGTATCAACTGGTACTTTAATTATGATGTTAGACTTTTGAATTTCTATGATAATAATGTAAGACCATGTTCCTTTCATAGTAATGATATAACTGGACTTATCACATTTGTTCTGGGTTCGGTGCCTCATTAGTAGATGAGGCGCTGCCAGGTCATCACCCAAGCACGGAGTGTGACACTACCCTTAGCAGGAAGTTGGGGCAAATCCCTACAATGTGCGGACAAACAACCCATTCATGGCAACTACCCCTTTAGGTACCAATTTCACCTAGCCAACTCCACAAGCTAGGGGAAACATATATTCTCACCATATTACTTTCCTGGAATATATGAAAATAATGGTTCGCCCCAAACATATATTCTCGCCAGAAGTACATCGTACAACAATCCTCACCAGCAAGTAGAAAGTGCAGTAGTTGTTGATGCTTAAAAGTGGCAGTTCATTATAAACATTACCTAGATAGAGAAACCATCATACCAGACACTTTATTCAGAATGGATTGATACTGTAACCAAATTTCAAAAAGATTTTAATATGCAAGATTTCCAAAAGGTTTTAATGTGCAAGATTTCAGTTTTTGGTTTTTGAAAACCTCTGAGACGACTGATTTGAGAGTGATGGAGTTTTGATAGTTCTTACGTATATATCATGTAGTGAGATTTTTATCACATATAAATTCTCACCCAATCCCAATCTCTCCAACCAAATATCTCATTCATTCAAATCAAGGTAGTTAAAAATGTGATTCTACGTAGAAACGGAATAGGGGTGCAAGATCGTAAATAAGCGAATCGTAAAATAAATCGTAAAATCGTACCAAAAAACTAAAATATATTATATGACTGGCTTATTTAGCTTTAATAGAGTTCAATGCTAACGAAGTTATCAGTTTGGCGCATTGGTTGTTCTATAATCAAATTAAATTTCTTTTTACCTAAAAATGGCATGTGAATGTTGAATAGAATATGTTAATAACGCCAGAGAAACAAAACAAAGTATATGCTAAATTCGGCCACAATAACAAGTCCACATTTGAAGCTACATAATATTACTATCTAGAATAGATTTTTCCAAGAGCAACAAGAAATATCATCATATTACTATCCTTTGCATGTTTGAGTAAACAGAGTGAGGATTCCCAACTTTCGTTTTTGAGAAATTGCCTCAACAATCACAATGAAGTTCAGATATTTTAATTTTCAAAATAAATTTAAAATAACATTTTTATTAATTCCAGAAAATACATGTAAGATACAACGAATCTAGACTTTTCTAGACTCATTGAATCTAGATATAATGCTCGTTAAGTCGTCTATGCGTGCGACCATGTAGTTTCATTTAACACTGGTAGCGCAACATACCAAATACAACATGTATCCATAAATCACAAGCGGTCTCTAGTAAGGCATTGACTACCTAGAGTGAATGAAAAATCGGTTGACCAATTACCTATTCTCAATATACTATTTAATCATTTTGTCACACGATATCCTAATTAAGCATAAGTCATGGACGTTGCACCCTTATAAAGCTTAATTATATATTTACTCGACCTCCAAGTAGACTGTTGTAACAAATAATATTTAATAACCTTTTATTAAATACATTTGAGTACGACCATGCTTAAATTAAAAAAAATTCCTATCGAGGGGCCCATGGATATCTCTCTCTCCAACAAAAGAGAGAGAGAGAGAGAGAGAGAGAGAGAGATCCGATAATTAATGCTGCATCCGATAATTAATCACAGTTATCAGACGGTTAAAAGAGACGTTCAACTGAGCCAAAACATAGCTATCTTCATACTGAAAACAATGAAAACATAAGGTATGAGGACAAGAAATAGTATTAAGGAAGAAATACTTATTTTTTTTACTCATGCAGTATTACTTCTTTTTCGGATCACGTCCAATACAATATTCTCCTATATGTATATATAATATGACTTGTATCCATTACACATGATCTGTAAAACTTGACCATCAATCATACATCATACTAGTTTTATTTCTAGAAAAATAATTTTATAAGCTAATGAGTTTTACGATCAAATCACATATTTGATGTTCAAAGTAAAATACACTATTCACATAACATGCTTCAAAATAACAAAGTACAACATATGCTCACGGTCATAAGAAATTACTAACAATCTCCCACTTGCCCTAGGTACAACCAGACATAATCCTTAATCCCATTGTCCTAGTATGACTTCCATGTTTAGGTTGCGAGAGTGGTTTGGTCAATTGATCTGCAATGTTGTTTTTTGGAACTTTGTAAATTTTCACGTCTCATTTTTCAATGATCTCCTAATGAGATGGAAACATCTGAGAATAAGTTTGATTCGTTTGTGAGATCTGTGTTCTTTAACTTGTGCAATGACCCCAATATTATCAAATGAAGATACACTGGATTCACAATGCTAGGGATAATACATAATCCATCAACAATTTTCTAATTCAAGCAGCTTCTTTGACTGCATTAGAAGCAACTACATACTCAGCTTCAGTTGTATAATCGATTATGATTTCTTTCTTTGAACCCTTCCAGCTCACAACACCTCCATTTAAACAAAACACAAAACCTGATTGCGAAATGAAATCATCTGCGTCGGTTTGAAAGCATGAATCTGTGTAACCATTTACATCTAGATTTCCTTTCTGGCTTCCATAAACTAAGAACATGTCTTTATTCCTGCTTAAATACTTAAGAATGTTCTTGACAACACTCCAATGTGACTCTTCAAGGTTAGATTGATATCTACTAGTCATACTCAATGCATATGAGACATCCGGACGAATTCATAACATGACATACATGATAGATCCAATAGTTGATGCATATGGTATCTAACTCATACGCTATTGATCTTCCTTCGTGGATGTCTTTGAGTTCTGCTGAGTTTTATCCCATGTGACATAAACACTAATCCTCTTTTGAAATCTTGCAAACTGAACTGTTTAAGTACTTTCTCAATGTACCCACTATGACTTAGGCCAATAATTTTGTTGAATCTATCCCTTTTGGAAATAAATTACCTTTCAAGGAATATTCCATTTCGAGCAACAAACACTTTGTTCTCTAATGGAACATATAAGTAATATCATTTAGTTTCCTTAAGATATACTACAAACAAACATTTATCAGATTTAGGGGCTAGTTTATTAGATAACAAGCGTTTTACATAAGCTTCATATCCCCAAATTTTGAGAAATGACAAACTAGCTGGTTTCCCAGTTCATATGGAGTGTTCTGAACTGCTTTAGAATGAATTCTATTTAATATAAATGCAATAGACTCTAAGGAATATCCCCAAAAGAAGATTAGAATATTTGTTTGATTCATCATCGACCGAACCATATCTGATAATGTGTGATTTGTTCGTTTTGATACACCATTTCATTGTGGTGTTCCAGGTGGAGTTAATAATGAAATGACCCTACAATCTATAAGATGTTCATCAAACTCTTGGTTCAGATATTCACCACCTCGATCTGATCAAAGTATATTAATACTCTTTCTAAGTTGATTTTATACTTAATTTTGAAATTCCTTTAATCTTCCAAAAGATTCAAATTTATGTTTCATTAGATAGACATAGTCATATCTACGAAAATCATATGTGAATGTATTGAAGTACTGAAACCCTCATATGTCATTTGTATTCATCGGTCCTCAAATATCAGTATGTATGAGGCTTAATAAATCAGAAGCTCTCACTTTGTCCAGTAAAATGAGCTTTTGTCATTTTTCTTAATAAACAAGACTCACATGTTTCATAATACTTTAAGTCAAATGATGTCAAAACCCCCATATTTATTGAGTTTTGATATTCGTTTCTAGCTGATGTGGCCCAAACGACAATGCCAAAAGTATGTTTGATTTAAATTATTTGATTTATTTTTCTTTGTATTAATGTTATAGATGGTCCTACTAATGGATTTGTTCATGTTAAAAACATAGAGTCCATTCAACAAAGAGGCATCTCCATAGAAAATATCATTTTTATGAATGAAGCAAATTTTATTCTTAATAATAAATTGGAAACCATCAATTAGAACATAAATAATATTCTACTCATAGTAGGAACATAAAGACAATTATTCAATTCAATAATAAGGTTACTTGGCAAAAACAAATCAAGTATTCCTATAGCTACATCAGTAACTTTTGCTCCATTTGCTACTCGAAGTTCCACTTCTCTTTTTGCCAGAGATCTACTCATTTTGAACCCTGAACATTTGCACAAATGTGTGATCCACAACCGATATCTAGTACCTATGAAGTAGGAAAAGACATGTTAATCTTAGTAATATAAATACATAGAGTGGTAGTCAAACCGACCTTCTCCTTATTCTATTTTTTCTTCTCTTCCAATTAGAGTTTGCAATTCATTTTCCAATGACCTGATTCATTGCAATGGAACAGACTCTCTCCTTTGATGCCTTGTCTTGGGTTTGGGCTTCTTTTTTCCTTTGGTCTTTTTGGCCATGGGTCTCCCCGTTCCTTTGTTCTTTTTGAAGTTCCCCATTTGAACCATTAAAAGAACATGAGTTGTTTCATTAATGTTTTGTTCAGCCTGTTTGAGCATTTGTTTCATCTCATGTATGGACTTCTCCTTATTATGCATATTAAGGTTCATGACAAACTAGTCATACTCAGGTTGTAAATAAGTCAAAATCATATTAGTGGCCATGTCATGACTAAGAGGAACTCAAGTTTTCAAGTTTGTCAAGATAGCCCTTCATCTTTAGAACATGTGCACTTACCGAAGTGCCATATGCCATTTTGCAACCATTCAACGCCTTTGTAGTGAGGAACCTTTCTTGACGAGCTTGCTATTAGAACATTTCCTTGAGTTGGCCCATTATCTGGAAGGCCTCAAACTGTTTTTGAAGTTCAAAGCTCATTGTGGCTAACATTAGCCAAGTCACTTCATTAGAGTCATCTACATGCTTCTTGCAAGCATATTTTCATCTTTATGGGCGTTATTTGCAGGTTGTTCGAGAATAGCGGTCTCAAGAACATACTGCATTTTCTCTTGTTTAAGGACAATCCTTAAGTTATAGATCCAATCAAGGAAATTGGACCCATCGAGAGATCACAATGAATTGTGTGAAATGTTTGATGACATTATCTACATAAAAATTGTGCAAAGTCATTAATTATTTTGAAGCAAAAAAAAATTCCACAAAATTTTCAACACTTGATGAGTGGTGGAAGAATCATTTTATGATAATTATAAGTAAGCTTTTACTTATCATCCAAATTAAAATAAAATCAAACTATGGTATCAAAATCTACATGTCTCGCCTATATCCCATATGATGCCCTAGGCCAAAACTATTTTGATGACTTAAGTCGAACCATATAAAGCTTATGGAAATTATCATTTTCCATCTTTTTTACTTAGATAACCACTTATCTCTTACTTTGGTAAGAAGAGATAATATGATGATCTAAGCTTAATAGGTGCTTAAAAATGGTAGGGATTTAAGACTTAATTAAATCATTTCTTAATTTGTTTGTTTTTTTTTTCTTCATAAAACATAGGTTTGACAAATCAAGCATTATACATCACATGCATAAGATATATATAAATAGGCCAAAACTATTTTGATGGCCTAGTTAAGTCGAACCATATAAAGCTTATGGAAATCACCATTTTCCATCTTTTTTTACTTAGATAACCACTTATCTCTTACTTTGGTAAGAAGAGATGTAAGCTTAATAGGTGCTTAAAAATGGTAGGGATTTAAGACTTAATTAAATCATTTCTTAATTTGTATGTTTGTTTTCGTAAAACATAGGTTTGACAAATCAAGCATTATACATCACATGCATAAGATATATATAAATTTAAGACGTGAGATAACATGACTTAATTCTATAATGACTTCCACGAGACTTGTGGAAGTCAAAGATCAATCTAGGTCAATCTTCATCAACATGAACTTGATCTTCGATCCAATGTCCTTCATGTCTTGTTATATAATTGTATGTGATGAAGAACCTTGATAACTTGTATCAAGATTTAACAACAAATGTTGAATTTCAGATATTTCTTTTCCTTGAAATAGTTCCGAGGGGAATAAGACTCAACGCAACACACAGTAGTTTGAATCTTCAGTGGAGGCTGAAAAATCACAATAAGCGAAACTAGACTTATTGATACAATAACTCAAACTCATCAAAGAATCCACTCTGAAAAGATTTTGATTCTCGAAAGAACCATGAAAGGTATAAACCTCACATTATATTCCAAAAATATCTTGTATATCAACTTAATTATAAAAGTGGCCAAATTGTCCTTCATATAGAGGAACAATTCGGCTCAAAAGCCTTACAATGGAAGAGTCCTACTTGAATTAGAGCTCTTCAATCTCTAGAATAACAAACTTGCTATAAGAGAAACACTACCTAACTAAATGAATCACATGTCCTTTATTATAGAACCACTAAGCTAAACTAATTAAAAGGAATTAAACTAACAATTAATAAAGCTGAAATTGTAAAATTAAATATTAATTAAACTTGGAAAGCAAGATATAAATTCGTCCAAAATCTGGACAGCTTGTTGTATCAACTTGCACGACGATATCAGACAACAAGAAGGCAGAATCTGATCTTGTGGCCTCATGAAAGTTGTAGATATGCCTTTTAGCTTTCAAATGCAACTTGAATCAGCTCCATTGGATTCCTAGATCAATAGTTATGACCATTACACCAAGCTGTCGCAAAGTTGTCTAAGTCCTCATCAGTATGTGCATTCCCAACCTTCACATAAAATAATAAGAACTATTCTAATAAAGATATTACAATTTTACAAGATTGAAAATGACTCGCATACCGTATTATAAATTTTTTACAAACCGATACAATAAGACGAAAGACAATACCAAGGGTATCATAAATCATGCTATTCACCATGATATAACAAACATAAATCATATCATAAAAAGTAACAAAACAAAAATGGAACAATTACGGGGTCCTAGGAATAGTGCCCATGGCGACTGGATCTGAGGTTAAGGGGTAGAGCCCCTGCGGGGTATCCCGGGGCAACTTCCCCAGAAGAAAAAACCACCAAAACGATCCATGTGAAGTTGTCATCTATTGCTATCCACGCAACGACACCAGCAACGAGTGTTAGCTCTAGGATTTTTTTCTAATTTTTCGAAAGAAGAGAAAATGGATGGCAAAAAGAATTTCGTTTTTGGTTTCTGAAAACCTCTGAGACGGCTGACTTGAGGGTTATGGGGTTTTGATATGTTTTTATGATTATATTAGGTAGTGAGAGTTTTATCACATATAAACTCTCACTCAATCTCAAACTCTCCAACCGAAAATCTCATCCCTTAAGTTATTTGAATTTTCAAAATAAAATTAAAATAATATTTTTATTAATTCCAGGAAATGCATGTCAAATAAAATGAATTTAGACATTTTCTAGACTCATTGAATATGGATATAATGCTCGTTTACTCGTCAATACGTGCGACCCTATAGTTTCATTTAACACTGGTAACGTAACATATTGAATACAGTATGTATCCATAAGTCAAAAGCGGTCTCTAGCAAGCATTGTGACTACTTAGAGTAAATGAAAAATAAGTGGACCGATTACCTATTCTTAGTATACTATTTAATCATTTTGTCATACGATATCCTAATTTAGTATAAGACATGTACGTATTCACTCTGATAAAACTTAATTATATATTTACTCAATCTACAAGTAGATTGTTCTAACAAATAATATTTAATAACCTTTTATTAAATACATTTGAACAAAGACATGCATAAATTAAACATTCTTCCCTATCGAGGGGTCCATGGATGTCTCTCTCCAACAAGAGATGGACAAATCCTTAAAATTTCTCCCACATTCAAGTCATGATAGAATGTTACATCCGATCATCAGTCATAATTATCACCCGGTTAAAAGTGACATTCGACTGGGCCAAAACATAGCTCTCTTCATACTGAAAACAATGAAGACATAAGGTTTGAGGACATGAGATTGTATTGAGGAAGAAATACCTATACTTTTTTGAACCATGCAGTGTTACTTCTTTTTTCGGATCATATCCAATACAATATTCTCCAATATGTATCTATGATCTGACTTGTATCCATTATAAATTATCAATAACACATGACCGTCAATCATACATCATAGTAGTTTTATTTCTAGCATATAACATTTCATAAAACTATGGACAATTAGAATTGTAATTTGATAAGCTAATGCCTTTACTCTCAAATCACATATTTGATTTTAAAAGCAAAATACACTATTCAAATAAGTGTTTCAAAAACAAACAAAAAAAAGTACAACATGTGTTCATGATCCTAAGGCATTAGTGTAATCAACTTGCATAATTAGCATCAGTGTATCCTACTAGAACAAAAGTTACATTTCTGCATACCATAAGCCAAAGTAAATTTTGCCAACAAGACAGCTAAAGATTCTTTTGACAGCAGTCAGATGAGATTCTTTTGGACAAGATTGAAACCTAGCACATACACATACAACAAACATGATATCTAATCGACTAGATATAAGATAAAGTAAGCTTCTAATCATACCTTTGTACTTTGCAATCAGGGACTTAAGATTGCAAAGTTTAGAGTCTCACGACTGAATACATATTTGGTTGCTAACCTTTGAATCGGCCGCTAAGTCTCACAATCGACGCCGTATTCGGTCACAATATTGCCGCCAAAATTTTGGCTGCTTTAACTTGTGGTAAAATTGTGACCAAATGAGTTTTGTGGCGGATCATTTCAGTTGCTATGTGGGGCCTAGCAACTTTCCGATCGAATTACAATTTGATCGCAAAGTTTAGGGACCGATTTATTTTTATCGCAAATTTCGGTCGATGTCGGCAATTTTTTTTTGTAGTGATTAGTAGAAACACGATTGGTCAAAGTGAACTTATGAGTTTGGACTAATAATATCGGTGAATATATGATAATTTAATTGATTTATTAGATAATTTATTAAAAAATTTATTATAAATTTTAAAGCGTAATCTAGAAAAACGTAACCTAACGTTTGGCTCTACAAGGTCATTTCCTAGCATTGTGAACTAAAGTGTGATGTGATTTATTCACCCAAAAAGAACTAAAGTGTGATGACCCTAACCTATGGGGTACCACAATGCAATTAACCTTGTATTTGTCTACACGTTTATATAGTAGTTTCTAAACTTTGGTCAATATTCCTAATCTATGCATGTGAAGAATAGTCTTGATATTAACCAAAGAAAAGTCTAACTGGAAATTCAAGACACAGTTTTTCTTCTATTTCTTGCTTCTTTGTCTCAACTTCTAAAATACTCTCTCCATTCCTCAATATATGTCGTTGTTTAAGACACTTTAAAAAAATTTAAAAATTTAAACAAACAATAATTTTTTATTCAATAGTACCACTTCATTCTTCCTTCTCTTTCACTTGTCCGATGACATATACGTTGAGGTATAATTAAAATAAATTATTGACATCTAATAAAAGACATGTAAATGACAATAAATTTAAATACATATATTTCCTAAACGACAATTAAATGGGAATGGAGGGAATATCAGACAACACATGGACATAATAAAAGCCCAGAATGAAGAGTGATGGTGATAGAAAGAAATTTCCTTTCGTGTTTAATCAAATTTCCTTTCGTGTTTGAATAATAATTTGAAACGCAAGTGATAAACAGTCTCGGAGAATTGACCAATTCAAAATCATATGCTTTATATATAAGGATAAATGTTCTGAGTCCATGGCATAAAGGAGAAACAAAAGTTTCTTTTGTAAGATTGTTTGGCAGGTTTTTGTTGTAAAAAATTAAGAGTACTAGATGGCCCTTCCTTTGCCAGCATTGCTCATAATTATATTTGGCTCCATTGTTGGTCTTTTAATCGTTTTCTCAGTTGTCATGTCTGTTTGCCGCTCTAGTCCTCCACGTGGTAAGGGCAGTAGCTTTGGTGGTGGTGGTGGTGGTGGGATTGATGGTGGCGGCAGAGGTGGTTTTGGTGGTGGTGATGACGGTGATGACGGTGGAGGTGATTTTGATGGTGGTGGTGATATTGAAAGTGGTGGTTTTGGTGGCGGTGGTGGAGGCGGAGGCGGAGGTGATGGTTTTGGAGGTGGAGGTGGAGGTGGAGGCGGAGGTGATGGTTTTGGTGGCGGTGGTGGAGGCGGAGGTGATGGTTTTGGAGGTGGAGGTGGAGGTGGAGGTGGAGGCGGAGGTGGGGGAGGCGGAGCCGGAGCCGGAGGGTTCTAAACTATCATGCTGCCATTTTACGGTTTTGGGAGCACACCGATTGGCACCCAACGGATTTAAATGTACTTTTTAAACCCTTCAAGGTATCAATCAGTCGCAACAATTAAAATTCAACCCTCTACAATCACAAATCCCTATTATATGGGGCTTATTTATTTGTATTACTCCTAGTCTAAGTAGTTCAGGCTATTGAATTTATTTCTAATGTTCATTGATGTAAATACAAATCTATATTATTCACCCAATACAAATCTATATATTTTTTTTAGTTTATATCTTTATTTTATATAGAGTTTCACGTAGAAGTACTAAGCTCTAAAGATGGGATTTTTCTGATATGGACCAGGTTCACATGGACCTTGTCATCCAGAATTAGTCATGTCATCACAAAAATGTCCCTCTCCTCATTCTGTAGTGATGTAACCAGTTTTGTATCACATGATCCAATGAACTTGATCCATATCAGAACTATCCCCAAAGATGTGGGGTTAGATTTCTATTTTGAAAAAAAATAATTCATTTTTAATTTGGAAAGTAATTAAGGTTATTTTTTAAACAGAAGAATTGGGAATAGTAGCTTCTATAAACGAAAGGAAATAGAATTTTTTGAATTTGTGTTTTTGTGCCCCAATAAGGGAAAGTTTCCATTCTATTTCGTAAACAGAGAAAATTCTCCTTGCATTTAGATAATATATTTTAAGCTTGAAATTTAAAGGGCTCTGTAGGGATTGACTAACATATTGTGAGATGAAATGATGATATATATATATATATATATATATATATATATATATATATATATATATATCATTGTACTTTATTAGGTTTTACAAAAATTATAGTATTATTTTACTGTACCTTGTATCTTTTATTTTCATTTGCTCGTTAGCTCTTGAGCAATATAAATCTAAGTTTGGCCCACGGTTGTCAAACATAATTTTAATAACCGTAATTATATTATATTAAGTATAATTTTTCAATGTGGTATAACAATCGAGATTCTACATAATTATAATAAAAATGTCCACAGTAACCCTATCATATATTCTCACCAAATTGAATATTTAGCATTAAATGAATAATAAAATAGGCATTCTACTCATGCTATTTGTTTAATTATTTATAATTAATTATATGATGGCATATCATTTATATATAATTGTAAAGATATTATTAATTCATCTATATTAATACAAATAAGAAAATATGGATTTTTTTTCTCATACCCCCATTATGCTTTGTTCACACTCCTCTCCCCTCTCATTTTGAATATTCATCTTTTCTCTACCATAAATTCTATCTTCCCAAGAGAAATTTGACCAACTCCGGCAATTTCCGACCAAATCCTACTCGGAAACTTGGATTTCTTCCATTTCTGACCAACAAACACTCCAAAAATTAATCAAAAATATCTAAAACTGACCGGATTTTGAAGGTCTCGGAACAGATTTGCAGGAATCATATCAGATGGAAAACTCTATAAATACATTAGTAAATAATCATCTCTTGCTTTATTTTAAAAACCATTTGGAGAATACCTAAAAAACTGACCAGAATTCAATCTGGCCGAAAAACACCCAATCGTGTGTTACACTTACGCGTGTTCTGTTCCAACCGCGTGCGGCTGGGCATGGAGAGCACCTATTATCACCCGCCAAATTCATACCCGCCCTCCTTTCCCACCGTGTCTGTTTGGGCACGCAGTGACGCCCCATCTGCAGACGGTTTTACACGCGGTCCATGAAACACCTTTTTTTAAATAATTCATTTTACTCTAATTAGTTTATTGATGCATGTTTGTTACGTTGTATGCCTCCATGTTTATATTATGTAATCTAATCATTGTATTAGGTATTAGAAATGATTATGTTTAGTTAATTTAGAGTGTTATGATTATTATATGTGTATATTAATGCTTGCTAAATTATTTTAATATTGTTAATTAATTGTGATACATGGAAGTACACATTAGTTACTTGGACAATTTATATAATAAATTTAGTTGTTTTTGTGTTGGATAATTAATTAAAAACATTATTCATATTTCAGTTGGCAGAACGAGGGAAGACCCTCGATCACTTAGGCACGACTAGCAGGCGCGTGGGTAGAGTTGTCGATAGGTTGGTTACTGAGTCCGCTAAGATGAGTCATCAGCAGCGTCCGACTTCTATTATTCCATAGATGTATCATGATGTTTTTGATTCTTTACTAGGAATCCGTGCACCCTCCGTTGCTTCCATATTCTTTTTGGGAGTCCCCCACCCGTTTAGAGTGTTCCCTCTATGCCCCAACCGGGTATGGCCCATTGGTCAGTCACCCTATACCCTTTTCGACCTCTTATTCTCCTCACCCAGGATGGGTGGTTAGTGGTAGCTCACAGCCATCCTGTTATTATGTAGAGGATAACTCAGCTTACCTATAAGGAGGCATAGCGATTCGAGAATTCGTCGAGGAGGATGAGGATCAGAGAGGTGAGGACGAAGAGACTACTTTAGAGGAGGCGACGGGCGATGGTATTGCTAATAATGACGACGATGTTATATTAGATGAGCAACCACCTAGACATCAACCCCCAAAACGGGGTGGTGTCATTAAGAAGATCTTTATTAAATTGGGTGGTAGTAGATCTTCTAGTAGGACACAACCGCCATCAGATAGGGCTCCCAAAAGTCACTTTCGTATCGGCCACCTTGACCATCGGTATCAGATACGCCCTCAGACATTCAGTATTAGATAGGCCCCCAAACTTTCAGTATCAGATAGGGCCCCTTTACATTTCGTATTTGATAGGGTCTCTAGACTATCGATATATGATAGGGCTTCCGAGGATCAGGACCCACAGAGTACTCGAACTACTACTCGTCGAGTGAACTGTAGTTCTCAAGAGGTGGAGCCATATGGAGATTTTGTGGATGATATTTCTGAGATCCAAGCATCTGCACATGTCGGACATAGGAAGAAGAAAAAGAAGAAGGGAGACAAGCTGGATTGGGAGAAAACGACTCTCGATCCCGAGGACCGACTATTCCCTATGTTATTATTTCACATTCTGGAACATTGTTGTTGATATTTTGAATTGACATGTAAGCAGTTTTTTTATTCTTCATTTTTCATCGTAAGTTATTTTATATACCTATAAATATATAGTTACTAATTTGGTATTTATTTCTTTATGAGTGGGACATTCCAAAGATCCGGACCAGGATAGATCCCTAGGTATGAGGTGCATTTGTGAGTGATCCGATGACCGATCATTTGGTTAGGCAATCAGGATTGTAATGACCATAATGGTACATTGATATTTGCATTTATGGATAGGTGACAACCTGACACTGACAATTTTCATATGTCGTGGGGTGAAAATGACATTTACACTTCATGGTGTCTTTAATCCCCTAAATATTCATGTTGCGGGAATAGCCCTTGATGACCCCGAGCCTATGAGATACACTTTACTAGAGGATGTATCAACTACTCTAGGTATCCACATTGACCTATTTAGGGCACAAGAGAAAGATATGATTATTAAAGACCTTAAGGAAAAATGTAAGACTGTGAACATTCATTATGTTGACCGAGCGAAGATCTATAGTGCCACCTGTTTGGGACATCATTTTTCATTGATAGATCCTGGGACAAAATCAGTTAGAGGATCTGGGGATCATTATTGGATATCGAGAAAGTTAGTATGTATTCTTGGGGGCAATACAGTGCTAGTGTCTTTGTATATACAGCTGGGACATGCTTCTATAGTAGGTTGCAAATCCGATGTTGGATGTCTAACACTTTTTGGGAAAAGTCTGGGGTGGGACGGTCCCAATGGGATAGGTCCCACCAGCTTACTATAATATATTATTTTTCCCTCCAATCTCTCAATATCTCATCTCATTATCTCGTCTCATATCATATCAATTTATAAAGATCTTTTAACCTTTCTACTTTTCTCTCTCCTCTCACTCTCACTCTCGTCTTTCTTCCCTTCCAGAAAATTCCCTCCAATCCCTCTGCCAAGAAAATTAGTTTCCTCTTCAGATTTAGGATTTAGAAAATCAGAGGTAAAATTTCAAAATTTTCTTTTGATTTATTATGTTCTAATTCAAGTTGTTATTTTTTGAAAGTTTGCGAATTTTTAGATTATTTGTGATAATGTGAATCTGGAATTATTATTAAAATAGGGTATTTTTTTTTTTTTTTTTGCAAGAATGTCTTACTATGGGAGAGGTGCTGAAAATTTTGATCAGATTTCAAATTTGGAAAATCAGAGGTAAAATTTCAAATTTTTCTTTTGATTTATTATGTTCTAATTCAAGTTGGTATTTTTGAAATTTGTGAGTTTATAAATTATTTGTGATAATGTGAATCTGGAATTTATTATTAAAATAGGGTATCTTTTGTTTATTTTTGCAAGAATGTCTTCCTCTGGGAGAGGTGTGAAAATTTTTGATAAAGTAATATGTCTGGATGATGACGATGATAATGTTGTGATACTCAAAGAAGAAAAAGATGGAATTGATCATTGTATAAGTGATATTGAAGCAAAAATGTTGAGTGTTACTGTAGGAGATGAATGTGAAGCATTTCATTTTTATTGTAACTATGCACATTCAAAGGGTTTTAGTGTTCGCAAAGGAAGACAAAGGTATTTTGAGGGAACTAATCAAATTAGATCCAAGTTGTTTTTTTGCTCAAAGGAAGGGTATAAAGATGGAAAATCAAAATCTGAAGCAAAGATGCCCCATCTACATATTAGAGAAATTAGAACAGGATGTCCGGCAATGATACAATTCTCATGTTCAAAGACTAGTGAATGGAGAGTGAATCTTTTCATAAAAGAGCATAATCATCCAATGGCTGAACCGGAGGAAAGACATTTGTTGAGATCTGCTCGACAAATTACAAGTGCACAAGGAGGATGTATAGAGTCCATGGTCAATTCTGGTATTGGTGTCGTTGATAGTTACAGATATATGGAAGATCAATGTGGTGGTCGGGGAAAATTGAGCTTCACCATGAAAGACTGTTACAATTTTATCAATCTTCTAAAAAATTCTAAGATTGAAGCAGGAGATGCACAAGCTGTTGTCAATTATTTCAAAGCCAAACATGAACACGATCCTCTTTTCTATTGGGCTGTGCAACTGGATGAATCTGGACGAATTGGTAACTTTTTTTGGAGAGATGGCAATGCTAGAATTGATTATGAAGCATTTGGCGATATTGTATCTTTTGACACCACTTACAGAACAAATAAGTATAATCTTGTTTGTGCTCCATTTGTCGGGATTAACCATCATTGGCAAAATGTGATGTTTGGATGTGCATTCCTTTCGGATGAAACTTCGGAAACTTTTCAGTGGTTATTTGAGACATTCATGGATGCTATGAGTGAGAAAGCACCAAAAACATTTTTCACAGATCAAGCACAAGCTATGTTCAAGCCAATTCAAAAGGTTTTTAGAAATACATGCCATCGCCTTTGCCAATGGCACATCAACAGAAATGCACCGTCACATGTCAGTGGTAAAGCTCTTAAATTATTTCGTAAATGCATGTGTTTTGTTGAGACAGAAGAAGAGTTTGAAAATGTATGGAATGAGTTGTTGAATGATCCAGATTGTAGTGCGACGGGAAAGGGTTGGTTGTTAAAGACCATGTATGACCTTCGTCATAAATGGTCTTTTGCTTTTAATAGAAATGTCTTTAGTGCGCAGGTAAAAGCTACCTCAAGGAGTGAGAGTACAAATCATGTGTTGAATGGTCTTGCCAATAGAACAACTTCACTTTATGATTTTGTAATTGGTTTTGAAAAAATGGTGATCAGATGGCGTAACAAAGAAAGAGATGAAGATTTTAACTGCAAGAATGGTAAACCTACTCCTGTGCAACAAAACTGTAATATGTTGCAACATGGTGCGAGTTTGTATACTATGAAGATTTATAAGATCTATGAATCAAGGTATTTGGAAGGTGTTTTAACATATACAATTGAAGAAGAACTTAAATTAGGCGATGCTATAAGATATAGGATTGCCTTTGGGGGGAAAAATGAGAGAGATAGGATCGTTGAGCTAAATATGGAAACTAAGGATGCTAGATGTAGTTGTATTTACTTTGAATCCATGGGAGTTCTTTGTGCGCATATTTTGAAGGTCTTTCATCACAAAAAAAATAAATTATATTCCTTCTCAATATATTGTTCAAAGGTGGACTGTTCATGCAAAGAAAATGGTGACCAAAATTGATGAAAATGGCAAAGTGGTTAAGAGAACTGAAACTGAAACAGATGGTGCATTAGTATTTGTGAACTCCATGATGAGGCGTGCTTATGATTTGGTTATGCGTAGCAAAGATCATATTGTTACGCGCGATTTGTTGAGTAATGCATTTGATGTTCAATCTAACAATATTGATGACTGGTTGAGTAATTTGAACTTGGATGCACAACCGTCCATCGAAAGATGTATGTTTGAAGGTAATGTGATAAGTGATGTGAAAAATGATGCGGTTGAAGTGCTTGATCCTCTCTATGTTAAACCTAGGGGAATATCTAATGAGCGAATTAAAAGTCATTGGGATAAGAAGAGAAAGGTAGCAAAAACTACCAAGACTTCAGGTATGCTATCTTTTTTTCATGTATTTTAGTAACTAGTTTTAATTCATACATTCATATTATTATTATTTTACAGCAAAAGCGAAAAAGAAACAGGCAAAATCAAGTGAACCTCAAAAATCACATCCCGAGTCAAATGCTAATGTAAGACATTTACATCTAAACTTTACTTTGTATGTATGTTGTCTTATTTTTACTTATTATTTGTACAATAAAATGTATTCTAATTTTAATATTTCAATTTATGTAGGATCCATTTGACAATTTTGGAAGTCATTTAAATGACTAATGCGACTGAGACATACAATTTAGGCACTAGTTTTTGGGATCAAGTAAATCGCATGCAAGTGTTATTTTTGATTTTTGGGCACTGCATCAGTACCAAAGGAGTGGAATGCAAGTGCAACAAACTAATTATTTGTATATACATTTTGCTAGATATATATACATTGAACAAGCAGATGATTTAATCTATATTTACAGTTTTAAACAACTAGTGTAAAATATTATAATTGTCTGACAGTGCACATCTTTACAAACACGTTGTCATCTTCATATTACAGAAGGAAAGTTTAAAAATATAAAATATAAAAAGATATGGTTGCAATAAAATATAGAGAAGAAAAAAAAAATAGGAAAGACTAATAATATTCCTAACAAAGGTAAAATATTGTGTATATGGATACGGAAGTTCAAAATAAATTAAAAAAAAAAAAAAAAGGAGTCAAAAGAGATGATATAAGAGATATAGAAGATAGGGTGAGAATTTGAGAAGAAATTGTAAACATCTACTATAATATTTTATTAATATATTATAGATTGGTTTGAGAGATTTGAGGGAAAAATAATATATTATATCAACCAGGTGGGACCTGTCCCATTGGGACCGTCCCACCCCAAACTTTTCCCACTTTTTGAGGTAAAATAACTTAACTCTTTCATTCCATCTACTTTATATATTTTAAAATACTCCCGATCAACCATATTATTTCATTTCCATGTTAATACAACGCTCGATCTACTCATATTATTCCAATCTCATTAGTACGAATAAGATCAATATGTATTGGACCGAAGCTCAACCTTATGCTTTGAGGTACCTCTTAGAGAAGACATAGCTCAAATTGATTCCTCGACTAAGACAGTACCGCAAAACCTTTGATGACATGAATGTCGCAGATGTAAGTCTTTCAAATGTTTAATACGTTAATTATACTATTGAAATACAACAATTGTTTGTAAAAATAAAAAAGTCTTTACTTTTATTTTATGAAGATTAACTTCATCCCCTTTGTTGCTCACCCGCTAGACCATCTCGATTGTTGGATTTCGGGCGTACCACAACACTATACGATATTGCAAGATTATAAAGCCATAGATGCATGAGCGATGTCTTAGGAAATTTGGCTATGTTCAGACTCGAGAATACGGACCATTATCGGCCAAGGGGATTAAGTACAAGGTGAAGTACCCATGGAGATTGGTGTTTTGTCGACTGTACTAACTATTGTTGCCTCTCCTCATTCGACTGTCTCAATTGAGACAATCTATGTGGGACTTTATATTTCAACGCCCCCTCTCCTATCGAGGTGTGATCTATTCAACACTTCTCATCACCTTAATGTAGGAGTCAATTCAAGACCCACCACCGTACATTAGTCACACGGAGAAAGCTCAAGGCCCGCGACCGTCGTCCTTACTTGGGTCACACAGGGACATTAATAGCCACCGCATCCTGCCTAACGACACACTCTAATACCATGTGAAAATAGCTCATGGGCCTACATATCCTCTCAAAATCAATTGACAATAAGAGGTGCTAACCCATTAACTTATAAGTGATAGATATCTTCCTAAGGCAATTGATGTGGGACTCTTATATTTTAGCATATTCTTCAAATCTCGGTAGGATCAATTCAACATTGTGAAAATAACTCATGTGCCTCCATGTTCTCTCAAAACCAATTTGGCAAAGAGTGATGTTAACTCATTAGCCTATAAGTGATATAGAGATTCCTTAGGCAATCAACGTGAGACTTTTATATTTCAACACTCTCCCTCGCATTAAGTTATGCTTAATTAAACATTGTGAAAATAGCTCACGGACTTCCATGTTCTCGCAAAACCAATTGGAAATGAGTGGTGTTAACACATGAGCTTATAACGATGGAAAATTCTGATATGGACCAGGGCCAGGGGTAGGGCCCTGGTCCACTTGGCTGAGAAAGCTCCACGTCACCCCCTCTCTTAAATTCATATCTTAGTCACAGTTAAAATACAAAAAAGATAGTCCTGATATGGACACAGTTAAAAGTAAAAAAATTGTACAAACTTGTCACATCACTATAAAATGAGGAGAGAGAAATTTTTTTACTTTTAGCTGTGTCCATATCGAAACTATCTTTTTTGTATTTTAACTGTGACTTAGATGATTTGCGAGATGGGGGTGACGTGGCGCTCTCAGTCAGTGGACTGAGGCCCTACCTCAGCCCTGGTCCCATCTCGAAATGTTCCTATAACGATGAATTATTAGCCAAATTTGTCCCCAAAGAAGTTGCGCTTAGCGGTTTCATCCTTTTTCTTTTTTTTAACTTTTCACATCCCGATGTATTTTCAAACAATACTTTCATCCCTCAATATATTTTCAAACAGCCACTTTAAAAAGGATGAAAATGGTGATACTGTTTGAAAATACATTAGGGATGTGAAAAGTGAAAAAAGGATGAAAGTGGCTGTTTGAAAATACATTGGGGATGTGAAAAGTTAAAAAAAAAGAAAAAAGGATGAAACTGGCTAAGCGCAACTTCTTTGAGGACAAAAATGGCTAATAATTCCTATAACGATACATACTTTTCTTTTACCATTAATATGAGACTTTTATATTTTAACACATCTTATATTGAGGTGAGAGTCAATTAAAATTGTCTCAGTCAGATCAATTACTTGTATTATACGTAATCGTTTCTACATGCCATCTCAGTGTTTTTGAATATTCTAAGCAAGCACCCCGCGTCTATTTCCAAGTACATCGTGTCTTTAAAACGGATGAGAATTGGTCAATTTTTATTAGTCAAATCAATCACTTGTACTATACGTGCCATCTCAGTGGTTTGGAATATTCTAAGTAAACACCACCCCGCGTCCATTTCCAAGAAATTGCATTATCTTTAAAATGGATGAGAATTTGTCAATTTGTATTAAGCAAAATGAGAGAGAGAGAGAGAGAAAAAATAATGGGTCAATTTATCATTTTTATCAGGTGTACTATGTATAAGATGATTTCACTCAGAAGAAAAAAGAAAAGAAAAATAGAGGAGAAAACTATAAGTACAAATTTTAACTTGTATCTCGCCAGAAGTAAAAGAATGAAAAATATTATTGCTCCGTAAAATTCCAGGAGAAGAATAGCTGATTTTTAAAAAAAAATTCATTGATTTTCTGGACAGAGAGTCCAACCACTCCCTCCGTTCCAAATTAACTGTCCATATTTCCTTTTTTGTTTATCCCAAATTAACTGTCTACTTTCTAAATAAAGTATGTATTAATACAATTTTTCCAATTTTACCCTTCTTCCAATTTCTTATTGAATACTCTTAGTTAATTAAAATTATCATTTTCCAACACATATTTAAGGGGTGGTTGGATGTCATGTGAGAGGAAGGAGAGAGAAAGAGATAAATTTTAAATAAGATTAATAAAATTAATGAGGGGTATCTTAGACTTTTACTTATATTTTACCATCAAAAGTACCAAAACCTTAATACCCGTGCATTTGTCAAAGTTGACAGATAATTTGGGATAGAGGGAGTATGGAAATAACTTATAGGCTCTCGTGTCCTATCAAGTTCAAGAGTTAATAAGCCATTTATGCCCCTCATGTATGTTTCAAAAGCAAGTGTTAACCCTCATGAATTATGTGTACTATAAATATCCCCAATTATTTACGGGGTGCTATAAGTACTCAAAATTGGTGGAATCCGACGAGAGGTGGCGGCGTTACACATGTGCAACTCGCACATGCAAAACTTCAGGGGCAAAATAGTCTAATGAGTATCTTCATTGTCTTCTTCAATTAAAGGTTGAAGAAGATAATGAAATTGACCAATTATCTCTCTCTCTCTCTAAGTTTAATTAATTAATGCAAATTGACCAATACTCATCCATTTTAAAGATAATGCAATTTCTTAGAAATGGACGCGAAATGTTTAGTTAGAATATTCAAAATCACTGAGATGACACGTAGAAAAGATTACATATAATACAAGTAATTGAACTGATTAAGACAACTTGGCCAATTGACAACAATGCTTAATTAGAAGAACTTATATAAGTAATCAGTACATGTTATATTTTCTCACCTTCGAAGGCTGAAAATGGCTAGGTATATGTTTATAAACGGCGGTGGCGGCGGAGGAGCTGGAGCTATGGATGAGGGCGGTGGTTCAGGACTGATAATAATGATTGGCATGATTGTGATGTCCATTGCAATAATGTCCATGCTCATCCTTGGTTGTGCAGACTGCTATGACGACGATAAACCTCGCAAGGATCGTATGGGAGGAGGTGGAGGTGGAGGTGGTGGTTGTGGTGGTGATGGTGGAGGTGGTTGTGGTGGTGCTGGTGGTGGTGGTGGTGGTGGTGGTTGTGGTGGAGGTGGTGGTGGAGGTGGTTGTGGTGGTGGAGGAGGAGGTTGCTAATTGACTTTAACAGAGATCAAGGCATATATATTGTTGTTCAAACTGTTTGAGTGTCTTTCTCCATAGTTTAAGAGATTAATATCAGACCAGACAAACTTTAAAGTATTTGTATATTAGCAGGAAATCTGTAATTTTGATTTATGGTGTCTGTGATGTGTAATATATCTTGAATAAAGTATTCGATTTTATTTTGTTAATTGGTTTTGAGAAGTTTTAGATTACTCTTTTTCGTGAATAATTATTAGTCATTAGTAAAAGAATCATAACACCATATCTCAACGTCAACAATACAAACAATGAATGCTAGCACAACATCATCCTCTTCAGAGGCAGCATGCTTATTCATTTTCAGATATCCAAATGGAGGCGGCATCCACCACATTTGGCTACAGTGCTGATCAAGATGCTTTTCAGCACATTCAACTTGTTTTTTTGTGCCTTTGAATTGCTACATTTTTTTTTATCTAAGGGTCATTCAGTTCTTGCTTGGAGAAATAGTTGTCCACACTGGATCAGTTTTTCTGGATCTAAGCCTGAATTACAACTATTATGAATTGTCATATAACTATTATATGCAAAGCTAATAGCTATAATGAATTTGTATTATACCTATTATGAATTTGTTACGCCCTCCGTCCCAAAATAACTGTCCACATTTCCTTTTTAATCTGTCCCAAATTATTTGTCCACTTTCTAAATAAAGGGCTCATTAATTACAGTTTTTCCAATTCTAACCCTTACATTAAATGTTGGAGAGAGAAGGCTATATAGAGAAGAGAAGGTAGAATTAAATTTGAGTAATATTAAATAGGGTCATGTTTGACATTGTACCATATTCTACTATAGAATGTGATAAAACCTTAATTCCCGTGCAAAATACAAAGTGGACAGATAATTTGATACGGAGGGAGTAGTTATTTTAAATTTGTCTTATAACTATTATATGTCATGTTAATAGTTATTATGAATTTTTTTTATAGCTATTATGAATTTGTATTATACCTATTATGAATTTGTTACTCCCTCCGTCCCAAAATAACTGTCCACATTTCCTTTTTAATCTGTCCCAAATTATTTGTCCACTTTCTAAATAAAGGGCTCATTAATTACAGTTTTTCCAATTCTAACCCTTACATTAAATGTTGGAGAGAGAAGGCTATATAGAGAAGAGAAGTTAGAATTAAATTTGAGTAATATTAAATAGGGTCATGTTTGACATTGTACCATATTCTACTATAGAATGTGATAAAACCTTAATTCCCGTGCAAAATACAAAGTGGACAGATAATTTGGGACGGAGGGAGTAGTTATTTTAAATTTGTCTTATAACTATTATATGTCATGTTAATAGTTATTATGAATTTTTTTTATAGCTATTAATGTTCTTAGATTTTCTCAACTTGAATTTAAAGGGAGCTTATGATCATGATAATATCAATTACCTTAGCGGATTTCTGTGAGATTCTGAATCTGTGATCTCATTGTTAAGATCTACTCTTACAGCTATTAGAAAAACATCTAACATCTTTTAGGACACATAATATCTACCATGATTCTCACCATCTTCCATAAATGTAAAACAATTTACCAACAGAGAATGAATAATGAACAGTGATGGATAAATGTTATTGATGAAGGTTAAAATAGACAGTAATGGAGCTCGGCTATGAATTAATAGAGAGTTATGTATGGTTGAAGTCGTTGGATTACATATATGGAAGATGTGAAAATCGTTGTAGCTGGTTTCAAAAGTTATCAAACAAAATTGGGTGGCTGATTGAGAAGAAAGAGGAAGAAGATGAACATATTCATTATTTTGGGTGGCTGATTGAGAAGAAAGATGAAGAAGTTATCGTGTGTTTGGGTTTGAAATTTGGGGAAATTTTGATTTGGTCGCTTTTTGGGAGAAGGCGACAAACTGGTTTGGGTTAAGAGCTTTTGATCCACTGTGACAGCCTTTCCTAGGTATTGATTGGGCCCGCCTTTTTCTGGCCCGTTGGATATTAAGCATAAAAATCTAATGGTCATCAACATGTTTAGCGGGTGCTGAACACTACCCTAGCCGAGTCGGGCATCCACCTCACTTTCCAATTCGGTCTCCCATTTTTCTTCTTCCTTCTACTTGCATAGCAGTACTCCGAGGCCTTTTGATTGATATACTTGCTTAGATCATCACAAGATTTCTCATTGTTTGAATGCTAAAATTTATTCATATATGTGATACAAGGGAATTTTCGATGACATGATTTATGTGAGTAATTGATTTTATATGTTAATTGTTGTGTTTGTATTTGTTTAAAGGGTGTTTTGATATGCTTAGATAGTTGAGGTACCTAAGTGGGGATGTTAGAGTTGAGAGACTGTTTTGTAAGGGAGTTGAGGGTAGTTAATGGGAGTTAGGAATGTGGTATGGGTGGTGTTTGTTAGAGTTTAATTTGGAGAAAGAAGAGGAAAAAAAAGTGGAAAGAGAATAAAGAAAAGAAAAAAGAAAGGTTGTGAGAGATTGCATATTAGAGTGATCGAACGGAGTCAGATCGGGCGATTCCAGTTGCGTTAGATAGAGGACTGATAAGGCTGTAATTTGGACGGTGGGGGTCGTGATTTCAATAGTCGAGTTGAAAGTAGTTGCTTCGGGAAGTGGGTTGTATTTTCTGGGATTTGGGAATTTAAAGTTAAGCATTTAAGTTAAGAATATTCACCTTTGTTTTTCCGTCCTGAAAAGCATAAGCTAATGTTTACTGTTATGAAAGTATTATGAAATGATTTCCTTCATATGTTATTGCATTGAAAACCGGATGAAAGTATTGAGTTGTATTTGCATTTGTGTGGTTGATCTTCGAGACTAATTGTGTATGATATATCTTTAGTTTATCTTATCATTCGTGTTAATGTTCCATTATTGTTGCTTTGTTTTTGTTGTCATTGTTGTCAATGTCGTACAGGTTAGGTGTTGGTCATGTACTCGCCCCAATCTCGAGCTCTCGTCTAGGAACGACTTTATAACAGGATCCATCCCAAATTACCTTATTACTTATATGTACGATACACTGATATGTACTGTACACAGGGTCCACTCCATAGCTGAGTTAAAAGTTAGGGATACTAACAGTCAAAATGTGGTGCATCCTTAAATCACTGGACATGTTTGTTCATGGGGTTATATAACTGGACCCATGACTTTCCTGGCCTTCCCTAACTGGGAAAATAGTTTGGGGGTTGTTAGTAGTTGCTTTAGAGTCCATATTAGATTATTGTGCTCGGTTGTGTGGATTGTATGTGTCATAGCATGAACAATACTCGTAATGCCTAATGTATTGTTTGTACTATTATGAGAAATGCATGGTGCTCGTAGCACAATTCCGATATATAAGTGTTAAGATATGAACAGTATGGTTCATTGCTTTTGTTGGTCTTGTTTTGGTTGTGTTTGGTATGTGAAAAAGTGTCAAATGTGTCTTTTTGGGTTGGGACCTTTGAGGATTTCAGATAATGCATTTTCCTTTGTTATTTTGCACTAAAAATGGTCTGTTGTGAATCGTGTTGATCCCTCTGGTCGATTGCATCAGCTTTACATTGTCCGGATTGAAATACTGGGCTACTTCCCGAATCCCGGATGAGCTCCGGTCAACCGGACCAAGGCTACGATTGTCCGAATGATGCATCGTTCCGGGGCTTATTTTGGGGCTCTGTTTTGATTCCCGTTCTGTTCCATTTTCAAGCTAAGTATGTTATAAGTTTTGTAAAGTATTTTTCATTTGTATTTCAAGTGGTTTAAAGGTATGTCAAGTAATGTTTTGTTATGTTTTTAAACGTTTTAGGTGTTTTGGAGTCTTGCTTAATACTTCATCCCAAGAGTTGTTGATCCTTATTGGGATAGTGTAATAGCTCACTCATTATCTCTCTTTCAGATGATCATGTCGGTGGTAACTATATTGATGATGGGCTGAGGAATGATTTATAAACATATGTAATAGTTAGACTTGTTTTCCTTTTCGTTGAACATTTATGTTTTCGTTATGTAAGGACATGTATTTATCTTTGGAATCCTTGAAGTTGATGTAAGACTTTGAAGTTCCTTTAAGTATTGTAATGAAGTTTATTCAGATTTTAGTATTCCTGTTTTGGGTTCAGTGTCTCATTGGTAGATAAGGCACTGTCAAATCACCTCCAGGTTACGGGGTGTGACATAAGTGGTATCAGAGCAGATCGAACTTTAGGCTTTAACATCTTGTTAGAACTAAGTATGGAATGAACATTGGAAATTAAGATGTGATTCGTGGATTGAGGTGTGTAAGTTTCGAGGACGAGACTTTTGCAAGAGGGAAGAATGTTATACTCGGGAATTTCGATGACATGATTTATGTGAGTGATTTCTTTTTTGTGTTAAATTTTGCGTTCTTATTTGTTTAAGGGGAAATTTGATGTGTTTGGATAGTTGATGGACCTAAGTGTGGATGTTAGAGAGTTGCAGGATTATTTTGTAATGGAGTTGAGGATAGTTAGTGGGAGTTGGGAATGTAAAAAGGATTGTTTTTGCTGGAGTTTCATTTGGAGAAAGAATAGAGAAAAAGAAAATAGAGGAAAGAGAAGAGAGAAAATATAAAGCTAGAAAAATAGAGAGTCTGAGAGAGATTGCATATTTGAGTGACCAAACGGAGTTTGATTAGAGCAATTCCAGTTGTGCTAGGTAGATGACTGATAATACTATATTTTGGAGAGTGTGGTAGTGATTTTAACGGTCAAGTTAAGAGTATTTGCTTCGGGAAATGAGCTGTATTTTCTGGGATTTGGGAATTCTTGTGTTCTTGGAAATTTGAAGTTAAGCATCTAAGGTAAGAATCTTCACCTTTGTTTTTTCGTCATAAAAAACATGAACTGATGTTTAATGTTATTAAAGTAAGATGAAATGATTTCATTCATATATTATTGCATTAAAAGCGGATGAAATATTGAATTGTATTTGCATTTGTGTGGTTGATCGTCGAGTCTAATTGTGTATGATATATGTTTATTTGTTCTCGTCATTCGTGTTAATGATCCATTATTGTCGTATTCTTGTTGTCGTTGTTGTCGTACTTGTTGCGTGATGGTCGTATCGTCGCCCCAATCTCTAGATGTTGTTTAGGAACGAATTTATAACTTGATCCATCCCGAATTACTGATTACTGATTACTGATATGTACAGTACACTGATCTGTACTGTACAACTGGCCCTCTCCCTTGCTGGGTTAAAAGTTAGGGCTGCTAACAGTCAAAATGGGGTGCATCCTTAAATCAATGTCCATGTTTGTTCAGGGGTTATATAACTGGACCCATGACTTTGCTGTTCTTCCCTAACAGGTTAAATAGTTTGGGGGTTGTTAGTAGTTGCTTTAGAGCCGGGATTAGATGATTGAGCTCGGTTGTGTTGATTGTATGTATCCTAGCATGAACATACTCGTAATGCCTAATGTAATGTTATGAATAATTCATGATGCTCGTAGAAATATTTCGATGTATACGTGTTAAGATATGAAAAGTATGGTTCATTACTTTTTGTTGGTCTTGTTTTGGTCAGTTTGGTATTTGAAAGTTTGTCAAATGTGTCTTTTTGGGTTGAGACCTTTGGAGATTTCAGAAAATGAATTTTCCTTTGTTATTTTGCACTAAATATGATATGTTCTGAATCTCGGGACGACCCTCCGGCCGACCGCATCAGTTTTACATTGTCCGGACTAAGATACTGGGGCTACTGCCCGAATCTCGGACGAGCTCCGGTCTACTGGACCAAGGCTCTGATTGTCTGAGGGTTGCAGACGATACGCCCGGACGATGCATCATCTGGGGCTCTGTTTCGGTCCTTTTGATTTCTGTTACATTCTGTTTTCAAGCTAAGTCTGTTATAAGTTTTGTAAAGTATTTTGCAAGTGTATTTCAAGTGGTTTAAAGGTATATCAAGTCAAGTTATGTTAAGTAAAGTTTTGTTATATTTTCAAACGCTTTGGTAAAGTCGAGAAATGTTTTGGAGTCTTGTTTGATACTTCATCCCGATGGTTGTTCATCTTTACTGGGCTAGTGTAGTAGCTCACTCTTTATCTCTTTTTACAAATGATCATGTCGATGATAGTTATGGTGAGGAATGATTTATGAACAGATGTAATAGTTTGACTTGTTTTCCTTTTAGTTGAACATTTATATTCTCGTTATGTAAGAACTTGTATTTATCTTTGGAATCCTTCAAGTTGATGTAAGACTTTGAAGTTTCTTTAAGTATTATAATGAAGTTTATTCGGATTTTAATATTTTTGTGTTGGGTTTGGTATCTAATTAGTAGATGAGGCACTGGTAGGTCACCTCCAGATTATCGGGTGTGACACTATACTTCCAAGATTCTCCACGACAGTAGCAGCAAAATGTAATAATTCATCATTCTCATCTTTAGACAAAAGAAAATTATTATTTTCGCATATAAGCTCATGTATCCATTCCTCAACGGAACGGTTAGCGAATTGCTCGATCCTAACTTTCCATTTAGATTTCCACCATATCAGTTTAGTGAGTGGACAAATAAGGAAAATATGTTGTTAAAGATAGAATTTCTATATTAATAGAATTCTATCAAATTACGTATTCTAGAATTAGTTTATTATTCAATTTCCTTTTCCTTACTTATTTAGGATTCTATTTGTCAATTTTCTTTTCCTTACTTGGTTTGGACTCTATTTGTATTTATATGGAGAATTTCCTTGAGTTCATTGAATCAATTCAATATATTTTGATTCCATATATTCTTACATAGTATCAGAGCCACCTAGTTCGATGTAGGGCCCCATTGATGTTCACGCTCCAGATGTCCAGCCCTGAGCGTGAGTGAGTGTGTTGAGAATCCCACATCGACTAGTTAGTGAGCAAGTTTGTTCTTTATAAGGATTGGGAAATCCGCTGGACGATTTCTTATTCTTGGAAAATTCATCGATTCAATATTTTTCGGCAGAAACTTTTGACATTGATCAAGATATTCCTCTGACCGATTTATTGTTCTTGGATAATTCATTGATTTAATATTTTTTGGCAGAAACTCTTGACATTGATCAAGATATTCCTCTGACCGATTTATTGTTTGTTGGATAATTCATCAGATTCATCAATCCAAAACAGTGAGAGCTTTTTTCCAAACAGCAGAAACCACGATAAAACAAAAAAAAAGTCACTTTTTGGTGTGTACACATTCTACAATCACCACAGGATTCTAATCAATACACAATCAATATGTAATGTCAGAAACAATTCAATTATCTGATTCGCATGTTGGGTGTTCTCAATCTACACAATCCAACTTCAGGGGAGTATTAAAGATAGAATTTCTATATTAATATAATTCTATCAAATTACTTATTCTAGAGTTAGTTTATTATTCAATTTCCTTTTCCTTACTTATTTAGGATTCTATTTGTCAATTTTCTTTTCTTTACTTGGTTAGGACTCTATTTATATTTATATGGGGAATTTCCCAGAGTTCATTGAATCAATTCAATATATTTTGATTCCATATATTCTTACATATGGTATGTGGATTCTGCACCTTAACCGCAAATTTGGCAACTAATATCCTCAATCTAAAACAAAGCAATGATTTTAGTTTTTATGGGAATTGTATGAGATAGAACTTTCTAAATAAAGTGTTGATGTTGGAGGATGCAAAGATGAGTGCCAATGATTGTCCCATGTTTTCCTGCCAATTCTTGAATTTAGAGAGATGCTTTCTTGAATTGTTGATTTGTACAAGTATTTAACAGAAAATTCCCATATCGAAGAGGGAATCCAAATCAAAGGAATCAGATTCCAAAGTAGTAGAAATTTTGATTTTCAAGATAGAGCGGCAGTATTCATACTGAAAATAAGGTTGGAATTCCATTCTTTCACATCATTAACATGAGATCTTCAACTAGAATAGGAATATCTGGTTGCTTGAAGCCAGGCAAGTCAGATAATCATGGATCTTCCCAAATTCTAACCTTCGAATTTTGGCAAATTCTGTAGCACACTCATTTCTTAAGATTTTCTTGTGTTTGGAAAATTCTGATATGGATCATATCCATGTGGAACTTGTGGTTCAGAACTGATCACATCATCACAGAATTGCCTCTCTCCTCATAATGTTGTGATGTTGACAGTTTCGAATCATAAGGTCCAATAGACATGGTACATATCAGAATTATCCTTTGTTTTTTCAGATCCCTCTGTATATATCCAAGAAGCATCATGTTGGAATTTAGTAGAGTCCTTCCTCTTAAATACTTGGCTTTGACTAGCTTTACCCAAATTTTATGCGGCTCTATTTCTACCCTCCAAGCTAACTTAGTTAGGAAGTCTTCATTAATATGTTTCAAACTTTGGTTACCGAAGAACGAAAGAGGAATTGGAGGTGGGGTGCTAAGTTTGTACAAAGAAATGAAAGAAAACTAGGGATTTTACATGAAAATAAAAGGGAAAGAACAAAAGGAAAGGATTTTTCTGATATGCACCATGTAATCCAGAATTAGTCACGTCATCACAGAATTGTCTCTCCTCATTCTGTAGTGAGGTGGTCAGTTCTGGACCACATGGTCCAATGGACATGATCCATATCAAAACTATCCAAAAAATATATATTATAAGTAGTTATATTTTATGAGTATTTCATCTTAGCCCTTATATTTTGCATTCACACTTTTAAGCTCTTGAACTAATATTTTGTACTTCTAAAACAGTTTACAGGATTTTAATCAAAATACCTGAGTACTAGTACTGTCTTTAAGAGTTTGAAATTATTGTAAGACTATAATTACATTTTAGTCCCTACAACTTTGATTTTATCTTTAAAGACCCCGGATGCTACTTTTATTATCCCAGACAGTTTATAAGATCCTAATATTGATAAATATGATATGTTACAGACTTCAAAAGAAATAAATATCGCAAGTGAAATATTTTCGTTTTGGTTCCTATAGTTTGGAAAAATTAACTTCTAGTTCCCATGAGTTTGGGAACACTCATTGAGACTCTTAGAATATTCAAGGTTAGTTCATTTGGCTTATAACTGTATTTTAATAAGTGTGATTATATTTGGAAACATATCTTGAGGAAAGCAACGTCGTTTGAACATAAGGTGAGTTGTCTCTTAAAATCGAATAACTTGTTTTATAAAAGTGTTTTCATAAAAATGGAAATTGTTTTACAAAAAGATGTTCACAATTATTACTGAAAAATATTCAGGTAAAGTATCTGTGAAAAGTAGATGAATGGCTTCACTGGAATGTTATTAGATTTATGTATTTTTTATATTATTGGTGGGGGTTTACACTGCACCAGGGTACGTAGCCCCTTGTCCGGCCATTGAAGGGTTGCACTATGCAAGGTAGGTCTCCCTTACTAGTGCATTTCGAACCTTTGGTTTTGGACTTCTTGACCCCTCTACAATTTCTGCCTATGAACTTCTAAAATGTTGAATAGGAAATCAAACTAAAATACGGCTACCATGAAATCTATATGACTAGCGCGAAAGTCCCCAAGGTTCGCAAAAACCAAGATGGAGAGCCAGACTCTCTAACTGTCTCACTCTAGTCTATTACAAAGTAAACTCAAGTAAAGCTTGAAATCTTATTCCAATCTAAGAAGCATGAAAAAAGTCTTACATATACATATCACTCAAACTAGGCTCTGATATCTCAACATCAATAGCACTGTTGTCGGTGTCGGTTTCGCTGTCTATATCATGACTCGGTACGTACTCATCATCATCCGACTCATCATCCAAATTCCGACTCCCGTCATCTTTCTTCAATTTGTCGGACATAATTGGATTTCCATAGATGTCCAACCTATAATGTATTGCCTTCATGTTCATATTCCTAGAATTGATCTCAATTGTAGCTTGTGACTTTGTATTGGCTAAAGTGTTTGTGACTTGGCCGATCATACGCCATTTGACGTTCTGATATCCATAATGGTTTCCTTATTCCGAAAAAATTATATCTAAACTGAATTAAATAGAACATTTATGATAAAGAGGACATTTATGAAAAGAATGTATTCCTGAATTAAGTAGAAAATTATTTTCGGTTAAAGGACTTCTCTGTGCTTTTCTAAAGAAAATGTTTGGGAATAAAATGATTTCCGAACCATTGGCACACACTTCATTGGGAACTCACAGCGTTATTTATAACTCATTATTTCTCTATTTTTTGTTTTAACTTAACATGATTTAACATAATAGACCCATAATTGTCTAAGACGCAGTCTAGAGTCATCCAGAGATCTAAGTCAAGCTAGATACATACCGAGTTTATGAGACTTTTAGGACCAGTTGAAGACTATAGATATTTTACAAGACTTTATAATGTACTATTTTTTCTGTATTCAACATCAATATAAACTTTAAAAACATATAAGTTGTATTGTAATAGAATCCAGTTCCGAGAGGCACGCGATCGACTTTCCTGACCCGAGAGGGTAAGAATGTCACACTTACTTGATTGGCCTATTTGTGAAGTTTGTAACAAGATTCCTTCATGAAGGAGATCTTGATGCTTGAGCTTGTGTTGTGTCACCTCATAAGTGTGACCTTGAGGTAGATTTGTATTGTGGTTGAAGTGTAAAACTCTTAGTGAGTTGCCCACCTTTGTATTTGGATTTCCCACCATCAATGGGTTGAAAAAGGATTCCTTAGTGGAATGTTGTAAAATCCTTGGGTGAGGATCAATGTAGTGTATGTAGCCTCTTTATGAACCGAACCATCATGTGTTGTTTGTGCTTGTGATTCATCTTTTGGCTTTTTATTTCAAGGCATGTCTCTAGTCTCACATGAGTTAATCTTTCATTTATTGAAAAAGAAATTAAAAGAGAAAATATCAACATACCCAATTCACCTCTCCCCCATCTTGGTTATTTCAATATATTTCCTTAGCCTTATTTAGGACTGACATATATTGCTAGATCACTCTCAAGCAATCACATGGGAGAGATTTCCATTAACTAAAATAAGAACGGTATAGAAGTTCTATCTATATGAATCAATTTTAACTAACTAACACCGTATACCCAAAGTGTAAGTCCTATTGACCGCACTTGAGGATTTCAACTATAACACATCCAAGTATAAAGCACTAGCTTCACCAAATGACTAACTCATACTCAAACTACAGAGTATTCATCCAATATAGTTGTGATAGTTTCGTATTCATTTCCTTTTGACAGTACTTTGATGAATCGCTATCACTGGTCATGTTCAAAGTATCCAAATAATGCTCATATAATAAAGATGAGAGATCTATTCATTGGCTAAAGGTAAACAATCCTCTTAACTCGGGACTTATTATGTGATGATTTGTGTTCAATGGAATATGTCCATATTCCAATGATCAATCATGAATTGTATTATTCTAGTGTATTTATTCAATAACATATACCTTATTGTGGGCATTATGAGTCAACCACATAGACTAAAATTGACGCACATGGGTCATATGTTTTATTATGCATTATAAATATAACTAATAAACATGCCAATCACGTAAATATTTTCTTTAATCACTTATAGAAATAATAATGTTTTTGGGCATAAGTCTCAACAGTTGCCACTCCGAGGTCAACTATTACTCCTGTGTTTTTTTTTGAAGTGAGTGCTCTAACACATAAGTCGTCTAAGGATCCTGCATGCACAAGTGTTCAACCCGAACGGGGACCTCATAGATCATGACGTAGACAATGGTAGCTAGACAAATCTTGTAGCCCTTTTGTCCTCAATCCAGGAGATATTATTGAAAATCCTATTTTTCTATACGTGCAAGTATTTTCTTGTTTCGTGAATAATCCATATTCACTTTAACAATAACGCACACAATTATGCTTCTTGGCCAATGCGCGGTCGGGGACAGTTTCTACCCAAGATCACTTCCCTGCTTAGTACTCCAGACTCAACCTGATTTGTGGATCAATCCATGATCGTACATCCCAGTGCCATTAATATAGATCTCCTACCTAATTGACACATTGCACAAAATTGGAAATGAGTCGGGAAGTTCATTTCCCGTTCTTCCCTTGGCGCGGGTTCGTCTAAACCTGGGCTTTCGCCTTCTTTTCCCACATAACAACTGTTTCAACATTTTTAAATGAGAAATGACTTTTCCCTTTTCCCAAGAAAACACCAGTTCCAAATAGTCGCCTATAAATATGTTATAAGAGGAAAATCAGTGAATATATCACTCCATCAGTAAAATACTTATTTGATATTATGAAGCCTTCTGGTCGAAGCGTTGGTTGTGGTGTTCCTTTACATGGGTTTCTCCCCCGCCACTTATTTCCCCTCCATTGATTTCTGCGGAAAAATGATTTGATTTAAATAGATGTAAGAAATGGATCATCTCTCTCTCTCTCTCTCTCTCTCTCTTCCGATTGACACTTTCTCCGTCGGGAAAATTTTTGTTGGGGAGAAACCACAATATAGTCCAAGCAACCGAACAAACAAGATCAAATATGCTTGACAAAATATCTCTCAAGATTGAATAAAAACGTAGGACACCAAAAAAATAATTCCAAAGCCCCTAGATGACAGTTTCGAATGCAGGGAACATTAATAATGGAGCAAGTAAATGAAAGATATATCAAGCAAACACAACACCAAGAATTTTACGTGGAAAACCTATTCAAATAGAAGAGTAAAAATCACGGGACCTTCCGGTCCACTCCAAAAGCTTCACTATAAATCAAGAGAGGTTACAAAAGAGTATCTACACCAATATGTGTAAACTGAAACCAACAATGAAGCTAAAACTTCATCTACTACACAAAAGATATGAGAATAGAGAAAAATCACCCCAGAAAATAGAGCACTGTTCTGACAGCTATAACTAGAAATCCGCGTGTAGAAAACCAATATCCACCATCCAGAATGTAGCCCTATCAGTCTTCTATCTCCAATTAATATTTGAGACCATTTCGAGAACAAATGACCGCCCGATCGGAAGAAATCCCAAAACTGCACAGGCTGAAATTGGGCTGCGAAAAATCCTTTTTGCTCTCAAAACCTCATTGCCTCTTCTCTCTCTTGAATGAATAATATGACCAGCAGTTGGTCAAGGGTTTTATACCACTTTTGGGCATGGGACTTGGGCTATATTTCAAGACCCACATAGGAGGAGAAAACATTATGGCCCAACAAATCTCCCCATTTTCCCGACTATGTGAAAGTCACAAATCTCTTGCCATCCCGCCAAGAGAACAACACACATCAAACTTCCACCTAGGAAAATCCTTAGTCATCATATCAGCCCCATTATCATCAGTATGAACTTTTTTCAAGCTCCAACAACTTATCATCTAACACTTCATGTATCCAATGATACCTCACATCAATGTGTTTAGATTTAGAATGAAAAGTTGAGTTCTTACCAAGATGAATTGCACTTTAACTATCACAAAGTAGCACATACTTAGATTGAGAGTGTCCAATTTCCTTGAGAAAATTCTTCATCCAAAGCAACTATTTACAACCTTCAGTCGCTGCAATGAACTCAGCTTCAGTGGTAGACAAAGCGACACATTTCTGCAATCGAGATTGCCATGAAACAGCTCCCCCTGCAAAGGTAATCAAGTAGCCTGAAGTAGATTTCCTGGTATCAACATCCCCAGCCATATCTGAATCCATGTAGCCTTCAAGAATAGATTTCTCATTGCCAAAACAGAGTCTCAGATTAGAACTTCCACGGAGATATCTCAAAATCCATTTCACCGCTTCCCAATGTTCTCTTCCTGGTTTTGAAAGAAAACGGCTAACAACACCAACAACATGAGCAATATCAGGCCTCGTGCAAACCATAGCATACATCAAAATACCAACTGTTGAAGCATAATGAACTTTCTCCATATCTTTCTTCTCATCATCAGCAGAGGGGCATTGCTTGACACTCAATTTGAAGTGACTAGCAAGTGGAGTGCTAACAGCTTTGGCTTTATCCATTCTGAATCTCTTGAGTACCTTCTCAATGTAACTCTCTTGAGATAACCAAATCTTCCTTGCATTCCTATCACGAGTGATCTTCACTCCAAGAATTTGTTTTGCTGGTCCCAAGTCTTTCATGGAAAAATACTTGCTCAATTCCTTCTTCAAATCTGCAATCCTGGAAGCATTCTTACCAACAATAAGCATATCATCAATATAAAGCAAAAGTATGATAAAATCATCATCAGAAAACTTTTGCACAAATACACAATGGTCAGAATTAGTCTTCTTGAAGCTATTCTTCCTCATAAACGACTCAAACTTCTTGTACCACTGTCTCGATGCTTGTTTCAAGCCATATAAACTTTTCTTCAACCTGCAGACATGATCTTCTTTTCCTTTAACCTGAAAACCTTCAGGTTGTTCCATATAAATTTCCTCATCAAGATCACCATGAAGAAAATCTGTCTTCACATCCATCTGCTCAACCTCTAAATCAAGACTTGCAGCCAAACTAAGCACAGTTCTGATAGAAGACATTTTAACAAGAGGAGAAAATATTTCTGAGAAGTCTATTCCCTTTCTTTGACCAAACCCTTTGACAACAATTCTAGCTTTAGGACGTGGATCTGGAGAGTGCTCTTGCGGCTTCCATCTGTAAACCCATCTATTCTTCAAAGCTTTCTTGCCCTTTGGCAACTTCACTAACTCAAATGTGTGATTGTCATAGAGAGACTTCATTTCATCTTCCATTGCACTTAACCATTGATCTTTCTGCTCACTTCTCATGGCCTCCTGAAAGCTCTCTGGTTCTCCCCCATCAGTCATCAACACATACTGATCAGGAGGATACAAAGTATTATCCTTTCTAACTCTGGTAGACCTCATAGGTAGTGCAACTTGTGGTTCCTCTGGAAAATCTGGAACTGCGGGAACATGATCATCTGTATCAGCATCATCTGGAACTGCTGGAACATGATCATCAACATTATCATCATCTGAGATCACAATATCAGCTACATTTGGTTCCATCTCTGTCTGAGCTTGCTCCTCAACTGTAACAGGTAAACTGTGAGGAATATCCCTGTTCAAATCAACAAAATCCTGAACCTGTGACCCTGTTTGTGGAGTTTTCTCAACATCCTTGATAGTCTGATCTTCACAGAATACCACATCTCTGTTTCTGATAAGTTTCTTCCCAACCGGATCATACAACTTGTATCCAAACTCATCCTGGCCATAACCCAGAAAGATACACTGTCTAGTCTTGGTATCAGTTTAGACTTTTCATCTTTTGGAGCATGAACAAAGACTCTCAAATGATTGTAGGAAGACTTCTTACCTGACCAAACATTCTCTGGAACATCTCCATTTAGAGCAACTGCAGGAGACAAATTAATTACATGAACTGCAACAGATAAAGCTTCACCTCAAAAGCCTTGTGATAACTTGGCCTCAGAAAATAAACATCTAACTCTCTCAACTAAAGTTACGTTTCATCATTTCGCCAAACCATTCAATCGAGGGAGTCTTGGGAGGAGTCTTCGATGTCCGATACCTTGCTCTCTGCAATCATCGATCAAAGCGGCCCACAATACTCACCACCGTTATCGACCGGATGCACTTGACTTTCTTCCCGGTCTGTCTCTCAACGAAACTTGAAATTCTTTAAACTTATCCAGAACTTGGTTCTTAGTCTTCAAAACATAGACCCACGTTTTCCTGGAACAATCATCAACGAAAGTCACAAAATAAGATGCACCACCAAGTGATTGTACCTTCATAGGACCACACATATCAGAACGAATCATCTCTAACAAACTTGATTTCTTGTAAGGAGGGTTAGACTTGAAAGACACTCTGTTCTGCTTTCCTTCCATACAATGATCACACTTATCCAATTTTGCAGTACTAACTCCAGAAAGGCATTCTTTCTAATTAAAAGGTTAAGTCATTTCTCACTAATGTGACTCAGCCGCTTGTGCCATAGATAAAGTGAGATTTTGTTGTCCACCACATTGACACTACCAGAAATCGCAGCCTGCATCAAATACAAATTAGAAGAAAATTTGTTTCCACGAGCAATAATCAAAAAACCTTTAGATAACTTCCACTCTCCTCCTTCAAACCCATTACGAAAACCATCATCATTAAGTTTTCCAACTGAGATCAAATTCAACCGGATATCTGGAGAGTGCTTGACACCTCTGAGAAGTAACTCACTGCCATTACTAGCCTTCAAACACACATCACCTATGCCAACAACCGGTGACACGCTCTCATTGTCCATCCTAAGAGCTCCAAAGTTTCCAGGAGTGTAGGAACAGAAGAATTCTTTCTTTTTAGCAACATGAAGTGAAGCACCACTATCAACTACCCAGTCAGTGTCATGAGATGCATAATTAATCACATCCTCATCATAAACAACAAAGAAATCCTCTGACATAGCAGTAGCAACAACATCAACACTATCATCTTTCACTTCTGTATTACCACCATTCTTCTTATCTTTCTTCCACTTGAAGCAATATTTCTTGATGTGTCATTTCTTTCCACAGTAATGACATTCCATATCCTTGAACCTTGATCTGCACTTTCTTCTGCTTTTATCTCTGTTTCCATAAGTCTTGTTCCTGTCTCTCCCCCAATTTTCAGTAGCAAGGACATCTGAGTGAGATGATGATGTCCCTGAATTAGATCTTCTAACCTCCTCATTCAAGATACCATCTATAGCATACGCTAAAGACATGGCACCAGCTGGAGCATTGTTAATATAAGAGGCCCATAAATTTTCCCAAGATTCAGGTAAACAGCTAAGCAACCAAATTCCCAAAACTTCATCATCAAGTTTAATACCAATACCAGATAGCTGATCATAAGCTCCTTCAAATTCATTGACATACTCCATGACAGGAATGCCCTATTTATATCTCAAATATATCAGCCGCTTACAAAACAACTTGTTGTTTCCAGATTTTTCGGCATATGTATTCTCAAGCTTTTCCCACAATTTCTTGGCATTTGTTTCCTTTAAAATAACATTCATAACATTTTTTTCAACCCAACTTCTAATAAAACCGCAGACCTGGCGATGTTCAATAGTCCATTCCGCATCAAAATTAGAATCCGGCTATGAACCAAAAATGGGTGCATGAAAACCTTTAACATATAACAAATCTTCCATCTCGGTACTCCAACAGTGATAATTTTTACCATTCAAACGAGTCATCTGGCTCATATTCGGTTCCATATTTTAGACAAGCAGATAATCACATAACAACCAAAGCTCTGATACCACTATGTTGGGGAGAAACCGCAATATAGTCCAAGCAACCGAACAAACAAGATCAAATATGCTTGACAAAATATCTCCCAAGCGTGAATAAAAACGTAGGACACCAAACAATAATTCCAAAGCCCCTAGATGACAGTTGCGAAAGCAGCGGAACAACAATAATGGAGAAAGTAAATGAAAGATAAATCAAGCAAACACAACACCAAGAATTTTACGTGGAAAACCTCTTCAAATCGAAGAGTAAAACCCACGGGACCTTCGGGTCCACTCCAAAAGCTTCACTATAAATCAAGAGAGGTTACAAAAGAGTATTTACACCAATATGTGTAAACTCAAACCATAAATGAAACTAAAACTTCATCTACTACACAAAAGAGATGAGAATGGAGAAAACTCACCCCAGAAAATAGAGCACTGTTTTGATAGCTATAACTCAAAATTCGCGTGTAGAAAACCGATATCCACAGTACACAATGTAGCCCTATCAGTCTTCTATCTCCAGTTAAAATTTGAGACCATTTCGAGAACAAATGACCGCCCGATCGGAAGAAATCCCAAAACTGCGCAGGCTGAAACTGTGCTGCGAAAATTCCTTTTTTTGCTCTCAAAACCTCACTGCCTCTTCTCTCTCTTTAATGAATAATATGACCAGCAGTTGGTCAAGGGTTTTATACCACTTTTGGGCTTGGGCCTTGGGCTATTTTTCAAGACCCACATAGGAGGAGAAAACATTATGCCCCAACAATTTTAGCCTCCTGGCTACCAAAAAATGATCCCTAGATAAAAGAGATTTTCCAGGGTTGCCTTAGTCCCAATAAGGTTTTAACAGTACCTCTAGGATATATGCCACACTTTTACAAAAGAAGAAGAAGAAGAAGGCTCTCCTCTTAGTAACATTCTCCAGATGTACTATATGTCTCTGTGTTGGGTACTCCCCTGGTCATACAATTCGACTCCGATCACCTGTTTGAGTCGTGGGATAATAAGCTGGTACGACTACTGAATATATGCCCTTGCAATCACGTCCTTAAGAAGTTATTTTATCGTAATTTCCCCTTGAAGGTAGAGATATTTGAATGCATAGACGAATTTCGCTGCTACTGCGAAGTATGGTAGGACCAATACGTCTTGTCCGTGGTAGCTTGTTAGGAATATTATTGCCTTGTAATTCCTTTTGCGACGATGTAATGAAAATTTTACGTTTCCAGATTTTATATTTCTCATTTTTATCCTTTGTCTATGTATCTTTTCTAGGCCCAGCCAACCTTTGTCCCCCTCCCCCCCTCTCGGAGTGGGACATCTAACCCTTGTTGGTTGGCAAACCGCTCGGTCTAGCTACACCTCTCATCCAGGGATTTGTGTTATGACATGACCAGGGCATCATGAAGATGAACAGCCGCGACCCTGCGTCTTTCCTATTCTAGAACACGCAAAATGTCAAGATGGTCCCTTTTCCACATGTAATTCTTTGAATATATCACGTAGTTTCAATATCAGGATAATATCTGTTATTAGTGCCCTAGTACCATGAGCATATGTTGTACTTTTTCTATTTTGAGCGTGTTATTTAATAGTGAATTTTACTTTTGAACATAAAATATGTTTTGACTCAGTCGAACGTCACTTTTAATCGAGTGATTAATATTAGGTCTGTCAATTGGACTCAAGAGTCTGGATCTGGGTCTGGACTAAAGAGCCTGGATTAATATTAGGTCTGTCAATTGGACTCAAGCGCCCAGATCCAGATCCAGACTCATAAGACCCAATTTGGGTCTAGATAGACTTTTCTATGTTCATATTTAGATTGGGTCTGGACTCATATGTGTAGGATCCAAGCCAAATATGGGACCCCAAGAGTTGTGGTCTAAATTATAATTGTATAAACCCAAGAGACCCAAGGACCCAAAGACTCAATTAAGATTATTTTTTATTTTATTTTATATGAACCCAAGGATATGATGCTAATGTTAATGAACGGTGCATATTATTTTTCACAAAACATTTCATTAATAATCGTTATTTTTTTATTTAAAAAAATATTCACATTTTGATCGATAAAATTGAGTATCAATAAAATTATAAGTAAAATTAGTGAGTGGACCCAAATTAGATCCAAGACCCAATGTGGTTGAGTCCGGACTCTAGTTGAAAAAATCTAGACCCAATCCAATAGAAATTCAACTTGGGTCTCAATTTAGTGGTTCTGAGTTTGTACCCAATATTTTAGACTCAATATGCTCAATTGACAGATATAATTAATATGATTGATGATTTTTGCTAAGTATATGATTGATGATTGGATGTAGTATTCTATATGACTTGAATGTGAAGACATTGTAAGAGATTTATCCTCTCTAATATTCATGGGTATCTCGATAGGGAAGACTGTGACAAAAAAAACGGATATCATCCAAATAATGGAAATCGGATAGGTTAAGAAAAAAGAAACCCATTTAAGTATTACAGTAGTAAACTAATTGCTTTTACTTAGCTCGTATGTGATTCCCCCAAGATCCTGTTCATAGCATCAAAATAATGGAAATCGGATAGGTTAACAAAATAATCACAAGAAGCGCCTCTTTAGTACATTACATTCTTGCAGGTTCTTTGCTTAGCATTCTAGTTGAGTACTAACGAATTCCTTTTTCCTCGATAAATTTTGGTTTTGACCAGGGCTCACCAACAAACATCCGACCAGTTTGGGAACAGCATGGATGAGTAAAAAATAACTAAATAAAAATTTGTGATAATAGTGTAGAAATCGACATAAATGGACATAAAATAATAATGCTTGTACTAATTAATTTTCGAATTACAATAGATATATCTAACAAACGAATCTTATTTTTAAAAAAACTGCTTTTAAGAATGGAAATATCTGATATGGATCAGGGTCACGTATGGGACTATGCTAGTCGGGATTTTCTGCACATCCCTGCTGAATGAGGAGAGAGAAGGAAATGCAGCTGATGTAGTCGAATCCCCGGGACTGAGTATGGTCTACAATGGATCTCAGTCGCATGCATGAATAGACCTTTAAGAATACATTAGAAAGAAAAAAATACATAAAGTCTATTTTTATCTTTAACATCAACACCGTCTCCTCTCATCTTCACTTTTGACAGTAGCTCACTAACTCACCAACAGTGGCGGAGCTAGAAAATTTTCTTTGGGGACACAATTAACTTTGACAAAATAAATTCATAAAAGTATATATATTGGCGGAGCCAAAAAAAATTTTTTTTATGAAATCTTATAGACTAGAGTTATTCACATTTTGTTCAACCTTTTCACTCTCTGACGAGTGCTTCATAAACCTCCAAAGTCCTCCTGACTTCATATTGTGGACTTTTTTATTGTAAACTTTTTATAGTTTACTAAGAGAGCTATTGTGAATTTTTTATTAGTAATTTTATTTTTTTAGTCTCTTACACACTTAAGTTTGTTACCAAATCAAGAGAAAAATTGTTAAAATACAAGTAGTGTATTCCTATAATTCACAAACTAAATAATTTAATTTTAAATCGTAAAGTGATTCAAAATGGGTACAATAAACAATGTTCACGAGATAAGGTGTTATAAAATCAAAACTTAAACTTAAAAAAAAAAATATATATATTTTTTTGGAAAAATCTGGTGGGGCACTTGCCCCACTTGGCTCCGCCACTGCTCACCGACCCACCAACACAATCCACGAACCAGGCAAATTAGAATGGATCAAACGAGAACATTTTCATCTTCAACTTGTAGGATACACAAAGAATATCAGAAAATCCGAAATTTCAAAGTTGGCTGGTGATGAAATTTTTTAGATTTGGTAGTGGGATAAACAAAACCCACTGAAAGTGGTATGAAAATGCCTTCTAAATAAAAATAAAAATAAAAACTTTGACATTTAAATGGATTAGAAGGAGCAATTCACATAATAATACACCAAAATCAACTTTTCATGCATTGATCACTTACAGTAAAGGCATAATAAAGAGACTAAGCACTTTGGTTTTAGGCCAAAGTTGAGAGCATTTTCTTAGAGAACGAATCTCTCTTGAGATTGAGAAGAAACAAATTGCATAATACTAAGAAATTATAATTTACATAATGTTTAAATAACTATATAATACTAGTATATTGAGATTTATTGTTATAGTAATTATATTCGTTTTCCTTAATCGGTGTTTTGTAAGACTCTGTGTTATACTACTTTGTGTTCTAACAAATACTAATTCTAATTTTATACTAACAAGTAATATAATCATTGTTATAGTATTTAAATTCGTTCTTTCTTTAACATGTGTTATATGTTAATAAGTAATCTAATCTACATAATGTTTAAGTAACTATACAATGCTTAGTTTATTGAGAATTATTGTTATAGTAATTTGTTTTCCTTTTAACCGGTGTTTTGTAAGACTCCGTGTTATAGTACTTTGTACTCTAACAAACACTAATTCTAATTTTATACTAACAAGTAATATAATTGTTATTATAGTATTTAGATTCGTTCTTCCTTTAACATATCTGTTAACAAGTAATCTAATATACATGATGTTTAAGTAACTCTACAATACTTAGTATATTAAGCATCATTGTTATAGTAATTCGTTTTCCTTTTATATGGTTTTTAGTAAGACTGTGTTACTTTGTGTTATAACAAACACTAATCTACATAATGTTATAGTATTGATAATCATTGTTATAGTATTGTAATTCGTTTTTCATTTGTCAAACGTTATATATTAACAAGAAATCTAATCTACATAATGTTTAAGTAACTATAAAATACTTAGTATATTGAGGATCATTGTTTCTATTGCATATATTCGTTTTTCTTTTAACCAGTGTTTTATAAAATTGTGTTATAACAAACACAAATTCTAATTCTATACTAACAAATAATATAATCATTGTTATAGTATTTAATGTTAATAATTTTAGGCCACGTAACGTTTTAAACTAAATGTTATAATACTTAGTGGTCTAACAAATACTTTTTTTAATTTGGCAACAAAATAAAAAAAAAAATTGGGGTAAATTTAAAAAATATACCTCAGAAGAAATGATTCAATTTATAAATTATAAACAATATTTTATAGGGACGTTAGGGTAATAAATTCACAACTCTGGAAGGACTTAGTGTAAGCAGTTAACAAAAAATATATGGATTTTACGTATAATTGATGAATAAATAGGTACTGAAAATAAATAAGAAAAACATTTTTTTTTCCAAATCACGATGTTAGAAGTTTTTATTTTTATTTTTTACGGGGCGGAGGTGCAGAATTCGAACACGTACCGAAGCTCTGCGTTAAGTGGCATTTTCCACTGGGCCATCGAAGTCCTACACGTTGTTAGAAATTGGGAAAAGAATAGAAAAAAAAAATCGAATGGGAGTAATCATAAATTGTACTTTTGTAGTGAATGCATTAAATTTGATTGGTTCATTTATTTTTTTCTGAATGCATTAAATGTACATAAAGTAGAGTTTCTTTTTTAGGCTAAATTTGTACACCTTTTTTTTTTTAACAATTGGACATATCACTAAACAAGGCAGAATGGTAAATAGGAAAGAAATCCATTTTATCCTTAAATTAATAAGCTTTACATGACCAAAAAGAGATCTGCCTGCCTCCCCACATTTCTCCACTACCCTGCGGCGGTGAACTTCCTCTCTTCAGTCCATTTCACATCTGGTCATCAAATCACCCCAAAATAATGAAAAAAACCGAGCTCATACTCGTCCCTGCTCCTGGAACCAGTCACGTTTCTTCGACAGTGGAGTTTGCAAAGCTTCTTCTGAGTAAGGATGAATCCCTCACCATCACAGTCCTTGTAATTAAGCTGCCTATGGACAAGGTAAAGCCCTCTGATTCTTCAAGAATACAGATTATAGAACTCCCATTAGGTGAATTTACTTTCGATCCGTCCGCCCCACTCACTTTTCTCACTAATTACGTTGAGAGTCACAAGAAAATTGTTAGAGATGCTGTGGAAAAGATCGTAATTTCAGGGACTGTTAGGGTTGCTGGGATTGTCATTGATATGTTTTGTACAACCATGATTGATATAGCCAACGAGTTTTCTGTACCTTCTTATGTGTTTTATACTTCTGGATCTGCATCACTTGGGCTTATGTTTCATCTCCAGAGTCTTAGAGATGATTCTAACAAGGATGTTACTGAGTTTAAGGATTCAGATGCCGTGCTTTCGATTCCGACTTATGTAAATCCATTTCCAGCCAAAGTCTTGCCTTCTATAACTCTTGACAAGAGAGGTGGTTCTGATATGTTCCTTAATCATGCCAAAAGATTCAGAGAAACTAAAGGGATTTTGATTAATACTTTCATAGAATTGGAATCCCATGCCCTAAAAGCCCTCTCTGATGACAAGAATGTTCCACCAATATACCCAGTTGGTCCCATACTCAAAGCTGAGAGTACAACCAATCTGAGCCCAGAAGGGGACAAGATTATGAAATGGCTCGATAATCATCCTCCTTCATCAGTTGTGTTCCTTTGCTTTGGGAGTTCTGGGGCTTTCAGTCCTGAACAAGTAAAGGAAATCGCATATGCTCTAGAGCGCAGTGGTCACCGTTTCTTATGGTCCCTAAGGAAGGCTTCACCACGTGGGATGGGTCCTGTGACCGAATATGAAAACTTTGATGAAGTTTTGCCTGAAGGGTTCTTACAGCGCACAGCTGAAATTGGGAAGGTGATTGGATGGGCACCACAAATGGAAGTGCTGTCACATCCAGCAGTGGGAGGATTCGTGTCGCACTGTGGCTGGAATTCGACACTGGAAAGTGTTTGGTGTGGAGTACCAATGGCAACATGGCCAATATATGCTGAACAACAAGCCAATGCTTTTCAATTAATTCAGGACTTAGAAATAGCTGCGGAGATTAAGATGGATTATAAGAGAGAATGGGGGGCATCCTCTGCATCTACTCTGAAAGCAGAGAAGATAGAAGGTGGGCTAAGAAAACTGATGGATCCAGAGAACAAGATAAGGAAGAAAGTGCAAATGTTAAAAGAAAAAGGCAGAATGGCATTGAAAGAGGGTGGATCTTCTTACACTTCTCTTGGACATTTTGTCGAACAGTTTATGGGCAAAAATTAGGTCCTCATTAATTTTTCAGGTATTAAGGATCTTCATTTCCAGTTTCCAGATTTAAGTATTGCCTCTGAGATTCGAAAATGGCGATGAAGATGTTGCGGAGAACATTATATTTTGTTTGTTTGTTAAATGAGTAGTTTTAGTCAGTTGCTTCCCACCTCTTAGGGTGTGGGTTTTTATCCGTTACTTTGTTTAACTTTATTTTTCTGTCTTGTTTTTGTTTGTCTTTCTTCCTTTCTCAACTCTTCTCTTTTGTTGTATCAGAGAAAGAGTTTGAGAACTTTTTAGATTGTAATGACCCCGGCCATTTTATTATTAATGAATAATCATTTATTCATAAAAAAAGAAAGATTTAAGTGTTGAATCAGTATTTTACAGACTGATTAAAGATATCCTGTTCCTAGTAAGGTGATCTTCAACCCCCCCCCCAACCCCCCACCACCACCAAGTAATTAGATTTTTTGTTTTTAGGTAAGATATTGCAGTTGTTGAGTTAACTGGTATTTTCTTTGTAGAGGATTTATCTACCATCAGTAATAAGGCCTGATCACTTGTTTTTTCTTTTTCTCCGCTTATTCTTATTCTTGACATCTTGTGATAATGGACAGCGATTTGAATATGTCCAATTTGGCATGGGAAATGAATATGCTTACAGTACGTTAGGATCATCTAGGGGACTTAAATAGTTAAATTAATTTAAAATAGGCAGGGATGGTCGGGAACACGACGTCACTACTCTCGTTGTCGCCCCCAACAACAGGTCAAAATTTTCTTCTGGCCCTGATGCCCACCTAAAGCCGAGATTCTCTGGCCTGGTCGGGCTGGGAGTGAGCCAGATCCCCAATTTAGTCAGATCGATTGCCATCCATAGTTATAGAGAAGAATATGGGCCTTCAAGTATGCAAGTGGGGGTTTATTGAACAATTAAGCAAATGCCAATGCTCAATACTATAGAACAAGATTAGTTTCACTAATAATGGTCCATTTTGCTGGTGTTTGGGGAAAAGTAGTTTGCAAGAAGAAGAAAAAGTAGTTTCATCAATCCATTAGTCTGAAGAAAAAAATTGTACGAAAGGACCAAAGCCACAACCCGAAATTAGAAGAGGGACCAAATTCACTCAAAAAGAGAATTAAGGGCGAAATGTGTCAAACGCAAAATGTTTCGGTTTTTCTTAATCTTTTTGGTTTCTTCTTTGTGATTTGGTAAATAATTACAACTTTTTCCTTTTTTTTTCATTCTTTGTTTTGGTGGTGCACTTTTATTTCCTTCGAGTAAGTAAATCCTAACTTGACATTTATATAAGAACTTCTCAATTGTTGCACATAAGGTCTTAAAGTCATTAATTTTGCAGTCATATCAATTGCACATGCAAAAAGAAGCAAAGAAAAAACCCGCTTTTTTGTCGAAAATAAATATATATAAAAACAAAAGTAAAAACACACGACTCCCTAGCCCGTAAGGATAGGGACAAAGTTGTTACAATTAAGCCTAACAATCGATACCTCATGTCCATATCCTGCCACTATAAGGCTAACAAAAAAATGGGTATGGATAGAGGTATCAGAAATAATCCTATTACAAAAAGCCCACGGGCATTCCCGCCACTAGATGGCTAACAAAAGGGGGTAAAGAGTGAAAAGTAAATAAATCGGAGGAAGGCAGAAGTCCTCCAACTTTTGCGAGCCAATCAGCACATGCGTTGGCTTCCCTTTTAGAAACAGAGAACGGGGTTAGGGATTTCATTTGGACAAAATTTGATACCGTATCATATTGGTTTTTTTAAGTGTCTTCCATATATTTATTTTGGTCAGTTGAGGCCCAGGAGAACTTGTGACTGAGGGATAATGGAGAGAAGGCATAAATTAGGTAAGAGAGGTGACAAGTATGAAGAGTTTAAAATTTTCGTTTGGACAACATTTTCTTTTGAAGGAAATATTGGATTGTATCTGATTCAATATGCAAATTTCTAACTTCTTTTTCTTTTTCTTTTTGTAAAGGAATAAAAAAATTAATCAGGGCGTGGTCTATCTTAATCTTACCTATCCTACAGCAACCCCCGAAACCTGTACTATCAATGAGATCTAGCACTCTCCGGTTGCCCTCGCGTCGGTGATGCCTCAAAAAACTCCCGTCATAGCTAATGACCTTCAAACCTCTGTCTAGGACTACATCCCCGCCCCCAAATCCTAAGTGATCTATGTGAGGTGTGTTTGTTCAACACACTGGGATCGCATCTGACTGGGCATAAGGTGGGCGGGAAAAGCCATCTATAATAAAAACCAGTGGGATTTTATCAGGAAAATTTCAATTAAAATACATAAGGATATCAAATTCACAAAATTGCAATTAAAATACATAAGGATATCAAATTCACAAAATTTCAATCAAAGTACATAACAATATCAAATTCACATAATTGCAATTAAAGTACATAAGAATATCAAATCCTCATAATTGCATTTTAAAGTACATAAGAATATCAAACTCTCATAATTGCATTTTAAATACAAATATATTTCAAATTCACAACAATGCAATTAAAATACATAATTATCAAATTCAAAACAATACAAAAAATATCAAAGTCACATAAATATATAACTATCAAATTTACAAAAAAATAAATACATTCTTAATAGGCAATTAAAAAAAAATTAAATCAATTAAAAAAAATTGTACCTCCAAATTTTAAAAATTTGGGAGAGAGAGAGAGTGGTGGTGGGGGTAGATTGAAGGTGGCGGTGGTCGGGAGCGGCGGGACGCGCATGACGGCGGCATGGCGGTGGGAGGGAGTTGCAGCGGAGGGAGTGGGGAGAGGAAGTTTTTTTTTAGAGAAAAAAAGCTTGAACTCGCGGTGGGGGAAGAAGCGGTTTTCTTTTTTAAAACCGAGAGTTCGAACTGAAGTCCCCACTTCCGCTCGGGACACGTGGCACCGCTAGCGTGGGAAAACTCGCCACGTCAGCCGAGACGTGAACTCCCACTTCGCGTATGACCCCTGCGGACGGAAGTGGGATTTCGACATGGACAAAAATGTTATGTCATCATTTTCGAGCAGACGCCATGATCGAAATGGAATAATCGAGCGAGCCCTATGCAAAGCCCCTCTAATCTATTTTTGGGCCTTTGCCTATAAATGGGCTAGTTTGTCCCAAAAAAAAATTTATTTGTATACTTTATTACTTATGAACATAAAAAAGCCCAAAAAGAATTATTATTATTATTTTTTATTTTATATATATATATATATATATATATATATATATATATAAACTAACATGAAATTAGAGCCCTCCCAAAAATTGGGAATTTTTGGGGAGCTATGCATATCGGTCGACACCTCGAACACCTCATACAGCCACCTGTATATACACATGGGGAATTGTGATTGGTTGGGGACACACACGGGACTGAAATTTTTTTGCCCAAATAATGAAACAAGGAGGAGTTAAGTAGTGATTGCAACACTCAGAAAACAACAAGCCATTTATTTATTTAATTAATAACAAGAATTCATAGTTCTAAAAACTTCTCAAAGAGAAAAAATGTGAAAATGAGTCAGAGGTATGCTAAGGTTATCCGCTAGACTAGTCCATACATGAGGGAGATATAAGATACTTTATATGTATATCAAACAAAAAACCAGATCAAATTGCTATGGAAAACAAATAATGTTTTAATGATATCAGTTTCATTAAATTCATGTTCCTTTTCATAAATAAATCCAAACACTAAAAAACCATGCTAGGATAATATATATGCCAGCCATGTTTTTTGTTACTAGGATTTTTGTTACTCTTTATGCATGCAATATGCCATAGCTCTATTCTCTTTTTTTATCGTCAATACGAAATTGTTATATGTCAATCTTTTTATTATTAAAACATCTATGACAAATAAAAAAAAGTTGGAGCCCTCAGAATTTCAAAAAATAAAAATAAACACATGACAATTATCTATTTGTGAAACAGAGAATGAGAGAGAAATATGATTTTTTTCTTAACCAGAACACCTCATAATATGAAATTAAGGACAAACATTTAACTAAAACTAAAAATTTGTGTTGGAAATATGTAATTCACAAATACAAACTAATTAAGTACTCACTTTCTTGCCGGAAGAACACCAGCAGCCGGAGCATAACCATTGAACTTAGCCGAATAAAGAGCATCGGAAACAGGGACGGAGCTACATGGTATGCAAGGTATGCTCAGGATCACCCAATTTTTTTTATTTTTTATTTTTAATAAAAGTTGACCTATAAAAGCAAAGTCTCTCTTTCTCTCTCTTGTCCCAATTTCTTCAACAGACAATCCGAAAAAGAAGAGAAATAAAACCCTCTTCTCTTTTCCAAAGGCTCCATAGCCCAAATCTCTCCCAGGAATAGGTAAATAAATTAATTCCCTCTTCCTTGATTTATTTCTTGATAGTTTATTCTTGTGATTCAATTTTGTTGTTGGATATGCAATTTTGATAATCTTTCTATGTTTACTTTTCATTCTTGTCAATTTAGTGCTGAATTTTACCATCAATTTAGGGCATGATTTAGTCAATTTAGATGAAGAATTGAGTCAATTATGTTTTGATTCAGCCAATGTTTTGTTAATGAAATTCACTTGTTTTGTTGTTTTGTAAAGGATGTTGAGATTTTTTGTGCCAAAATCAAGATACTTAAGAGTCTACTTCTACTATGAATGAAGTTCCATCTTCAAGTGAGATCCCATCTAGAGTAGAACATTTGGAGTCCGATGTTGAACCACCACTTCAATCTCACAATGAGGCTTTTAAGAAGGGAGCCTATTTGGAGTCCGATCCTTACAAAAGAACTCAAATCCTTGATTATCATCCAAATGATCAAGATGAAGTAAGAAGAGCTTACCTTGCAAAAGGCCCCACTAAACCAAAGTTGGGCAACTATCCAATTAAAGTTATTGGAGGTAAGAACCGTTCTTTTGTAGAATCTTGGTATGATGAATTTGATTGGTTGGAATATAGTGAGAAAAGAAATGATGTATATTGTTTTCCTTGCTACTTGTTTTACAATGGTTCTAGTAGATCGGCATTTGTGAAGGAAGGCTTTCAATGTTGGAATCAAAAGCAAAAGTTAAATTCACATATTGGTAAAAAAACCCAATAGTCATCATAAAAATTGTTTCGTTTTGTTTTTATGTTGCACTTGATGGTGGATGTTTTATCAGTGATAAATGATTTGTCTGAAGCATTACAGAGGGGTGACCAAGATTGTGAATGCCATGGAACTTGTCAAAATCAACAAGAAAATGTTTCAGGAAATGAGAGAAGGCGGATGGGAAGGATTTTATGAAAATGTTGTATCATCTTGTAGTAATCTTGAGATCACAGTTCCTGACATGGATTCACAGTACGTGAGATATAATAAATTCGCCCGTCTTGCACCTTTTATGTCAACCTTACACCATTTCAAAAATGATTGCTTTATTCATGTCATAGATTTGATATTGAAAGAATTGAATGATCGGTTTACTCCTGAAAATTCTAAATTGTTGCAATGTATCACATGTTTGAGTCCTTGCTCTTCATTTGAAGCTTTTGACACTAAATCACTTGTGAAATTGGCAAGACTGTATCCAAATGACTTTGAGGATGTTACTGATAAGGAGTTGTCTGGCCAACTTGAGAATTATATTCAGAGTGTCAAGATGGATGATAATTTTTCCAAGTTGAAGGGGGTCTCGGATCTTTCTAAGACTCTTGTCCGAACAAAAAAGCACAAGACTTTTAGATTTGTGTACCGACTTGTAAAGCTAGCTTTGACATTACCAGTGGCGACAGCAACTGTTGAAAGAGTGTTTTCGGGATTGAATTATGTGAAGAATGAGAAGAGAAACAAAATGGCGAATTCATGGCTCAATGATTGCTTAGTTACTTATGTGGAGAAAGAAGTATTTAGCACAATCGATGATATGGATATCATCAAACGTTTTCAAGCAATGACCAAGAGGAGGATGCAATTGCCCTGAATTAGAATTAGACATTTACTTGTGAGTTCTAATTTAAACTATCGTTTGGTTATGTAATATTGGTATACTTTTGTCGATAATCGTTTTCTTCTATAATTTAAATTGTTGAGGGACCACCCCATATTGCAATTCTGGATCCGCCCCTGATCGAAAACCGCCTTTTCGGCAGCCGGAGAAGTCTTAAAGAACGGGAAAGAAGAAGGGTCACCTAGGCCGAGAGGAATTACGGGTCTAGGGTCATTTTGGTCCAAATTCTCCCTTAACATGTTCAACACACCTCTAACAGTAACTGTAGAGGTCTTCAATAGTGCATCATTACCTTTAAAACCCCATTTTTTGGATGACCCATTTTCCAACACCATTTTCTCTACTTCTTCAATCCCTTCAGACCAAGGTTGTTAAAAACGCGAGTTAACACGTAAAAACGTACGTTTTTACGATTCTACGGAGGTAAAACGAGTTGAATCGTGAGTAAAAATGCAATCTGGTAGAAACGGAGTAGAAACGTAGACTCGAAACGTAAAAACGTAAAAACGAACGTTTCTACCGATTCTACCAAAAGTATGATGGGTCGGGTTGGGTTATTAAATTCGGGCCGGATCAACTTTTTTTTTTTTTTTTTTATTTTATTTTAAACAAAGGTCACAGTTGACCTCCCTTCTTCGAATTCCCTAACAGAAACCCTCCCATCGCCACCCCTCGTCACCACCTCACAGTTGACCTCCTCACCCCTCGTCACCACCACCTCCTGACCACTTCGCCAGCACCACCACCTTTTCAGGACATCAAATTCCCCAATTTTGTCTCAATCAGGTATTTTAAAGATCCTTTTAATTTTTATCTTTTAATTTAGAAAGATTGCATATTTATCTTAAGTTATTCAAGCAATTAAAGGATGATATCTTTATCTGTAATTGATTATGTTATTTGAAATTAATTATCTGGAATATTATCATTGTTTTAGATATATTTTCACCAAATTCTTCAATTTTTCTTGAAGCAAAAGCCCGAAATCCCTAGATTGATTGCTGTGATTTTAAGTTTCAGTTTTTTTGAATTTGAATTTGGTGGCCTTGTGGATTGTTTGAATTTGATCAAGAATTGTTCTTGGTTCATGAAATTGTCTTATGAATTGTTTGAAATTCCTATTGATTCGGGTATTGTTTTTCAATCTTTTGGAATCTTCAGTGTTCTGGTAGTTAGAGAATTTTAGTGGATGATTATTATTTCTTCTGGTAATTGGAACTTCAGTTTACTAATTTGCTGTGATTGCTGTTATTCTGAAGTTTCAGTTTACTAAATTTGCTGTGATTGCTGTTATTTTGCAAAATTTCAGTTTACTACTCTTATATTTTTTAGTTTAACATACTCTTATATTGCTGTGATTGCTAAATTTTTTCAGTTTACTAATTTTTTTTACATATTTTTGGATTATAGAATATGATTTGTATGTTAATTATTGTTATATATATAAAATATATATATATTTAAATTTTTCGATACGATTTTACGATTTATTTTACGATTCACGAGTTTACGATTTTTCACCCCTCCACCGAGTCTACGTAGAAACGCGTTTTTAACAACCTTGCTTCAGACCCCATTATTTTTTTTTTTTTTGGTTCTTGAATTTATATGTATTTCTTCGGTGTTTAAAGAAGCGATGTATAAACTATAAGACCAATGAAAGAGATTTTGTAGGGAGCAATTATTAATGAAGAGTTCATTATTTTACCTTCCTTTTATAAGAAGCATAGAGGTCGGAAATAAGCCATGTATGACAATTAAAATTATTTGAAATCTTGTCAAATCTAACTTTTTAATCAATCAAAATCACTCATAAATATTTATTTATCTATTTTAAATAATTTAATTGATAAAAATCATAAAATTAAGGACTGAATTTTCTACAAGGTTGCCATTTCCATGCATGGCTGTGATGTTTATTATGGCAGGTAGGCCTTCATATTTAATTTATTCTTTTTTTTTAAAACAAAACGGGTATTCCTACAATTAACTCCCTAATTTAGATAAAATAAGTTTTATATGGTAAATATAATAACATGAAATTTTGTTAAATTCAACGTCCTAAGTTTAGGAGATTTTCATATAATCAATCAATTCTATATATTTGTCTACCTTAAATAGATTCAACTAATCAAAGGTTTCTTAGCCCAGTGGGGGAAGGGCCTGCCCACGACCATGAGGTTGTGAGTTCGATACCATCCTCATACATGAGTTAAGCTTTAATTGTTTCCCTTTCTAAGGCTCTCTTCTCCTCTTGTGAGGTGTTCTCTCCCCTTCATGGGACAACCGCCCAACCAGACTCCAAAAAAAAAAAAATAGATTCAACTAATTAATCCACTTTTGGAAGTTACCTCCTCCTATCCCCTTCTCCAAAAACCAACAATAATTTTAAGCGGAGGAACTTGAATACCAAGTAATATAATATTCTGACGGGTTTTAGTACCAAAAGACCTGGTCCACCTCTACTTACAATTAATTTAGTAAATGGGTTTGCATTAAATAGTAAATGGGTTAAAAAAAAATTTCTTTATTGCGCATGGAAATTTGTGTGCTTCCTTTTTTTGGCTCTCTCTATAGAGTTCTGAAGATCCAACTGATCATGGAGGGAAAATGAAGGTGTTAATCTCTATACAAAACTAGATGCTTCTTATCTACATACACATCAGAAGCTATGTTGAATGGCAAGTAAAGATGTTTTGCCACATTATGTATTTTATTTTGTGTCTCATTAATAAAAATATTGCGTGTGTCAATTTTTTTTTTATTAAGAAATGTATAACTTAAAAGAAACACGATAGAATTTGTAGGAAAAAATGAGGGATAAGAGATGTAACAAGAACTCGGGCAGAATTTTTTTCAATTGATTGGAATTGTGGGTAAATAATCGGTGGTTGAAGTAGAGAGAATCAAGTTGGGTGGTTGAATTTTTCAATAGTCTAAGGGGTATCTTGGTCACCATGTTCCAAAAGTCTAAAACATTTGAACTAAAGTTAAATTTTACGTCGCGGCTATAGTGCGGAAGGGAAAATCATACACGAGTTAACATCTTTTTTCTTCCTTTTTTTTTTTTAAGGAGGATCGATAGTAATTTTTCATTTCCTCTCCAGCGTGACTTAAATTCCTAACCTACTAGTTGAAAGTGAAATACTGTCTGAGCTGCGGTTCATCGTCACATGCACAAGCTGATATTTGTTATGAAAGTTTACTAATATTTATTAATTAATTGTATCTACATTTATTAGAAAATTGTTTTTACGAAAAAAAAATCAGTTTTTAATAATTTTTTAAATAGTTGTAGACACAATTGATTAACAACTGTTAATGAACTGTTATAACAAGTGTCAGCAGTGCGTAATTTTTCATGTTCTGCACCATAACCACGTTGCATATTTTGGTGGTGGCACGCAGAATCCTATACACCACTCACAAGACTAGACCACTACATTTAGATTGCAAATTCCGCTAAATAAATATTGTGAATAAGAAGTGAGGTAAGAATCAATAGATCGATCTAACTTCGACCTTTCAGGCGAGAGTTTTTGTATAAAAGAATTTGAAATAATAGATGAGGCAGCACAAATCAAGCCATGCAATATGCACAGTAGAGAACATATTGGGATGCATGAAACCATACTGCCTAGAGAATAAGACGGTTTGGCATACATAATGTCGTGCAATGAGCATGCAACTAACATTTTTTATTTTTTTTTATTTTTTTTGCGGCGGTTTAAATTTAACAAATGAATTAGTTTTAGGTAATTTGAACTAATTTAAACCCAAAATTAATATTCTCTGAGGTCGGACCTTTGTTTATTTCATTATTGCATCCAACACGTGTCAAATTGCATAAGATATTGTAACAATTTCAGAGAAATTAAGTATACAAAGATAGTGTGTATTGTTAATAAATGAATAATGAAGCGTTGCGTCTTGTAATTTATTGCGATGTGAATATCACAACTCTAAAATTATTAGGCATGTTGCAATGTCATTGGATTAAAGTATATTTATTGGTTTCAACTAATTTTATTATTTCACATATGATAATTTAATTGGTATAATATATAACAAGCAAAAAGCACATGTGCTTTGATAATTTATTGAATTTTATGATAAATATCAATTCGTGAAAAAAATATTTTAATAAAATTCGTTTAAAGTTCATAATAGCAAGTAAAATAATCAGATGGATCAATAATTCTCCTTTTTTAAGATTATTAGAAATTAGCGAAAGAAACTTGAGAGGTTGGTGCAAGTAAATTGTAAAGCAAATTGGTTGATCCTTCAAGACCATAGCATCTACATGCATGGAACAACATATATATATATATATATATGTGTGTGTGTGTGTGTGTGCGCGCGCGCGCGTATTTGTATTTTGTTAAAAAATAATAAAAATTGTAATTACTTGGGCTTTTTTACGTTGACAACTATCAGTAAATATTATTAGCCTTTTTTTTTTTTTTTACAAACTAGCCCACTCTGTTTATAGGTAAAGGCCCAAAAACGTGAAAAATGTTATCTTTCTTCTTGATATCGCTGAAAATTATTTGAATGTGGAGCCTAAGTTGCTTAGAGAATTCTTGTATAACGAAAAGATGTGACCTATTGATATTTTGATGTTCTTGAAGCGTGTAAATTGTTTTCCTAACGCAATAATTGCATACAGAATTGTGTTGATTATCCCAGTTAGCGTTGCAATCTGCAGAAATGAGCTTTTCAAAATTGAAGTTGTTCAAGTCATACATGTGTTTTATAATGTCTCAGGAAAGACTCAATGAATTAGCGATGATAGCAATTGATAATGATCTTTTGGAGCAAATAAAATACGAAGATTTAGTTGATGATTTTGCTTCAAAGAAAGTTAGAAGGATCGCTATTTTCAAATGAAAAAAGTTTGTCATTATTTATATTTTTAAAATTATGTTTAAAATTTGTTAGTACATTTTGGAGAACAAAAAATTATGATACAAATGTAATGATTTTTTTTTTGTTATATTTACATGAAAATCAATTTTCTCCGATTATGTAGGGCCTCATTTTAGAATTTAGCACAGGGCCTCCAAAATGATTGAGATGACCATGTGCGTACTAGACAAATGGGTTCTAAATCTCTTATCTCTCCTTTAAGGAAGCTAACGGATCTTGATGAGAAAAAGAGTAACATGCAAGACAAATGCGGTCAAAGTGTGGTGAAGATGTTTTCAACCACTCTCCGGCGATTGAGCTAACATTTTAGAGAGAAAGAAATTCAAAGAAGAGAGTTCAATGTCTAGAAGGCACAGGGACGAAGTCAGGACTTTTAGGTTGGGGGCGAAAAACTGTAACAGTATGCCGCATAAACTGTTGGGGGCGAATTTGATCAAATATTCCGAACTACACATAAAATTTACTATATTTAATAGTATTTTTAAAAATCTCGGAGGACTGCTCCCACCCACCCCCTGTCTTCATCACTGAGAAGGCAAGTCATCAGAATGAATCAAAGCAGTAACCGATACATGGTATTTATAGTAGATAAAATTCCAAGATCATAGTAGTTACCTATTAGGAGTACACTTATCTTAAGTGTTATAGTCAAATAATGTTAAGGGAAACGCAGTCCCACAAAGAGTCAAACTTTATAATAGTTGACATAAACCGGACATGTCTAATTCACACATGTCAATAAGTCTCAGAGCGGGTGATCGTAGATCTTGGGCCGAAACCCACCATGAGCCCTCCAAAGACTTCAAGTGAAGACGTATGAAATTGAGGTCTTGAACCAGTATCAATAAAGGCACGAGATCAAGAATCCAAAAGACCTTAAGCCTTGGGAGAAAAATGAATTATACTTTTGTAGCTTGTCAGAAATCTCTTCAGGTAACGTTATCAAGTAACTTTATCCCGAATATATTGACTTTAGGAGTGAATTATGTAAATGCCCTTAGTCAAGTTTTGAAATACCAGAAGGGCATTTACAATAACCGAAGGGAGAAAGGTTCTCAAACTCTTTATACTTTCCTACCAAATTCTTTTCTTAAGTGATTACCTTAACAACAATTATGTTCATACTGCTTGTGAAATACAGTGGATTGTTTCTTTACTTTCAGAATTTTTTGTGTTTGTTCCCTTACCAGTACCCCTTTTCTGTGATAATCTCACGCTATTTACATTGTGGAAAACCCTATTTTCCATGAGAGTACAAAGCACATCGAATTGGACTGTCATTTTGTCCGGGAAAAATTTCAATCTAGCTTACTCGAGCCAATGCCCGTTCCTAGTTCTTTGCAGCTTGCTGATAACTTTACTAAGGCTCTCAGTCCCGTCCTTTTCTATCCTCTTTTACAATCTTTAGGAGTTCAGAATAACTTCCCTGGTCCAGATTACGGGGTATTAGCGACTAGCTCTAAAGATCAACAGAAACCAGCAGCAGAAGATCAACTCTCAGCAGCAACTTGTGCAACAAGCTGCATAAACAACAACAGCAGCACACGGCAACTTCAGTGCAGCAGCAGCAGCTGCAAGTTGCATCTCGGAGTGGTTCCAGAAGCTTCTAGAAGATGTTGCAAGTGGCAAGTTTGTAACTGTCATTCCCTCCAAAACGAACTACTTGCCAGCTCACATTGAAACCGCCCTCCAGAGTATTTTAGCATACAAGAAATGATGTAGTTTAGAGGCTTATGTTAGCAAGCATAGAGCTTAATTATCTTGTACAGATAAGAGTAGTTGGGACATTTCCCCAATTCTGAGTTCAAAATTTTCAATAACTGAGTTTTATGAAACTGAATTTTCAGTTAAAAGCAATGCGTTCGACTGACTGTGATAGAAGAGAAATGTTTGTCACAACGGAGAAAGAACAAACAAAAGTAGCAAACCGAATAACATTTCACATGATCAATTATACTACTTGTTTCTGGGAGTATGAATTATGGGAAGAGGAACAGAAACAAGAAGTTCGGCGTTTTCCATAAAAGTTTTTTTTTTTTTATCAACATAGTCCCCAGTAACTGTCGAAAATCCAAATGTGAAAAACCGATTCGGTGCTACCAAATAATGTCAATGATATTAATAATACTCCAGTTGAATCATATTCTAAAAAGAATTAAAAAATAAAATTAATCATGAAACATGCAGTCCAATCTAGTCCATTTAAAAATCGTTTTTGAATTTCATAATATTACGTATTCTCAATCACCCAAAGTCTGGCATAAAAGTTTTCAACCACATCACACTGGTTAGTACTCCCTCCATTCCCTAATAAATGTCGTTTAGGAGATATCTAGGTATCCAAATTAATTGTCGTTTAAGGTTCTTTTATTAGTTGTCAACAATTTATTTCAATTATACCCTCAACATTTTACTTTCTTTTCTTTATGATGTATTAGTGAGAGAGAGGGAAGGTGGGGTAATATTGGAAGTTTAGGTGAAAATGACAACTTCCTTAATTTTCTCAAATTGTCTAAAGAGTCTTATATTTAGGAATGGAGGGAGTATCCTATTTTTTTTTGGGGGAAGGGAAACAAAAAAGAAGTAAAAGCAAAGTAAGCTAACAGTTTGAGGTCATAAAAATAAGATAAAAAAGCATGACAAGGGTCCAAAACCAGAGAAGAAAACTTTTAATGGAGAGACAAGAAAACATATCAAACTGAGAATGAAATAGCTAAATCACAGATTTAATACTTCCAAAATTCTAAAAACAACAATAACATAACAAATTAAATCCCCAATAGGCCGTCGAGGCAATAACAATAACAATAACCCATTAACAATAACAATAATACTTCCAAAATTCTAACCTTAACAAAAATTAAAGAAAAAAAAGTGACAATAAGGACTTGAAAGACAACCTGAGATTGGGTAAAATTGTATGATGGAACAAGATTATGTAGAACAGAGAAATACAGAGCAGATCAGTTAAACTTCCTTCACCTATTTTCTTCTCCGGCTAGCCAAGAATTATCTTCACTCAACACTACCCTTAATCAATCTTCACTGAGGAGAAAAGGTAATGCACAAAGTAGAATGATGTGAGGAAACCAATGGCACCTGTTGCCAGCATGATTGCGATTGCCATGATCAGTGAGTAACCAATATATAAAGCAGCCGACACTGGTCCACTTAAACTCTGGAGGTCGAAAACCAAGTAGTTGATGGAGTATAAGAACACGTAGAGGGCAACAGAACCAGAGGCATAGTATGCTTTCCACCACCACATCCAATCCTCGACACAGAGGTGCATGTAAGTGAGAACAAGAGAAACCTCAGCACAAACAATAACCAACAGCAGGAGGACAATCAAGAGAAAACCAAATACGTAATAGAACCGTCCAAGCCAGATGCTAGATAGAATGAAGAAAAGTTCAATGAAAAGTGTTCCAAATGGAAGAGTTCCAGCACCAAGAACAAGAAGCCATGACGGATACTTGCGAGCAGGGATCTCCCTTGGAATTTGGTTAGTTCGTACTGGGTATTGAATAGGCTCAGCTTTTGTTCCTAGGAAGCCTCCCAAAAGGGTAAGGGGAACCGAAATGCAAAACCAGAGTGACAAAAGAATAAAGTACAAGGAAATGGGAATAGCCCCAGTACTCTTACTTCCCCAGAGGATGAAATTCAATACAGTAAGAATAACAAAAACAATTCCAGGGAAGAAACATGAAATTGACCAAGAAACAGACCTCCACCCTTCTGAGGTGCCCTTAATGGTTCTCCACATGCGGACACCAGCATATCCAGCAGAAATTCCCAGAAAAAGATAAACAAGTATCATTCCCGTAAGCAGCATACCTCGGGAAGCTGGCGACATAAAGCCAAGTGCGGCAAAGACAATACTTACAGCTGCCATGCCTAATATCTGAACCCCATTTCCTACCATCACAGAGAGTAGCTTTGAGTGATTCGGTTCTCTAAACACATCACCAACCACAAGTTTCCACCCCGAAAGCTCCTCATTCATCTGAGCCTGCGCTTCTTTGTCTAATTCCTCGTACCTTGTCAAATCCCTTCTCACAGTCCTCAAAAAGATCACAAAAACAATACCAGCCAAGAAGAAGATAACCATCAGTGAGTTAAGGATTGAGAACCAATGAACACGTGATCCTTCCATCTTGAGATAAGCATCCCACCGAGATGGCCATCTAATGTTGCTCTTCACAAACTCAACTTCATACGTAAATGACACTCGTTCTTGCTGCCTTATTACCTGAGACTGACTAAGCTCCAAAGGACAGCTCACTGATGGAACGGTGTCGTACATGTGAAGTTTTGTCATTTTCTCAGGGTCATATTTAACACTGCAAGGAATAACCTCAAAACCAACAATCTCATACCCAGAAGCCTTCTTCTTATCAGCTTCTGAGATGACACCCATACCTTCTTCCCCAGTCCCAATTATCTCCACTCCAGCCCCTTCATATTCATGAATCAAAACCTTAAACTGAAGGTGATTGATAATATAGTCTTCAGTACCACCCGGTGGCCTGTAGCCAACTGGAAATCCAGTCCACTGGACTTTAACCCCATTTTGGTTGGCATATCTCATAGCAGGTAAATTATCTAAGATCAAGTTCACTTGATACATATCATGAGTTCTCTGTTTCAAGAGCTTTACCTCATTCTCGCTCAGAGGGGGAGTGGTGCAGAGATAAAGAGATTGATTCACATTCATCTTGAAACGGTAAGGGGAGTTATCAATTTGGTCTCCCATAAGCAGTTCTCCAAGATTCTCAGCACTTTTCTTTATGCCCCCTTGAGGCTGACAATAAGGAAGGCTATAGTAGCTGAAGGGAAGTTCAGTTTCAATTGAAGTCAATGAATTCACTTTGACAGTTATTTCCTCTGCAGGGGTGTACGTGTGCATGTAGGTCCCGGGAAGATAAAATCCATGACAAAGATGAGATGCCAAAGACAAGTAAATGAGAGCAGCCCAATATTTCCTTTTACAGATCGATGATAATGCCATTTTTCAATAAAAGGAAAAGTAAGTAGATAGACCCCTTCAAAGGCACTCAACCAAATCCACAGTCAATAGATTCTCAAGCATAAACACCTACATCACACAATATTCTTCATGTCAGCAAAATTCTACGAAACAAAAGAGCTTCAAAAAGTTCAATTTCAATTGTCTATCTAAATTTCATACGTCCTAATTCACAAAGCAATGCATAATGCATTTGTTACACTATTCTGAAAATAACTTTCACCCAGGCTAGGTAGATAGTACAATATGACACCATATAAACGAATGAATCTACGAGACTTCTATTTATTTCTTTATGAAACATATACCATAGAACTAATCACTTTGTTCCAACTCAATAAAAACAATAATTACCCCCATCTTTCAAACCTCAGATCTATACATGATTTACACATTACTCACTAATTAACCACAAAGAATTCCTACATGTCGAACTCATTGCATTTCAAAAACATTACTAAAAAGCTCGCTGGGAACAACTGAAAGAAAACATTACAATTAAGCATCATTTAAAGCAGGGAAGCATATTTTCTGTTGTTATTAGCTAAGTAAAATGTCAATAGGTCGACCACCAAAGAAAATCCAAAATTAACAGAATTTATTAAAACAAACACACCAGACAACATAGTTGGTAAATGACAACAAACACATACTCCTCCATTCCTTAATATAAGACTTTTAGGACATGTAGTGAAAATTAAGGAAGCAAAAAACAAGTTACTTTGTTAGCCAAAATACCACTATTACTCTCTTAAAGAGACTTGTATACCACTAATTTTATTTAAAAAATAATATTGATATTTTGATTAAAAAAAATCTTAATTTATTGGTTCCTTAATTTTCTATGCATGTCCTAAAAGTCTTATATTAAGGAATGGAGGTAGTATATTCTAACCCATTCAATGAAGACGAAACTCTAAATTCAAATTCCAAAATCCAACTTTATCGCAGATCTACCAATTCAATTTAAAAAATATTCCAGAGCAGCATAGGTCAAATCAAAATTTGAAAAAACTAATTTTAGCAGAAAGTAATTAGCTAAAAAACACAGTAAAATCAAATATCAAAATTCAACCATAAACAAGCCCAGATCTAAACATACAGATACTCGTATGTTAATCAGTGCGTACCGGAGGTGAATCGGGAATGGAAGAATTTCGAGCAAGGCAGCGAGGGAAGAGTGTAGCCGACGAAATGGATCGAAACGAGAGAGAGAGCAGTGGTTTTCTGGTTTTGGTTCGAACTTCGAAGGATTTGTTTTAGGAGCTCTCTGTTCTCTTTCGCGTGATGCGGGTTTGGATCTCAAAAATTGCTAAAAATCACTGCTAGAATATTAAGGGGCCTTATTTCCTTATTTAGTCCTGTTCTATTTATTATTGGTAAATTTCGTCCCCGTTCTTTTATTTTAACCAAGAACGTCATTTATGTTTTTTCGATTGGTCAGTTCTCCAATTTTAGAGTGCAGACCGGTCTTTTCCGGCTGAGTAAAGCATGTCCCGATCACATGCACTCTATTTTTAAGGGTAAATTTGACAATTTATTTATTTTCATTTTTTTCTTTCTAATTATTTATTTTTCTTCCCCATTTACAGACCTCCCATCGCCTCCAACTCCCTTTCTCTCTTCACCATCGCCACCACCAAACTAATGTTAGCCTTGTCCTCCACCGCCTCATAATTTCTTGAATTATGTTCTACTTTATAATCTGCTGACGAGGTAATCTGAGAAGATTCATCACCTCCACTTCGAAGTCAGAATTTGACAAGAATCTCATGATAGTTTATTTCCAAATATAGTAAGAAATATTCATCAGTAATCCCAACAAGTAAATCATTGAAACCAATACTATCAAGCAAATTTGCACCATCAAAGTCGAGAAAATTATTAAAATATTTGTATTATTTCCAAATGTGATGAAGATAATGCAACATAGGCTAATTAATTTGAGGGCTTCATCAACAACAATATTATTGGGTTCCTCAACTTTTACGGATTTTTATGATGGATCATCAGATATTGAGTCAAGAATTCAACCTCCCATTGTTGATCAACCTTCCGTCTCCATTGAAATTGTCTTGAGAATTGAAATTGATGGATCAAGAATTCAAGAATCAAGGAAAAAAATCCACCAACCCTAGCCAAAATAAATCCATAAAATATCATTATCATAAATAAATGAAAAACTTCTCAGTGAAATTTTATCCACGTTCAAATCTTTGTTGATGGTTTTCAAGTCCGAATTTCATTTGAGTCTTACATGAAAATCATCATTAACACCCTAAATTGGAAACATCAACTCAGGTTGATGGTTTTTTACATCTACTAATGGTGTATTTAGCCTTCCCCCCCCCCCCGAAATTTTTTAAAATACTACTAGATATAATAATATATAGTAATTTGTATATGTAGTTCGAATTTTTTATCAAGTTTGCCACCCCAAGATTTTTTTTTTGCAGTTTTTATAGGTAGGTCGACATACTGTTGCAGTTTTTGCCCCCTTTCCCCCTCCCCCCCCCCCTAAAATACAATTCCTGACTTCGTCCCTCTATTTAGCGTGGATTTATGGAGCACGAGATGGCTCCTTAAGAACTTTTGAATTTGAAAACGGTCAAAACTAGCATGGGGGTTTCAGGCAGAGAGGCAGTGAAAAAAATTAAAAAGAGAATGTCTAAATGAGAGAGAGAGAGAGAGAGAGAGGGAGATGGTGAAATTTTTTCTTGTGGCGACGCTAGTGAGGATGAGAGGAAGGGAGCTGGTGACAGTGGGATGTCTTGGGGAAGAAGAAGAAATAGTTGGAAAGAAAAGAAAAAGAAAAACTATATGTATCAATTTTACCATTACTAATTGTTTGTTCCCTAATCTAACCCGGTAAATGCCACGCGGATAATTTATCTGTGGATTTTGATTGAAACCAAAAGTGTTCGATTGTGCCACCATGTTTTGTGGAGAAAGAGGGAAGCCATTTAACATAAACTAATCATGTCCATGTTTTGTTGCGAAAAAAGTGAAACTGTGAGAGATTTAGAAAAGTGAGAGTGGTTGGAGGTTCTTTGATCCGCCTTGAAACCTCAAGGATTTTAAAAGAAACAGTGCAAGGAATTAGAAATATATTGTAAATGTGAGAGGTAGTACCTAACTCATACTGTTAAGTAGACAGATTAACTCTAGTGGTGATGAAGATCCCAAAAATTGAAGTAATTAACTGGCCAAAAAGTTAATTGGAACAGAGTCCAAAATTCGAACCCTAAACTACTAAGATAGTAGGATTAACCCCCGAATTGGTTTCTTTCGGACCAAAAAGAGTTGTTGAAGAGTAAATTTATTCGTTTTGTATGTGAGTTGTGTTTGTTGTCGTCTGTTTCTCTTCCTTTTATAGCTGAATATGGCCGAACTTCTTGACCTAGAAGTTATAACTCTGAATGAGTTCCCTAGCTGGCCATTTCTCTTTGCAACTTAACTTCTAGGTCTTCTACTTGATGGAGAATTCTTGTGTAGAAGGATTCCCCTTTTCTTGCCTATTTACCTACTTTGTTGGTCAGCTAACATTAATGCTCATGCTCTAAAAATATTTTCAATGTGTTACCAAACCAGCCCATTGTATGTTTTTCGAACAAGACCAGAGAACAGATTCTTACAGGCTTTTGCCCGGATAGATCAAAGGTCTAGAAAACCCTCATCATGACCCAATAACATAAACTATTTAACATAAACTAATCGTGTCCCTGTTTTGTGGCAAAAAAAAAAGTGAAATCGTGAGATATTTAGAAAAGGTAAAGGTGTTGCAAGTTCTTTGAACCTCCTTGAAACCTCAAGGACTTTAAAAGAAACAGTGTAATAAATCATAAATAGATTGTTAATATGATGAATTGTGCCTCATACTGAAAAATAGATAGACTAACTTTAGCTAGCAAACTTATTAAAAAGCTAGTTGGAACGTAATCCAGGATTTGAACCCTAAACTACTATGATGGTGGGATTGACCCCTTCCCAATTAGTGTCTTTCAACCGAAAAAGAATGGCTGAAAAACAAATTGATTTGTTGTGTATGTGAGTTGTGTTTGTCATTGATTGCTTCTTTTACTTTTATAGGTGATTTTCGCCAAACTTTTTGACATAGAAGTGATAACTCTAAATGAGTTCCCTTGTTGATCACGCCGCTTTTTATATTATCTTCTTGGTTTTTTAACCGATGAAGAATTCTATACCCTTTGGTCAGTTTTGCCACCCGACTTTCTAAACATTTCGTAATTATAAGCCTATCAATCATGTGTAGGTATATTCTCTGATTGGTGTGTCGACCCATCAATTTATGCATTCGAGCATCATTCTTTAGTAGACTTAATTTATTTGGGTTGTTCCATTGTTGTCCAACAATTGCCCATCTTCTAATACATTTTTAGTACTAAAGGTATTTGAATCTTTGTGATCCCCAAACTTCTTGCGCCTCTTTGAATCCTTTTCATATTCTATTTTGAAGCGCATTCTTTCGTGATTAGCTGTGAAGGGCCAGTGACTCTTTATTTAAGACCACATCTATCTAGGCTTTGATGACCATATCATTTCTCTTACTCTCCTTCCTCTATGCCCTACCATGGGTTCTCTCTTGGGAATTCTACTGCTACCCTTGGCCTGACGCCGGTAATCCCACATTCTTAAGTTTTAATCTCCCTTCTTTCACTAGTTGGCTTGATCACCATTTTCTTCGTAAAGAATTGTCTTTTATTGGAACAAACAATCCTCACAAAGTGTCTAACATCCGTTCTTTACCCTGTAAGTCAGATTATTTCATTAATTACTCTTTTGCAACATGGGCAACTGACTTGTTTTAAGCCCCTACAATTCACATACCTTGAAAAAAGTAGGGACCCAAATGCTACTGGCCTATGTTGCTTACCGATAATCCCATATTATAATTTTTTGGTCGCAACCACCTGCTTCTAATCGTCAGTATTGAACATATTTCTCTTCTCTAATGGTCAAATCTCTCTTTCCCTCTCTATCTATCTTTGACAAATCAGCATTAACGGGTTTACCACCACACGGGGACCCAATAGATTTTCACATGGTGGTTAAATTGTCTGCCTTAGAAGGCACCCATCCCTCAAGTAATACTGGTTATCCATCATTCACAAATGCATATAAGAATGATCATTCCAAACTTACTAGGCAAGATCATCTAATGCTTTTTTATCTTTTGGCTGAGTAGGTACGTTTTTGGTTCACCTTTTTTTTCCAAATCTCTAAATATTTCCTTTTTGTATAAGCCACCCTTGATACCGGGAAGTTACTAGCTTTAGCTCCCACCGTCCTAGTCCATATCTATAGAGGTCTTTTCGAGTATACTCATAGAAATGTTAAATCTCAAAGTTATAGAGGGCCGTTATAGTTTCTCCGACTTTGGATCCAATGTTAATTTTCTCGCCTTCGGTCCCTTGATGTCAACTGGGACCGATCTTGCTTTGTACTTGGCGAGCTTCTGGTTGGTCATCCCCCTTATTCGAGGCATATCTAGAGATGTTTCTTTCGTCTGAAACACTGAACCAACCTGGCTTCGGGGCCATCATTCTACAATGTTTTGCTTTGGAACCCTACGGATGCACTGTCTTTTTTGCTTCAGACACATCGGTTCAATATATCCGTTCTTGGTGTCGCGCTCGGCATGCCATCATTTATATTTTTGCCTTCGTACTTGCACTGCCAATTTTCAGCCAAAATCCTTTCACAAGATCGGCACAGAGTATTTTGCCCCCAACTACTTTGCCTTGCAGCTCATTTATCCGTATATTAGAATTGAAAGTTAAAAGTGTTTCAGATTGCCACCGTATTTTGTGGAGAAAGAGGGAACCCATTTAACATAAACTAATCATATCTCTATTTTGTGACAAAAAATGATAAATGTGTGAGGTTTAGAAACTAGGTAGGGATTTCAGGATCTTTAATCCATCTTGAAACCTCAAGGACTTCAAAAGAAACAGTGCATGTAAGCATAAATAGATTGGAAATATGAGGGACTGTGTCTCGTACTGAAAAGTAAACATACTAACTCTAGCGGAGATGAAGATCCCATAAATTGAAGTAACTAAACTAATAAGATGGTGGGGTTGACTCCCAAATTGGTGTTTTTGACACGGAAAATAGTTATTGAAGAGCAAATTGATTTGTTGTGTATGTGAGTTGTGTTTTTTGTCGTCTATTTCTCCCCCTCCCCCACCACTTTATAGGTGATTATGGCCGAATTTCTTGTAAAAATGATAACTATACCATTTTACTTTACATTGTCTTCCGATTCCTAATTTAGAATCCATATCCCAATTGAAAATTCCTGTCTTGAGTTTTCCTAAAAATATATACACATATATTAGCTAATTATAAGAATGGGTTTAATGAGTATACATGTAGGGTCTTTCTGGTAGAATTCATGTTTCTAGTATTCTCCTGGGTTTCAAAGGTCTGTTTGTATTGCTTGATCAGTCTCCTTGTATGGCTGTTGTTCTCTGGAATACATTTTTTCTCAAGTATGAATTGCAATTATTATGCATTCATTACGTGGGGTTGCTAAGCTATTGTATAGTTGTGGCTCTTTGTAGCTTATCTTTTAGGTCTTTTAATCGATGAATAATTCTATACCTTTTGGCCAGTTTTGCCGTTTGACATTCTAAACCTTTCGTAATAAGTCTATAAATCGGGTGTAAGTACATTTTCGGTTGGCGGACCGACCCATCATCTTCCGTATTTGAGCATCATTTTGTAGTGGACTTAATTTATTTTTACTGTTCACCTGGGGTACAACAAGTAGTGGCAGATGTAGCTAGGGTAAGGGGGCTTGGCCCCAAAAAAGTTTTTAAATTTACCTAATAGTACTATTGTTATATATATAGGGGTGTCAACGGGTTCGGGCGGCTCACATAGCTCGAAAAAATGTGAGCGTGAGTTGAGATAATGTGAGCGTGAGCTTAATATTCAAGCTCGCTTCTTATGTGAGCTGAGCGTGAGCTTGACCCGCTCAGCCCGAAAAAAGCTCAAACCCGAATAAGATTAATATAATTAAAATATTATATATATATATAATAATAATAATAATAATACTAATTTAAAAAAAACTTATATACATATTATAATTATAATTATAATGTGTGGATTAACTCAATAATTTTTTTTTTTGGGTAGAAAAGAGATTATATTAAAGAATGAATCTTACAACAAGAGAGAGACAGGTACAAAAGTTAAAGGAAGAGATAAAACATGAAAAGACAGCGTGGGAAAATACGGTACAAAATACATTGGGATGAATCACAACAAAAAGTGAGATGGTGTAGAAGAATTCAATGGGATTGTCAAAATTGAAATTGCCACCGACAATAGAATTAAATCAATCTTTTGAAATTTGCAAATTTATCATTTGTTAAAATTTTAAGTGCATGGATTCTCTTTGTGTTTTTTTGGTTTTGTTTTATATAAGACTCCTTTATTAGCATATCAAACAATTCTGAAACTTTTGCTTCTTTTTGTGTATTTTTGTCCAAATTTAGTTTTAAGGCTCATTGTATTATGATATTCTTGAGACAGGATTTTCGTTTTCTTCGCTAATATAAGTGAGCTTGGGAGGCTCGTGAGCTAAGCTCGAGCTCGTGTTAAAATGTGAGCTGAGCGTGAGCTCAAGGATTATGAGCTTTTCCGGGCTGAGCGTGAGCGTGAGCTTTTGAATTTTTATGTGAGCTGAGCGTGAGCTATGTCAAGCTCAACTCACATAGCTTATATATATATATATATATATATATATATATATATATATATATATATATATATATTATAATTTCTTCATGCAAAAAAATTTATTTTCGCCCCTTCAAAATGTTTGAAATTTTATAATAATACATACTCTTTTCGTCTCAAATTGAATGTCCTATTTTCTAATAATTTTATATAACAATGTGGACACTGAATTTGGGGCAGGAGAGTATTATTTTTGTAAGAAAGTAAATATAACAATTTCAAATTATAAAAATAGCTCAAATACATACTATTTCTTTTGAGAAAAATATATTAATCAAAACTATTTTTTTCTAAAAAATATTATTTTTTTATTGTGATCTCACACTATTTTGAAATTGATGTTTGGCGATGATTCAACAAGCTAAACCTCTACGATCGTTTTGTTATACTTTTGTATTGTAGTTTTCACTCTTTTTTCCAAATTAAGTTATATTCTAACTTTAAATCTATCCATGTTAAAACATAAGTTTTTTAATATATTCTAAGGAACATTAAAAAGTATTTCGAATCATTATAATCATTAAAAAGTAAAACATGCTTGAAAAAAAGGAAAAAAAAGAGAGTCAAAGTGAAGCTTAATATTTATTATTTTCTCATCACTGCTCACATGATCAAATTTTAGTTCGCCCCTCTACGTGGATATCCTTACTCCGCCATTGCCATCAAATTGATAAGGGTTTTGTTACGTTTTATTAATTATAAATATAATATATTAATTAATATATAATTTAAGAAATTATTTACCAAAAAGGAGAAAAAAGAAAAAGAAAAAGGGAAAAGAAGAAGGTCAGCTGGTGGGTTTAGATGGGGTTTTAGACTTTTAGTTCTTCAGTCCGCCACTGTTTCCACCTCTCACACTTCCGACCACCGGAATTCGCAGCGGCCACAAATCAGGTTACTTTCTTCCCCTCTCTCTCATTACAAAGAATATGCACACAGAACAATTATTCTCTGCACTCAGGTGTTTTATTTCTAGATTTTAGCCTCAGAATGATGTCTTAATAGATTTTGATGTCTTAATAGAAGTCAGATTAATACTAATAGAGTAATTATGGATATAATTTCATATTCGAAGTGGAAAAAAATTGAGATGAAAGTCACATTCTTTCTTGTTTTCCTTGAATGTTTAATTAGGAAATGGGTTCTGAAGAACGTATATTTTTCTCTTTTTACCTGAATTTTCAGTTTTGGAGCTGCAACATTACATAACTATGAGTGCCATGAGACGGCCGATTGAGATCCTCTGTAAGAGGTTTAATAATCCCATTCATTCTGGATTTGGCTACTCTACTGTGGCTCATAAAAGGCCTTCCACTTCTGAATTTAGAGAAACTATAAGCTTTTCTTCTAATTCTGCAAGTGCGTACTGCTACCCCGGAAGTTTGGCTAGAAGATACTCAACTGAAGTATCTGCTTCTGAACAAATGAGTCTTATTAAGCAGCTCAGGGAAAGAACTAGTGCTCCGATTAAAGACGTCAAGTCTGCACTTGTTGATTCCAAATGGGATATAGGCAAGTTCAGACAACCTTTTGACTTTATTTGGGTGATTTGTCTTTCGTTTTTTCCTATCTATAGTGGTCCTTAACTAACAAAAAAGATAGTAAATTAATGCAGAAGCTGCACAAAAGGAATTGAGGAAACGTGGGAGTGGTTCTTGCATCGAAAAAAAGATCTAGAACTGCTGCTGAGGGTTTGCTGGCACTGGCACAGAATGAAAGGAAGGCGGCTGTAATTGAACTTAATTGTGAAACAGACTTTGTTGCAAGGAATGAAATTTTTCAATACTTGGTTAGTTTGAAACTTCTAGGGCCCTTCTCCTCCAATATCTGAAAAGTAAAAGCAGATATATCTGAAACAGAAATGATTATCAGTTTCTGCAAAGTTTACACATGATTTGGATGCATCATTCTAGGTTTCTTTTATATAACGCTTCTTCTGCTGATAAACATATAATTGCAGGCCCTATCTCTAGCAAGATTAGCGTTGCTCGTAGAAGGTTCTCAGCAAACATCTGGCGCTGTACCTATTGGACCTGAGCTTTTGGAGGTAAAGGATCTTTTCAGAAAGGAATTGCACTGGTTGTTTATCTCCTATCCAAAAGTTTCTTTCCGTTTACATAGACAGCAAGACTTTTGTATTTATGATTTAAGTACCTTTGTGTTATGATTTTTATATGCGAGTATGTGACATATGATCATTGTACTCTTACCTCTTTATCTTCAAATTTAGGTTTTTTATGCAGTATTAGCCATAGCAATACTGAGGACCATATTTTTCTGGATGGAAACTTTTTAAAAGTGGTATATAAGAGGTGTTTTCTTTTATCTGTTTTCTTCCTTCTAAGTTGCTGCGATTAGGTTCCTATACTGGGAGCAAACGTTATTAGAAAAGGATTTGATCTGCATGTTTCATATTTCCTAGTTTCTATAATGCAGTGTTTTAAAATTCTTACTGCAACTACCAAATACTTTCTCCGGCCGGACTGTCCACACTCTATTTAAAAGGAATAGGATTGTGGACATTCAAATCCGGACTACCTTGTTTGTGCTGTTATGCAACTTTAAATAAATTCACTTATGGCTGTCCAGAGTATATCTGTGTAGTGAGAAGTGAGCTGCTTCCACTTGAAACAATAGCCTTCTAAAAGTCCTAATTCAAATCTTTTGCAGCAATTGAAAATGGACTTTGACCATCCTAAATTAAGTGGAGAGAAAACAGTTCAAACTGCAATCATGGAAGTGGCTGCAATAATGGGTGAAAATGTCAAACTCAGAAGGGGTTTTGCTATGTCAGCACCTTCATCTGGTGCCATTTCAACATATCTTCATGCAAGCCCACAACCTGGTAGAGTTGTATCACCTTTGCCACTTTCTTATTGCAGAGAAAACGATTTTTTTTTGCAAATCTTGATTTTATCTACATTTTATTTAATAAATGTTTTCTCGATCTATTGCGACATTTCTAAAATATATTACATTATTATTCTCTGGTTCCTGTTCAAGGCAGTGTTATCAATGACGGATGATGGGAAGCCAAAAATCCGCCATAGAAAAATAACGAATGGCATAGTGGGTTATGGCTTCTTTAAAAAATAATATTTATATATGTAAATACACCAAAAAATACCTGTAGAATATATTAACATAACAATATATAATAAATGAAATCAAGAACAATAAACTACATTACAACAACAACAACAATAGCATAACCCATTAAGTCCCCAATAATTGGGGGTATGGGCGGGGATGGACGGGATACAGACCTAACCTTTGTCAAACAAAGTGGCTGAAACAATAAACTACATTAACAGAAAAAAAAAACATATGTATAACAATATCATAAACCAAACACTACAAACCTCGTAACATAAGTTCAACTAAAATCATCTTTATTATTATAACAATATATGGTTGCCCTTCGGGAGCTGGTCGTCGACTATTACCCGGACCTTTCGTTTATGTTTGTCGTACACCGTACACGACATGGGTATGTGATACTTATCGGATCTGGTCAACACCGACCAGACACTTTGTTTTAGTTGTTTAAGTACCCGACACCTAAATACATACCCGTACCCGAGTCCGGGTAACACAGCTCGCCGGAGGATGGGTCGCCGGAGGTGAAGAGGAGGGAGAAAAGAAGTGTATGTGACTCTGGCACATACAACGTTGTGTAAGGTTTTAATGGTAGATTTTATTTATTTGTAAATTTTTAGAAAATTGGGCCCCATCTCTAGTTTTTGCCCAAAATCCATAAAAAAACGCCATATCCGCCACAGCAAAAGAGGCCGCCATAACCGCCACACCAAATCCTCCATGCCACATATATAATATGGCGGAGGCCGCCATATCCGCCACGCCTTGGCGCCGCCATAGCCGCTATGTAACAACACTGGTTCAAGGAAATCTAAACTAAAAAAGCATATCCTTTTTCTTTAATGCAGGTGTGGCTCGAATTGCTGGACTTTTGTCCCTTGAAGTGGATGAAAATGTTTCATTGGATACTCTCAATAGTGTTGGGTCAGAACTAGCAATGCATGTAGTGGCAGCTAAACCTTTGTTCTTGACGAAGGAACTTGTTTCCCCTGAGGCTTTAGAAAATGAGCGTGAAATTCTCAAATCCCAGGTACCTAGTGGTGTCTTAATGTAATTTACTTCTTGATTATGTTCTCAAGGCTTTGGGAATTGTAATGTATCACTTGGTTTGTATTTACTGTCGAAGCTCAGATGGTCACTATTGTGGTTGGAGCCTTGGAGGGTATAAAGAGTTTCTTTACTTTCATTTCATTCCTGCCCCTAGGACTTAGCGGTGGATGACACTTTCAACTCTGTTAGCATGGTGTACTATCCTTGTACTTGGTATTTTCTTCTTGTTTATTTATGTGAGCCTTCATTTTTTATCTGTTGAGGATTTTAAATTGCTCTCATTAGATCTTCTAAGTCTTCCTAATAAAAACAAAAAGATATGTAAACAGAAGGTCAAGAGAACAGAAAGGATACTATGTGATTATTGATGATAGAGATTCTTCTCCTGATATGTGCATTGAATAATAGATCTTGTGTTTGCATGGTGATTTCATTTTCCAGTCTTTGAAAATTTTGAAATTTTTATTTGCTTCTCCTTATTAGGCCGAAAGTACAGGAAAGTCTCAGATGGCAGTAGATAAGATGGTCGAAGGAAGACTGAGAAAGTATTTTGAAGAAGTTGTTTTAATGGAGCAAAAAGTTTATTGTAAATGATTCACTAAATGTGAAGGTAATTGTTCTTTTAGGTACTCAAATTGGTTTCTTTCTCTTAAAATATCTGTAAGTGGTTCATCATTTTTTAAAGTTGAAAGTATATAGTGGAGTGGCTTGTTTTAGCTCCCCCCCCCCTCCCCCTCCCCCTCCCTCCTCTCAGAGTACTCCATATTCTACTCCATTATTACTATATCCTTCTTGGTACATCGTAATCATCATCCTCTGCTTTGCATTTGATTATTCTTCACTTTTGGATTTAGAAAGGATTGGAGATGTATTTTGTGATAGTCGCCTGAACTTTGGATTGATTAACTAGGTGCTAAGAGATGTTAAGAGTTCAAATTGTGGCTGAAAATTGATTTTTGTGGCACGCGGTATTAGATTTATGGCAGTCTATTTAGTAACTTGATACTTTCGCTTGTGGTGGAATATATTATTAAACTTTAGTAGCATATTTCTTTTCTGAAAGAAAAGACATCAAGTACTTTAAGCATCATATACTGGTTCAAGTCTAGTTCATGTGTCAATCAGCAACTGTAATATTAAACTTCCAGAAATTTTTTCTCTTCATCTTTTGAAGTTTATATATTAATATGTGACTAGACTCTGCAATCTTCATCACTTAAGAATCCATAAGCCTATAATGTCTATTAATCAGATTAGGTTTGTGTATTTTGTTGTTGCTGTGTAATCTTACAGAAAAATGGGCACCAGTTTTATGTGTTTAAATGAGTTAACCCACAGAGAAATTCTACCTGTCTGTTTATAGGTCAAAGCGGCACATTGGTAAAACTGCTACTACACCATTCTTCCGTGTGATCATCATCTCTGCTAAAGTTTCTAACATTAGTCTGTTTGATGTAAAACATATTTGACGGCATGGGTTAGATAGATCAGAGGGTTGAATTGAGTGGGGTTCACTTGTATTGCCTCCTTTATTACATGGTCTGGGATACTGATAATCTATTTTCTGGGCTATATTTAAGTTACAACTTATTCTGGTTCACTGCATAAAATCACTGACCTAGGTGGGAGAAGAAGACTGGAAATGCTGTGAAACATTGTGCATTCTACAATACATCATGTAGCTAATCTCTCTTACAATTTGAGAGGATAGGAGACATCCACCAGAAAACAATGCTCTAACTAGGTTGTTGACTAAAACACACGCTTTTGTAAACTCTATCGTTTCTTTCTTGACTTACCTTGTTGTAAGTTGCCTTTCCTTCTTTGTGATAATTATTTCTTTCACTTTCTATTAATAATGATTTTCCTCATCTTTCATCAATCAAGGAACTGAATTTAGGTTGTGTCTTCTTCTTCTATTCCCTTTCTGGAGCGGCCATTTGATCCTGCCCTTGGTTGTTATTTTGATTAACTGATTCATTATAATTTCTAGGTTTGATGCACTTGATTACCTTTGCACTTTAAATCTTCTTGAAAGTGCAAATATACAGTAACTGGAGTTAACTCATGCTTATCTAATTTAAAAAGCTCTAACTTGATATTTTCGTATATTCTTGCAGACGTTATTGAATAATTTATCCAAGGAAGTTGGCTCACCAGTGAAGATTGGAAGCTTTTTAAGAATGGAGGTTGGAGAAGGACTTCAGAGGTAAATGCTTTCATTTATCATTTAATAACAATACTCCGTTCTACATTATGTTCAAAATACATTACTGAACCCTCCCCGTACTTCAAAAATGAAATGTTATTTAATGTAGGGCAATGTATGTTAATTCACATATACTGCAGTTTCAATAAATTGTCTCTTGCAGATTAAAGGGCTAAAGAATAACTCAATAGTTTGTGTCATTTATTTTCCTGTTGCTCTCCTCCCGCAAACACCCCTGACCACCCCAATCTCTACCTGCAAAAAGTAGTGGAGCACAGTAGAGTATATACTTACTGAAGAGAAATGTGGAACTCGCTATAGCGGTAGATTTATCTCATTCCAGTGGTTATACATTTTTCTATTTGAATTTAGGACGAGGATTGCACTGAGTTTTTCTGTGTTATCAATAGCGGCGCTATAGCGGGCTATAGCTGAGCGGCCATATGTACCCATCCATAACGGAGCGCATAAGTGTTGCGGGAAATAGCGGCCGCTATTGCAGCCAAAATAGCAATAGCGCCGCTATTTAGATAAGAGCTTAAAAAACCCCCTTTTTTCCCTTTACAATAGTAAAAAAACTATGGGTAAATTGGGGATTTCTTGAATTTAATTGCTTTGATTATGTTTTTATCTTGGAGTTAATGACTTAGGTTATGTTTTTTATCTTGATTTTAATGATTTTTGTTATGACTTAGTTTTCCTTGTTGTCTTGAATTTTTCTTAATTATTTATATTAAATTTCAAATAGCACCGCTACCGCTACACAACGCTATCCGGGATTGACAACACTGGAGCTTTTAGAGGGTTTCTTGATGTAGCAAATACCTTTTAAGCACCACATTTCTGGAAGATGAGTTTGCACTATTTCAAGTTCATAATGGTATATACATATTTGGAAATGATTCTCAGATGACCCCTACTTGCAAATCAAAGTCTCTGCAGATAGCTTTGATTTTCTTAAACCTGGAAATTCTATTAATTCAGCTGACACTCCTCGCGTTCAACACCCTTCCCGATCATGCACACGGCAAAAGGGAAAAAATAGAAAAATAAAAAATAAAATAAAGGAGGAAATTATTTGTTGGGAAATAGGATTATACTAAAGGAGCATTATCTGGCAAAATTTTGTAGAAAGAGGATTGTGTAAAAAGGACTATTCTGCTGGAGAAAATAGTGAAATTTCATACTATATTTGACTGTGGTGTTAGTTTAATGAAATGCAAAGAAATTTTGAAGAATCAATTAGATTGGTGGTTGCAAACAGTTTGATGAATAAATAGCTATCAACTCTATCGCCTTGTTCTTTTATTCCTAGATTCCGTAAGAGTAACTTTAGGCAAGCAGATAACCATGCAGTACTTTCGTCTCCTAGAAAGTAATAGTGAAATGATCTTTTATTAACTAGTTGCCTCCTTTGCTATGTTGGAAGACATGCAAGAGCTTAAAAGAATATATTACAACTCTTGAGTGAAATGAGGTTCTTGATGGCTTAAATTCATATCGCTTTCTATGTTTGGCATTAGAAATTATCGTTGGATTTCAACCTCCTTATTTTCCCCATCTGTTTTCTTCATGGTTTGTGGATCCTTCCTTTTCCTCTAGAATTCGTTTTCTCAGGATCACCCCCCTGCATATTTTGTTACCCAGCGTGATTGGATACAAGTTAGTGTTGTTGATACTGTTACTTGCAGGCTTGAAGCAACCACATGTCCTGAAGCTGTCGCTCACGCTGCTTAAAGTTAAATGGGTAATTATGCATGTTCCTAGCAAGTCGACTTAAAAAAAATTACTGCCTTAACTGTTGCCAGTGGGCTTAGGTTATCTTGCTTACTACTAGTTTTTGTGATCCTGGTAGGTTGTTTCTTACTCGTATTTTGAAATTAATATATTATTTTTCTTAGGTTATTTTGCTTACTACTAGTTTTTGTGATCCTAGTAGGTTGTTTCTTATGTTTAGTTCTATCTACAAATATTTTTTCTTCTTAAAGGACAGACATCTGATTATAATATAGCCCACTGATAATGATACAAATGCATTACCTGTCAAACTGCTTATTCAAACGCTCCAATGTTCTTTTGTTTGTTTCTTGTTTTTATTTCTTCATCTTCTGCAAGATTAGCCACGACAATTATGAGCTATTTGACTTGACTTGCATTTGGACTAGTAGTTACGACAATTACGAGCTATATTATATTTTTAAAGTAGTAATTTGATTATGGTAATGAAGAGACGTTATTATAATGCAATACTTATTTTCCTACCCATGCGTATTATAGAGAACTCCATCTGTCTTTGATTATGCCTATTATAATCAATATAAAAATATATTGCTTTCTTCCGTCTTTAGTTGATCCATTTCTGTGTGAGTACTTTGGGTGTGTATATTGTTGTGGATAGTGGACAGATATGGGAAGTGAAAATAGCAGTCATTAACTACAAACTTTTCGCTGCTCTGCATTGTTCATGGTATTCAAGGGCCTGGACATGTCTTTTGTTACATATTACAGATGACATGCTGAAAATATCTGCACATGAGTTACAAATCTGGTAGGGGGAAAGAGGGTAGAGAGAGAGGAGAGCTGCTGCCATTTTAGTGGAACTTGAGGCTGGTCAATATGTTGTTGTTCACTGGATCAGACAAATGATCCAGAAGGTTTTGGTAGGGACCAACTCCAGTCACCAATCCTTGTACAAAGTAACCCAATATTGCCAACATAGCCAACCTTCCATTCTTAACCTCCTTCAACTTCAAGTCCTTCATTGATTTCTCATCTTTTCCGAACCCAAGAGGGTTGAAGATGGGGCCTCCAGGGTATGCTGGGTTACCAGAGCCTCCCAAGTATTTCTCAAATCCCAGGAAGTACTGCTTGCTCATAGATCCTGGCTTAGCCCAGTCCTGGAATCTCCTGTGCTCAGCAAATCCCATTAGTGCCATTTCCAGGACGAATAGGGTGTAATTGTCAGCCCAGTAGCTGTATGTTCCAGCAGGAGGAATCACTCCTGTTTGAAACCATGGGAGGGCTGTTTCAGCTGGAATGAGGCCAGCTTTCCCTAGAATCTCAGGTGCTATGGCTCCTACTGCTCCCAACATGGCATATCGCCCGTTGATGATCTCTCCATAAGCTAGCCATTTAGGCTCGATGAAGCCTCCGGTACCTTCAGGGTCTGAAAGCCCCAATGGATCAAATCCATAGTCACCAGGGAGACTGCAATTTTACAATCTCAATTAGAAACATTGAATTTTCTGCTAGAATGCAACTCTCAAGTTGTTTGATGAAATCTATCTTAAAAAGTCAAAATCATGTATGGGTTACCTGCCATCCAAGTAAGAAAGGCTCTGTTTGGATGCAAACCACAGTTGCCTGTCTCCTTGCTGAAAATCACAAATTTCTTTGGTAAGCAAAGGAACACATACATTTCCAGTCATGATTTATCATTCAAGATTTATGTTTAAGACCCATAAATTGTTGAGAAGATTATGAACATTAGTGAAGTTCCCTTAACGATGTCAGGCCACGTACCCGTGTAGTTTTTTCTTAAGTACCTTCAAGAGATGTGAATCGAAACATATTTGATTGCGTAAAAGTAGGTTCGAGTATCTCTTAACTAGATTCGAGAAAGTAAATACTCAATAGGGGAGTTTGAACATTTCGGAAGGAGGAGGAAGATAGTTTTACCTTAACAGGGGGTGAAGATGCAGCTCTGACAACAAAGGAGACTTTCCTTGAGGAGGATTGAAGAGACCTTGCTCCTAGAATCTGTCTTGTGGCTTCTGCAGAAGCAGTAATAGATGATGAGGAGATCAATGCTTGAGTTGCCATTTTTTCTTCTTAGTTGTTTGTGTGATAATGGTTTTCAAGATGGCAATTCTTCTGAATAAGAATGGCACTAGGCAGGGCTTGGAAATAAGGGCCAAACTAGGCCACTGGATTTTTTGTGGGGATGGTGAAGAGAATTGAAATTGTGGTGGACATAAAAGAATGCTTGAATTCAAGATAAAGTTGGGATCTTCCTATCAAATAAAATTTGCACAAGTGGAATGAGTACTTGGATAAGAGATTATATTACTACTTGGCTTGGTTGAAATATATCTCAGATACTCGTATGCCACCTACACCTCCAATCATCTACAAGTTTTTTACCAACACAAGTTGACTCAGTTAGTAATAATTTGGTAGCGTTCAATTTTCATTGCTGACATAAAGACTGTGTTGGTGGGCGACCTATGGTCCATATGGGCTTGTCCTGTCCTGTGGTGATGACCGGAGCCAAACCCACCCGAATTTTTATTTACCAAAAAAAAATCTTCGAGTTTTTGATTTCATATCATAATTCTTGAGCTAATTTGTGTATTTCAAGTGTGAATAAACGAGTCAAGTTTGATTAATTTAAGTTCATAAGATTTTTAGGTTGTATTATATGTTCATAAATTAATTGTACTAGTACAAATTTATATTGGGTGAACACAATTTTGCAGTACAATTAAATTCGGAAACAAATTTAAATGTTAACACAACCTTTTCCTTTCTCTTTCAACGCATTGCGGGATGAAATTGGACGGAGATTCTTTGGAGGCGGGATTTGAATTGAACTCGAGATTTATCAGTATTGCACGTGGAAATGAAAATGGGAGCATGCAATTATAATAAAGTTAATTATTGCAAATATTACATCAATAGTGGGGTGAAAATCCTCTATCCCATTTCTATCCCCATCCCTTTTCTCAACCAATCAGAATTTACTATATAAATATTTTTTTCTAATTATATATACACAGGGTAAATTGTGATTGACTGGGGATAGAAACGGGAACAGAGAATTTTTTGCCATTAGTGGGGATTTGTAGCCTGTAGGACAATCAATTATTTTTCCTCCCTTTTATTTAAGAGAGAGAATATTACAAATTATACAATTAGTGAATCCGGCCACTTTTCAGGCCAAAAATGACATGTGACTTGCACATGCTCCCGGAGTGAAGGGCAAAAATGTCATTTACCCCTTTACCCATTTGGCCTTCTTCCTCCACCACCACCGCCCTCCACCCTCTTCCTCCACCAAAATTTGCACCACCCTCATCCTCCTCTACCACCCTCCACCATTAAAGTCAAAAAAATCCTAAAACAAATCAACTCCCTTCTCCTCCACCACCCTCCACAAACCCACTCCCAAACTCAAAATTTGCACCACCCTCATCCTCGTTCTCCACTCCAGCATCATTGCAGACAGCTGCAATTTTTGCAATTGTTTGAAGATTAGCATCAATGTGACCCACTGGCCAATTAATTATTTTTCCATCAAAAGGGTAACCAAACAAATACAATTCCCATTAACCACAGTAGTGCCTGCAAAGACCATACATTTCTTCCCCTGTATGTCAACATCTTCATCAACAGTCTTGGTGGTCTTACTGACAGCCTCACTCTCTCCAGTCAATGACCCTTGCTCAACCCGAAGAGTTGAGCTGATCAAAGTCACAACCCTCATATCTGCCGGAACTTTATCCCCAACTCTCAACTCCACAACTTTAGGATTTTTTTGACTTTAATGGTGGAGGGTGGTAGAGGAGGAGGAGGGTGGTGCAAATTTTGAATTTTGGAGTGGGTTTGTGGAGGGTGGTGGAGGAGAAGAGGGTTGATTTGTTTTGGAATTTTTTTGACTTTTAATGGTGGAAGGTGGTGGAGGAGAAGGAGGAGAGGTGCAAATTTTGAGTTTGGGAGTGGTTTTGTGGAGGGTGGTGGAGGGCGGTGGTGGAGGAAGAAGGTAGAGGGCGGTGGTGGTGGTGGAGGAAGAGGGTGGAGGAAGAAGGCCAGATGGGTAAAGGGGTAAATGACATTTTTGTCATTCACTCCGGGAGCATGTGCAAGTCACATGTCGTTTTTGGCCTGAAAAGTGGTCGGATTCACTAATTGGACATTTATGACTGTACCAGTAAAAGATGCGTGCTATAAATAAAGCTAAAAAAAAGATAAAAGATTTAATAATAGAAATATGTAAATAGATGAACGCTACTAATAGGGGATTTCTCTTCATTTATACTCCAACGGTTATAATATCAATAGGAAATATACGCTTGTCCTTCCCTTCCTTTATACTTTAATTTATTTATAAAATATTTAAAAAGAATATATATATAATCCAATTAATGCACTATATACTAAAAAATTACAAAAATATAAGAAAATCAAAATTCTCACCAATATGTGCTATGAATATGCATTTCACGTCAACTCTAATTAGTTTATTAAAAAACACCTTTTGCGCCCATCTTTCACTTTTTCTATGAATAAAATGATTTTTATACTCATACCTATAAAATCAACTCCAAATAAATTTATCTAATTTCTTTATTTAAAAAAAATATTTGTTGAACTTTTTTTTTTTTTTTTTTTTTTTTTTGAAATGCATATGGGTGAAACCATATTAAGAATAGGACATGCGATCTTGAGAGATCGCAACCATTATAGGAGCTGGGAAATGACTATCCCAAGACATAGTTGAATAGTTGTGGCCTAGCCGTGCTAAACAGTGGGCTATTTTGTTCCCATCTCGCTTTACAAATAAAAGAAAGATGGAATCAAAAGACAAAATAAACGACTTAGCCAAGTAAAAAAACAAAGCCTAAGACTGAGTAATCCCTATCCGGACAGCTAAAGTGCGAAATTACCTCAAGATTATCACTCTCCAAGTAAAAAGATTGTAATCCCAAGAATGAAGCAGCCTTGAGTTCCTCAATTGCAGCCAAAAGCTGAGAATGTGTAGCACTAGTGCAAGCTTCAATTCTCCCGCAGCATGCCAACAGAGGGATGCCTCTGGAATCACGAATAATACAACCGTAGGCAACAGATCCGTTATCCCAAGAACAATCTCTTGAAGAGAGGGGCCAGTGGAGGGGACCACCGAGCTGGAAGCGGGCAATGAAGATCCTGCGAAATGGTGTAGTCAGCAATAAGCATTAATTGCACTCCGATGGGATCCGGATCCGAATCCGTTTAGATAGACTTTGCCAAACACAAGGTGGACGAGAGCCTCTGCCACGAGAACAATATTTTCAATTTGCTAACAACTTTATACTTAAAAACAACTTTAGTAGTGTTCATCAATATTAACTGTTTATCAGAAAAAATACAGAAAAAAGATCCTCAATTTTCTATTAATCTTTCTAAGTATATCTAAAGCTCAAATAAATTTATTTGTTGTTAATTTTATAGGTGTGAATATAAAATTCTCTAACATCTTCATATAATTATTAAACTTTAAAACCAATTTTTGCTTTGCATTAGGTGAGGATGTCTAGTGCCACAAACTTATCATTGAGGGAGATGCTCTGTTTGCTATCCAAACCTTTTTTATTGTTCAAAGTATGGAAAGTTGGCGCCTTAACTATGAAAGGAAGAGATTTCCTCAAGAAGGCATGGTGATTGGGAATTAACTTTTGTACCAAGGAAATGCAATACTTTTGCGCATAACCTGGCAAAATGGGCTAAATGTAATAGTTATGTAGGATATCTATCCCCCAATCGTTCTCTTTGGTTACTGGTCATAATTGTACTCCCTCTATTCCTCAATATAGGACACTTTGAAAAAATTAAGGAACTCAAACAAATAGTAATCTTTTTTCACCACAATTCCAATAATACTCATTCCTTCCTCATTCTCTTTCACTTTTCCAATAAAAGATATGTTGAGGGTATAATTGGAATAAATTGTTGACACATAATAAAAGACATGTAAATAATAATTAATTTGGATACATATATATCTCATAAACAATAATTAAATGTGAATGGAAGGAGTAATATATTAGGTTTGGATCAGGGTATAAGCTCCATGAGAGTTTTACCATGTTTTGATATCAACTCTTTGGATATTAATGACACATGAGGTATTATTCATTTAAAAAACTTTAAAAACAAATAAGGAAAAGGTACTCGTATCGTAAAGTTGACATTTTTTTTGCTAAGTAATCGTAAAGTTGACATTGCTTGGTAGAAATTTTATTTTGGTAGATAACTAAGTTTAAAAGTTACATTCAAGCCAATGAATGCAGTACACACTGCATTCATTGGCTTGGATGTAACTTTTAAATTTAGTCACCTACCAAGATAAAACTACTCATTGCTTGGGCACGCTTGCAATACGAAATTACGAGTGTGCTGTGTGTCCATCCAAATTAAAGGGTTGACCCGTAAATCTCTGTCGGGTTCCGCAAGTTAGTAATCAAAGAATGCTCCGATTACTAAAGTCCGGTTCTCGACCCACTCCGTCTCTCTTATTCGGTGCGACCCGCAGATGGATGTGCAGCGGCGGAAGCAAAACAACCGTCATGAGCTTTGGAGACGGAAGCTACAGAGCATTGGGCCTGCGTACGTCACTAATGGGCCTGGGGTCTGACGCTTACGAGCCCACTCTTATTCCTGGTCTCCCGCCAAATATCTACAGCATCGCCGCCGGCCACTATCACTCCCTCGCCGTCACTTCCGATGGCCAAGTCTGGACATGGGGACGTAACCATGAATCCCAGCTCGGCTTCCACCCTCATTCTCCTAGGTTGGTTCTTTGAACTATACTACCTTAATTCCTAAATATAAAACTTTCATTATATATTACAAAAATTAAGTAAGTATAGATTGATATGTTTTTGAAATCAAAATATCAATATTACTCTCTTAAATTAAAAGATTAATATTGATATTTTGATTACAAAAATATTTTAATTTATGCTTCCTTCATTTTTTATAAATGTAATGAAAGTTTTACATTTAGGAATGGAGGGAGTAATGATTATGCATTTACATATTGCTATATGATCTGTTCTTTACTTTACTTTACTTGTATCCAATAACGGATTCAGAAATAAAGAACAGACATTCGATAATTTAAAAATTTGTGCGGAACCATTTAACTTATATTTTTATCATCTAAATAAAGAAAAAAATATCTTATATACTAATTTATTTATTTTTCATCGGGATGTGACCCCGCTGCCACAATGCTACATCCGCCCATGCTTGTAGTTTTTTCTTAAGCTACTGGGAAAAAAGTGATTTGAAAAAGAAACAGCTGCTAAAAAGTTCAATAAATCTTCTTCAAGAATGCAATCGAGTGAAAAATAAGGAACAAACAGAAATTAAGGTCTATTTTGTATCTAATACCATATTCGTATACTATTGCCTTTTCGTTAAAAAAGATAATGATAATAATTAATTTAAGCATAAGCTGTTCTAAATAACCACCTGAGTATTCTTTTTTAAATAAGTTTTTTTTGGACTCATTTTAAGCTATAACGCTGGTTTAATAGTAACTTATTTTAAGTCAAAAGCTATAAGCAGCTGCTTATAAGTAACGAAGAGCCGGGTCTGTAGAAACACCTAACTACTAGAATGCATAAACAATTCTTTGTCTGATCTTCTCTCTTTAGTAATGGGGATTGAGAATTATACTAGTAATGGCCAATGGGTAGCTATGTGGCAGAGGTCTTGCTTTTGTTTTTACAAACTCTAATTCAATTAATGTACCAAAAAAGAGACCATGTTCTTGCAGTTGATACTTATTGAACAGTTTAATGAAAATGGTTGGTGGTGGTTTTAAGCATGTGATACTCTTTTCGATTGTTTCTCTTGAGATACCTTAGCTTCTATTCTTTTATGCAACTCGATTCAAACGTGCTAAACCGCGCCTCCATTATTTTCCTTTATCCGGTTTCCCATTGAACTTAATTGTAGAGAGTCATGGAACGAACCCGTAAGAGTAGAGGGATTGAATCAAGTGAGAGTTCAGGCAGCATTTGCATCTTGCGTCATTTCTGTAGCTATTGGAGATGATGGTTCACTTTGGGTCTGGGGAAAGTCCAAGCGTACGTGGGCCGCTTGGTATAGGAGAAGGAACCACTGAAGCTCTTCTCCCTTCCAGAGTTGAAGCACTTGCTGGAGATGAAATAGTCAAGGGGGTCTTCTATTGCGCATAAGGTAGAAGAATGTCGATTCATATTTGCTTAAGAATAAGTTCGACCCTGTGCCTTGAAGCCATTTGCCCTTTGGGGCGCACGGTTTTTATTTATTTTTTATAACCTCTGATATGGTACTTGTAGTTTCTCACTAGGTTGGGGACATGCCCTTGCACTCACTAAACAAGGTAAACTGTTTGGCTGGGGTTACTATGCTGATGGCAGATTGGAAAATTCTTTGAGTCCTCTCCATTGGATTCTGTTGTAGGTAAATTTGGATCATTTGCAGAAAATTCAAATTCAATGTTTGAAGCTGCTGAGAAGTTGGTCTCGGAAAGTATTGAGAAAGAAAAAGTCATGCCAATCGTGTGGAAGCCCGGTGTCATTGAAGAGTTACATAATGTTGAAGTTGTAGACATGTCTTGTGGCCTTGATCATTCCTTAGTTCTTTGATGCAAGTTCTTTTCTTGTTTTATATGAAATTTGTATGATGCTTACGGATATCTGATACTGATTATTCTGATTCTCGAATTACTGTTTTAAGCAGTGAGAGCAACGTGTATGGCCAATTAGGTAGAGAAAAGCCAGATTTAGGAATGTGTCCGGTGGACATAAAACACCGTCCTCTTTCTCTAGCATCAGGCATGGGACGCCCTTTTGGCAATTTGTAAGATTCAGTCATCAGACAGTACGATCAGTAATCCAACACTTATTTCATGGGGATGGAACCGCAGTTCTCTACTCGGGAGAGATGGCCCAGAGAAAATGTTCCTTTGGTGGTTGAGGGCCTTGCCGATAAAACACCTATTGCAGCATCAGGAGGACACATTCCATGGTTGTTACAGATAAAAAAGAGCTCTGGACATGGGGCTGTGGTAGAAATGGCAGACTCAGGTTGGGCAGCTCTGTCGATGAAGCTGAACCTATGTTGGTCGAATACATAGAAGGTCGTGAAGTAATCCAAGCTGTCGCAGGCTTTTATCATAGTCTTGTTCTTGTTTCTGAATGAGTAAGGTTTCATATTTCAAACTTTCATCATCCAGACCATGCACTTGAGGAATGGACTGTACTGTACTTCTCAGCAGGTTTACGGGATAACAGCTAGGTTTTCATTAGACGGGATGCCCCTTTAATAACTCGTGAGTAATACATTTCCGTTTAATAATTATTTCTTGGTAATTTTCAGTTTTCTTAAAATTCTTGTATTTGGTAAATCTTTGATAAAATGACGGGATCATACCCGTAGAACTCAGAAGGAGAAGCAATCTTGTGTTTGTTTATACATAATAAAACCATGAGAAAATTATTCGATATAGTTCTGATTGATAAGAGAATCCATAACAAAATCTTGATGCAGTGATGAGAATGCCCAGAAAAAGACAATAGCACTACTAGCTAGTTATTCTAGAAATTCTCAGGGCTGTCATCCAATTGCCTCTCATCTTCTATATCTACCTCCAAGATTTCCTGTGAAGTTGAATAAATTCTGGTTTAGTTAAATTTACTCATAACTTGTGACACGCGAAAAAATGCAAATATGCAGAAATTTCTGTCTCTAAGTTCTGGAAAAGAGAGTAACTTACAGGGATTCTCTGCTTCAAATAATTGCCCAATCTGGCTAAAACAACTGAACGTTCGTGCCAAAATCGTCCATGGAGTCTAATCTTCACATAGGGTCCATCCAGTTCAGCCAATTCTGCTTTTCCTGCTCATATATTTCATTTTTTAGCATCAGTCCAAATTCTTGAAATCTTAAATAAAGAAGTAAAAATTCCACTGTAAATTCATTATAAGCTAGGAAAATCACCTGTTATACCAACTGAATTATCAAAAATCTGTCCCAACTGCAGAAAACATTGCATATTGGTAAATCCCAACTGCAGTAAAAAAATTAAAGATGCAAAACAGAGAAAGAGAAGGATAGAAGAATTGCCTCAAGTTTTGCATCAGCAAGAACAAGACTGATGTTTTCCTCAGTCAAATCCAACGGTGAAAACGATGCCGAAAATGGTTTGAATTTGATAGCAGAAGCAAGTGATGAAGAGGGCAATGCCATTGCTATTTGCTTGCGGCATTTCAATATGAGTTCTGGCGTTTCTTTAAGTTTTAGAGTATAAACTCTATGAAAATTTTGTGGATTGACAATGGAGAAAGGAAAGTGAGGATATGAAGGATGGAGACGATGATGAGTTTGGAGAAGCCTCAGATGCATTTTGAATTCTATCTATGGCTTAATCTCTTCAGGGGAAAGTGAAAAAGCTATTCTTATCTTTGTTTCCATTTGATGGGCATTGTTAATGATGAAAATGTGTGGTTCTTGATGGCTGAGCCGTTGGTTCCCTTGTTAAGTAATGTCGGTTCCACTTAATTTATGTGATGGGACTGTCTGTGAGATTAGTCTCATAAAAACGGTTTTAAAATTGAATGACTCTTAACTGATCGGGCTATTTTTTATTTTTATAATTTTTTTAGTACATGATCAACTCGGTGCTAAAAAGAAAAAAAAGCCCACACATTCAATTATGAGAATCAAGTCTTTTTCAACTTCATTAATTAAAAGACAATTATATCATGTATTTATATGTTTAGAAAAATATAATATCTTTTTAATTTCTTCCAGAATCAGTGATTCCCACATCCCTCTAGAATTAAAGTGTCTTACTACTTATCCTTGAAGCGTTGTGGAAAAATAAAAATAATATATTTGTTAGGCTTTTGGGAGTTTTGGTAGGGTGGGGACTAAGCATCATCAAAACGGTGATGTCCCGCCCGTCCCCGCCCTCCCACCCCTCGTCACGTACGGCAGTAAATGTCGCTTTTTAACGGACCATCAAAATGGATGCCCGTACTCGCCAGCGTAATGCCCTGCGAGCAAATGGCGTACGCCACGACTCTTATTATTACTTTTTTTTTTTAAAAAAAAAAAATATCAAATCCGAAAAATCAACAAAATGCAATTTTTTCTCGTTCACTTACCGTTTACAGTCATATGGAGGAGAAATAAAAATCAAAATAGTTCAAGAACAATCAAATCAAATTCCACAATATACAAAATAGTTAAAAAATAATCAAATCAAACTCGACAATTTCAAGAATAATCCAATATCAACTGTCCAAAATTAACAAACATATTGCTGAAGTTAAAGCAACAAAAATAATACTGTTTTTTAATATCCTCCATCTGTTGATTTAGATTATGAACACTAAAAATATTATTTGAATCCATTTTAGATAATTTTGATTCCTCCTCTTCATATTCACATATAAACCACACACCTTAAGAAATTAAAACATTATAAATGGTAAATGATAAATAATAGATTAGAACATAATTTAGTTACCTTCAAAAATGAAACCGTGAAACCAATTGCGTACACATATTTGAGATTGTACACTTCTAGGAAGAAGATAACTCTTATATTTGGTAAGAACGCGTACAAAAAGATAGTGGAGATATAGGACTCTTGTTGAGTTTGGAGAAGACTAAAGAGCCTTATTAATTTATATTCAAAATTAACAAAAAAAAATCAAAAAAAAACGGGCATGCCCGGTTGCAACCCGCCCATACCCGCATTGCCCGTTACCCGCACGGGCATGCCCATTAATACCCGCATTTAAACGGACATTGAATTCATAACCCCATACCCGCCCATTAATCTCACGGGGCGGGTATGCCCGTGGGCATATGCCCATTTTGATAGCTCTAGGGGGGCTGGTGGGACCTTTCCCCCAATTTTATTTATTTTTATATTTTTTTAGTTTTAGCCGTATTTCTGTAACACCCCGTGTCGTGAGCATTTTTTAATTTACCTATTTTGAGTCAATTTTCGATTTGAAATTAGATTTTATGGTTCGTAGATTATATGAATAACATCACTTATATCTTAACAAGTTTGGTTAAAATTTTAAAAAATTTAAATGTGTAATGGGATTATGATGTTTATTAAAAAAAAAAGGGAAAATGCGTTGGATCATCCTCAAACTATTTAGGGTAAAAAGCGCTCGCGCCCCCTAAACTATTCCTTTTTCCTTTTTTGGTTTTTGACCCTCAACTAAAAAAGGGTCAAGTTTTACCCCCTAAACTATTTCGGTTTTTGGTTTTTGACCTTCCATCCATATTCTCCGTTACATCATAACGGAAGTCCAAAAAATGGGGGCATTTTTGGGCAATTTGTATAAGATCCTATTTTTTTTTGTTTTTTTATAAAAAAAAAAACCTATTATTTTGACGAGAAAGAAGAAGTCGCCGGTGAGAACAGTGACAGAAGAAGCCGGAAGCTGGATACCACTCCTCTTCTCCAACCACCAACTGTAAATTTCAACCTCTAAAAAAATATCTTAAAAGACCCATTTTCCCCTTAAATTTAATTCTATTTATTATGAATGATATGATTTTCCCAAAATGCCCCCATTTTTTGGACTAACGTTATGATGTAATGGAGAATATGGATGGAAGGTCAAAAACCAAAAACCGAAATAGTTTAGGGGGTAAAACTTGACTGTTTTTAGTTGAGGGTCAAAAACTAAAAAAGGGAATAGTTTAGGGGGCGTCAGCGCTTTTTACCCAACTGTTTAATAAGACACAATAAGATCCTACAAGTTTTATAATTTTTTATTTTTTATTTAAAAGACAATTATATCATGTATTTATATGTTTAGAAAAGTATAATATATTTTTAATTTCTTCCATAATCAATAATGATTCCCACATCCCTCTAGAATTAAAATGTCTTACTACTTGAACTGTGAATTATTAGCCAAATTTGTCCCCAAAGAAGTTGCGCTTAGCCAGTTTCATCCTTTATCTTTTTTTTTAACTTTTCACATCCCCAATGTATTTTCAAACAGCCACTTTCATCCTTTTTAACTTTTCACATCCCCAATGTATTTTCAAACAGCCACTTTCATCCCCGATGTCTTTTCAAACGACCACTTTCATCCTTTTTAAAGTGGCTATTTGAAAAATATATTGGGGATGAAAAGTACTGCTTTAATACATCGAGGATGTGAAAAGTTAAAAAGGATGAAAGCTATTGCTTTGAAAATACATTGAGATGTGAAAAGTTAAAAAAAAAGATAAAGGATGAAACTGGCTAAGCGCAACTTCTTTGGGGACAAATTTGGCTAATAATTCCTTGAACTGTAGTCGAAAAATAAAAGTAATATCTTTGTTAGGCTTTTGGGAGTTTTGGTCCCAACTATACGAAAGTTGGATTGACATTTTGGGCTTTGCCTTAGTATGGCCCACAATTTTCATAAAGGTCATGGCATGGCCCCCAAAAAATCAGGAGAAACATTTTTGTCCAGAACGGAAGTCTGGGGACAAGACGGAAGTCCCACTTCCGTCCTTCATGACGTGGCGGGTTTCCCACGCGCGTTGCCACGTGTCCAGGACGGAAGTGGGACTTCCGTCTTGGCCTTCCAGTTTTAAAAAAAACTCTTCTCCTTCCCCCCTCACCACGACTTGCTTTCTCTCCCAAAAAAAAACCTCCCCCTCCCCCTCCCTCCCTCCTGCAGCAGCTCCCTCCCTCCGACCGCTTCCGTCCTGGATGACGTGGCAACGCGCGTAGGGGAAACGGCCACGTCAGCCAGGACGGAAGTCCCACTTCCGTTATGGCCCCAGGACAAAGTTCCGTCCTGGACAAAAATGTTTATCTAATTTTTTCGGGTGCCATGTCATGACTGATCTGGAAAAGTTGGGCCAGGCCCATGCATTCCCCGACATTTTGTGGGTCAAAAGAAATATAAAGTATTGGGTCCGAGGAATTGGTCTCGAGAAAGAATATGATTCTTTCCAATAAATGGGAAAAATCTGGGGTGGAACGGTCCCAATGGGTCCGGCCCCACTCTCCTCTCACATAAAAGAGGGAGGACCCACCTGAATGACCTGCGGGACCTACCCTGTAAGTGGGTCATGTCTATTTTTATGTGAGAGCAGTGTGGGGGCGGAGCCAATATGCCAGACTTACCCCAATAAATGATTTCGCTTAAAAAGAAACATACATCGAGATATCCAATTCAAGGGAAAGGCCCGTCGGCCCAGCAGTGGCCCAACATTTTCAGAAACGACGAATTTTTTATAGGAAAAAATTATTATTTTTGATATTTCCTTATAAATATTGTATTTCGCCCTCTTAAAAATTTTCAGTAAGAAATTCGCCCCCAATAATAAATTCCTGACTCCGCCACTGCGACCCGGCAGACACCAGGTAGGGTAATAACGCTTAGGAGTTAGGACTTTGACGAGAAATTCCAATTCAATGAGAAGTTTTATCTTGGTAGGTGAGTAAGTTTAAAACTTACATCCAAACCAATGAATACACGTAGGCCAACAGTGGAAAGAGAATTGACTTTTTGGCCTACGTATATTATATTCATTGGCTTGGATGTAAACTTACTCACCTACACAAATAAAATTTCTCCAAATTAATGGGAGAGGTGCATCGGTCCCCCGTCCCGATACACAAAGTAGAACAATAACTCTTAAGAGTTGAGACTTTTTTTGGAGATATATGATCAACAAGAGATGGGCTTATCAAGATTAATGCAAAGATCGGCAGTTAGAATCCTCGAAGATTATCACTTATCACCACAAGATCTACAACATATAAAAGCCAGAGGGAGAACAAGAAAACAAAAAAATCAATCAACATGGGAATAAATTGATCTTTAGCATCTCTCTTAGATCAAAAAACATTAACAAGGTTCCAATCCTACTGTTTAGTTTAGGACATATTAGTTCTCTCCTAGATTCGTTCAAGATTAGTTATTAGTTCTTCAATCTGGAATCATATTTCCCGATAGTTTAGAAATTCAGTTTGTTTCGGGATTAAACTCCCCATTGTTGAGAGAAGTTTTAAAATCTGAATTCGTTCCGACTTAGGGGGGTGTATTCAATCCGGATTTTAAAAGATTTTAACTGATTTTCAAAAGTCTATGGATTATGCTGACTTTATGGATTGTTTTAACTCCATGCAGAGTCTGCGTAGAGTCTATCAGATTTTATTAGATTGATTTATTAGGATTTCTTTTGATTTATAAAGTCTATAGATTATTTGAATAGCATCAAAAAATAAATAAAAGACTGATTCATTGGTTTATTATACAGATCCAAATGTGTTGAATTTCCAAAGTCAACATATGTTTATCAATCCTTTTTTTTTTTTTTTTTAATTAAATCATTTTGTTAAAAATTTAAAAAGTTTGACGATAGTCTTTGATTTTTTTTCGATTACATGAATCGCTGGCTTTTTTTGATTTATTTGTTTAAGGTTTGTATAATTTACTTACTGGTATTTTTTTTCTTTGGTTTAATTAAGATATGTTTTGTGATAAGTTTTGTTTGAACTTTTTTTTCTCTTTCAGGAAAATGAAATTCATGTTTGAAAAATAGAAATTTGTGGTTAAATAGAGAATAAATTGTTTGCTTTCTTTAATTTCTATTTGAAGATGATCAAGAAGAAAATTGTTTGGATATTATGACTTCTTTTTGGGAAATAAACATTTCATATTGAGTTTTCTAACTATCTTAAAAAAATCTCATTTTTTTGTAGTTTGAAATATTTCTTTGTTTTTCTTATAATTTTATAGAAATGAGATTACTAAAAAAAATTGTAATTTAAGATAAAATTATCAAAGACATTTTAATTTTAATATTAATGAGAGAAAATCAAAATCTTGAGAAAAAAGAAGAGATTTCACCATACACATTTAAACCTTTAAAATCCATCAAAATCCTACCTTTAATGAAATCTATGAGAATCTATAGAGTTTTGAATACCTCTAGATTTTAATGGACTTTTTAAAATCTAAATTGAATACCTCTAGATTTTAGTGAAGTTTTTAAAATCTAAATTGAATACCTCTAAATTTCATTGGACTTTTTAAAATCCAAATTGAATACCTATGGACTTTAAAACTCCTTAAAAATCCTATAGAATCTATGTTGAATACACCCCCCTTAGTTAACTATTAGTCCTAACTCATTTCCAAGTCCATCGAGTCTTCATCAAGACACATAAAGAACCGGCAATTTATTTTCACGTCTTAATTTATATTCCCTCAATTTCTAAATATAAGACTCTTTAGACAATTTTAGAAAAGTAAGGAACTTGTCATTTTCACTACAAAATATATTGATTATAAAGTAAATTTTTTTATTTTTTTTTTATATAATTACTTAGCTGCTAAACATATAAATAAATATGTCTATTGTTTTCACAAGTTAAACAAAATAAAGAAAACAAAATAATGAAACATAAATTTTTAATGTTGATTCTTGAACTTCAAACAAATTACTGCAAACTCATCCTATAAATTGGCGATTCTCCAACTTCTTACATTAACACTTGAAGAACTTGCACTTGAAAATTCTAGAATGAGGTACAGAAGTTAGAAATTGTCTAGAAATCATTTTAAGAAGAAAAAAAAGTGAATAAATTTAAATTATAAGTAATTTCTTTCTCAATTGCACTTGCTAGTTAGTAAAGAAGAGAAAAGAAAAATCTCTACATGGATCACACTTGGTAGAGAAGTCTCCAACTTCTGCAATGACATAAAAATAAAAAGAAATGAGTGACAATATTAGATCACTTGAGTGATATGAATGTTTGATTCAATACGAAAATAAACTATATATAATTTAATGACACTTAAATACCCAATATCGGCTTAATATTGTTCTCATATTCAATTTGTTAAAAAAAAAAAAATGTTCTTGGATCACTTTTAACGTAGGTTAAACAAGCATGAATTGCATGCCAAAGGGACTAACAAGAACTTTTAAAATGTTAACAAATGATCATAAGTCTTATTAATATTGTTGGAGAATGTGTTTTCTCAAAGAATTAATGTGTAATTAATGTGTCGTGAGGATATATTTGAGCTAATATATTTATATGTTACACCGCTCGGTTTTGAATGTTATTGAGTTTATCATGAAGTGGGTTGCGCAAGCTTCGCGATGATATATAACATGTGAGAAAACCAATTCTTGGTTTGAATGATAAATTGGTATAAAGTGGGGTGGATGAAATGTGGTAAATGGGGTTTTAAACTCACATCCCACATAGGAAACCCATGAAAGAGAAAATCACTTTATATGTTAAAGTGATTAACATGGGTTTAAATTGTGTTACTTGTATTATGCCCTATGTGAGAACCTCGTGTGCGCTCGCGCAGGGGGGGGTGCAATTCGAAGTCCTGTTGATGCCAAATAGCTTGAACTTGTGTGTAGGCGCGACCTGCGTACACGAATGCCGGACAAAAACTCGCGGGCACGACTCGATCACGTTTTTTTGCTACTCGGTTTGAATTTTCTTTTTTCGAATTACAACTGCGAGTAATATGACCTTTAATTTTTTTTGTATCAGCATCGCTGGTGGGAGTAATGCGAGCATTATTGGGTCGCCTTAATTCTATGCAATAAAGGGTTTATTCGTTTGAGTTATACCTCAGCAGTTACAAGGCTTTGAGAGAGCCTATATAAGGCAGCCTTGCACTGCCAGAAAAAAAATCCGAAAAAGTTTTCCCCTCTCCCTCTGCATAAACTTTTCTTTCCTGCATTCTTCATAACATACTGAGAGTTCTGCTGCACCACTGCGATTCGAAGGTGCTGTTTCTTCCGCTTCAGAGAAACAGTTGAGTTGGACGTTGTACCTTGGGAGTTCAGTGTCTGAGAGGCCTGAAGCTGTAAAAGGCGGACATATTGATCTTAAGGGGAAGCGGTCTTCTGCTGTCTCGTCCAGGAGTAAATCCAAATTACCGGTTTAAGGTTTCAGTATTATTTATATTGTTTTGTTCAGTAGTTTAATATTTCAGTGCAGAAAATAATTTTTCCAGTGCAGAAAAAATATTTATTTACAGTGCAGATTTTTCTGTCCAGTATTTATTTCAGTGCAGAAAATAATTTTTCCAGTGCAGAAAAAATATTTATTTTCAGTGCAGATTTTTTCTGTCCAGTCTTTATTTCAGTGCAGAAAATATTTATTTCAGTCCAGAATTTATATTTTAATCTACTGAAGAAATTTCTAACAGTCTTAAGATCAATATCATATTGTTATTTCTGGTGCTATTTCTATTTTACTGACTTTGTGTTCTGTTTTTTTTATAGAAATGGCAAATACTGATAATCAAAATGCTGCTGCAACAGAGATTGGTTCTGGTTCTGGTGATGTTCCAGTTGGAGTACCAACAACCGCGATTCCTCATTTCGGTAATCAGGCAGGCGGTATTGCGACCGTCTTTCCACCATTCGTGGCTGCCATGCCAAACCGACCAATTCAGTTTGGTCAGTTTGACAAACCCGAAAAATTTAAGGGTGGCAGTAATTTTAAGTTGTGGAAGGAAAAAATAATGTTTTTTCTTACCACTCAACATCTGATTCGGTTTATCACTGAGGATAAACCGGTGGAGGACAAGAATGATCCTCAATCAGAAACCACGATACGAGCGTGGCTAAGTGCGGACTACCTCTGTCGGCACAATATATTAATGAACTTAGATGATTCCCTTTATCAGTTGTACTATGAAAAAAGTACTGACAAAAGATTTATGGGAATCTCTCTTTGAAAAAAAATATCATCGTGGACGATGCGGGGGTCCAAAAAGTTTATAGTTGCTCGTTTCCATGATTTCGGGATGGTGGATGGAAGGTGCTGTTCTTGAGCAGAGTGAAGAGCTTCAAAAGATATATCATGATCTTGCGGCTGAGGGCATGGGAATTAACGACACTTTACAAGTGGCGTTATTGATTGAGAAGCTTACTCCTTCTAGGGCTGATTTCAAGCATTACGAAACACAGAAGAAGGAAATGACTCTGGAAGATCTAATGTTAAAAGCGAGGATTGAACAGGGACTCACGAAAGATGAGTATGAAGCCCAATAGCTTTGTGGCTAAGGCTAATGTGGTTGAAATTGACAACTCAAGGAATAACGCTAAGAGAAAGCGTCTAATGAGTCAAAAGGTTCAAACTCCAAGTTTACGGGAACTCGCTATGTTTGTGGTAAACCTAACCACAAAGCAAAGGATTGCCTGCGATCGAGTTACGGTAAATAACAAGAACAAGAGAAATCTCAGTGCTTTGGGAATAACAACCTAGGAATCGAGAAGGCTGCCCGAGTTAATGTGGCGGAAGATGGAAAGACTGGGCTCTGGAATAGAAGACATGCATCCCAGTAGTCTGTCGTTTGAGAGGTAAACTTGGTTGGAGGCAACCAAAAGGAGTGGTTTGTTGATACAGGGGGCCACTAGTCACATCTGTACTAATAAATGGATGTTCAAGACATACCAAGTCGTGGAAGATGGAGTCGCTATATGGGGAACTCTGCGACCTCCAAAATAGAGGGAAAGAGCACTTTGTTGTCCTAAAGATGACATCCGGAAAGGAGGTGACTACGGCTGATGTGTGCCATGTGCCAGAGATCCGGAAGAACCTCATTTCGGGAATAGTGCTGAACAACAAAGGATTTAGACTTGTCTTTGAAACAAACAAGTTTATACTTACCAAGAGTGGTGCCTTTGTAGGAAAAGGGTATTTAGCTGGTAGTTTATTTAAAATGAATGTAATGACAGTGCTACCAGGTACTGAGCCAATTGGCGTTAATGTAACTGAGGCTTCCACGAGCTCAGCTGGAAAAATTGCCCAAGAGGCTAATAAAGATGTTAAATTTGCTTATTCTGTTGAGTCTTTTAATTTATGGCATGATAGATTAGGTCATGTAAATATTAAAAGTATACAAAAGTTAGTTTCATTAAACTTACTTCCAAAATTTAATATTGATAAAAATTACAAGTGCGAGACTTGTATTGAGGCAAAGCTAGCTAAAACCTCTTTCCATTCAATTGAAAGAAGTTCAGAACCGTTAGACTTAATTCACACAGATGTTTGTGATTTAAAATATGTGCAATCAAGAGGCGGTAAAAGTTACTTCATTACTTTTATTGACGATTGCACAAGATTTTGCTATGTTTACTTAATGAGAAGTAAAGATGAAGCAATAACTATGTTTAGCCATTATAAAGCTGAAGTTGAAAATCAACTTGGCAAGAAAATCAAAAGGCTAAGAAGTGATAGGGGTGGAGAATATGAATATCCATTCGCACAGTTGTGTGCCGAAAGTGGGATAATTCATCAAACAACTGCACCCTATACTCCAGAACAAAATGGAATAGCAGAGCGCAAAAATAGAACTCTTAAAGAGATGATGAATGCAATGCTAATAAGTTCTGGCTCACCCCAGAATTTGTGGGGGGGAAGCTTTGCTTTACGCAAATCAAATCCTAAGCAGACTACCACACAAGAGACTAGATAAAACTCCTTATGAATTATGGAAAGGTCACGCACCTTCTTATAAGTTCATAAAAGTTTGAGGGATGTCTAGCAAAGGTTCCAATTCCGCCCCCTAAGCGGGACGAGAATGGGACCTAAAACGGTAGATTGTGTGTTTATAGGATATGCACAAGATAGTAGTGCTTATAGATTTTTAGTGCATAAATCAGATAACTCTGAAATGCATGTAAATACAATTATTGAGGCTAGGGATGCTTCCTTCTTTGAAGGGATTTTTCCTTACATTAAGCGTTCGAGCTTAGACCACAAAAACAATCATGTTGAGAAGATTGTGGGGGAAAAAGAACTTCAAGAAGAAGTTGAAGAACCCAGGGACGTAGCAAAAGAGCTAGAAGGGAAAAGTCATTTGGTCAGATTTTCTAACTTACTTGTTAGAAAATGATCATTTGACTTATAGAGAAGCAATTACTTCTCGAGTTCGGACTTATGGAAAGAAGCAATTGATAGTGAAATAAATTCAATTCTTCAAAACCATACATGGGAAACTTGTGGAACTTCCACTGAGGTTGTAAAGCATTAGGTCACAAATGGATCTTTAAGAGAAAGATAAGACACGATGGTACAATTGACAAGTACAAGGCAAGACTTGTAATTAAAGGATACAGAACAAGCGAGGGTGTCGATTATTTTGACACTTATGCCCCCTGTATCTAGAAAAACATCAATCGAGGCTAATTATTGCTTTTGCGACCTTGTTTGATTTGGAGATCCATCAAATGGATGTGAAAAGCAGACTTTTCTTAACGAGAAGCTGGAAGAAGAAATTTATATGGAACAACTTTGAAGGGTATGTTGTTCCAGGGCCAAGAAAAATAAGGTGTGTAGACTTGTCAAATCACTGTATGGATTAAAACAAGCACCTAAACAATGGCATGAGAAATTTGATAGTGTAATGCTATCAATTGGTTTTCAAATAAACCCGAGTGATAAATGTGTCTACGTGAAAGGAAGCAAAGGCGATTATGTAATAGTACTGTCTCTACGTAGATGACATGATTATTATTGGTAACAAAGAAAATATTAAAGTTACCAAGAAATTGTTGTCGTAAAACTTCGATATGAAGGATATGGGACATCTTGATGTAATACTTGGAATGAAAATTTCCAAAACATCGGATGGATATTCACTTTCTCAAAGTCATTATATTGAAAAAAATATTAGACAAATTTGATAAAGGAAGTGATTTAATTGCGAGAACACCTATGGAGGTAGGTGCAAATCTTCACAAGAATCGTGGAGAAGGTATGCGACAACTTGAATATTCTAGGATCATAGGCGGTCTAATGTATCTCATGGGATGCACTAGACCAGATATTGCAAACTCGAGTCAATAGGCGGCGAGGTATACAAGTAATCCCGATTATGAGCACTTTGAGAGCGTTAGTAAGAGTACTTAGATATATAAGGTACACTTTGCTAACTATGGATTATTTTATACTAGATATCCAGTGTACTTGAAGGGTACAACGATGCAAATTGGATAGCGATTCCAAAAATATAAAATCCACAAGCGGATACATTTTTGTAATTGGAGGTGCAGCGGTTTCATGGAAATCATGCAAACAAACTTGTATTGCGAGATCAACTATGGAATCGGAATTCATAGCTATGGATCTAGCAAGTGAAGAGGCTGAATGGTTACGTGGATTTTTGGAAGATGTTCCAATGTTTTCAAAGCCAATGCCACCAGTTAGCTTACCTTGTGATAGCATGTCAGCTATTGGTAGGGCAACGAATAATGTGTATAATGGGAAGTCTAGACATATACATCGTAGACATAAATCCGTAAAGAAACTTTTGAAAACCGGTGTTATAGTTTTGGATTTTGTGAGATCCAAAGAAAATATAGCGGACCCATTAACAAAAGGTCTAACGAGAGATCTTATTGAGATTTCATCGAGGGGAATGGGACTGAAGCCCATAAAATTGATTACCACTCATGATGGCAACCCTACGAATTGTAAAGCCCGATTGTAGGTTCAAAGGGACAACCCGAATTGTGGGGGAAGTCGAACAAAGCACTCGGGAAAAGAGTTCCCAGCTCATTCCTAAGGCGAAAGAGTGATAGACCCTGTCCATTGGAGGATAAAGCGAAAGTTTTCAATGATCCTTATACGTATCACGTGAAGTATGACGAGGATACTTCTAAATAAGAGATCACCTATATCGAATGTGAAGGGGCCACTTCTATGAGATGACTTTAGGGCTAAATCTCTAGAGCATTCGATGAACATTTCCAAGGCAGTCCAGGGCCGAAATGGACAACAACGAAAGAATCGTTTAAACAGTATAGAGAAATCGTTGTGTGAGTATCGTTGTTTTGATACACACAAAACGCTGAACAGTTCAAGGCATCACGTCCACTGGTTAGCAAGTGTATCCGATGGTATTTCACTAGGGAAGGTTCAAAGCTAACAACTACCTATCTCGATGCAGCGAATTCTCGCCGAACTCTTGCATTGCATTTCATTTGCATTTTATAAAAGATTTTCATTCATGTGGGGGATTGTTGGAGAATGTGTTTTCTCAAAGAATTAATGTGTAATTAATGTGTCGTGAGGACATATTTGAGCTAATATATTTATATGTTACACCGCTCGGTTTTGAATGTTATTGAGTTTATCACGAAGTGGGTTGCGCAAGCTTCGCGATGATATATAACATGTGAGAAAACCAATTCTTGGTGTGAATGATAAATTGGTATAAAGTGGGGTGGATGAAATGTGGTAAATGGGGTTTTAAACTCACATCCCACATAGGAAACCCATGAAAGAGAAAATCACTTTATATGTTAAAGTGATTAACATGGGTTTAAATTGTGTTACTTGTATTATGCCCTATGTGAGAACCTCGTGTGCGCTCGCGCAGGGGGGGGTGCAATTCGAAGTCCTGTTGATGCCAAATAGCTTGAACTTGTGTGTAGGCGCGACCTGCGTACACGAATGCCGGACAAAAACTCGCGGGCCTGATCAGCCACGTTTTTTGCTACTGGTTTGAATTTTCTTTTTCGAATTACATCTGCGATATGACCGACTTAATGGCGAGCCTTTAATTTTTTTGGTATAGCTTCTCTGGTGGGAGTAATGCGGCATTATTGGGTCGCCTTAATTCTAGTAACGACAAAGGGTTTATTCGTTTGAGTTATACCTCAGCAGTTACAAGGCTTTGAGAGAGCCTATATAAGGCAGCCTTGCACTGCCAGAAAAAAAATCCGAAAAAGTTTTCCCCTCTCCCTCTGCATAAACTTTTCTTTCCTGCATTCTTCATAACATACTGAGAGTTCTGCTGCACCACTGCGATTCGAAGGTCGCTGTTTCTTCCGCTTGAGCTTGATTGGGTTGGGACGTTGTACCTTGGGAGTTCGGTGTCCGAGAGGCTGAAGGCTGTAAAAGGCGGACATATTGATCTTAAGGGGAAGCGGTCTTACTGTTGTCTCGTCGAGAGTAAATCCAAATTACGGTTTAAGGTTTCGATTATTATTTATATTGTTTTGTTCGGTAGTTTAATATTTCGATGCGAGAAAATAATTTTTCCAGTGCGAGAAAAAAATATTTATTTACTGATGCAGATTTTTTCATGTCAGTATTTATTTCAGTGCAGAAAATAATTTTTTCCAGTGCGAGAAAAAATATTTATTTTCAGTGCGAGATTTTTTCTATCAGTCTTTATTTCGAGTGCAGAAAATATTTATTTCGATCAGAATTTATATTTTAATCTATCGAAGAAATTTCTACATGATCTTAAGATCAATATCATATTGTTATTTACGGTGCTATTTCTATTTTTACTTGACTTTGTGTTCTGCTTTTTTTTTATAGAAATGGCAAATACGATAATCAAAATGCTGCTTTCGCAACGAGATTGGTTCAGTTGCAGTGATGTTCCGGTTGGAGTACCAACAACCGCGATTCCTCATTTCGGTAATCGGGCGAGCGGTATTGCGGCCGATCTTTCCACCATTCGTGGTTGCCATGCCAAACCGAGCCAATTCGAGTTTAGTCGAGTTTGACAAACCCGAAAAAATTTAAGGGTGGCGAGTAATTTTAAGTTGTGGAAGGAAAAAATAATGTTTTTCTTACCACTCAACATCCGATTCGGTTTATCACGAGGATAAACCGGTGGAGAGACAAGAATGATCCTCAATCGAAACCACGATACGAGCGTGGCTAAGTGCGGACTACCTCACGTCGGCACGAGTATATTAATGAACTTAGATGATTCCCTTTATCGGTTGTACTATGAAAAAAAGTACGACAAAAGATTTATGGGAATCTCTCTTGAAAAAAAATATCTTGTGGACGATGCGGGAGTCCAAAAAAGTTTATAGTTGCTCGTTTCCATGATTTCGGGGATGGTGGATGGAAGGTGCTGTTCTTGAGCGAGTGAAGAGCTTCAAAAGATATATCATGATCTTGCGGCGAGGGCATGGGAATTAACGACACTTTACAAGTGGCGTTATTGATTGAAGCTTATCGCTTCTTAGGGCTGATTTCAAGCATTACGAAACACGAAGAAGGAAATGACTCTGGAAGATCTAATGTTAAAGCGAGGATTGAAAGCAGGGACTCACGAAAGATGAGTATGAAGCCCAATAGCTTTGTGGCTAAGGCTAATGTGGTTGAAATTGACAACTCGAGGAATAGCGCTAAGAGAAAGCGTCTAATGAGTCAAAAGGTTCAAACTCCAAGTTTACGGGAACCTGCTTATGTTTGTGGTAAACCTAACCACAAAGCAAAGGATTGCCTGTGATCGAGTTGCGGTAAATAACAAGAACAAGAGAAATCCGAGTGCTTTGGGAATAACAACTAGGAATCGAGAAAGGCTGCCCGAGTTAATGTGGCGGGAAGATGGAAAGCTGGGCTCTGGAATAGAAGACATGCATCCCAGTAGTCTGTCGTTTGAGAGGTAAACTTGGTTGGAGGCAACCAAAAGGAGTGGTTTTGTTGATACGGGGGCCACTAGTCACATCTGTACTAATAAATGGATGTTCAAGACATACCAAGTGTGGAAGATGGAGTCGCTATATGGGGAACTCTGCGACCTCCAAAAATAGAGGGAAAGAACGCATTTGTTGTCCTAAAGATGACATCCGGAAAGGAGGTGACTACGGCTGATGTGTGCCATGTGCCGAGAGATCGGAAGAACCTCATTTCGGGAATAGTCTTTGAACAACAAAGGATTTAGACTTGTCTTTGAAACAAACAAGTTTATACTTACCAAGAGTGGTGCCTTTGTAGGAAAAGGGTATTTAGGCTGGTAGTTTATTTAAAATGAATGTAATGACAGTGCTACAGTGCTTGAGCCAATTGGCGTTAATGTAGCGAGGCTTCCACGAGCTCAGGTGGAAAAATTGCCCGAGAGGCTAATAAAGATGTTAAATTTGCTTATTACATTTGAGTCTTTTAATTTATGGCATGATAGATTAGGTCATGTAAATATTAAAAGTATACAAAAGTTAGTTTCATTAAACTTACTTCCAAAATTTAATATTGATAAAAAATTACAAGTGCGAGACTTGTATTGAGGCAAAAGCTAGCTAAAACCTCTTTCCATTCAATTGAAAGAAGTTCGAACCGTTAGACTTAATTCACACGGATGTTTGTGATTTAAAATATGTGCAATCAAGAGGCGGTAAAAGTTACTTCATCACTTTTATTGACGATTGCACAAGATTTTGCTATGTTTACTTAATGAGAAGTAAAGATGAAGCAATAACTATGTTTAGCCATTATAAAGCTGAAGTTGAAAATCAACTTGGCAAGAAAATCTAAAAGGCTAAGAAGTGATAGGGGTGGAGAATATGAATATCCATTCGCACGGTTGTGTGCTGAAAGTGGGATAATTCATCAAACAAGCTGCACCCTATACTCCAGAACAAAATGGAATAGCAGAGCGCAAAAAAAAGAACTCTTAAAGAGATGATGAATGCAATGCTAATAAGTTACGGCTCACCCCGAGAATTTGTGGGGGGAAGCTTTGCTTTACGCAAATCACATCCTAAGCAGGGACTACCACACAAGAGACTAGATAAAACTCCTTATGAATTATGGAAAGGTCACGCACCTTCTTATAAGTTCATAAAAGTTTGAGGGATGTCTAGCAAAGGTTCCAATTCCGCCCCCCTAGCGGACGAGAATAGGGACCTAAAGCGGTAGGGTGTGTGTTTATAGGATATGCACAAGATAGTAGTGCTTATAGATTTTTAGTGCATAAATCGGATAACTACGAAATGCATGTAAATACAATTATTGAGGCTAGGGATGCTTCCTTCTTTGAAGGGATTTTTCCTTACATTAAGCGTTCGAGCTTAGACCACAAAAACAATCATGTTGAGAAGATTGTGGGGGAAAAAGAACTTCAAGAAGAAGTTGAAGAACCCAGGGACGTAGCAAAAAGAGCTAGAAGGGAAAAGTCATTTGGTCCAGATTTTCTAACTTACTTGTTAGAAAATGATCATTTGACTTATAGAGAAGCAATTACTTCTCCAGATTCAGACTTATGGAAAGAAGCAATTGATAGTGAAATAAATTCAATTCTTCAAAACCATACATGGGAACTTGTGGAACTTCCACCAGGTTGTAAAGCATTAGGTCACAAATGGATCTTTAAGAGAAAGATAAGACACGATGGTACAATTGACAAGTACAAGGCAAGACTTGTAATTAAAGGATACAGAACAAAGCTGAGGGTGTCGATTATTTTGACACTTATGCCCCCTGTATCTAGAAAAAACATCAATCGAGGCTAATTATTGCTTTTGCGGCCTTGTTTGATTTGGAGATCCATCAAATGGATGTGAAAAGCAGCTTTTCTTAACGGAGAACTGGAAGAAGAAATTTATATGGAACAACCTGAAGGGTATGTTGTTCCAGGCCAAGAAAATAAGGTGTGTAGACTTGTCAAATCACTGTATGGATTAAAACAAGCACCTAAACAATGGCATGAGAAATTTGATAGTGTAATGCTATCAATTGGTTTTCAAATAAACCAGAGTGATAAATGTGTCTACGTGAAAGGAAGCAAAGACGATTATGTAATAGTCTGTCTCTACGTAGATGACATGATTATTATTGGTAACAAAGAAAATATTAAAGTTACCAAGAAATTGTTGTCGCAAAACTTCGATATGAAGGATATGGGACATCTTTGATGTAATACTTGGAATGAAAATTTCCAAAACATCAGATGGATATTCACTTTCTCAAAGTCATTATATTGAAAAAATATTAGACAAATTTGATAAAGGAAGTGATTTAATTGCGAGAACACCTATGGAGGTAGGTGCAAATCTTCACAAGAATCGTGGAGAAGGTATGCGACAACTTGAATATTCTAGGATCATAGGCGGTCTAATGTATCTCATGGGTGCACTAGACCAGAATATTGCAAACTCGAGTCAATAGGCTGGCGAGGTATACAAGTAATCCCGATTATGAGCACCTTTGGAAAGCGTTAGTAAGAGTACTTAGATATATAAGGTACACTTTGCTAACTATGGATTATTTTATACTAGATATCCAGTTTGTACTTGAAGGGTACACTGATGCAAATTGGATAGCAGATTCCAAAAATATAAAATCCACAAGCGGATACATTTTTGTAATTGGAGGTGCAGCGGTTTCATGGAAATCATGCAAACAAACTTGTATTGCGAGATCAACTATGGAATCGGAATTCATAGCTATGGATCTAGCAAGTGAAGAGGCTGAATGGTTACGTGGATTTTTGGAAGATGTTCCAATGTTTTCAAAGCCAATGCCACCAGTTAGCTTACCTTGTGATAGCATGTCAGCTATTGGTAGGGCAACGAATAATGTGTATAATGGGAAGTCTAGACATATACATCGTAGACATAAATCCGTAAAGAAACTTTTGAAAACCGGTGTTATAGTTTTGGATTTTGTGAGATCCAAAGAAAATATAGCGGACCCATTAACAAAAGGTCTAACGAGAGATCTTATTGAGATTTCATCGAGGGGAATGGGACTGAAGCCCATAAAATTGATTACCACTCATGATGGCAACCCTACCTGAATTGTAAAGCCCAATTGTAGGTTCAAAGGGACAACCGAATTGTGGGGGGGAGTCGAACAAAGCACTCGGGAAAAGAGTTCCCAGCTCATTCCTAAGGCGAAAGAGTGATAGACCTGTCCATTGGAGGATAAACGAAAGTTTTCAATGATCCTTATACGTATCACGTGAAGTATGACGAGGATACTTCTAAATAAGAGATCACCTATATCGAATGTGAAGGGGCCACTTCTATGAGATGACTTTAGGGGCTAAATCTCTAGAGCATTCGATGAACATTTCCAAAGGCGAGTCCGGGGCGAAATGGACAACAACGAAAGAATCGTTTAAAGCAGTATAGAGAAATCGTTGTGTGAGTATCGTTGTCTTTGATACACACAAAAGCGCCCTGAGCGATTCAAGGCATCACGTCCCATCTGGTTAGCAAGTGTATCCGATGGTATTTCACTAGGGAAGGTTCAAAGCTAACAACTACCTATCTCGATGCAGCGAATTCTGCTCGAACTCTTGCATTGCATTTCATTTGCATTTTATAAAAGATTTTCATTCATGTGGGGGATTGTTGGAGAATGTGTTTTCTCAAAGAATTAATGTGTAATTAATGTGTCGTGAGGACATATTTGAGCTAATATATTTATATGTTACACGCTCGGTTTTGAATGTTATTGAGTTTATCACGAAGTGGGTTGCATAAGCTTCGCGATGATATATAACATGTGAGAAAACCAATTCTTGGTGTGAATGATAAATTGGTATAAAGTGGGGTGGATGAAATGTGGTAAATGGGGGTTTTAAACTCACATCCCACATAGGAAACCCATGAAAGAGAAAATCACTTTATATGTTAAAGTGATTAACATGGGTTTAAATTGTGTTACTTGTATTATGCCCTATGTGAGAACCTCGTAGTGCGCTCGCGAGGGGAGTGCAATTCGAAGTCTGTTGATGCCAAATAGCTTGAACTTGTGTGTAGGGCGCGACTGCGTACACGAATCTGCGGACAAAAACTTCGTGAGCTCGATCAGCCACGTTTTTGCTCTCTGGTTTGAATTTTCTTTTCGAATTACTGCTACGTGATATGACTGACTTAATGGCAGCCCTTTAATTTTTTTGGCTATAGCTTCTGGTGGGAGTAATGCGGCATTATTGAGTTTGCCTTAATTTCTAGTAGACAAAGGGTTTATTCTTTGAGTTATACCTCAGCGATTACAAGGCTTTGAGAGAGCCTATATAAAGGCGACCTTTGCACGCGGAAAAAAATCCGAAAAAAGTTTTCCCCTCTCCTCTGCATAAACTTTTCTTTCCTGCATTCTTCAGTAACATACGAGAGTTACTGCTGCACCGCTGCGATTCGAAGGTCGCTGTTTCTTCGCTAGAAAGCATGATTGAGTTGGACGTTGTACCTTGGGAGTTCGGTGTCGAGAGGCTGAAGGCTGTAAAAGGCGGACATATTGATCTTAAGGGAGAGCGGTCTTACATTGTCTCGTCGAGAGTAAATCCAAATTACCGGTTTAAGGTTTCGATATTATTTATATTGTTTTGTTCGGTAGTTTAATATTTCGGTGCGAGAAAATAATTTTTCCAGTGCAGAAAAAAATATTTATTTCTGATTGCAGATTTTTCTGTCCCCAGTATTTATTTCAGTGCGAGAAAATAATTTTTCCAGTGCGAGAAAAAATATTTATTTTCAGTGCAGATTTTTTCTATCAGTCTTTATTTCGAGTGCAGAAAATATTTATTTCAGTCAGAATTTATATTTTAATCTCTCGAAGAAATTTCTACTGATCTTAAGATCAATATCATATTGTTATTTACGGTGCTATTTCTATTTTACTCGACTTTGTGTTATCGTTTTTTTTTATAGAAATGGCAAATACGATAATCAAAATCTTTGCTTATGCAGAGATTGGTTGCAGTTACAGTGATGTTCCGGTTGGAGTACCAACAACCGCGATTCCTCATTTCGGTAATCAGGGCGAGGCGGTATTGCGGCCGTCTTTCCACCATTCGTGGGCTGCCATGCCAAACAGACCAATTCGGTTTGGTCGGTTTGACAAACCCGAAAAAATTTAAGGGTGGCGGTAATTTTTAAGTTGTGGAAGGAAAAAAATAATGTTTTTTCTTACCACTCAACATCCGGTCGGTTTATCACGAGGATAAAGCCGGTGGAGGACAAGAATGATCCTCAATCGGGAAACCACGATACGAGCGTGGCTAAGTGCGGACTACCTCATGTCGGCACGAGTATATTAATGAACTTAGATGATTCCCTTTATCGGTTGTACTATGAAAAAAAGTACTGACAAAAGATTTATAGGGAATCTCTCTTGAAAAAAAATATCTTGTGGACGATGCGAGGGTCCAAAAAAGTTTATAGTTGCTCGTTTCCATGATTTCGGGATGGTGGATGGAAGGTGCTATTCTTGAGCAGTGAAGAGCTTCAAAAAGATATATCATGATCTTGCCGGCGAGGGCATGGGAATTAACGACACTTTACAAGTGGCGTTATTGATTGAAGCTTATCGCTTCTTAGGGTGATTTCAAGCATTACACGAAACACAGAAGAAGGAAATGACTCTGGAAGATCTAATGTTAAAGCTGAGGATTGAGCAGGACTCACGGAAAGATGAGTATGAAGCCCAATAGCTTTGTGGCTAAGGCTAATGTGGTTGAAATTGACAACTCGAGGAATAGCAGCTAAGAGAAAGCGTCTAATGAGTCAAAGGTTCAAACTCCAAGTTTACGGGAACTCGCTATGTTTGTGGTAAACCTAACCACAAAGCAAAAGGATTCTGCTTGATCGAGTTGCGGTAAATAACAAGAACAAGAGAAATCACAGTCTTTGGGAATAACAACAGGAATCGAGAAGGCTGCCCGAGTTAATGTGGCGGGAAGATGGAAAGGCTGGGCTCTGGAATAGAAGACATGCATCCCAGTAGTCTGTCGTTTGAGAGGTAAACTTGGTTGGAGGCAACCAAAAGGAGTGGTTTTGTTGATACGGGGGCCACTAGTCACATCTGTACTAATAAATGGATGTTCAAGACATACCCAAGTGTGGAAGATGGAGTCGCTATATGGGGAACTCTGCGACCTCCAAAATAGAGGAAAGAGCACTTTGTTGTCCTAAAGATGACATACTGGAAAGGAGGTGACTACGGCTGATGTGTGCCATGTGCCGAGAGATCGGAAGAACCTCATTTCGGGAATAGTCTTTGAACAACAAAGGATTTAGACTTGTCTTTGAAAGCAAACAAGTTTATACTTACCAAGAGTGGTGCCTTTGTAGGAAAAGGGTATTTAGGCTGGTAGTTTATTTAAAATGAATGTAATGACGGTGCTACAGTGCTTGAGCCAATTGGCGTTAATGTAGCGAGGCTTCCACGAGCTCAGTTTGGAAAAATTGCCCGAGAGGCTAATAAAGATGTTAAATTTGCTTATTACATTGAGTCTTTTAATTTATGGCATGATAGATTAGGTCATGTAAATATTAAAAGTATACAAAAGTTAGTTTCATTAAACTTACTTCCAAAATTTAATATTGATAAAAAATTACAAGTGCGAGACTTGTATTGAGGCAAAAGCTAGCTAAAACCTCTTTCCATTCAATTGAAAGAAGTTGAAGCCGATTAGACTTAATTCACACAGATGTTTGTGATTTAAAATATGTGCAATCAAGAGGCGGTAAAAGTTACTTCATTACTTTTATTGACGATTGCACAAGATTTTGCTATGTTTACTTAATGAGAAGTAAAGATGAAGCAATAACTATGTTTAGCCATTATAAAGCTGAAGTTGAAAATCAACTTGGCAAGAAAATCAAAAGGCTAAGAAGTGATAGGGGTGGAGAATATGAATATCCATTCGCACAGTTGTGTGCTGAAAGTGGGATAATTCATCAAACAAGCTGCACCCATATACTCCCAGAACAAAATGGAATAGCGAGAGCGCAAAAATAGAACTCTTAAAGAGATGATGAATGCAATGCTAATAAGTTCTGGCTCACCCCAGAATTTGTGGGGGGGAAGCTTTGCTTTCTGCAAATCACATCCTAAACAGACTACCACACAAGAGACTAGATAAAACTCCTTATGAATTATGGAAAGGTCACGCACCTTGCTTATAAGTTCATAAAAGTTTGGGGATGTCTAGCAAAGGTTCCAATTCCGCCCCCTAGCGGGACGAGAATAGGGACCTAAAGCGGTAGGTGTGTGTTTATAGGATATGCACAAGATAGTAGTGCTTATAGATTTTTAGTGCATAAATCGGATAACTACGAAATGCATGTAAATACAATTATTGAGGCTAGGGATGCTTCCTTCTTTGAAGGGATTTTTCCTTACATTAAGCGTTCGAGCTTAGACCACAAAAACAATCATGTTGAGAAGATTGTGGGGGAAAAAGAACTTCAAGAAGAAGTTGAAGAACCCAGAGCGTAGCAAAAGAGCTAGAAGGGAAAAAGTCATTTGGTCAGATTTTCTAACTTACTTGTTAGAAAATGATCATTTGACTTATAGAGAAGCAATTACTTCTCAGATTCGGACTTATGGAAAGAAGCAATTGATAGTGAAATAAATTCAATTCTTCAAAACCATACATGGGAACTTGTGGAACTTCCACTGAGGTTGTAAAGCATTAGGTCACAAATGGATCTTTAAGAGAAAGATAAGACACGATGGTACAATTGACAAGTACAAGGCAAGACTTGTAATTAAAGGATACAGAACAAGCGAGGGTGTCGATTATTTTGACACTTATGCCCTCTGTATCTAGAAAAACATCAATCGAGGCTAATTATTGCTTTTGCGACCTTGTTTGATTTGGAGATCCATCAAATGGATGTGAAAACGACTTTTCTTAACGGAGAAGCTGGAAGAAGAAATTTATATGGAACAACTTTGAAGGGTATGTTGTTCCGAGGCCAAGAAAAATAAGGTGTGTAGACTTGTCAAATCACTTTGTATGGATTAAAACAAGCACCTAAACAATGGCATGAGAAATTTGATAGTGTAATGCTATCAATTGGTTTTCAAATAAACCGAGTGATAAATGTGTCTACGTGAAAGGAAGCAAAGGCGATTATGTAATAGTGCAGTCTCTACGTAGATGACATGATTATTATTGGTAACAAAGAAAATATTAAAGTTACCAAGAAATTGTTGTCGTAAAACTTCGATATGAAGGATATGGGACATCTTTGATGTAATACTTGGAATGAAAATTTCCAAAACATCGGATGGATATTCACTTTCTCAAAGTCATTATATTGAAAAAAATATTAGACAAATTTGATAAAGGAAGTGATTTAATTGCGAGAACACCTATGGAGGTAGGTGCAAATCTTCACAAGAATCGTGGAGAAGGTATGCGACAACTTGAATATTCTAGGATCATAGGCGGTCTAATGTATCTCATGGGTGCACTAGACCAGAATATTGCAAACTCGGTCAATAGGCGGCGAGGTATACAAGTAATCCCGATTATGAGCCTTTGAGAGCGTTAGTAAGAGTACTTAGATATATAAGGTACACTTTGCTAACTATGGATTATTTTATACTAGATATCCAGTTTGTACTTGAAGGGTACAACGATGCAAATTGGATAGCGATTCCAAAAATATAAAATCCATGAGCGGATACATTTTTGTAATTGGAGGTGCAGCGGTTTCATGGAAATCATGCAAACAAACTTGTATTGCGAGATCAACTATGGAATCGGAATTCATAGCTATGGATCTAGCGAGTGAAGAGGTTGAATGGTTACGTGGATTTTTGGAAGATGTTCCAATGTTTTCAAAAGCCAATACCACCGGTTAGCTTACATTGTGATAGCATGTCGGCTATTGGTAGAACAACGAATAATGTGTATAATGGGAAGTCTAGACATATACATCGTAGACATAAATCCAGTAAAGAAACTTTTGAAAACCGGTGTTATAGTTTTGGATTTTGTGAGATCCAAAGAAAATATAGCGGACCCATTAACAAAAGGTCTAACGAGAGATCTTATTGAGATTTCATCGAGGGGAATGGGGGCTGAAGCCCATAAAAATTGATTACCACTCATGATGGCAACCCTACTGAATTGTAAAGCCCGATTGTAGGTTCAAAGGGACAACCCGAATTGTGGGGGGAGTCGAACAAAGCACTCGGGAAAAGAGTTCCCGGCTCATTCCTAAGGCGAAAGAGTGATAGACTCTGTCCATTGGAGGATAAGCGAAAGTTTTCAATGATCCTTATACGTATCACGTGAAGTATGACGAGGATACTTCTAAATAAGAGATCACCTATATCGAATGTGAAGGGGCCACTTCTATGAGATGACTTTAGGAGCTAAATCTCTAGAGCATTCGATGAACATTTCCAAAGGCGAGTCAGGGGCGAAATGGACAACAACGAAAGAATCGTTTAAAGCAGTATAGAGAAATCGTTGTGTGAGTATCGTTGTTTTGATACACACAAAGCAGCTGAGCGATTCAAGGCATCACGTCCCATCTGGTTAGCAAGTGTATCAGATGGTATTTCACTAGGGAAGGTTCAAAGCTAACAACTACCTATCTGATGCAGCGAATTCTCGCTTGAACTCTTGCATTGCATTTCATTTGCATTTTATAAAAGATTTTCATTCATGTGGGAGGGATTGTTGGAGAATGTGTTTTCTCAAAGAATTAATGTGTAATTAATGTGTCGTGAGGACATATTTGAGCTAATATATTTATATGTTACACCGCTCGGTTTTGAATGTTATTGAGTTTATCACGAAGTGGGTTGCGTAAAGCTTCGCGATGATATATAACATGTGAGAAAACCAATTCTTGGTGTGAATGATAAATTGGTATAAAGTGGGGTGGATGAAATGTGGTAAATGGGGGTTTTAAACTCACATCCCACATAGGAAACCCATGAAAGAGAAAATCACTTTATATGTTAAAGTGATTAACATGGGGTTTAAATTGTGTTACTTGTATTATGCCCTATGTGAGAACCTCGTAGTGCGCTCGCGCAGGGGAGTGCAGTCGAAGTCCCTGTTGATGCCAAATAGCTTGAACTTGTGTGTAGGCGCGACTGCGTACACGAATGCTGGGACAAAAGCTTCGCGGGCTCGATCAGCCACGTTTTTGCTCTTGGTTTGAATTTTCTTTTTGAATTACAGCTGCATGATGTAGCCCGACTTAATGGCGACCTTTAATTTTTTTGACTATAGCTGCTTTGGTGGGAGTAATGCGGCATTATTGGTTGCCTTAGTGCTATAGCGACAAAGGGTTTATTCGTTTGAGTTATACCTCAGCAGTTACAAGGCTTTGAGAGAGCCTATATAAGGCAGCCTTGCACTGCCAGAAAAAAAATCCGAAAAAGTTTTCCCCTCTCCCTCTGCATAAACTTTTCTTTCCTGCATTCTTCATAACATAATGAGAGTTCTGCTGCACCACTGCGATTCGAAGGTGCTGTTTCTTCCGCTTCAGAGAAACAGTTGAGTTGGACGTTGTACCTTGGGAGTTCAGTGTCTGAGAGGCCTGAAGCTGTAAAAGGCGGACATATTGATCTTAAGGGGAAGCGGTCTTCTGCTGTCTCGTCTAGGAGTAAATCCAAATTACCGGTTTAAGGTTTCAGTATTATTTATACTGTTTTGTTCAGTAGTTTAATATTTCAGAGCAGAAAATATTTTTTCCAGTGCAGAAAAATATTTATTTTCAGTGAAGATTTTTCTGTTCAGTATTTATTTCAGTGTAGAAAATAATTTTTCCAGTGCAGAAAAAATATTTATTTACAGTGCAGATTTTTCTGTCCAGTATTTATTTCAGTGCAGAAAATAATTTTTCCGGTGCAGAAAAAATATTTATTTCAGTCCAGAATTTATATTTTAATCTACTGAAGAAATTTCTAACAAATATGTTTCTAAGTTTCAAACTCATAGTTTTATAAGAGAAGAGAAAGAAACGTTGTTTGCAAAAAGGAAACCAAATCCAGGAGACAAGTGAGACCGGAAGAACTCAAACTTTATTATTATTTTTTTTAAATAAGGAAGAACAATACATACCTGCAAATTAGACATGGGAAGCTTGAGAGTCAAGAGAAGGACCTATCGATGGAAAAGGAAGATGATAGTTTAGGCTACCTAGAGTAGCCGCTAAGAACCGAGGATTTTAGAGAATTTAGAGTTTACTTGTCATGGTATAAATAAGAAATTAACTATATTTAATTAGAAAATAGTCCTTTAATATATATATATAATAATAAAAAAGACAATACTACATGACTAAAAATTATTGGACAAAAATTGTATAAAACGAAAGGAAAATGATTTCTCATTTTACCATTATTCCTATTTACGTCATGTGATAAAAAAAATGTGAAAAATCCTAACCTAAAAAGCACCCTGCCATATGCATTATTAATGCACCGAAAAAAGTACATGAACCCTAGCCCAATTTAATGCATGTCTGAAAAAGGTTGTGATATATCGCAATTGGTCACGCCTATAATGCTGAACAAGGTATTTTTCAGCACATTTTTAACACCCTTACAACCGTTATATGCTTAGCCTTTAGATCTTGTGGCAGCTGTGTATCCGTCTGACAGTTGTGTATTCCAGAATTTTCTCTCCCTCCACCACCGCGATTTTGGCCCAAAAATTTTAGAATAATCTATCAAATTCGCCATCATGCTTATTATGTCGCGGATTATCCCTATTTTGAAACTTCTATATTCCAAAAAAATTCCTAAAATTTCTTTTTTTCCAATTTCGTTCTTCCTCTTTTTATGGTTTCATACAATGAAGATTTCCATTATAGACAGTTGGAAATCACCATTTTCATTCACGAGTTGCTTGCAAATCAGAACATACCAGTTGAAGATTGTATTGGGATTTCAACACCAAATCAAAACGATTCAGTTTGAATCGAAACAGGCACAGAGATGTTAATGTTATCACAGTAATTTTATATAATAATAGTAATTATCAATCATAGATTTCATATTAAATATGATCTGATTTTGTTTGTTCTTTATAAGGTCGAAAATGTCGACGAACAAGATCACATATGTTCTGGTTTGAATAATGTTCCAGATCAAACTGGTTTGAATGATGTTTCTTACAACTGTTAGTTACGGGGTTGTGACCACTGTTAGGGGAGATGTTTCTTACCGCTGTTAGATGTTTTCCTTACAACTGTAAGAAACATATCTGACAGCTGTAAGAAACATAACTTACAACTGTTAGAAAACAACTAACAATAGAAATAGAGGAATCCGAAATTTGTTGAGATATGGAAAAATTTTGGGAAAATATCTATAAAGATATGGAAGAAATTTATGGAGTTAGGGGACAAATTTATGGAGTTATTAAAGGGTTGTCTAAATTTTTAGAGATATGGAGAAATTTTGGGAAAATATATTCAAATATATGGGAGAATTTTATGGAGATATGGGAAGATTTAATGGAGTCATTTAAGAGATTTTTGCCCAAAGTGGAGGGACAGGGGATTTGATATTTTGCGTGATTTAAATGACTAAGGATTGATCTTACCGTTAGATTTCATCCAACGGGGCAAATGATGTTCTGGAGGTGCTGAACTTTAGGATGTTCAGCATCGTAGCCGGCTCGATCACAGTTGCATTTTTTTTCCCTGACTTCTAAAACTTCATCATCTTCGCAATCTCTTCTTCCCTTTCACCATGAAAAATATTCCATTCTATTTCTACTCATTTCAGTAACAATGGAAATAACAGTCGGAATTTCAAACTGCAATGGTAAAAGTTATCGCAAGAGAAGAAGGCTTTTTGCGATCGTATTACACTAACTGCATCATCGCTTAGAAATAGATTATTATGGATTATGAACATTCACTTAGACATGGATTTTATTTAGAAAATTTTCATTGTTTGTTGAAATTATATTCTTCTTCATTCCTCTTCTGTTCAAAACGGATAGATGATTGAGAGTAAGACAATTCAGCTACTCACACAAAAAACATTTCGACATTCTTCTCTTCCCCATAATTAATATCACAATGAAGCAATCAAATGATTGATTGCTTCACTAATAAAATCTATACTAGCAGGCTATCATTTCCCTTCCCAAGCAAATGATCACACTCCCACACTCACAACGGCGTAGGTCTGGCATGGGGCGGACCTTGTGAGTACGGCTCACACTCATTTCACATAATTTGAGACAGGACCCACCTACAGGGTAGGTCCCGCAAACCTTCATGTCTCACAGGTACACACAAGGATTGTTCCATAAGGAATTTTTCCTTCACAACGCAATCCATGCAACATGCATGCATGGAAATCGATGAAGACCTTACTCCATCAACAACAAGTAACCACAACTCCACCAAATACACCTTCATCACTTTGAAAAGCCTCGAGTATTTAAACGTTCATCTTCAACCTCACTATTTTTACCAACTCATCTTCACCTCTTTTATAAAAAACAAAAAAAAAAAAAACAGGTCATATTCACTTCCTCTTAACCCCGAGAACCATGCCGAGAAGAAATCACAACTGGAGGTTGCCGTGCAAACGTCAACATCATCCAAGAACGAATAATACAACATCCCATGGAACCAAGCAGGGACGAAGATGGGGGCAGTCGCTCCCCGAGATTTTTAAAAATACGATTAGGTATAGTAAATTTTATATGTAGTTCGAAATATTTTATCAGTTTCGTCCCTAAGATTTTTCTTTATCGTTTTTATATGTAGTTCGACATATTGTTACAGTTTCGTCTCCAATGCCAAATTCCGGCAAAAAATTCTCTGTCCCCGTTCCTATCCCCATCTCTATCTCCAACCAATCACAATTCACCATGTGTATATATAATTGGAAAAAACATTTATATAGTAAATTCTGATTGGTTGGGGAGAGGAATGAGGATAAGAATGGAGACAGAGAATTTTCACCCCCAAATTCCTGGTTTGGTCCCTGGAACCAAGGGCACAAAGGGAGGTTAAGTTAATTCGACACGAGCCAATACTTGTACCCGCCCACATGCACACTCAATTTCATGTATGAGTTGAACAAAGTTGTAGTGTTTTAATTTCCTCAACTCACCAAATTCCTCGGTTCATTTTCGCCCAACACCAACGATTGTATACCCGAGTGCGATAATTAATATTGTATTTGTCGAGTTACTAAATTTTAAGGTAAATTTGAAAAAAATGAATAAATGTTGTATTGAAGTTATGAAAGAACAATTAATCTAGGTGAAAAAAATAACTTTGAGACAATTAATTTGGGATAATTATTTTGAGAAGTGGGGTGTATCTTGTTTAAAAAGAGAGATTCTGATTGAATACCACTGTATTTGAAAAAGAGAGATTCTAAAAGACTTTTTGTTAATTGTTTAAATTTCTGATTGAATACCACTGTATTTGAAAATCATTTTTAAAAAATTCTAATAGTCCCTGATTGAATACCACATGATTTATTTAGATTACTTAAAAGTTTTAATTGAATACCACAAGACTTATTTATTTCAAAATAGTCTTTTAAAATCCCAATTGAATACACCCCTAAGTTGAATTTTATAAAAGTTAAATTCTTTATGAACTTGATATTATGTTCAGTTTTAAGATAAGGGAAATGATGTTTGGCTAAGCTCAATTAGTTAAAAATTGGCTAAATTGGGTAAAAAATACCCCTCAATTACTTCTCAAAAAATCAAAAAGAAAAGAAAAGAAAAAAGCCTCAAAAGTCAAAATATGCCTCAAAAGTCTTTGTCACTTTTGAGAATGTGTCAGCATAATAGTAAGCAGCAGCCCGGTGCGGAACAATTAATAGTCATCGGATTAAGAATCGGACGGTTGAGATCATTTTACCTAAAATAATATTTAAAATCCCATATTCAAGAGAAGTAATTCTGGCCACTGATGAAGAACTCGTCAACGGTCCGGATTATTTTCTAGGGTTATTCCAAAAAAATTTGTCACTTAACAACCCTAAGTCCACATATTATACATATTTATATACCCTAAATCCCTATAAAAATATTATTTGCAACCATAAGTACATAAATTATATTACATTTCGGTCCCTAATGTTATAAAAATTTAAAATTAAACTCGCATAGTATATTTTCATTTCACAGATTGATCCACAAGTTTCTAATTAAATCTTTTAAATTCACAATTTGACCCAAAAATCATGAAATTAACTTTAAAAAAATTATAATTAGACCCCTAACTAATAACATATTCATAGTGATCATCATATAATGGAATATATAACCTTGGAAATTTACTAATAAGTGATTGACGTATATAGAAGTATAACGAACTTTGAATGTGTGCGGTTAGAGTTTCATAGTACTAATAAAAAATAGATTATTTACAACGCTTTCATATTACTAATAGTCTACAAACAATCTTATAACCTTGAAATTGATTTACATTGTTAGCTTGTTAAGAGTAATGAAATTGAATTATTTCTACTTATATTGATATATAACGAACCATGAGGGTGTATAAATTGTCTCAATCACTATAAAACATTCTTCCAAATAACGAACTATAACGATCATTACATGTTTACTTTAACGAATTCATATTAGTAATAAGCGATCGCCTTATATAAAACTATAAACGAACATTACATGTTTACATTAACAATTCATAATATTAACAAGTGATCGCCTTATATAGAATTATTTCTACTTATATTGATATAGTTTGATTAGAATATTAATGTTGTTTTATTTAAAAGAGTCAAATGCACTAAATTATTATTTTAATTGAACTATAACGAACTTTACATGTTTCTTTAACGAATTTATAGTACTAATAAGTGATTGTCTTATATAGACTCATAATATATAGAATCTTCTATCCCCATTTGATATTCCATTACATATTTTCACTAATATTAAATTGATTGTCTTTTTCTCTTTTGATCTCAATTTCATATTTCACTAAAAGAATCTTTTAATAAGATTTATATATTATTTCTTACTAAAAAAGAGAGTTAAATATTAAAAAAAAAAAAATGGTCAAAATTGCCTCCTCCTTTCCTTCCCTACGCCACCACCTGCCCCTGTGCCACCACCACCCCTCAATGGAAGCTCCCAAATTCAAGTTTAAATGGCTGAAGATTCTCTTCACCTTCTTTGATCTGCTCCTACTAGAAGCCATTTGAATTAAAAAAAAAAAAATTCACAAAAATTATTATTTCAATTGAACAAGCAGCAAAGAAAATTGTAAACTATTCCACCAAAATTAAGGCTATTACTGCCCGGATCCCCTCCCCTCTCTCTCATATTTCTCAGTCACCCACTCACGCTCACTCTCACTCTCACTCTCACTATAACTTCTTCTGTCTTCTTCATTAGCTCTTTAATGAATTTTCATTTAGTCCTTAACATGATACAGGCTGATACTGTTTTATTTTTAATTTTTTTTTTTGATGAATTTCTTCATTTCTTCATTTAGCTCCTCAAGATCACAAGAAAAAACCCACAAAATTCATCATCAATTTTTTTTTAATAAGATTTATATATTATTTTTGCTAAAAAAGAGAGTTATTTCTTGCTACTTCATTTAGCAGCACCACCACTACCCTACACTCCCACCTTCTTCTTCACACCTGTCGCACCACCACCACCACAGCACCATCTCCACGCTGCCCACTTGAAATATCACTACAAAAAAAAAAAAAAGACCTTTAGTAACGAAAATTTTCGTTAGGAAAGGTCAAAAAATTCGTTACTAAAGACCTTTAGTAATGAAAATCGCTTGTCACCAAGTTCGATCCCCGAGAGCCCGTCGCTAAAAGGTCTTTCCTAACGAATAAGGATATTCGATTACTTAAAGGTCTTTAGTAACAACCGAGTTTCGTTAGGAAAGGTGACATTTAGTGACGAAATATTTCGTTACTAAAAGTTTTACAAAAAAATTAAAATTTAAAGCCATGGAGCCGAGCCGGTTCCGAGCCGAGCCATGCCCCAATTCACCCATTGGAGCCGAGCCGAGCCGGAGCCCCTCTACAATAATGTGGAATAAAGTCTCCACATTTTCATAGAAGTGGGAATCGAACTCAAGTCCTCCAACTTGTATGTCATGCACTTAACCACTGAGCTACGTTGGTCATTTGTTACTTATTGTTCCGATTATATTTATTATAATGAAATTTTGTATTTTGAACCTTTAATTATTTTAATTTCTCTTTGTTTGGTGATTTTTTTTTATGAATAAAATTAAAATTAATACATTTTCGTCAATTTATTTGTGTATTAAGTTGTTATAAAAAATCAGAATAAAATTATTTTAGTTGCATATATACTATTTTTTAGTAATACTTTTAATATAAAGACTAAACAAATATAAAAATTAAAATTATATTCTAAATTATATCATACTTATATATGTATATTCTTAAAAATTTAAGACGAAACTTTTCGTGACAAATTTTTGTTTCGTTAGGAAAGGTTGACCTTTCGTAACGAAAAAGGTATTTGTCACGAAAAGTTATACCTATCGTGACGAAAATGTGTTTTCGGTAGACCTTTCGTAACGAAACTACTACTTTTAGTAACGAATATTTTTTTCGTTACGAAAGGTCAACTTTTAAGTAACGATTCGAATTTCAGTTACGAAAAGTATACCTTTCGTAACGAAAAATGACTTCGTCACGAAAGGTTCGTCATAACAGGTAGTTTTTTTTGTAGTGTATATATTAAAACAAAAAAATTCAGAAGCTCAAAACCACTTCACCTACAAATTTGAAACCCAGAAGAAATCAAAGGTTCAATTTTTTTGGCCCAGAAAAAATACTTTGAAGGTTCAAGATGGCTACTTTCCGGTTTTACTTGGTATGAGATGGGGCGGGGAGGAAGGAATAGGGGGTAGGGTGGGTGGGTGGGTGGGATAGCCATTAAGACAATAAGTTTGTAGAGTGGGATTAAATAAAAAAAGATATTTGAAAAAAATCAGTGAGAGTATAATTGGTAATAAAAATGTCAAATTGGGGATTTTTGAGGATTTTAGCCAATATATTAACTAAGGCTTAGCCATATAGCACTTCCCTTAAGATAATTGAATATTTGAATTAAAATTTCGTAAAAAATTGAATATTAGTAGAAGGTGATCCGATGTTGACCTAATTAAATCTGAATTTTTGTGTTTCCTTTTAAGACCGAACATTGTTCAATCAGACACTAATAACTTTATTCTGGTCATCTTAAACTAACTTTCTACGAAGTTTATCAAATTTTTAATTATCATGAGTGGTCTTTAAATTGACAACTATCTTAAAATGGGTATCGAGTATATAAACAAAACTTTCCTTACGTAAAGTCCCAAATGAGTGGGCTCACTATTCGGTTAAACCGAACTGATGTACGGTTTGATTTATTTGGTATTTCAGTTTATTCTTTTTTATTTTGAAAAAGTTAAAATAAATCGATTATGTAAGTTTATAGAAATTGAATGACCGAAATAAACTACAAAAAAAACAGTTAAATAGCGACCGAAAAATTCGGTCATACACTTAACGATTGAATAACGACCGAATAGCCACCGAAAACATAACGGTCGTTATTCCGTCGCCATTCTGTCAGCAGTATCGGTCCCGTAGACTAAATTGAATCGTCATCGTTTTGGTCACCCATAACGACCGAATACCGACGGAAAGTAATGACCGAATACTAACGAGAATATATAATGACCGAATACCTGTTGATTGTTGACTGTACGATCGGTATTCCGTCGCTATATTTCGACCAAACATTCGGTGGCTAACGTACCGTCGGTATTCGGTCGGTATGTGGTCGTACCATTTGGTCTGTTACGGACGGAGGAATATTCGGCCGTTAGGCTATCCGTCGGTATTCGGTCGTTAATTAGTCAAAGTCAAATGTCAACAATGTTGACTATTCAGTCGGTAATCCGTCGGTATTCTGCGACCTAACTGGCGGTTGCTATTTTTGCCGTCTGTATTCGGTCAGTAATTTGCTTTGCGACGAAAAATACACGACCACGTAATTCGATCGTTAATCGGTCGCTAAACTGAGTTTAACGACAGATTAGCGACGGAAATGTCCGTCTCTGTAACACAGTTTTCTTGTACAGTTTTCTTGTAGTGATACTGAATAAATCAAATTTTTATTATTATTCAAAATAATTTGTATTATACTTATTAGTATTATTAATACTTTAGAGTTGTATTTTATCTTTAATTTTTAATTTATTGTTTTTATTTTAGTTGTGCATTATAATTTATTGTTTTTTATTGGTCTACTTTTTTAAGTTGAGCTCCACAAAAATAAAGATTAAATTTCGGTATAAATCAAATCGAACTAAACCGTAATGAAATAATTCCGATATTAAATTTTTATAAAATTTCAATTCGATTCAATTTTCATAAAATATTACAAAATCAAACCGAATTCCGAAATTTTGTTACACAAACCTCTACAAACCAGTAGAAGAATGGGTGACCACAAAAGCCAAAGCATCCTTAAATCTTTTGCCCAAATGCCAAAGAGATGAGATGAGATGAGCAAACCTGACTTTCTGTACTTCATTAACGTTGCATGTGAAAGTGTGGAATGCTTTGAATGAGCATTCAATACTTCCTTCAACTACCTTACCTCAACCTTCTTTAATAAGAAGCAGTCCTAGCAAGACAAGAGATCTCCATTATTTCCCCTTCATTGACCTGAAAGAACCAGAAAGAGAAAGAACTAAATAATTAGATTATGATCATGGCTGATGAGGGGGAGAAAAACAACACCACAAATATGGGTAGCTCTCCAATGGAGATTTCTTCTTCTCCAAATGATGATGATGATGAATATTACGGAAGCTCCGCCATGCGAACCGCCGAGACTTTGCTTAGACTTCTTCCTATGACTATTTGTGTTGTGGCTTTAGTTGTAATGCTCAAAGATTCTCAATCTAATGACTATGGCTCCCTCTCCTACTCTGATGTTGGACCCTTCACGTAAATTTTATATATATCACAAATTCTATTTTGTTCAATATTTTCTACTTTTTTTTATTTTGTTCGATTCACATCTCTGATAAATTTTAATTTAACAATATGGGGTGTAATTATTATTATTATTTTAGGTACTTGGTTCACGCCAATGGTATTTGTGCTGGTTACTCCTTGCTTTCAGCTGTAGTTGCAGCTGTGCCTCGTCCATCAACTATGCCACGTGCTTGGACTTTCTGCATCCTTGACCAGGTTTGACTTGTATATCTCTTCTTATAGCATAGTATATCACCACCATTCATAGTGTCTAGAAGAGTTATATCCAGTCTCACATGGGATATGTTAGAAAAATCAATAGTATAAGTGATTAAGTGCACCAGCTTAAATATACACTTTCAACTTACTATTCGTTAGGTCAAGAATTCGAATTCCAAACAGTCTCTTTATACAAAAATAATAGTAAGGTTGCGTACATCAAGACTTTCCCCAAAGACCCTACTGATGTGAGAGTCTTGTGCACTGTGTATAACCTTTTGTTGTGCTGCCAGATCTATAAGTCATGTTTCTCGTAGGTGTGGGGCGTGACAAGAAATGTTACAAAGAACTTTTTTAGACGATTACACAAGTTGTTACTAGAGTACTTGTAGCTTAGCTAGGATGGAATTTTGTATGTGCAGATTCTGACATATGTGATTCTGGGTGCGGGAGCGGTGTCAACGGAGGTGGTATACTTGGCATATAAAGGAGATGAGGAAGTAACATGGAGTGCAACCTGTGGATCATTCGGTGGTTTCTGTAGAAAAGCCACTGCTTCAGTTGCTCTCACTTTCATAGTTGTGCTTTGTTATGCAGGCCTTTCTCTTGTTTCTTCTTACAGACTATTCAGCAAATATGAACCACCTGTTGCCTATAGTGATAAGGGGATAGAAACTGCTGTTTTCCAAGGCTGATTCATTCCTAGTACCGTTATTGTAGGACTGATCTCATGTAGTACCCTCACATAAATTGAATGGAGCCCATATCTGCAGGTAGGCCCCCGCCAAATTAATATGAGGGGACTGTGTGATCAGTTCCGCAAAGATGGTACTATGATTGAATTTTTCAGGAAGGTTTCACTAAATGTTGTGGGCTCTTTTAAGGTTTTTTCATAGCCATATATGTATAACTTAGAAACATAAATAAGATATAAAATCATGAATTACTATCTGCTTGTAGCTCACAAAATTGAAGCATATGTTTGTACTATGTGTTTATTTATTGTCTGAAGCAAACATGTGTTCAAAAGTTACTTATATTTCGAAACTACTGAAATTTGCTCTTGGGATTAAACTATTTCTTTTAGTAGTTTCTAATTTCCTTACTCTACTATATGGGGAATGTTAAAAAGAGTTCTAATCATTTAATCATAATGAACGAATCCTAGCAGATTTCATGATAGAACTGCATGTATATAAAAGGAAAATGATGGTCAACGCCAAGGTACTGAAGATTACTCAGAAAAGGAAAAAAAATTATATATGGAAAAAAAAAAAAAAAACGCTGGAATAGACTGGAAAAAAAGAGGGCTAAAGATAGGGTCTTAATATGTTTTACAATACGTACTGATTCATTATCAGCTCTCGACAAAACTTCATCTGGCGACTAAATTTGAAGCCCCTCCAGTTGAGATTTGCTTCACTGGTCTAATTGTGCTTACCTTAAATTGTCTCAGACTTATATGCTACACGCAACCGTCACATCGATTGAGTTTCCGAGGTAAAAAAAGCGGCTGAAAAAGCAAAAAGTCACATTTCTACAAGAACACATATTCTTGATTATTGAACACATGTTTTTGTTCGGTGAACACATGTTCTTGTTCTGTGAACACATGTTCTTGATTATTGAACACATATTTTTGTTCGGTGGACACATGTTCTTGTTCGGTGAACACATGTTCTTGATTAGTGAACACATGTTCTGTTCTTGTGAACACTTCAATTTAAAATTTCATTTTCCCGCAAAAAAAAAACTCTCAAAGTTTATCCCTAAATACCCCTGCTTTGATACAGCCGTTGGATCAAAAGTACAAAATCCAACGGCCCTTAGCTTGCCCGCATATACGAACCATTTCCCTTTCCGCATAGGAGCCAGAATCCAATCTTCAATACAATTTTTTTACTTTAAGTCATATATCTTCTTTTTGCAAGTAATTTATTTTTTTCATTTCTGAAACAGAAATTCTTAAACAAAAAATCAACCCAAATGCATGACGTGCAGGGCCGGTCCTAACATTTCGGGGGCCCTGTGCGAAAACTAAAAATGGGGCCTTTCGTATAAACATTAACATTTTCAACTTGTTACAATTTTTAAAATAAACGAAATATGACATTATAAAACTACAAAATATGCTTTCTTCGAGCATTGGTGGAGGCAAAATCGTCAATAATAGTTGGACTATTGGAGTAATGGACATGGATGGCTACATGGTAGCTTGGATCACTACAAGAAAACGTGTAACAGGGACGGACATTTCCGTCGCTAATCCGTCACTAAATTCAGTTTAGCGACCGAATTACGTGGTCGCGTATTTTTTGTCGCTAAGCAAAATACCGACCGAATACCGACGGAAAAGTTAGCGACCGAATAATCGGTCGCTATTTACCGACCGAATGGGCAACATTGTTGACTTTTGACTTTGACTGGGTAACGACCGAATACCGACGGGAATATTCGGTCGCTATTTACCGACCGAATGGTCAACATTGTTGACTTTTGACTTTGACTGGGTAACAACCGAATACCGACGGAAATTCTAGCGACCGAATGGTCAACATTGTTGACTTTTGACTTTGACTGATTCGGTCGTTATTCCGTCGCTAAATTGTTTTTAATTTTAAAAAAAAATTGAAATTTAATTAAATCCCTATTATAAAAAACAGCAATACGCACAGAAATACAAACCAGAAACAGTATTATTAATAAGATCACAAATACAAAAAATAATCAATAAACCCAAAAATAACATTACATAACCCATTATCTTACTAAAAAACACAAGTTTACACTTCTCATTTACATTAAAACACTCACAATCAAAGTGTGCACTTCTCATTACATTACAACACTAACAATCAAGTCCACACTTTGAATTACAACACTCACAATCAAAGTGTGCACTTCTCATTTACATTACAACACTCACACACTTTGAATTATCAAAACTCACAATCAAAGTGTGCACTTCTTATTTACATTACAACACTCACAATAAAAGTTTACACTTCTCATTACATTATAAACAATCAAGTTCACATTTTGAATTACAACACTCACAATCAAATTGTGCACTTCTCATTTACATTACAACACACACACTTTGAATTATCAAAACTCACAATCAAAGTGTGCACTTCCTATTTACATTACAACACTCGCAATCAAAGTTTACACTTCTCATAAACTCCTTGATTTCATTTATATGTATACTTTGAATTATGTTAAAAAGTTATACAATATGACAATTAATTCATGGTAATAAAGTACTAAAAAAAACAACAAATATTACTCACCTTCAATATATGGAAAGTCTAAACAAATATTCCTTGATGTCATTTATATCTATACCTTGGAAATGCATGAGTTGCAATTTTATTTGCCATTCGTGAATAATGTGTCCTAATTCCATCCATAATGCTTAAACATTAAAAATTAGTTACCTTAGGATGAGGTATAAACATTTATTGATAGAGAATACAATTATATTTCAATCTATTATGTATGAGAATTAAAATAAATGAACTTTTTTCGATATTACCTTATTATGTATGTAAAACACAAGAGGGGGGGGGGGGTGAATTGGGTTTTAATCAATCTTGGAAACTTTTTCTATTCTTTGCAATGCTAGTGTAAGTTTGAGCAAGATGAATAAAAGCAATGCAAAACCCAACAACAAGACAAAGGATTTATAGTGGTTCGACTCACTCAGAATCTACATCCACTACCTTGAGCCGCACCCAAGGATTTTAAACAACTTCACTAAGAAGAATGTTTACACTTGTGGCTAACTCACTAAGAGTTTTACAACACAACCACACAAGAAAAACTCACTAAGAGCTTGCCCACACTAAGTAGGACTTTTACAACAATTACCCAATCACTAAGAAAGGGAATAAGAATGTTTAATACAAAGATTGTTCACTCTTCTAAGTGAAAGATATTACCTTTGAAGTACAACAATGATAAGCTCTTTGAACATAAGTAGCACACACTTTGTCTTGCTTTTGAAAGAACACTCTTCAATGATTTAGATCATAAGGATGAAGTGTATTTGCTTTGAGAGTGTTTAGACTTGATAAGAAATCAATGTAAATTATATGTACAAGTCTTTTAGTCATTCTCTAGCTTTGGAGTATATATACATTTCAAAATAGGCTGGAAAACGACTCTTTAACGGTAAAAAAATGGCTAGTTTTTACAGAGTTCGGTTGACCGAACTGACCACCTCGGATGACCGAACAAAGTTCGGTTGAGCCTTACACTAGGTCGGTCGACCGACCCTGACCCTAGGTCGACCGAACTTGCCAAAAAGTCGACCGAAGCTAGATGTTTCAACTCTCTGTTTCTCTTCGGTTGATCCGAGGAAAGCTCGGATGATCCGACCTTCTGAGCTTTGAGAGATGTTGATTTTTCACACGTTTTGAAATCTATTGAAGTCTAAAAGGTTTTCTCAATATGTAACAAGTAAGAGCATTTAGAAAACCGTTTTAAAATACTTATACTTTGAAATCAAAGGCTTTTGAGATATGAACACATATGAGAATCATTTTGAAACTTTAGCCTTTTGAAAACGTGTTTATGAGCCTTTTGAAAACGTGTTTATGACAAGACTTGAGTGTAGAGCTTATGTTCATGAGAGCTTTGGTTAGAGCTTATAAGATAACGACTTATAATAACAAAGCTAATCTAACCAAACCTAAGTCTTCAATCTTCAATCTTGATAAATGAGCCTTGCATAACTTTGAATCTTGATACCAATGGCTTGATTGAAGTACTTAGAGCTTCCATAATGAGTTCCGATATTCTATCACAAAGATTAAGATCATTAGACACAACATCAAAAGTTTGTCCAATATCAAAAACTGAGTTTGTTCGCCCTTAGGGCTTACAATGTATTTTTGTGGCTTAGACTTTAGGGAAAGATGTATGTTAAAGGTATCCATGCCCACATTATCAACAAGACCACGATAATGGAATTCTCATATGTTTAAATATGTTTGCATTGGGGCCTTGCAAACGTGTATGGTGATTTTCTATAGACACTGTCAACGTGTATAAAGATTTAATACACTTGATATATGTAATTAATTTGCTTTCCTATTAAATCCATCCCAATTCCACTTGCCATTCGTGAATAATGTGTCCTAATTCCATCCATAATGCTTAAACATTAAAAATTAGTTACCTTAGGATGAATTAAAATAAATGAACTTTAGGGTAACATGTATTTTTGAATTTTTGTAAATTGCAAGAAATTATGAGAATTGGCAAAAAAATTATGAGAATTGACAAAGAAACACGCCCCAAAATAAATTGTAAGAAATTATGAGAATTGGCAAAAAAATTGCAAGAAATTATGAGAATTGCAAAAAATTATAGAAAAACCATATATTTAAATCCAAGAAGAAATCAGTACTGCCTCCCCTCCATTTTTGTTTTAATCTTCTCAAAATAGATGTACTTGTTCCAATTGTTAAGAAAAAAAGGTAGAAAAGGCAAGTTTCTCACCTAAACCATAAACACCCATTTGAAATCGGAGGTGGTGGCGAAGCCTTGGAGGTGCCGGAGGTGGTGGCGACGTCTTGGAGGTGCCGGAGGTGGTGGGGATGGAAGGTGGGAGGAGATTTGGGGGGAAATCGCCAGAAGATGTGGTGGTGGAGGTGGAGGTCGTGGCTGGGCAGAATGAAGAAAGAGGGAGAGGCTTCTTGCCTCAGATATTTGTAGAGAAATAAAACGCACAAAACGACGTCGTTTAGGCATTTAATAACGGCGACGGAATTCGCAAATTCCGTCGCTATTCGGTCGCCACTTAGAATGCTTAACACTTGTCAAATTTTCAAAAAAAATGAGCCCGCGAAATGGCAAAACGGCGTCGTTTAGTCATTCAATAATAGCGACGGAATTTGCGGATTCCGTCGCTATTCGATCGCCACTTAGAATGCTTAACACTTGTCAAATTTTCAAAAAAAATGAGCCCGTGAAATGGCAAAACGGCGTCGTTTAGTCGGGAAAATAATAGCGACCGAACGGAATTAGGGTTAGGGTAGGGTGACCGAATAGCGACCGACTCGGAAAATTCCGTCGCTATTATTTTCCCGGATTCCGTTTTTTTAAATAGCGGGGTTTTTAAGGATATATAGAAACATTTTACCTAATAGTAACTACAATAGGCAAAATGTTTCTATAAAACCTTAAAAACCCCGCTATTTTATAATAAAAAAAACGGAATCCGGGAAAATAATAGCGACGGAATTTGCCAAGTCGGTCGCTATTATTTTTTTGGATTCCCTTTTTTATAAAATAGCGGGGTTTTTAAAGATATATAAAAACATTTTGCCTATTTTAGTTACTATTACTAATATATATATATACACACACACACACACATATTAACTTGAATATTCAAACAATTAAAACTTATACTTATTTACAAAATACCAATATATACTCGAAGCTTAACAATACAAGTAATACATTTGTGTGTGCATTTACGTGAATCATTAAGTGATAGAGTTAAAAGTTTATTAATTGATTATTAATAAACAAATAATTACTAAAATATTCACATTAGTTCGTACTCGCATTCTGAACGATGTCGGTTTTCGGATTTATAATTTTTTAACTAAAATCCGTCGCTATTCGGTCGCTATTAATCCATGGGGCGACCGAATTTACCAAGGCCGTCGCTATTCGGTTGCTATTATTTTCCCGGATTCCGTTTTTTTATAAAATAGCGGGGTTTTTAAGGTTTTATAGAAACATTTTGCCTATTTTAGTTACTATTAGGTATAATGTTTCTATATATCCTTAAAAACCCCACGATTTAAAAAAAACGAAATCCGGAAAAATAATAGCGACGGAATTTGCCAAGTCGGTCGCTATTCGGTCGCCCTACCCTAACCCTAATTCGGTCGCTATGATCGGTCGTTTTTCCGTAGGTAATCCGTCGGTTGTCGGTCGTTAACGAAAATAAAACGCCGTCGTTTTGGGTCCTTCATTTATTTCGTGACAAATAAACACCGTTATGTATTCCGTCGGTATTCGGTCGTTATATTCCGTTGGTATTCGGTCGTAATATATTCCGTCGGTAAACGGTCGTTAATATTCTTCGGTATTCGGTCGTTAATGGTGAACAAAACGATGGCGTTTCAATTTGGTCAACTGGACCGAAGTGGCCAACGGATGGGCGACGGAATAACGACTGATTGGTTTTCGGTTTCTATTCGGTCGGTATTCCGTCGTTAAATTTGTGACCGAAAAATTCGGTCGCTAAATTCGATCGCTATTTACCTGTTTTCTTGTAGTGGATATTTGGGATGGACTTAACATATAAACGGATTATACTTGAAGATTTTGGGCGGTTGCACCACCTCCATTCCCTCTCGGGCCGGCCCTGATGACGTGCATCCTACTTTCGCTCTCATTGTTCCTCAATTTCTTCTAATTTACATTTTAAACAGTGATTAATATGTGACAAAGGTTAAGAAATATGTCACAATTTTAGATATGTATTGAACTGATGGAGGAAATCTCTACTAAAAAGGATCATTGAAATAGAGAATAACTCTAATGGAAAGGATGTGTACTACTTCATCCGTTTTATAATAGAGGTTATTATAAATAGTTTAACATAGATTAAGAAATGAGGATATGAGATATTTTTACTATTATACCCTTCAGTGATTTAGTTTATTTCCAAATACCAAACTCACTCTTTCTCTCTATAGGAATGGTAATTTAAAAAAAAAAAAAATTAAAAAAATCTTACAAAAATTGGAAAGAAAAAGACATGTATTTTAAAAAGAGATGAAGAAACTAAAAATACCTCTATTATGGAATGGAATGGAGGGAGTGTCACTTTATATGATAAATGCCCTGTCAATATGAGTTTTGGCGCACTAGTTTTCTAAAATAACAAGACATGAGATCCAGAAAATCGAACAGTCCAAAACCACCACTTGAGCAAACTTGAACAAGGATGTGTACTACAAATACGTGAAAAAATAGGGGAAATTGGCGAAATAAGTACTCAAACAATATGCGTTTGGCGATAATGGTCCCCGTTTTATTTTTTTTTGTTTTTAGGAACATAAACAATTTGCGTTTGGCTAAAATGGTCCTTCCGTCCATCCCAGTTACGGTAAAAATTAATTTTTTTTTAAAAACCCTTTTTAGGAACCGGGGCTAATTTGGGAATTTCACCCTAAAAAATAGAACCACCACTACCACTACCAAACCTCCACCACCACTACCAAACCTCCACCACCACCACCACCACCCGCTGCCACCACCACCACCACTACCAAACCTCCATCTCCACCATCTCCTTCTTTCAAGTAAAATCACCTTCTCCACTTCCCACCAAACCCCCATCTCCTTCTTCCAAGTAGAACCACCATCTCCACCCTCCAAACCTTCATCTCTATCCACCAAACATCATTCACCCCCTCCTCCTCCACTTCCCCACGCCACCACCACCACCACCACCAAACCTCCATCTCCACCATCTCCTTCTTTCAAGTAAAACCACATTCTCCACTTTCTCCACCCCCACCAAACCCCCCATCTCCTTCTTCCAAGAACCACCATCTCCACCCTCCAAACCTTCATCTCTACCCACCAAACATCATCCACCCCTCCTCATCCCCTTCTCCGCTGCCACCACTACCAAACCTCCATCTCCACCATCTCCTTCTTTCAAGTAAAACAAACCCATAAAATAGTGCTCTTTTTATTGGGTGAATTCAATAGGGTTTTTTTTGTGAAGATTTTGGGCATGGAGATAAAGCGGGTAATACAAGGAATCGTGGTGGAAGGGTGGTGGTGCGGCTAGCGGGGAAAGGTGGTGGTGCAGCGTGGGGAAGGGTGGTGGAAAGGGAAGGAGAAAGAAGAGAATGAGATGAAGGGAGGGAGGATGAAGATGGGGACCATTATCACCAATCGCATATTGTTTGAAAGTACTTATTTCGCCAATTTCCCAAAAATAAAACAATTTTTTTTCCCCCAAAATACCCCTTTTAATTTTGCTATTTTTCATTTATTTTTTTGGTTGACTAACGATTGACATTAATCGGGATGGACGGAAGGACCATTTTAGCTAAACGCAAATTGTTTATGTTCCTAAAAACAAAAAAAATAAAAACGGGGACCATTATCGCCAAACGCATATTGTTTGAGTACTTATTTCGCCAATTTCCTGCCACTTTCCGTTCATTTCTGTAGATGCCACTAATTTTCGGTATCTTCCTTAATTTCTAAAGTAAATAAGAAAAGACCCTCTGCCTGCGTGCGACAAATTTTAATTTTCCTTTCTATAACGATTTTCTCCTCGTATGAGGCAGTTTTCTCTTCCCTATATGGGACAACCGCCCAATCGGACTTCAGTAAATGAGAAAGGGACTTTACGTACTTTTTAAAAGCTAGGACCGACCAATCTATTTACTACTCACTCATTTCAAATTATCTCTCCACTAATTATCTTTTCACTTTTTGTTTTGCACGTGAATTATGATTCATCAAATTCTATAGTAAGATATGATAAAATGTCATGTCAAATATAGCCCAGTATAATTTTACTCCCAATTTAATTCTACATTATTTTCTCTCTTTATTTGCCTCCCTCCAACATTAAATGTAAGGAATAGAATTGAAAAAATTATCGTTAATGAGTTATTTATTTAGAAAGTGAACATTTAATTTATAATAAATTAAAAAAAAATGTGAAAAATAATTTGGGATGGAGGGAGTAACTACCAAGCCAATATGATTGTAGGAAGGAAGTATAAAGACAATCAACACAGCCAAACAGCACTAAATACAAATTATACCAAATTAAGGTAAATTGGGTATCCTTTAGATTCCACAGCAGGCATTGCATTAAACTAACCATGGTTTAGCATAAAGGGCTAACTATGGCAGTGATTTTTTTGGAAACAACTTTTTTGTCCAAGACGAAAGTCTCGTCTCTGTCTTCAAACCAACCATAATAATTTTCTGATACCCTACAAACCCTAATCAATCTGTGACTTGAGGACGGAATTGCCACTTCCGTCCTCAAATTGCAGCATTTTTTATGCGTCTACTCTTTTCTCACCCAACTTTTGTTTTTGAATAATTGAAGACTAAAAATGAGAACGGATTTGGCAATTCCGTTCTCATTTCTGACCAATTTTTAGATACTTGTCAATTCAAAAACTAAAATTTTGAATTTTTTTACACACCAATTATATTTATAAATAACCTCACCACACTCTACAACATTCACAACTCTCAAACATAAAATTTCCTAACCCTCTTCAAAATTCATTGTTTAAAATGGCAAGCTTTCCAAAATTTATTCAAAAAGAAATGGTTAACAAATTCAGGGATGTTGATTTTACTAAAAAATGGCCTTTAGAATACGAACAGACGTTAGTAGAAATTTGTTTTGAATTTAATTCACAGTGTCACAATGATGGAAAAAATTGGTCCGGTCTGTACAATGAAATTGTCTACGGCATGAACTCCGTCACCGGCGGATATATCAAAACTACGCAGGAGGTTTTGGGATTTTGAGGCACTTTTGCTCCAACCGTGGTTCAAATACGACTGCAATACAAACACTACAGAACATATGACTATGAACTAAAAAATGTAAAGTTCTTGACACTAATTTTTTTTTGAATATTAATGTTGCTTCTTTCATCCGTTTCCGCTATTAAATTTTGACATAATGAGATCATATGACTCTCACACGAACAAACTCGGATATTTTAGGAAAACAAGTTCTGACCCTAAAAAAACTGCATATGAGAAAGATGTGAAAAACATAAAAAAGAGAGAAATTTGATATGAATGTGGAAAACTGGTTTTTTTTATCTCATTGGCGCCTTTTGTTTATGGGTAAAAACTAATTTTGTTTTCAAAATGCCCCCGAGATTGATCATATGATCCATATTTAACAGTGAAATTGGATGTAAGGGGCAATATTAATACATTAGAAAATTTCATGATTAAGGACTTTTCATTTTCTAATTCAGGGTCAAATACCAAAATCAAGAAAAGTTTAGGGAGCGTGAGCACATTTTACTCTAATCCAAACGATACTGTAGAGACATGATGGAGAAGTTTTATCTTTGTAGGTGAGTAAGTTTAAAACTTACATTCAAACTAATGAATACAATACACGTATGAAAAAGAATTGACTTTTTGACCTACGTGTGTTGTATTCATTGGGTTGGATATAACTTTTAAACTTATTAACCTACCAAAATAAAATTTCTCGACATGATCAGTCTTTTTCTTTTTTTTTTTTTTTTGAAAAAAACTTATAGCTCATGAGATCAGTTTATGGGTCTGGGCGATCTGTTTATCGGTATGTAGTAGCATGCTAGTTTCTCTTCAAATTTGGATAGTAGATATGGATTCGTGGACACACATGAAGCTGAATCTACTTGCTCACCATGAACATGTATACCATTAAAAGAAGAAAATTATCCATCTTTCTTCTTTATTAATGTGGCCTACCTGCAGGGACGATTCCCTGCCCATGAGATTTTAAAAAATACTACTAAATATATTATTTTTTATATGTAGTTTGAAATTTTTTATCAAATGATCAAACTCGGGAGCATTTTGGAAAAAAAAATTAGTTTTTACCCATAAACAAAAGGCGCCAATGAGATATAAAACTAGTTTTCCACATTCATATCAATTTTTCTCTCTTCTTTCTGTTTTTTCACATCTTTCTCATATACAGTTTTTTTAGGGTCAGAACTTGTTTTCCTAAAATATTTGAGTTTGTTCGTGTGAGAGTCATATGATCTCATTATGTCCAAATTTAATAGCGGGAACGGATGAAAGAAGCAACATTAATATTCAAAAAAAAAAATTAGTGTCAAGAACTTCACATTTTTTAGTTCATAGTCAAAATTCAAAATTGAAGAAAGTTCAGGAGCGTTGAAACTTTTTACCCTTTGGATTAATAAGACACAATTAAGAGTCTTTTGGCTAAATTTTAACAAATCGGCTAAAGCTTGTTATGAACTCCCTGATTGATGAAGCCCAAAGCGTTTTTTTAAAAGAAAAGACTTGTAACGGATAATGCTATTATTGTTTTTGAAGTGTTTCACAACCTTCAAACAGTCAAGCCCAACGACTCTCATCAACTGGCTCTTAAGCTGGACATTAGTAAAGCTTTTGATAGAGTGGAATGGAATAATCTGGAAATGGTGATGTCATGAATGAATTTCCCCCCGAAATTTTTTCTCTTTTGACATGAACTGTATCAGAACTGTGAAATACTCCATTCTACTTAACGGGGTTCCAACAAGATCTTTCATGCCAACCAGGGGTATCAAACAAGGGGATCCTCTATCACCTTTCCTCTTCCTCATCTGCACAGCAGGATTATCCTCGCTTGTCCGTTCCGCCGAGGAACTTGGGCTTTTTCAGGGGTTCCAGTTTGGAATGGGGATTTCTGTAGGTAGCATTTTTCCTCATCTTTAGGTCCGCCTGTAGGCCGCCAGCCTATACCGAATGCTGATCAGATAAAATATATACTAAAAGGGAAGGCCAAAATGTTCTCTCCAGATGATATGTAAAACTCCCCAAAGGCCCTACAGAGCAAGCCAGCTATAAATGGCAGGCTCATGATTAAGGTTTCTTTAAACTTAATGTTGATGGAGCCTGGTATGGGGACTCTGGCGGAATGGGATTTATCATCCGAAACAATGAAGGGAATTTCGAAGCAGGAACTACAAAGTTTGTCATCCACTCTCCCAACCTTGAAACTACTGAAGTAAAGGCTCTACTGGAAGGACTTTGGTTTTCTATGAATCAAGGATATCAGCCATTACTTATTGAAAGTGACTGTCAAACGCTGGTCAATAAGGTCCACCAAGTAGGAGAAGATTTGTCTCCGCTAGGTCACATTGTTAGCCAAATAAGAATATTGGTAGGGCCTAGTATAGTTAATTTATCTTTTGCGCACAGATCTTGTAACATTCCTGCTAATAGATTAGCCAATTACGCAATGAGAATTAAAGCCTCTTCTCAATGGTTTGGAGAACCACCGAGTTTTCTCCTACCACATTTACTCCGTGATATCATTAAATGATATATATATATATATATATATATATATATATATATATATATGCTCTTTTTATTTTAAAAAAAAAGAGTCTTTTGGCTATTCACGTCTGGACAACTTGGGCTTTTATACTCTAAATTTACCCCCTCTATTTCCTAAAAGAATTGAAGGGAAAATATATATTTCACTCTTACAAAATAAAGAAGTAGTACATGAGTATTTATACATGTGAGTCTACACTATATTAGTCAACTACTATATATATATATATGCTCTTTTTATTTAAAAAAAAGAGTCTTTTGGCTATTCACGTCTGGACAACTTGGGCTTTTATACTCTAAATTTACCCCCTCTATTTCCTAAAAGAATTGAAGGGAAAATATATATTTCACTCTTACAAAATAAAGAAGTAGTACATGAGTATTTATACATGTGAGTCTACACTATATTAGTCAACTACTAATTACTCAACACTACACATTATTTAGACAACTACTATACATTAGGAAGAAACCAATATAGAATATGTCTTAATTAATTAAACTGGAATTAAACATTTTCTTAATTAATTAGGCAACTCTTAAATAGTAACTTACATATTCTAATATTTTCTTCTGTCTATATCCTTTCTCCTCTAATTCCATCCCACTACTTTTATTCAATACTTATATTCTAAGAATATAGTCCACCACAGTCATTGATTTGAGCTCTAAATTCCATATTTGAGTTGAGCAAAGGTATTATTCTGGAAGCTTCAGACATTGCTAGAAATGAAGTACACAACGTGATTCTGAAAACTCCACCACACCACAAAAAGATGCAATTATTGAAACAAAAATGAATCGCCTATTTTGGACTTAAACTATTTTTGTTTTTGTTTTTTACCCTTCCTAGACTTAAACAATTTATGGTTGCCCCGATATAGACAATTTGGTAGATTTTGACAATTTTATCCTTATATTTGGCCTGAAATTTTAAAAAAACCAATATAACCGCACTCTCGGCACTGAATCACATACCAGGGTTTCAGGGTATTCTCTTGCCCGCAATCTACAAACGTAATTAACATCATAAATTTCACCAAACAAACCCAAATAAAACACCAAAAAAAAACTCATAATTACTCGTCTAAATATACAAAGAAGCATTTAAAATTGAGATACCTCCGCAGATATAGCTAATTGGCTCAGGTTGAGGATCTATTGCAATCAGCTACGAAAAAGTCTCTGCGAAGAAGAAATTAGGAAACAAAACAAACCAAGAATTAGGGTTATTTGTCAACAAGCACGATAGTTTTTTAAAGTATCAAAATTTAGATACGTGGTATGTAAGATATTAAACTACCAGAATTGAGAATACGATTTCTGGAAGGTTCGACGGAGTCTGCAAGGACTGTTCTTGATGGAGGGTCGGAGAAGAAATTTCCAGAGAGGGAGACAACGCAGGATTGTGAATAAGGGCAGTGAGGTTGTAGGATCTCTTAAACTTGACAAGCCGACTATGATTAGGGATGGGCTCTGGCCTGCTTCTTTCGGCCCAATTTCATGTCTTAGTTCTGATAGTGTTGGGTTGTAGAGTGTATTTTCCCTTTTATTTTTTCTCGTCTTTTTTGCTGAATTGGTTTTAAAGATGTTGACACCCGAAAAGTCTCGTCTGGTCGAAACCATTCAAGAATCCGACAAAAAGACCCAACCGAGATTCAATATGGGTGTTAATAAAAGTGGGCAGATCAAGAACTACGGACCGGCCGAGATAAAACGATCAAAAGAAATCAGGAAGAAAAAGCTCAAAATGACCAAAGAAGTTAGTAGCTGGAATAGAACTCCTATACATTAGTATTTGATTTCACATCACGTTTGTCTCGGTCTTAGTCCTTATCCATTCCCAACCACCACAGTCTTCATGAGAAAAAGTGGGATTTGCCTAGGAGAGTTTTTAGGGTCAAGTAAACAACCGGACAACCCTAAAAATAGAAGGAAACGTGAAACTTTCACTCGACATAAGCAAAAGGAGTTTGTCCATGTTCTCCATCACTGCCACGGCCTTGGGAACATGTCCATTTCACAAAATCATGTCCAGAATGGGTAGAAGTTAAGGCGGGAACCCATATTCAGAGGCGGCTATAAATAGAATATCAAGAGCAAGAACAAAGATATCACAATCAACAATCAAAATGCCTTTTATCTTCATTTATGCAATCTTTATGTGCTTTCCATACTTAAATTCATGTAGTTAAACTAAGACTAAGATATTTAGAATCCACAAGGTTTCCTGCGCAAGGATATTTTTCCAATAACACATACATAGATTATAATCCAGCCCCTTAGACTATGCTTCATGCGTGAAGATTTTCCTAATAACGCATACTTAGTTTAAAGCTAGTATGTTTGGCTCCGAACAAACTTACTGCTTGAGAAATTGTTTTTCAATAACACATACTTGGCTGATTCACCATTTTTCAAGTGTAAATCATCTTGAGGGGATGAATTCTAAGTGTGAATACAAGGTCCAACCATACTAGCTTTTTAACTCGACGTTTGGCCATATTTTTTATGGAAACACTTTTTGGCACAATCCGCAGGACACCACTGCTGCATGTCTTTCATTAATAATGACTCAGATCCGGCAAGAATATGGAGCCGAAACCACAAACTTTGGGCGAATAGTCGGACAACAATAGCTTACCCGCTTTACCAACATCCTTGACAGCCATTAGGCAATAGCTTGATGAAAATATTGGTGAGCAAGTACATAGTATGGTCCAAAAGTTAACAAGGGTCAATAAACCATTGATCCATAACAAGTTTCAAGCAATGGAAGTTCGTCAAGTCTTGCGGCCTCCCGAGTATATGTCGTGACTCCAGAAGGAATACTCATTCCATAACGTTTGCAACTCACACATCAACAGAGGAACGTAATAAATGGTATAAATTTGTTAAAAGTAGCCCCAACATTATGCGAGAATACCAATATATCTACCAAGCGCCAAATTAGTACCCTCCACCTTCCCCAGTTTGGAGGACATACACCACCGATGGTAGGTCAAACAGCTTACACTGACAACTAGCCTTCCAAACCAAGGGCAAATGTCATTCATGGCCAAACAGACGCCCCATTCCTAGCACAAAGGCTGGGGAAACTCCCAATGATGGTTGGACCAACAGTCTGTTCATGAAAATCAGCCTTTCAGGACGGGGAAAATACTAATGGCAGGACCGAACACTCATTTCACCCAGCCAACTCCTCAAGATGAGGGGAACAGATGCCCCCGTAAAACACTTTCCCATCCGTATAGGCCCGGACACAACCCAAGAGGAGTACAACCTACAACAACCCTCATCGGGAAATTCGGCATCAATAATACCGGGATAGAGAAGCCTTCTTACCATAAGTCGTATCCGGAGGGCCTAATGTGGTGAGTTAGGAAATAGCGAACTCCAAAATTTGCAATTATTTTTGCTCTCCCTAACGCAAACGAGCTTCTAGTGGTACACCGACTTGTTGCCCGATTCTGTGCAGACATGAGCCGAGATGGACGGGTTGTTCCATTAAAGATTCTATAAACCAGTGGTAGAAGTCATTAGAGTCGATTTGGTAGCAGCCCAAGAAAAATCATAAGAGACAGTCGCGGACTTCTTATACCGATTCAGGAAAATCCATAATGGTACCTCAATTGAAATAAACCTCATTCTCCATGATTTCTCTGACATGTCCAGATTAACTTCTCAAGTTATCTGGATGAAGGAGTTTATCAAAGAAAAAGTGAAATGGATGGCTTCCTGTTTCCAGAAATATCAGACGATGGTTTCCGTTATAGATGATTTATCTGACCCTGAATAGTCATAATATTTTGAGATATTGGCGACCAAGATCCTAAATGGGAAGGCTTACACCTGCACAACCTTGAAACCCGTCAAGGATATGGATACAGATAAAAAGATCCCAAAGAGACTTGTTCCTTTGACATCACCATGGCGGATCACAACTTTGATTACCTTTTAAAGGATAAGCAAATCAAGCTCACGTATGGCCAGGAAATTCCAATGGTTGAAGAGCTAAAAGATAAGAAGTACTGCAAATGACATAATTCTTCCAGTCATGACACCAATGGTTGTATCATCTTAAAACGTGCCATACAGAAACTCATTCAGGATTACCGGTTCAAGTTTGCCAACAAAGAGGCTCAAGAACTACTTGTGGACATTGATCATTTTTCGACTGCTGATGTCAATATGGTGTCAGCTCAAGGGAAACATCCCAAAGTGATTATGAAATAATGGACAATCAAAAACATGGATGGGCTAAGGCGACTGACATCAAGGAATCAGACATTCAGAAAACAGTTTGAACCACTATTCGACCTACTGGCCAAGAACATGTTATGGAACCGGACTAACCCAGAACTAAGGTGGAACTCAGGCCAAGAGGTCCAAATGCTTATCGGCCTCCCGACCGACTATCGATATTTTGAAGGTTGAAATACCCCAAAGGAAATCCAAACCTAACCTTATGAAATGCTAAGTTCTTTGTGGAAGAGGGAATCATGACTTTGCCTTTTCCTCCCACTAAAGTACAGAAGATCCTTGACCACTCAGCCAAGCCGGCAGCCAGCCATGCTCATTCGCCTTGACAAATGACCAGCTTGGTTAACTCCTACGTAGAAAAGAAAATTGCAGAGGAAGAAAGTCGTCCAACTTCACAAGTTTGGTCAAGATTGTAAGTACAACCAAACGAAACATCCAAACGGAACTCCTGGACATCATGGATTTGATTTCATAGCACATTTGACCCAGTCTTAGGCCTTATCCATTCCCCAACCACCACGACTTTCATGAGGGAAAGTGGGTTTCTGTCAAGAAAGTTTTCAGCGTCTCTTAAACAGTATGTCAACCCTAAAAAGAGGGAAATGTGCAAGTGCCACTCAGGCGAAGCAAAATAAGTTTGTCCACACTCTCCATCACGAGCACGACCTGGGGAACATGTCCATTTCACAAGATCATAGCCGGAATGGGCAGAAGTTAAGGCGAAAACTCATATTCAAAGGCGATTATAAATAGAAGATCAAGAGGAAAAAACAAATATATCACAATCAAGCATCAAAATGTCTTGTTATCTTCATTTATACAATCTTTATGTACTTTCCTTCCAGGCTTTCCGAACTTAAATTCATGTAGTTAAACTTAGACTTAACTATTTAGAAATTGATAGGCTTTCCGCGTGAGGATATATGTTAAATAACACATACTTAGATTAGAATCACGCCCTTAGATTAGGCTTCTTGCGTGAGGAATTTTCCAATAACGCAAACTTAGTTACAAGGTAGGTTGTTTGGCTCTAGACATGCTTATTGTGTGAGGAATTGTTTTCCAATAACACATACTAGTCACCTTTTTCCAAGTGTAAACCATCTCAAGGGAAAAAATCAAGTGTGAATACAATGTCCGGACAACCTAGCTTTTTAGTTTAATGTTCGGCGGAATTGTTTGTGGCAACAAAAGAAGTTTCTTTTCATAATACATAAAATTCTCAGCATAAATCCATTGATAGATTAATTAAAATTGAAAATTAATTAATAATGCAGTGATGTAGCTCTTTTGAAAAGAAAGTGAAAAATTACTCTTTTCATCTCAAATTGAATGTCCACATTTGATATTCACCATAATTAAAGAGAATAGTTTGACTAAAAGCTAATTACAAAATTTCCTCATTATACAAATGGTAAGATACATGGACCTTGCATCCCTTAAATATAAGGGGTTGTTGTGAGAATTTACTAAGAAAGAATATTCATTTTGTGAATTTTAAACACAAATTCTAAAAAAAAATGACATCCGTGCTCACAAAATATGTACAACCATGCATCTATTATAGTCAGGGTATAGTAGAATGTATGGTTGTTTAACAAAAATCGAAACCAACCAATTTAAATTGATTATTCGGTTTGAACGGTGCATTAAACTGATTTTAGTTTGGACTCAAATAAAATCGAACTTTCGGTTTGATTTAAAAAAAATTATAACCAAACCAAACCGAAACAAATCAATCTATTAAATGACTCTTTTGTAATAAAACATATTTAACTTATACCAATGACAAGCAAGTTTCTTTAAGTGCTAAAAGAAGAGATTGAAGAGTCATCTGTTGGTATGTGATTTCATATTTACCTGAAGTTTTTGTTTTATTTTGAACTAATAATAGTATAATTTTTGAATTTTTTTTTGCTTTATTTTGAACTAAGAATGAAGAAGACTATTTAAGCATGGTCTGAGGCGGAAAGGACGCTCATTGCTCACCCACCAAAAAAGAAAAGAAAAAAAAAGTACATTTTCTTTTTCTTTGTTGGAGGTAAGAAAACAGAAGTGCTAAAGGACAAAATAAATAATCAAATGATATTAAAAGGGACATGCTAGATGGCTAAAATCAATTGGATAAATTGTGAAAATTTTGTAAATTATTCATGACATTATTGTAATTAATTCGTTGACTATTTTAGAAATTCAAGGGGATTTCGGGTTTTAGACAATTTTAGCCAATTAGTTTTAGCAAAAAAAAAAACATTTTCCTGTTAAAAGCAAACAAGAAAAATGTCAGCATCCAATAAGATAAACATGAAATACTTTATTCCATACAATTGCTTATTCATCTAAAAATAGGGGAACAAACAACCAAATCTCATCATGTCTTGTATGCCTTGGAGACAGACTAGCATAGTTCCAAGTATGTTTTGAGAGTCAAATTGAGCAAGGAAAAATGGTCATTAAACAGGTTCATTCCTCTATAAAGCATTGTTAACATTGACGAAGATGAAGACATTGAAGAGATTACAGGAACATTACAGCACAACTTATCCAACAAAAAGCCACAGACCAACTGATTGGAGCCGCTACAGACTACCGGAGCTTGGGATTTCATGATTTCTGCTAGATGCCACCAGGACTGCAATAAGAAACATAATAATGAAAAACAGACTCGGGATAATAAAAAACCAAATTTTAATGTATGTTGTGATTTCTGGAAAATTACAAGCCTCTAGGGTTTGCTTTGGAGCAGTTTGGTCATGTTAATATACGATAATAATTGTGTACTTCCAGGACTTGCCCCTCATACTGGTCTAAGATAGCAGAAAATGCCTAGTAATTCAAAATTATCAATCTAAACCACAACCATCCAATTAACTACATCAAATAGAATTGAATGAGAAGTCAAGTTCTTGGTACATGATAAACTGTTAAAGTAAATAAAATAGAATAAAGCAAGATTTTTTTATTGCCAATTACTTGCTAGACCTTTTATTTTCCCTTATTCTTTCTCAAGACTTAAGAGGCAAGGGACAGATGATGAAATTCTCAGTTCACAGTATATAGATTGAGCACTTGACTGGAGAAAAATAATTGGGATCAATACCTAAGAGCAGTAAATAGCATTACCATTAAGTACATAACTAGGAGTTGAAACTCTTATTTTGTCCATGACTTCTGCTGAATGAATGGCGAGCCAAGAGCTTCCGACCAGAATTAAGGTGTTCATCCTGGAAAAGCCATATCATGTGTGATTCACAAGTACTTGTAAGTCCAAGTGAACAATGATTCAAGCATGGGAGAGTGAGAGAGATATTCAAGACAAGAAACATTCATAAAAACATCTACATGAAACAATTTCCAAAACTAACGTAGACTTTCAGACTAACTATACTCAAACGTATGATCATCAACCAAAGTAAACAGTATAAATGAAAATATTCTGCACAAACCACCTATATATGCAATAGCTGAAGCCCATGAAATTATAGAAACACAACTGGTAAAATTTTGTGATTGCATCACGTCCATTGAAATTAACACCATTTTGTCTAGCTTTGCAGGTTCCAACTTCAGGATTCATGAAGACATTCAGTACTTTATCTGAGTAAAGAAACCTTAGTGCAGTCCCCAAAAGTTCTACCATGTTCCAATTTAAGACCTTCACAATGATTTCATATACTACCTCCTCCATCTCCTAAAGATAGACTCGCTTTCCTTTTTCATCCGTCCCAAACTATAGGCCTGTTTCTTTTTTCAAAGAGTAGTTAAATTATCATTTCCTAATATGCCCCACACATAATTTTCAACATGTAATTTAAATGGACTGGTTTAATCCTTGCGTTTCCAAGAATAGTTTATTAATAAGCTATTCAAATTAGTCAATTCTCAAACTTTGCATAGGTTGATCCTTATATTTTAAAGAATAAATTATCAGCTTGAGAATATAAGAAAGGCGTATATCAGGAAAAGACAACGTACTTGGATCAAATGCCCACCACCCCCACCACCCCACCCCCCAAAAAAAAAGAGTAACTTCGATAAATGTCTAATCACTTGTATCTGTGTTCTCCACTAAAGCTAATCACAAGCATACTATAGAGTCTCGTAGAATGGACACACATGTCGTGTAATAGGTTTGCATGGTAACGACTGTCTGGGCAGTGCCATTAGAATTATGTGTTGAATCGGATTGTAAAAAGAACTTCACATTGCAGTCAAGCACTTCTAACCAAAATTAGATCAAAATAAATAAAACCAAACTTGAATGTTAATTCAGGTGACACCCCCTACATTATCAATAGTGGTTTGACGAACCTTATACAGTGAAGCAGCTGATTCAGATTCCAGAGTCTGAATAGGAACGTTTCCAAGTGATTGTGAAGCATGCAGAGCATCTAAAGTCAACTGCCAACCACATAGAGCAAGAGCAAGAGCACCAGAACTGGAACTGGAACCACTACTACTAGTACCTGCAGCAGCAACATTCCCATTTACCCATGGGCAGAAATGATTGTGGTGCTTAATTGGATCGAACTCAACAGCCTCTTCATAGTTGCTTTCTCCCTTGGGAGGACCTAACAACATTTCATGTTCAAGCCAAGTCACAGAAGGAATATAAACAAACAAAAAAAAAAAAAAAACTTTTAGTACAACTGAGAGAGAAAGATTACCTATCCCATTTGCAGCCAAATATCCTGATTCAACATATCCAGAGTCATCAGCAGGCAGTGCTTTTCCACCTTGATTAACTTCTTCCTTGGACAAATCCATGCCAGAATATAAAACAGCATTGCAAGAAAGAGATGGATGCGCACTGTTCTCACGGGGAACTGAATACATGTTGCTATTCTTCTCACCACTATCAAAGGATTCTGCCTTGGCTGAACCAACAATTTTCGATCCACTATCTGCCCTTCCTACAGAGCCAGACATCAGTTCTTGGCTATCACCGTGAGGATCCTCCCGGTCCATTTCTTCAGGTACAAAATCGCCCATGACCCCTGGATCTGGAACAAATTCACTTGTTTGACCCTGGTTTTCAGTGATCTCAGCTATCGGTTCGACATCACCGACGACACTATCTGCTCTGTGAACTGAAGCATCTGTTCCATGAATTTCAGCTTCATGACTAGCACCCATTCCAACACTTCCACCACTAATACCAAAGCTGGGAACATCTCTACCATGAGCAGTCACAGTATCTGCATTCACTACTTCATCTTCATTTGTGCTGCTTACCCCCATTTCACCAGCATTCCTAACAGCACCTGGACATGTACTTTGCTGTGCTTGATTACTGTAATTGAGTTCTGATGTTTCATTCAGGTCTGTACTTTTAAATGCAGATGTAGAAGGGAAATGACCGTCATCTACATCTACAGGATAATTCTCAACACTTTCCATTGAATCATCACTGTGACAAATAGTATCCATTGCAATAACAGACGATACGCGAGCTGAATCTCGAGTAGATGGGCCACCAAGTAACTGTTCCTGCTCCTGGGCAAAAGGATCATCTCTTGAAGCATCTCCAATATCAAAGCCAAATGGCTGGCTAGGACCAGCACCAGATGAATCCTTCTGATAAGAAAAATGGGTTTCAAAAATATCGTAACTGCGGGCACGTTTAGAAGGACCAGCCAAGTACTGCTTACCATCATCAACCTCATCACCATCATGATCAATAACAGTCCCTTCAACACTATCAGCCTGTTGCCCGACCAACTGGGGCCTGTCAACAGTGCTTCCACCTTCATCTAAGTTCCGCTTCCGAGAACTAGGACCTCTTGATTCATATGAGGCTGCACGATCACCCACCTCACTACTAGAAGGTTGCCCAATTATGAGACCGGTTCCAGTATGCACACTTTGGTATTGTTCAGACATCACATTCATGCCCAACTGTGAAGAGGGTAGCCCACCTGTCATAGAAAGGTTGAGATCCATCCCCATGTTTGACAACGATTTACCCACATCTGTTGTGGCAGTTTCATCATGGTCCTCCATCTGCTCCTTCTCCATACCATCAGTAGCAACCCATCCACTAATGCCACTTGCCGCACTAACTCCACGTGTTAACTGCATCTTCTTGCTTGCCTCAGGAATATCGACGTTATTAGGAGCAAAGCAAGCAGGACGAGCCACAGTAAGAAAATCCCAAATTCCAACTGTGGCGCCACATAAGCTGCAATCCAGTAATGGTGATCGGGATTCACCTTTAGAATTAGTACCAAGAACTTCTTTCTTAACAAACTTCTTTCTTGCTGAAGTAGACATTGCCTTCTTGCCACGGGTAGGATCTCGCGGAGGACCATGATAGTTTGCTGGACCTACAGAATGCCCATTCCTAGCAGACTGAGCAGAATGCTCTTCACAATCTTGAACATTAGGAAGCCACCTTGGCTCCCATCCACACAGACTAATCAACTTTTGAGCCTATATTGTACCCCCAAAAAAAAAACAAATAAATAGAAAAAAAATAACGTTTTAAATTATAGGAAGAAGATTAAGAGCAATGCAACCCATAAATGTGATCTTACACGAGAGTACATAAAAAAGACATCTTCTCGGTCATTTCCAACCCCCAACATAAAGTCCGACCTAAAGGCAGATTCGCCACCTCCAAAAACCTGTGTCTGAGACAAAAAGCGATCAATTTCTGGGCTCCGAGAAACACGCATCTGCTCAATTGCAGATAAAGCCACAGTAGGAAGCACCGGGAACTGGAGCAACCCATCACAACGGTCCTTGAAACCTCCAATTAGAGCTGAGGGAGGGGTTGGAGGGAATTGAACCAAACTTTCAGCACAGCTATTTCCTCTCCATGCGCAATTTACCTTGTGCCCTTCTTCATCAAGTTTCTTGGAAAACTCTTCCCCAGCGCTGTCCACTACCAAAGGTAAACAAATATATTACACCTGCTAGTCACGACTGAGAATGAAGTAATAATACATTGCAGCTAGCAAGAAAAGCTATGACTTTTAAGAATAGTATATGAAAAAAAGTAAGCACACGCTGCTAATTCTGGCATAGTAGATGAACGTCTACCAAAAAGAAAAGTCAACATCAGTTTCAAGAATGATTTTTTTTATGCCAACAACAATAATGTAACCAAAAAATAGTTATTTAAAAACAAATTACCTTCAGAAAAAGTCCAGGCAGCGGAGGAAACAAATTTTAGATTTGCGCCACAGGACTCACATTCAATCTCATCAACACTTACATTCACCCAGCCTCTACTGGCACAAGCTAAAGAACTTGCAGCCTACATGAGGATTTTTATGGCAGAGATATCAAAACACATAACCAGAAGGATTACTACAATAGTTGTCAAAGGCTTGCATAAGGATCACAGGAAAAGAGAAGGAAAATAGATATTCTTCCAAAAAGTTGCTGACAACAATTTCTATAAATGACTAAGAACGGGAATTGTTGTGCACCACTAATGCTCTGGATGCTGAATGAAAGAAGCATGGTGATGTGCACATAAATCAAAATGGTTCTTGGGTCTGCCTTCTCTGATGCCTTTTGGCTTTGATTTGAGGGCATGATTCACGTAGCAAAGCGCGACGGCATAGGGGACCATTGTTACATGTGTATTATATGAGCAACCACTTTGTGCACTTGTTGCCAAAGGTTAGGTTAGTCTCAATACATCTGTTTAGGTGGTATCTCGGGATCGACCACTTTGTTTGACGAGGTTAGAGTGCGTATCCCAGTCTATCCCCGCCCCATACCCCCCAATTATTGGGGACTTAATGGGTTATGCTATTGTTGTTGTTGTTGTTGACTAAGAACGGGAATTGCACCTTCTAGAAAGCATGACTAGAGAAGAAGATCACAATACTAAGTAGATAGTATGCCCCCAACAAAAATCTTGAGGAGTGTCATGATAAAGTATACAAACCTATAGATCATGAAAATTTAACCACGTGATACAGAAAGGATTTATCTAGTCAATAGTTGATAACTTCGCATGTTGTAAAGAAATTGATAAAAGTTAATCAGCAGCCCTGGTTTGCTCCATGAAACTTCAAGAAATACACCCTTCTTACAACTTAGAGCAGAAGCAAATTGATCTGAAATTAGAAAATAACTTGCGAAAAGAATTTTTTTCAAATTCCAATATGATGATGAACGGACGTTTCCCAGAGCCTTCCCATAAAATTTTCAGCTAGAGTTTCCGAACTTGTCACTTGGGAAGGAGAAGAATAAGGGAAAACCCTCAAACGAGAGCAGTACTGATGCCTAAGACGAAAGCTTATTGCACACTTACAATTATTCTTCACTATGTAAACAATGAGAGCATGAACTTTTTTCTATTTTCCAAATCCCATATTGAATTGCATTATACACAATTGTTTGATACTTTCCTAATCAAAATGTCCATTGAACTGGCTTCCAACAAATCTCCTGCACTGTCAGCAGTTTTTAACTTTATTTTCCTTTCAATATTGCAAGCAATAAAATTATTAAACCCCCAAATCAAGTTCTGAGAACTACTGCACCATTTTCTTATTTTTAACTTCATTGCAATTACTATTTAAATGCCACTTGAACGAAATGAAGCAACAGCAGTCAGTTCTCCAAGTGCTACTTCTCTCGGGCACCACCAACTCCCCCCCAAAAAAAATAACAAATATAATTAAATAATCATAAAATGTCACATAAAAATAATCAAGATGGCCAACATTGAGAAATTATGCCTTTCTTCCAATAAATAGACTCCATTCTATAAATGCAAGACATGATCAACTAATAAGACTTTGATCAGTTGTAAGAGAAAGTTCAAATTTTATCCTGTGCCCTCTTTCCTTCAGCCTAGGAAATAACAAAACTTTCCTTCGTTAACTGTAAGACAAACCCTCAAATCTAGAATGAGCATTCTCATTTCTCTTTATTATTAGGATTTAATGTGCACAAACACAAAGTTGGACCACCCATAGCGTGGAGATATCTTTTAACCTAAGTCCCTCTTGATTCTTACTCTGGCAGTTCAAGAATAGTGCAATCTTTTACGAAATCATAAACGATACAATACTATATAGAAGCAAGAAATCGAAGTAATCTATTTACAAGTTCTAAGAAGCAAACCAAATTGTTAATGCAAATTTCAACATCCTCTGGTGGAAAACGAACGCATGCATGCATCCTAAAAAGAACAAAGTCCTAACCTTGGGCTTCCCAAACCAATTTTCAGGTTTGAAAGTGGAAAGACGCCTCAGTAAATCGCCCCTTTCCCATGGCCTACATGAAGGTTGCGATGACCCAAGCGCAGAACCACCAGCACTTGTGCTCAGTGAAGCTCGTGTGGGTTGTGATCCAATGCGGGAAAAAGAACCCCCTTTCGAACCCTGTCCTTGCCACTGCCATTCCGTGCTCCCAGCATTTGCAGGCTGAGTAGGAGATGATGCCCCGGCAGAGCTAAGAATACAAACTTACACTGTTAAATTCACTGAAGTGAAAATTGTACTAAATGGAAAAGTGCAGCTGCACAACATAGACTAAAGCATTGACAAAATACAGACTAGTCAAATTAATCTCGGGAATCCTTCACTACGGCAGCTGAGTCACGCCCAAAAGGGCATAAGAAAATCAATCAGAACGATGAATAAAGAATTAGCAATATTTAGTCACACAACCACATTAAATTAACCGACATATTATTCCACACACCTCCCCCAAAAATGCTAATATGGCCTATTCTCCTTAGCTTATAAGGAGCCGCTTATAGCTTTTTACTTAAAAAAGGCTACTAGTTATATGTTCTCAATAGCTTATTGACCCCAGATTATAGCTTGAAACAGTGTTGCAAAAGTCGCTAGTCGCTAGTCGGTCGGCAGACAGGGGACTAGCGACTAGTCGGCCTAGTCGGGGAGTAGTCGGGGAGTAGTCGGCGACCCTAAATATTAAATATATTTTATTTTAATCATTTTCAAAAATGTTTTCTTTTATATTTTTGGTCTAATTAAATATTAAAAATATAAAGTAGGTCATTTAGGACTTGTTTGTAATATAAAATATAAAGTTTGAGGTCTAAAATATAATTTTTAAAAGTAATTCGGACTTTAAATACAATTTATTTCTAAATTTAGGTCATTTAAAACTTGTTTGTAACATAATTATTTTTATAGGATCTTATGTGCTAATACTTTAATTGCACATTTAGTGCAGGGGTATATAATGTCTCCTAACTAAGAGAAACCCTAGCCCACTTTTCATTTCTCTCCTCCTCCTTTCTCCCTCTCACAGCCGTGCTCCCCATCTTCTCTGCCTCCTCCGGCGTTCCGCCGCCCTCTTTCTCCCTCTCACCGCCGCCGCCCTCTCTTCTCCCCTCTTTCCTTTCTTCTCCTCTCTCTTCTTTCATTTTCTTCGTCTTCTGCTGGTCCGCTGCCGGTCGGTTTCCTTCTCCGGCGAGGTAAGGTTTTCTCTTTCTTCTTTTTCTTTTTCTTTTCCCTTTTTCCTCCGCCGCTGCTCTTCTCCCGCGACTACTCCATCACCATCGGACTTTTGACCGACTAGTCGGAATTTTGACCGACTTGATCGGCCTTTTGACCGACTAGTCGGAATTTTGACCGACTAGATCGGACTTTTGACCAACTTTTTTCAAAGACCCGATTTTTTGTCCGATTTTTTGGATTTCTAGGCGGCCACCGGCCGACTACCGACTAGTCGCCGGCTAATCGGCCGACTAGGCCGAGTTTTGCAACACTGGCTTGAAATAAGCCCCAAAAAAGCTGAATTGAAAAAACACTCACGATAGTGCTTTTTTAGAATAGCTTATGCTGAAACTATTTTTTTTATACTAAAAATTCATAATATTAGATATGTTAAATACAAAATAATCATATAAAAGATATTTTTAATTTCTTATTTCTCCCTGATTGGATTGTGAAGGAAGATTTATTTAATTTTTCAACCTTTTTTTTAGCAAATGGAAACAGCGCAATGAATATAGAGAAAACTGCTTTTACAAAAAAAAAGTACTTTTTCAGCAACTTAAAAAGGCTCTAGCAATGGAGAACAGACCCATAGAAATATTTACAAACGAAAGAAGCCAGCCCGTTACACAAAAGCTCCAGCTTAACGAACGAGATTAAGCTACTAAACCACAAATGAACTTCAAGAAATGCGAAAATCAATAAACATAAGAACAAAATGCCAAAACTATCCAGAAAATCAAACACAAAAATCAACAGACCCAAATGATAAAAAAATACGAAATTCCTCCCTAATCCTTTGTCAATTAGTCGACTACATTGTTGTAGAGTTCTAAAAAAGTACAATTACACAGAAATTATACACAAATCAAACATATAAAATAAAAAAAAAGTAATTGGAGAAATTGAAGAGCTAGGGTTTAAAGAAAAGGCAAATACCTAGCAGCAGGAGTAGGTGTAGGAGGAGGCGAGGAAGATTTAAGCGGCAAAAGAGGGTCTCCGGATGAGCTTATAGCTTCGTCTCTCATGGCTCCCAACCGCTTTCTCTCTCTAAAATTCTGTATTTTTGCTATTCTTCGTTCCGAGTTTCAACCGGCTTTTGGGCGTTTTTGGTTTTTAGTTTTTGGTTTTCGTTTTTAGTTTTGATTTTAACTTTGTTCAGATCTATATTTCTCTCACGCTTGGTCTTTTTTTACTCTCTCAAATGAGCGACTGTTATCATTAAATTCGATATGTATTAGGTATATATTGATCTTGTTAGGTGTGTGTGTTCAATAATTCAATTCGGTATCGGTATGAAATTTCGAAACAAAATTCAATTTTGTAATTTTTTATTAAACCGAACCGAACCATAATAGTTTGAAAATCGAAATTACTAAACCAAAATAATTTCAGTTCGGTTCGGTATAGTTCCGTAAAAATCGTAATAACATATTCAAATTTATTGCAATATAATAATTCAAAGTAACTCAGAGCTACTTATCACTTTTAGATATCCCAACAAATATTGTGAAAATTTTATACCAAAAGGTAAAACATAGTTAATGTAGAGGGAATACACACTATAAAAACATAATTGATGTTCATTTAAAATGATTAGTGGCTCAACGCAGATACATATTGTAACATAGTAATGGATTCAAAAACCAACAACTCCCATCAAGTAATGGATTCCAAAGTTTGCATGCTCAAACTTAGAGGAAGAGATTGTATATTAATTTCTTTAGAAATAAAATAATTTTGGTAATTCGATTTTCAAAAATGAAAAACTGAATACCAAACCTAAATTTTGAAAATTTTGATAAACCGAACTGAATAACCCGAATATACCGAAATATCGAACCAATTAACAAATTTCAGTTCGAATTGGTTCGGTATTTCGGTTATACCAAATAGTGAACATCCATAGATCTTGTGGTACCGAGCCTCTCTCCGAGACAGTGCCCAGATCGTTACGCCTTTCGTGCGGGTCGGAACTTACCCGACAAGGAATTTCGCTATCTTAGGACCGTTATAGTTACTGTCGCCGTTCACCGGGGCTTCGGTCGCCGGCTCCCCTGTCATCAGGTCACCAACTTCCTTGACCTTGAGCCACTGGGAAGGCATCGACCTCATTACATGGTCTTACGACTTTGCGGTGACACGTGTTTTTGGTAAAGCGATCGCCTGGGGCACTAGTCACTGCGACCCCCACTTTGTGAGGAGATACCCGCTTCTCGCGAAGTTACGGGGCTATTTTGCCGAGTTCCTTAGAGAGAGTTGTCTCGCGCCCCTAGGTATTCTCTACCTACCCACCTATGTCGGTTTCGGGTACAGGTACCTTTTTGCTTACAGTCCTGCGATCTTGTGGTACAGAATAAGTCACGACACCAAAGAATTGTGTCTCTATTTATTATTTAGTGATGTGATCGGTTCTGTATCACATGGTACAATGGATCCGATCTATATCAGACCTATCCATGTTATCAAAGCACTAATAAGCATGTGAGTAGCACGTTATTGGCGTTAAGATGCTTTAGCATTTCTTCTGCTCCCCCATCGTGTCACTATGCAGTAGCTCAATCCCGTTATAGGGTTGATAAGTCTTTTTTATCAGATTTACATGTAAATTTGGATTGTTAAATGGCTTGATTCGATTTAAATTATAATTATTTTGAAAATAAATGTTCACCAACAAATAATGAGGAATTATCGTTTTTGGAATAACTAAATTTTAGTTGTTCGATAAAATAATTTGACAACTCATATCTATTTACCCAGTTTGATATATATACATATCTGCAACTTAAATTAAATCGTCAATACGGTCAAATCAAACAATGTGAATCGGGTTTTACCAAGTCCAAAATCAACCCATGTTATTCTCGGTTTGTGTAATATAAGTCTATAAGCTCGAGCTGATAAATGAATATTTTGAATTTTTTTGAGTGGTTCACATGTACTGCCTTTGACATATCCAGTCTAATTTTCATAGTCATTACAAGAATAAGGAGTTTAAAAATCTCCTGTGACGGGCAGCCAAACAAAATAGAAAATAAAATGTGACATTTTATTGGATTTCATCAAGCTAAGGACATTAATGCATATAATTGGTTGTGTCAATACAACAAGTAGCTTGAACACTAGCTTATGACCGGGGGACGACGCTACGGATGTATGAGAACCAGCTTGTAAGAATCCCTTAATAGTATTCTGAAAATTTCAAGAACATTGCCATTGAAAGCACGGGAGGAAATCATATTGTATAAATTTGTGCATTATTTTCATATTCGCAAGGAGGACTCAATGAACTATCATGCCTCATCCCCTAAAAGTGTTTGAGTGTACGAGTAGAATTCACTCTATTTCGATGTTACCCCTTATATTCTAGAGCACAAGGCATATACAGCGTGATTTCACCAAGGCAAGGTGCTGGCCAAGGGCAAGAGATACAAAGTGGTGTTGGTCGAGTTTAATTGTTCGTGTGAAAAATTGCCCAATTATTCTAAACTTTGCTTACATGTCATTGATGTTAGGAAATCCATACATTTGGATGCAACGGAGTAGGTTTATCACTCTCATATTACAAGTGAAGAAAACTAAAACCAAAGTGGAAACATGGTACATAATGAGGAATTCCGTCATGAGTAGTTTTAAGGTTCCTTTTAGAAGTTGCATTTCTTGGATTCATACTGAAAACCACGAGTTTAATCTCGGGCTCCTCCTAGGGAAATTTTCAGCAAAGGAAAGGAAACAAGCACAGACAAGTAATCCAATGATGGGGAACAGACATGGAAAACTTTTGACTCAGGAAAGCAAGAGATAATTTTTCCTTCACATATGTTGGACTATTGAAACCCCTTATCAGAATCCAAGTAATGCTTATATTCAATTTAGATTTCAAAAGATTTTAGATAATTTTCAAAAGTCTATAAATTTTGTTAAGTTTATGAAATTTTTTTAACACTATGCAAACTCTATACAGATTCTCTTAGATTGGTTTATCTTGATTTCTTTTGATTTACAAAGTTTATATATTATTTTAATGTCACTAAAAAAAATAAAGAAGAAATTGAATTTCCTAAGCCCACCACGTTTATCATTCCTTTTTCTTTTGGAATCAAATTAGTTTGTTAAAAATCCAAAAAGTATGGTGGCGATTCTTTGAAGTTTTAGAGATCACGAAACTACGGACCTTTTTCGATTTCTTTGTTCAATGTTTGTATAATGAGATTCTTTTCATTTACTTAATTAAGATATGTTTTGTGATGGGGCTTTGTCTGTATACTAGGTTTCTTGAACTTTTTTCCTTTTTTCCCTTTGATTTTTTCTTTCAGGAAAAGGAAATCCATGTTTGGAAAAGGGAAATTTGTTGTTATCTATGGAAGAAATTTTTTTCTTTATTTATTAATTTCTGTTTAGAGTTAACCATTAAGAAAATTGTGACTGAATTTTGAAGTTTTACTTTCTCTTTTAAATAAATGAGATCACTTCAAAATTTATAACCTCATAAAATTATTAAAGTCTTTTTATATTCATGAGAGAAGTTGAGAATCTTGAGGAAAAGAAGATATTTCTCAATATAAATCATTGCTTAGAAAATCAATCACAATACTCCATTTAATGGAATCTATGAAAATTTGTATAGTTTTAAATACCAATATATTTCAACAGATAATTTACAATCTCAATTGAACACCTCTAAATTTTAATTAACTTTTTAAAATCGAAATTGAATACCTCTAAATTTTAATTAACTTTTTAATATTTTGGATTGAATATATAAACTTTAAAAGTCCTTAAAAATCAGATAGAATATGATTGCATACAGTCAGGCGCATTAGAAGCAAGAAAATCTCACACCTGAGCTTGAGCATGTCAGCATACAATGACAAATGGGTTACTCGACGGGTTTGGGTCGGTTATTGGTTGTGTCAGAGAGGAGGTGGGCCTGGGGTGGGTAAAAAAAATTAATACCCTTAACTCATCCTGACCCACATGTAAAATCAAAAACCCGCGGGGCAAGTTCGGGCTAGATTGTCGAGTTTGAAGCTAATTTTTCATTTTTTAATAAAAAAAGTAAGTTTAATGTGAAAAAATTAAAATAATATAGTTAGAAATAAATATAAACAAAACAATCTTATAGTGGTGGGGTTTAGCATGGACCCCTAACAATTTTATTAATAACAAAAGCAAAGTTACATAGGAAGGGAACTTAGGGTCTAAATCTCCCAAATAGAAATGCATCTTTTTTTTTCATACATGACACAAACTAATACTACTAAGTACTACCCTTAATTGAAAAATACATAATAAAATAAACATTACTGTATGCCCTATGAACGACAAATTATTGATGAGACTTAATGTAATTATTGTTTATGTGATAGTTACAAGTAAAGTACCAAGTCTATCAAGAAAGTACATACAGGACAAAGATAATCTTACACATTAAAGATCCAAGAGATGCCTACAATAAGTACTTGAAGACTTTGGTATATGATAGGGTAGATTACATATTTCATATCTTGTAATCTCCCTTAGGAAAAGCTCAAATGATATTTCTCATACTTGCTAGGCAAATTGGCGTCCTGGGTCCAAAAACAATTTATTTTTTAGAAGGCGGGTTCAGAAGCTATATTTCCAACACCTTCTATCCTAAAATAATTTAGGTTTGGTGAACTAGGTTCTTCCGTCAATTTTTCCATCAGTCAACTGTTAACTTGAATTTTGAACTCCCCTCCCCCCACCTGACTACCCGACGAACTTCTTCTTCCTCCAAACCATCCATTTGTCTTCTTTTTCTATAGAAAATCAAAAACAAATTCCTTCTTCAGCTTCTTCTTGATACAAAGATCTAAAACTTTGCATCAATTTCAAAACATAAAACACCAAAAGACGGATTAGATTATTTTTTTTTTTGGGAATTACAAGGATTAAAACTTCAAATCACCATTTTTCCCATTTTGTATAAGAACTTCAAATCACCAAAGAAATCACCATTTTTTATAATGGTGTCCAAGAATGAATATTTTCGACTGTTGCCCCCAATTTCACCAGCTATAAATAAAAAATTATCTTCCCCAAATTCTCCACAACTTAATGGCTTTCGTTGTTGTCAAGGCTCAATTTTAGAGTAGATGAGAGAGGACCGGTCATTGTCGATGGATGAAAAAATGGGTAGCAGCGGTTGGGTTCAAAGAAAGAGGAGACAACAAATAAGAATTAAAAATTGAATTTAAAGGAGCGAATAAAGAAAGCGAGAGAGAGAGTGATCGATGTTGGTGGTGACGGTGGTCGCTGAAGAACAGAGAGACATGTGGATTGGTAGTTGGGCTGTTGCAGAGAAAAGCGAAAGAAGTAATTGAATGTAGATTTAAGGATTTAAGAATTTGGGGGAAGAAATAGTGCGACGGCAGGAAAGGGGTTGAGCAGCATTGGGGAGATTAGTGAGACCAATGGAGGAGAAGATGTGGTGACGATGGTGGTAATCGGAATCTGAAAAGGAAATGGGTGAGGGTCGGTGACAGGACGGAGGGGAGGTGGTTTAGTTGAAAGTATGAAAATGCCCTTATAACTTTATTGTTGAACAAGTTCCAATTTTAGATTAACAGTTGACTGAAAGATTTTTTGACAGAAAATCCTAGTGCACCAAACATAAATTGTTTTAGGATAGAAGATGTTGAAAACATAATCTCTAGACCCGACTTCTAAAAAATAAATTGTTTTTTGGACATAGGACGCCAATTTGCCTACTTGCCATGCATATACTAAAAAGGTTTTCATGTTAAAATGTCTTATGATTTTAAAACTTGTTTTTTATCCTTAGATCAATCATGTTAAAATATTATTGAAAATATTTTTCAAAGTGTTTCAAGAGCCATACAAACTTTATACATGAGATAGATAGCATTTAATTTGAGACTTAGTGGGAAAACCACTTTTAACCTTCACTTCGGTCGACCGAAGTACTACTTCTGAAGACCGATTGAAGGTCAGTCGCCCGAGGTATGACACATCACTTAGTCTTTTCAAATGGTTTCAATCACTCACGACTATTTTGGTTAGGTTGACCACAATCCAGTTCAATCGACCGGGATATGGTTAGGTCAACCGAGATCGAAACAAAGTCTTTTCTTAAAATAGCTCGGAAGCACCCCGGACGACCTAGACCTAATTCTGGTTGACCAAACTATCGTTTTCTAGCCGTTGATGCATTTAATGCTAGCCATTTTCTCTCCTCTATTTAAACCTCAAGCCTCAAATTTTGCAAACCACTCATTCCATTAAGTGCATTCAATTTACTCTCATTCAAGACATCCTTTAGTACTCTTTGCAATCAATTTCATGTGCTAAACAAGTTTGAACAAAAATCATTTGAGCTTTAGCATTTATTGAGCTTTACATTTGTACCAAATCTATCACTTCAAGGTGATATTTGGTTATTCCCTCTTCCCCTCTCATTAGTGATTAGTTATTTGTGAGATAGGAAGTAACACTTTGTGAATTTCATCTCTTTATGAGATTTGTAGAACTCTTTGTGGGATAGGCTCTTTGTGGGCTAATTGAGTGGTTCAAGTAAAACTCTTTGTTAGTTATCCACTTTTGTAAAAGGTTGATCCAACATTTCATTTGCTGTGAAGGAAACTTCTTAGTGAAGTGTTGAAATTTTTGGGTGTGTATGTCAAAGTGTGTTTCATCAATTTTAAGGGTTTGAGCAATTAGATATAAGTTTAGCTCGTTCATGGATGATGACATGTTGTATGTCTTTTGCCTCTTCATGACATTGTTTAAAGTGTTTGTGATCTTAGAGGTAGGACGAGGGGTACCAATCAAATGTCATAACTTCAGAGGTGTGGAAATATATTAAGGACATCGGTTTAGTAGTTGGAAAGCAAAAAGAAAATGTATTGGCTGATCACAAGAGTTTTGTGTTGGGGGTCAAAATATGAAGTATCTAGATGAAATGTCAAGCTGGAAATTCTTCCGAGTCATGTGAGGGGATTTCAGTTTGTGTGGGTTCTTCCTAACTGGCAGTTTATGTGGATTTCATCTTGGTTGTTTCTTGTTTTTTTCTCTTTTCTGACTCTCATTGTGGTTAACTCTTGCATTTAGAATTTTAAGTTTTTGGCTTGGATTGTATTCAGTTTTTGGCTTGGTTTGTTAGATTATGTCAGGTTGATTGTTTGGTATTGTATGTATAATTTTTTTGTAGCATTTTTGTTTTGCTAGGGAGCTAGTTGTATATATAGATTTTCTGGGAGAGAACTCTACCTCATAGCTACGGAATAAATATATTTTATATTATTTTTATGAATATTTCCGTAGCTATTCTAACTTTTTGTAGCAAATTCATAGGTAAATAAATTTATGTTGCAAAAATAAAAATCTTACCGTAGTTATTTCGTAGCTAAATTAAAAAAAGTCTGTAGTTGTTCTGTCGCTACGTTACCCATTTTAGGTGACCCGGTCAAAAGTTATCTACATGATTCTTATTCCGTAGTTAATTTAATTTAGCGATGCGAATATAACTACAGTTTGCTTCTGTAGTTAATCCGTAGTTATTTGAGTATTAGCTATAGATTTGCTACGAAAATCGACCGTAGCAAAATTACGTTTTTGTAGCAGTTGGTTCTTCCACTTGGAATTTCTTGTGTTCTTGGAGGATGTGCGGGAATAGAAGATATAGATCAGTAAAACCTAATTACTAAATGTGGTGAAAATTTGAAACAAAGTGGAGCTTGTTTGAGCAATATGTGTTTTAAATTTATTTTTTTTAGTTCGAGTTTTTTTTTTTTCTTTTCCTGTTGAGTAGTATCTAAGCAATCATATAGATACTCAAGCATGCCTTCAAAATTTACAACCTTGTATCGAGGATCCAACTGATTCCTTATGCGATACAATAATGAAAGACTCTCATAGTATGTTTTTTTAAATTTATAACATTTCAAACATCATAGGTGCAAATTTCTCATTCAACATATATACATATTAAAAACTTCAGCAATATTACACAAAGTTGGGAAGATATCAGGACTAGTGTGATAATATTATCCATATAATATATGAGTAACAACTTTAAAGGTTACCATAAAATCAAAAATCACAGCATAATCATTCAATACAACATCATCTAAGACCATAGGAAATCCATTAACATTGCATAATTCAATTATTTGGGATCTATAGGGTTGTACACTTTCCATCATTCCATGAGTTGAATTTCATCTAATAGTTGTGTCCTTCCTAAACTTCTTATAACTTAATCCTTGTTCACGGACTAGTTTTAAAAAAAATACTATTTTCTAACCAAAGCCATAGAGATAAAAAAAAAGGTAAACATTTCTTATTACATTAACACTTTTCTCTATAAATTTATAGTCATTTTGCACACAACGATTCAAAACATGACAAGCTACCTTACATGAAACAAACTACCATCGAATAGAGAAATCATACTAAGCTTAAGATAATGAATTGCAACATCATTATTACTAGCATGATCAAGATCATTTCTAATATACCAAGATCACAGGCAACATTTGCAATATTGTTAGCAATATTTTGTGCATTATTAAGATATTCAAATAGTTTAATATCAATAACTATTTTTTTTTTTTAAAAATTTTTCATTCATCATCTATCCAATAAAAAGTAATACATATATAAGAATCACATGGTAAAGAAAATCATCCATAATGTCTTTTTGACTTCATTGTCTGGAAACTTAAGAAAATTCAGGACTTCTCTCTTGGTTGAATAACTAACATGACCTTGTTGGAAGTGGCTACTTTGAGGCTCAATAATTTTGTGTCCACAAAGAATTAGTTTGAAACAACAATTGAGTTTTGTTCTTAGCATGGGAAATAGTGTTTATTACTTTGGTAGAAGTCACTCGTGTGGTGGGAATTCATATTTAATTAGATTGGAAGTTGGAGTTTCAAGATGTGAGAATTCATATTTTAATATGTATCCCACATCGAACTAAAAGGAAACTTTAATATTCTTTTGAATATTATATAATCCATATATATTCCTTTTCATGAGACTACAACATCCGCGTGAAATAAAAGAAAAAGAAATAAAATCATTTCTAATGCCGTGTGAATAGCAAAGAAGAAAAAAGGATTTTATTCCTTTTGTATCACTGTTTTGTCTCTTCTTTGAGAACTAAATGCAAAAAGTCAAGATTTTTTTGGTCTTTTTCTTTTCAAGTAATAATAATTTTGTTATTCGGTGATTTCTTTGGCAAACTGATGAACTTTTGAGGTGATCGAATTCGGTGTGCGTCGTTGCAGATCTGAAACGTCTTATCCTGCAAAGAGTTTCGATGTATCATTTCGCACCGGTAAGTGGGGCGAATTTTCTCTTTAAGGCAAACCAGCTTCAATTGGTGATTTTGTTGGTTGCCAGATACGATTCAGTTTTCATGTATATGGAATTTCTATCTTCTGGTAAATGTATTGTTTTCCTAATTTTTCTGTTTCTGTATTATAATTGATATAATATTATTTTCTGTTTCTGACTGGTTTACTATTTTGGATTTATTTAGCCTTATCGGCTTAATTGTTATTGATAATCAATTCTGTTAGTGGCCCTGATTGTGAATTTGATTACGTGTTTAATTCTAACGAATTTAACTGCAACAAACCTATTGTATCTAACAATCTTCAAGAGAATATTCCATTATCAATTGATGAATGCAATGGAGAATCCACCTCAATCCGTTAAGTTCAAACCCATGATTGACACGACAGACCTTCCAGACAAATTTGGTTATGGACAGTAGTTCAAACGCTGGCAACAACGCATGAAAAATCTGGTTGTCAATGGGGGATTTATGAATGCAGTTGAGAAAGACAAGCCTGTATCAACTCCTACTAACAGTTGAGGTGCTAAAATTGCTTCTTGGAAAGAACATAACAAGGTTTGTAGATGGGCGATTCTGCCCAGACTCTAACAGATTTTTTTCTTATGCATTTTCTTCTGATTCTTACACAACAAAAGGTATTTGAGATGATTTAAATAAGAAATATAATACTGATGACCGAGGTCTTGAGAGGTATCATGTTTCTAAATTCTTGAAGTATCAGATGATTGAGAGCAAGTCTGTAACTGAACAAACTCATGAGCTGCAATTGATTATTTACTCCCTCTCTGAATAGAATATGAAACTTCCTGAGAAGTTTCAAGTTATGTCTATAAAAGAGAATTTTCCTAAGTCTTGGAAGGAGTTTGGTATGACACTCAAACGCAAGAAAGGGGAAATATCATACATGATTTGATGTTGGATATATCGATAGAAGAGGAACATAGGAGTCAAAATCGCATTGCACATGTTGAGTCTAATGTTCACGTAGTAACAGCTGGAAAGAAAAAATATAATCAGAAGAATGTGGGGGGTTAATAATAACTCTAAGAATGTAACCAATACGAAAGGCAAGGCAAAAATTAAACAAAAAACAAACAAACCTTACTGGAATTATGGTTAGGTTGGGCACTGGGTTAACGACTGTCCGTCCAAGAAGTCTAAAGTCAAACATGGATCCAATTATGAGGCACATGTCAACATGTTAGTTGAAAAAGTCAATCAAGTGGATTATGATTTGAGTGCAAACTTTGCCGAGGTTTGCATTATTGAAACTAAAACTGATGAGACCGGTAGTACTGTTGATGATAAGTATGTTTCTATTGATCCTTTAATTCTAACTATCATTTATGAAATTTCCGGCGTAGAAGTTTACACAATAGTGCAATACTGTGATGCTACATTCTTTGAGGATGTATTTCCCATGAAAACTGGTTTGCCTCAAGATTCTACTTTAGACTCGGCCTTAGCATTTAGTTCCATTCATGATCATGTGGAAAGGATGACAGATGTGGGGGCAGATCCTAGTAGTTCCAATCCTCAAACAGAGAATTCGGAAGAACATGGAAGAAGTAAGAGAGCAAGGGTAGTGAAGGACTTTGGAAGTGATTTTGTCACTTACAATTTTGATGACAAACATTTAACTTCCAATGATGCTATGGCCTCTACTGAGGCTAAGCATTGGAAAGGTGCCATCAAAAGTGAGATGGATTCTATTGTCTCATGGGACATGGGAATTAGTTGATCTCCCTCATGGATGTACTACTATTGGACGCAAATTTGTCTTTAGGAAGAAATATAACTTAGATCGTATCATTGATAAATATAATGCCATATTAGTTCTTAGGGGGTTTAGATAAAAATAGGGGATTGATTACTTTGATACTTATTCCCCTGTTGCTCGGTTGACTACAATATGTGTGCTTATAACATTAGCTTCCAAACGTGGTTTCATCATCTATCAGATGTATGTGAAGACTGGTTTTTTTCATGGAGATCTTGAAGAAGAGATTTATGGATCAACCTGAAGGGTTTGTAGCCAAAGGAAATGAGCAAAATGTCTACAAACTTGTTAAGTCCTTATATGGACTAAAACAAACACCCTTAAAATGATATGAAAAATTTGATAAAACTATTTTATCGTTTGACTTCGTTACGAATGAGTCTGACAAGTGTGCTTGCTACAATGTTACAGGTGATTCAGTTATTATTCTATTTCTGTATGTAGATGATATTTTGTTGTTTGGGTCAAATATTGAGATTATTAATGAGACTAAGTCATTCTTGAACAGTAAGTTTGAAATGAAGGATATGGGAGAAACAAGTGTGATTCTTGGTCTGAAGTTGATTCGTTCAACTAAAGGCATAACCATTTATGAGTCTTACTATTTAGAGAAGAACATTATTGAGAGATGTGGTTATCATAATTGTAAAACTGCTAAAACTCCATGTGACCCTTCTGTAGCTTTTTCAAGAATGAAAGTGGTGTTCATGTGTGTCAATTAAGGTATTCTCAGATAATAGGCATCTTACAATATCTTGTAAATGACACTAGACCAGATATTTAATTTTATGTGTATGAGCTGGCTAGATAAACAAGTTGTCCTAATCGGACACATTAGGAGCAAGGTTTTGAAACTCGTCCCGGACCGGTTGGACTGCCGATCGACATGCTTTGCGATCCGATTTGGCTCTCAAAACCGGTAGGGATAAAAAACATGCTTCATTTGTTTAACCCGGTAAAACCCGACGGTCGGACCGTCTAACCCGAAAACCGGAACGGATTTAGTAGAACCGGCCGGGTCTAATATGTTGTAATTGTTTTCTTAAAAAGAAATTTTTTTTGTTATTCTAGTTGAGATTGTTATTGTCTTGTTGGATTGCCTATGATTTATGTTTATTATTTAATCTTGTTTGGAGACTTTATTGGTTATTTAGAATTTTAATATAAGGGCCTATGAGTTGTGACTGAATTTACATATCATTTTGTTAATTTTCGAGTTTATATTAAGCTGGTGTTTTAAGCTTTGAATTCGTGCACCCCATATTAGTTGAAAATTTTCACATTTATTTCATTTTAAATAATAATTATATATTATTTATTTATTTATAATATTTATGACGTCACCAGGTCAATTGACGGGTCGATGACGGTCCGCCCACCGGTTTGACCAGTGACTCATTACCCAGTAACTTTTCCGGGTCGATATCCGGTCCGGGTTTCAAAACCTTGATTAGGAGGCCTTGGATAAGGTACTTGGGTACCTGAAGGGAACTATTTCCCTTGGGGTGCAATATGGGGAAATTCCTTGTAGTACTCGAGGGATACAGTGATGCAAATCGGATAGCAAAAAACTCTTGAAGCAATGGTTGCACTAGATATGTATTTACCTTAGGCGGTGTTGTTGTCGCATGGAAGTCTTGTAAACAAATTTTGATAAATCAGTCGACTTTTGAGGCTGAGTTATGTGCCTTGTATACTACTGGAATGGAGGCTAAGTGGTTGTATGAACTTCTGTCTTCTTTACCAATGGTCATCAAGCCCATTCCTACTATATATGTTCATTGTGATAGTCAAAGTACAATTGCTAAGATAAAAAGTATCAAATATAACCAAAAGACAAAGAGACGCATCTAAGTATAGTGTCTAACAGGGTGATGTCTGTTGTTTTTGTTGGATCCAAAGATAACACAGCAGACTCTCTAACAAAAGGATTATAAACTACTATATTCCTCAAATTCAGGTTGGGGATGGGACTGAAAACCCATCAATGATTCACCTTTAGTGGCAACCCAACCGACCAAGTGGAGATCCCACAAGGCGGTTAAATTTGGTATAAACAAGCTGGTTGAGTGAATCGGGCACCTTATATACTAATTGATACTTATTTATCTGTGAGTCTATTACTCTTTAAGCTTGGAATGTGCATAGCTGCAAATCTAGTAAGAGTTTTTGTACTCTGAATGGAATCGAGTCTTTTTAGCAGTGCATCCTTGTAGATTGCCAACTATGTGAGTGTTGTTGTGATACTGCAACTAAGAGAACGAATTTTTCTCTGAATAAACTTATGTGACAAGATCAGACACATGGCCATAACGTGCCAACCCTAAAGATTGTCTGCATAGTCTTTTTTATTTGTGTTTACCAATGGACGCCGTCACATCCAAGGTTCAGATTCAAAGCCTTAGTCCATCTGTTCCTGTGGGGGAATAAGTTGGATACTTAGATAGTGGTTCAAACCGGAAGGTACCGTCATCGAAAGCAAATTAATGTTAATCCCAGATAATAATTTACTATGGATTTGTGGGGGATTGTTGGAAGTGGCTACTTTGAGGCTCAATAACTTTGTGACCACAAAGAATTAACTTGAAACAACAATTGCGTTTTGTTCTTGGTATGGAAAAAAGTGTTTATGACTTTGGTAGAAGCCACTTATGTGGTGGAGATCCATAGTAAATTAGATTGGAAGTTGGAGTTTTAAGATGTGAGAACTCATATTTTAATATGAATCCCAAATCAAATTAAAAGGAAACTTCAATATTCTTTTGGATATTATATAATCCATACATATTCATTTTCATGAGACTACAACTTCCATGTGAAATAAAAGGAAAAGAAATAAAATCCTTTCTACTAACGTGTGAATATCAGAGAAGAAAAAGGGATTTTATTCCTTTTGTATCACTGCTTTGTCTCTCCTGGGAAAAGTCAAGATTATTTTGCTACATATGGAAAGTCAATTTTTTATGCATATTTTTGTCAAACTTTTTAGAATTGTTTGACATATTGCTGATGCAATAATCCTAAAAAGTCAAACTGTTGATTGGTGTTGCACTATGTTATTAATATAGCTGATAATTTGTTAAGACTTGGATAACAAAAGTCGAAAGAGGACATGGATTGAATGAGAAAATTGATAACCTCATAACCAACCTCCACCCCTCCCAAAATGGGGAAAAAAAGAGATAAATATGGAAGTGATTTTTTGTAGGGGTATTTGAGGTGTGGTGCGTTTATACCGTATTTTTATATGCAGTTTGAAAAAAATTTAAAACTACATCAAATCTACTTACGGTTTGGTATGTATTGCAGTGTAGAAATATAAATTTCCCTTTGCTTTTCAAAAGAATCATTAAGCAGTTGAAGACATTAATATATTGACAGACACGAAAAACTAATAATCTATTACATAAAATTCTGGCTATGAAGCAGTAGAGCTAGTGTATAATGCTTTCAATCCTTCATGTGAACTTTGTTTCCAAGGAGGATGAAATAATGTATGCCTTTTCGCTTTAAATATGTGAATTCAATTATTTCAAAACCATATTATGATATGGTCTGAGCACTCCAGATGGATAACTTGTTGTGTAAATTTGTCTATGTGAGGAAACTGTTAATTCAAGTTATTAGAAAACTCATAAGGAATTTTGGTTTCCTTAGAGTTAGCTAACATAGTGCAAAATAACCATTTATCTTGTTTCGTAAACTGAATTTGAATTGAAACATATGTTTTTTCTAAATCATATTCACTTCTTAGAAAGAAAAAATGGTATACATAATTTATCAAGCGCCATGAAAAGTATCTTAAATGTTTAAGAAAGTAATTAATTATGTCGTTCGACTGTTGCAACTTACCTCATATATATTTAAGGGATTTCTTTAATTCACCAATATTTTTCTAAAATTGACTAAATGTAAATAGTAATTTTTTCTTTAATTCTTCTATTTGGTTCTTTTCCTTTAATGTAAATAGTCATTTTTAAAGTTAAAATGTATGATCATATATGAAATTTTCATTTTTGTTTGGTCTTTATGCTTGGAAAAACAAAGCATATATATGTTTATATTACATGCATCTTCATACAACTACAATCTACCGATAGTAGACACCTCCACTAGAGAAAAGTAGAACTTTATTTGTTATTCTTAACTTCGTAGTTGACCTAATCCATGCCGTATTATTTATGTAAACACGGTGACATGGAGTTTGTATATACAATAATGAACATTGCTTAGGTCTTGGCTTGTGTATCCATATAGGCTCTTGGTTTCTTAGCAGCCCCATTTACCGCAGCCTCCACCCCAGCCGCCGCCATGGCCACCCCAACCGCCTCCATTGCCACCCCAGCCCCCGCCTTGGCCACCCCAACCTCCTCCATGGCCACCCCAGCCCCCGCCTTGGCCACCCCCGCCCCCACCATAACCACCGCCTTGTCCACCCCATCCCCCACCATAACCACCACCACCACCACGGCCACCCCAACCATTGCCACCATCATAACCACCCCCTCCACCACCATATCCAGCTACCTGATTTTTTCCATCACTGGCCTCATGACCTCCATACTGATCAAGCTCTTTCACTTCATTAGGCTCAATTGTCTCTTTGACTTCATTGGCTCCCCAACCACCGCCACGACGACCACCCCAGCCACCACCACGACCACCCCAGCCACCACCACGGCCACCCCAGCCACCACCTCGTCCACCCCAACCCCCACCATAACCACCCCAGCCACCGCCATATCCAGCTACCTGACGTTCTCCTTCACTGGCTTCACGACCTCCATATTGATCATGCTCTTTCACTTCATTAGGCTCAGTTGTCTCTTTAACTTCATTGACTGACAAGTTAAGAAACAGAAAATTCATGACTTTTATCTTGGTGGAATGACTAACATGACACGATATTACATCAAAAAATTTACATATACAAGAAAAAAAAAAGTCAATATCTTTTATTAGAGAAAATTGATTCATATTCCGTTACCTTTATAGTTTTACATGCATTCTCATAAAGACTTTGCTCGTTATGATTCACCTTTGAAGAATTTTGAAAATATTGATCATATTTCAGCATATTCATTATACGTTATGGTTAAATAGAAACTTGTACATGCTGGGACGAAGCCAGTAATTTTGTGTTGGTGGGGCAAAACTGCTAAAATTTTCCAAAATACACATAAAATTTCAATAAATAGTAGTATTTTTAAAAATTTAGTCTTCGCCCCTGTGTACATGCATAATAACTTTTAATCTAACACTTACCGTCTTTCTCGTCTTGAGTTTTCTCGTCGGCCACGGTTGAAGAGATGAGAAGAAATGCAAGTAGTAGACCAAGAAAAATGTAAGCCTTGGACTTCATATTTCTAGCAAGTTTCTTATTACAAATATATCAAGAAAGGGTTTTCGAAGGATGTAATTGCAGTTGCGTCTATGATCTCTATTTATAGCATGGAAAAGGTATTGAAATACATTTTGAAGGATAAAATTTCTGTTTAGAATAAAATAATAATATGCCTGAAAATTTCAATGTCCAGTTTCACATAAATAATGTAGGTGGGAGTTGCAGATTTTGGATGCTTTCCTGAATTTCAAACTCTTATCGTTCTACTTGTATTACACCCGCTTTCTCAAAATATTACTCCCATCCATTCCTTAATATAGGTCGTTTAGGACACTTTGAAAAAATTAAGGAATTCAACCAAACAATAATCTTTCCACTACAATTCCAATAATACCCTTTCCTTCCTCTTTCTCTTTCACTTTTCCAATAAAATATATGTTAAGAGTAGAATTGGAATAAATTATTGACACCTAATAAAAGACATGTAAATGACAATTAATTTGAATACATATATATCTCCTAAACGACAATTAAATGGGAATGGAGAGAGTATGTCTTTTTGCCAATTTTAAGGATTTTTTTTTCTTCTCAAGTTAACCTTACCTATAAATAAGTTTTGGCATTCTCTTTTATGCTAGTGAAATTAGTTAAGAATGTAATTGAAACTATATTCATTATTTTTTATTTCCTAATATATGCAGAAGGGAGAGAGTATGTATTTTCCTAAATAGAACTATGTTCATTTAGGAGAGGACTGGGGGAGTAGAAATGGTCATCAGTACCAACTGATTTTGTTTTGCTGAGCTCACTGGTTTTGCTACATATGGAAAGTCAGTTTTATTCTACATTTTGTCACTGTTTTTGAAGTTTTTGGCATATAGCTGATACAATAATCCTATAAAGTCAAATTGGTATTTTTTTTTTTTTGCTAAATAAGTCAAATTGGTAGTTGGTTTCGCCACTTTGTTATTAATATAGCTGAAGAGAGATTACAATGTCCTTAGCCCAGTGGGGCGACGGTCTGCCGTGGTTCGATACCCTCCCCGCGCATGGGATATGCTTTAAATTGTCTCCCTTTCTAGGATTATTTCTTCCTCCTCGTATGAAGTGTACGCCCAGTTAGGCTTCAAAAAAAAAAAAAAAATAGCTGAAGAGAGAATTTGGATTGAATGATTAAAAAATCCAATTAAAAGGCCAAATATTGTTTTGCGGTATAATGTTATGATTTTTTAATCTAAAAGATTTATTCTTTTTTCTCCGAAAGAATCATTAAATAGAAGAAAACACTAATTATACGGAAAACATGTTACCACATGAAATTCTAGTTAAGAAACACTACTATAGTCAATACACAATTTTTATAATAAGTATATTAATAAAATCTTGTCAAGACACTAATATACAGTTGTTTCTCATTTGTGTGAATTTAAATTTTTTTAGAGTTATTATAATTTTTTTATTTTTGATGAAAAAATCAATTACAAGAGGTAGGAACCCTATAAATTAATTACTAAACGAGGAATAAAGAGATGTAAAATACTTGTTAGCAATTTTTTTATTAGTATGTCATCGAATTTCACAAATTGTTTTACTTCCGAAGAAATCATTACACTAAATATGTTACATATATAATTGAACTTTGTAATATATGCGATGCGGTTTGGTTTGGTGCGGTTTGAACAATTTTTTAAACCACATCAAATTTGTGGTAAGAAAATTTCTTAAAACTATATTATAACCAAACCAGTAAAAATTAAAACTACATAATCGTTTTGTTCAATATTTTTTTTTATTTTTTTTTTTTATTTTTTATTTTTTATAAATCCACCGGTGTGGTAGGGCTGTCCCCCGTATATAAAAGCTGCCACGGCTAAGGGAGGGGGACATAAACCATAACCTCCCCAAAAGGTGTGAAAAAACACCCATCCAACAAAAAGATAGCAAGGAAAAGCAACCTCATGCATTTATGGAGATACACAAGGGTGTTACAATGAAAACTATTCTAAGATGCGAAGCCAAAAGGAGGGAGGGGGATATAAACTAAAACCTCCCCAATAGGTGTAAACAACCACCCTATACATAAAAGATAGCAAAGGAAACAAAAACAGCCCCGAAATTTGCACTGGTACAGCCGAGACAGATTAATTCTGCACTGTTTCTGCTGTAACAGGACATTTCTGCACTGTTACAGCTGAAACAGGGGATTTCTGCACTGCCACACTGTCCGAAACAGGGGAAATCTGCACTGGTACAGCCGAAACAGGATAAATCTGTACTGGTGCAGCCGAAACTGGGTAAAACTGCACTGTTACGCTGACCAAAATCTCCAAATTACAATACGCGAATATATGGAGTACCAATTTTGTCTAAATGTATTAAACCGCAAATATCACTTGGTAATAAAGAAAATTCGTCAAATGTAATATTTGAACGTGTTGTACAGATCAAGTTAGCTAAGGCGTCCGCAACAGAATTAATCTCGCGAAAAACATGAACAACCTTGCGATCCCCAAGAATTGATGGAACTTTGTTCAATATAGTATGAAGTGATTTGATATAGTTTTAACTTTCTTGAACATTTCTATTTTTGTATCAATATTATAATTATGCACCTACGAATCCTTCTTGGCCTTGTCGCTTTGACAATCTGGCAATCAGTTAACCGAAGGGATATTATGGTACTATTTCAACTTGTGAGCAAATAAGATGTTTGTAGACGCATTTTATTCGATAAGATTTTTCCAAGACTTTATATATTATTTTTAATTATTGAAATTTCGATTCTTACATCTTAAATTATGTCGTTATATTTTAAACTTTAAAATTAGAGGTTTGCCAGATGCAAGTCGAAGAATTATTAGTTATAAATCTGTTATTCATTTCTCAAAAAACACTATCTAAGTTCTTAAAATTTTTATGTACAAAAGTAATATTTTTTGGTCTTTTTGCGAGGACCAATGAGATGAGTAACGATTCCTCACCAAATTTTCACAAATGCAACAAACAGTTACCTATATTTTTATTGTCCCGCATAAAAATTTTTCCAGAAGAATTGGTTATACCCATATAAAATTACCTACCATGTTTTTGCAGCAAAAAAATTTCTTTCTCCATTCTGTATCCTGTTGCCTATCCCACAAATAGATGATAGACATGTGTTCATTTTTACGAGTTTCACTATTTTTTTTAGGTTATAAATTTTTTGATTAAAAAAATAATATATGATTTTAACTTCTTATTCACTGCGGAGGATGGTGGATTCCCTTAGATTCGGCCCGTTGAGCAAGGCCTAGGAAGCCACAAAACTAAGAAGAACTTAGATACCATTGGTTAGAAATCCTCTGTCCCTATTCGGTGTCTCATTCTCTGTCTCATCAATAAAAAAATAACATGTATTAAATTGTTAATTAAAAAATTATAACTTAAAAAAAATAGTGAAACCCATAGAAAAAAATATACACGTGGAAAATATTTATTTATAGGGGACATAGAATTGGGGACAGACGATTTTTTGCTGATACAATGTACTATGGTGGTAGGAAGAGTTTAAACGAGTATAATTCATGCGGAAAAGAGAGTTTGAAAAGATAAGATTTAGAGAATTACTCATTATTATAGATTCATAATAGAAGTCTTTCTAAATATTTTAGATTAAATTAATGAAAGGAGAGCCAAGAGAGATTTTTACTTTTATACCTATTAATAATTTAGTTTATTCTCAACATCAACTCATTCTCTTTCTCTTTATAATTAGAGTAAGTTTAGAAATATATTCTTAAAAGTTGAAAAATGATATATATTTTAAAAAATTGTGAAAAGTTAAAAAGAAATATATGAAATAGAGACATTGAAAACCAATCTCCAAGAACTCTCGCGGCTCTAAAAAAGAAGACAATTTGTTGCAAATTCTTAGTTCAATAGGAATGGTCACGAGACTCATCTCGAACAATACTAAGGTCCTGTGCTAATTATTAAAGTTAGTACTCTTCATTTTTTTTTAAAAGTATAAATTATAAAAATTTCAAAGACTCACGTTTCAAGAGTGTGAACAATCCTAATATCGAATGGATATATAATGAATTTTTTTTAAAAATATGTTAAGTGTTTTTTTTTAAATTTGGGGCCCCATAAAATGAAAGTCCAAAACTTTGAGTGGAGATATTGTAATTTTTTTTTAATATGTTAATTAATTAATTTTAAAATTTTGGGGCCCATAAAATAAGATGACCAATTTTGTATGACACCTTTGACCTGTATAGAGCCGGACCTGATGGTCACTTTTGTTGATGGATATGTTATGTTTTTTTTTTCTCTCTGAATAAATGGATATGTTGATCTTTAGTCTTTACGCTGATAGGCTCTCATTTGGGATTGTTTCCCCAGTAGAGAAGGAAAGGATCTTCAGAAAATATGTTTTTATGATCCGATAAAGAATTAAACTTATTTAAACGTTCCTACCATTTTATATTTCCTTGAAAAGAGTGCTCAATTTACCTAAATTGTTCATTATATTTTCAAAAGGGTAGGGTTTAAGGAATTTCATCCTAATTAAACGAAATTCAATAATAAAAAGGAGGGGTAGTGATTTGTATATAAATTTGGATAACATTTATTTACTCTTTTTTTTAATCTATTCGTTGCTATAGTTTTAATCTGGGAGTCATTTTTAAATAATTTGTTTAGATTTTATTCATTTCGGGACTAATTGCTTTACCATTCAGCTTAGTTCGGTCCAGTCAATTTTAATTTATTCAGTGATAATTTTTAGAGACCTTCACAAGTTCTTATCCTCTTTGCAGGCTTGGTGTTCAGTGTACCGTTTGTCTAGCCTGTGTGAAGCAAGACTACATAGGGTACAAGATCGAAAAGAATGCTTTGCATGAACATTGAGATGTCCAAGATAAAAGGGACCGGAGGAAGAATCAATATTGTCCCAGAATTTACATTCATCCATAATAGACGAAATGCCTAAGGTTTCAAACTCATATATGTTTCTCCAATTATACGTTGTACTAGCCGGCTATGTAATAATATGGTTGGTTCAAACTAGATGAAACATTCTAATTTCTATTATCATATGCATATCTCTAGGAAAGTTTATTGTTTCGGGACTAATTGCTTTACCATTCAGCTTAGTTCGGTCCAGTCAATTTTAATTTATTCAGTGATAATTTTTAGAGACCTTCACAAGTTCTTATCCTCTTTGCAAAAGATCTTAGAATCCATATTAATTCAAAGTTCCTCATTTCAATTATTATTTCCTATTTATTCAACAAGTAGATGGCACGTTTATTATTTCATGTTTGGAGTGAATCTTAGAGAAGCTTTGAAGTAGAGAGTGGAAACGTTTAAAATGAATAAGATTGAGTACTAAGGGCTGCACTAGAAATCATGTAAATTTTGAACATTAAATACTATGATTAGGAAGGTAACAAAATGTGTTACAAATAGTGTTATAGAAGATTAAATTGTTTATATTTAAACATAAGCAACATTCAAATTCTGAAAATTTATATCTGTCCCTAAAGCTTATTTTTCTGGTCTGGACATATGATAACGATATGTTCTATTGCTTGGTAACCAGTAATAGACTTCATCTTTTTCCTGTCGTTAAGAAAGGAACGTCCTACAACAAGCAATGGCATGTGGATTACCCCTCACGAGTTCGGGCTAGGCCGGGGAGTTGACTAGGGCGGGACTGGGTGGGTCACGACATTGACCGAGGAGGGTGGGTCAAATTTCTCAACATCCTAAACCTACCCCGGTCGGGTTGGCGGGTTTAGAGCAATTGATAATTTTTTTATTAACAAGAAAAACTAAAAGAATATAGTTAGAAATAAATATAGAAAAATCCACCTTGTAGTGGCGGGGGTTTGCCATTGACCTCTATTAGTTTTATTAATAACAAAAACAAAGTTACATAGGAGGGGGACTAAAGATATAAACCTCCTAAATAGAAATTAATTATTTACTAACTATTAAGTACTAACATAAATTATAAAATCAAAATAAAATCAATATTACAGTTTTCTTAAACACTAACTTTAAATGAAAAGCACATAATAAAATAAACATTAAAATTTATTCCACTTCCATATAATCTTCTTTCATTCATCTTCATCGTCCTCGTCAACTATTGCATAGTTATCTTCAACATCGGTAGGATCTATTCTCATCAAACCAATCATTTGAGCACATACACATCTCTAAGCTCTTAGGTGTCAACCGTCTCCTGGATTAATCCAATATCATTCCACTTAAATTAAAAGCTTGTTCCCAAGCAACAGTAGATACTAGAACTGTAAAAATATCACGAGCAAGTCTAGACAAAACCAGATATTGTGATACATTTGCTTTCCACCATTCATTAATGTCAAAGTGTATTTCATCGAGGGTTGGCGCAATTAGATATAAGTTTAGCTCGTTCATTGATGATGAAGTGGTGAATGTCTTTTGCTTCTTCATGATGTTGTTTAAAGTGTTTGTGATCTTAGAGGTAGGACGAGGGGGTCTTCCTCTTGGAATTTCTCGTGTTCTTTGGAGGATGTGCGGGGATAGAAGATGTAGATCCGTAGAAGCTCATTACTAAATATGGTGAAAATTTGAAATAAAGTGGAGCTTGTTTGAGTAATATATGTTTCAAATCTTTTTTTAGCTTGAGTTTTTTCCTGTTGAGTAGTATCCAAACAATCGTATAGATACTAAAGCATGCCTTCAAAACTTATCGACTTATATAGAAGATCCAACTGATTACCTACACGATACAACAATGGAAGATCCTCTTAGTATTTTTAAAGTTTTCTAACATTTCAAACACCATATGTGTAAATTTCTCATTCAACATATACTTGTTAAAAACTTCAGCAATATCACACTAAGTTGGAAAGATATAATGATTAGTGTGATAATATTATCCAGATAATATATGAGTAGCATCTTTAAATGTTACCAAAAAATTAGAAATCAAAACACGATCATTAAATACATCATCTTAGACCATAGGAAATCCATTAACATCGCATAATTCAATTATTTGGGATCTTTAGGGTCATACACTTTTCATCATTTCATGAGTTGAATTTCATCTAATAGTTGTGTTCTTTCTAAACTTCTAATAACTTAATCCTTGTTCAATAACTAGTTTTTAAAAATACCATTTTTAACATTCCTCATTAAATTAACAGTGTCCTCTACAAATTTATAGTCATATTGCACACAACGATTCAAAACATGACAAGCTTACCTTACATGAAACAAAATGCCATCAAATAGAGGAATCATGCTAAACTTAAAATAAGGAATTGCAGCATCACTATTACAAGCATTATTAAGTGAGATGGTCAAGAACCTTTCTAATATACCAAGATCACGAGCAACCTTTGCATTATTGTTAGCGATATTTTGTGTTTTATGAGGATATTGAAATAGTTTAATGCCAATAACTATTTTTTTTCCAGTTTCCATTCATCATTTATCCAATGCCAATACATTTTCCTTGCTCTTATTTGCATACAGATTAAACCACAAATAATAATAGAGATAAAATGACGTCTTATTATCATTACCAGCTTGGTTCCATATGATTATACAATTTAAACATTTCAGAAAACTACAAACAACAGAACACAAGAACACTTTAATTTTTTATTTTTCCTCTTAACCTATTCAAGCTATTCAAAACAATACCAATAGACAACTTACTTGAAATATTTTCCACTGTTCTAGAATCTAGCATTCCCTTCAGTGTATTTTTGTAATTTTCCGAATTACAGCCACCGACTTGCCCACGAATTTGACCAACCCTCTCACGCGACTTTCCTCCCACCTTCATGTCCAATATTTCGATTCCATCTTCATCCATTAGGGTTTGATTACTTCAAATTTTACTTCTTTGTGATGTCCCTAAGGAAATCACACTCTCAATCTAACTAAGTCTAGCAGCTGCTAAGAGACACAATGTCTCAACCAAGCAATCAAAGAAAAATAATAGTAGAACCAGAAAGAGGGAATAAAATATATAGATTTCTCAGCAAAACTCAATACATCAATATCCCCAATGAAGTTAAAGTTCAGATAACTAAATAACTAAAAGATCACTATCTCCATGTTCAAACTTGAAAAAATAAACTAAGTAAAAGCTAAAGAGAAGAAGTATGCAAACTCAAGCCATTTATATAGCTGCTAGGCATGCCTTCACCTCCTGAAATAGCAATCACTCAATCAATAACAGAGATGAGAGAGAATTGGATGGATTTAAGATGAGAGGGTGATAAGTGTGAAGAAATCTTACAAGGTTTGGGAGATGGCAGCTGCCACTATTTGGGATAATTTATGAATGCCCTTCATCTTGGCTTCGAGCTCTCTTTATACTTAGGGTTTGCTTCCCTAGGTGAATCTCATCCATCTACGTTGACTAATTCTAGCAAGAATCAGGAATCAACAGTGATGTTGAGCTTGTCCTTGCAGCCATGGTGCTGATAGGGATGATACTAGGAAATTGTCTCATTTAGAACTTCCATTTAGCTATAAGCAAAACGACATAGTATTAAGTAAATAGAAACTTAAATGGAACTGTGTTGTATTGGCCTTAGTTTATCCCTAAATCGAGTCTGCCCTAATTGCCAATCCAGTTCCTTAGGTTTATAACTAATTTTCCCTCCCTTTTCTTATTTAAAACTTCTTCTTCCTTGAGGAATCTGAGATTCCCTCCTTCTTAACCAAAGTCTTGTCCTCTAGGCTGAAATGCTGGAAATTGGTTGTGGATGAACTCTGAGTCTTCCCAGGTGGCTTCTTCAGGAGGCAAGTTCTCTCATTGGATCAACCACTGTACTGCAGCCTTGTTGTTCTTCTTGAAAATCCTCCTTTCTAAAACTGCCATATGACTGACTTTAAACTGCCATTCTTTCCCCAATGGAAGTAGTTCTATGCTAACTACATTGTTGTTCCCAATCTTCTTCTTAAGCAAGCTCACATGAAACAAAAGATGCACCATAGAATTGGATGGCAGTTCTAGCTTATAGGCCGCCTCTCCATATTTTTGCAAAATCTTATAAGGTCCAAAATACATGGCTGACAACTTCATGTTCCTCTTTATTGCTACTGAGGTTTGCCTGTAGGGTTGAAGTTTCAAATAGACCTAATCCCCTACTTCAAACACTCTCTCTGATATTCTTTTGTCAGCATATAATTTCATTATTTCCTGTGTTTGCTGTATGTTTTCTTGCAGCAGCCCTTCAATCATTTTTCTTTCTTCCAAATAGTCCTTTACTGCTTCATTGCTTCCCAAATTGTATGGCCCCATTGCTAAGGTTGGGGGTTTGTAGCCATACACAGATTCAAAATGAGTCATCCTTATTGCTGTATGGTAGGTGGTGTTGTACCACCACTCAGCAAGTGACAACCAACTCATCCATCTATGAGGCCTGTCATAACAGAAACATCTGAGCTACATCTTCAATGTTTGGTTGGCTATTTCTGTCATAACATCAGTTTGGGGATGATATGCAATAGAGAGCTTCAGCTGCACCCCTAAGCTCTTGAATAGCACTTGCCAGAATCCACTTGTGAATACTTTGTCTCTATCAGAGACAACACTCTCAGGTAGCCCATGTAACTTATACACATGGTCTAAGTATATCTCAGCTACTGTAGAAGCAGTGAAGAGATGTTTGAGTGGGATGAAATGACTATACCTGGTAAGTTTGTCTACCACAACTAATATGACATCTTTCCCTCCTGATTTAGGTAAGCCTTCAATGAAATCCATATAAACATAGCTCCAAGGCTGCTTAGGTATAGGAAGGGGTTAGAGCATTCCTAGATATGCTACTTTCTCATCCTTATTCTTCTGACATATGTCACAGCTCTTGATCCATTGATGTATTTCTTTCTTCATTGAAGGCCAATATAACAACTGTTTTGCCTCTGGTAACTTGCATGCATGCCAGAGTGGCCTCCTTGTTGAGTAGCATTGAGTTCTTCTATGAGTTTTCCCTTATTCCTCCTTTAGTCCCAATGTAAACCTTCTTCTTTCTATATAAAATTCCATTCTTGTACTCTCATTCCTCTGAGGTTTGTTGGCTCAAAGTCAGCTCAGGAATGATCTTGTTAGTCAGCTCATAGCTGCTAATAACTTCAGTCATCCATATTGGAACCACAGTAGTGAGTGCACTGCACTCTTCTTTCATGGAGAGGGCATCAGCAACCTTATTATCACAACTATTTTTGTATTTAATCTCAAAGTCAAGCTCCATTGGCTTAGAAGTTCATTTTTGTTGTGCAGTAGAGGTGATTCTCTGCTCCATGAGGAACTTCAGGCTCTGATGGTCAGTTTTAATTATAAAATGTGTACCCTCTAGGTAGTGTCTCCATTTCCCCACTGCTGTGGCAAGTGCCAACAACTCTTTCTTATAAACTGACAACATTCTATGCCTTGGCCCTAGTGCCTTGCTGAGGTAGGCAATAAGTATTTTCTCCTGCATGAGTACTGCTTCAATACTTGTGTCTGAAGCATTTGTTTCAAGCACAAAAGGCTTTGACCAATCTGGCATAGTTAATACATGGGTGGTAGTCATGGATAGTTTGAGGTTTTCAAAGGCATTCTTTGATTCTTCACACCATTTGAATTCACCCTTTTGCAGCATCCTACAAAGAGGTTTACTGATAACTCCATAATCCTTCACAAACCTCATGTAATAACAAGTGAGGCCTAAGAATCCCCTCAATTGAGTCAAACTCTTAGGCAAGGGCCAATTGATCATATCTTGTATTTTTGCAGGATCAACAGCCACACCCTCTATGCTGATGATATGACCAAGATATTCCACCATTTGTTGAGCAAAAGTGCACTTGCTCAACTTAGCCTTAAGCTGATGTTGTTGCAATAAAGTGAACACCAGTCTCAGATGTTCAAGGTGTGTTTCTAGGTTTGGGCTGTAAACCAAAATATCATCAAAGAAGACCAAGATGAATTTTCTCAAGTAAGGGGAGAATATCTTGTTCATTAGGGATTGAAAGGTTGCAGGACCATTGGTTAAGCCAAAAGGCATTACCAGAAATTCATATAACCCTAAGTGTGTCCTAAAAGCAGTTTTAGGTATATCACTGTCATTGACCCTTATCTGAAAATATACTGCTCTTAAGTCTATCTTAGTGAAGTAACTTGCTCCTTGCAATTCATCCAACAATTCATCTATAATGGGGATGGGAAATTTGTCTGTGACAGTTATAGAATTCAACTGTCTATAGTCCACACAAAACCTCCAAGTTCCATCTTTCTTTTTTACTAATAGAATTGGAGATGCATAAGGACTATTGCTAGGTTGAATTATACCCTCCTCTAGCATTTCCTTAACTAACATTTCTATCTCAGATTTTTGGAAGTGAGGGTGTCTGTAAGGTATGAGTTTAAAAGGTTGACTACCCCTTATGAGAGTGATGTGGTGTTCATGGTTTCTGGAAGGAGGCAAGCCCTGTGGTTTAGCAAAGACTTTTTCAAAATCTTTTAGGACTTGTTCAACTGCCACAGGTAACACCTCTTCTTCTTCAGTGCCCATGGTTAACAGTTGACCTACATACACCTGATCACCAATCTCTAAAGACTTAATGATGGATTCAGCACTTGCTGCTTTAACCTTAATCTCATCTTTAGCCCCTTTCAGTATTACTTCTTCCCCTTCCTTCTTGAAGGTTAGGCTGACTTCCAAGAAGTCAAATAAGATAGGGTTATACTTCCCTAGCCAATCAAGTCCAATTATCATATCACTACTACCAAGTGTCGGCACCCTCAAGTCATGCATATATACCTTGTCACCCATTTTCCACACAAACTTCCGGCATATGCCATTGCTTCTCATACATGCTCCATTTTCTACTGTGATTTTCATAGGCTTGCTAAGTGTCTCTTTAAGGTTCAGCTCTTTGACTAACTTAGAGTCTATGAAACTGCATGTGCTTCCTGTGTCAATGAGGATTGACACATTTCTTTACTTGATCATGCCTGGGATTCTAAAGGTGTTATTTGACAGATTGCCAGTCATGGCATTAACTGAAATCTCAGCCTCCTCTTCATCCTCCATATCTTCCTTACTCTCCTCATTGTACATAATGTACTCCACATCTTCTTCCACTCCTTCCTCATTCTCCACTACCACAATATTCAACTCTTTCTTGGGGCATATGTGCCCTGGGTTAAACTTCTCTCCACACCTGAAACACAAGCCCTTCTCTTTTCTCAAGTGGTATTCACTCTCAAACAGTCTCTTGAAGGTTACTGGACCCCTGGTCCCAGTCCTATTATGTGCCCCCAAGTTTTTAGGGAATGTACTGGTTGTGAGGGCTTTTGGGTTGTTGTACTGGATTCTGGGAGTGGGTAAAATGGAGGTAGACTTCTTATGAGGCTTTGATAGTGCTTCTAAGGTGCTCTACATATGTATCACTTTATCACACACATCATCTAAGGTCTGAAGGTCAAAGACCTTGACCATGTGCTTGAGTTCATCTTTTAAACCCCCAATGAAAACTGATATGTAGTATTCTTCATCAACATGGGGCATTTTTGTGATAACTATAGACCTAAGTTCTTCAAACTTATCTATATAGTCTTCCACACTACCTTTCTGTTTCAACCTACTGAAATCCTCCATCAATTGTCTTTCATTAGATTCACCAAATCTCTTACACACATCAGTAGAAAATTGTTCCCAGGTTTCATTTGGGTGTGTAGCAGTCCTTCCTCTAGCCCAGGTATAGACCCTGTTCCTAAAATTGAGTTTGGAGAAGGTTATCTTTTCTTGCTCTTTGATGGTCGATTTATCTTACTATAAAAATCGCTAGGCAAGTGCACCTATCGCTTAGAATAGTATAGCAGTCTAGTCAAGTGTCGATCCCACAAGGACTACAAGCACTAATAATTACCCTTTTTCTACTGTTTAATCGATCGAGTTATATGCTTAAAAATAGTAAATAACTAGAAAATAAATAAATAATTTATAAGAATAAGATGAGAAAAGATACTTGAACGAGAATCCCCCTAGACGTATCTACGTATGAACCGGATGGATTAATTCAAAAGAACTTTTTCCGAAGCAGTGAAAATTCCAAGAATGAAGCTTTAATGGTTTTCAACAGTTGAAAGTTCCTACCTTTGAGTTGATTAATTGAAATTTCTTTCGTAATTAAAACCCCCAAAGATGCATTAAGATTTATGAATTCCCTTATTAGGTTTAACCCTAATCCCGAAGATTTATGTAAATTCTATTTCTAGAAAACCATGCAACTCTTTTTATTATGCGATGATCTATTCTAATTCTTCCTTTTTCAATTCCAAATAAGAAATCAAAGATGAATTAATACTCTAGGCAAATTAATCCAACACAATGAAAACGCATAATAAACATCAAAATATGGTTCAATATGAATTGATCACAAT